>OU015530.1:20453464-21880964 GCA_907165065.1 Caprimulgus europaeus
GTGCAGCATTTCAGGATAACAGATGAATTTCTGATTTTCCTTTGAAGATAATATATTTGTTTTCTTTTTAAAAATATTATATAAATAAATTAAGAAGAAAATAAAGCATAGAAATATAGGATCAATATGCAACCATTCCCTAAGAATGTTTTGTCCTTTCATCTCACTAAGGCACTTGAAGCATTTTGAAACATTAGTTAATTTGATTTCTCAATGTCTGTAAGAAAAGTCTGAAAAGTATATATCACCCTCATTTCACAGATTAAGAAATTGATATTTAGTGACCTGTTGGGAGCCACTCAGGAAACCTGTGGAAGATCTGAGTATGGACATCTTGCTGCATAGCTCCTCATGCTGCTCCTCCCCAAAAACACACCTTACCTCCCCAGGACTGCACAGGACAAACCTGTGTAATGAGAGTTTATAAAGGCAAAGGTGATGCAAGTCTGTCTAATGATAGCACATGTCTTTTTTGTAGCATCACCTTGGGAAGATACTTAAACTAGATCTGACTATTCATTGTGTAGGCACTGCTACACGGCTCTGTAATAGCTGAGCTCACAAACACAATACTTTTCAGGCTTTGTCCTCTTAAGCCAAAGCTATACCTTATAATGTTTGTGGTTTTTGCTACCTTCTTGGGAGGTAGGGAAGCAGGACAGCAAAAAACACAGGAGTCTGAAGAGTGAAAGGTAAATTCCATTGTAATTCCATGTTACGTGGAATTGTGTTGTGTGAATCCTAACCAAATAATGAATGGGTGAGATTCAGAGGTTCAGCTTGAATATCTTCCCACAGCTGCTCACACAGCCCAAGCTGCAATGAAGTTGTGTCTTTCCCAGTTACTGCTTTGTGATCTGAATCAAGATCACTTGTCCTATTTGTCCCCAACTCCATTTTAAAACCAGCCAAAACATACTACTTGTTCCTGGCTCTTTATTCAAGCACATTCTTGCCTGTGTTTAATCTCATCATCTCAAACCCTTGAGCCCCACATTGGGCACCCAAAAAGACTGTGGTGGTTTCACTTGGCTGGCACTTGACTAGCAGCCAAACACAGCCACTCACTCACTCCCCCCCTCAGGGGATAGGGGAAAGAATTGGAGGAGTAAGGATAAGGAGATTCATAGGTTGAGATAAGAACAATTTAATAATTGAAAAAAAATAAAACTTAAAATAATAGTTATATTAAAATAATAATTATAATATTAGTAATAAAATATGCAATTGCTAACCACTTGCCAGCTAAGCCTAGCCCATTCTTGGATAACGATCCCAGAGGAGCAACAATCCCGAACTGAAACCGCAATCCCAGAAGATTGAGAGCTTGAGTGAAAGTCAGAGAGAGCAAGAGAGGGAGAGTGACAGGACAAGACAGAATGGCCTTAAGTTGCACCAGGGGAGGTTTAGGTTGGATATTAGGAAAAAAAACTTCACTGAAAGGGTTGTGAAGTATTGGTACAGGCTGCCCAGGGAAGTGGTGGAGTCACCATCCCTGGAGGTATTCAAAGGACGTGGAGACGTGGGACTTGGGACATGGTTTAGTGGGGAACTTGGCAATGCTAGGTTTACAGTTGGACTAGATGATCATAATGGCCTTTTCCAACCAAACTATTCCATGACTTTCATTAATAGACTGAACATTACATTATATGATATGGAATATCCTATTGGTGTATCCAGAGGCCCATCTATCTTATTAATTTAAATATTAATCGCTCACCCTCCCCCCAGATCTTGCATTTGAAGACTAGAAAAACATAAATTCCTTTGATTTCCAGGGACAAATGAAAACACTGGTATGTTATCAACATTTTTCTCATAACAAATCCCATGCTGAAATCAAAACACAACACTAGAAAGAAAACACAGCTACTAAAAAGAAACCTATCTCTGTCCCAGCTAAAAACCTGGACACTGTCCCTTTTCTACCACAACAAACTCAAACTGTTACACTTTTAAAGCCCTTCATGGCTACGGATCCCTGAAAGATCATCTTCTGCATCAACTTGTATATTCTCACCTGGTCACTGCCAGTGATGGCAGTCCCCATTCCTCATCAATCAAAATTTCCTGGAATTATCCTTATACTTTTTAGCACACTGACCCTTATGTTTCAGAGGAGTGTTCAGCAAAATCTGTACAACCACTACTTCATATTCCTTCAGCTCTTGCCTTGAAACTCACCTATGCTGTGATGCTGATAAAGCACCTGACAGTAGTTTTTCTGTGGTTACTTGTCCCCATTATGCTAATGATAACAATTTCCCTGTTATCTGATGCTCCTCCATTGTGTTGCATTCACCTATTGTTCCTTGTCATGTTCATAGAGCCTCCTTGAAAACTCATTTAACTTAGTGTAAAGGCTCCCACTGCTTTCAAAGACTTGGGATCAGGTTCTTGGATGCTAAGTCTCTTGCATTTTATAGGCACAGTTAGGAACACAGTGGGGGTCCTGTCCAAGTAAATTGCACATCTTTTACAACATTTTATCCTTCCTCCAGCCTGTACCTCCATAGCAGCTAACTTCCTTTTGGTCCTGAGGGAAGGGTGAAGACCTACCACTGAGCATTTTTTTCCATTTAAAATTAAATTTAAAATAAAAAGAGGGGTTCTTCGGACTTTGTTTTGAGGACTCTTAAGCTTTGTTCTGTGACAGCTATCCTTTTATCCTAATCCATTTATCTATTTCTATCTTAAATATTCACTTAGGTAGCCACTCAATTAATTCTACTAACTTTGAATCATAATAGTCCCATCCAGCGGGCATTTGAAATCCAAAGCCACTACTGGACCTAGATTTTTTTCAAGACCTACCCCAAAACTGAAAACACAAGAGCTTCTCAAACCTGGGGCAGAATGAGCCCATTTCTGGCAGTAACCCCTTCAAGCACAGAGGTGTAGGACTGTATAGAGTTACCCAGAACTTTCTATTTAATTTATGACACTGACTCTATATTTCTGCGTCAAATAATTAGAAGAAAAAGTGTACTTTAGATGTCGGTGGGATAACAGGAGGTCCCTGTGCAAAGACATACAGAGGACCTACTTCTGCCACCTCCCTTTTCCAGGCAGAGGTAACCCAGAAAGGTCCTCCTTATCTCCCTGTCAACTGTCAGAGAAAGAATAGCAAATTTTAAAATCAGTTCTGGAAGAGTTTGCAAGTTGGCACAAGAGCCTGTAATGGCTCTAAACCTTTAACATTATTTTAAGGCTATATTTAAATATATATCTGTCATTTAAAATAACTCCCATGCCCTCCTCCCATTTGCTATTATTCATTTCAGCACCGATGCAACAGCCAAATGGTTTACCAGCCTGTGTCGCTAACACTTGCATAATAACTTGAGATCTCACAACCCCTCTATTTATCAAGCAACAATGTTACCAAAAATAACTATATGCATAGCTGTAAGGGGAGCTGGGGAGGGGGAGAGGGGGAACGGGGATGGGGAGATTTGTCAATACAACTTGAAACCTGCAATAAAGAGCTAGTGTTGAAGCTTTAACGACGTGTAAGTCACTTTTCCTGATGGGGCACTTAGCACGAGGTGGAACCAGAAAAAGGGGCTGGGCCGGCCCTCAGATACACTGCTCCCACCGCCCCGAGAGGCGCCAGGACTGCCGGGTCAACCTGGGGCTCCTGAGGCCACTGCACGTCACTGCGACCCGGCAGCGAGTGCAGTGGGGGAGACTTCCCAGTCAAGAACATCAGCGTAACATCAGCGTAACAAACCCATAGAAGCCCCTTCTCCACTGCATCTTCGCAAACCCGGCGGTAACCATTATTTCCCTTGCTACGCACCTATTCTTAATACTATTAATTCACAGCAGATTGATTTGGGCTTAGTGCAAAATGCAGTAGGTTAATCAAGAAGGAATGTCACTGTTGTGTCTGTACTGTAAAGTATTTCTTGTGTCTCTGTGTGTGTGTGGTTTTTCTTTTCAAAGCCTGAGCATTCCTGGGGGTGGGAGGGAAGGAGAAAGAGAGGCAGCAGCTCTTTAGAAAGGCTGCTTCATCTGTGAAGTTTACAAAATACCATCAGCATTGCTGAACTAATGAATAACGAGAATGTGTTGTCTCTGGCTTTTATGCAGACTGTTCTGAAAAGATTCAGAACTGTGTGGGACCTGCAGTGTTGATCTGCCTATTCCAGGTACAGCTTCAATGATTTTTATCTCAGCTTGGAACACAGAGTGTGTTCTGATACTAATACTGATAAAAGCATAAAGGCTGATGCCATCTGCCATGGCAACTATCAAGATGGCAGCTGCTTTTCATCAGCTTTATCTGAACTTTGCATTAATGGGAATTCAGACACTGTGGGTGCGTTTTCAAAAAGGACATAAAAATGATAGCACTCCTCTGAATAAAACCAATTCGTCAAATATCAACCTACTCTCATCTCCTTTATCTTTCTGGTAAGAAAAACGAAAAGGGGGGAAAAATTCCATGTGTGCTCTCTTTAGATCACCTTGTCTCTTTATCAGCCCTACTCTCTGATGCCAGTGGTATTAGACGCTTCCACTCACACAGAAGCAGCAGCAGGGCTGTAACCCTGAGAGGCTCTGACTTTGAATCCCAGCACTGGCATTGCTGCTACAAATGGGATTCAAATGTGCAGTGTCTGAGGGCAGTGCAATCAACAAAATAGCATGCTAGTGTTCAGAGCCTACCACAGGTAATAACAGAGGCTTTTCCCAAAGAAGGAAAAGAGAAAAAAAAGAAAGAAAGAAAGAAAGGGAGGAGGGGGGAGAGGAATGAGGAGAGGAAAAGAATGCCGTAGTAGTCATTCTAGGGGGCTTTTTTTTTGTCTCAGCAACAGTTTACAGCAGGTACACCTTCTCCACGTTCATTAGCAGTGCTAGAACATGACAATTCACTACTGAAAAGATGCTAATTGCAGCACACATGCTTTGTGTTGCTGGCTATAAAAGTATACATGAAATATAAATATAAGATGGTAGTATACTAACATATTAGAATGCTGTTACACTTCTACTGATTTTGCTATTTTCCAGAAGGTTATTTTCCCTGAATTTTTTCCTCTGCTAATTAAATCTTTATTTGATTTATTTTTTTGCTTTAACTTAGCATCTGGCTCTCTCCTTCTCAGAATAAATTTTATTGAATTTTAAGTAGATATAGATATATAATGGATGTAGCTAAAAAAAAAAATCAAAACAAAAAAAAAATAGAAAACAATGATGCTAAACTGTACATAAACCAGAATCCAAAAATTTACAAAACATATTCTCAAAAGAGTGTTTGTTGCTACTACAGATTGCTTTGGCAAGTAAGACTGAAATGCTTGAATTTTAGTGAAAGAAAGCCTAATTAAAAAGCAGAATTAGACATAGAAAGCAAGATAGACATGGAGAGGACAAGGACCAGAGACTGGCTTGTGCAAAATACTGAGTAACTTCAGCTTTCTAAGAAGTCAGTTGCCGTTGAGGGAGCCCTCTGGCATCGCAAGTCAAGCCCCAAGGGACCAAGTTTACTCCAAGTAGGAATAGCAGACCAAATCATCAGCTGCTGTACGTCAGCTTAGCACCACAGCAGTCACACCTAGGGCCTGAGCTGGGCCAAAGGTAGTGGCAGATCGCTGGCTTGCTCACCTTGACTATTTGGCCCAGAAGCTCTCAAGATTGATAGGAATCTACAGATCCACATCTGAATTAAAATTATGAACTGTACTAGTAATATTGTTCTGTACTAGTAATAATGTTGTCCATTATGAAATATTTTCATTCCTTCTCAGTATTTGCATCTGGAAAAAAATATTATTAAATACCTGATTCTGCCACAACAACATGATTGTTGGAAGCCAGGGAGGAAAGACAAGGCTGAGACTTACAAAAGAGATTATTACGTTTTCCCTCTGCAATCCACCGTCTCAAATACACACTCATCTTCTCTTTTTATTGTTGTCATATACTAAATGAGGGTACTAAGCAAGGTAAGACAACATTTATTTTTGACAATGTGAAAAGAGAGAGGAAAAAATATGTCTACTAAATTTCAGTAAAGCAACTAAGTAGTGTAAAAAACCCAAGATTTCTCCAGATTTTGTTTTCCAGTTCTTCCAGTCCAACTCAGATCCTCAGATACTACTGGGACACTGTTGGAGCACTTAAATTAAGGGAGTTCCATAAATTCAAATGAGTTTCCTCTTATTAAAAATTAAAAATATGAACTGAGATCTTAGTTTATAGGCATTGTAGGGTGAAGAAAAGCTGGAAGACCAACAAGACCACATGGAGATCTTGTTGTCTTCCAGTAATTTCCTCCAAATTATGTTTGAGATACCTTGATACACCTAGAAGGAATGTGAGAACTTGAGGAACCTAAGCAATGAAGAGCTTGAACTGCTGAAACTTTTGTTATCCTTACTACTGAGACAGGAGAAGTTTTTTTTGTCTCAGAGACCTCAGTCCTACAACATTTTTAGGCACTAAAAACATTAATCTAAAAAAAAACCCTGCCTTGCACTATAAAGTAACAGCAATAAAATAAAAACATAGAAAAGAAAATGAAGCTAGGAAAGCCAAAGCAGAGCTAACACCACACAGAATTTTAGGACACAATTCTGTGTGTGAAAAAGTCGATTCACCTCTCCCCCTTGCACGAACATAATATTAATGTTTAATGCCTACAGCAAAAGAAAACACTTTCTGGAATGGGGTGGAAAGCGTACACAGAGCCACCACATTGCTCAGTGCTGGCTACCGTTCCTGGGAGCTACGAGAGCAGTGATTTTTCAATTAAAAAAGCAACAGGGAGAATTTTAAGTCTTATCAAAAGAGGGACAGTTCCATTCTCTAATAAACCCACTTCACAGTCCTTCTTATTCTTTATGACCCCATGGCTTTACTGTTGCCAACCATTGCTTTCATCATCTAAAGGCAACCAGAGTTTTGCCATTAACATCCAGGCAAGCAGAAGTGGTGAAAAATGTTACAGCTTCTGAAACTTGTTTTCCAACACAAAGAGAGGTTGTTCTCAGACTAAAATGTTCAGAAAAGATTTTCACCCACCCCCTCCAGCATCGAGAAAACTTAACTAAAAGTTGTGGTATATTAAGCATTAAAGCAGCAGTTGAAGAAGGAAACAAAATTATTAGCTGTGCATATGGATTGGGACATCACATTTGGAATAGCGGTAACAGCACTGAAAAAGGTATTACAGAAACTGAAACTATATAGCTGAGGATGGCAAATATGAGAACTCAAGAACCTGAATTATTTGAAACTTTTGAAACAGCTGCTCCATGCTCTTCAGTAAGGAAAAGAGACAAAATAAATACAGACAAAAGCAAAGTAGAATGGAGAACTCCATTATCTAAAAGAAAAGAGTGTCAAGCTGGAAAAATAAAGTCCACGAGAAGCAGGCTATTAAAAGTAGTATGACTGAACTCCGTTAAAGTCCCTACGGAAGTCAGTGGAATTTGCCACCAACTCACTAGATTTACAATGTTCTTCCTGGAGTGGGGTTTCTTCAAAAGGGCAGAACAAGTATTAAGGGTATGTATATTAAATATTACACACTGCACAGTTTTTACAGACTGTAAAGTAGTTAGATAAGTATTTGGAAAAAAATAGAAATGAGAATAGTATTACTAATAAAATTATTCTGAAGTTGTTGAAGGTACCTTGGTTTAGAAGAGTAGAGGGACTAGACCTGCATGATGAAAGTATGGACTTTTCCATTAAAAAATATCAAGACCCCAGTAGATACATTATCACCCAGTACTCACAATGCCCTGTCACCAGAGCACAAGCTACTGCAATATATTTCATTCAGCTTCAATAGGCCAAATCATAAGTGGCTTTTAGGTAGCCATCTGCATTATTTTGCACCCAAAAGGTTTTGAAAATACGGTGCAACTGGCCCAGGTCAGCCTCCTGATATATGAGCTGCCTTGACAGCATGATCCTTAGCAAAGATATAATGTGTGGTAATACATGGACACACAGAACTGAGCTTTAAATTAAGGCAGATTTTATAGACTTTTGTGGTTAAAGTTGGAGAATTTGAGAGGCAGCACTGTGTTGTTCTCACTAAGACACTGATAAATTGTATTTATCCTTACTTTTTTTCTCATTTAAATTTTAAAATTGTAAGAGTTAGTGTAATATGCAGGGTCAGAGAGGAAGCAGCCTGTAGGTCTCCACAGTATCTCATCCTTTCACATAAAGTGGCCTTTGATCTCTGCACTTCTGCCTACAACCTTATACGATGTCAAGATTGTTTGCATGTAGCAAGGAGTCTCATTCCAGTTCCAAGGCACTGCATGTACAAGGAAGTAGAAAATACTGTTGTCTATTATTAATAAAGGCAAAAAATCTGATGTCTGGCATTGAAATTATTTTGACATAGTAATATCGCATTGTAACTGTGTCACCAAAGGAGAGGCTCTGTGTATTCCTGCTCTTCAATTAGTCTGCAGTTGTAATGGTCTGGAAATGGGGTCTCCATAGAGTTACACTGAAATTTTCTCCATTCTTATCTTACATTGTAATGGCACTGAAGCAGGGTCTTCATAGACATGCCTTGCAGTCATCATTCATCACCATGAAACTGGTATTCTGCTAAATAAACTTTCCAAGACTTTTTAAATGTGATATGAACTCTTTGTTCAAGCGAACTGAAAGTTGGTGTGACATGGAAAAACAAGAGGAGATGGAAGTTGGGTAACTGTTTTACAAAGGCAAATATTGTGGCTGCTATGAACTTTTATAGTTCTCAGGGTTTAAGTCTACTACTAAAGGATTAAAATCTTAATCCTGAAGTCTTTTTTCAGGGAAAATATACAAATGTTGCACATATAATTTATTTCAAATAAAATATTCAACAGCTTGTTTTGCAGTTTGGAAAAAAAGGTGAAAAAATGAATGTGCTTACTGGTCATTGAATATATTACTGAGCAGACTTTTCTTCACACACACAACTCTCTGTGAGACCATGTCTGCAATGGCTCTGACAATTGGAGAGGCTTCCACTTTGGGTTTCATTTAGAGGAAACAATTTGTTTCAGTGCTTTCATTAATTAGATTTCAAAGATCTCTAACAAAATGTTCCAAAGATAAAGTCACTTAGTTTCCTTAGAAAGCTGTACTTTATCTGTATCTCGTCCATATGTGTGTGCTACTGAAAAATAAAGCAGAGAGTATGTAGTAAAAGATCAACAGTTATTCTGTATTTATCTGATGTGCCACTTTTCTGCACAAAAACTGCCCTTATACAGTCCAGAAAACGTTCAAAACAGAACCAAATTAATTAGTCAACAGGTGCTCTACACTGGGATAAGAGCAACTATCTAGAACCTTGCAGATAAGCTGTTCTGTCATGTTTCCTTTAATACTTGGTCTGTTCTGTCATGAAAGACTATCAGTGGATTTTGGCTTCAATGTGTCTTATACTTCTTACACACCAGATAAGGAAGAGGTCTCATTTTTTACTCAGATGCATTTGAGAGGAGAATCGGACACCACAACTGAGACTCAAAGTTGTTCCTGCAAACATTTCAAAATCTTAGTGCAACTCCTGTATAAAAACTCAAATACAGCCTCTCTGAGCCAAGATAGGGTTGCAATGGGAATGCTAGCACTGATATAACTCAGTAGAAATGGTGGGTAAAAGCCACTGATATTGCTGTTCCATGTCAAGGTCATGGACTGTGCTTTAGAAACCATGCATGGTCCCTTTCCATGGGAGAATATGGAAAGATCATGCTTGGTCCTACAGCACAGAAGAACATAGCCTGGAGTTTCCTCAGGCATTGTGCTTGACGGGTGGTGGATGATCATAGATGATCATAAGAGGGAAAGGAAGAGAGAACTAGAAGGGGAATGTTATGTGTGGGGGACTGGATTTCCCTCACCTTCAGCACTTATCACAATGAACAGTGGCTCTGCAGCCTGCACTTGGGCTACGTGGAATCCTTCTGACTCGATGACAGCGTGTACTCATTTCACATGTTTGAATTAATGTCACAGCACACTAAACCATGAAGAATGAATGTAGAAACTTTTGACAGTTTTTGAGGAGAAGATGCTGTTGGTAGCAAAGCAAGCTAGCAGCAACAGGAGAAAGAAAAAAAAACAAGGGCAGAATGCACTATTTCCACAGGTAATTTGATCACAGCCCCAGGAGCTCTGAGCACTTGACGTTACCACAGGCTTTTAGAGGGGTTTTTTGGCATTCCTAGAGGAGACTGAGTAGTGAGCCATGACTCACACCACCTGCCCACCATGAAAACTGCCACAGCCTGCCGCAAGGTTTAAAGTCAATAAGTGCTTGTGTCTTGAGGTCACAAATGTTTTCTATATCATTTACATAAGGAAGAAGAAAAAAGAAAAATGCCTATTTTGTCAAGTTATTGCAAAAATAACTGAACAATCAAGAGGTCTTTCACCTGTTACAAGGCACAGACAAAGTAGAAGGTTTTTTTTTACTGGTAGACATCACGCTGGGCCTAGAATTTAAGATACAGATTGATTGATCTCTTTAATCTAATATTTGTTCATGGGGAGGCTGTTATCTTTATTGTGGTGACACCTGCTAGTGTCGTTACAGTTAAAGCCTTACTGTATTTCTATTATAAATGCCAGTTTGGGGTTTAATATATCAGTGGGTTAGCACTGCATTGGGCTAAACACTGGCCTAGGAGTTGTCAATCCTAAGGCACACAGGCAATTTTTTAAACTCGAAACTGATTCAGTTCAGGGCTTTTTTCTTTAATAGAACTGCTAAAATACTGAGAGGAGAGAACAGCTGAAGTAGCATGGATTTCAATAAGCAAGTCTCACTCTCAAAAGCTTTATATTCAATACAAATTAAAAGCAAGGTGTGAAGATGCTGTCACCTGACTTGACAAACAGGCCAATAAACCACCCAGAGATGTAGTTTGAAGTGATGTGACGTATCTTGTGGTCTAGTGAGGCCACTTAGAGCCACCCTGCTCATGTAAAATGGTCCAAATGCCAGCAGAGCTAGCTGCTTTAGGAGTGCTCTGCATAAGGGAACACTCCAGTGGCACAGAGGGCTGCCTCATACGCGCTAATGGCTGGTAGAGGGGTAAGCAATGGAAAGAAAAAAAAAATGAGGAAATGTTCCTGTTTGGTGAAGTGGGTAAACTGTTTGCTGTGCAGTTTAGTTTACTTTGAATGGCACTGCTGGGGGTAATGCTGCATTGCTTGGAGCACAGAGTCATGTCAGTCGGGGCATTTCTGGGCATAAGCAAACAGTGTAAATGGGGGTGGACCTGGGGCTGCTCTACCCTCTGTGAGAAACTACAGCATCAGTTGATTTCATGTCGCAAGAGGGTAACAAAGGCACCCGGAGGCCAATTTAGAGTGTCTTTCTAAGAAGTTGAATAAATGATTCTAGGCAAATCACCATGCTGACATGGAAAACACTACTTTCAGGACAAGATCTAGCTTTTTTAGTCTTCGTTTTTGTCTTTTACTTAAATTTTCCAAGTTCCCTTCCACTCCCATGTCAGTTTTCACAGCTCCACTATGTGCGTTTCCACTGTCTCACTCCATTTCTGCACAGCCCACTATCCTCTGTCTTTTTACAGAGATGAGCAGGTCTTGAATATGATAATATGCCACATGGTAAGAAATTCTCTCTAAAAAAGCTGGCACCTACATTCTAAGTACAAATCACGTGTGCTTATCTCACTTTCATACACAGTATGGGTACTGGTGTGCATGTGCCCACACAGATTTGGTGGGCTAATATCCAAAACTTATCCTCTCCCTAGGATCTTCTTCTATTTTTAACTCGGACACAACAAATACAGATTTGAGCCTGAGCTTTCCCCTAAACTGGCTACTTCCAAGGATCACTCCCTAAACTCCTCTCCATAGCCCTTCCCTGGTTGTGGCACCTGAGTTTGTGCTCAGGAAACCTGCCTGATCTGCTGCTAGGGTGAGTCAGACACAGGACTGTATCATCATGCGGGTCCTAGCACACAATTTGCTTTTGCACATGTATTTGCAATTAAATACATCCATTTTACATTAAAAACACACAAAACTGGGAAACAGAACACCAGCTCTGCAGAAAATGTCGTCTTCCTTTATCACCCCTACAGCACAGCTCAACCATTTGTCTGTAAAGGGTGTATGAAATGGGAAAATACCCCACTCTAGACTATTTATTCTCTTGTTCTACCTCTAAATTAAATAGTGTAATCTTCCCCGTAATTTTTATGTTTTTATATATTCATACACACACATTGATGCACATACCTGCATTTCTTATACTCCAGCTGAAAAACTAGATTTTTCCATGCTTTTTACCTTGTTCACTATATTCGGATTTTTCATGTAGTTTCTACTTCTCCAGGACTTTCACCAATTCATCACAGTGAACATGGTTATTTTTTAATTGCTATCCATACTGTAGTAAATATAAATGACAAAAATCATCAAACATATGCTGCCTAAGTTGTATAAATATGCATATATGTTAAAGATGTGGTAGCAGGCAGGTGCACAGGAAATCTTCATAAAGTTAACAGCTACTGCAGCAATAATAAACTGATGTTACCCTTTCAAATGCTAGTCAGGATTTTGCAAGCATTAGCCACCACCGTGTGATTTGAGCAGTGCCACTAATATAGATATAGTCAAGCTGGCAACTTCCCTACCCCCCTGTCTCCCCCTTTTCTCTCACAAAGAAATAGAATGCGTTTATTAAAATATAGATGCCATTTTCAGCTTGCAACGTTAACTGTGTTGTCTGTATCCCAAAGGTACTGAGCCAGTCAACGCAAACAGCTGTGCCACCTACTTGCAACAGTTGTACACCCACCACAAAGCACGGGTAGGAGGAGCAGGTTAAAGCAAATGGTAAAACTGCTAGTGTACCTCACTTTGCAGTTTACCCATTAGCTCGAGGGAAATTTCATCCCTTTGGAGAATGTGCATTGTATGTAGAGCTCGTAGCACAGAGTATTCTTTTGCTCTCATCTCCTATAAACCACCTACTGCATTTTTATGTTCTACAATCACATACACCAAAACAGTGTTTAGCAAATTAACATCAAGCTAAATAAAAGGCATATCAACCAACTTAGCAGGCAGCTTTTAGATGCTTCTGTACTGAAGATGTTGGGTGATCCGTAGGCTAAGGTAGCTGTATTTCCCTCATATTCTCATTATTTGCTTTTAGTATAATTGGATGAGTTTAACAGGAAAATTAATTCATTTTCACAGGTTTTATCAGTAGCCTTGATTACTGCAACATGAAGGAATAAGGCAAGCTGATGGAGGAAGGCACTGATTCAGCACATCTCCAAGGGCAGCCTACAGACAGGATTTCTGTAGAACCCTCACAATATGACAAAACTGCCCTTCCACTCCAGCCCTTCATGATGTTAATCCCCAGCTGCAGGATCTCTCTGTGCACAACTACAGACAAGTACATGGCATGTTTGTGCATGCATGTGTGTGCGTGTGTGTGTGTTCGGGAGGGGAGGAATGCACGTAGTTAACTTGTGTGCAAGTTATCAGCTTCTGCCACAGATAAATGGGTTTTGTTTGCTTCCTATGAGAGGCAATAAAAAAGCACCTCTTCTTTTCTGTCTCAGGACTGAAATCTTGCCCATCGTAGGCCATCTGTGATGTACTTGTTCAGCAAAGGTTTCCTCTCAGAGGTGAGACGTGAGAGGATGTAAAGAAATAAGAAAAGTAGCACATATATTAATAGCATACACATTAATACAGTCATGCAATTGTCCTGCTACCTCTAACAGGAAGTGTTTCACAAAGCAATATAGCAAACTAAGACTTCCCTACTGTTAACATCCACAGCACAAACAAAACACCAGCAGTTTTCCAAATGATGTTTATTTGAGGATAGTATCTACACATCCATGAATGTCTAGACCTTGTAATCCTGATCCTGTGATACAATAACACGAAGACAATCAGTACTAAGTGTTCATTTAGAACAAATAATACTTTTAACTACAGCACAATTAGTTGTGAGTTTCTTCCTGTCTCTTCAATGTAATTAACTAGGGCTTTATCTTACTATTATCCTTGTATGCATTAGGGACTCAATCTAGGAACTTCTTCCTCACAGGACTCTAATATACTCTTATCTTTTTGTATTAATTGAGTTATCTCATACTGTCACAGAGACAGTAGCCGGAAAAGAGATGCAGAAAGAGAACTGCAATCACTCCTGAATGTTACTTGAACTCAGAGAACTTCAACTGGGGACATGTTTCATCACCCAGTGCAGCCCTTTCAGGGGCCTGGTTTCCATGTCCCTGGCATGTGGGCAGGGAAATACCACTGTTAAAGACAGCTCCATTATCCCACTCAAATCATATTAGGGTTACTTGAAAACCACTTGTCTCACCTTTTCTCAAGAGCACTGAGGACCACCTCTGATCTTCTGAGAAGGGCAAACCTCACTGGCATACAACAATGTACAAACATCTCTGTATAGGTGACAAGTGAGACTAAAAGCACACATTGCACATACCAAGAAACTAACATGCTTTATTTCTGTCTTATCTCCACCATGCTATGTATTGCTGTCAGTGTGTTTTCCTGAAGCTGGAATGGATTCCGATTTCTCACTTTCAAGGAAACTGCTGTTGCTAAAATCCATTCCACACACACCCTCAAAATGGCTGCTTAGTACAACTATAGTCATGCACATGACACTAATCTTTGAGGTCACACTATTTAATGCAATGATAGGGAATGATAGTAAGTTGAAAAGCAGGGGAAATGAGAGCTGCGGCGTTCAGGTTTCCAGTGATACGTACCCTGAGCAAGAACAAAAGTAACAGGCCTGATCAAATGGTCATCTGCAATTTACAAACACCTGCTGTGCTTACTTTCATCATGATCTTCTGAGGTGGGCTCAGCAAAGTGTCACTCTTCCTAGACTAATGTATAATCACTATAATACTATGTAATGATCACATGTGGGATTGTTTAAATTGGCAAAATCCAAGAAATTCAAGAGGACCAGATCCCAGGATCTGACCTTCAATTTATAAACAAACAAGGAAACAAAATTCTAGCCCTGGCATCTGCAGAAGTGAACCTACTAAATAGAGCTGCGTTTGCATACAGAGACTTGCAATAGCAGACCTGCGACACAAATCTCTCTCTTGAGGACACAGGAACCTCCCAGACAGCTAATCTGACAGGGCTCTAATGAGCAGGTGCAACTGCTCATTGTTTAGCTCCCGAAGGGCTACCTTACAGGAGCATATAAGGAGGGTGGATTGTGAGCAGATCGTAGAAGGTTAAATCCAAAATCGTAATTCCAAAGGGTGGCTGACAGAAACTTTCCTATTTTCAGTACAGTTTACAGTGCTGCAGGCCCCAGAAAGTGTCTTGCAGACTCCAAAGGCAGTAGGTCCCTAAAGCCTTCGCCAAACTGCGTGAAAAATCATGTCCAGTGTAGCTCTCTTGCACATCTCTTGGTATTCACTGCAACAATGGACTGAGGAAACAAGCTGGGGTATATAAAGTCAGATCCATCTCATCAAGTGTGAGCCCCCTGTCCTTTCTCTATCCTCAGAGGTAGTACAGCTGAATCTACTCAATGAAGTCAGTAGAGTTTACTTACCAATTTTTTAAAATCTAGAATGAATATATAAAATAGGTCTAAGAAATTATTCTTGTCCTTCACCTCTTCTCTAAATATCTTCATCACAAGTATCTAATGTCAGAAGAGATGAACCCCTGATGCACAGCAAGTGATGTTGAAGAAAGGGACTGGGAGTTTTAATTCGCAAGTATCTCAAGGTACCCCATACCTGAGTACTGGAACAAGTGGTCCTTCCGCCATAATGAACCTTGTAGTGACTGGTCCAAAACCCAGTTTTGTTTCCCAACTCATCCTACATGCCAGAAGCCCCATTGGATCCCAGTACAACTACTAACTCCTCTTACCTTTGCAAGTGTGTGAAACAAAACAGCAGGGAAGATTTTTATCTGATAAGAACACCAACATAGTCCCAGTTAAACTGGTGGACTACTGTGCCTCACACAAGGCAGAGAGGACGTTTACAGGAGGGACAGTAAACAGGGATTGTGTTTACTATGAATTAAACCGAGATAAAGTTGAATACCTGTAAAATAATATTTTTTGTAACATTCATGTTAATACTGCAGACTTAATCATGAAATCTGTCCAGTACAAATCCCTGGTGCTATTTCAGTTTCAGATGCATTTTAGAGAGACCTTTTTATGCCTGGATGCAGATAGACTCAGATACCAACTCACATAATCACATATCAGCAAATGAAGTTTCTGCTGCAGGAGGAGAATCCACAGAGAGTCACTGGGAACCCCCCTGATCTTGGCATTTCTCTTTCAGGATACTTCCCTGTGCTCTCCCTGTATAACTCCATATATCTCCTTATTAAGCACACAACTTGACTCCGAAACAATACACATAAATTAGAAGTTCAATTAGCAAGATCAAGTAGTCACAATTAATTCATTTGGATATGATCTAGAAACAAATAAACAAAAAAGCCATTGCCTTAAAGATAAAGGAAGGCTTATTTTCTCACACTAGTATGCTTGAAAGGAATACAAGAGGGACTTAGACAAATGGACTAGCTCCAAATAATAAAGTAGCAGTTTAATAAAAATGCATAGGCCACAATCACACCAAATTATGCACTCCTGTGCCCAAGAAGCATTCTCACTCTTGAATTAGAAATACACACGCTTAACTCCAAGGATGAGCACAGAGCCCTTAGCCTATAATGACTTTTTTAATAACGATCTTTGCTTTTCCTTAGCAAGGAAACTGTATTTTTCAATTCTTTTATTTGCAAATGGCTTTACCATTTCTTATTAAACTTTCAGTAAAAAAAACTGGTCTGTGACTGACAGTGAGCACAGTTTTTGCTCAAAAGGGAGAAGTTTAAGAAAATTATAACAATTGAAAATGACCTATTCTGTGAGAAACAATTAGGCAAGCTGAAGTATAGATACCATGATACACTCAGCCTGTAGTCCCCAGAAACAAAGCACTTCTGGGCCATGATAGACTGAGAAAATTACTATATAAACAGCAACAAGGCCTGAACAGAGGCCCTCCCCACATCCTTTCGAATCAAGCAAGGAGAGGAAAGGGCATAGCTGTATCTCTCTGTTCTCACCCATTAATCTGTCTGCCCACTTCATGGATGTCAAGGAAATAAGGTTAAGCCTGAGGGCCAAATTCTGGTTTCACTTACTGCTACACTCTGTCATTTAGATTTGGTCAGTGCTTCACTGATGTGACCAAAGCAGTTCACAACACTTCTGTTTTCTGCTATTTCAAGATGCCAGCTTTTTTTTCTTCATGGCAGTTAATGACAGTCTTTATTTTTTATTAAAACCTGAGATTTACCCAAACAAAAGGACTTCAGAAAAACCCCTTACAGGCCAGGGCTTCTCCATAGCTTTAGAAGCCCCTCTGGAGAGTGGCTATCCTCTCAGAGAAGGAATATAACCAGCTGACTCCAAGTGCCACTTGATCAATAATGAGATATTCAGAAGGAGTCTTAATTTTATCTAACCAGAGGGATGAGACTATCATCTTCCCTGACAACCAAAAACTCAGCAGAGACCTCTTAAAGGGAATCATCTCCATTAAGTTGTTGCCTGCTTGCAAGCAGTAGCAGTAATGGCACTCACCAGCTTTCAGCTGGAAGTGATCAGAGGAGAATGCAGCAGGTAAATTAATGCTTTGTAGGGGCATTGCACACGTACCCGTGGCATTATGTCATTGTGGCTCTCATCCACAGAGCCTGCAGGGACTTCCAGTCACTTCTAAGACTGTGCCTAAGGTGCTAGGATGTCCCAGAAGCTAAAGCATAGCTGCCCCGCAACAACGTGTGCATGTGCATATGCATGTACACAGCCTTTCCACAGATCATGTTTCATGGGTGCATCATAATGCCAGTGTAACATCTTTTAAATTAAAATTTTAAATGAAAATGTAATATTCTAAAAGACCATTTGCAGAAACTTACTCTGCTTTTTTAAAATTTACATTATGATAACATAGTTGTTACTCCTGAATAAACTTTTCAGTGAAGAGCAAATATTTGAAATGGCAGGTTGGTAACCTAAATACATAAAACTTCTTTTTCAAAAACTTGTCTTTTTGGAGACTGACACATGCTATGATGAGTACACTTCAATATTTAGTCAATACTAAATAACATAACTCATAATTTCTTTAAACAGTTTATTTCCAACTGTACAGTTTGTAGATGAGAGAAATAAAATTCTTCTCAGGCAGACAGTATGATCTTCCCAGGATTCAGAGAGGAAAAAAGAAAGAGAAATTTATCTCCAAAGCTTTAAACTTGTGCTTGCCAATGCTGAGTTGGGTAATTGGTCTGACAAAGACAGCGGAAGAGGAAAAAAAAAAAAGAAAAAGAAAAAAAATGAAGTTCCAGTAAAAAAGAATAATCTTTGATGCAATAGAACAAGAATCAGACCAGCAGCCAAAGACAACGATTTTTAGGAATAAAAAAAGAAGGAATAGTCTGACTTGCTAATAAATTAGATTCTGAGGTGCACGAGACGTAAAAAAGAACACCTCGCGTAGGTAATAGCTGAAGACATTTTTATGAACCAAGCAGATGATAATTAGTCTCCTCTGTGATGTAACCCAACACTTTTTAGTCCCTTCTTAACAACCCTTCAATCAAGTCTCATTTCATTCAAATCTAAATAACACTTCAGCCACCTCCTACAGGGGAGGACTTGTAGATTTCCCTCTGGAAATACATTTCTATAACCTCAGAGTGTCCAAAAATCCCCAAATTTTATTTTAACTTCTACAATAAGAAAGTTTTAAAAACAGAATTATGAAACTGAGGTTGCAAAACATGACACTTGTTTTCAAAAACTTAATCCCATAGTGTTTGCAGTCATATATTCACGTACCTTGCATTAGGTCTCACCTTATGTTGCATTTATATGTGGGCTGTAGCAGCTTTTCATGTAACCTAAGTAAACTTATAGTTATAAAACAATTATTAGCATAAATATGAATAATAGTCTTGAGACTGATTATAACAACCTGACTGTAGCAAAACTTAGTGGTATGAAGCTGAAATTAATGCTTGCTACAAAGTGTCTCTCACTTCCATTGACCCTGTGACTTCTTAGCCCTGACGTACATCTCTACTTTTTAGATCAAGGCCATACGACAAGTACGTCCAGAGCAGATAAGCTAAATCTATTCCCCATTTGAAATGATGAGTTCTTCATTCTCCCAAAAGCCCATGATGTACTCAAAATTTTCTAGGTTTAACAACCTCTAACCTGATGAGTTTGGCATCATCTCTATTAGTCAACCTTCTCACAGGATTTTTAGATACATAGCTGCATTGCACTAGTCAATAATTCTAAGGTCTTTAGGTAAAACACATAGCTAGTCTAAAACGAGTTTTGATTTAGTAGCTTTCAAGTTATGTCAGGCAAAACTAGGAAACAGTCATATTTTCAGAGCAAATATGATTCACAGTGGATCAAAAAGTTTGCCAAAGACTACAGAAACATTTGGAGACTGTAGAGATGCAATCTCACTCATATTCTACCATGATGTCAATATAAAAGTTCTTGCATAAATTCAGTTCCACCATGATGAATAGCATGTGGCTTTATTGCATTATGAGACTTGAAACCTGTTGGTCTCAATTTAAATTGAGATGATAGCTAAGCACATCTACTTTCAACATGAACCAATCAAAAAAAGATGTGATTTTCCATAGAAACATCTCTACCAATAGTTTATATAATGCTGAAGTAGCCAGTTACATCTTGGCACACTCAAAAATACATAGCAACAGCAATGACAGCATGGCAACAGCAGCTGCTGCACAACGGAAAAATTAGAAAATTACTCTTTAGAAAAAAATACATTCTGTTAATTCACTTTGTTTACATTTTCTTTCATGAAATAGTTTTTAAAAACACTGTACGTGTAGCTAACTCTCTTTGTGTATCTCATTACTGGATGGGTGAATTAGGATTATTAACAAAAAATTCCTTGTAGTCAGAAGTTGCCTTCCACCATGAGTATAATTCTGCACATGGCAAATCATTCAGAAAGTATGGGAATTTCATTTTACTTCCTCGCAAATAAAGATACAGCAGTGTGCATAAGTTGACTGCATTTTTCATAACTGGCACGTTGGCTTTGGTGACAGGACAACGACCCTAACCAGTGGGACATTACCTGACAATCCACAAATGGCTCGGCCACAGCGGAAAGGCTGATTCTTCCCTCAGGCAAAGCCATCACATGTGTTCTCCTCACACAGTATGACATTTGCCATATGATCAGATGTATTTACATGAATATACATTTAAAAATACATAAACAGAGGGAGGGGGGTTTAAGTAGCCATGGTGGAAATACTGTTTTTTTAAAATGTCAAGGTCCAGCTCTTGCCTCTGTGAGCATATGTTCTGTTTCCACTTTCCTCTTCCCAGAGGAATGTCCCACCTTTATTATGGGACAGCACCCACAAGAGTGGTTATACTGTGCTTGATTTATACCGTGTTAGTAATGATGTAGCAGTGAACAAGCAAAGGGCTGCCAGTACTTTCTCAGAGGGGCATGAATGTGTATGTCCCCATCAAAGTGCCACCTGCATGTAGAACAGAGCCACAGAACGTGGCAGTACACAACATGTACTTTTGCAGGGAGGTGAAGTGAAGGCAAAAAAAGCTGTATAAGAAATCTAGTAATTATGTTCTCAGTGGCTGTGTCATGCATCTAAATAATATTTCTTGTGTTTTATCTGTTTGTAGATTTGTACCATATTCCCCTGGGATATGAAGTAACTCATTTGTCCCTCTGTAGTTAAGGATTAGGCAGCTTCCCTAGTCTAAATCCTGCCATGATGTAGCTATTAGCACCTCCAAAGTTTATCTACTCTCTGGTAAGGCATGAATAGATTTTGACATACCAAGAGTGACTACACCTGAGTTGATCAGATCGAGTATAGTTACGTAAATAGTACATAAGTACAGATTCTAGCAATGCCAGCTAAAGAATTTCAGCTTTACCTTGTTCCATCTAGTATTTAGGACTCAGTTTTGAGGCTTAATAGTTTTTTAACAGTTGTTTTGTCTCATTTCTCTGCAAGGACACATCCAGGAGAGACACGTGATCCCATGCCCACTTCACATGATGTGTGAAGCCACAAAGCCCTTTACTGAGGTTGGGCACTATGTCCCTCCCTCCATGAACCCAGAGATCACCAGGGCCCTCAGTGCAGCCACCTCTGCACCTAAGCTCAGGTCCCTCTCCTCTTGGTCCCTCCAGGCCAACTCTGTAGGCATACCTGTGCCCAGTGTCACATCTCACTCATCCCATCCTCACCTGGAGTCCTCCAAGGCACCTGTGAGGTCTCTAGGCCAAATTTTGCAAGGAACTGCTCCATATGAACCAGTCAAGGCTGCCCTGGAGATCCCAGTATGTCTGCCTGAAGGTGAGAGAAGATCAGTGTTTGAAAGCAAAAGATATTTTCTCTCACATACATTAAAGCAACATTAGATATAGCAATGTTTCTCTTCTACTTTCTAGCTCTGCTTGGCCCAGAAAGTGGACTCTAGATGAGATGAAGGTTAATCTGTCCAGGGCAGCCTTTCCACTGTCCTCTTGTCCCTGCTCAATAGGTGGTTTGGAGAGTCTTAAATGCTATTTTTGAACCCACCCACATAAAAAGCCGCTCTCTAAAATGACCTTTGAACGTGACTGTGTGAAGACTGTATTCTCTGAAGTGCCGCTTATTGTCCTGCTTTTACATATGTTATTTATATGCTTCATCTTTCACTTGGCCTGCTCTTATCCCATTGACCAGGTTCATAGCGGTCATGGCTATGATAAAAATCATTATTATCAGTTTTTGTTGCTCTACTTCATTTTAGATAACACTTCTCTTGGCTGAGAATGGAAGGGTATGTAGTGCTGCTAGTAGCTCTTATCGTTACTCAAACTGTCAGTGAACAGTCATTATTGTCCTTCCACTTCTCCTTCTATTGTGAGAACAGTTAGTTATCCTACTTCTCATAAAGCTTGCCGGTTTGTAAATTAGCTTCCTTTCATTTAAATGTGGAAACCCTTTTCACCTGTCTTTCCTTAGTTGCATATGGAGAAAATTAGTCACCCAATGGAGATGTGACTGAGACCTGAATATGAAACCTATACATTTTAGAAGGAAAAGAGTCTCTCTACCTCCCTGAGTAGGATTCAGAGCTGGCATATTTTCGATTTAAGCATATCAGGTCCTTTCTCATCACTTTTCTCTAGTAGTTCTTGACTGAAATCTTCAAGAGTTAGAGTGCAGTTCTCCATTCAGTATGGTGAATATGATCTCATGTAGCCTCACCACCCCAGGGGCAGAGTAAGAAACTTTCTGGAAAAATACATAATTCCTTTTCTGATTTTTGAGTTTAAGGGAACAAAGACTGATGTAACAGCAGCATCTGATGGAAAGGATGTAAGAATAAGATTGAGCCACTGTCTCCAGCTTAACTTCCTCCATATGCTCTGTGTAAATTCCCAGAGCTTCCTACATGCTACATCCCTCAAGTCAGTGCCTCCCAGATGAGAGGGGCACACTTCTTTAAATGTAATTCATAGGATACAGCATAGAAAGGGCACAGCCTACTGCGTAAATTTGCTCCACAGACAAATTTAATCACTGCTTCTCTATAAGCATTAACCCATATAAGTATTAACTCCTGGTAAGATGTGAAACTTACTTAGGATTTTGTTTTTTCTGTTCTAAGTTGGTCCTGTCATGTCACTGGGAGCCTTATCTATGCATGGGAGAAGTACAAATATCTGCAAGTACAGCATCACAAAAAAGAATGGAATGAAATAACTCCCCAGTTATTCATTACCCCACTGACTTTCTAACACAAGTGTTATCGTGGAAAGACTTAGAGCAGCTGATCCACTATTGTTCCATAGTAGCCATTCCCAAACTCTGCTCCACAATATCAGAGTAAGTGATAGCAAAACTATATCAAGCAGATGATGGTTGGTTTAGAAGTTTAATTAATACACATAGTGATGCAGGAGGTGTGGAGGTGCAAAAGCATTTCTACACTGTGTGAAACCTGAGTTTTGGGGAAACTCTTAAGAGATAAGTTTGGCAGTTTGGCTGGGAGAAGAGCAGGGGACGTTATCTCCAGACGTAGCTACCAATGGCAGCTAAGCCACTGTCAGTAAGGTATTATTTTATGCAGTTGCTAATACAAGAATCCCCTGCTATGGTAGTTGTAGCTTCAGCCATACTGTCTTTTAAATCTTTCTAAGACTGACATGTCAAACTCATCCATCTTATACTTCCCCTCAAGGCCTTCTATGGCTTTGTTCCTGCTCTGTCTCTCTCTTGCTTGCCACAGCCACTGGGCCAGCAACGTGGGCATTGGTGTTTTTGTCCTTTCTGTCCTGTGCGATATCCCCACGTGTAGTTACACATGCAACATGGCACCAAGGTTGTTCCTCCAAGCAGCTCTTTTTCTGTACTTCCTCTCTGAAGTGACACTTGTCTCTTATCTGCTCCTTGAGGTGCTGCCCATTCACAGGAACTGACATACTTCTCCACTCTGTCACTGGGAGAACGTTTTTGAGTGCCAGTGCAGGCCACCCACTTGATAAAAATGGCCATGATACTGAAATTACCAATTGCCAACTGTCTCTTCATCCTCTTAATTCACATAACTATTCTTTAACATGCAAGATCCTGGGGGTGCTTAACAAATTGGAAATGGTGGACAGTGCCATACCTAAGCAGAAGAGAGGGGAATAAGACAGTGGTACAAAATCAAAGGGAAAATATGTGTACTGCAAGCAGTCTGAAGAGCGACTGTGGGATGAGGGCAAAGAAGGGATGTGATGGGAGCAATTGAAGTGACACAGGGCATTCTTATATAGGACACATTACACAAAATTAATTTGCTTTAATCTAAACTATTCTGCAAAAACAGATAGCACCTGTGTGCCAGATACATAAAGATATGTGTAATCTGCTCATGATCTATTTGCAGACTGTACTAACTGTCAGTTGCTTGACGTGCATGGGCTTAGTGAGGGGGGAGGAAAAAAAGGAAGAGTAACTAACTAACTGTAGCACAAACATGGAAAGCTTTCTTTAATTGTCTCAGTTCTTATTTTTCTTTCCTTCACTGAATGGCAGTTTTGACCCCACAGAATCATTTTTTTAGATCAAGCTTCAAATACTGAATGTTTAATGCACACTTTTTTAAACCAACAAGATGAATTATCCATCTGGTTGCCTAATATATTTTCATGGTAGGTTTAGGTCCTAGCAAATTGGGTGTATCTCCAGTATACCAGAACATAATGGCAATGAACACGTACATTGGTGAAAAAAGGGATTTTTTGTGTTTCTATATAAGCATGATAATACATTCTGACACTGTAAGAGCAGTATTTTCTGTCAATCAGCTTGAATTCTCTGTAAGCCTCAGACATATAAGTCACATTGAGAGGGTTATGCATTTCACAAGTGGATTTATATATAAATACTTTCTCTGGCTCCAGTTCAACACAACAAAAGAAGTCAAACATTAGTCTGTATTTGTATTTCTTCGCTGAAATGTTTTGACATAAACTACACACAATCCTAGCTGAAAAGTGCCATGCAGTTTGGAAGAAACTGCTGTGAACACCTCTATTGTTCACAAAACGTGAAAGTTTTTGCTTCTTAGAAATGTAGAGGCCTCCTTTCCACAGCTCCATCAACCGTTTGTCTTCTAAAGAGCACATAGTTCTGTACACAGCCTGCTCCATCCTTTCCTGGGCTTTGCCTTCTAAATAGGCTCAGAAACCTACTAACACCATTGAGAGGTATAAAAATGACATCTGACCTTTGCCAAAACAATGAAATGTCTACAGTAAATTGGTGGCTATTTTCTATCCAATTGTGAGGCAAATACCGGTTTAAACAAATCACTGTCTTTGTACAGTACATTTCTTTACAGTGTATGGCAACTTCTGGAGTCAAACTGATCAGTTATACTGCTTAGTTCTAGAATAACTCAATGAAAGTTGAATTATTCTGCATTTGCCCCAGAATTCCCCTGTTTCCTCCATGTGTAACAGCAGTGGCCACAGCCACTGCCTGAACCCTGCAGGGTTTGGGTGCAGCTCTGCAAAGTGGTAACAGATAAATGTTGTAAGGGATTACAGTGTGATAGCCAACTTCATCATACCCAGAACAACCTATGGGCTTTTCTAAAATGTATCAGCTAGCAGAGTCCCAAGGAGCTGCTAAACTGGTCAAACATCACTGCAGCGTGTTGGTTCATCCTCTTTTCCTCTGAGAATGCACTAATACTCAGTGCACATTCACCCACCACTCACCCATTCACCTCAGCCACTCCCACAGACAAGCAAAGTCCTCCAAAAGAGCAGAAAAACTTAAGGCCCCAAATTCAACTTATGGGAAAATATGGGGGCATAGTCCTGAGCCATATTGTCTGTAAAAGCATGTTCCATTTCACAGTGTTCATTTTATAAAATTACACTGAGAAGCACAGGGTATTCATTGGCTTAAACTTGCACTAAGTAGTCCCTATGAAAATGCGTTGGTTTCACTAGACAACCAATATTGTGTTTAGTTCAATGTGTTTAATTATGAGAAAGGAAAAAAAAAATACAAACCAAAACTCAAGCATGATATAGATCAGCCTGAACTGAAATATGCTGGTTTTGGAAAACAAAGCACTGGTTTCAATGAAAAGCTACTGGTACAAGTGCAAATATTATGCCTTAACAGGAAATCTGTCAATTTCCATAAAAATTTAGTGACTTGAGTATGCATGGATTGGTTCCACTGTGGATGTATTGGATTCAATGACACTGCATTAGTTTCAAAGCATATTTATCCATGCAGTAAAAATGTATAGGTTAGGAGAATTAAAGAGGCATGATGATGGCTGCCCTGAAGACTCTGATCTGAAATACAATTCCTATTAAAATTGATTAAATAGAACTCGACAATCATACACTCAAAAACCCTAAATAAAACCTATTGTACTCTATCACTTTGGACACATCAGTCCTTTTGTGTCACTCTTGTGTAAACTGATTGTTCCAGGTTTCTCGGGGCTGCACCCCTTCCTCTTCTCCCCAGAAAGCAACTCTAGGCAATTTAGATTCATTTTCCATATGCAAAGTATCTTTTTTTCTCCCATCTCTAAGGGTGAAAATGCAGCTTGTCCAGGAGACTGGGCAGACAGGAGTATGGTCTTGACTCTCCTTTTTCAGGCTGTAAGTGGAGACATAGGGGTGCACAAGCTGCCTGGGGGCAGGAGCAGCCCTGTTGGCCATAGTGCTGAGGACAGTAATCCTAAGATGCCCAGCAGCATCTCCGTGCCCATGTGTTTTTCTGGCTGGCTTCAGGTGCCTCCTTAGGGTATTTTTCAGCCTCCCTGATTCACCTTTCAGTGATCACCTAACTTCCTCCTGTGAACAGATACACAGAGGTGGACTTTTGACTGTTTGAATAGGTTCTCAAATCAGAAAAAGAAGCATACCCATGAAGCCACATTTTGCTCAGACCTGTACATTTATTTTTTGTTTAAAAATGATGTGCCATACTGAAATGTTTGCAGGATCTTGCTGAAGCATAAAAACTTAGGTATGAACCCCCTTTATGAACTACATTTTTTCTTGTAAATCATAGTGTTTAATAAATGCACAATTAATTGAGAGGTGTTTCAGCTTAATCTACTGTTGCACAATAGGACTCTGGCTACACCGCTGTTATAAGTAATATTCTGTAGACACAACATTTGGAACCACCTAGGCTTCTGTGGCTGTTCTATTGTAAAGAGGCATCTTGAGTGATTCTGAAAGCCCAGGTATTTGTTTTGATTTGTCTATAAAAATGTATCAGTAACTTTATTATTTAGTTTGTCCTGCTGACTAACACAGCTACCCACTCATGTTAAAGAACATACAAAATACAAAGGCTGTTAAGTGTCTGTACTATTTTTATAAGCAAAAACATCAATAAGCACTTGACTATGAAGTTTTTACCATCCATTTTCCAGTGTGACTCTGAATGATAAAAGAGCACAATCTTCAACTTCCCTCTTTGTGGTACACAATAAAGCTCTATTTACCGTGATATTTCTTCATGATGGGACACTAGCTTTTCCCTACATACTCTCATTTCCTCTGACAACACAGACAAATAATTTTTTTTCATAAGTCCTGATCAGTCTGTTGCAGTCTAATACAAGTGGTATCCAATATTTTCAAGTTAGAGCATAATAAATATCCTAGGTTCCAATCCTGAATATAGCCTTTCTGAGTAAATTAATAATAAATCCAATTTCAGGATCAGTATCCTCATCAGTTTGATGATCCACAGTCACAGGAAAGAATGTACTTATTTTGACACAAGCTATTTTCACTGTCATATTATAAATTAAAAGTTTGTTGCGACTCCTAAGAAACATAATCCATTTTTTTCATCAGAACTCCAAACTAAAATGTACCCTGAAAAGTTCAAGACTTTATTTAAAGCCTGGAAAGCAGAAAATTAAGTGACAGAGGAATAATATGGTCACATTAGAGAAAAAACTGCAGTTATAAAATATACAGTTTAACGATACTTACCATTCTGTGCTATAAGAATTCTTGTATCAGTTACACTCTCCCAGAATAACTTTTTAGAAGTGCTATTTCTAGTATCACCAAGCAGGCCTTGTAATTGCAGCTGCCATATATATAGGACTCCAAGATAATAAGAATTTCCCTCAATTATAGTTTGAACAATATGGCTGGTTATGCTTTATTTCTAAGTTCTTTCTAAAATCTACTTCTTGCACCAATATAAAGACAGTCGGTTTGGCATATAGCAGAACTCCCTTGATTCCTTCTATATTTTAGGCAACTTTTACTATTTCCTTTGGATTATATTGTATTGTTACATTATCAGAGTTAAAACACTCCATATGCTAGCTGTAATACAAGACTATCTGTTCTCAAAGGAAATTAGAATCTATGGTCCTGATTGTGCAAATATTTACACACAGGAGTAATGTCATGACTTAAATAGTTCAACTGATGCACCAAATTTCTCTCACACATGTTGATATTTGATGAATAAGTGTTGACAACAAACACTGTCCTAAATGCATAATCTGTAGCAGGTGGTAGGAGCGTCTGTTAAGGACTCTGTGTGGGGGAAGCCCTCTATTCCTTCTTCCCCAGGTGAATCTGATTGCACAGGAATATGGATGCAAGAATCAGGACTTGAAAGACAACCAGGTTTGACAATAAAAGTTCTGCTGAAGTCCTATGCAGATCAGAACATTTTATACTCCCATGTCTGTTTCTACAGTTATACTCAGTCTTCAACAGTTGCTTTATGCATTTATTACATATATATTACAATTCAGTCTGTTTTGTGAATGCACTTTCATGTCTCCTGACTATTGTCTTATAACTGTCTTGCCATTCTGTGCAGTAGATAGGCCAACATTTTAAAAATATATCTGATGTTTTCTAACCTCTTCAGCATACTTGTTTATATTTACTCCAAACACAGGCAAAGAATCTCAGCCTAGCATGGGGGAGATCACTTAACTGAATAACCCCTAGCCAGTCCTAGGGCAGCAGATAAAGGGCAGCATGAGTTGTTTCAAAACCTGTCTCAGGCCCCTCTCCATCACTGGGATTCATCTGCTATGCAACCACTGGAGAAGCAAGTCCAAAGACATTCATATCCTGCTTTAAAAGAGGAAAATCATCAGAGGGCCTCCAGCAGAGGCTACTTGCTGTCCCAGGCTGAAAGACTTCTATGCTGAGTTTGAGAGGGGAGGGGGAAAGGGCTACCCTGTGAGAAGCTTCACAAAGCTCCCCTGGCTCCAGGGCATACCTGACCCAGCCCAGACTGAGCTAATTAGCACTAGAGAAACACCTCTGCAAATCCATATTTGTGAGGGGAAGGACTGTCTTGAAAAGAAGAAGGTGGAGAGAACCTGGAGGAGAGGTCATTGACCTGAACAAAAGACGACCATCAGCCTAAACAAATGGAGAGAGCTTTGTTGCCAGGAGGAAGAAGCAGGACATGGGAGACAGAGAACCTTGGGCACCCAGTTCAGCATGGAGTAGAAGAGGTCCCACACAGCCCATGGAAGTTCAATGGTGGAGCAGATACCCCATGTAGGCCATGGAGGACTCCATGCTGGAGCAGAAAAGCCAAGAGATAGGGCAATTGTGACTGTATTAAGACCCCAGAGATGCTCATCAGCAGAGCTGGGGTGGACCTTCCAGAGCTGGGGGAGAGGAGGTGCACTGGACTGAAGGTCCATTTGCAGTCTGTGGATGTCCCCATGCCAGAGACAGGAGCTGTGCCTGAAGAGGTCCGTGTCTCCATGGGAAGTTCACAGTGGAGCACTTTGTTCCTGGACTTTCATGCCGGGAAGAGCAGCAATGGTGAACTGACTGAACCCCCATTCCCTGTCCCCTGTGCTGCTGAGGGGAGAAGGCAGAGACATTGGGAGCAAAGTGATTTGAGTCCGGGAAGAAGGGAGGGGTGGGGGGAGGTGTTGTAAGGTGTGGTTGTTATGTCTCACTGTGCTACTCAGATGAATGGCAATGAATTAAATTGATTTTTCTTCCCCAAGTTTGAGTCTGTTTTGCCCATGATCATAACTGGTGAGTGAGCTGTCCTTGTCCTCATCCTAATCCATGCCCTCTCGTTGTTATTCCCTTCCCATTTTACCAGGTGGGGGAGTAAGTGCAGGACCACATGGTCCCATCTGTGGGTGAAACCACCACAACTTCTCACCCTGATTTTTAAAAATGGAGTTGATAGCGTGTAAGATGACAGCCTTAAGTACAGGATGAGGAATGCACAAAACAAGGGATCTCATGGGAGAGCTACTATTAGTTTGCTCTTAATGTAGGACAAAACCCCACTCTCAGTTAGAAGGGTATGCACTTGGATTAATGCTACCAGCTGTAATTTAGTAAATCCAGATTTACAGAGGTATAAACAGGAGAATAATTTGTTCCAGAATCTCTAAGCAAGCTGAGAAAAAGTCCTCCCAGAACACATATTTCAATATCATGCCTTAGCAATGATAAAAAATCACAGTCTTTATATTTCTTTCATGCAATATCAAGCTTCCATGTGTCATACATCTTTATGTTTCCTTAGCTACTTCATAGCCTTAAAAGAACACTGGGTTGGGTGGTTGGGTTTTGGGGTTTTTTTCCATTTTACAAGAATGTATATTTTTCAAGTCTAAACAAACAAAATGTATTCATTCCTTAATTGGCTTTTGTCAGGAGAAATTCTTTTTAGCTAAGAAAGATGTATTCTTAGATGTCGTCATTAAAAGAACTCACTTTTTTTTTTTTTTGTTCTGAGATATATATTTATATCTATATAAATGGTATGGCAAGCTTTTGTCTTTCCCTTTGATTGCTCCATGATGCCAAGAATGCCATTTTACATGTGTGTTATTTTAACAGGGTTGATGTTAAGCAACAAGGTGGTTATTATTCTTTAAATCTGAGTTTAAACAATATGAAGAGTGGAGCCAATTGAAGTAAATCATAATTGCTAAACACGATTAAGTTTGCAACAGCTTCCTTAAAGTCTGCAAGAAAGCAGATACAAGAACAGATTCCTACAGCAGAAATACATTTTATTCATAGCTTCTACCGAAGACCTGCACTCTCCAAAGTGTCATTGTCATGAATCATTGTTAGCAAAACAATAACCTTAGTGGTCTTACATTTTCTCTCTGTGCAAATTATGTATGTTTCATGTGACATTACTTACTTCCTCAACTAGCAAGCCTTTTCCGTCTGTTGGAAAGCCACCAGTGGTGATGTGCTATCAAAGTGAATTACCTTCTTACATGCCAGGAAATTAGGGCAATCCAATGCCTTTCATCTAGCTCCTCTACACTGCCATCCTTCTCCCACAGGGTCTCCCATTCACGCTTCTCCTACTGACTTGTATGGGAGCCATCACATAAGAAGTAATTTCTCTGTGGCTTGAAAAAGGCATTTCAGGCTTGAAGAGAAGCTGTGTGACTCTGTGTATGATTTGTTCCTATACACCCACCGAGCACCAGAAAGAGGATTTTCATGCAAGTTCTGTGTAAAAGGGTAAAAAAACCCAAACATGATGAGGAAAACAAAGTATGGAAAGTATGGGCTATCAGATCCAAGCACATATGGCTGTAGGAGCCTTTATTCTGGAAATGTCAGTGAGCAGCTGTAGCCAGTGGTTCTGCTTCTGCTCAAAACAGATTCAGGTGTCAGACAATGATGTGCTTTTTCATTCTCTTCGTAATTCTCACAATTCCAAACACTTGGATTGTTATGGATGGAATAGATCTGAAGAGGAGGACACTGATGTCTGAGCACTGTTAACCAAATGATTGGGCAGAAGGAGTTAGGCTGAAAGTAGTGTTTGAATGGAAACCAGCTAACAGTCTTCCCTCCCCTACTATAAGTTATACTTTGGCTATAAAATAGATATCTTCAAAACGTGACAAGTGCTAAAAACCCTGTGAATTAACAGTTAGGAGGATGCTCCAGTTCCCCATTGCCATACCATCTTCCTTCTCTTCCTCTCACTTCTATTTCTCTCCTGCCTACGCCAGCACTCTTCATTCCTCTTCCATAATCTGGTCACACCATGCACCCCTCTCACATAAGCCCACGTCCGTGCCTGTCTTCCCATTTCACAGCTATTCTCTCTATGGGTGCACTGTGATATTGGTGCCCATTCGTCTCCCCACTCCAGTTTTCTCTGTGTCTCCATCAATGACTTCCACCCCTTCCATGACCTCTGTATTGCTTGCTCAGGGGTTCACCTGACCTTCTAAATGTTGCATTCCCTTTTCTAGGCATTCCCCAAATTTTGCTTTTTCCCCATTTATAGAGCCAAGTTTACCTCCCTCTGTACACACCCACCTGAGCCCCCTAGCTCCCCAGATTCCTCCTTTTAGCCTCTTCATGCCCAGTCATAGTAAACAGAATCAAGGGGGCTTGTTTTCAGTTATGATATGTCTGAAAATAATCTCTGTCCTGGGAGAGACAGGGAGTGATTCAGGAGGACTGATTTCTTTAGGGCATAGTTAATCAGATCAGGTTGAAAAACAAGTTTATAATGAAAAATTAGATTCTATCACCTTAATTGCTGAGTTACTACTGTTACTCCATAACACTGCAGATGAAAGAGATGCAAGCAGGTACACCATCATTTCATACCAACCCATAGGCACCCATCCACTAGATATCTCCAGGAGCACATTTATGCATGTAAAAAGTCAATTTGAAAACTCTACATCTCACCTAGACTGGACATACACATCCGTAGTATACATAAGTAATCTGAATGCTATTGTCTCTGGTATGTGTATTAATGCAGCTTTTCAGGAAGAAATGTGGCATGCCCTTTACTGGAAGATTAACTCTTGCCTCTATTTAAGTCAGTGGCCCTACTGAATCTAAAATGGCACTATTGATATCTAGGAGTCATTAGATGAGGCTAGTGATACCTATGCTCTCCAGAACAACCAGGATTGTGATCCCTCCTGTGACCCCAAGCCAGAAATGACTAAACAGCAAATTATGCTAATCTACTCACTGTCAGGTCCCCATCTGTTTTTTCCCTTTCATACAAGGCTCCATCCTCTCCAGAGCTAGCCCCACGTGAGCATCTTTAGCAAACACCTGGAGCCAAACCCATCGCAATGACTTTGTACCCCCCTCTCCAGAGTGAATATAGCTGAGGCAGGAACGGCAGGGCCCTCTGCAGCTTGTCCTCCCCAGGATGTTCAAGAACATCTAGCAACACAATGCATTTAATGGCATTCGATTGTATACCAAATTCAGTAATTTGCAAAGGGTCTCCCAGTCATTAGTGAGAATTAATTATGTTCTACTGTAATAAAATCTTACTCCAAAATACAGAGTTTTACCGGAACATATGGGATTATAAAAGTAAATGTGCATCACACATAATCTTATGCCACATTATATAGCACATTTTTAAAAAGGAAACACCCACAGGTCTGAACAACTTTTATTTTTATGCAAATGCAGTATGCACAGAGACGTGCTTTCTTGCCACTTTTCTGTTGTATCACCGCAGTGCCAAAGGGAAGTATCATGTCTCACTTTGCCTAGCCTTTATCAATCTACCTTTGCAAACACTCTTTACCATTCATGGGCTAAAGGACTTCTGGCATCAAAAAACTGTTTTCTATTCACATCCATCTTCTGTGACATGCAGAAGGAAGCCCCTGCAAGAGCTCTGTAACCCAATCCTCCTTGGGAATTCAATATGCTTTACAACTTAGACCCAGCCCTGCAAGCTTTTTATAATCATAGCCATCATCTTTTTATTATGTCTTGGACTTGAAGAGTCCTGAAAGCAGATGTAACTCATGATGACCTGACTTCAATGGGAGAATGAACCAGGTGGCTAATTGTCTCTAAAACAAATACACTGATAATTAGCAGGAGAGCACAATTTAACAAAAGCCTAACCACTAACCTTTATTTAAGTTAAGCAAATGGGTGAGCAAATGATGCAGCTGCATCGTACTTTGACAAGTTAATAAGGGAACCATACTTAATCTAGTCAGCTACAGTAGCCAAAGCATGCCCTCAGGACCTAGTATCAATGATTCTGAAATGGTAAACTTATATAAAATGGAAAAAAAAATATCAGTACTAGTGCAGAAAAGCTCTTCTACAACAGCTTCCCTTTCTGAGCAGGTCACTGCACTAGCTTTTCAGCCTGAGTACCTGGGTTCAAAGCTTGCCTTACATCCCAAATGGAAATAACCATGGTGGCCTCATCTTGCTTTCCACTTGCCCATATCATAAAAACAAGCACATTGGCATCCTCTGCTGAGGAGCAGTCTAGGAACAAATAGCAAAGGAGCTGCCAGTTAGGCTGTATTGCATTGGCAATGCTGCACAGAGGAGCTTACTCGCTAATGGCTCACAGAGTAGCTGGCTTTAGCTACCATTGCCAGTCCCTCATCTTTACAAGCACTAAACTTCAGCCCATTGATTCCATAAAAAGCAAACAAAGAAAATGAGTGGAGCTTGCTTTAAAGGTACTAGCAACTCAGAGACTTTAACACTCTCCGTGTTAAAACACAGATTGCTTTATAAATCGTGTCAAACAGCAGCCAAAAATGAGCACCATGTAAAGTACCCAGTGCAAATAACTCCAAGGGTGTTGACAGCGAGGTGGAAAGACAAACACTTCCAAGTAATTCCCATGATCCTCATTACATTTGTGACACTGATCAGATAAATCAGACTCTAAATCTAAAGCAAGGGCCCAATATATCAGTCTTACCCACTCCCTCCTTTTTCCCTCTACTGCAAGCAGCAATACAGAAAAGTTCTACCTACACCCACCCCACCTCACTAAAGGTAGTTGATCCAAAAGCAGATTTTGTCAAACCCTATCAATCACACATCACTAACCTCTTCACAAATAAGTCTCAACTGGTTTACACTGGCATAACACTGGGTTAAGAGAGTGGCGAGATTAGCCTCTTCTCAGGGTCCAAAGCAAGCAAATCATAAAAAGTAAACAAACATAATAAATGCTGAAAAGTAGAATTTTCCACTAACATGTTTCTGGCTTCCAGTTTTAATAGTCTAAGGAACTGTTATTAGAGTGATCAAAGGGAGAAGTCACAAATGTGAAAAGTATGTCAACTAGGCATCAAGCTAGTGTGGCAAAGTAGATTGCTTTCTTTCCATTTCCTGTTAAATACTGCTTTGGAACTTTATTTTGATGTAGATTTGACAAAATTCTCATTGCATTTCAGTTTCTAGTGCATAGGTCTACTGAAAGAAAAAGAATAAAGGGAAAATGAAGAGACTGTCAGAACAATAGCTGCTTTAAAAAAACCAAGAAGTCTGCTGAGGCTTTAGGTTTACAGAGTTTACTTTGACAAATAGAAAAAAAAATAATTGGGGAAAAATAACCTCTTGTCTACTCTTGCAGCCCCTTAAGACATTTGACTGCTCACTAAGCTCCAGGTACTTATATCTGAACTTATTAATAATTAGCTATGCTTTAATAGTTGAAGCAAAGAGTAAATTAGATGTTGTTCCTTTCAGTTCTTCCATTAACTAAGGTTAATGCAATAGCAGGTAAGTTTTCTCTTTTTTTTTTTCTTCTACCAAATCATCCATCATTTCATAGACACATTAAAAGATACAAATCTAGACCCCTGTAAAGTTCAAAAGAAATTTAGCTTTTGTTATTTCCTCATTTAACTTTCTGGGAATACTAATAAATACACGGAAGAATATCAGCTGTTCACCAGCTTTAAATATACCACTGTGAGGTGAAGACATTTCCAGTTCCCTCAATCTTTTTTCCTTTTCCACAGTAAGAATTAGACTATCACAATGTTCTCGGAACACAAGTTTACTATGATTTGCCCAGAAAACTGTGGCTCAGTATTGTCTGGCTCCAACTTAGCGTGTGTTCTTTGCATTAATTGTTTTGCTGAATAACTGGCATAGGGCCAGCAGTTTAGCCTCTTGGGATTTTTCTTCCATATAAATTTTGAACTTCCTACTTATAAATTCTGTTCCCGTAGTTCTTTCGTGGGAGTCCAGGACATTTTTCTATAAGAGGCATTTCAGGAGCAGGCTTCATGAATAAGGTGTGAAATGTGACCCTGTCTCTCAATTCAGTTGCTGAGTTCCAGCAGGCATTGAAAAGCATATGACTCCCCACATGGAGCCTTTTCCCTTTTGGTACAGGCAGGTAGTGTATATCACCAAGCACATGCTTCTGACTAGTGCAACGATACAATCAGACTAAGTTTCATTCCCATCCCTGATCATTCAATTTGTGACACTAGACAATAAAAAAACTGATGTTCAGAGCCAACAGAGCCTCTCTAAGGACCACCTTTCAGAAAACACTTATGAGAAAGACAGCAACACTGAAGGAGGTTTCTTTTAAAAAATACCTTTTCCTTGCAAAATAAATAATTAGTTGCAGTGGAAAACTGTATTTAGATTTAATTAAAATCTTAACATATCCTTTTAAGCTGTATGTTCATAACATTTTCTATACCAAAATGCACAGCCTTTTACACATAGGTTGTGCACTTCCTCCTACAAGTTAGAATCAAATTAAATATTCTTTTACTGCATGCTCCTTCCTTTTCCACTAGTGCCTCTTCCTTATTTCAGAAGGAACTTGTCATTTCTCAAACGAAGTCTGGACACGTTCTTTCTTTCTTTTCTAGTAGTCTTCAGAATTTCATTGAATGCAATGTTGTGCTGTGGGTACTGCGGTCCCTGGTCACCTGCTCCTGTTGTCCTGTTTGGGTTTGTGGAGAACCACTGTACTCCTGAAGCAGGAGATGCCATTAGCATTTATATGATCACCATGTAGAAACCACTGTGATACATTTCATCTTCATTTTTCCTGTTCTAATGACTTAAAACCGAAACTACATCAGGAGGGAAGGGAAGTTCTGAGTTGTGCTACATATCAGTACCAAGGATGCCACTTACCCAGAATAAACCTCCTGGTATGACGTCCATCTTCTCTCAGACACTGAAAATGGCAAATATGAACAAATAAACAAATTTTCTTCTTCAGTATATCAGAGTCAAGCATTAGTAAATTCAACAAACCCTTGTATTCATATTTTTATCATTTTGGAATGAGACCTATGGTCATGTTACTGATTCTGGACTTTTAGTAAGTGCAACACAGAAATGCAAAAGGGTCTGTTACTCTGTGGAACTAATTGTCACAGGATATTTTAGTGAAAACTTGATGTAGATAGTAAAAAAAATGACATATTTACCAAGGTAAGAAGATTTTTCACTTCTATACATAATTATAGGAATTATAAAAAGAAAATTCTAAAAACTGATGGCAGGAAAACATGTTTCCCTTTGAGCTGATTATTTTATAGATACTACAGTTTCTTTCACCCACAGACAACAGATAAGGCACTATAGGAAACAGTATGATCTGATTCAGAATGTCTGTCCCTACATGAATTTCATAAAATATGCTGATATTTGCACCCTTGACGTTCCCCATATAGTTCTAGAAATTATCAGCTTTGTTTAATTTTGCATGGCAGTGCATGCACACATTATTTTACACAAGTGTTCTCCCTCACCAGCAGAGTGCACATCCATTAATAAAACATTCCTTAGAGAGGTTATAGATTTATCCACATGGAGGATCAGCAAGGTCCTCAGGAAGATACGGCACTGGGACTGGAAGTCTCCAGGGAAACGAGAAGCCTGGAAGACATGACTTAAAGTCTTAAAGGTGATGATGTGCTAGTTAAAAAATGGAAGGAGTGAGTGATTGAGAGAGTGAATTAAGAGATGAAAGACGAGATGAAAGGGTAGTTATACGTAAAACTCATTCACCGTTGTCTCATATTGACTAGCTTGTTTCTTAGCACCCCTCTCTGGGCTTCTGAGTTTTGTACAAAGTAGTGACAGTAACTAGAAGATGCAGAAAGCTACATTCACCAATCTAGGTAAATACACAAGGAGAGGGTAAAGGACACAAAAATCTTCCTGTTTTCTTAAGAGTCAAATGCCACTGTATAGCCAGCAGCCTGTGACTTCTGAAAGATGAACACTGCCCCATGTTGTTCACCAGTCATCAGGGCTCCTTCTCCAATGATTGTATTGTTTCCTACACTTTTCCTTTCTCTTTTCCTTCATCTTCAGCACCAGCAATAGCTTTAGAGCCACCAGGCTTTATGTGAATGCTTTAAGTATTCAGGGAATTAAAACAACCAACTATTTTGTGTCCACTGGAAGATTTGCAAAGACTTTTGAAATGGCCTAAGAAGAGGCAGGTTGTGGGGACAGGGAGAAGAGGGTGTGATCCTGCAAGATCAGGCTTAAAAGCAAGATATTTGCCAGAGCCTTTCCTAATGGAGATCCTTCCCAGGAGCAGGTCACCTTTCTTGGATGTGCCCACTAGAGAACCAAATGTAAAGACACAAATGACCAGAAATTAAACCACAAGCTTTCCACTTCCTATGAAAATAAAGCGTATTTACACTTATCCATATATTTATACACTTTGAAGTTTCATGAAAGAATATGTCTTTCTTAGTTCTTTAACTAATACTGGTTGTTGCCAAGGAGGAAACTTCTTACTTAGTCTATACTCTTCCTTACTATGTTGGATTGGATTACTAGCGGCATAAAACATACGGGGAAAATAAAAGCAGGGGTTTTTTTATCCCTTGCCTAATTTAACCAGCCTTTTCTCACAAAGTGCTGGGCCGTTCCTCAGTTTTCCTCCCATATCTGCTGAGGAGATTCCTATTAGGGGAATAATTCACTTAATTGCTTTAAAAAAAACCTCCAAAAACAACCCTTTGTTTGGAATCTTTTAAACATACTGATTCTCAATCACCCAGCCCAAAGTCTGTGGTGAAGTGATAATTAGGTGCTAAGAGCTAACCAGATAACCACAGACATTATCTGTCTCCAGGCAGCCATTAAACACCTAAGCAAGAGTGAAAGTACAAAAATATGAGGTTCTCATGAGCATTCAGCCCTAATAAATTCTGAAACAGTTTGAAACATTTGGAACTACTGGCCTGTCTTTATAGCACCATGCTGCTGCGAAACACCCTGGTGTGCTTTAAAGGACTCACCCACTTAGAAGACTCAATGCTCATGATAAAAACATGATGTGTTTAAGCCCATAAACCTTACTGTACCCCCTTCTTTGCAGCAGGGTTAACATACTGAGAAAATCCCTCTCCCTGATAACTGCAAATAATACAACTTCATTCCATCCACGGGAGGGGTTTTTAAATGTGCTTGACTTACTGTATGGGAATCCTTGTGTTTTCAGAGGTAAAGATTTCATGTAAATTATTATCTCAGTTGACTTGGAGTTCTTCATACATCCTTCCATCTGCTAATTTCACAGAAATATTACTTGCCATTACAAGATCCATATCATGTTCAAAACAAAAAAAAAAAAATGTCATGTAATAAATAGATTTTTCATTCTCTTCCTTTCTGATGTCATTTTTAGATCAATCCTCTTTTTTGCAATGATTCCAAGCTTTCCTACCTGACTGAGACCTGAGTGGTATTCGGGAAGACAAATCATTTGTATAGTCTTTAAGGTGATATGCTCCTAATTTCAAAAAGTTTTTTTCTTTCTCAGGATGCTAAAAAGTATCTGATAAATCATGATAATCACTATCATTAAAGTAGGGTACTTGCCTTATAAATCATTTGACATAAAGCCTACCAGCTGCTATTTTGTTGAGAATGCTCTGATGAAGTGGGTCATTGCAAAACAGCATCTGAGTGTATTCCACTACTCTGATAAACACACAAACATATTACAGAATTTCATTCTCAACAGCGAGCCTAACTCTGCTAACAAGAATGACAAGTAATTAATGTGACTTTCCTCTTTTTTTTTCCATCCCCTATTCCCTCAGTTGAAATCATAGTTGCTGCTGAATTGCACATATGCAAAGCATTGCCCAGTTTGTAACAGTATCACAGACTTTGGGAAAGAGCCTGGGAATCAGCCTATATAAGATGATGGGAAGTCTAAATACCTGTTCTCTTTGTGGCTTCCCAATAATTTGACTTATGGTCATAGCACAGTCCTGAAAGCCATCTTAAGGGAGTGACAAGACCAACTCAAACTGCACATAGCAACTGTTTCTAGTAGCTGGGCCTTACCAGCGTGCTGCAGGTAGGAGATGGGGCACGTTTCTTCCTCCTGGATCATGATCCCATATCCATAAGGAGGCCACATAATCATAGTCCTTTATGCCATGGACATTCCCTGATGTGCCACAAGCAGGGATGATCAGCATCACATTTTTTGCCATTCAAAATCACAATTTTAATCTGAACTAAAATATTGGTGTAGATGTGTCCTTCTGGTATTTCACATTACCATTACTTCAGGTGATTTACCACCAGGGTTAGGCCTAGGTGGTATTGTAATAGCTACATTAAAAATGGCCAAATCACAGCCTTACTGAAGTGAGAATCAAAATTCTTGTTCACTTCAGGAGGCACTGCTTGGTCTTCTAACTTTGCCACCTCAGAGCTAGTAATACTGAGGTAATGAGCAGTAATAAGTGGATTATTCTGATGGCCAAAGTTTTCCCCAATATCATTTCAAGGAACTGTTTTTTTAATAAGAAAAAAATGATAAAGCATTGCAATACCTTCTCACAGAATGCTTAATTGAATGGCACACTAAGAATAAAAGCAGATGTTAACATAAGGCTTCCAAGCAGGCTTGTTCTCTTTTCTGATTGTCTCCTTATATTTGTAGGTCAGACTCTGTCCCCTTTTCTAGAAACTGCAATGTTCCCTCCTGCCAACCTACAAAATACTTTCCTCCAAGAGTTTGAAAATTATTTTCCTCGGATGTTTTTTCATAAATGTTCTCAATAAAATGAAGCCAATGTGGCTTGTCAGGACAAGTCACAGACAATTTTGCCTTGTTTTTTAATTTCAGACTTAAAAGTACCTCAAAATTTCCTTAAAAAAGGTATATGAAATCAACATGCATGTGAACCATTAAGTTCTGAAGTGATTAGCAACACTACAACTAATAATTACTTCCAGAGACACTCAAAAAACATACTATGCACATTTATGTAGAAATTACCATAATAATATTATCACTAACAAAAATATGCACATATGAAAACATCTCAAGGTAAACATAACATTTGCACATAGTAAATACCCATATGTCTCAATAAACACAATTTTAAAATTCAGTATGGGAAGTGTGTGGTTCCTTTAATTGAGGATGAAGAATTAAGAACAAGACATTTATGGGGTGAATCTTGCCATTTCCTAAGTATGTGCAAAGCTGATATTGGGTAGAAAAGTGTGACACACCCTGCACACCTCGGTGACATCAAGGCAGGGTTAGTGCTCAGAGATTGAACACCACATTAAAGTGTCATCAGTACAACATGACTGAAAAAATATTGTGGTCTGTACTCTTGACACTGTGACCATAATATTGGCTACCAGAAGGAATGTATACTCTTCCTGTTTGGGCTAATGGCAAATGTCCTCCATGACATGTGTCCTCCTTCATGTTCTCTTTGCACTAGCCACTGACTAACACACAATTATGTTCTCTTTCTCTGCATCCACAGGTAGTTATAGATAGTTTTGGTTGCAATGCTAGCAAATAAGTTATGGAAGAACAAAAAGTTGGGAATATATTCTGAAGAGCAGAGTCTACCATCTGCTGTAATTTCCAAATACTGTTCTTTTTTTCGTGTGACTTGGTTGTTTTGCTGAAGAATAGCCATATAAAGCTTTTAAATATTAAACACAGTTCAATGGGACTGAATTCTGCCCATGGGTACAATTTTTAGAAACTCTTTGACTTTAACAAATTGTTGGGATTAAGAAAGACATTGCCAGCCTCACAATGTCTTCATTGAGATTACCTTTTCTGGCCTCCTTTGGATGTATGCAGTCTGTCATTCTAGCACGGACATTTGTAAACAGAAAACTGTTCTTCTTCTTGGTGCTTGCTTCTGGCAATTCATCAGTCTGTCTTCCTTTTCTTCCTTTATACTATTTTCAAGCATAACAGTTGTCTCAGAGGCTTCCGAGAGCTGCAGTTTCACCATTTTAAGTCTTCAGTAAAGACTTAGAGCTTTTACAGTTTGATATTGAGACACCAGACTGTGTTTCCATAATCAACTATTAAGCAAAATGCAAATATCACTTAAATTCTCAACTGAACCAGTGTGTTACGAACATACTGATGGAGCATAAATATCAGAAAACTAAGATGACACAGAGTTGCTTTTCTGATCGTAACAGCACTGTATGAAACAGAGACAAGTTGGCATATGTTTCTAGCTGTTCCCTCTCCCTTTAACACATAACATTGATGATATTACACAATTTGATAACATTAGGGTGAATTTAGTCAGGAGTCCTGAATACCCCAAAACAGCTTTTACAGATTCTAAAATGTGTCTGGTGCCTGGGTTTTTCTTCAAATCCCTCCGTGCAGAATGGAGACTGGGCAGCAAACTTTCTAACTGCGCCCATACACTCATAAACATCTGTAGTGAACCATAATTCTGCTGAATGCAGGAGCCACATTGCCATGACATTTTGGTTATGAACGTTAAAGGAGCGTGTGGCTCTGAATCCCAATGTTATGGATTTTAGGAATCTCAAGTGGAAGCCAACTCTCTGACTCATGCAAGGGTTCGGCACATCCTGAAAATCTCTTGCAAATAAAAGATGTGCCACACAAAAGTCTTGCAACTTGGCAGCAAAAGGAGGGTGGAGGTGAGGATGGAGGGCAGCACCCCTCAGGAAAGGAATGGTTAACTGGCCATAATTAGACAAGCAGGCAAGCAGCTCCATCACTGCAACAAACAACAAATTATTAACACCAAGCAATTTAGCAGCTCAACTTAGAATAAGCAGCACATTGGGCACTGAGTACACAGTGGCAGACTGTCTATGACTCTCTGCTACCAGCCAGCCAGCAAATTTTATTTTTTGCTTTAAAAAGAGTTCTTTCAAAACTCCACTATAATAGTCTATTCTGTGCCCAGGAATAATTTTAGAAGGGCTGAATCCCAGACTTCCTTTTGCAGGTGCGAGGCAGTGCATTCACACCTCCAGCTACAGCTGCAGTTTCCAGGGGCTGAGCTACCCAAGTCAGCACCCTGGCTTCAGCAGAGCTGTAATATTGAATTTCTCCATTTTCCTTACTGATTTGTACCACCATGAGCAGGCCTGCCCCATCCAAATGCAATCCCCCAGAGGTGTGCAATTGCAGCAGTGTGTAGCCAATGAAAAGTACAATCTAGATCCCAGGTTCTGAAAATTTGGCCCCCTCAGGAAGAGCTAATTGTACCAATGCTGCACTATTTTTAAAAAGGGCACATTTCTTGATCATACCTCACACTGCAAAGCTTCTGTTCAACTAACGAGACGACAGTCTGTTAACACCGAGGGAAATCCCTTAAAAGCTGTGTTTGTTTGACCAACACTGACTAAAATTAGAAAAATATTAAATGAAAGCAGCTGGTCAGCTACCAGCCATAATATTATCCCAACTTCCTTCACAGGAAATATTATAATAACATTTTATTTGGTTTTTTTCCCCTGCTTACTGCCACTGGGGTATAATATTTCTTTCATGTTGCTGATAGATCAAGAGCACTTCTGTTGGATTCAAGCTGTACTGCATGCTGACACCAACACAACCAGCATGGCCTTTCATGCAGGATCCAGCCAGCACCCAAGGGTGCATGGGGGCAGGAGGCAGGGGAAGAAGAGCAAACACTGTTGACTACTCTACCAAATATCGCCTACAGCTTTCTTCTTCATTTTGGGAAATGGCTTCAACATTTTGATCATAGATCTGTAAATGTGTGAATGACTGAAGATAAGCTGCTTCTCAGCAGATCTTTGCCTGTGACCTCTCCAGGGTCGCAGATCCAGAACCATGGGAAATGGACCATGAAATACCTGGGTGCTTTGTGAAAGCTACCTCTGACACCTGAGTCAGCCTTTCCACTTTATGCCAAAATCCCAGCAAAACCAACCAGGAGCCCAAAACAGGGTTCAAACTAGGCGACATGAGCCACCCATGCTGCCAAATCTCCCAGATGCCCCTGGACTTTGTCCACCAACTCAGCTCAGAGGGTTTTGTGGCCCTGCTGCGTCTTGCTGAAACCGATTTTGCCTGCTTGCTCTTTCATCCAGATCCTTGCAGAGGATGACAACGGGCCCCAAACTCTTGGACCATCCCCAAACAGTTTTGTATGTTCCTTCTCCCTCAAGGAAGGGTCTTTGTTTCTCTCCTGTCACAACGGTTTTAACACTCCATTTACATAATACCTTTTGAAATGGACCCTGAGGCCTGGTCTACACGAGAAAACGGTTGTCAGTGGAGCTCTATCAGCAATCCGTACTACTCTGGCTACCACTGTACTGGCAAAAGGACACTCTTAGTATGGCTTTTGCCATCTCCTTTCATAAAGCAAGCAAAAACATTTCCTTCTCAGAATAAATATCTTTATAATCTACACTTTTGCCAGTATTAGACATTCCTTTAAAAAAAAAAAAAAAAGATATCATGATTTTAATTGCTCCTTGTATCCTAGCAAAAGTTCCTGCTATAGGCATAGTTTTATGCAGCTATAGTTATGCTTTAACAACATCAGCTTAAGTATACCAGGTATAATCAGTTCACCGGTTAGTGATAGCTCTTTTTCCTCAACACATGCATTAAAAAACAATATGGCTTTCATCCATCTTTAGTAACCAAGGGTTTGTGCATATGGAAGCCATATGGAGTGTAAGAGCTTGCCTATATCAGAAATTATAACAATATATAGTAATGTGGGAATTTAAACCACTACAGTTGGACAATATAACCCCCTTTTTCCTGCATAAGGATGTGAATGTGTGTGTGCATGTGAGTAAAATGAGTGTTTTTATCCATTTTAGCTTCTGTTGCTTTGAAAGCAGTTTACCTAAACTGGAAAAAAAGGTATTTACTTCTGAACAAGTGTGTCCACATGGAGAGTCTTGGTGAAATAAATACAGTATTTTAACTATATGAGTATCATTTGTCATTTCCACAGTCACAATTGGTTCTATATCAAAGTCTTATATCATATTTTTGAATATAGCTTCTTGTCACTACCAACATTTGCATTTTAGCAATTTGCATTTCTTCTTGCAAATTAAAAAAAAAAAAAAAGTGTTCAATTGAGATTTGCAAATGAGCAAAGGCAGCCAGGTGAAGGCAAGCAGCAGAGAAGGGGGAGGGTTGAAGGTGAAGGTGAAAGCAAGATAAACAACAACAAAATGTCAGGCTTGCTTGGAAGGGTTTGGTTTTTCCTTCAACCAAACTTGGTATGTCCAAGTTTGCACCAAGAGTCTAGGTAAGGTGATTTCATTCAAGTGGCATCAATAACACTTTTAAATGCACATACTTATTGATTTCAGGGTATAACATAATTAGGTCTCATATTACTCACATAGGCTGTGCAGTTCCCGCTGTAAACCTAGATATTATTCAGAAAATCAAAGTAATCTCTTGTGGGTATTAAAATAACAATACATTTGAGAAATGATTGCTACCATTTTTGAAACTGCATTAATGTTCATTATTTATGTAATATACAAGTTTAGAAGGGGCTGATTTTTTTTTAACTTCATTGCTGGTATAAAAAAGACTTTCGAGTTCTTAGAAGCAAATGAATGCAAGTTTCCTTTTTTGCATAGGGTGATGAAGAAAAATGTATCACTGCACATTAAAAATACATTGCACATTTTATACATTTACGTATGTGGTGCTCTTCACGTTAAAAAAAAAATTAAAAAATAAAAAAACAACAAACCAAAACAGACAAAAAAAAGGGCACTTCAGAGAATGCACCCAGAGACAGAGCTATTGTTCAGGAAAAGCCAGATTAAACAAACATGCCTGTAGTCTTAACTTGAAGGCATTTATGGAATTAACATTCTGAGTCTCAGCTGGCACCATGCTCCAAAGCTGGGGGCAGAACATGCAAAGCCTTTGGCACCTACGAGTTTCCACTGATATTCCTGTTATAAACAAAAGCCCAGCATTTTACACAACTCCGAGTCATTCCCAAACATGTGCATAAATGGAACCAAAAGTTTTAATTAGTATTCATGGCCTTAAGTTATGTGGTGCTTTAAACACCACTGGAACTACTCTGACATCAGCAGACAGGTAGTGAGTGACATGACCTTAATACAGAATTGGTCTGGCTAGTCTGGGTTATTAATATTCAAGGACAGCTTAATTCTCTGCACAGTGCAATTTGTAAAGATACCCATGATCAGGGATTTATGGAAACCTAGACTAAATGTGACTAAACAGTGGAGTATTTCTGCTTTTATCTGGGATTGCAATGCTCCCAGTCCTTTGGAAGAAAGCCCTAGGATTTGTTCGCTTTTTTATGCAAAGTAACAGGTACAGAGGCCCATTCTGATCTTTAGCCCTGACTGGGTTCACCACTATCTGTCTTGATTCATGCTAACATCAGCTTTCACAATCACTCTGTTTTCTGAGACAGCCCTTTCTCGGTGTCATATCTGCTACAGGACCCAGATAATTCAGGGAAAAATCCAGCAAAACACAGAGAAAGACTTTGATCCTTGACCTGCCCCATTGTCACAAGAATGAAACGTGTCCACCATCAGGAGATGGCGCTACTCCCAGCTGGTTAGCTGGTAACACATCGTGTCTGTGAAATACTGACACTTTGCTTATTCTGGTACATCCTAGGATCCTTCTCTAGCTATATTAACATGGCTCCTAAATCAACAAAACAAAATTGAGTACAAACAGGTAGAAAGTTCTAGATCTGTAGAGAAACAAAGTCAAAGGCACCAATACAGGGCTGTTTAATTAGCCAGTAGCTAGTGGGATAGACAAGGGCCTGGTGTCATGGAAGATGGAAGAGTAACTAACTCCCAGCCAATGGTGTAATGCTGCTAAAAAGAAAAAAAGATGGATCTCATTCTGACATGTGTTAACCACAACATCCTGTGTAAGACAATTGTCTCATTTTCCTCATTGCTAGCAGGCTGAGCGGTACTTCTGTGTCAGCTCTCAGTGTCATACTTCATGAAAGACGTAGACAAACTGAAGACACTGAAGAAAAGAGTAGCAGGAACAGGAAGATGTTTGGGAAATGGGATATAAGAGGAATAGCTGAATTAGAAAGAAATCTATGATAAACTCTATCACACTCTGGTGTGGTAATGAAAGAATCATAAAAGGCATGAGAAGAAGCAACTGGCAATTGACTTATTTTGCAAGAGAGAATTCATGTGTGTGTATATATGTACATATATATGTATATACATATAAGAAAAATTATCCAGCTCGGGAAATTGGGAACTATATGGTACTATCAGTAAGAGAGGTGGTGGTGGCAGGGGAGGGGGGGTTAAGAATTAATTAGACATAATTGGGAATGGTCTAGATATACTTCTTCCACCTCAGGCTAAAGAAGGGACCAGATCACTTCTATGGTCCAATAAATTTTCAAGACTTCTGCAGCATTGTACCCTCCCAGTTTTCCTATGATGTTCTGCTGTGTTGTAGTCCAACCCAGTCAATTAATGTGTCACTATTTTTACCATTATTAGTCTTAATCACAGCCCCTTTTCACTGTTCTTGTGATTGCCCAGACACATTGCACTGAGAGTCCTTTCTGGGCTGTTACCACACTGAGGCTAAGCAGTCATCATAGTTTCAAAAAATTCCAATGTAATCTGTGGCTTTGTTGACAAAGACAAATAGAGCCAGAGGAAATATCTTAATTTCTATCTATAGAGTGTCAGAGCCACTCAAGGAACTCCATAGCTAAGCAATAATAATGACATACAGGAAAGTAGAAGATTTATCTCTATCAATCAAGACATCTATGTGTCACACTTTAGGAAGCCTTAGGATTGTGTATTTACTGTGCTCTGTGGACTGCGTGGCCAATGCATGGTTGACTAACAAGACCTTCTGCACTAGACTGCTCTAAACTGCAAACAGTATTGCAGGTGTGAATTTCCTACACAGATAAGAAAACTCTACAGCTCAGTGCCTTAGATTTTTCTCCAGGTATGTATTGTCATCAAATTCTACAAATGATATTTCAGTACTTCATGAAAGACATTTTCCAGAACTTTTATCATCTTCACATCTCTTCTCTGAAATGTTCCTGTATGATCCAGCTCTTATTTGGAAATCTCAAAAAATAGACCTAGTCATCCAGCAAGGTTTTACCTCTCCTGACCAGAGAACAAGGATTACTCCTTCATGACAGACCACCTTCCTGTTTATAATCCCATCATGCAGCTTGTCTCTCTCTCAAGAATATGACTGATGTTCAGTTTGCAATCCACACTCCCCCCAAAACTAATTCTGAAAACCTGATCCTAACCATCTCTCGTTCCTGTATTGGGTCACCTGTTATACCTACTTTCTTATAGCACTTGCTTTTTCATCCATTTTTTCCAGGCCATATCTCCAATTTGTGATAATAGTTTTGAATACTAATCCTGTCTTTCAGCACCCTTGCAGTCTCTCCAGCTTCATATCACCTGATAATATTGCAAGCATATGTTTCCCATAAGATTCATAGCATATCACATTGAACTAGGCCAAAAAGGCAGCCAAGATCTCTGCAAAATCCCAATCAGCATAACTTTGCATTGTGACAGAAAATCCTTCTCTTGATGACCTGCATGTGGTCATCCAGCAAGCTTTTGTATTGCTGTACAGATTCTTCAACTAAACCATGTTTCCATGGCTTTTCTTATGAACTGTCCTATGAGGTGGGGGCAAAAATCCCTATTAACAATTTACCATTATCCCTAAGATCAAGTGATAGTAATCCTAGGAGCAAGTAAGCTAGAAATTATACAAATAAACTATAAATACCATCTTTGTAGACTATCTGTAATATCATGTGAAAATACAGGACTACAGAATTTATCTTTGCTATTGACTTCACCATTCATCCCCTCAAAGATTTTATACAGATTCATGTAATGGCCTCAAAAGAATCTTCCTGGGATAACCAAGGGATATTATATGAAAATCCAGAGCAGATGCTCCTAAAGCCATATAGTATAGTATAAGAAGTCCGTATTGTATTTGTTACTCATGTTCCAGAGGGTTAGCATACCCTACTTCACAAATACTTTCCAGAATATGGCAAGTTTAGCATCTGCATGGTACTTGTAGACCAGTGCCTGATCTGTTCCAGAGGTGCTCAGGCTCCATCAGCATTAGGTAAGCATCTTACTGACAGCAACAAATAGCAATGGTGAATTCAGGCTTTGCTTGAACTTTGCCTGCAGTCTAAGAAGCAGACCTACTTTCCGTTTGTCTTCATTGTGGATGACTCTAACAGGTAATGACAACTGACAAGTGGCAAATAGCCATAAAGCCAAAAACAATTTCTGAAATGGGAATCATATCATCACCCAAAACTGTGCTTTACTCTAAAGACACACAATTCTTGTGTGTCTTTATGTCTTTAAGTTTCAAAATGTATGCCTCAGCAAGCAACAGATGGTGTAAGAAATCCCTCTGCACCTTCCACAAAAAAAAAACAACCCTCTGCACCTTCCACAAAAAAAAATATCCCACAAACCAAACCAAACCAAAAAAACCCAAACCTGTTGCTTTGCTGTCCCAAAAGAAAAGACTGGATTTCCCAAAAGTGTTGTCCAGACATGAAAAAAAAAGAAGGTAAGGAAAGAGGGTTTGCCAAATGTGGCTGAATTCTTGTAGAAAAACAAGCTGCTAGTGGGAAGGATGTGGGTCTGTCAGAAGTCATGCCAAATTACAGGAGCCTAGATATTTATAGATCCCCACCAAACACAAAGGTAATATTAGTTAAGGTGAGAGAAGGACATATTGCCAATATAATTGGAGGGTGGGAGAAATACTCTGTCCTACATCTCAGTCTTCACAGATTCCAGCAACACCATGGCACAAGGGTATGGGAAAATTATGAAGCTTAAAAATATTAAGGGAAACTGGACTTTTATGTTTTATTCAAACTATAGATTAGTTTTTATTCTTGCATATTTCTACATTTTTATAAGATATTTTAGTGTTCGATTAGCAAGCAGACAGTGTCTCTTAGAGTTTCAAACAAGCTGTTTTAATGAAAACATAACCTGAAATCAGGCAGTATTTGGGGAAAAAAAAGCTGTTGGATGGAACTCTGTTTCCTTACTGACATTAAAAACAGTCAACATAACTCTCTGATGATGCAGAAATTTAACTTTTGTACATTTTTATTATATCCAGAATACCAAAGATAACTGGATTTATTCACAGAATGGCTGTCATTGAATTCAGTTTTCTGGTACAATTTCCTTCCCATATAAACCCATAAAAAATATGATAGGTGAAACATTAGGACTGCTTAAAGCAGAAGCTGAGGTATATCAATACAAAAAGAACAGATAGATTGCAAAATGTTCATGTCTTTTACATTTTTTACTGTATTAATAAGGAAACACTGTGATTACCAATCAAAAAAGACTCAGGAGTGCTGCTTGTAAAGTGCACTATTATAAAGATTTATATCTGTATCTGGGGAGTAATATAGAGCATTGATATTTTAAGGAGCTCAGTTCAAAATCTCTTTATTCAATGAAAGCCCATGAGAGTGAAATATATTTTTCCTGGGGCAGCAGTATGAGCATCATTGTTTGTTTATGATACTTGCTGTAGAAAAATACACTTTCCCAAAATAATATATATATACGTCCAAAATATTTCAGAATTAATTATGAGAGAATTTTTCTGTATTTAACGGAAATCTTTTACAACATGACATTAGACAGCCGATAAAAGTCAGTTCCTGGTATATATATTTGGTTAACTCTGAACAAGAAGATATCTGTATTTAGCACGTATTTCATGGACCAAAAGGTACACCTCAAAATACTTGGAGAACATGACTGTTTCACATATAGTTAAAAACAGAGACCACCAAAAGAAGAGTAAAAACCAGGCCTCCCACTGGGGCTTTCCAGGAGACTACAGGGAGTTCACCTTTCTTAAGACATCTTGTTTTGCTGGTTGCATTTGTACATACTTTTGGCTATGTTCTGTCAACTCTTTGCAGGACCTGAACTTGCTCTGTTTGAGCCAAGAGCCGGTTCCTAATGCTTATCACTGCGGCACAGAGATATTTCTGTTAGAATAATGCTCAGAACCAGGAGCCAAACACGATCGAGTAACTTACAGCAATCTTTCCTAGTATTTAGTTAAGAGATGCCTTCCAACAGGTTGTGGATAATCTAATAAAAATTATCACTTTTTTCATATAATGGACTGTAAATTCATGTGCATGCTCCTCACAGTACAACGTACTGCAATAGTGGTGTGTTTATAAAATGTTTGTGTTAAAGACTATTGTACTTCATCTGTTAATATCACAAATGTGATAGCAGTTTGTCTGGTTTCTGTGCCCGCCTTGACTGCAATACACTCATTTCTTTAAGAATCTGACAAATTATGTTTAAAAAACAGTTTTATAAATCCTTTTTCATTCTTTCAGTTGTGTTTTTCCCTTCTTTTGGATAGCAACATGTCTGCTCTCTGCTTCAGAGATCTTCGGCGCTTGTCCAAACAATTTCACCATTTTCTTTGCTTTACGTCACATTTTGATGTGTAATCTGGGGAACACCAGATCACATCTTTCCAAGACTATTTTATCACAAATAGATACCTGTCATACTTCAGAAAAGTACTAGTTAGCCAATATATACAGTTTGCCAAGAAGAAAAGCTAAAATATGGTCATAATTGTATTCCTTTCTTCCTTCTTTTAATTGTTACAATTTAATCTCCTGGCCAGATTGCGGTCCTTAGGGTGTGACACATATCAAACCCGTGTGTGTGTATAAGTGGATTTTTTTAAATGTACTGTGAAAAGTAGCAATGCACTGAGATCAGAATCTAAGCAAGTATAAAAATAAGAGGCATAGGAACTGACGGCATAAATCCAAAGTTTATCATATAATTCCCAGATCCATGTAGCTGGTCCCTAGGAACATAAAAAACCCAACAGTACAAAGGAAAACATTTTCAGATGTACTTCTTTTTTTTTCTAAAGATCCTGCTGCAGAGGTTATATCTGGCAGTGGGGAGCTTTTTCTCTTATCTTCAGTTCCCACAAGAACCAAGCTTGAACATCAGAGCTCCCTAAGCCTAATAAATGAGAATATTCTTGTCTGCTTTATCTTTTTTTCCCCCCAGTCATATGATGAGGAAATAAATATATGCTCTTGTTCTTAAAATAAGCTGTTGTATTCAACAGAGGGTGTGAGCCTTTCCTATCCCTGGAGCTCTCACCTAGACCTGGGTACCAATGTGCAGTCACAGGAACACACAAAGGGTGGCAATTGCTCTCCTCGGAGCAGTTGTTCCTGGTCCTTGCCCTGGTGCTGGAAGGCAAGTGGCCTCTCTGCAACCCACTGTTAATGCCTCCACACAGGGATAGGGACAAGCTGCCTTACATTAACAAAGTCAGTCTTGTGCTGATTATTCCAACAGAATGGGGTGCATATCACAATAAATTTCCATAAATATTCGCTTACGCCTCTTTTGTCCTCATTTTCTGCAAACATTCAAGTACTTGACTCCTATTCACATGAACGCTCCCAGAAAGAGAATTTTAAGCTTACATGCTTGAGTACTTGCATACAGTAAATTTTAAAATGACTGAGTATGCAAGTCATAAGATGGGAAATAGAGTGCCTTTGCCAGTGCTTGGCAGAGAGGCATTTAAATAAACTAGGCAAGTACCTGCCTTTGTCCTCATCCACAGTTTAGTGTGTACACACATTTTTATTTGGAATAGTGGACTCGCAGTTTGCTCTTCCACCATAGTTCAATGCATCATGGAGCAAGAAAGCTGCAAGTACAGCACTGAGTCTCTGTCTCCCCTAGAATAGGAAAGATATTGTTCTGTTACCTGTGCCATATACTTTGAGATTTTTAGACAGAAATATCATACAAGAGTTACATAATGATAGTACTGAATTTTACTTATCATGTTTTGCAGGGGAAAAGATCATGGCATTGGGGAAAGAGTCTTCTATATTCTTCTGCAAATAGGCATGGACCAGGAAGAAAATCAGATAGTAAAAAAGCAAAATTCTTTCACTGCTAGCAGTATTTTCTGGATGCCAGAGTCCCTGAGTGCTCAACCTGAAACACCAAAGGTAAAACTCTGAATCCATTCAATTAGCCTCATTTTTTCTACCTCCTTCAGTGAGGCCAGCATTTAATTTCTGGCTTATATACATTTCATCTTTATTTCCTAAAGTTTAGAAAAGTTAGACAGATGAGATTTGGACACAGGAAGTGGAATTCCAGATGGAAGAAGAGAGGCTTATCAAATGAAAGACACAAAAGCCAACAGAAAAACTGAGAAATAAAACATCCAAAAGATCCAATAGCTCCAACATGGACACATAGGTCCAAATGTGTCCTCAACATAACTCTGCTTTTTTGGACTGGATGGATTCAGCCTGCTATTTGGTTGCCGAACAACCTCTACTAGCAGGAGAACCACTAGAAATGGAGCATAAACAATTAACCAAGAAGTGGCTCTGAGCTGTAACTGGTTCCACAGACTCCACATAAAGGAAACCCACATCAGTGTGTGGCAGTTTATTTTACACTGAGCCAGCCAACACGTTTTCTCTCTGAACCACACATGTGTCCGTTGCCAGGAGGAAGGACACCTGGGGGTTCTGACCTTAAAATTAGATCTGCTGCACTTGCAAAAGCCCACTCTCATAGCGAGACTTTTCTTATTTACCATCCAAATGTCGCTGTATGTCTGAGCTTTGCAGACTGTTCAGGCCTCTACAGACTGTGAGCAAAATTTGATCCAATGTGAATCTGCAGTAACTCACACTGCAGCACTTGATTCTCCTGCCTCCTTCAAAATGTCTCCAAGGACTCCAACACTGCCACCATGCAGATCAATAACTTTACAGTACAAACAGGCAGAAACTTTCCCTTTTGGGAACAGCATAAGGCAAAGACAATTAATTTATTACAGAGAGATGAGTAATTGAGCCAGGAATATTTTAATAGGATATACCAGTCCAGCATTTGCATTTTCAAACTGGTGTGTATGTCCTGATCCAGAATGTATTGAAGTCAATTTAAAGACTCCCCCAGAGGTTGAGAGCAGTCATTCCCACTTTTTAGATCTTGCTGAATGCTGATTTGAATCTCCAATACAAAAAATTAGAAATAGGACTTCCTCCATTTTTTTGGTTTTTTCTCTTTTGCATGCAAACTTGCAGTGGCATGGTCTAAACTTCCCAGGCATGCATACTCTGCCCTTGGATTATACTAAAAAAATAATGTCAGGGCTTCTGTGCCAGAGTTTGACACTTCAGTGACCAATTCACAACACCTGAGAACTGAATAAGCAAATTAGCAGGAATCACTATCAGAAGCCAGCATTTCACATCACAGTTTCTGGGGTACCACAGGATTTTCCTCTACTGAGAAAATGAAATGCTATCTCAGGCATGGTGGTACAGGGAAGAGAGATGCTTTGTGAGGCCTTGCTCTGTATTACAGGACATCTGGATTCTGTGAGACACCTGCTTGTGCTAAAGAAGCAGACATTTCACTTTGAGTGGCCCCAGCAGCCATGGCGAACCCAGCAGTAGCACTTCAGACACTCCGAGGTTGGAATGCTTTGGGAAGGAGGAAGAGTTTCCATGTCAATGTATATAATTAATAATAGCAGCATTCATCTTACCAAATGCTGTGGGAGAATGTGTGTTTAAGTTGGGATTGTTTTTGGAGAACTGCAGAGAATATTTCCTGTATTTTAAAGGGGAACCATGCAAGCTGTGAGAGAGCAGTGCTGTGGAGGGAAGCATAGCCCATTCCTGGCCCACCTTTGGCTTTCATTTGCTTGCAGCTCTTTCCTTGCTCACCAACATTTTCAGCAGCTGTCTGTGATTCCAGCTACAGTTTGATGCTAAATACAGTGAGTATCTGGGAATAGTAAACATTTGCCAGTAAGACAGGAAAAACAAAAAGATTTAGCAAAGAACCCTTAATGAGAACCATGGGACATGTTACAACTCTGCTGAGGATGAATGTGCTTTGCAAAGGCATTTGCATATTGTCACTCCTCCCAGTGTGGCTATTTCCTTAACCTCCTTCTAGATTGCAAACACGATAGGGCTGTGCAACATTTCATGGAGGCTCATCCCAAATTGAGGATAAAATGATCAATGTCTAAAACATGACTTAGGCAAAGGAGACTTAGGGCCTAATTTTCTTCTAACTCCTAGTAAATTTATGCTTGTATAAAAATTCTACTGACTTCTGTGATGATGTTTGCTACACTAACGTAAGTGAAAACAGAAGCAGGCTCTGACAGCTTCAAACTAATCCCATATAAGAAGTCGAAGTCAAGGAGCTTGTACTTGGTTAGACAACAGCTGTTTTTGATCCTTAGGTTTGCTAATAAGCTGTATAAACCTATATAAACTATATGCCTCTATCAACTTTATGCAAAGCACTTTGAAGCCACTAGACATGATTTAATTGCCTTTTGTGGTATTAGTGGAATGAAGGGGACTAGAACCAGTGGGGATAAAGGTGTAACCCATTATACTCAATATGTCTAATAATCACTAAAACCAGACCTAAGTCCCTCCTGTTTGTGACCCATAAACAAGACAAGTATGGAAGGAGGACTATACCTTTTACAGAACAGAGGAAAATTTGAAGGTAGTACATAAAAATAGTGACAATATATACTCTGTTAATGCAATTTACATAATTTACTTGGAAAGAGATACTGGGATCCCATGAATGCAAGATGATTTGTGTTTGAGGACACTATATGAAAATGTTTTGAAGTGGTACCATGTTATGGATAAGTGGAAGGATATCATTTTGCACTAAGTAGTCACCGATCAAAGGTTTTGAGAGATTTTAAACAAACCCTACCTTTAGCTAAGGAAGCCCAAACCACTCAGCTTCTCCAAAAAGCCAATGAGGAGAGGAAGATTTTAGAGACTGAGTCAGGGCAGGGAGGTTTAAACCTGTAGGGCTCTGAAATGTTCATAGGAAGCACTGGCAATAGGAAGACCCCAGGAAGGCTAGGCTCTCTAAAGTTGGCATTTGTGAAAAGCCCAGTCTCCCTAACCTCTAAGGGTTAATTAGAAAGAGGTTATATGTAGATTGCTTTACACAAATCTCTCAGCAATCCAATGTGTACTGGCTACACTCCTGGCTCCAGGAAAGTCCAAGGAAAAACTTCTGAAAGTTTCAGAAAGTCATTTATTTCCTGCTCCATACTCCAAGATGTACTGCTAAATATACTTTAAATTGTACAAATGCTGCTCCTATACCACATCCTCTGACACGTTAGCAGGGGAAATATACTCTCGTGCCTTTGTTTTTAGAGACCCCGGAAGCACAATCCAACTTCATGAGTTTTCTGATGATTGTTTGAGATTCTTTGCTTCCTGGCTCTGGGACTGGTGGCATTCTTCTGTACTTCTTAAAAACTCTTTTTATCGTCAAACAAAAAGCAACAAGTTTTCACTGCTAAAAATTACCTTCATGTCCATCAGAAGTAGGGTTATTTTTCTGTGCATTTTTGAGTAGTCTGGGAAATCAATTGGTAATTAGCAAATAAGTCTGTTAATGTACCTATAATGTAATTACTGTAATGCTCCAAATAAAATGAAAAGCAATCCTTGTAGTTTTCTGCATACATCTGCTTTCTCAGTCTTCTTTTTATTGGAAAATCCTTTCGTCAATAATACTAAATGTAAGTATTTGTTTTAGGCTCCTCCCACTTCCAGATATGTAGTTTGGTTGAAAAGTGGCTGCTATATTTTGTGTTAAAGCTTCTTGCAGGCTGGCTTTCAGTATGTCTCCTTGAGTAGGTAAACATGACAGAAAAAAAGTGCCTGGAAATGCAAACAGTCCCTGAATTATTATGCCTATTACTTTTTATTAGTAGTAGAAACAAAAAGAAGTAAGGAACAGTTCTACTTATGCAGAGCAGTTGGAACATAAATAATAATAAAATGTTCAAACTATAAAACTACTTATGCCATATTAATTTAATTCTAATAAAAAGTAGGTTTAGGTCTTGCCTCCATGACAGCAAACATGGTGCAGCTTTGCTTTCATCCAATATTTATACTCAAAAACATTTTGGTTTAGGAAATAAACTAGTGATAAAAAATTACAGTCTCAGAATATTGGGCTTTGACTAGTCCCCTGCTGCCCTTTATATTATGTTTCAGTAAAATACAGTACATCTTGCTGTTTTATTTCATTGTTTGTGGCCCATGCAAAATCCTATTGTCCAGCTGCCCAACATAAATGAACAACAAATCAGAACAACCAGAAAAGCACAGTGACTGATTAAACTAGGTCAGAATTTTCGCCTGCACTGTTAGAAATAGGACTTTATTCAGATTTTCTGTGCATGTTTACATCACCTTGAATGGCACTGAGGAAGCCTGCTGGTGGAGTATTTCATTTTTAAGTGCTACAGACAAGCAAACCACGCCAGCTCTCCTTAGCACATATTATCAAGTTGTTTGGTTCTGTTGATTTTTTTTTAATGATTCCAAATTAGCAGGGTGATCCTGCATGGGATTAAGCAGCACATAAGTGAGGAAGGAGAAGAACTGCAGTTCAGAGCAGACATTCCAGCTAGATGAGCTCACCTGGCTGATACCAGCTGTCACTTCCAAGCATCCTCACTGCAGCTCAGGTGTACCCCAAAACAAAGAGGTCCCTCCCAGCAGACACTCAACTGCTGCATGGAAGTCTAATCCTCCTTCACACTGAAGAATTTTACTATCAGGCTCAGCTCAAGTCTTCCTTCTCAGCACACGAGGTGGAAAAGGTGAGAGACCAGACAAGCAAACCATGGAGGTATACAAAGATGACCATACAGACAGCTGATGCTCCTCCCTCAGGGTGCAGCAGTACAGAGTCCAGCAGACTGGGTACCTTTGGACTAGGTTTCTATGGCTGTTTCATTGCAAGAAGGGGAGAACTAGCTGCCTTGCCAGATGAAGTTGTGTACGGAGTCACAGCAAATAAACTTCTACTTTTCCCTCTTTACAGAATATTGTTGGAGAGACATAATTTAGACTCACATTTTAATCACCTTGTCAACTCAAACCTTTGAAAAATTGACTTCACAAGCTGAAGAACTAATGAAACCAGGTTTTATACATGTCTGTGTATTCTTTTTCTCAAAACTTCTCCCAGCATCAGAATAACCTTAGATTCTCTTTTGTCCCCTGTGACACTCTATCAGGGAAGAGACAGCACTTGCTCTGGTTCTGATGATATACATCCATCTGCTGACAAGTGGAATAATGCCTGAGTTTTACCTTTTTTGACTTTCAGCTCAAGGCAATCACTCAGCTGAGGTCTCTTTCCAGTACCCAGACAATTTCCATGGAACTTAGAAATGCAATAGTATTTCAGATCTACTCTTCTATCAAATTTGTTCGAAAACTGGCAGCAAGCTCATAGGTCATTAGGAGGCTACTGATACACAGACAGAGCAATTTCATTATTCCATTAGCTGGAACCCTGTAATCAAACCCTCTGCGCAATCAGGAGACTTGTTTACAGATCATAAGACTTTAGAAAATAATAGACTGTGGGTTCTTTCCAGTTGCAGCAGGGGATGCAAATAAAGACAAAGATTACACTGGAAAAAAATTAAAAGGAACAGCTAAAATGGCAAAATATTTCAGGTCTTATGGCACTAGCTTAAGAAAATACATGAACCACCTATCAAAAAGACTTTAAAAAAGCAAGAAAGCTTGTTTGGTTAAACAGTAAAGTATAAGAGAAATTTTGAAGTAAAAAAAAATAATAATAAAAAAATATCCTTCAAACAGAAGCAATCAAGGAAAATAGAAAATAGCATAAACTCTGTCAAGTTTCATAAAGTCACACTTCCAGCAGAAGTTTCTAAACTATAGGTAACTCATCCCTCATATCAGGCAATGAAAAATGACAACTCTGATGGATTTTTTTAAAGTTTCCCAGGGGAAACTTCAGAGAACTACAGCTTCATAAGTCTGATGTCATTAGGTTCAAAATTCATACAATCAATAATAAGGAATATGGGCAGCAGAGGTGTAAATAAATATGATACATTGAGATAGCTTCTGCAGAGGGAAATCATACCTCACAAATCCATTAAAATGTTGTGAAAGTGCCAACAATACTAAGAGTGATCTAGCTGAGAAAGTATTTTTTTATTGAAAGAAAAAGGTTTGGCAAAATCCTTCACTGAAAGCTTTTAAAGACATTAAGTCAATGTAAAATAAGACTTAAAGTCCTCTGATGACTTAATAATTGGTTAAAAGACAGGAAACAAAGAGTTAAAATAAAGTGGAGTTTTCCTGTTAGAGGAAGGTTACCAGTTCTGCAGGGAACTGTGGGCAGACCTGTGTGCTTTGACATATTATAAATAAAGTGGGACAGGAAGCGAATGGTGAGGCTGAGAAAGTTTGCCAATGGCACAAAGTTTTTCAGAATCCTCAGAACTAAAACTGACTGAAGAAGAATCTTACAATACTGAGGGACTGCACAGCAGCAGTGAAATTAAGCGCTGATCCACATGAAGTCGTGAACAAGCAGAAAAAAAATCTTAACTACAAAGGCAGAAGCATAGGCTCTTCACTAGTATTAATACTATGAAAGATTTCTTGGAGTCATTTTGAATATACTTTAAAAATGTCTGTTCCATATTCAGCAACACTCAAAAAGCCCAGTAAAATGTTAGAAACTATTAGGAAAGAAATAGAGAAGAAAATGGGAATGTTATTCTACCACTGCCTGGTTCACCTATAATTTTGAATACTGCAGGTACTGAATATTTTAATCAGCCACCTCGAAAAGGTTACAATAGGTTCAGAAAAGGCACTGTGGATAGTGACAAAGCTGATCAGAGGTGTGGAGTGAGTGCCGTATGACGAGCGATTAGATAGAGTAGGAGTTTTCAGTTTGGAAAAAGAAATGGCTGAGAGGAAGAGCAATGGACAATCAGGAGCAGTCTAGGAAAGGTGAATAGGAAAAGGTCATTCACTACATTTCATACCATCTGAACTAGCAGCCATTGAATGACTTTATCAAGCAGAGGCTGTGAAACAGAAAAGGGGATGTAATTTCCCATACTTAATTACACTGTAGAATGTAATGAGGAAAACATAAATTAGTTCAAAAAAACAACTGTAAAATTGATTTAAAAGAAAAGTCCCTCATGGAGATGCAATCTTCTCTCAAAAAGTCCCTAAACTTGAGACCAAGTTTGCATTCTTTGCATTCAGGACACTGACCTATATGATATCACCTCTATGCTAAGCACCAGAAAGTAAACGTTCACCACAGAAAACCGCTGTAGGACCCTTGCACCTCTCAAGACATCCTCTCACTTTCTCATTTCCAGCAGACCACCCCACAGCATCATCTTTTCCTCTCCCCTTACTTAGCACCTAGAGAAGCAGAATTTTTCTCCTGGATGGAGAGCTCTGTGCACACCGGCTGGCAAGATCTCTTACCACCTTTATCTAATGCTCACCAGAAAATGAAAAGTTGTTTGGAGAGAACAGATGGATAGATTGAGGATCAGGTTAGCAAATAAATAACTGCAGCCTTACCAAGCCAGTCTAAATAGATGGTGAATCTTCAGATAGCAAATTAACTTACACTTCTGTGTGGCTTTAAAGAGTGGAGCATCAGCCACCTCATTTAAAATCTGCCTCTGATTCTGAGCAGAAATCTCATTTATAAGACTCCAGCCCAAATGCCATTTTTCCACACTGAGCTTTTCCCTCCACTCATTTCAGTCCTCCACCTGCTGAACTGTATGAGGTTTTTGGTCTGCATCCATGTAACTTGGTACAACCATATTGTGCCAGCTTTCTAATGGCAGGAGTTTGTGCAGTTGCTTGCATTACCAAAAAATGAGTGAGGCGCGTACTCAGAAACACAAATACACAGCCCGCTCACCTGGCACATGCTGCCTACTCTCCTCAGAGAGGACCAGGCTCCTTGTCTCTCTTGCACTGTTTGCTCAGTACCCAAGTCCTGGTTAGGCAGCATATAACATGACCATCTATCAACTCTTTCATCTGTCTCAAACCTCTTAAAAAATACAGATCTTTCTTTCCCCACTAGGTGTGACAATAACAACAATGAATAATGAACTTAATGCAGAACTTGAAATTTCCAAAGCCAATGCTTTAAGGATATAAGAATGTAACAAAAGATGCACCAGATAGCACCAGTGGCCCTATGCTGTTCTGCAGACTTGTAGGTAATGTGCAGGTAACTGCATCAGCCTTGCTGACAGGCAGCACTAAGCCCATTAGCTATCAATTCATCCCTACTATGTATTCCTCAGGGATGAAAAACTCAAAAAAGCATGTAAGATCTGCAACCCTGAGGCTTCTTTTTGTGACACCACTGCTAGTTCTGCCTCTTTTCTCTGTAGCTACACATAGCATCATTTTCATGACATGGTGGAAATTCCCAAGTTCCAAGTAATCCCATTTTGCTTTATCTGTCCCTTTTTATTTCTGCAAGTCCTTGGTGTTTTGGGTTTGGGAGGGAGGAGGCAGGTTTTTTTGGTAGTAGGGGAAGGGCCACCTTTTGAGAGCCAAAAGCTCCCCTGGCTCCAAGGCAGAGACTCCCCAGCCCAGGCTGAGCCAATGCGCACTAGAGAAATGCCTCTGAGAATCCATATTGGTGAGGGGAAGGACTGTCCTGAAAAGCAGAAGGTGGGGGTGAACATGGAGGAGAGGCCATCGACCTAACAAAAGATGACCATTAACCTAAACAAAGGACAGACAGACAGAGAGAGAGCTTTGCTGACAGAGAAAAAAACAGAGATCCACACCCAGTTCTACCATATGGAGTAGGAGAAAAAAAGTCCCCTGCAGCCCAAGGAGATTCAATGGTGGAGCAGAGACTCACGTAGGCCATGGAGGACTGCACGCTGGAGCAGAGAAGCTGAGCCTGAGGGCAAGTGTAACTGAAATTGTGACCCCGAGAGTCAGTCAATGGCGGAGCAGGGGTGGACCCCCAGAGTAGGGGGTGAGTCTGCAGCCTGTGGACATCCCCATGCCAGATCCAGGAGCTGAGCCCAAAAAGGTCCGTGACTCTATGGGAACCTTTCTCTGGAACATCTTGTTCCGAGTCTTCCATGCCAGGAATGGAAGAACTGACTGCAACCCACATTCCCTGTCCCCTGTGCTGCTGGGGTAGAAGGTAGAGAAATCTGGAGCAAAGTGATTTGAGTCCAGGAAGAAGGGAGGGGTGGGGGAAAGCGTTGTAAGATGTGGTTGCTATGTCTACTCAGATGATTTTCAAAAAATTAAATTGATTTTTCTTCCTCAAGCTTGAGTCTGTTTTGCCCGTGACCATAACTGGTGACTGAGCAGTCCCTGCCCTTCATTCCTAACCCCATGCCCCCTTTGTTGTGTCTCCCATCCCAACTGACTGGGTGAGGGGAATGAGTGCAGGACCGTACAGTCCCACTGTGGGTCAAACCACCAGACCATGGGAGTCTGATATTACTTTCTAACAATGTAGGTATCCTGGTTTTCAGTTTTCAGCTGAACAAAATGGTAGCAGTGGATAAACTATGCTTGATTTGTTAGTGCTGCTCTGTAACTTAAGAGTGCTAAATAGAGATGAGATTGACTACAGCCTTCATGAATTGAGAATCTTTAGTATTTTAGTTGTGGTAGACCAATCTGCTAGATAATGGGATCAGCAGTGATGCATCTACAGCCTTATTTCACAGCTTGAGCAGTGTAAATTCCTGTCAACTATCCTATATCCAGCATCGGGCATTTGTGAACTGTGTTTGAAGTGTATAGATTTGGTACGTAGTCACCTTTCGCTCTCTAGTAGAATATCACAGGGAAGTAATAAGAACAAAAATAACAGTTGAGGACTAGTACAGGGACCTTTCCAGCCAATTATAAACAAATTAATGCCAGTTTTCCCCATGCCAACAGTATTTTTTTTTCCTTTTGACTTTGACTATATTTTTGTCTTAGGACGAACTTCTGTAGCCTCCTCAATTTACTATAAGGCCATTACAAGATCATATCAAAGGTCCATCTTTCCCAATATGCTGTCTCCAACAGTGACTAGCAGTGGATGTTGAAAGAAAGAGGATGAGAGACGGCACAAGCTAACTGATTCCTTGCTATACCTTGCTGGCTTCCATCAGAAGCTGGTTTAAGGACTTCTTGAACCAGAGATTGCAACTGATGACTGTTTGGTAGCACAATCCCTTTTTTTAACCCATTTACACTTCTGACTTCCATGGTATATTGTAGCAAGGACATGAGCCCAGTGTGAAATGCTCTTGTCAACCTTTGAGATTTTTCCAACCCCTAAATGACATTGATGTAGTCTTTCTAATGCATGTTTCTGAAACACCTTAAGAATCATCTTGTTGGTTGTTTAAAAAAACCCCACATCTATTGCATGGAATTACTCCATAAAGTGGGTGCTGGTGATATTTCTATCAGCTTTCTCCTTGCTGTTCGCATTCCCATTGCTTTCTGAGGTAGCATTTTACATTCTGTGCCATATTCAGCGCCTCACCTCCCATAAGCTTCTCCTAATCTATTAGGACTGGATGGCTTCTCATGCTTGACAAGTCTGAATAGCTTTGTCAAGGGTTAATTTTAGGATTTTTCATAACATCTCTCAAAGTGTCTTGTCCCAAATTGCATACACAATCTGGTTTCTTATCAGAGAGTCTGAGTGCCTTGAGAAATGAAATGGAGTCTTCAGACTCAGTCAAGTCCAAAACTCTTCACTGTTTCCATCTTCTTTTTTATATTCTCTGTTAAACAAATGCTTTTTCGTTACATTTTTAATTGCAGTGCAGAAATCCTCACATTTCCGCAGTACTATTTCATAGCTCAGCTTCCTCTGCCTGAGCTAGGAATGTACAGACAATATCAACTACTGCAGAATGAGCGACTGTTGGAATAAGGCTGTTTCCCAACTGCCTTCTTTCCTGCTGGTCCCAATTGCTCACAGCTACAGATTGGAGAACTGTTTAAACCTTCCCTAGTCATCCTCCACTTTTGAAAAGAGTTTAAACTTTAATGGTGTTTTAATTGTTCCATTCTTCCACTCTGGCTGTTTCCTCAAATTGCTTAACTCTAGGTATGAGGGTATTTTGAGACTGACAAAAACCTGCTGAGTTCTGCTTATGAGTTTTAAGTGATCAGCAATATGTAGCATAAGCTGCTTTTATAACAAAAAGATCTGTTCCACCTGGCTTGTGACAGAATCTCCTCAAAGTACAGCACCATTCCCTTTGGAAACAGTTTCCTCGACCAGAGTATCTCCTACAAGGTCCTACATAGAGAAGATGGTATGGGTCCATTTTCTTTGCATAGGGAGCATGACAATGAAAAGGGCTTGTGTTCTTCCTTCCCCTGTCTCCCTACACTGAGTCCAAAATAGAAAATATACATGGGTGCTGAACCTGAGCTGTCAGAATAAGGGGCATGTCTCTTGATTTACTGACAACTCACCACAGCCAACACACACATTCCCACAGGCGCATGCACAGGTGACAATCTATATTTTTGCCCTATGCAGGTTACTGTGGGGAGGTGGATTAAGGAGTGAGTTAAAGTGTTCATGCACTGGTCTCTGTAAGTGCTTGCACTCATAGTAAGAAACACAAACCACTTCTTGTAGATCAAATACAACAATGGACACTTTTGAACAACTGGGAATACCTCCAAGACATAAAATACCCATTAGAAATCTGAATATGATTTTGTAGCCTTTATTGACTGCTGTTGTAAAAAAAAAAAAATAGGCTCCAGGGCTCCAAAACCAAAACTAAAAATACAGGTTTTAACAACTGTTCCACCTGAGTTATCCATGGAGAACAACATGCTCATACTTTGACCATTTTTCACTGGTGGTCTCTTGTAGTAAGCACTGACCTGACCCCTTGTTAGTTTGAAAACCAAACATAAACGCTCAGGTCACTTTCTATGAATAAGTTGCTGTGGGGTACGACACCTGGCTGGTGAAAGCAAGTATCTTTGTCACAGACGTTTTGAACACTGCTGGTTTTCATCTCAGGCCAATGGAATGTTAGAGGACATCAGTTTTTGTCAACTTTAATTGAACTCAGATTCCTATATACATACTGCTTTGTGTCTGAAAAATGAAATTCTGGAAACTACAGCAAAAACAAATCAGAGTTCAGATTTTAGGAGCAGGTTCATTGCCAGGAATCAAAGGCCTGATTCCTAGGAAAGAAATAACTACCACCCAGATTGTCCTCTTGCCCACTGACAGAGGTAAACGGCACATGATTCAGGGGGGACATAGCCTCAGCAGCCTGGAAAATAAATCTTCATTGTAATTCATTACTTATTTTAAAAGTTATCCTAATGGCTAATTCTGTGGCCTTTCCTTCTGTGTGAGGCTGACTGTGGTCTTGGATCAAAGATAAAGCCTTTGCAAAAATACAATGGTAAGGCTCTAACATTGCTGTAATTCACTATGGTGCCATGAGGAGATTTAAGGCAAATGGAGCTATATAAACAAAATAAAAAGATGGTATTCCAGCAGAAATATGTAAAAAAAAGATACTGGGTGGAAATACTTCAGAGAAGCAGCCTGCTTAGTTGTAAAATGAGTTTAAATTAGGCTTTAAAAAGGATTGCTAAATCTTGACACATATATGAGCAGCTTATTATCATGCAATTGTGCAGTAGTTGCTTGATCTTGTTACTGATGTGCCACATATGAATAAGTGATTAATTACCACAAAGGCTAAAACAGAGCAGAGTGAGAGTACTGTAGCTCACCCTGAAAGAGGGGCTTAAACACGTTTATTGCCCTTTAAGTGCATTTCATTAAGGCCAATTAAGGACTTTCATGTCTTATTAGAAAAATGAAGTAGATTTATGAGGTTTTCGTAGGCTGTAAATGCTGGGGCTAGCAGATACAAAACTGTGCAGAAATATAGTAGTTAGAAGCTAAGAAAATAATGTAAAAATACACACAGGAATAATTTCACTAAGGAACCAGATCACACAAAGGTCATCTCTTGTATATAAGGGGGAGAAAAAACCAAAACCAACGGTAAAATTCATAACATTTCCTCTCAGATTAGCTCCTTATAATTTCATAGACAATTTTGCTATCCACCTCTCTTTGGGCCCTCATTTTCCTCTGCACTATATAAAATTCAGGATGACGTGAAGTGCTGCCATTTAGGTTGGGTAGAATTTGCTGCCAGTGAGCACACCTTATTGCATACCTGTGAATAAACACGCAAAGAAGGAGGGAGTAGATTTGTTGACCACCGCATAGCACAATTCCCAGCAGGTCTACACACCTTAATAATGTTTAATGTTGCTGATAGAGATTCAGCCAGGGCTCCTTTATGGGTGTAACTTTAGGCACTGACTCAGAAAAAGATATAAACATATGCTCTAGTTAAAGTAGATCGGAGGATGTGCTTAAGTTTTTTGCTGAATAGGAGTGAGAATAAGCAGACACTTAAAAGTTAAGTGTGTGCTTCAGCATTTTGTTGTATAAAGGACTACAAAAGTGAAAGCCCTGACCTACTCGTCTATACTTCTTACTTAAGAGACACACGAGATGTGTGCCTCTAAGTTCGAGATGCATTTCGTACATCAAGCCAGGAATTTCTGGCTGCTTGAGATTACTCCCGTATTCCTTTTAATAAGACAAAACAAAACACAGAAAAAATAATGACTAGAAATAAAACATTTCTACCTGAATAATCCATGTGTATTCAAACTCACGGGGCTCAGGAAATGAAACATGAATGCTGACCTTCTTTTCTTAAATAGTGTTGTTCTTAAGGTAGAAAATAAAGGAATGGAGTAAAAACCTCAGCAGCACGCTTTGAGGACAAAGGCAAACTTTACTTTGATTCTGCAGAGTCCTGGAGGTTTGTGTCACTGCCTTCATCTTATCCGAGTGTAATCTGGTCTATAGAATTTCCTCATTTTCTTTATTTTGACAGAAAACTTTCATGGGAGGTTATAGAGTATGTATCATTACCCTTGGGGACTGTGTCTGTTTCAGCATCATCCAAGTTTCTAGGTCCCATACATATGGTATCTGGGCAGCTTTTTTACATATTATATGTATTTATGAATTTTAAAAAATATGCATTATTTACTCGGTGGACTGAAATAGCACTGTCAAGTTTGGGAATATGTATTTATAAATGTTTTTAAAATGCACATTATTTACCCCACAGACCAAACAGTTCCAGTCTACCACATCTAGTCTTAGCCACCTAATTAAAAATCTTATGAAACTTCTTTGAAAAGCACTTGCAGTACATAAACAGTAGCAACTTTTGGAGCTTTATTATCTCAGCTCTTTTTTTTCTTTCTTTTTTTTTTTTCCCCAAAATACACAAAGCATTTAGACATATTATGGTCTAATCACTTGCCAAATTTCACCTTAAATAGAAGCTGTATAGGAGTTCTACAAATACACACACAAAAAAGCATCAAAACCAGCAGATCAGCTATAGTTGGGGGGAGGGGTATGAGGTTTTGAGGTTTTTTTGCTGCACTGATATAATTTTAAAACAAACAAACTAATGTTTTTAATTTGGTGAAAAAGAATTAATTCCCACACTGAGATTTGTTTGTGCCAAACCTTAGCTGCTCCTTTTAATGAGGTTTTAAATAATTTTTTTTTCTGCCAACTTATTCTTAAAGGGGTTTGTACCAAAAAAATTGACTACATATTATCAACACAGCCCATCCACTGTCAATGAAATCCTTCAGGGATAAGAAACCAAAATGGTGTGTTTTATAAAATGATGTGATGAAAGAAAACAGGTGAATGTAACACTAAAATCACAACAAATCTGTCATTTGTTGATCAAATTTTATTTCAAATAATGATAATAGTAATGTTTGCATTGGATTTTCAAAATAAATGCTGACTTGATGACTAACGTATCTTTTCAGTCTTTGAAATGGAATTTATTAATATAAAAAGTGATGAGCATCTGCCTCTGGATTTGTACATCAGAGTATGAATTGGCTATAAAATAAGTGTGGTGCACATCATGGTAAAATGAAAGTAATCTCTTGATTCTGTCCCCAACCACAGTGCAACGCACTTCACAGAGCATTCTGAAACCATGCTGCAGCATCACCCTATTTTTCAGGGCAGTAGGGCACTTGTAGCCAATGGGTTCTTTAACATGAACATTGGCTCCCCAACACCAGAGCAGCCAGCACAACTGCATATGTTCTCTGACTCTAAGCATTTGCTCAAACTACAGACAAGAATCACCTTAAGAATAGATTTAGAGGCCATCACTAGGTTAGGAGTTTCGAATGAAAAAGCTTAGCAGTGCAGGCTACACAAGAAGCTTATAGAGTATACAGTTTTATGCAGTGTAAGTCTCAAGTGGGAAATGCTTCCTCTCACTTACCTGTGCATACTGTCGCCAGAATCTGTACTTGCTGTCAAACATAGAAGTAGAATCCAAACTAGATCTACAAAATTCCTTTCTTTTTTTTTCAAAATTTTATGAGTTACTTCGTATTCCAACTGAAGCCATGTTAGAAATTATCAACAGGTTCTTCTGATGAAACTTATTAAAACAAATTTATAACTTTGGGAGGCTGAAATTTTTCTATTTCCTCATGATAGCAAAAATGTGTTCTATAAACAAAGAAAACTGGATTCAATAATATTAAAATTTGTACTAACTAGAAAATTGGTACTAACTAAAAAAATTGGGTTCTTACTGGGATTGATTCATGAGACATGCTGTAACATTTCTAAGGTTTCTAGAAGATCATGATTTTTAAAAGACTGGGAAAGGTGTTGTTCAATAGTATTCTGAGTTTCTGTTTAAATTTCTGTTTAAATTATCTTCTGACATCCTACTGAAAGCTGGCATTGTAGCTTGGCATAATACCACATTAAAGTTCTCTCGTCCAAACGGAATTTGATGAATTGTCGAAAAGCCACTTTTCCCTTGCCTCTGGTCAGAAAGAATAACATGGACACTGGCCTTTCTCAGAGTGTTCCAGCTCAAAACAGAAATGTTTTTGAAAGTAACTTTTAGTGGAAAAACTGGAGATGGACTGAATATGTAGTAGCCCTGGATGTGATGGCACTGACGGGGTGGCTGACACTATGCTCGTGGCAGGCTTTGAGAGATGGTGTGACAATCTCTCTCGAAGCGGTGCGTGCGTACTACCGGCTGCAGCCCTGGGGCACCAGTCACACAGCTGCAGTGTGCTGTTGCATTGCTTCTGTACTTCTGCACTTCAGGCTGTATGGAATACAAAGGGCTATGAGACACTTGCAGTCTGAGCTAGTATGAGGGGAAAAGAAACTTAAGCAGTGCAGTATCTTCGACGTTCTCAGGTACCATTACAGACATGCTGGTGTTCAGCAGCATGAGAAGACGAGAAATGCCCCGCTGTGCCAAACCAGTGGTTCCTCTAGCCCAATATTCTCTTCCCAGAAGTCTCGATAAGAGATATCATTTACAAAAAGTGTGCAAGTCCTCATGTTTTCCATTGCCCTCAGACTGGCTTAGCATCCACAACTGTTGTATTAGGCACATCCTTCTCGTACCTGTCACGGACCTGCTTACCAGCAAATGTACTGCTAAATAATCCATTTCTCTATCTTCTCACTACACATACTTTCTTTTAGAAAAATTCTGACACAATATCTATAAACACAACTTCATAATGCTAGAAAGGTTCAAAACATGTTTCACATCAAGGTGTTTTAGCCAGCTTTTCCTGCGTTTCTCAATGTATGTGAACATGCTGCATCAATCTCTAGATAAGGTAGAGGGGACTCTAGAGGAAAGCAATTACTTTTGAAAACCAGGCTTCAGATGAGCATTTTGGCAGCATGGTGAGAGCCTGATCATAATATAAAAAACTTTCCCTTGCTTCCCCCAGTAGCAGACAGATGCAGTGACAAAGAAATGTGATCCAGAGGCAGACAAGTTCTTTAAATCCAAGAGAAGAAAGATAGGAGAATACATATTAAAAATTAAGGCTTGTTGTCAAGCGAGAGATTAACTTTACATTAACAAACTACAAGAAAAGACAGTTTACACCCTCATGCACACACTAGCAGTTTTGCTATTGTCCTGGAGATCTTGCTTAAATGACCTGCTCAATTTTATGGACGTAAAAACTAAATATACCAAAGGAGAAACAAACACTTCATATTGCTCAGACTGTGACGCATACAGTGGATTAAAAATCAGCCAGATCCCAAAAAGGATCTTGTGGGCATGTGGGCTAATAGGAACCAGAGACAGCAGTTTTCAGGCCTTCACTGAGGCCTGGGGGGCTCATCCTCACAAAAAAACACATACAAGTGTGTTATCATATTTAACTTGAAAAATTTCCTGGCTGAGAGGAGGTGGTTGAGTTTCTGTGGCTCAAATTAACCAGTTTGTGACCCAAAGCAGAAGCCATACTGTGCCCATGAAGGTGAGCACCCCTTCTCAGCCCTCAGACAGCACTACACAGGCACACCCATCTTGGGTGGAGCACGAATGAGAGAAACACATTCCTCATAATCAAGGGTAATTCGAAAGACAAACAGTGACCAGAAGAGCATGCTATCCAGCAGAAGACTAATCCTGAACCCAACTCCACAGACGGTTACACAGCCTGCTGCAATGCCAGGGCAGATGCCAGGGAAGAGACCAGCCACAAACCGAACAGACATACAATCCAGAGCTTGGCATCTGGGTTCTTCAGCTGCCAGCCTTGCCTCATGAGTAGCCACAATGGTTGGCTCTTGTGCAGAAAACAACAGAGGAAGAGGCTAAAGAGGTCTATGTGCTGCACTGCCAGCATTGAGAACAAGCAGTGCCAAGTGAGTATTGCAGTTTCATGCATGTGCCAATGTGCTTTGGAACCGCTTTTACATTTTCAAAAGTAACAACAGAATTCCTGTATAAAGCAAGACAAGCTCTAACATCAAGGACAGTTTCCCTTCCTTTTTTTGAATTTTTTTGTGTGTAAATGTCTTTTTTACTTCATTTTGTTTGCTTCATATACACACTTTAGACATCTGTGGCACAGGAATGGCCTTCATGACTTGCACTCCATACTGATAAAACATTTGAATCTACAGGAATAAGTGTAAAATCAGTTAATTTCATAACCAAATTACAAAGCACCAGCTTGCAAGCCTCTGTTTTACAACGTGAACAATTACTCTAAAAGGTAGCTGCACAAACCCCTGTGTCACTGCATGCTGAGGAGCAGCACGGCACCGTAAGGAGTTCACCTTCTTCTCAGAAAAGCCCTGTTCTGCCCTGTTTACCCTGAACTGACACTTTAATCTGGAGGAAATGTTTTTTATATAAATCACTACTTGCATATTTATTTTGTTTTGGGAGTCTTTAGGTTATTAATTTGCCAAATGAGCATTTCTAAAAGTGTGTATTTGTACATATGTATACGTGCTATCCTGCATTTGCAACCCAGCAGAGTTCTTGAATTCAGCTGATGTTATTTCCTGAAAATGCCTGAATAAGTGCATTACTTAGAGAAGCCTTTGTCTCACATCAGGATAGTGTGTTCTATTGTTTGTATGTGAGCAAACAGCCAAAACAGATGAGCAAGAAGCCTGCAAAAGGGCTGGCTGAGCCAATTATCCAGTGAAGGCTGTTTTTTCTTTCTGGAATATCTTTTAAGGTAGGAGCCCCACTCAGTTATGGGGACATATCTAGACAGTGATTATGGACCAAAAGTGATTATTTTGAGACCCAAAGGTAACAAAGAAAGGTATTCCAAATACTGCAGGGTTGCTTTGGTGCTACTGGGGTGGGATCTAATGGTGAAACAGAAAGGCTGCATCTAGGGTTTGTGTTGAGGATTTTTTTGGTATGACTAGAATGTTAGGAGGAATGGAATGCCAAGGAAGACAAGGTAACAAATGACTGAAACCCTTATTTTTTCAAGTTGTGCTACCAAGATAGGAATCTGCCTTTCTCCTGGGAGCTTCTAGGGGGTACAGCCTCACATATAAATCACACCTACTAAGGATATCTACACTACCTCCCTCCCCAGACATTCATTAATCTGCTTAACCACGTTTTCTCCTTGCCATCTTCAAGCTCTTCACTTCCCTTCCTTAGCCTATTCCCTCACCTACACCTTATTTTCAAACATATATTGAAGTGGTCTATCAAATCACAGCAATACATCGAATTTTCTGGGGATGTCGTAGCCATGTTGCATTAATTGTACCTGCAGTTTTACAAGTGCAAATAATTAGAATGTAACCATTAAGCAATTCCATGTCATGTTTGTAGTGCTTTTAAATGCTCAAATTTAGCCTCTTTTCCTAGTGTGCCAGTGCGGTAAGCTCCACTGATATCTCTTGAAGAGTTAAGAATATGAATCTCAGCTTTGAATGGAAATAGAATTATTCAAACGTGGACATATGACTCTAGATAAGTCATAATGTATTCTGAGCAAAATCAAGGTGTGAAGGATTTTACAAATTTGACCCATATAATGTTTATAAGAATAATATGCTGTATATGCTGGCTTATTGACAGTATGTATGACATTCTTCATCCATACAAGATATGAGCTGTTTGGCATTTGTTTTCTGTTCCTGAACATAGTCATTTTTTCATTGGCAACCTTTCTATAGCTGTCTTGTTTTGTTATTTATTTTTCCTTCTATGTGTTTTATATGATACAGGAAAAAGCAGGTGCCCTCCATCAGCCCTTAGTGGAAGAATTTGATTTATTAGTTTTTAGTACCATACTTAAGAGTAGCTACAGTGAATTAATGTAAAATCTAAAATGATATTATTAGATGTATTTCTGTATCAACTCTCACCTCTTATCCTACCTGCTGTAAGGCTTAATTCAGCTCTGTGATGAGTAAAACCCTGATCTTGCTGTCGCTCATATCAACGATATCAGCAGTGCTGGTGCAAGTAAGATAAAGTTGTTCTGATTTGCTTTTGAAATTAAAAAATCAGTGGATTCCTATTTACATGTATGGACTTGACTTGTCCAGCTTTGGAAACTAATTGTATGAGATTAATCAGACTAATTGTCTCCTGCTTTTGTTGGTTTGTTTTACTTTTCTCCCTCTGATACATCAGCTACGGCTCACCGTTGCAGGTAATATGTGTAATTGGCTCAGACAGAATTTTGCTCTAATATTGTTTAATCAAATGTTCCTAAAAATCTAGGTCCAAGTCCTCAGCTGGTTTAAATTGCTGTAACTCAGTTTATCACAGTGGCGCAACGCCATTTTACAACAGCGGATATTCTGACCCCTGTGTTCTAAACATGAGTAGCCAGCTACGGTGCTGCTGCAAACGTGACCCACAATGTTTTCTCATTCATTACATGCATAAATGGGAAAAGTGAGGCAAATGGGGCAAACACTTTACATCATTATGGGCACACAGAACAGCTTTGAATATCCCAAACTGCCTTAGGCCCAATACCAAAATCATGTTCCTCATTGTCTCTACCTGCATTACTTTTGCACCCACCTCACTCTACCCCAGCAGAACTGCAGCTCTTCTTTGCGGGTAGCAGCTGTCAAAGTAATGAATGTATCTTGAGGATATTTGTTCCCTGCAGGTGACATTCGCTCATTTTGCCATTGCTAGAGCATCGCCTGCCAGGGAGCCTTGGAGAGTGGGCAGACTCAAGGGCTAACCGCACACGGCTGCCTGGGCCAGGTGCTCCTGTTGCCCATGCTTCATGCAACACTGCCTACGTGGTCAGTGCTTGGCAAATGCACCCTGAGCCTTCAGCTGCTCTTCCCCTCTATTTCCCTGAGGTGAGACCAGTTTTACAGTGTGAGCAAAGTGACATTTCCTTAATTCACACTCTGAGCTTGGCAGTGATTTTTGGTCACGTGTCTTACTAAGATGTTATAAATGAACTTGACGAATGCAAGATCTTGCAGCTAGACTCCTCTGGTGTGCCTCAGACACATTTTCCAGGACAATCCAAATATGTCAAACTTATGGTGAGGCAAAGAGACAAAGAATTACATTGAATTTGGCACATTAGGTAGAGATGATAATTTTGGTCTAAATGGCAGTTTCACTAGATAAAATCCACTCCATTGTAGTTAATGGGAATTTTCCCACTGATGTCTAGGATGTCATCCTTGATTTTTCATTGAAAAGTTATACTATTTATAAACTTATATGTACAATCAAATATATCTACATTACTATAAAAAAGATACTATTAGATCGAAAAATTAACCCTGAAGTGGGTTACATTTCTTATTACATCCCTTGAAATTGTACTTTAGCACATAATTACATTTCATAGTTTGATGGATTGATATAAATACATTGCTATTGAAACAAGGTTCCCTCTGTGTGTGCAGGTGTGACCCTAGGTTTCTGTACACAAAGTCTATCCCATCTCCAAGGCTGTTAAATACTTTCACTTGCTTAGATAGGTGGTGGCAAAGGAAAAGATGGTGGCAAATGAAAAGCACATGCTATATTTATGAAGAAGAACACATTTTGAAAAACTCTGAAGTTCACATTTATGTCCAGGTCATCTGCACTACATCTTCTCACCTCTATTGAACTGGTTTGCCATTCTTATTTTTGATAAATGAACTTCAGGCAGTTTGGAAAAACCATAGCTTCCTACTTTGTCTTTTTCAGGGTAAAAGAATCTACTTTCCCTCAGTAAATAAACTTTGTTAAAGTGGGCATTAAATTAATACTCTACAAAATCTATGGAGATATGAGTGCTTTATTGAAAAACTTATGTTAAAGCAATAGCAAAGTAAATTTTAAATTCACAGCACAAAGATTCCTGTATGGTTATGCATTAATGATGGTTATACTATAGGATATTCATCTCAAAAAAATCTGCATAAAGTTCTCTTGCCTCCTGTCCACTAGATCAGGTATTGTTACTGAACACGTGTAAGAGCCAGGGGATCTCGCTGACCTTCCACGAACAAGCATGAGAACCTTATCAATGCTATAGCTTAAAAATGTCTCTTATCTTTCAATACATTCTTTGGTATGCCAGTCAGTGGCAAACTATGCAGTAGTAGAGACCTGCTACTACAGTCAACAGCAAGATGCTCAGTGTATTATATGTATGAAAATCATGTCAGAGATGTTTCTCTTTGTAGCTCCTGAGCCAAATGTTGCTCTCTCTTACACCCACAGCATGTCCATTAAATTCAGTGAGTTGAACTTACACCAGGAAATGCAGAGAACAACTTTGAGCTAATTTTGCAGAAGACTAGTAGACATCATAAGTAACTTAATTTGGAGAGGCTCTTCTTTTGTTTCCACTCTTACTTGAAAATATTGTCAGGAGATTCACACTTAGTGAGCCACTGGATTCACATCCAAAGTATATTGAATAAGGCAACAGTATCCTAAAAAGCAGAAATGCAACAATATACTCTGTTCTAAATTATATTCACCTGATGCATTTTTTTATCTAGTTTTAGTACTTGTCTGTGCAAAATCAAAGCCTAAATATTTAGCTGCACTACAATATTTAGCTGGCACTTTACTTATGATTCCTTTTTGGTTTCACTTGTCCAGCCATAAATATCTTTTATTTTCCTTTTCCAAGTCAGCAATATAAATATTTACTGCATATTTCACCTCATAGTTTTAGCATTTGTATAGTCCTTACATATTCAATCAAATCCTTTCATTCATACTTGTTCACTAGTATTTCCTCCTTTCATTCTAAGCTTTGGTTCTCTGCTCGCAGGGACTCAGCAATGTTCTCCTTAACATACACATTTCTAGTACCTTCTTGTCTGGACACCATCCAAGATGGGAATTCATGAAATATTAGTGTTTGATTCATACATAGGAGGAATAATACTTTGAACACTGTTCTAAAATTTGGAGCAACTTGATCACTTGGTAAAAACACATTGAGGAGGCCCAGTGACTTCCTTGCCTCATTTGCATTTACTGTTTGGAACGTTTGAGCTCTTGTGTTGTCATTTCTCTTGTTTGGTTGGTTGGTTTGTTGCCACCTTTGCTGACAAGCCCAGTGTGGCAAGCTGTCATGTTCTAGCTGTAGGTACCTGATAGAGCTCCCATGCACATTGACTGAAAGACTGTTCCAGTTCCCATATTTTCGGGTATCCTACCACTCCCATCCTCCTTTCAGTCAATACTGATGCTGTTAAAAATAAAGCATGAGCTTTGTCTGAAACCTGTTTCCAAGTAAGTCCAGCAGCATAAGTTAAGATCTGTGATGAAAAGATGTTGGCGGTAACCATGCCTTTTGTCCAAGTACAGCCATTTTCCTTCGGTTCATGCACTATGGAGCTGGTTTTCAGTTAACAAGTGATGCAGGCAAGTCAGTCATCGTCCCATAGTCCTTGCAATACACCAGTCTCTGCTCTGACCTCTTGTTGTGGGTCCCAAGGAGCTCAGGTGGAAGCTCAAGCAAAAGCTCTGGTCCTCACTGGAGCACTGTGTGCTGGTCACTCCCTCTACATGTAAGGCTGGCAGGAGGGCACATGTCCACACAAGTCACCAGCCCCACCTCAGCTAGGGAAGCTTTCTCAGGGGTCCATTTCCATTTGCTTTATAGCCTTTTTCTCTGCTATACAGGAAGAAAAGCATCCAGGTACCTGATAATCAGTCCCATTAGCTCATGCACAGCATCTTTCCTTAAAAAGGAAACCCAGTCCTACCACCTTGCAAATAGCTGTGCAGGGTAGCACCCTACAATTCAGATATGACTGAGCTACTTTCAGTAGCAGCCCTGATTATTATCTCCATGAGGAATGATTCCACTTCCACATGAAATAAAAATTACCCTAACCTTTCAGCCAGAGCATTAGGGAGTCAGTCATATATTTTCCCCTTCACATTTCTAAGAACATATAGAGGACAAAATAAAAAATTAAAAATATTAGATATTGCCTTTTGACTTGACTGTTAACACAATAAAGCAGCATCGTAAACTGAATCATGGAAGTCTGCAGTCTTCGTTGCTCCCTTTGCTGGTATTACTTCATGGATATTGGAGCCCTTAGGGAAACTGGAATATGAATAAAGATTTTTTTTTTAAATCAGACGTTTTTTCTTGGTTCTGTTTCTAAAAATAATGCAGTTTGCAAAAAACAGAAGGTTTAGTTTATAACACAAACAAAATTGTTACATTCTGAATGGGTTGTAAGTACCTGATTCTTTGCCTTTTTACTCATCCCTGCTAAAAAAAAAATAAAAAAATCTGCAAATCCATTTGCTAACCAGCTGCACCTCTGTACTGAACAGATAACAACCTGTGCAAGCCAGGCTTTGCTGTGAATCGGTGCTGATAGGCCTGAATCTCATAGCTTTTTTTAAATGCTAATGACAAGAAACATTTCCTAAGCCAAAACGCTCTTGTAGATCTGTCTACTTCTATTATGACTGATATTTGCTTGTAAGTACATAGAACACTTGTTCACTGTGCCTTATCTGCTATGGTGCAGCATGCTGACCTACATACCATTCAGCACAATATGATGCACAAACATCTTCTATATAATTTTTCATTTTCGACTTAAAAACAGTAGAGGCAAAATAGGATTGCTGCAAATCTAACAAAGAGATGGCATTATTTCCAAATAAAAATGTGCATTTTTCCAAAGAATTTATTTGTCTAGCAGCATGAAGTTCATACATAGCAATGCTTAAAAAGGGTGTTGAATTGCGATTAGGAAGGAAGGACTTAGGAAGAAGAACAAACCACATCTTTTCTACTTACACAGAATAATTAAGCTAACTTATTTCTCATCACAATTAAAAGTTCAGCCTTTCTGAACCATGTTTTCGCAATGTCACTAAATGCTGCTGATATAAGAATGCTGAAATAAGTGTGATAATAACAATAAAGAATGATGGATAGAAAAGGATGCAGTAGCTAAGGGAACAGAAATGATAGTCTATTACCTGCCATTGTCAAGCTAAACAGAACTACAATATTTATGATTTTTGCTGTGATGCCTGCTATGTTGTATAAGCCCAGCCTTTATGATGATACTTGTCTACTGAATGAAATAATTAATACGTCAGTTTTTATTGCAAATAAATATATGTCTATCCAGTGGCCAAACATTATTCATATTGAATAACAGAAATGCAGCCACAAATATATCAAAAGCTTGTAAAGGAAAATGTACTTTAAGAGGTAAATTTTAGGAGCAAAACAGAAAGACTCCATCAATTCAGAACATTCCTAATCAAGTTATATTCTGAAATGTTAAAGAAGGGCACCAAAAAAAGCTTTCTCAAACAATAAAAAACCCCAAATGTTTTGCCTTAGCAGGATACAGTAGTCCTAATTCTAAAATGTATATAACTATAAATGAGTTCTACATAGTAAAATTGTGTAAATAAACCTAAATTAAAGACATTTTTATAACAATCTGTTTTATACATGCACTGAATTGAAATATATTTATTGTCCTATTATTATCTCTAGATGAAAAAGAGCAAACAGTATACAAATCAGAGGAAGCATGAATGTTTAATCCTATAAGAACTTTAAATGGAGGACACAACATGTATGTACTATTTATTAGTTTTCAAAAAAATACTGATTTTCATATCCACAGGCACTACAATTTTTTGTGTCTCGTGAAATGTGGTACAGGAATCAGCTTGAGGTTTTAAACTGCAAAAATGAAAATAATCTGGATGCAAATTCGGATGCCAGTGAGGTCAAGAGAAATGACACTAGAAAGCCCTCAGTCAGCCTGTTGGCTTTATTAACCCAGGTTGTTTCTCAATGTTTGCTACTTTCAACTGCTATGCTTTGGTTTTATTCTAAAAATCTAAGCCCATTTGTAAAACAGTAGTGTCTGGACTGATGAGAACTAACTGATATTTTTTGCATTTCACCAAGTACCTTCTTGTGCACACTCTGAAGACATCATCTCTCAGACCAGCCACTGACTTCTTCTACTAAATTGACAAGAATTATCTTGACTCACGTTACTTATATATCATTAATGAGAATAACATCTTTAAATCCACAAGTAGCTTTATGAGTCTAACATAGAAATGGTTTGCAGTGATGTAGTTTCCAGAAATAGATTGTTACAGACACTGATACATCTGGTATTACTCTGCAATCGATGCTGCCTTTGGTAGATTTAACTCTATGAGTAAGGTGGATTTTCCATTCAGATATCACAAACATTTTTCAGGTTCCTTTTGCAATTTTGCAATAGCTGTCAAAAAATTTGGGACCAGATCTACACCTATTATTCATTTAAATAGCAGGGTACGTAACTGCTTACTGTGCTCAGCAGTTATGAGCTCTGTGATGTTAATAGATGCACAGACCAGCGATCAGACTTGACCATGCCAGACCCATGACCCATGTGTTCTGCACTGAAATCACAGACTACTATCCTAGCTATGACTGAGGTTCAAATAATTCACTGTGCTCAGGAAGAGCCAAGCTTGAGACACCTCCTGATGAATCGGGCTCCAATATATTAAACCTCTCTGTGCCCAACCCAACGCACAAAGGGGGTGTGAGCCTAATCCGAGGCTGGAGTATTTCTACTCACACATGCTTATGACCTTGGCCTGCAGTGGCATGTGGGTGCACACTTGCATGTGAACAACATGAGTAGGTGGCAAATATGATCTGTGAGTGCCTGAATGATCTTTTAGCCACTGAAAAAACTTTTATGATCAAAAACTATATTAATCATTAAGACCCCTGCCTGTAACTTACCATATTATCTAAGATTGATACGTTGTGGTACGTTGCACCTGGAATGGTCTTCTGAGACCAATAAGGGTTGCATGACTTTTACTTTTTTGTTTCCAAAAGGAATAACAGAGAAGTCTCAAAGACATACGATGCTATAGTTCTTTCTCACTGAATTCCCGGGTGCCTTTTAAACACACACATAATCTGAAATAGAGGTTACTGTGTCGCATCTTTTGCAGAAGAGCAAGGCTTGTAAGGGTTACATGCCTTATTCAAAATCTAATGGGAAATCTGTAAAGGAATGATGGAATAAATTTCAAATCTTCTCTCTCTTCATCTTTGTTTAGATCTGTACATAACATAGAGTATTTCTCTTCCAGCTGTAGCTCTTGTAAAAAAATTGTATCCTAATATGTACACAGGACACAGTCCTCACCCTCTAACATGAATAAGTGCAAGTAAATACTGTCATTCCAAAGGCTGAATCTTTTCCATGAGATTGCACTTGTCATTGACCAAATAAACCAAGTCTTCTAACACAATACTGGAAACATAGCTAGTGTCTGCATATTAATTAGCCTTCCTGACCTGAATAGACTATTACCTAGGGCCCTGGCCTTCATTTCCTCAGCACCCTAAACTCCACTGCAATGAATAAAATGCAAGGCAAGGCCCTTATTTTGGAATTACATCATATGAAAATAGTGCTATTGCCTAAGAGATGGGATTTCTGAAAATGCCATGGAGAGCTTTTGACACTGCACAAAAGACCATCATTGTTTTGTTCCAGAGGAAGTCCTTTGCCTCCCTAAATGACTGTCACCCAAAGCTTAGACCGTCCTTTGTGCTTTAGGAAAAATACTGAAAGTATGGTTAGGGCTTCTATCATTTTGACCAAATATGCATGTAACTTAAAGCTGTTCTCTATTTTAATAAAAGAAAATGAGGTAATACTATAAAAATAGCTTCCTTTGATCCTAGAAGCACTTTATTACAAGGTTCGCAAGCCAAGTGGAATGAAAAACTTTTAAATAAAAAATTAATGTGAAAAAAGAAAGCTGGGAGATAGCTAGATTTAAGAAATATTGCCCTTCTTTTACTCAGAGCTTCTGCAAAAAATATTTTTGTTTTAAAAAAATATGATTCCCCTTTCAACTCATTCCAGACACAATTTTACAGGTAGGCTCAGTGACTTATTAAATCCAGCTTTGAAGATGCACCATAACATGAAGTATTACAATCATTGTATATTCTAAAAGCCTGTTTGGAATCTAACTCAGTAAACTTTATTAGTGATCTGAAAAAGGAGGTAAATTCACACATGATGTTTAATTGTGAGTTACAGGGAGCAGAGATACTCATAGTGAGTGAAGAGAAAAGCAATGATGTCTCATGTTTATTTAGAAAAAAAAAGTAAAGAAAGTTACCAAATATGGATAACAATTACTTTAAATTTTGTTTCTTAGAATTGTGCTTTTTTTTCTGTAATGCACTATTTCCCAATATACATTGCTATATAAGCTTGAAAATTACAGATATGTCTTCTCAACATTGGCATCAGGTGTTAAATAATAAGTATCACCCCATAACACTGAGCATAAAGGCAACAGGTTAGGCAGTGCTTGATTGAGCTGAGTTTGACAGTAGGAGAGAAAAAAAGAGTATTTTAAAACTACAAAGCATCTAATTTGACAGGAGGAAAGGATAGTGGCAAAAAGGAGGAAGATTTGGCAAGGCCTGTAAATGTTCCTAGGCAGGGAAACAATAGATTATAAATGAAAGTTAAAAACGTATGCATCGTGCCAACTTAAATAAAAAATAAGTGAGGAAGAAGAGGACGTGAATATTTGAAAGGTGGCTGAGGCCATACAGGCTAAGAATTCACCTGTAAGAAGCTCTGCAAACCCCATCATTTGTGATATTTAAAATTGGACTGTCCATGGATCTAGAAAATACACCCTGGAGAATAATCTAATATTAGAGGGAGGTAAATTAACAGACAAGCAAAGTCTCTTCCATTCCTTATTTATGTGATAAACCTATTGTAAAAACACTTGAATCATTAAAATTTGTGTCTATCCACAGTGTACACAGAGTGACCCTGTTCTGGAAGATGCTAAGCAGCTGCTTGGAGGGCACAGGTACCCTGTGCTTCCACTAGAGCCATGCCAAGTCAACCGTTAGCTCTGAATTACAAAAAGAAAGGGAAAAAAATCAAAAGTAAAGACAGTATCTGCCAGTATTCCATGAACAGAAGCCCATTAAAACTAAGAGGACATTTGCCTTTAAATGGATAGATGTCATTAGGCATGCAAAAGTGCCCAAAAATAAAAAGGCAGAGTGACTGCATTTCGAGGAAACAGTTGAGCGGCAGCAACCATTACCTTAGCAATTGCAGCACTCGGGCTCTCTGCTCTGCAGTCTGAAATGAGGACATTCCCTTTGCTGTGTGATTTACTTAGAGTATGCCATAATCTTCTTTTTCCTCAGGTAAAATGTCAATGAGCACTGTCCCAAATGTTTTCCCAGATCTTGTCAGGAGCCACTTTGTTTCCACAAGAAAAAAACCTTGTGCTATGTTAACACTGCACAAAAACTAGCCCAAAAGGAGCTGGTATGAGATGAGGAGCTCATGCCAGGCAAGGATCGCACAGGACTGCCGCAGTGCAAAGAACGGATCCAAATCAGCCTTTCCACAGCCTGAGCAATAATGTGTTCTAGCTTAGGGCCAGCATGCAGACTGCACTGCATCGCTTTTGGGTTGCGAAGGTACCAGAGAGGGGGAGGTTGTCCGAGTGAAACTGAGTGAAGACAATAGGATTTGGCCCTTAGTTTAATTGGCAGAGAGATACTCCACAGAATTTAGAAACCTCATACTACATAAATAACTTTGACACTGGATGGACAGATGGATGGATGGACAGAGAGACAGATAGATGATTTTAAGATGTTACATAATATTCAGGCTTGAAAGAATACATACATCTCAATACATATTTATTACCCCTAAGTATTTGACTTTACCCCTATCTATTTATTGTACCACACATAACTACTGAACTGTGAAAAGCAAAAAGTACCTTCTCTGTCACGGCAGAGTATAAAACATTGAAGACTGAGTTCCTTCATTTGGCGGCAAAATGCATGAAAGAATAGATCTGAACTGAGATCAAAGCAAAAGGGAAAATGCTTCCTTTACATTGTTAAGAGCCTTTTCCCCATTTTGCATTAAGCCTCATTTCAATAAAAGGGAGAAAAGCGCTAAGTGGCCCCTCTGCTGTAGCTCAGCTGGCGTGGGCTCAAGGCAAGTCTGCAGTGAGGACTGTAGTCAACCACCAGCACGTACCTCTGTTCTCCCATCGTTACCACAAAGGCCCTCTGGCCCTTGGGTCACAGTGTGGTAGCACCACCTGCTTGTTCAGTGCCTGTACCCTCGTTTTGCATTACTCACTGGTAGAGGTAAATTAGTTATTTTTCCCTTCTTCATGCTTTAAGTAAGGCTTCTGGTATGGGGAACAAATGAAGCATCCTTAGCAAATCAGTTATTTATGTTTCTGAATTTAATGTAGAGGTGTGCTGTTAATTCATATTTTCAGGGATACGGGGAACTGTACTTTTCAGAAGCTTTCAGAATTGCTCTGAAGTGGATGTTGTGATGTCTTTTAATTTTGCAGAGCTGCCAAGATAGAAGTCTAGTGTGAACAAGAAGGTATTCCAATAACCTTTGGTGACAGGCACATTCCCAAGTCATAGATTTTGTTTGGGTCAAAATCCCCATCCAGTTTGCAGGAATAGGTTTTCTCATGGAAATTTAGCCCTTAGTTTAGATGGCAGAGAGATACTTTGCAGAATTTATAAACTATGTACCACATAAATAACTTTGATGTTAAATAATAAGAAAAGTCCAGGAAGACAAATCAGTGGGATTTGATAGCTTATGTGTGGAGGTCAGAGGTATATTTGTATATCAGTAAATCAAAAGCTGTATTTTAAATATCCATCTTGATGCTCAGTTCCTGAATAGAATGAAAATAGTAAGACAAGGAGAATCTAAAAGGGATAGTAAGTTGATCTACTGATGCAACAGCATGACAGCAATTTATATATGTGTGTGTTTAGTGCAGATTTACAGTAGGACCCACAATCTCAGCAGTAAAATCTCTGCAATCTCAGGCCCTCTCTGAAAGGCAAAGTACATGCACAGGACCAAAAAAAAAAAAAAAAAATTTCCCATCATTTCCATCCTGGACATTTGCACATCTGTGATTTTCCATCAGTCGGCAAAGAGGAAGGTTATTTTGGGAAAGACAAATGAATTGTGGTGTACCTGCGTAGCTCAATAGATGCTATTAGCACTTTCTAGTTCATATCACCAGTTTTATGGTTAACAATGTAAGTATAAAAGTCATGTTAGCACATTATCAGTAGCTTGGCAGTGATAGCAAGTATTTAATTTTTAGGTACGTAGGTGCTTATCACCACACAGACCAAGAGTGATTTTCTGTGTTCAAGAATAGAGCTTTCTCTTGATCACTGTTCACAGGAATGTAGACAGCTATCTTTTCATAGGCTTGCGCTGCCTCCTCTAAAACCCCATATTCTTCGTTTTTCATTCTTTCCACCCTCCTAATGTAGGTGACCGACATAGCAGCCATCAGCTGATGCCTGAACAAGACGGAGAAGGCACAGGGCAGTTGCCCTGGCACACATGTCCAAGCTTTCACCTGCACAGTGGGAAAATCCTTTCCATGGGGCAGCACTGCTGTCCTGGGCACCGGAGGGCTGTGCAGGGCTGGGGACACCTGCAGCCCCTCTGCCCAGAGAGGGTCAGCCTGGGAGGATGCTGGCCATGAGCAGTGCCAACGTCCCGCTCATTGGAGAACCTTCCAGCACCACACAAAGGACGTCTGCAGGCAGGGAACAGAGTGGGGGGCTCTTGGGGGTTTGCTGCCACTGTGAGATCCTCTGCAACAGCAAGAAGGAGTTGGGGTAGAGCTGAGGAACCTCCAGCCCTGGGACCCAGGGGAGTAGCATTTTTATCATTCAACAGTTTCATAGAGAAACGCTTTCCCTGTAGACTCAAATACTCATCTAAGTCACCAGAGCTAGATTTGGGGTAAATATACAATATTTGTGTAGGCACAAAGGTAATTGAAGTCACAGAAGAATGTCTTTTTTAAGGGTATGCTACAAATCTGAATGGATACATAAAAGCTGAACTTAAGCACCAGTAAGTTTTATCACTGGCAGGCACAAGCTTTATGTTATCAAAAGTGCTAAGTAAGAATTGTGTTTCTATGAAATGTGCAGCCAAGCAGCCGGCACTACAGAAAGCGTACATGCAGATGTTGGGCAGAACTTTATCTGTGGCCTCACTGATACTATGGGGCTTTTTGCTTTATAAGGACATCTTTTGTTTCTGTGTGCAGTTTGGAGCTGGTTGCTGGGAAAAGGAAAGGTTTATGAAGGAAACAATTGGATGAAAGCAAACATAAATATAGACACTACTTTACACTTACCAGGAAACCAGAGAATACACACTGAAACAAACTAATCTATTTGGTTATGTTCTTGAAAACACTATAAAACTGCCCCTTCTGACACGCTAATGGGAAGCATCAGTGGAGAAGATCAAATTCCATGCCAGAGGCCAGCAGGGACAGAGCAGAGGCTGTGATTAGCTTATAACACTGCTCCCCATTTGAAAAAACGCTCCCAGTTTCTCTGTACTTTGAGGCTGGGGCAGGGGCAAAGAATAGCATTTTGGAATAAACTCTCATGCCCCAAGCTGCTGCCGGACAGGTAGGTATGAAAACTGGCTTTCCACCTGCAGAGTTCCTAATCCTGTACGTAAAAGAGACAGAAAAGTACCGACACGTGTTCATGGATGGGTGGAAGTATGCACATGAAATGTTTTGGTAAACTGCTGGGAGCGACGCTGGCTGGGCTCGCACAAACACACGGGGCTGGCAGTCCAGACTCGGTGCACAGTTCAAACTGAACATTGCCACTTCTCATCTTTCATTTGATCAGGAGGCTGGGGAGGGAAGGGGGTCTACATTTCATTTTTGGCTCCTGTTCTGAAAACTGAAAAGTGAGAAATTAGAAACTTCTTTGTTCTTTCACCCTCTTTTTTTCCTTGCTCCTTGATATACCTGCAGCTCTTTCCCCTCCCCAACCATTCCTGATCCCTCTCTCTCATGAACAATTGTGCAGTGGAGTGATTACATTTTGATAGTAATCCTACTTTCTAAATTTGACATCAGTTTAGAAAAGAACAACATTCCCTTATTATAGCAGTATATCACATCTCATCCCCCACTTTCAACACAGAATCCCAGCGAGTTCCCACTACCCATCTGATGAGGAAAGGAAGTAGGTAACTTTCTGCTGAAGACAACATCCCTCTCTTGCTTGTGTGTGCAGGAACCCAAGTCAAACTTTTTCCAGCAAGCTTCTCGGAGGAGAAGGCCAGAGCTGTGGCATTGCACCGCTCTCTCCTCACACTGGAGCTGTCAGCTACAATCAAAGCATCCATGTATGGTATTTCCAGTGGAAAAAAAAAAAAGTACACAGATGTATAGTTTGCATTTATGTACTGTAGGGACACCCTTGAATCGTGCTAAAAAATGTCAGTCAAGACATCTGGTCAGCTGTCCTAATCCATATTGGGGTTTTTAGACTACTGTTATGCCCCAATATGCTTTGAACATTGCCAATATGCTTTCTCTGCAGTAGCAGCAGTGTGTCCCCTTTGGTTTCACAGCCCATCCCCGGCATTGTTTTTTATAGTGTCACGTACCGAGCAAAATGAAAAACCACATACTGTATCTCGTGTGTCTGGCTAATGAAACTGGTAGGACAAACCTTGTGTGATTAGGAACAGGGATGGATTGGCTTAGGTCTAGTTCATCTTACGGACTGCAAAAAGAATCAGCTGTCACTTGTGCCATGCAGCAGATGGACAGTTTGCATCCGATTTACATGCAGGCGCCAAAGCCTTTAGAAGCTTTGGCAGCCCACTTGCCATCAGGCAGCAGACTTTGATGTCCTGCAGATGGTTACAGCAGCCATCTTGCGCTCGCGGTGCGCGGCGCTGTTGTGCCTCCTTGCAGGCGCCGGCCGGTTTGCTCCCAGTGCCTTTGCCTTTGCCGCAGCGCGTGGTGCCTACCCAAGGCTCAGGACCCTTTGGCCACTGCTGAGGTGCAGTTGCATTTTCATTTCACTACAACGCTCCGCTGTGCTTTGCTTTTATGGCAACCGCATGCTCGCACCCACAGTAAAAATCCTAACGGTGCCTACTGCAAGCTGTCCCCGTGCTCCCTCCGCTGAGCTTTGCTGTGTTTCACATTCCCTACCTAGAACCCTGTCACATCCACCACCCCCCACTCCCTTCAGCCATAATAGCATAATTTCAGAATAATCACTGATCCAATTTCTGTATGAATTTAGCTCACCAATGCAGCTTTGCCTTAGCATGGTTCAACCGGTCCTAGGTAATGACATGGAACAAAGAGTTTTCTTCATGGTGGTCAGGCTAATCTTGTTCCATTAATAGCCCAGAGTAATCCGTCAGCAGTGGAAAGCTGTGGCTGGAGGTCTTCCAAAATCAGCTCTTTCACATTTGGTACGAGCAGTTAGGAATTCTGACTGGCACTATTAGGTGGGAGCCATGTCATCGTGCTACAGAAGGGACTGCAGTTGTCCCCACTAGGTAGGATCAGCCCAGTATATTCTACGATGCTTTTCCATCCCTTGAGTGTTACTGGAAGTTCAGCAAAAAGTCTGAAGAGTCTTTAAGCACCAAACTAGAAGAGGCAAATTCAATAATTTGTGATTTCCAGGCAATTGGAAGTAATAGAAAATATCTGGGGAGTGTGGGAGGGAGAATATACATCTTTATCTATATATGCACATACATATAAATTGTCAATTAATACGGACTGGTTACAGCCAGCAAACAAGAAGAAAAAAAATAAACAGTTAATTAGGGCTTTTTGAATCATTGTTATATATACAGTGCATCATTTGCAGGTGCTACAAAAGTGAAAAATAACCATTATAATTACTAGTATTCAAAGATTCATATTTTCCTCCATGTAATTGATTTAGGATTATCAGTTTTCTTGTGGTTATACAAAAGGCCTGTCAAGGTGTTTCCACACGTGTTTGGCTCATGCATGTTCCAAAAACAAGTCAAAATGCCATTGTATTTCACACAGCACAGTTAAAGTGGCTCTGAAAAATAGGCCAGGTTTTACCTGGATCGTTATCTCAGTTAAATTATCTTACATATGTTTTAATTTTTTTCTTGTTCATCCTTTCTTTATCTTTTTTTCCTCTCTCTTTCTTTTTGTTAAAATACATCTGTGTTTGTTGACTGCCCCAGATTATATCTAAGTGAGGAGTGGGAGTACTTGCACCTGGTACAGTATATGTAGCTTAACAATACATATCATTACATTATTTACAGCTCATTTTATGTTATTCAATAGTAAACTGCATATTAACCCTTTGAGAACTTGGCTGATGCTGCTCAGTGAGGCAGAGGAGCTCTGCGTTTTTCAGGGCTGTGGGAGAATGTCTATAACTGTATTCATAAAGATGGCAGCGTGCTCATTACAACAGAGATCACCACCAGAGCCAGCTAATTCCTCTCCCAGGAAATCTCATCCGTAATCACATTCCTCACCACACCACGCTTGTACTTCTGCTGATAACACAGGTTATAAAAGGGACTCAGTCAGTGCTGGAGTCAATTAATGAACCGGCTTTTTAACCTCCTTTATTGGAGTACATCCGGCACCAAAGGGACCTGATGTTGTGCTGCTGGCAGGAGAAGGGCCCAAGTGATGCAATTTCAGGCTGTTTTAGCTGGGTCTCCAGTTCCGAGAAACAGGCATCATGACTGACCTCATTCGGCACTGACTCAGCAGCCCCAGCACCCGGAGGAAAGGAGGCAGAGCTCAGATGAAGCCCAGAAGAAACACTCTCCCTGCTGCCCAAGGAGGAAACATTATCTCTGACTGAAGGACTGATGGATTCAGCATCACCTACACTTGCCCTGCTGCTGGAGAAGACCATGAGTTAGGATCTTTTATTGTGTTTGCATTTGTGCGGTGTTTTTGTTTTGATTTTGTTTGGTTGGGTTTTGGGTTTGTTTGTTGGTTTGTTGGGTTTTTTTTCCAGGAGAGAGGGAGAAAGGCAGGGAAGTTGCACAAAGGCAGGCAATACAGAAGAGGAAATGAAAATGTCAGGAGCCGACGTGATGGATGTCAGGACAGGGGGAACTTGAATACGCAGTGCCATGCAAAACCTTTCCCTCTATTTTAGCAATATTCGACGTGGTCACACCATGCAGAGAAATGCACAAACTGGCCTTTCTGTTCTCTGGCAATTTGCTTGGCATACAGCACACGTATCTGTCAAAATGTTGTGTATGCCGTGCGGTGCCGAGATAATTCTTCTGTGGTAAGCACAGAAGTAGGAAAGGGATCTTGCATCATAACACTCCTATTCCTAACCTTTAAATACTCATCAATATCTCTGTTGCTGACTTAATCAGGCTCAAGATTATCAGCAATTTAGTCGCATTTTGTTGGTAATTAGCTTGATAAATTAGCATCTGCAATATAAAACTTGACATCTTATTGTTCCCTCAGTTTTATGGTACTTCTGAAAAAAACTGCAGCTTATTTTAAGAATTATCATCTCTATTACAATAAAGGCAAATTCCAAAACCAAAGTTTGACAAGCTTAGCAGCAGGCAGAAACAAGCTCCACTGATATCCACTGGGCAAAATATCAAAGATGAATAGCTCATAATGCAAACTTCAAAAGTATGGTTTTAAAAAAATATTTGAATCTGTCCACTGTGGGCAGCTGCTTCTTGTGAGTAAAACAGAAAAAATGCTCAATGAATTCATTTTCCACATTTTCTGGAGAAAGACTGACGAATAAACTATGAAACGTGAGGGAATTGAGAATTGATAGGAAATAAATGTATTTATTCCAGTGAGTCCCTCAGTGCTATCAGAATTTTCTGAAATCAGGTAAAAAATAAAAGCTTTGCTGCTAACACCTCTTTTCCCTTCCAGGCCATATTGTTACCGCTCGCAGAGACCCCACTGTGCAGGACACTAATGTCTCTTTTTGTTTTGGGGGCAATTTTCAAAAGGACTGTCAAAGCTTTTTCCCAAACAACATCCAAAGGCAAGCCTGTACTCCCTTTCCCTCTTTTTCATTATGTGAGGAAAGAGTGGGTAGGTATCTTCTTCAGAAATTATGTTTAAAATACAGCAATTTTGCAGTACAGTTGTGGTATTATAAACTGAAAACTCCTCGGCATTTTGTTTTAGCCATTATTTCTGTTGTAGAAAACTGTACTAATAGAAACATTCCTATTAATCTGAATTTGAGCTATTTCCTACAATGTGTATTACCTTTCTGCTGCCTGCAACCTTCTGCCAGGTTTTTTTTTCCCCCTTTTTTTAGGAGGTGCTTTGAGAGGAATATACCATGAGAACAATACACAGCTGCTGCTGTATAGAGATATCTAATTGTCAATATTGTGGAATTTCTACAGCTTATTACTTGCATTCAGTCTAATTCTGGGCAAATTGCCAGTCACTTCAGGGACATTCAAGTGAGCCATATTACACGTGGTACGGCATCACAGCTTTAAGATACCCGGCTGTTTTGCCTCTGGCCAGGGAATGTTTGTACCAATGCTACTGAGTGAAGGGGGGTAACTACAAATAAAATAAAATTTGTATTTTTTCAAGTGGGCTGCATTTCAAGCCCAGATGTTAGTAATGAAAGATTCAATTTAAGGATTTAAATTACAAATAAATAAAGTATGAAACAGATGTGATTTTTAAGGAAGTTCAAATTATCCAGGAAGAAAAATATCTCTGTGCATGACAAAGTAATAGGGATTGTCTTGAGAGTCTGTTGAAAACAATCTGCTGTGCTAGATACACCCTTAGGACAGGATTGGTTTGGAATGGGAAGGACTGGTGGAGCTTGTCATTAAACAAAAATTGTGTTTAATAAAACTTTATAACCGTGATTAATCCTATGAGGCCCTAAAGGAGTTTGCAGTTTCTGATAAACACATTTTCCTTGTTTGCAATGGTAATGATATTTTGAAGTGAATGGAATCTGAACAAAAAACTCTAAGGGTAAAAAAGGACTTGTCAGGTACCACCTATGAAGAAATTATAATGGCACAAAAGAAAGAAGGGCCACCCACAAGGGAAACCTTAGATTATATGTTTGAAAGAAGGGGAAAAAAAATGATAGGTCATCACAGGTCTCTTTACAGTAGTTTGATCACCACAGAATTGCCTATAAAAAACATGGAAATTATTCGAGGCCATTTAGCATGGGAAGATTAGAATCCCACATGTTCGATGCAGGTGCTCACTAGCAAATGCATAAAGGACTGGAGCTACAGCAGTGAATTTAAGCACTGGGTATGCAGAGAGCAGGGAACATTGCTCAGCATGGATGCTTTGCTGACCAGCACAGTCATGTTTAAAATATCACATTTTGCAAGGAGAGCAGCTAAGCAGTAGCTATTGATGGTGATGATGATTAAGGATCTAATTCTGCAAGGTGTTGAAGAACATGCCTGGCTTTAAGCAGTAAGGGACATACACCTCCTCATGTGCCCCACGGACTTTGCCTGAGGAGTCATCCATGTGTTCCTCACTACAAGGAAAATAATTCCTAAGGTTTCAGCAAGCAATTAAGAAGTCTGTGTGCCCAAATGGAAGGTAGAAGAATTGCATAGCACATTGTAGAAATTTCTAACATTTACTATCCCCCCAAAACAGTGTGGGATAGAACGGTAATGCAATGGGGTGGAAGTAAACCAGGTCAGAATAGCTGCAGTAATGGTGTGCTAAACATTACCTACTTCGACCTGATTTTACCTTGTAGTCAGTAAGAGGACTTCTTTTTATTATGTGCACTACTTACAAATTCTATATATACTACTTACCAGCCTGAGAACGAGTAATTCCACCATCCTCACGGAAGGAAAAAAACAAACAAACAAACAAATCCACCAAAACTCAAACAGCTTTCTCTGGGATGAATACTCTAGCACTTCCCAGAACTGTCAGAAGTTTATCTTGATTTGGGACAAAACTACATCTTGATTTCAGTTTATCTTGGTTTGGGACAAAACCACATTTAGAAGTGCTGCCTTCAGCCAGGGAATAAATTTTTTTTTTTCTTGATGGAAGAGAATGAACATTTCAAGATATGCTGAAACAAAAAGTTTTTAAATTAGTCTTTTTATTTCGCTCAGTTTTATTCTTAGGGGTTTGTTTTTATTTGAGGCCTTTTGAGTCTGGTTTCCTTTCCTGGCTATATCCAAGTTTAGTATCAAAAGGTAGAGTGCAGCACAGCTCTGCTACCTCCTAGCTCTTTGTGATGAATTTTTCATTTCCTACATCATTCCCAACTTCTTGCTGTAATTTGATATGGCCTGTATAGCAACTGTATATATCTGGACCATAAACAGAGACAAAATCAGGTTGAGCCTTTACGAAAATGTGTCCTATTAAAGTGAAGATTTCCTTGCACCACCATATCACAAACAGCTTTCACAGGAAAATAAAAGTGTCAATCCAGCATGGGCACATGGGTGGCTCCAATGACCCAAAAGGCCTTTGCAATCTCCAGCTTCTACGATTCCATAAAGATATGGTGCTTCAAGGCAAAGCAAGGAAGACTTTTTTCAGTCAATCTCCAAACATTTCAGGTACTTCTATTATCCAGCATAACATAAACAACATGAAAAGGAAAACAGTGTTGCAAGGTGAAAAGGAAACATTGAGCACTGAAGTTGTAGCACACTGTTATTTTCCAGATTAACAAGCAAATGTCTGTTTGAGGTGATGCTGGGGCACATTGTATAGATACGTTGGTCTTTTCACTCTCCATGGAGAAAAAGTTTTTGTTTGTAAAGCACAGAAGCACACACACAGGAAGAAAAGAACCACAACAGATTTTTATTCCATTCTGGCATACAGTCCTCATTAACTTGCAATGGGAACGAAGGACCCTCAGTACTTTCCAAAGACGCTCATGATCTTGCAGGGTTCATCTCCATGGACCGTGTGCATCGTTAGCTAGCTTGCATAAGGAAGCCTAACATATAAAATAATCTGGTAGCATCTGCCCTATCAAAACCTATTAGTTAATGCTTCAATTTCAGCAAAGCACTATTAGAAAGACATTATGGTCCTGAAGCAGTCACAGCTTTAAGGTGGAATTCATGTCCTTCTGGGACTGACTGGAACCATGGTCCTGAGGAGACCTCGGGGTGTGCTCAGATATGTTTTTGTACATCATGTATTTATTTACCCTCCAATATTTAGTGGGGCTTTTTTTAAGTTACACTAGCTTTAATTTTCTGGTAGTGGCTAGTGCTGAACTATATTTTTTTCCATTCAGATTCTAAGGTAATCATTTGAGGATTTATCTTCCAGTTAAATAAATTCCATACTGACAGTATTACTTTACAATAGGAAAACAAGTAGAACAACAATTTATCATTTTTTATATGGCTGCATACAGAACAGTGGCTCTGTTTTTTGTATTATTATTACAGCAGCAATTAAAAGTGCCAGGCAGGGACCAGTCCCCACTGCATTATGTGCTATTTAAACATAAAGTTCAGCCTCTTTAATAAGTTTACAGTCTCTCTTGCACAGTGCCAGACTTTCTTGCCCTCACAAACACACTGGCTTCTTGCTGTATCATCTCCAAAGGGTGGTCTGAGGATGCCCTCAATGGCAGGTTCGCTTGTCATAAAAACCCAGAGTCTGTGCCCAGGCTCCGGGACAGACAGGAACCCCTCAGCCCCTCTGTATCCAACAGAGGGTTGTCTACCTCTAGCTACAACTCCACTGTGGGGAAAGATGGTGCTCCCTTCCAGTACTTTATAATCCTTACCCAAAGACCTCGTCACGCAGCTTAACATATCATTTTCTATGGTCTTTTTAAGTACAAGTGCACATCTGCAGAAATATTTCTAAAGCTATATGTAAAGTTTAATGCATAGTGCATAAATAACAGATGCACAAGTGCATCTTGAGATGAACAAATTCTGTGAACATATTCATAATTAGAGATTATAACACATTGCAGACTTCAGGAAAGATACTTTCTATGAGGAATTGTAGGCATCAATGCCTTACAGAGTGAGGGGCTGGATTTAGATCATGAATCTCTTTTTCCAATTTATAAAGCTGCCAAAGTTGACACAAGAGTAGGTAAATTAATTGATAGGCCTTGTGCTATAAAGGTGTAGGCTTAAAAAGTAAGCCTGAATATGCCACACATCCTGCTGAGCCTGAGCACTGTGAGGCTCCCTATGGGTTAGCCTCACACAGAGATTAGAGGAGTCCTCTGAGTCAGACCATTTTTCTCTTGGGTTTTATAGACTTCCCCATACTGGGTTTATTCCTCCCACAATGCCTGCCTGCCTGCCGCTGAGAGCTTGTGTGCCCCCATCAGCGCACCACCCTCGGGCAAAAAGCCCATCTTTGGGACCCCAGCTAATGCCTCTGGACACACTGCCATGGCACATGGAGGTACCAGTCCCCTCAGAGCTAGTTTTGGATTAGTTGCACTAAACCCCATTGCACTACCTGGACCTGCCCTGATAATCCCTTTGTATTAACTGGCTAAATCACAAATCCAGGGGCTGCAGGTCAGGACAGCCTGGGAGAGCTTGCAGGCTTCTTGCCAATACCACACCTGATCTGTGGGTTAAAAGACCACTTTGGTTTCCAACAACCTCATCCTGACAGCTTTCATGAGTGCTGAATCTGCTTTTAAAATATGGAACTCCTCAATGGAATTAAAGCCCAGTAATATAGTTGTCTGTTATTTATTCTATATTTAATAATCCCTTTTTATGACACACATTGGAGATATAGAAGATGCTCTCATAAACTTTTTAAGATAAACCCATTTCTTTCCCAGGAGGTTCCACCTGACGCAAGCTATTACTGAAGATTGACAGGAAAGTGTACTGGTAGCCAAGACATCCTATAAGACAAGCAGAAGACACTTAAAAGATTTATTTGTGGTAAGGCATTTGAGGAGCTGTTTGGTCTCTGCAGAAAGGAGTTATGGGGGTACCGTACTTCCAAACTGAGGTAAGGTTTTGGGGAATAAACTGAGATACAAAACTTGCTGATTTATAACATGCATTAGTTATCAAAACACTGTGGGCTTTTCCACACCTCTTAGCCAGATATTGCTCATTTCAAACTAGCAAGCAGGAAAAGATAAGGAACATGACGTGCCCTTGGGAACTCTACTTTCCCAGGAAGAGGAAGGGAGTTATTTCGATCACCCAATGTGCAGCAGGAGGTTGACAGCAGATCATGTTGAATCAGTTTCAAAGTTCCACGCAAACTCAATAGAACTACATGGGCAAGAAGTAGGGGAATCCTCCCAGGAGTCTAGATTGCAAGAAATACAAACCTAAGTCAATGCACCCCTGAAAGGCAACATTGCCTACTTGGGAAACCACTAAGAAACACTAAGTTCTCTTCTACAGCAGAAGAAAAATGCTGTGGATTACCCCTCCTGAACAGAGGAACCATTTGTCTCCCAGAGCTGCTGGTTTGGCAGGGGGGAGGTATTTGGTTCTAGGTCCTTACCTGACTAGATCATAAATCATGAAACAAAAGATTCCTCAAGCAACCTTCTGCAATGGGGGAGAAGTAGCTGTGGGCACGGAACATTCTTCCCACCACATGTGCAAAGATGGACGGGCTGATACAATTATTTTTTTCTGTGTATAAACTGGCTAAATAGACATGAAACAGCAATAGACCAAAATTAACACTTAATGTTGATTTTTCAATGCCTGTAAAAAATACACTTTCCCTGAAATATTTGAAAAGCAGTCTTTACCGAGAGGATGAATCTGTCAGTTTTTCAGACCAAACAATTTTTCCAAGCTATAGTTATGGAAGTGGAAGAGAGGGGATGTGGAAAGGTGTGTGAGCCAGGCTGTGCAGCACAGGCTGCTTGCAGATTTAATTGTACTGAACTGCTGCCTCTCTTTATGTCTGCTAGATTTAAACCTCCTCACACCACCAACAGATCCAAGTCCAGCAAAGCACATCAACATGTGCTGAGCTCTAACTCATTCACATTACTCACACGCTTAAAGAAAATCGTGTGCTTGTGTGCTTTGCTAGGCTTCTCACTACAGAACCAGAAGGAATTTAGAAATGTTTTCACTCTTGAATGAAATGAAGAATTTAGGAGCAGTCAGCAGAGGCTTTTTCTACAAAACCTGCATTTCTTTGTGTCTCTGCAACTTGACATTCTGCTGTTTCTGCCATTTACATCTTGTTAATGCTGGGCAGGTGTTTTCCAGTGCAGGCTTTTCCATTAGCAGGATGTCAGAGGGACACACACAGGACAGTGGGATTCTTGGAAGCTGCAAGGGACTGGCAGCCTCTCTGAAGCTGCATGAGAAACAGCACAATGTCAAAATTTACTCTTCAAAATATTTTAAGGTTCAGATGTTGCATCATGTATTTGGCTAAATTAAATTTCCCGGCAACTCTTTCCTTAAACAAACATTTGTTTTCAAACCAATCCCTGTTTGTTTTTTGGTTTTTTATTTCCCCTCTCAATTTAATATCTGAATCAGCAGATTTTAAATACTCAATATATCTTTAAATGCCAATGCACAACAAGTATAGCAGGTGTTTAATTGTGGTTTAAAGATCCACATTTTTCACATTTTACAATCACAATTAAAATTAAGCAATAACACCAAAGGAGTTCCGGTATGCAGCAATAATACTTACCCATATAGTGAAATTGATAAGGATCCAGATATAATGATGCCCATTGTAGTAACCCTGTGGTGACTGATTGCTATTCTGCTGTTAGCAAACAACCAAGAAATACTTTATTTTTTTCAGAATTATCAATTTGTTTCTAGGGTATGAGAACAATGAAAACCTTAAGGGAGAAAGCAATAGTTAGTGAGGTATTAAAACAGTTCCATAACTAATAAAAACACTAAATCAAGTTAGATATGCAGCAGTGTGTCATTTCTATTTTAATAAAAAAGTACATTATTCTCTCCTCAAAATTACAAAATTTTATTTTTTTTAGTCATTGCCAACATAATCGGAAAGTTAAAAAAAGTCATAAATCTACAGTTTCTGGAACTGTCATTTATGTGATTTTCTACTCTTTAAAAAGACAGAGTATAGCACATGTATTCATAAAACAATCTTCTTGAAAACTTATTTGCGTCATTGCTTAGAATTTTTTTAAGGGGAGAGCTTGGGGAATTTCAGATAAAAAAAAATGTTTGAGTTTCATAATGTTTCCATGCATGACTGAGCTGTGAAACACATTCTTAGGAGCTATAGTTCCTACACATACTGTACGAGGTGGTAAAATAAATCTAAGGGTTTCACACTGCACCTCAGACCCTGTGGTATGGAAAACCAACAGACAAACTGATCTTTTCTAATGTGGAGACTGAAGTAATAAAATTCACTATTCAAAGAAAGAATGACTGATGGTATAATCAGAAATTAATGTGCTAAAGATCATAGTCCTTAGCTTACAAAAAAGGAGAGCAAGAGAGAGGTGATGGTCACATGGCTGAGAATGTTATGTCTATATTTTGGGTGATCTGAAATTCATTGCTTATTAATATTAAATAACCCTACAATCCAATCCCAGAGTTCTCGCTCAAGCAAATTTCTCATACAGGTCCATAACATGCATAGGTGTGTTGAAAAAACTCAAAAGATAGTTAGGAACAATAGTAAATAACACCAGGTACTGTTCTGGTGAGAAGGGCTAGAGGGAAGTGGCACCTGTGGTGAGAGATGGCCACTTACTCAGGAAAAGGAAAATTCAAGACTTCTTGAGAATGGCAGTCCATCCAGAGATGCTGAAACAAACATAAAACAAAACTTCAAGCTTAATTTTCTGCTCTGTCAGCTGTGCTGTCAATAATATTAACTATTTTATGCCTCTAGAGAAAATGTAGCTTTATGAGAAATTAAACCTTTATGGAACTACAGTGCCCAATCTTCCCTTTCTTCCTGAAATCAGAGGGGAAATCTGAGATTTTATGGGACAAGATGAGTGGAAAGGTGAGCAGCACACTGCTGCATTCCCTTGCTTCATGTCCCACCTCAACTCTCCTGAACATACAGGGATAGTGCTAATAAACAGCATATAAAATTACAGGAGGATCTGGACCTGCTCAGCCAATATATGGATGCTCAGTCAAATTCATCTTTCTTCTTCAAGCTCATTCAAATGAATCTGTTTAACTACATAAAAAGTTAAGTGGATCTGGGGGGCAGAAACATTCTGACACCATTAAAAGTATGTTTTTGTTGACTTTGTTCAAGTCCAGCCTGACCTCCACAGCTCCCAGCTACTTGAATATGGGCTTTGTGAACGTTCTTAAGATGTCAACATTTCATCCAAATCAATAAGATGTTTACATTTCCAAAGCTCTCGTTGAATAGAAACATGGTTTCTTGCCCAGGTCTAGCAGATTAGCCTGCTCCCAAATTAAAGCAGTGGCGAGAAGCTAATGCAGCTTAATTCCCATTCAAAGAAAACCTGCCATTTCTAAATCTGTTCCTTTTCCTGCAGATGTACCATCTGGAGAAGGTCATGTAGGAGGACAGAGAAAGAATGGGAAGGAACAGGATGCAGAAAGGCTGCCATGTAGAGGACTCTGCGTTTAGGTGAGAATATAAACTAAGTCACTGGTGAGCTACAAGAGAAATGAGTGGGTGGGGAAGAAATCTCTACTGATGGCTGTCTGACGAATGGCCATTGTATAAATAAGTTGTAATTAAGAGGCAGTTCCCATCATAAAAAGTTTACAGTCTAAATAATTCAAACACACAAAGGACCAAAGAAAGAAAAATGCATTTTATGGATGGGAAACCAAGGTACTTTGCTAACACTGTACTCTGTGTCCTTCTTATCTGACCTGATGAGCCTTTTCTTACAAATGCATTTTTGATGTGCTTAACAAAATGCATTCACTTCATGCAGTTGGCAGACTTAGTTATTGCATCAAAAATAGTGAATGGCAAGTATCAGCATTTTTTTATTTCTTTCCTTGTGCAAGTATTTAATAACAGGGAAATAGCAAACAACAGCTGTGTAAAAGGAAAGAGCAGTATAAATGAATGCTCATCTTGCATCACAGGGAATGATAGAAGCCTAAGACTCAGACTGGAAACTTCCCCCAGATTGCAACCAGATGCTTTGCAAACAGTCGGTTTGCCACACACAAAGAGGGTCAGGAGAAACCTGAGGGGTATTGCTTTTTGCAGGTACATTGGGCATACATGTTCTCATGTGAGGAAATCACGAGTCTGACAGTAAGCAGCAAAGACCAGAAAGACCTCTAAAATTGAGGGATCTAAGCAAAAAATGGGGAAACCAAACAAATCCCGTCTTGACAAACATAAGCAGAAGGCCTGCATGTGGGAGAGCATGCTGAGAATGACTCCAGCTCAACTGGAATCAAACTGCCCCTGACATCTGTGAAGCCAAGGGCTTTTGCCCTGCTGGGAAGGTCTGACCTGCATTGCCTTTGCCTTTGACTTTGCCAGCAATATTGAGCCTGTTTTTAGGAGAGTTGTGGATAAAGAGGGTTCTTTTTCTTGCTTTTCTCTCTAGGCTTCCTTGATCTGATGGTGACGCAAAAAAACTAATTACAGCAATTAATACAGAATTAGAATAGTTTCATGCTAACTCTGTGAGTAGCTTTCTAGCAGCAGATTGCCTAGAGATACAGGGTTTGAAGCAAACGCTAAAGCTCTTATTTTCCTGATTACAGCTGTTGAAAAACTAACATGTTGGTCCTCAGAATGAAGAGGGAAAGCTGACTACGAAGCCCTTATGAGTATATTATTCTGCAAAGTGCAGCAATACATTAATATAGACAGAGACTTACAAAGGAACTAAGAAATGTGCTCAGAAGTCAAATCCCCTTGCATTCTCAGGCTCTTCATGACTTTTCTGTGCTGGAAAATTATGCCTACCTGGTTACTTCCCTTTAATGTCACCAGAGAGATAGAAGAATCCAAATGGGAAAACAAAACAGGGAGATGTAGAGGGAAAGTCAGCTGCAAATGTTCTTCAGTGACTTTAAACAGCGTTGGGCAAAATCTAACAAATTAGTGCAGAGAACGTAGCACATGGTAATAGCATGACCTCAAATGACTTGCTCTCCTTTTAAACTTTATCATTGAGGCCTATACAGGAGTTGGCATATACACTCTGGACACACGTTACTCACGCTTACTTTTGTATAGCACCAAAAAAAAAAAACAAAACCAACAAACAAGAGAAATAAAGTGTAAACACTTGCCAGCGTATTGTTTGCTGGCAATAGCAAACAAACCACATACTGAACAGTCATGCTTCATCCAACAAGCATAGCTGCTAGCCAAATGCAGGCTTACAATTGTTTGGATGAAAAAGAGACTACCATCCATTCACCTCTGTATTAAGAATTTGATGAATTGTGCTGCAGCAAGCTAGAAATCAATCTTTTGGAAAGAACTGATATGAACACTTACTATAGGACGTGGCAAAGTATGAACTTCTTACGTGCACAGTTTCCAAGAGCAAATAACTATAAACATCACAGACTGCATAGTTTGTACTGACAGGGAACAAAAAAAATCTCAAACAGCTTCATCAGCGGGAACCATATGTGACCCCTGAAAGACACTAGCTTCAGTTCTCTTCCTGTCTTGCATTGCTTTAAGAGACTGAAGGGACAGTAACTGGACTTCCCTGGCAGCTTGATCCCTTCCTCTGCCCCCTCAGCACAGAGACATCTTCTCCTGTACTCACTCCCCAACCTCTGGATGAAGAGGATCAGGTGGTGTGGGTCTTGATTCCCAGCTGGGGTGTCTTCCAGGCCATCAGGAAATCTGTGGTGGGAATCCTCCTCTACTCAAGGCAAGTGCAGGCAATTGAATGGACTTGCACCATCTTCCTCCAGTTAGTGCTGTTTTAAAATAACACCAAAACAACACTTTCCGTGGTGTATGTGATATGTATCCTATTGCAATAAGCGATAGGATTTTGGGGCAAAATGTTGGGAGAAAAACAGGGAGAAGGAGAAACAACAGCTGCAATACTCTGCCCTCTGTCATGGCAATGCAACTTTTGGGAAGGGAAAGTGAATCTGGACCATGAGCTATACAGAACCTTATTGCTCTCTACAGCTACCTGAAAGGAGGATGTAGAGAGCTGAGGGCTGGTCTATTCAACCAAGTAACAAGTGATAGGACAAGAGGAAATGGCCTCAAGTTGCACCAAGGGCAGTTGAGATTGGATAGGAGGAAAAATTTCTTTACTGAAAGGGTTCTCAGGCATTGGAAGGGGTTGCCCAGGGCAGTGGTGGAGTCCCCATCCCTGGAGGTATTTAAGATTCATGTAGACATAGAGCTTAGGGACGTGGTTTAGTCAGGGACTTGCCAGTGTTAGCTCAATGATTGGACTTGCTGATGTTAAAGGTCTTTTCCAATCTAGGCAATTCTGTGATTCTGTGAACTATTTCAGTATAACAGCAAGCTTGGATTCAGCCTTAAATTCCAATACATATTCAAAGCACTCTATATGTATTGTTTGTAAGAAAACCCTCAAAATAATGTGAAAAATCTTATAGCTTACAATAACACAACCTGTCAATGAAACAGATGTGTCCACAGAAAAAAAAATCTGTGTGCAGCCAGATAATGTATGATGCTAAGAAGCCCTTTAAAACAAATAACCATTAATGGAACAAACCTTTTAGAAGAATTCCTTTTCAATGCACAAAGGTTGTGGGTTTAATAGATTTTTACTGTATTAGCACAGAAATGCACTTTCACTTTCTTTAGCTAATCTTGAAGGAACAAACATTAACATACTGTATTTTTCTGCTGTATTAATGAATATTACAAATAAGACAGTATTATGAACCTAATAACTAACACATGTTCAGAAAGCATTACTATGTTAACACTTTTCTGTAGAGATGTGAAATGAATAGCACATCTCTTTGGATCATTATTAAAAAGAATCTTGCTTACTCAGAAAAGGGAACCCTTTATAATCTTTTCTTTTTGTCTCACATTGCTTAGAACATACCTGAGGTCCAGTACCCATAGTGTTAGCCAGTTCTGCATGTGAATTAGCTACAGAATCAGGGATTGGGTATTAAGATTAGAAGATTATAAACATATTTTCCATTTAAAAAAAAAAAATCTGTAACAAAACTACTGAGGCCTATGAAATGGCCCCAGGATTGAATTTGGTTCCATAGACTCATTATGAATACTAATAAAGTCACCAAGTGTTTCCTGGATTTGAAGAACCAGATCTACATGCTTTCTGGTAATTTAAATGTTAAACCACTAAAAGAATGTTTTAAGAGATTAACTGCACAACAGAGGCCACATTTATGCACAGTCAATGGTTTGAAGACTAGATCAATATGATCACAGTTGCCTAGAGCTTGCTCTGTACTTTATCTGATAAACTTTGACAGACCCAACTTGAGTCTACACCTTCACTATTCACAACACACACAGAGTAATATCTTCAGGTGGGATGACCTGCCAACCAGTCAGCTACATATTTATTGATCAAATGAAATATTTTGCAGTCCCCCACTTAAATGTCCCACTGTGCATGTTCTCAGTCCTCATGGCACTTGTCAACCACCCCTGTTTTAAATAGCTGTTGTCATCTCCTTCCTACTTCTGGTATCTCATTGTCATCTCTATCTCTTCTTTTTGCTCCTCCCTCTCCTTTTCTGTGAACATGCATAACTATATCTACAGACTCTAAATAGCGGCTCTTGGTGACCTTGTGTTGACAGCAACATTCACAGTTTTGTTCTTCTTCCCACCTGGCAGCAGGGAACAGAGGAAATACTCTTTCCTCGCCCCAAATGTTTATCTTTACTGGCTCCATTATTGTCTTGGAACAAGAGAACAAACATGGTGCCTGCTGCACCTTCCTGACTTTTCTGCTTACAAACCAGTGTTGGTGCTATCCCGTCACCTTACTTTTTATACATATTACATCCTTCCCCTTCATACTCTCCAAATCCAGAAAGTGGGTTTCAGAGTCAGTAAGCCTCCCCTCAATTGCTTTCCAGCTAGCTTTAAAGAAGCAACCAACAAAGGAAGAGAAAAACAGAAGCAGGGTAATGGATGCAAAATTACTTCCTCTCAAAGCAAAGCATCCACACATGCCTTCCAGTATTTGGATGACTTAGGTATGTTTCCCAAGCTTAAATCATTGAAGGTGCTGTTCAGGAAAATGTCAAGATTGCAGAAATGGAAGAGCACTTGCGCAACATCCCTGGGAATTATTAGACTGGTGCAAGAACTAACATCAAGGCAGCACAGAGAATACCATCATATCTTACCTCAGGCCCACACATGGCAGATGTCTCACGCAGATGACATCCTACTGATAATGACCCATCAAAGAAAGATCTCAAAAACTATCTCTAGCTACCCATTAATATCACAACAGGCATGCTAAGGTATGATTTTAAAGACATTTCTAGGCAGTGACACAGCTGGTATTTTTGTCAGTGGCAGCAGCTCTGGGGAGGTCAGGTTAATTGGAAACCAAGGTGAATAAGGTCCCACCACTTTGGAAACTTTGATCTTTTCTTGGTGGTGTAAGATGTACTATATGATACAGGATTGTCATCAATGTGCAGAAGCCTCTTTCTCTGACATTATTATTACAAGAATATGATGACATCCCAAGTAATCCTGAAGAGTATTCCTGTATCAATCACACTAGGAGAAGCTTATCAGCTATAGCTCTTCACAGATTCATGGTCTTTTCTCTTTCCAATTTACATTTTTCCAAGCATTTTTTATTGTCACTATAAGGTGTCAGTGTCACAGTGAGTGATGCTACTGGATAAAAAGACCTAACAGAAGATTTTTCCTGAAGAAAATACAACAACCTTTGTGGTAATATGCAAGCTACTCGTCCTCACCTGACACCTCTGCCCTAGTCAAACAACCTGCACAATTCGCGAGAAGGCACAATGCCGTCCAAATACATTGCAAATACTGTATGGAGCCAACAAAGAACTTCAACACTGAGCACTGAAATCCCAGCTAGGAATGGTCAAACGGCTGTCTGCTTTCAGGTTACACGTGAACGGTTAATGGAATGTGCCACTGCTAATCTACAGCAGGTCAAGACTGAAGTTGGCTCAAAAAAAGTTTAGAAGCTTCCACAACTGTGTCAGTTGTGTTTGCCTGGTAGAAGGGAGAGGGAGAAAGGAGATGGGAGCAGGGGACGGAGGACATTGTACGTACTCTACTTGTCTTTTGAACCTGCTCACAAAGGACAGTAGGAGTACGCCTGCATCAACTATATTCTGTCACTCAGCGGCATGGCGGCACCAGCACGAAAGCAAAAAAACAGGAGATCACCACAGTCTTCACCTGCATGATTCACCCAAGAAAGGTTAAAGTATGGTGGTAGGAATATGTAGACATTGCTCACCTCTCTCACAGTTGGTTGTAATATGGACCTCTCCCACTCCACTAATAATTGATTAGCATTGGCAAATGTGAAAGGGAAACTACAGGCTGCTTTAGCTACAGTTCCTTACCCCACAGCTCAGTGGTTCATTTGATGCTATTTTCACTGAGATAGCTACATTTTCAAATTGCCTACAATTTAAAAAAAAAAAAAAAAAAGCTTTATTCTGATATTTTACTTCCCTTAAAACAAGTCACTGCTGGCTTTTTTTCAAGATGTGGAGAATAAGAAGTCCTAAAAGGCTTTTTCTCTGCTACTTAACTTTCAGATGTTCCTGTCTTGCACCCTTCTCAACACACTGCTATCCACTATGCCAGGCTGTAGAAGAAATAAAACCCCACCTTCAAAACCTGGATCTTTCCTTTCAGCCAAACGATAATGTTTCTGATGTATCTTTCCTGGGGAATATGGATCCTTTAAATACCATAGGGGTATATTGGCACAACATGAGTCAGTTGGTGCAGCTACTATAATGTCTTGAGTCTTTGCCTAGGGGCTGAAGCCAGCAATGCCAACATCTGGCAGAGCTGGATTGCTGATCCAGCTTTAGTCCCACCCTTATTAGCATCATCCATATCACTATATCTCACTACTTATACCAGAACAACATAGTTCCACAATGCTGTCCTTGAAAAGAGAAGACAAGAAAGTAGAGGTGAGTTAATTTAACTGCAGAAAAAACTCAGAATTAATAATCAACCAAGCTATCTGGAAGGTAGAAAAATGCTAACAGCCAGCACAGATTTATTAAGAATAAATCACGTCAGGCCAGTCTATTTTCCTTCTGTGAAAGGGAAACAGTGCATGTGGAAAGGGCAAAGTAGTCAGTGCTCTGTGTATTGACTTGAGGAAGGATTTGACAAACTTTAATAGTGCTTCCTCATAGGCAAACTAAGCAAAGACACTCTGCAAAACTACTGTAAAGTGGTTACCAAACCATTCAAAAAACCTCACTTGGGAGAACTGTAACCAATGCTGCTTTATTCCCATAGTGGAGGAATGGGACCTCACAGGGAGCTGTTCTGAACCCAATACAATTTCCTACTTCCAGCAATGTTTTGGACCCTAAATACTTTTGTCACCTGCAGGTCACACTAACCTTACAGCTGTTGCAAGCACATTAAAAGCCAACACTGGAATTCAAAGACTTGCTTAGAAACTGGAGAAATTTCATGAAAGCAATCAAGATGAAGACACATGAGAAGACAATCATCTGCACTCAGAAGAAGAAGAGACAGCTGATTGTGGCTTTTCAGAAAAGGGTTCATTGGTTGTAGCATGTCACAAGGTAAATAAAAGCAAAAAATTCTGTGCTGTTGTGAATAAGTCAAGAAATACACTGGTATGTATAAACAAAAATAGTTTCTACATATCAAAGCAAGGGGCTTCTGCTCTACTGATGCCTGGTAAGACTGCAGCTAGGGGTCAGCTCTGGTACCAGCAAGACTTCAGTTTTGCAAAGCATACTTCAAGAAAGATTCCTGGGACAATAAAAATGATACGAGATTTAAAAACTTACTCTATTAAGAGACTGAAATGAACTGAGAACATTTATATATGGAAGAAAACGAGCAGATGCGAGTTAGAATACGAATCTTCTTATTCCTATAACCAGAATATGAAAGGCTACTGTAAAGAATAAAATAAAATGTACATGATGTAAAATAACAGGATTAAAATGCAACAAGGGAGACTCAAGCCAGATATTAAGGAAAACTCTATAACAGTAAAGATGGTTAATGACTGAAATAAAGGGCTAGGGAGACTGTGGAGTCTCCATCATTGCAAGTCTTTACGAAGAGATTAGACAAATGAGTGTGAAGAATTGTAAATTGGCAGACTTCTTGATGGTCCTGTCTACCACACTTCCTATTTCTGTATTTCAAAATGAGGTACCACTGCACTCAAGTCAGCTCTGGCCAGTGCCACTGTTTGGGAAACAGTGCTGCAGAGGCATAGATGTGATTCAGAAGACAGTCACACTATTGGAGTCCATGAAGGTATGGACCCCTGGGATGGGGTGGGATGGACCTGGACAGTTTAGCTCTGCTTCATCCCTATTGACAGAAAACCCTAAGTCTGTTTCTCAAATGCAGCAAAGCTATTCAGGAAAGCTAAGACCTAAGAAGATGAAACTGCTCCAAACAGAAAGAGGTCCTGGGAATTATCTGGGTCTCCGGCTCCCAAGTCAGTGGGATTTGTGGCAATAAATAGGTTCAATATATGTGAAATTCTACCCAAAACATTAAGCATTAAGACATGAAACATTGTCTAGGCCATGCACTCATGCATTGTGTGAATTACCACAGATTTATCCATTCTGTACTAAAATACACTGTGCTGTTAAGTGTGGGTACTTTCAGAGTGAAAAAAAAAAAGCATTTGGTTTATAAATCCATTCCTAGGTGTGCCAATTTTCTAGACCACACCGTCCCCTCTTCCCCCCCACCCAGACTAGCAGGAACACACGTGCAGAATTCAGTTTGGTTCTGTTTATGTTGAATGGTGCTTCACTACGCGTGTTGTCCCACTACAGATTCCTTTGCATTTGCAGAGTAAGATAATGGGATTATGTTCAGGTCTGGTGCAGTAATTTTTGACATTAATAGATTATTTTTCTTTCCTAAAAGCAAGCACATAAACTATGGAAAAGATTGCTGCAAGAAAACTACTTTTTATGGTAGCAAACCCTCAGCAAGCTCACAATATAGCCATTAACTGCTGTTGTAATTCTACAAGCAAAAGAAAATATTAAAAAATCTAGAGTGGAAGCTTTGAAGATATACCTCATTTACTATCTAATTAATTCCTAATGACATAATCTTTGGTGAACAGTAAGTGCAATTCAGAATGTCAGAATTCTAGTATTACTCACTAGATTTTATAACCAAAGTGCTGCTTTACCACCAGTTTCTGTTCTTTATTGTCGAAAAGAACGAAGAAAACATGACCTGTTTTAAACGTGGTGATAGAAGGCATTTTTACAAACTGAACATTCATAATTCAGTTATGGCTATGAATTAGCCCTCCATGAAAATGTTTTTATGTTTTTGTCCTAAAAATACATAAATAAAAATAAAGCCAAGCCATAGAAACATTAATTACTGCATTGTCTTCCTCATGGAAAATAAGGTCTGGATAGTCTACTGCATTATTTGTGCTAAATATTCAATATTTTACAGTCTTACCATATTTAACTTTACAAGTACATCTAAATATCCTTTTTGAGAAATTCTGGTGCAATACTGTGAGCATAACTCATGGTCATATTCAGGTGAATTAATGATTCTCTGAAATACACCAGGCATAGGAAGTCATATTTCATCTGCATCTATTTCTCTTATTCATTACCTAATCTTTCAAACCCCAAATCTCTCAGCAGCTCCTTCTGAATTTAAACAAAACATGTTCTAGAGGTCTCTTTCATAGAAAGGGCACAAATATGTACATTTACCCTGTCACAGACCATTGAGGAAAGCCAGCCTTAACATTTTAAAAGTTTACCATCTGTACGCTCAATGCCTTAATAACCAGTAGAATACTGACATGTACCAGAATGGTTTCTAAAAGGTTTATAAAAATAATTACGAAGCTGCCACTGACTTGCATCATGAAGGGTGCAGAGTCCTGCATTAAAAGACATAGTTGCACAGTACACAACGCCCTTCTCTCCCTTCATGTCACTTTGTAGAGACTTTTTCCATACCAACTCTGCTGTGTTGCAAGTTTGCTTTGAATTCAATAAAAGAAGTGGTGAGAGTGTAATGCAATGCAACATAGCAGAATGTACCCACATTTCAGTAGTGTTAGGAGAAATTCTGATCAAAGTTGAATCATTCTTTTTCATACTGGTTCACTCAAAGTTTGCAAATGTCTCTTCACACATATTTAAATTCAGACTTGCCAAATGTGTACCATTAAATGGATGCCCACCACATATATACTTTTTGTACTGATGAACGATGGTGGGGGAAGGTACAAATTGCAGACAACAGCAAATTTCTATTGGAAGGCTCAGTTATCTTCCTACCAATGTTTCTCCCTTGGACTTACTAAATACAAGGAGCCCCCCAGTGCAATCTTAAGGTCCTAGTTCAGAAAAGATGTCATGTACAAGCTTAGCTGTAAACAGGTGATCAAGGATGTAAAAACCCACCCAATTCAATGACACACAAAGTGTTTTTCTCAGTTGTGCTGGCTTGATGAATCAGCTTTGAGCACCAACAGCCTGAGTCCAGGTCGATCTCTTTGAAACCTAGTAAAAGTTCTACCACCCTGAAAGGAATAAAGAGCATTATGTCATCCTTTGCCTCTGATGAAATTAAGCTGAGTATACATTAGACTTTTTTTTTTTTTTCTGTAAATATATTGCTTATATTTGCCCTGTGTTCAACTGAAGAATAACATTGTCTTTTAAAGTAGCATCATTTCACAAATATCACTGGGAGGGGATTGCTTTGTCTCTTGTCTTGCTTCATCAATCAAGTGTTTCAACTTTCAGAAGCAACCTATGGATGCTGAAGCTCTTATAACTGATTTAACAAGTAACATATCTACATTTAAGTGAAAGACAATGTAAGATGTTACCTGCTTTCAATCATCATGACAAACAGCAAGAAAAGCAGAGTTCAACCTGTTTAGGCTCTTGTAGTACCTCTTCCCTTTCATACCTTTAGATATGAAAATAATTTAAAATTCTCTCTTGGCTATCTCTAATATACTTGGGATTAATTCCCCTCTGGAACTGTGTGTCTCTTTCCATCAACTATAGATGAAACTTAGACATCTAACTTTTAGATCACGAAAGATAATTAAGATGAATACTGCAATATAGGGGCAGGGAAAAAACATGGGTCGGGAGGTGACAGTAAAAAAGTCTCACCATATTTGAAGTTAGCCTGGTTAAAAAAAAAAAAAAAGTCTCTTTAGGAAGTACATGGATAGAAGACTCTAGCAGGCAGGTGCAATTTATCTTGAGACATCATGTTACTACCCTAAGATGCCAGATTATACAGTTAGGGTTCACAGAATGGTAACACAATGCATTTTCTTTCTTCTTGAAGCTGTTTGTCATTTTCCACGCTGCTTCAGATAGAATTATTCTTCCAAAAAGCATTACATTCTAAAATATTTCTCAGCTAAAAGCATCATCAAGTCTCTTTCACAACTTGTTAATGGAACGAAAACCAGTTAGAAACTGTGTTCTAGGTACTGTAATGGGTGCTTACTGCTGCATTCACTGAATCCATCAGTGGCACTTCACAGACATCTAGCAAGCCTATTTGCTTCATAAATCATTGAAATGCATGAAGACCTTTTGCATAACCCAGAAATATTCTTTAAGTGTTTAACATCAATAATAATGAAAACTGGCACCACAACAACTTAAGCAATGTAAAATATGGCATCATAGGGTTCAGCTTGACTTTCATTGAAGGATTTCTAAAAATAAGAGTACATCATCAACAGTGACAGCTTGCTTAGTGACTCAACACAGTGGGAAACCTATTGCTCTAGAGGACTATGTTCTGCCTCATTATTTAATACAGACATCACAACCATGCTGTTCTGTTTTCAGTTCTTAAATGCATGATGCAAAGGAACCCACATGTCAGTACTTCTGCCTTAAAGAGTGAGAATAATTCAGAGTTTTTAGATCTGCACTAGTGACAGCGTACTATCAGCATATTAGTGCCAAGTTACATAGTTTATTGTGAGAGTTAGCAACATCTGATAGCCTTTCTAAAACCTCAGCTGCTGGAATCAAGAGATTGTATGAGAACATCTGCTTCCATTTTCTAAGCATGTACGCTTCTAGTACTCAGTATGTGAAGAAAAGCTCTAACTCATGAACACTGTAAAGGCTATGAACTCAGAGACACATAGAAATAACTCTAAATATATTTTTAAAAATACATTTAGACATATTTTTGAAAGCTCAATGTTAACATTATTGCATTACTAATATTTTATACTTTAAATAAATCATCAAGAACCCTATGAACAGGAAGAAAAATGAGGTAGAAGAGAATGAGAGACAGTGGGAAAATGGGGGGGAGGAGAGATGAAAAGCGTAGTGTTAGGGCTAAGAAGAGGCAGAAAAGACTACATGGAGGGACAGTCAGGACTGGCAGTATACATTATGAGATCCTTGTGCAAAGAGAGTCAGGCAAAAAAAGATGATGGGCAAAAAGGAAAACCATACTGAGTATGGAAAAACTGGTACTGGTGACAAATGCATACATACAAGGCAAAGAGAAGCCAAGGCAGGAGGGGGTCAGGAAATGCTCAAAGAGGAGGGAAAATGGGATAGTCAAAGCAATGAGTAGAACTGTGAGAGAGCAAGACAAGATAAAACAGAACTGGGACAAGAAGCTGGAGAAGCAGAGGCTGAGGCTTAAGAACACTAGACACATGATACAGACAAGTGCATGTAAGATATTAGCCAGAAGTAGAAACGGGCTTGTGTGGACTACTGCTTTTTCCTGTGCAGCCTCCTCAACCCATATACAGAACTTCTTATGTGACATGAACATCACTATTAACATTGCAACATAAACCTAAGTCCTGTGGTAGATTCTTTGGTTGTGTTATGCACATTTTTTCCAGTTGTTGTACTGGAGGAACCGAAGACCTGTCCAGTGTCATCTCCAGTCATGGGCCCTTCTACCCATGGCACACATCCCAACTGAATGCTCTACCCAGCATACTAAACGTACATCCTCCTGTTGATTGCAAAGGCTGATGAAGACTGCTGCCCATAGAGTACCCAAGGAGCACTGTGACTCTTAAGGTAGCCCTGTATTTGCCCTGGGAATGTATTAGGATGCTCAAAAGGAAACAGTTTGCTGTAGCAACTGCTTCATTTTTCACAGAGGCTGTAAGATCTGCAGCAAATGAGGTAGTGGATTGCATAAAATTAAAGATTAGTCTCATGGCTAAGGTAGTAAATGACAATATCACTACTTTGCAAAACTTGTGTGGTGCTGGAGATCCCTCTCCTTTTCAAGGTATCTGCTTAAGAGTCTGGGTTCCATTATGGAAATACTGAATGCCTCTAAGCAAATCTTTCAAAGAATAGTACATTAGTGATGTATTGAAGCCTGTGGAAAAAGGGACCAAAAGCTCATTCCTGACTTTTCATATAATTAGGAGAGACAAAGGAGATATCTGTGAAAATACTTTGGTTAGAAAGGTCAGAATGCTCTCTTTAGTCACTCTGACTTCTTGCTCCAAAATTGTGTTCTTCATTTAAAAAGATGGCTGAGCAAATAGATTAAATAATAGCAAAATGGAAGCCAGTTCATTCTGGCCAAACAGAAAGTTGTTGTAGTGAAAAATGAAAAAAAAAAAAAAAAAAAAAATTGGTTCCATCCAAATCAATTTTTCTCCTGTTTGTTCAGTTTTAAATTTTTTTCCTATTCAATCTTCTGATGAAAAATTCCTTATTTGCTAAGTTGTTTTTCTGAGTGCTCAAAATGGCAAACTGGAGGCAGTGGAAAACATACCCTGAACATATAAAGTGGCAAGCAGCTCCAAGTACTAGCCCAAACTAGCTGCTGCAGACTAAGCACTCAAAATTAGTAGGTACTTTTGACATCTCTTTTTTTCTGTTCTTGTCTGCAAAGTGAGAATCTCAGAATTTACTTTTGCCATGGAAAAATAATTCCCATGTAAAGATAATTTAGTTGATGTTTATACAGTACTCCTATACTAGAATGGGGAAATCGCAGAAATGCTATGTCTTGAGAAAGATGCTCAAAGTGTGCAGTGAATGAAGCATGAGTTATACACAAAGGAACGGAGAGAAAACTTGATGCTGAATATCTACTCCTTAGATAAGCATTATCCATTCTATGCACTTAGTAAGACTGGAATCTTGGGGGGCCCAGGGGGACAGTGATATACGCACATGTATTCAATATTATCATACTGGAAACACACACTGGGGCCATACCAAATATGCTAAGACAACTACACAGTCAGGACCATCTATTTTCCTAACTTTTGTATGCTTAACTTCAAAATTTCAGTTATATCTTTGTAATATTTGTTTAATTACTATCTAATTCAAAGAAAAAAAAATACTTTTTGATAGCAGTGATATATAGGACAAAGGGCAAAGTACATTGTCTTTGTCCACAAGGACATAACCATTAGAAAAACTCCACAGAAAAAAAGCCATAGAATTAATACTCTACACTACTTCTTCTGAAAGGAAGACTGAAAAGCGCTGAACTAAGCTATCTGTCTCAAATATCAAAAACATCCAGATACTTGGAGGAAGGCTCCATGTATCTGAAAGCAGGACAGAATCCAAAGGTGTAAGATAGAGCCAAAGCTGTGATTTTCAGTATACTGAAAGAAATGCTAAAATAAACACAAAGAATGAGAGAATACGAAAAGGTGAGACTTTCACAATAAGTGGCTTAGTGAATACAGCACAGTTTATTTCCTTTATAAAACACTGCCAGCATCTCTTCACTTAAGGTTATTTTAGCAAAACTGTACTCACCCCACTGCAATTACTGTACATTGATGGTAAAGATGTTTATGCTGTGGCTAAAGCTGAATAAATAACTGGAAATTGCTATGCAGCATAGGCAACTGACAGCAAAAATGAGGTAAGGGTGATATATGGGACTTTTGCTTAAAAATATAGTAACACAGAATCTGGCAAACTCTTCAGGGTGTAAAATACACTTTCATAAGGTAACCACAGAAAGTTTCCAATTTTTAATTGCTCAATATTTACTACTCTGTTAGTTATTTCCATAGCACACATGTGAATTGGGAGCTTTTATATATTTTCTTCAAGTTTTTTTTCAGCATCCTAGTAAGGGATAAGGATAAGAGTTTGAATAATCAGATCTATGGAAGGAGGTAAAAATTAAAAAAAACTTCCAGAAAATATTTTATGTGGAAGAACTCCAAAAGCTTCAGAGGGGAGTAGACTATCCCACCCAGTGGTCCTGCTTCACACATTATATTTTCCTTTGAAAAATGGCATTCCACATTAGGCATGGTGCAAAAATGAGCAGAGATACAAACACAAGCACTGCCAGAATTATTCCTGCTGTTTGTCTCATAGCACCTTCATCCACTTTCACACCCTTCCCTCTCAATTTCCCTACTTTGTTCTAGATTTTTTGGTCTCCTCTCAGTTCTCTATCCCTAGTGTATCATCTTTACAATCTTACCCATACCTTTCTCTCTTTATTTTGTCAGTTATCTGAAAAGAGGGCAGTAACTGCACTTTGTATTTCAGAGGCCTCTAGAAAAATAGTAAAGCATTTGTAAATAACCTTTGTACTACCAGATAATACATGCAATCACTGGGGCCAGGCAGATGCCATACTCTCAACTCTCTGTGAGAGGCAGTAAAGTGGTACTTCCACAAAGACAGGCTGCAGAAGATGGCAATGTACTCGTTCACAGCATCAGGAGCACGCAGACAGTCGGCTCTACTGATGCAGCGTGGAGGGCAGGACTCTTCCCTGGCCCCTGCAGAACCATAAACACTATGGCATCTGAAACCCAGGAGTAGTGCCTGGTGTGCTTTTGCTTGACAACTCTGCTCCAGTCCTACTTCAATTAACTAGCAGAAACAGTAAAATGAAGCAGGAACAGAACCAGATAAATTTTTTGGCAGTTTCATTTAACTTTTAAACTTATTTCATTTCTTTTCTTATTTGCCCAGAAAAAGAACAGGATACATGTTAAACCACAAGAACATTTGACCACAGAGTAAAACAAGTTATACTTAGCTAATGCCAGGCTAATGATGAACACGAGTGAAATATTTGTGATTGGCTGATAAAAAAAAGATTGCAATGATGTTAATGTTGCATTAACCTTATAAAATAGCTGATTTGGGGAAGTTAGAGTTTTTGAGTGATGAGTGCTTACACTCTCACTTGAAATCCAATTTCCTGCCAGGAGGTACTTGCTGAACTTATTATTCTGTTTAATTTTTTAAAATTAAGGTCCCTCAACAAAGGATATTAAGTAAAAGATCCTCTCAGAGATAAAAAGATAAAAGAATTACTTATCCTCTGCAACTGGTTGCTGGTCCTCTGCAACTCTTAGTGGAGAGTATTACAGAGTATTTAGCGGAGCATTACAGAGCTACATATTCTCAAGGGATATGGAACAGAAAGGATGAAGTAAGGTGACAATGCCTAATGAGGATACTAAGCCAGTCAGAGAGCTGACTGTAGCACTGCAAAGATGAACAACTGGGAACTGAAATTCAACAAAGAGCAATAGAAATGTGGGGAAAAGTAGAATTTTATATATAACAATTATTGCCACGGAGGAACAAGATTTTGAGATTCTAAGCTCTATGGAAACTTAATTTTAATGGCCACTAGTAGCCAAAAATAAATTTAATATTAGGACATATTAGTAAAGGAATAGAAAACAAAAGGAGAAAACATAGTTGTGTCATGTTATGAATCTAAGAGTGTGTCACGTCTTGATTACTGTGTACAGTTCTGGCTTCCCACTATTTAAAAAACGATATAGAATCAACAAGCTTTCAAAGAAGCAGAACAAAATAACTGCAGGCATAGAATAGCTTCTATGGGAGGTGTGCTAAGTAGGTTAGGACTCTTCAGAAAAGAGACAACTGAAGGAAGATGTTGCATAGGTCTTAAGTACTCTGAGTTGCTGGGAATAGTAGCAGAGCAACAAAGACATTTGAATCTGTCACTATACTGATACTATAGAAAAGAATGTTCATGCAAACTCCTCAATTCCTTCATATTGGAGATGGTTCACAGATGCCAGTGAAAAAAATACCCAGCAGGAGGCAGAGGACTGTAACCCCTCACACTTTGTCACCCCTGAATTTGTTGAAAAAATGGTAATAATAACTTAAAGGGGGCTTTGGCAGTTAACAAGACATGAAAATGAAACATTTCTACTTTGTTTATTTCAAATTATAACAGTATGAGTCTTCCCTCAAGATACAGCTACAGAAATACATGTATGTATCTTTCACACACACATATATATAGAGAGAGATATAGATATAAAAAAAATATTAAACACCTAAGTGTTTAGCATTTAGATGTTCTAGTACCATAACAAAACAACTGTTGCTTTCCTTGGGGTAAAAAAAGGATAGCTATTAGACATGTAAATCAATGTTACCTCGTTTGTGAAATTACTCATTCTAGATGGAAAATAATTGTTTCTGCTCAATGCAAAATCTGTTCTTCAGTGTTTTTCTCTACTCTGCTCTACTCTGCTCTACTGTACTCTACTCTCTACTTTTCTCAGTGTTTTACCTCTATTCAGCACTTATGAAGCCACACCTGGAATCCAGTTCTGTGCTCTGAACAGAGAGTAGATGGAGAGTATCTAGTACAGGAGAGACATGGACATACTGGAGAGAGTCCAACAAAGGGCCACGAAGGTGATGAAGGGACTGGAGCATCTCTCCTATGAGGAAAGGCTGAGAGAGCTGGGACTGATCATCCTAAAGAAGATAAATACCTGAAGGGAGGGTGCAAAGAGTATGGAGCCAGGCTCTTTTCAGTGATGCCAAGTGAGCACAAACAGAAACACAGAAGGCTCCATTTGAACATCAGGAGGCACTTTCTCAGTGCCTGGCCAAGCACTGGCACAGGTTGCCCAGGGATGTTGTGGAGTCTCCATCCTTGGAAATATTTTAAAGCCATCTAGATAGAGTCCTGGGCAGCCTGCTCTAGGTGTCTCTGCTTGAGCAGGGGGGTTGGACAAGGTGACTTCCAGAGGTCACACCCAAACTCAATGATCCTGTGATTCTGTGATTCTGGTTTTGCTTCTGTCTTGTTTCCTACCAGACTAATTAAAGACCAAAAGTGCATTTATATATACATATATAAATGCATACATTTATTATGGCCATGCAAAATGTTTCTTGGTTCCCAAATTATAAATAAGAAAGGTAGTTCTATCAAATAGGGCAACACTTCTGATATTGATCCAACAGATTATTAGATAAAGACAGCTGCCTGTAAGTAAATATTATTTAATGATTATTCTCATGCCAATCTGAGCAATAATAATTACTATGTCAGTGAAAGATCGTAAAGATAGAGGTTTGTGTAAATTCGTTCTTTCTTAATAATTTTCTGAGAAATTACCTTTCTAGCCAAGAAGACATCATGAATTATTGATATTGATTTTTATAATCTTTTTCTTAATATTTAGTCCCCCGTTATGAATTAATCTGAATTATTAATTGAGGCATTAAAATACATATACACGTTATAGTAAGCCAGCTGAAGGACTAGGTTTTTTGATGCAAGCTCAGAAAGCAGTCTTTGCAAGAACTGGTACTGAAAGTGTCCTGGAAGAATTACTCTTTGGAATAGAAATAACAAACTAATTTATCTGTTCACAAAATACTTTTTTTTCTGCCTTAGCATGAAACAAATGTATTCAATAATAGATCTAAAGTCTTTTGCTCAAATATTCTTGGGAAGGAGGAAACAGTGTCTTTGGGATGCAGCAGGGAAAGAATAGACAAAAGAACATGACCTGTGATAAGCAGTATCCAGAAACATTCTTCCTTAGGTGTTTGAAATTTATTCCCATGCAGCAGATCTATTCAAGATCTGCCTAAGTTTTGTTCAGGGACTTATGCTGCACACAAATCTTTTAAGAGCTCTTTACAAACAGCAAAGCTCATGGCTACTGGCCACTTGTGCTACTTCGAAAATCAACATTCCTCTCAGTATTTTCTGTCAGTTTGAGAGGCTGAACTTGGGATACTTTATGTAGCTGACCAAGGCAGAGAATTATACATTAAGACAGTTTGTTAATCTAGATAAAGAAAACCCAGAAATAGTATAACAACAATACAGCATTATACATATTCTCATTTTAATTTCCTTTAAGCCTACATACTTTGGCATAACAAGCCTAATAGCTATTAAAAGAGAACAGAAAATTCTCCAAACATGTGAAAGCATTCGTAAGAAAGTCATTATTCTTACCATTACTTTTGCTGAAACTCTACTGGGACTACAGTCTTTTTATTTTTTTATTAGCTCTCTACAAATAGGATGTGAATTCCAGCATATGCACTAATCAATACTTTCTCCTTCAGTACCCTGAGAAAATAAGGGATGCAGATGATATCTCCTTAAGCGTCTTAAGAGAATGCCTATGGCATCTCATATGCCTTAAATGCTAATCTGAAAAAAAACCCCTTTAACCAAACAGCAACAACAACAACAAAAAGCTAAGCACATCCTTCCCTTCTATCCCCAAACATTCATATGGTTTCATTGCAACGTTGGCTACTTTCCAGTCAAAGGTGTTCTGAAATAAAGCTTATTAACACTTAAGGTCAGCTCTAAAGCTACCATGAAACTCAACAATCCACCTTTTTCAAAATATGCAAAACATTTTCAGCAGCCAAACAGTAACAAAGACAGTTGTTTCATCCTGTGCATTAGAGGCCTGATACAAAGCTACTCATTAACTTCAGGGGGACTTGGATCAACTTATTTCATTCACTAAAGCTGCTCTTTTCTTTCATTAAGCCTGGACCAAAGATTTGTCCTCTGTTCACACAGCTGTGGAAAATGTAGTGCCAAAGGAAGTGGGGACAGGGGTATGAGATTGCAGCTTCAAAGTAGAAAACTCACCAAAAAAAAAAAATCTCCATTCTCATTCTTGTGCTTAGATAATGGCTCTGTATTACCCACATTACAGAATATTTGTTTCAGATCTCTCTCAGATTATCTCAGTTCACAGATCTGAGATGTCAGAAATGGGGTAAGACCATTCTGAATAAACCGCCTTGCTGCTGAAACACCACGGGGTGATAAGACAGCTTGGAGAGCCAGCAAAGATGTATTTCAAAGAAAGCAAGGCATGACAGCAAGTATCTGCAACTATCCCTGTTGAACATTAGAAATATAATTTAACGAGAGAAAATTGGCTTTCCCAGCACAGATTGAAATAAGCAGATGAACAATGACTTTACTTCCCACAAGACTTCAATTACTCAAACTTAAACAAAAAAAAATTCACAAACGCAACTGGAAGAATAAGAGTCACAGTTCTAGTGCTGAATCAACTTAACAAATGTAATGGTTTAACACCAATAGAGTAGTTGTTGTTCTAATAGCTATATTAAACCTCTGAGCATAATCAAAATGACTTTGATATTTCCATAAGGCAGAGTAAACTCAGACTGAGTACTATGCTTAAACCATTAACAGTATTGTTGCCTTCTTGATGATTAGTTTGTGTTTGAAGTAATTTACTATATTTTACACTAGAAAAGGAGAAATTATGCATTAGGGAAGGCCCATTCCTTCTTATTTGTCCCTTTTTGGAAATGGAGAAGTTTATCTAGCCCTTAGCATAGTTTTCAAATTTTGTTGCTCCAAACTGGTTAAAGTTGCAAATCATCATCCCAGCTCTGGGTGGGCTAGATTCTGTTCTAGAGCATACATACAATCCTCAACTTAGCCAACTTCCAGGGCTACTCTAGACACATACAAAGGGAGAATTTAGTCCTCATCATTACTTTCATGTGTCTCTTCGTAAGGATATTCATTTGCCCAACAAAGCAAAGTTAATAGAGACTCATAAACTAATTAGTAATCACATGTCCTTCTTGGCCGGCCCAAGGGCAAGGCTCATGTTTTAAGTGATGCCCCTATGAAACCTAACATCTTCCAAGCAGTTTTGAAGGCTACACATCTCTCCACCAGCATCCCGCAAGTGAAGGCAGTATGCAAAGATTATGCAAAGAGTATGCAAGATTATGCAAAGCACTAGCTGGGCACCGGACATGGGGGTGGTCTCAATCTAGAGTATCATTTCCCAGACTAGCATAGGATGCAAGTGTCACAGGGGCAATGTGTTGAGCTCCCAGAAAAGCTGAAGGAAAGAGTGGATGTATGCCCTCAGTGACACCTGCATACAGAGAAGAAGCTGGAACTCTGGTTAGAAGGATGGCATGAGACAATGCCTAAAAAATGAAAGGATGTAAAGAGATGAATGGTACAGGCTGTGAAAGATCTGGCAGGGTTCCAGCAAGGATTCAGGGCATCTCAAAGGAGAAGGAAAGGGTGAAGAACAAGAGGTGGAAAGAAAAATCAAGAGTCTGATTTATACCAACAAAAATAGGAAATTCAGCTAAAAGGCTGACAATCTGTTATCTGCTTATCACTCTGCATAGATATTTCAGTGGTAGCGGGCAGTAGAGAGTGTCAAATTCTGTTCATGCTGTTACACCCACACACAGCTCAGCAGGTTAAGAGTGGCGTGTTCTAGCTTAATTGTGCCTGAGTCAGTCCAAGCACGTACTTTTGTAAGGTACTTTTCTCTTTACAGTTTTCTTTTCTTATTTCTATTAGCAGGATCAAAAAGGGCACATACAAGAAAAGACTAAAACACAAACCTCATAAGATTTTATCAGGTCCAAATTAAACTGTTAGTGTGTTTCCATCAACAGATTATTCAATGGCACTTGGATGCCAAACTTTTACCAGGGTTTTACACTCTTACAAGGTGATGACTTCTGACGGGAATTTGTTGCTCAGTGTTTCATACCACAAGAGTAACATCCACTATGCTTACTCTTTTTGCCAAATAACAGTTGTTCTCAGGAGCCATTAGCAGAGCACAGTGTGGCTTTTCACATGACAAATACCACCGATGGAACACTAGTCCGCATTTCACTTACAACAATACAGCTCTGTTACCGTGGCACAGTTACATACTGTGTCAAATAGCAGCCTCCCATTTATGTCCACATTTTGAGTGAGTAGCCACCGAGTTCAGAAGGAAGACAATGTTCAGTAGCAAAAAATAAAGGTGCTACTTCTGCAGGTCCAAAGTGTACCCATAAATGGGAAGTGGGAAGAGAGAGTGAGGAGGAGGTATGAACTCTTTACATCTACTCTGGAATTTAAATGCCCTCATTCCTTCTTTTTTTTCCCAACTATTTACATCAAGGAAAACAAAAATTATGCATGTCCCATACCGCTCTTACTTTCTTTCAGAAGTTTTAAGACAGAATAAAAAAGGAGAAAAAATAATCACATCTGAGACTTTCTTGCAGAGATAAAAAATTAATCTTTCTTTTTTTCATATTGTAAATTCACTTGCACCTGGTGAGCAAAAAAGAATTAAAATCTTGGTTTTATTTCAGGTAGCCAGTTGTACCTGTCCTCTTTTCAACAACAAAAAACACAGAAAAGGGTGTGTCTGGGACAGGAAAAGAGCACACACGTTACACACCTCCATTACAGGAAGACACTATATATAGCTTATTTGACAAATTACACTGCTTTAAAAGGGGAAATGTCTTCTGTGAGGCCAGGGATAGGCTCAGACTGCTCACCTGTGCCTTTGAGATACACTAGTGACAACAGGAGCAGCTCAGTTTGCAGGAACCTCTATTAGAGGGACAGTAGTTCAAATAAAAGAGCACCACCTGAATCCTTCTCAGCAGCAGGGTGCCTGGAGCTGCCCAGGCTGATGAGTAGCTGACCGGATCACAAGGATGTTACAGCACTGCCAAAGTAAAGCTGAAAAATCTTTATTTTCTTAAATACCTTTTAAACCTCACCATAATTTCAGTGGAGGAGCTTCATGCTAATCTTCCAGTCAACCCACCAGCAAACACTTCATACACACTACCCCTTCCAGAAAATTAATTTTTGTATTAAAAAGATTCTGTTTCATTCAAAAGTGGTTCTACACATTTTACAAGTTTCTTAACTGAAGAGCAAGTAAGCTTCCCCTTACACTAATGTAACTGAGAGAAATATTCTCAAGGGCTGATTTTAACCTGGGGAGTCAAATTTCCCTAAACTGCCTTTATAGTTAATGGATAGAAAACCACTTCCCTAGAGAGTTAATTGGGCAGTTCCCTGGCCCCAGAGAGCCTGTCTCTCTTGCGGTCTCTGAGGGAAGCTGGGGAGGCTAGACAACGTTAGCCTTTCAGAGTAGCCCTCTCCATGCAACATCTGAAAGGGTTTGTGGTTGTTTGACTGAGAGTATGGGAACAACAGAAATACAAACTAAATTTCCTTGAATATATACTTTGTGTAACAAAATCATGAGATATTAGCTACTTACTACAACAAAGTAGAATGAGGAGGGAAGATGTGTCTACTTAGGTTAGATTCCTATTTTCAGGAGGTTAAACATTTTTTAATTTATGAAACAAATTCAAACACAAACCAGGCAGAGTTTGTGGTACAACATCTTCAGGATTCCAAAATAACTTTGTGTTAATTGATACCAGATGCTGTATGAAAGGAACATGTAACAGAAGAATTTAATACATTGATGGGAAAAGAATAATAGTTCCCGAGATGTTTTGAAAACAGCACATTAAAAATGTTTTTCTTGAAGTCCTGGAATGAAATGTAGGAAGCAGAAAATCTGAGAAAGCTGGAGCATCCAGACACAGGGAAGATCCAGAAGACTTTCCAGTGTCATCTCTCTTTTCCTGAGCAGCAGAATGAAATCACAGTAATGTTTGAATTTTCTAAAGAAAGAGAAATGCTCATGAAAGCATTTGGACAGTGATTGGGCAATCGGGCTAACAGAGCACAAGCAGATCTCCATAGAGGATTCTTGTGTTTGCCTCTGCTTCACCAGTAATGAATCAAGTCTTACCTACAGAGCTTTTTTTCCAGTGTTGAGCTTTGCCTCTTTCACAGAATCACAGAATCACAGAATATTAGGGATTGGAAGGGACCTCAAAAGATCATCTAGTCCAATCCCCCTGCCGGAGCAGGAACACCTAGATGAGTTCGCACAGGAAGGCGTCCAGGCGGGTCTTGAATGTCTCCAGAGAAGAAGACTCCACAACCTCCCTGGGCAGCCTGTTCCAGTGCTCTGTCACCCTTACTGTAAAGAAGTTCTTTCTCAAATTTAAGCGGAACCTCCTGTGTTCCAGCTTACACCCATTGCCCCTTGTCCTATCACCGGTCGTTACTGTGAAGAGCCTGGCCCTATCCTCCTCACACTCACCCTTCAAATATTTATAAACATTAATCAGGTCCCCCCTCAGTCTCCTCTTCTCCAAGCTAAAGAGGCCCAGCTCCCTCAGCCTTTCCTCATAAGGGAGATGTTCCACTCCCTTAATCATTTTGGTGGCTCTTCGCTGGACTCTCTCAAGCAGCTCCCTGTCCTTCTTGAACTGTGGGGCCCAGAACTGGACACAATATTCCAGATGTGGCCTCACCAGGGCAGAGTAAAGGGGAAGAAGAACCTCTCTTGACCTACTAACCACAGCCCTTCTAATGCACCCCAGGATGCCATTGGCCTTCCTGGCCACAAGGGCACAGTGCTGGCTCATGGTCATCTGCTGTCCACCAGGACTCCCAGATCCCTTTCCCCTACACTGCTCTCTAGGAGATCATTTCCTAACCTATACTGAAACCTGGGGTTGTTCCTGCCCAGGTGCAGGTGTTCCTTTCCCTCTGCTCTGTTTCAGAAACACAAGCCGGTGGTGTAAAATCCCCTTCCTAAACACAGGGAAGTATCCTTCAGCACCAGCGCTGCCCTCTCTCCGCCTTCCACCAGATGGAGGGGAATCTTTAGCACGTGCTCAGTTCATCGCCTCTTACAGGTGCTCATCGCCTGGCATATGAAGAGGACAAATCTCTTTCCCGAAGCCTTTGCACTTTACTTACATGGCAAGAAGTAGGAGAGAAGGAGAAAGGAAGGTGCCAGTTATTCAGTAAAAAGTTGTCCAAATGCTACAACACCACATTAGGCTGCTGCACGGCCAATATCCACTTTAATTTCTGGTCAGTGAGTTCACAGTTTGTGAACAGATTGATCAGTTACTGTTTGTTAATATACCTAATCCACACATTTGCTGGTTTCTATGCTTCGTGAAGCCGGGTACCATGGTGCACAGGAAAACAGAATTACTTTGCATGAATGCTCTAATCTCCAGTTCTGAAGCGTAACAGGACCACAGCAATTCTACCTGTTGTAGGCATCAGTTGCTGGACAACAAGTTTATTTCACTTGAAGTGAATACAAAATGAAGGCTTGATCTTTGCTTGAACAGAAGATTTTTTAAAATCAAGCAGTAACTTGTTTCTACACAGTTCAAATAACAAGCATATTAATTTATTGTTTAAGAATGCCTTTTGGGATTAAATTTAAATCACCCCATTTCAATAATGACAGAGATCTATTTACAGGCAAACCTCAGTAAGAGGAAGAAGCATTTCAAGATGTTTAAAAACCTTTTCAAGAAGTTTTCACTGAGAAGTGCAGGGAACCATATAAAAGAGGGGCTGTAGCTGGATGCCATTATAGGATCTGAAAAGAAGATTATTCCTTAGAAAACATGACCATGATATGATTATTTTTCTACGGCTTGGATACAGTGTTTGGCACTATATCCCTTCCAAAGATGTAGGTAACTTTCTTGAATTTTATAATAATGATGTATGACACAGTGTCCTCTGGGATTAATCACAAATATTTTTAAAAGATGAGGCTTCGTTATATCTTTGTTCTTTGTATCTTGGCTTTTGTTAGCGCATTTTAATTAGGAACTGGTATCTGCAATAAACAGTAAACATAAAGAGCTTTGCAAAAATGTATTAGACTGTTTGTTTTCACACTCTAATGCATATTTGCACAATTTTACCATGAAAAAAGGAAAACATGCTAAGCTCTTGGGCTCCATCCCAAATGTCCTGGAATGGAATCTGGAAATTACTAAGAATGAAACCAAACCACATCATATTTCAGCAATTAACCTAAGAAAGGAGGGCACACTCTCTATGTGAAAGATAGTTTTGTGGAAGGCATTTGTGAGGGAAAGAAGCTTCTAGAAGAGATGTGCAAGCAACTATTTAGGATTTGATTTAATTTTCTTTGACCAGGTGAAAGCATGATAAATGCATTAAGGTTATAAACTTTCTTTCTTTCACAACAGTGGAAAAAATATTTATCATTTATTCCTCATAGTTGAAGCAAAACGTGTCTAAAAAAATAAGAATAAAAATACATCCTGAAATTCAGTGTAATACCATTTATTTTAGCAGTTATACAGACACCAAAAAATACAAAAGAACAACTTTGTGAACGTGCAGGATAAATGAATTTATAGTGGATGAAAAAAACAGATGCTGACAACAAACAGCCTTAGATACAGGGGACAGGATAAACGGACTTCATTATAATCATATGTATACTGATTTGAAGAAGGCTCTGGGGATTAATATTGCTTTTGAAATACACTATAACATCATATTAAAAAAAAAAACACTCAGAACTGAAAATGCCATTTGCCAAAGACAGATGTACTTTCATTTCAAAGTATTCCTATCAAACTCTATCAGAAAACTTGAAAGGTTTAAAATGTGGCTCTTGTGAACAATTGGTATTGATATGACACCTTGATAGTATTTGAACGTGACACAAAAGTCATAAAAGTATATAAGCAATTGTAAGGTGTAAAGTGATTTTTTCCCACCAAAGCTAGGCTTTAATGTGTTTCCAAATAAAACACAAGATTAAGTAATTTATTTTGTCATATGATTTATTTATGGGCTGAAACACTGTAAACAACAGATAAAAGATACAGACTCAGATGTCAAAGTAAAAGATGAAAATCATTACATTTTATTAGCAGAAGATATATAAAAATGCCAAAATGAACTGTAAAGAGAGGGAAAGTGTTATGCTCAGAGGTCCTGCATCAGAGTTGCATTTGTTTTTCCCACCTCCCCTAAAGGGGAATAATAGCTCTGAATTTAATTAAAAATCTATTTTTTAAGATTAAAGTCATGAAAAAGTTGAAAGACTGGATCACAAAGAAGAGTAACTGTGAGGATCTCAGGGAATATGAACTGATGAACTCCCTTATATTTTATTTCCTCTCAACTATTTGTGGGAGGATCACTAGCATTGCATAGGAATTGTTAGTCCTGGATAAAAGCAAGGATTTTATAAACCAATAAATTTTTTATTAGTTTTACATAAATTTTGGTAGCAATAGTTTAATTCCAGTCAAATTCAATCAGATGAGTTGCTGCTGAATGCAACATTATACATTATATTAACTGGGGCATTTAGAAACCTGGTTCCTAACCGTGCTGCAATGCTCAAGGCATTGTTTGCCATACATTTTTCCTTAACAGGTAAAATAAAAATAAAATAGAAGAGAGAATGAAAATGAAACTAAAAAGAAATTTCAAAAACTTCTAAGCACTGCGAGAAACAGAAAATCCAAACTGATTATTTAGACACTTGGAGGGTTTTTTATTATATTTATATGCCTAAAGTTTTCTTGGTTCTCTTAGAAATGTCAGAATGTTAAGAAGTAATTTCTCATGCTTCAACTTCATCTGTCCTTTTTCTGAGGCCACATGCTGATACTCCAAGAAAAGAATGGAAGAAATAATCATGTTATTTTGATCCTGGACCCAGGGAAGGCAAAGTGACACATTCTTGCAAGTATGGTCACAGCACACATTAACATCTCGGACAAGCTCAGACGGAGAGAAAGAATTTCTCAGGTCATTCAGAACCATTTAAGGCTTGTAGGTCAAGAGCAACCTCTTCATCTACCTGTTACCCACTGGTAGCAGATCATGGTAGCATAACAAGGTCTCAGGCAAAGCAGACACAACAGCTAGTCATAGACAAGCTAAAGGTTTTCAGGGCAGCTTCATCTGGAGCATATTCCAGAAGTGCAATTGAAAGGTGACAAGGGTTTGGGAAGCCATGGTTGGGAGTGTCTAAGAAAGAACTACTCTCACACTTCTGTCCTGCAAAGTGCAGTTGATTGTAACCATCCTCACTACTTGGCCAGCCTGAAAGAGGTGAGGATGAGGTAATGAGAAAAGAGTCAGTAATAATCTTTAAAGTACAGTTGCATTTTGAGGGGTGCATTCCAGTATTTACAGGTCAATGTTGGATGACTCTAACAAGAATTATATATTCTTTATTATAATTTTGATAATACTCATACGTGAACCTTCCTGTTTCCCATTCTGCCTCAGTCAAAATCACGGAATGGTACCCAAAGGCCTGCACATAGAGCTTTCCAGTGCCAAATAAACTGAGCATGTCTTTTTATGCTGTATGGTTTATAATTTTCTTGATCCTGACTTCAATGGAAATGCTGTGTGTGGAAGGATGACAAGATTGGGCCTGCAGGCAAGAGCTCTGTAGAATAACGTGTAGGAATGTTATTGCTGGAATTTTAAGAAACAACATCTCCTAATTGGGCCAAGCCTAGGCCATCTCCCTCATGCAAGTAATCAGTCAAACTAACTCACAGTAAAGACTAAAGAAAAAAGCTATGAAACCACTACGGTTTACGTGAATAGAGCTGTCTCTTTTGGGGAGTCTTTCTCTGTTATCAACATACAGTTGTACTAGTGCCATCTAGTTGTCAGGAGGGATGGCTTCCTAGCTCATTGATCCTATGATATAGATAAATGGATTGGTCTGGTCCTCCATTTCTAATGGATATTTTACCCTTTTACAAAATGGGCAGAAACTTTGCTACCTGTGTTCCAGCGAGGTTAAGGAAAAGCTTGGTTCCATACTGCCAAATGTGGCAACTTGTAGTGCTTGCTACATGATACTTAGCACACACCATGCTAGCTATTGCTTATTTTAATGAGTAATAAAATAATTATTCATAAAATTTGAATTTATATACCTAACCAGAGAATTTCAACTTTGCCCTTTAAACGCTACAGCTCATAACTTGACCATTCTCACAGAAATGTTTTTAGGAGGCTACTTGAAGACCTTTTTAAAGTTCACAGTAATTATGCAACATGTTTTGGACACTAAAGGAACACTCTGTTACCCTTCCGCATACATGGAGTAATTTTTATTTATAACTTTATAAAATTTAGTGTCTTCTACTAGCAAGCTTAATGGAGTGAGGTGGGGAAGGAGACTGAAGGATAAAAATAACAAAGAGAACACAAAGCTGTAATAAATTCTTAATCTTTATTGCCTGATGTACCCTGAGAAGCTTGAAAGTACAAGTTTTTCCCTATGAATTTTTTCCTCTGTTTGCCAAACATTTTAATTTGTTGTTTTTCCAGCACTGAAGAAGCCAGCATGGTTTTGCCTTTTCCTTGCATTTCTGTCAATGTGTTAAATTCATACTATTATATTTGCAAAGGTGTCAGCAGCGATGTGCACAGCTCTGGAAACACAGTTGCATACTAGAAAATTGCCATGTAGTCCACCTATTGCTTTTCCTTTGTGTAAGAGGCAGGTTGCTTGTTAATTACACACCACAGTACATAGAACAGAGGGAAGTCAGGCAGGCAATGAACACACTGAGTCGTATTGTCCCCTGTAGTGTAAAAAGGAAGGGAATGAAAAGATGCACCAAAAATCTCCCCTGAAATAGAACAGCACAAAAAGCACCCAACATCCCCATCACCTCTTGGTGAGTTTGTTCTGTGAACAGAAATCAATTGGTGCTGCAATGAGCCAGGAAGCTTCAGTGAAAGGGCAGCACTTCTCTGTGCAGTAAAAGCATCTGAACTTAGATCTTTTGGACACCTAATATGCAGCCAATTGCACATGACCATATTTTGTGAAGGGGCAAACTCTGTTCACCAGAGATTTGATGGTTTACTGAGCTGCCTCTCAGAGACAAGGAAAACTCTTCCTAAAACCTTGGGAAGCCAAACCAGGCAGACTGTGGCTCAGCGCTGTAGATCACCCAGTTAACCTTGTGTGAACACTTGGCCACAACAAAGCAAATGGATGTAGAATAAGGAGCTTGTCACGCCAAGCAAATGAGGCAGCAGATACTACTCAAATGTAGTCAACATACACAACTGAAAAAATGTCATATTAATGGTTAAATGGGTAAAGAGATGCTGCCTGCAGAGGTAAGGATCATGGATGGCTTGCGTAAACATGGACTGAAGTGGCCTTCAATAAGCACAGGAGACCTGCACCAGCAAATTAGTTTTCCCCTCTCTCTTTCCACTCACTGAACTCTTACTCATTCCAACAGACGTTATGATATTTTTGGTGTCATTCTACCTCTCATGAAGTTTAATCTCAAGTTTTAAACAAATTGTAGAAGGAAATATTTAAAGTATAAAAAAGTAAAATGCAGACTTGCTGTACAAGCCACAAAACCATGAAAAGATTTTTTTAATATGACCATTGGAGACAATAGCTAAGAAAAAGAAAGCATATACATAAGAGACGTATTACTGATTATGAGAACAATAAATCACAGACACAGTGCACCAGCACTTAACAGCTGAAGACAGAATATGGAATACCACCTAGCCACAAAGAGACAAGCTCAAATAAACGTACTTTTAAGTACGGAAAAATCTACCCTTTATAGGCTATGCTCACTAAAGCGTAGTCACTCTACACCACTACAACAACTGAGTGTGTTTTCAGGTGCAATAACGACAGTGAACATTTTATTGCCACCTCTGTCACCATTCATTCACTTTATGTTTTACACATACTATTACTTGACACCAATTCCAGACAAAAGAGAAAACAAAAGGGCTACGGCTTTTAAAACTTCTTTGCAAGAGGCTGTACTTATCTTTCCTTACAGAGGGCTTGATTCAGATCCCACTGATGTTGATAAGATTTTTTCCACTCCTTTAATGTGATTTTGCCCAAAACAAACATGTAGAAACCTGCACATATTGCTACTCAACCAGCCCAAGCACCTGATAGAAATTTCATGGCAATTTTCTTTTTCTTGTATTTTTGTAATCCATCTTATTTTGACTCTTTCCAGCATAAACCAATCCTGTTCTACAAGCGGAGCTCTTAGGCAGCATGTATAATAATACAACTGCAGAAGCTGATAGCAGTTTATTAATTTGTGCAGAGTTTAGTTTCTTTTAACTCATGATTATGTGGGTGTGTTTTCTAAATTCCTATATGCATTATAGTCTGGATGAAAACTCCTGAGACAGGAGCCTTAGATACCATACAAAGCACAAAAGGGCTGGAAGCCTTACCAGATGACAAAGCAGCCCTGCACAACTCTGCACCATGGCAGCCAACATACACATAAAGGCTCCCTTCCTTCTCTGTCAACGATGGCCACTGGGAAGGGGAGGATGACACCAACAGGGAACACCAATTTTTCAATATGCAATACAACTGAAGGTGATAATTGTAAACTGGTATGAATACTTAAGACAATAAACCTATCTGTATAGACTTCTTCCAGTTCAGGATTTATCCCAGAAATTTTAAAGCAATCCCCAAGAAACAGGCAGCTCTCTATGGAAAGATACCTACATCAGATTGTTAGAAGTGTTGTCTTCCAGGCAAAAAGACACTGTTGAGAGGCAGTAAACACCACAGCAAGAAAACAAAACAAAACAAAACAAGCAGAAAGAAAGAGCTTGAAACATAAGCTTCCTTTTCAGTTACTCTGAAAAATTCAGTTCAATCAAAACAACAACAGTGAAAGAAGTGCTTTTTTTTTTTTCAGATTAACATTTAAGGTAAGTCGTTTTGTCAGACTGATAGCCTTTTAACTGATGTTTATTTTTCCACCAGATTACACAGGACAGGCTGATTAAAATAAACACTTTGTTAGTTTACCTTTAAATGTGAAACTTAAATTAGAGTGACCAAGTCCTATATTACCAAGCAGACTTTGAAATGAAAAATGCCTTACTCCTAAGGGTGGTTATATTTTTATCATACGCAGTTTATTTGTCCACATTCATCTCACACTGCTTTGATATTTGTAATAATCTGAATACTTATTACAACCTAATTGTGCCATCAAAAGAATAAGAGAACAAAGTGACTACACTAATAATTCAAACAGCAAAACTGCTTGGTAAAAATATCAAATGAGAAAATACAATTTTTTACATTTTGCCTTATCTGAATTTCACAAAAGGAGCTCTATAAGGAGGGAAAAGCATCTTACTCATACTTACAAATGATTACCAGTGGCACTCTTTGCATAAATCTATTTCCTACAACAATGGGAAGGATTCTCATTTCATCTCTTTAAAATATATAAACTAGCAAGCACAACATTTTTTTAAAAAGCAGAGAGCAAATTCCAGTATTAATGTCCTTCATTTGGAGATATGGTGAAGACCTCTGACTATCTGAGGAGCTTGCCCTCATCATGAGACTGAGCTGTATGATTGCAGTGTACACTCACAAATATTTAACTTCTGGAGGAGATCTGCTGCTTGCATTTCAATATAAAAAAGGTGACAGAATCTTCCCATCTACTTCTCCTATGCACATGTAATAGAAAATCAGCAAAAAATATTACTTAAGTTCTGCTGAAAGTTAAATGGAAAATGGATACTCTGTAGTTGAGAAAAATAAAGAAAATAAATTATTACAAGACTCAAATTTACAAACATGAAGATAAGCAGCTTTATTTTCTCAACCTGTGAGTAGCTTCGCTGACACCAATGAAGTAAGTTCAGACTCCTTTTCTGTGGAAAATCAGTCTTATATAAGACAAGGTATTTTTTTGCATAGACAAAACCTGTTTGGGATTAAATTGAGAATTAAAGTGCATGGATTCCTTTTATATCTGATCATATAACCAATAAAATAATAGAGATAATTTGAAGAGAGGAGAATAAAAATGGTTTGCATTGGAGATTCAATACTCTATTACTTAAGGATAAAGAATTTCTAATAGCCACTAAAACGAAAATCAAGGAATATATAAATTTTAATTTGGTCTCTGCTTCATATCATAGCATACTGAAGGCTTTCGAAGTAACTTTTAGAAGCTGGATTTTAGGTGTATGTCATGAAATTAGGAAATGCCAAAGGCAAGAAAAATTGGAGCTATTAGCAAAGCTAACAATAAAAAATTAGAACATCAAAAATCCCATAGTAAAAAGCTCATGTAGAATTGCTACAGATTAAGGCACTATTGAATAATATTGCTGTTAAAGAAGCCAATTATTTTTATAGAGCAAATAAATTTTTCTATGATAATTCATATAAAACTGGTAAATGGTTAACTGCCTTAATAAAAGAGAAAGAGAAATCTCAACATAACAGCAATTTATACAAAACAAGGGTTGATAATGTACAAGAAGAATTAGGTACGTGGTACCTCTAGGGCATATTGTGAGGCTACATAAATCTGAAACTTCTGAAGATGATATCCAGATTTTGGGACTGAAAATTAAAAACTTGAATCTTATCTGTCTTTTCCTTAACATTGGAATAAAGAGGCTGGCTGTGGTCCAAAAGACTCTGGGAACCATCAGATCCCAGTGACACCAGGCATAGATTGCTGTCCATCAGATTTTTTCAGTGCTGTATTTAAAGCACTTGGCCTCTTCATGCCACAGACTTTTACGTTTTCTTTTGAAGGGATCTGAAGGGTCCCTATTACATTACTGAAATCATTCCCATTTTGAAACAGAAGAAAAGGTCTTTGTGATTGTTCAGCTGCCACACCTTTTTTTCTCATTTGTGACAATGCCATAATGTTTAGTCAGCAGGAAAAGCAAGGTAGTGAAAAAAAATATTAATGGAGATCAGATGGATTCTAGAAAAGACATTCCTACCATAGAACAAAAACAAGGTATTTAAAATTACCACTAACTCTGCTCAAAGTGTTTTCTCCTCCCTTAACTGGTAGCCGCAGTAGCTTCTGCCAGCCTCTATGAGCAGTATGATTGGCAGGGCTCTATAGATTTGTTTGAAATAGTGTCTTAAAAAGGCAGCTCTTGAGAGCAAACGCTCTCTTTGAATGATGTCTTCAAACTCAGCCTTTGTTTCAAATAAACACTTATTAATGTGATATCCTCCTCAGAGCCCTCCCAAAAAATTCTCACCTTCAGTGACTGGCAGTTCCAATTTTACAATGGGAAAAGGTGAATGAGTGAAAGTTTCTTTGATTCCATTATTACAGTGCATTGGGTTTATGTGGCAAGGTTTTCGTAGTGGAGGGGATACAGGGGTGGCTTCTGTGAGAAGCTGCCAGAAGCTTCCCCCATGTCCATCAGAGCCAATGCCACCAGCTCCAAGAGAGACCTAACACTGAACAAAGCTGAGCACATCAGTGGCGGTGGTAGGACCTCTGGGATAACATACATAAGAAGGGGAAAAGAACACTGTGCAACGGCAGACAGCAGAGAGGAGTGAGCAGATGTGACAGAAACAACTCTGCAGACACCAAGGTCAGTGAAGAAGGAGGGGGAGGAGGTGCTCCAGGCACTGAAGCAGACATATCCCTGCAGCCTGTGCTGAAAATCATGGTGAGGCAGGTTGTCCTCCTGCAGTCCATGGAGGTCCATGGTGGAGCAGATGACCACCTGTAGCCCGTGGAGGACCCACGCCAGAGCAGGTGGATGCCTGAAGCAGGCTGTGACCCCATGGGAAGCCCGTGCTGGAGCAGGTTCCTGTCAGGACCTGTGGCCCCATGAAGAAAGGAACCCATGCTGGAGCAAGTTTGCTGGCAGGACTTGTGACCCCGTGGGGGACCTGCGCTGGAGCAGACTGTTCCTGAAGGACTGCACCCCATGAAAAGGACCCACACTGGAGCAGTTCATGAAGAACTCTTGTTCATGCGAAGGACTCATGCTGGAGAATTTCATGGAGGACTGTCCCATGGGAGAGAACCCACGCTGGAACAGGGGAAGAATGTGAGGAGGAAGGAGTGGTAGAGACAACATATGATAAATTGGCCACAATCTCCATCCTGCCGAGGGGGAGGAGGCAGAGAAAATCAGAAGTGAAATTAAGCCAGGGAAGAAGACAGGGGTGGGAAGAAGGTGTTTTAAGATTTGGTTTTTATTTCTCATTTCCCCACTCAGATCTGATTGGTAATAAATTAAATTAATTTTCCCAAGTCGAGTCTGTTTTGCCCATGATGATAATTGGCGAGTGATCTCTCCCTGTCCTTAACTCAATCCACAAGCCTTTCATTATATTTTCTCTCCCTGCTCCAGCTGAGGAGGGGGAGTGATAGAGTAGCTTTGGTGGGCACGTAGCATCCAGTCAGGGTCAACCCACCACATACAGCTATTGAATTATTTGCATAATGGATCCAGCAGAATACAGTAGTACAGGACTGCATGTAAATTAAAGAAAGTCCATTTCTCTTTTTTTCTGTAAAATAAGTATATGTGCTTGCTAAACAGCAAACAAGTTTGCCCTTATTAGTGAGTAAAACCACCTCTGTCTGAACTTAGTAGCCAAACCTACAGTGACCTCAGAAACCGAAGATTCAGTTTTATTTATGTCTTCTGCTGTGTTATCAGGTAAATTCCAAGAAGTCAAAAACTACTAACTGCATGTGGTTATTTTCATATTGTTCCCTCTTGCTCTGTTTTGCTAAATAGAACAGATTTGGTGAAGTTTTCCTTCCATTTACTTGGGAGCATGTGCTATTCAGGAACAGAGTGACAATGCAAGAACATGGATGTTCAGGTATCTTCCTTCTAACTTACCTACCCCTCCCTGATGCTACTTGAAGAAGTCTTGTTTCATCCCATATAAAGATTTATGCTGAGAAGATCAGGACACTTGGACTCCGCACAACTCGTTCTCATACACAACTCCCTCCAACTGACCCATGTTCTTCTGCTCATGATGAAATTGATAGTCAAGGAGAATTGAGCACATTGTATGAAGTTTAAAACCTTTGAGTTCTTTCTTTCTCTTGTTTTCATTTTTCTGTTGAAGTAACATGAAAAACTTGTACCTAGGGAAGTCAAAAGCAATACTGTTCAAGATTAGGATAGGAACATGCATTTTCTGGGGATGGATCATAACTAAAAGGGATATATTTACACTTTAGCTAAGAAGTCCTTAGTGGTGCCTTTGAACTATCTGACTTTGGTTGCTAATGTTACAGACCGACACTTGCAATTTTTAGAAGAGAACTTGATTGTCCTTTCCAAGGCTTTTGTGTAAGTTTTGGTAAAGATACAGAAAGGAATTACAAAAGGTCATAGAAGACATTACCAATTCTTTACATAGGTATCAGTCTCTCCTCAAGAAAACTTGCCCTTTCATGGGAGAATGGCTTTTGTTTTACAACTCTTGGGGCAGGGATGGTTGCGTCTCATTGGTGTGCTGGCACAATAGTAGATACCCTCAAGCTTTATGATTATTCAGCACCACGGGGACTATTAACTGCTGGTAAGACTGCAGTTTGAGTTATTGGATTTCAATAACAGTTGCAGACTTGGTCTTTAATCTAATTTCCAGTGTGCTGTTTTATTTCTGCCTTATCCAGCATGGTGTCAGCAATGCAGGATCAGGCCTCCCAAATTTGCATACTGACTGCTAATAATACTCAATGCAGAAATCATGGCTTAAAGTCAGTATTTTCCTACTGAAAAAAACCCAAAGAACAGGACAAAGACATTTTAAAAATGTTTAGTAGTTTGACTTCTTGTGATCTCAAGAATATTTTCATTTCAAATGGGTTCAATGGATTAGTGTATTTCAGAAAGGAATAGCAAAGCAAAAAATAGTCTAGTGTTAAAATTAAACATATTAGATTTTTTTGGTAAAGAAAAGAATATGTGTGTGCTCAAGGGATCTGTTTCATTGGCTTGGGCATCTTTTTAAAGTACAAATTCATGTTCTGTACAATTTGGAAGATTTTGTGATGTTGGGCAAGTGACTGACAATGTTACATGAATCTAAAAGACTAGGTACCTGAGAAATAAGAAAATAATGTGGTTTTTACAAGGACTATACACAGAAAAATTTCTTCATTAAAGAAATCTGTCATATGAAAGCTCCCTGGTCACAGGGAGGGAAGGAAAAGGATTAAAGGGAAAACTAATTATTTGAAAAAGAAAGTGTGTCCTTAGCTGACTTAAGATTTTAGAGGATACAATGGTAGTGGAAAACCATTTTACTTTTCCCCATCCCTGCTGAGACTAAACACAAAACTGGGTGACTGGTTTACGTTTGTCCTCATTAATACTGATCAAACTCCCAGTTTAATGAATTCCTGAGATAAAATATGCCATTGCTAAAGTTTTAGCACTCTTCTTGTTCAGAGAAGGTGCTACAAATCAGTGTTTCTGTCTCTGAAATTACAGAGGTCCCCTGGCAAACTTGAAGATCGTTCAGTCATCTGCCTTTCCTTTTCTATTCTTCATTGTAGATCTTTACAAGTTTTCAGACACTCATCTTTGTAAAGAGTAAAGAAAAAGAAGCAACAAAAACTTAGTTCTATTTAGAACTGTATATGTTCTTTAAGAGCTCTATATAGTTCAGATTTGGGGAAAAAAAAAAGTGGCTTTTAAATTCAGTTATCAAATTAAATGGTGGACAGCCTGAGCCTTTGTAAGAGATTGAAAGAAGTTTGGAGTGATTTTAAATTTCTTCAACACCTTCCACAAAATGCCCAGGGAAAACAAACTTTTCTACTACTTGTAGAGCACATTACATACATCCAAAGAAGTGAGAGGTCCAATTTCACAGGATCACAGAATAGTTTAGGTTGGAAGGGACCTCTGAGGGATGTCTTGTCCAACCAACTACTCAAACAGGTCTAATTAGATCAAGTTGCTCATGGCCATATCCAGCTCAGTCGTGAATTCCTCAAAGAATAATGATACTCTTTGAGCAATCTTTTCCAGTGGTTGACCAAGATAATAGTGAAAAAAAAAAACCCTCTTAATATCTAATGTGAATTTCCCAAGCTCCAACTTTTACCTGTTGCCTCCCTTACTATTGTTGTGCAACTCCAAGCAGAGTTTGTTTCTGTCTTCCCTATATCCTCTGATCAGATCATTATAGACAGCAGTATGATCTCCCCTCTTTTTAAGGCTGAACAGGTCCAGCTCTCTCAGCCATCATGTCCATGTTCTCCAGCCCCCTGACCAGCACGGTGGCCTCCACTGGACTGCTTCCAGTATGTCAACGCCTTTCCTGTACTAGGGAGCCCAAAAGTAGACATGCTACTCCAGATGCAGTCTGACCAGTGCTGAAAAAACATAAGTGCTGGTGTTAAGATGACAGGAGTCTGTGTCAAAGGCTTTGCAAAAGTCAAACCATACATCCATTGCCACTCCCTTGTCACCAGCTCCAGTGTCCATGTCATAGGAAGCAATTTGTAATACTCTGAAATAGTCACAATTCAGAGCCAAGTCAAAATAAGTCTAAACCTAAACAGTTTATATTCTCCAGTTTATTCCTTGTTTGTGTTCTGCCCCCTCTATGTGTAGGTAAATACCCTTAGACTTTCTCTGTAGTTTCACTCCCACATGAACTTACCAACATATTGCTTATACCCCCACCTAATACCAGCAGCAAAAAATGAAAAGCTGCTCAAAAAGGGCAGAAATATAGAGACAAATGATGGTAGTTGTCTTCACACTGGCAAAGTGAATTTTTCCTACTGTCTTCTGCTGGCCCACTCAAATGCTACAAAAGTTTACTCTGAGAAGAATAGGGCCAGTTGCCTCAGTTCACTCAAAGGGGAAAGAAGAATTACAGAGAGGACAGAAATAAGACCATCTTCCCTTGGCAGCACTGCATAAAGTGTTCTAGAGGAAATAGTTGCTTCATCCCTTCCCAATCTCTCACCGGTTATTACACTAAAATGCACCCCAGACAATCACTATCATAATGAGGTTAATGGATATGATAAATTCAGCAGAAGTGTTCTTTCTTTTTGATTGACTTTGTGGTTGTGAACTCCTAACTTCATGCTTCCCACCCTTTACTGATAAATATTTTTTAGGGCTAATCTGAATAATTGTTGAAACATTTAAAGCTTTTGTGAAATCCTTGAATGAAAACAGTGGCAATAAAAAGTAATATTATTTTGAAAGCACCTTAGAGAGGGAGTTCCTTCTTTTTCTAGGACACTCCTCTGGTGAAGAGGCATGCTGCTACATCAGATCACCAGAGAAGAAAAGATTGTGCTTCAGCACAGAGGATCCTGTGCATATTTTGCAGAGCCAGAGGGCAATTACTCTACTGTTGTCTAGCCCACACAAACACTGCATCAGGAAAAAAGAAAATTTAAAACACATGTTTAATGCTGCAAGATGGAAAACCAGTGTCATAAACAATTGTCACTATTCAGTGTATGATATTTCACTCGTTTCAAATTGGCAGTGTCCCTTTTAAGATCCATAAAAATCTTAACAGTTGTGCTGCTGTCGGGCTGACACTTAATTGTAAAAAACAAGTGGGAGTCAGTGTAATGAAAGAGGTGCTCTTGCCCTCAGATTCCTTTAGGCACTAAATTAGAGTCCTCCAAAATAGGGCATGGATCAGAACTACCATTTTCTGCTTATCAGGGGAACAGTCATTTTCAGAATAAATAAAAGCCAAAGTGTGTTTTTTCACCTGTACATGGGGATATTCTTTTATCAAATAAATTCTGGAAATAAAAAAATCACAGTGAAAATGAACACCCTCTTTTACTTTTCTGTACCCTCACTCCCAGCTTGCACCTATACTCTACCTGTACACTTGCAACAGTGTGCATGGCCGGTTATTCTGATCAATGTCAGCTGAGGGAACGTTCTGCACCAAGAACTGAACAGCTGGTAACACTCCTAATTATGTTCTAGGCTAGTGAAAAGACTGTACAAAATAATTATTGGCACGGTACATTAGTGTTTAAGAATAATAGCTTTAAGATTTGGGATGATTTTTTAAAAAAATAACATGAAGCTACAAGTGGAAAGGAACTGGAGAAAAAAGTTAACCACAGAGGAAGAAAAATTACTGAAGCAGCTAGACAGCAGAACAAGATTATAAAAGCTGTCAGAGGTAGTCACTTGAACTTTCAATTGCTGTTCTCAGTCTTGGAGAATGGGCAGGTGCTCCACCCTGACTCTCTCCCACCTGTCCTGACTTCAGCATGGTTGCCACCTTCTTGCTTTGCTTCTTTTTTCACTTCATTGGCTTTAGTCCCTTCCCTTTATCAAGCGTCAGGAGCATAAGAGAAGACCTACCAAGCCACAGAGGAAGGCTGAGCTCAGAGAGGGCCATGCTGCTCTGCCAGGGGAGGTGGCAGTAGGGGAAGCCTGACAGAACCGCATCGTCCCTGTCACTTCCAAACTGCTTTGTAATGTTTTGAAATAAATAGTCAAGGCAGAGGATTCTTAAAAATTGCTCTTTCAGTGAAGATTACTGGTTATCAGGCACTTAACTTTCCTATAAGGGGTAATGGCTCTTTAATCATAGGTACTTTTTTTTATTTTGTGGAAGTATGGCTATGGCATTAGCCTCATGCATGTATATCCAACTAGGGCTGCAAAGCAGTCAGGATGCAGGCACTTTCAGCAGTGTAAGAAAAGACAGTATTAGTCTTGTAGCAAGTTTCAAATACCAAAAATGAGTTAGACAGCTTAAATATATAAAGAACAACCTTTTTCAGCAATATTTTTATTTAAAAATTTCAGCAGAGGAACAGATTTTGCTTAAAGTAAAAAAAAAAAAAATCAAACAAATTTTTTCCCAAACTTATCATTTTTAAGTAGAGATAGGACCATCTGCCCACTTATGCCAGCTGGGTGTCTGGCCATGAATGTCGGATATTTCATGACAAATTGAGTAGTTATCAGTGGTTTATTATTTATTTATTTACTTAAAAAAAATCAATCCACAGTTGGTTAATTTGCATAGTTTGCGATCTCACATTTGCCCCTTGTTATATTTTCAATGCACCTGAAGAGTCTGGCTGTTGTGCTGGCCTCCAGTTCAAAGCCCAGTGAAGTCCCACCTCTTCCAGTGGAACTCTAAGCAAATGCCACCCTGGGAACCAGAATGTAGTTTTCAAAAGAACACAAATGTTCATTTATCAAAATAATAATATCAACTGCTATTTCAGTGCTTTATTTAGATATTATATTTAAGTGGCTAATCAGAAGTAATAGCTTGTTTTTAAATACAAACGGTTTCTTATTTACATAAATAGGGCTTATTTTACTTCTGTCAGTTTTGGCTTCCTTGCTAGCCATCACAGACTACATTGGCAACCACGGTACCTTCACTGGTCTTGCCAGCTTAAGTGAAAATAATCTGATCTTTATTTTTAAATAGCAGTTTAATATTGTTGAGGTATACAAGATTGATTTGAAAATTTAGGTTTTATTCCAATTTTTTCTCAGACAGGTCTTTCCCACACAGCTCGGAGTTTCACAGCTTAGTTTCATTGTCATGTTCACTGATTGCAACTTGATTTCACTGCTGCTGTTCCTCGGCACGTTGGTGGTACAGTCACTGGAACTGTAAAAATTAAAGATTTCATCCTTGCCAATGCAGAATTGCTATTTATTTAGTTGGGGGCCTATTTTAATTTTGACTCATTTGGAGACTTTATTCAATACACTAAGGGTTTGCTTTAACAGGGACACTCAGGAAAGTTAATCCAAAGTAATTAAAACAGTGAATTTAAAGTGGATTAGTTAAACCACATTAAACCTCAGTGTGGACTGGGGTTTAATGTGGTTTAACTAATCCACTTTAAATTCATACCTTTAGTTAATTTGGATTAATTTTCCTGAGTGTCTCTGTTTAGACAAGCCCTAAAGCCCCAATCCTGTAAACAATTTATGCACACGAGTATTTGTATGTGATGCACTTAATTAGCCTCGATTCAGGAAAGCACTTAAGCCCTGCTGAAATCAATGGAACTTAAGTGTCAATGGATGGTTTTGCCTGAACTGGGACTAAAGGCACCACATGCAAAAACGTTGCCCTAGACACTCATATTCACAGGGATCACTGTGTATTTTTGGATACTCTTAGCAGGAAGTTTTCCTATAATCAGTTTCTTTTCTTTCTGCCCTTCTGCATTAAATTTTGGAATAGCCTTGCTCCTCTTTAACCAGTTTCTCCATCTTCCTGGGCACTGATCTAACAGCTACATGGTACAACAGGTTATGCTGACATGACTCTGCTGATACACCATGTGTTTTAGGATCAGGAGGTTGGTTTCTTTACACCTTTCAGAGGAAGTCTCACCTATGGCAAATTTTAGTTAAGCGAATCTGGAGTACATAGTTCTTTTCATTCTTCCCAACAGTAGTTCATCAGTCTCTATTCCTCTTGCTCACTCGTCTTTGCTTGATTCCTTTAAAAAAATCCAGATCACATTAAGTAGCGCCCCTTCGTCAAACTTATGCGATTAATTTCATAATTTTGAACATAACTGTCAGGATGTCAAGCTATGTATTTTTCTAAGAAAGCATGAGCTGCTAAGTTTTCTACTGGAAGAAGGCACTGTATATTGATGAGGTATTTGGGAAGTGTAAATAGTAACAAGTGAATTAGACTAAATCCTAACACTTAACATACAGGTTCAGGTGAACCTGTAACAAGTGAATTAGACTAAATCCTAACACTTAACATACAGGTTCACTGACAGCTCATCTAAACTCCACTAAAACCAAGAATTTTAAAATTATTGAAGACCCATTTAAGTTAAAATGCAAATGCCTACAGCCAAGCCCTATTGTAATTAAGAAACAAAACTTTTTTATCTTTTCCCTTCTTTGATATGGATGTAGACAAGAAGACTTAGATGGAGAATGAAAAGGATAGAACAAAATTCCAATTAATTGAGGTTTTTCTTATGATTGGTAAATATTTTAAAAGAATATACAAAACAAAAACATCAGAGTGAATTAGTGATTATTTACAATGGAAACTCCAAGCTGTCAGTAACGTCAAAGTCTACTGGAAGAAAATTCCTCAAGTTTAAAATTTATGTAACTTTGTTCTTAATGGGTGTGTATAGAACACATCTGATTCTTGGGTCCAGAAACACCAGAAGCACTCTACAAGTATTTCTTAGTTTCTCCATGAGAATACAGTTGATGATACAGGAGGGAGCTTCTTTAGACTCATGGGAGAAGCTGCAATCATCGAAACCTTCCTGAAATTTTCTGATTCCTAAGATTGCAAAATGTCCTGGATTCCAGATGAAGTATGAAATCCAAACAAGATACTGTTGCAAATTAAAATACAATTAATGTGTGCATGTTTAGTTATATATTTGTATATGCACATTATAGGCACTCAATTAAATACATGTGTATAATTCACAGAAATATATATTAAAAATCTGTGGAAATATTTATATTGTGTTTGCATGTACAAGTTAACTAAGCCAAAAAGTCAAAACTTTTAACTTCACATTTTATTTAACTTACAAATCTATATCATACTCTTTCAAAATAGGTACAATCCTGCTAACTAGTTTATATGCATGTAATAGCTTTACTCTATTGTTGATAACCAAATTGGACATTCCCCTGGAAAGGATTGGAAACTAGAATGGATTTTCAGACACTTTACCAGATGAGACCTGGGAGGACTGAATACAGAAAGTCACTATTTTCCACTTCTCTTACTGTTATATTGGCTTCTACCATCACAGGTGTGCAAGCAATGTATGCATTTTGTGCTATAGATACCACTTACATCTGAAGTGTTAAGAACATGTATAAAACTAAGCTAGACTACAAGACTAATCATTTAAATGAACAATGTAACTAGCAATGTAATGAAATACAAAGCAAGATTTTTCACCATTCCAATGTACAGTCAAGCAAAATTTTAAAAGTATTTCTAATTCTTATAGGAATATACCAGTCCACACCCAATATAAGAAGACAAACAGGAATATGTAACCACAAAATATATTTTCTTCACTTATACAAAGCTTTACTTGTGACTCGGCAGTACAACATATTTTGAACATAAACTGAGACGGCATAAGCAGTTTGTTCTTAACCCCCCATAATCTTGCAAATACAGAAATTAATGATATTTGGAATTTGTTTTTCCATTTATTGTTGTGTAAGTAAAGGGATTCATCCCCTTACAATGTTTTAATTTTGGGGTGGAACTTCCATTCATGCTTAAATTGTCATTTTAAGTGTTACGATGAGCCTAACAATTGATTGCCAATGAAACAAGAATAAACTACTTTTGGCAGATTCTGCTGTTGTTTTTCCTGCTGGCTTTTGTTCTAGCTTTTATTTTCAATGGGAAAATTTTGATATTGAGAATACTGAGAGGGCCAATCTTTTAAGACATCCCCTAAGTGCACACACAATTACATATCCTATGCTCATATAATTACTCCAGTAGTTATTTAGCCAACTCACAATTGCCTGATTTGAGTACACAGTGGGAGGACGTGCCAAAGGCAGGTGCATACTTTTTTTTTTTTTTTTTTTTTTTAAAGTAGCACAAATCTACAGGTTTATAGAAAGAAGGTTTTGATACTGTCAGAAAAATTTGCTCTTGGTAAATCCTGCCTATACACCTGTATCTTCAACATACAATGTGCTGCAATTCTTTACATTGCTGTTTCATCTCCCAAGCACATGGTCCTTTTGCATATGGTCTTGTCTAAAATGCACTGTACTCCAAAGGCAGAAAGCATGTATTTACATATATTTATAGTGGATAGGTCAGTGTGATATATGCAGACTGACTGCAGATGGCTGTATGATTTCTAAATCAAATGCTGTACCCTGTATGGAACAAAATTATCATTTCATCACTGAGCTCTTCAAAGTATTCAAAGCATGATATTACCAGATAAGAATTAGGTGCTTGACTGCTTGGCTTTTTTTAATATCAAGATCTGTTCCAACATAGAGTAAGTATGAGGAGAGACCAACAGAAAATCATGATTTCAAACAGAAAATGAAACACATGCAAGGAAATTCTCATGTCTTTGTTGTTTTGTCATACACTTTTCTTTTAAATCTACTAACTCTTAACTTTAAATGTCTCCTTCCACTTTAAACAATCTGTTGTAGCAAGAACTTAAAATGCATTCCTGTAAAACACTTATCATCCGCAAGCCTGAACATACTTTGGTCTCTCTTTTCTTCATCAAACATCTGTGAATCAAAAACATCTGTAGACTGGCATGGAGTTAGGACTTCCTTTCTCTTTGGCAAAACCACATAGATGGGCTGATTATCTCACTCTGAAAGGCCCAAAAGGAAAAAAAAAGTTCCTTTCTGTGAATCAGGGGAATTATAAGAAATGTCTTCAGAGATTAGATACAACACATTCACCATGTAACTACTAGTAAACTTACTAAGTTATACTCTTGTTCCACATTTCCAGGTACATCTTAGACTGACCATCTTCCTATGTTGCCTGAAGCATGATCAAACAGTCAAACGGTGCCAATTTTAGACTCATTTTTCGAAGACTTGGGTTAAAATAATAATTGTGCTTCAGCTAGCATGGTTGATGGAGTACATCTCTAGTTTGTCCTTTCAGTCTTGTATTGGAGGTCCCAAAGAAAAGTTTGGATATCTAGTGTATAATTATAAATTAATACAATTGTCACAAAGAGCAACATAGGACACAGAGCACTTCAAGTTCAAACGGTTGTAAAAATGTATACATTGCAGTTTTTCTTGCAAGTAAAACGAACTCTTCAGTAACTAGGTGGTCCTCTACCACAGTTCACATTCCTTCCAGATTTTTAATGAAGAAAGGGACGATGCCAAGCAAATGGAAGCTTTACCGGATTTCCCAAAACTTAATAAAACTAGTCTTTTTGATTAAGCTGATCTCAAATGCATGTCAGCAATTCATGTCTCTGCCTTGCAAATCTGTTTTGTCTCAGTTGAACTTCTACCACTTCACAGAAAAACGTGCTTAGAGGGATTATTCCTCCTCAGCAGTGAGGAAGACCAGTGCTGTCCGGACACAGCCCTGGCCCCCCAAGGCTCCAAGCCTGGGCCCAGCAAGCACGGCCCGGCACCCTTCATTTTTACACCACCACCTGTCTCTTCCTGCCACGATGAAGCTTCCCAACCAGTCCGAACCCGGCCGGCCAGGTCCAGGGAGCCATGTATCGGATTCACGTTAAACTACTCGATTTTAAGCTGCTTCTCCCCAGCCTTGCCCGGCTGGTAACTACACTCTGCGTACGATTTAGGTAAATAAAAGCGCCTCGAGCGCCTTGAGCGATTAAAAGGCCCCGAACAAACGGAAAACCTCCCGACTCCGAAAAATTCCAGCGCCCTCCCGCCGAGCCGCGCAACAACCCACGACCGGAGAGGCCTCGTCCCCGTACTTCCCCTTCCCCCTCCGCCTCCCCACCGGCCCGAGCTGGCCGCGACCACCCGCCTCCCGAGCACGCCCAGCCCCGGCGGCGGGCGCAATGCTCAGAGACCAGCGCTCAACGAGCAGGCGCGGCGCCGCCGGCTGTGTGGGCGGGCGCGTCCTCACGGCGCTGCCGGCGCCTGCGCGGAGAGCGGCGGGGAAGGGGTGGCGGGGGTGGTGCCATCGCGCGTCCCCGCGTGCGGGCTGGGAGCCCGTCCCCTTCCCTTCCCCGGGCCTCCCCCACCGCCTCCCCCTGCCCCGCGTCCCTCACCGGGCGCCGGGCCGGCGCGGGGGTCTGTGTGCCGCGCAGGAAGGGTGGGAGGGAGGGAGGCGGGAAGGGAGAGAGAGAGAGGCTGAGCCAGATCTTCATGCCACTGCAGGCAGCAGCAGCAGCAGGTAAAACCAGCCCCAGAGCATCTGCTCCCCCTCACCCGCTTGCCCCCCTCCCCGCCGGCCGCCCCGCAGTCAGATTGCGCCGCCCCCGCCGAGGCCTTTCCCCGGCGGCAGGCCTGGTCCCGCCGCCCCCGGCCGTCAGTGGGCAGCAGCGGGGCCGGCCGGGGCGGTGAGGCCTGCGCGCACCGGGCTGCCGCCGCCGCTCCTCGGCCTCCTCACGCTCCTTCCCGCGGGGCTGCCCGCCGGAGCGGGCGGCGGCCCGGTGCTCGGCCCGGGGCGTGCTGAGCGCAGGTGCTCCCCGGCAGGATCTCTGGAGCCAGAGCCTCGCTTCTGGGAGGTGAAAGCTGGGAGGGAGGAGGAGGCAGCAGATTTGTCACAAGGTTTCCCTCTCCGGATTTTTTTTTCATTGTTGGTGATTCTGGTGGCTGAAGAGGGAAGTTAAGATCCTCGTGATTTTTTTTTTTCTTTTCCTCCAGGCCTTGAAAAAGAGTTTTTAGAATCAGCTTGGTTTTCCTCCACTTTTCCAGCCCCAGAGCCTCTTTTCCTCCCCGTCTGACTCAGTCTGTGCTAGCTGTCCAGTTTATTGCCATCAGTGGTAGCTGTTTAACTGTCACACTTTCTTTCTTTGGGATACAGTGGTTCAAGTGGAAAACAAGTCTGGATTTCAGTGCAAGCACTGCAGTTAGCACATTTTAGCTATTGGAGAGTTTTATCCTCTTAAGATTGCTGTACTGTACCCATCAGTAGTTTAGTTGAGCTCCATATCCTATGGTGTCATGCATCCTGGAAGCTTTATGGTCTGCTTTTAAGGTTCCAACATTTCTTATATGTTCCATCATATTGGCATAACATTGCTTTAGCAGTATATACATATAGAAGTGATATATATGTGAAACAGTCATGTTCCAAAATGTGCTGGGATGGGACTTGGGAGACAGGAATACTCTTCTACTTCTGCCACTCAGCTCTACAGCATCCTCGCACCACTTCATGCTCAATAATCCTGCTTGCCTTCCCTTACAAAGTACTCTGAAACTTAGTTAAAAAGCACCACATAAGAGAAGTATTTTTTCCAGACCAATGAAACTTCATTAAAGTTGTTATTTGTCAGTTCTGTTACTTGCCATGAACTAATTCAGTTATTTACCAATAATACTTCCTCTGTGAAAACTAAAGCTTCTAAAATGTATTCCAAATAAATGTGAGCTGATTATTGAAAATATTTTTAAGAATTTGAGGGTCATGAAACATTAAGTTAAATCAGTCCTAGATACCACTGCTCTCTGAGTCATCATCCACTGTTACATTTGCAGCTTGCATAAGATCTAAAACTAGGCAATAAGAAAAATACATTGTTTGTGGGTAATAATGATTTCTATTTTTGAAGCAAGTCCTTTTTTTTTTTTTTTTTTGGTAAATGTAATAATTGTCTGAGTTAACACAATTACGAATTGCCATTTGCCAAACTTTTTACTGAGATGTGGCCCATGTACGGCCTAAATACTGTTAGCCTCAAAGTCATATGAATATGTATAATAGTAGTGATTACTGGATTACTGTTGTTGCAATTAAGACTGTGTTGTAATACATTCAGACTATCAGGTAAACACAGAAATAGACACAGCCTACTCCAAAGAAATTGCTGAGTTTTTAAGCTTGTATATTTTCTTACTTGAAATTGATAACTGCTGCTGAGCCAACAGCAGGAGCTTACTGCTTACCCTCATATGAACTGTGAACCCACATAATGAACTTCAGTTCACAGTAATGTGTGAAGGCATGAGCAATTACTGTTTTTACATATAAGTGCACAGTAGGAAGAGGGTGCATTTTTTTCTCTTCTAGATTTTATGGTAGCTTCATAATTTAGATACTACAGATATGGTAAACTCCTATGAAAACTGAACATTTCAAAAGGTATTAATGGCATCCTTTTGTTAGCGAGATGAAGAGTAGGTTCTCCGGCCTTGTGAATGGGAAAGTGACTAAGTAACTAAGGTTCGAACTGGTAGCTTTGTTTAAGGATTAATGAAACTGATGGGGTTCTTTTATGTTTCACTTCATTTCACCTCAGAAATCTGAGGAAAGCCACAAACTTGATTTTTTACAAATAATTTTTCAGTTTGCGCTGCAACGTTAGCAAAGCTAACTTGTCACACAGAAATGGTTCAGCGCTTTTCTTAAAATACTGTGCCACCTGTGAGTGGCACTTACCTTTGACAAATGTAAGTGAAAACATTTTTCCTTCTTTGCGTTACAGTGTTAGTTTTCCTCAAACATTGTTCTTCTCTCTTTTGTTTGCATTTGAATAGCACTTGCATCTTTTGGACTTTGATGCCTCATATTAGTGTGGGAGAAAAAAGTGATTTGATGGAAATGTGTTACACATTCTCTACCTGCTACATTGCGCTAATATAGAGTTCGTCTTTGCTGGCTCTGCCTTATTGTTGCCGTTATAACTTCATTTTTCACTGGGGAAGGGCTATGCAAAGAACTGTTTTACACTTTGCCCTGAAAGGAATTCTGTTGATGAAGTCTTAGAAAGTTTACTTTCTGCTCCATCCTTAGGAGCTTTATCTTAAACTGTTAGGTGTACTGCTGTAATTGACAACAGCTGTTGCTGAGAATTGTGGAGGATAGACAGTTTCTAAGATAATCAGTTCTTAGTCCATTTGAGGCTTTGTTGATTAGCTTGTGTAAGAGCATTTTGGATCAGGAGCCAGTGATGTCTGCAGAGTGCAAATGTGGTATGTTATCTAAATTGTTTGACTTAGAACTCTACACTGCTCTGTAGTAGATAAGCTATAGGTTTTGTGTGCTTTTCTCTTCTAGCCCAGGAAAGTGCCCAAAGCAGTTCAGTCTGTCGTCTATAAAAACACAGATCTTCGGCTGAGTTGTGCTCAGAGCAAGAGAGCTGTGAAACGTGATCGAAGGAGTTATTTGCCTGTGTTTGGTTTTTACGTTAGTGATGCTTAAACTCTCTGTTTTGGACTTCCAAAAGAAGGGGCATAGCTGTTACTGTTTCCAGATTTTAGGAATGTTGCTACTGTGGTCTGTTTTGCTTGAGAATATTTTTATCAGTCATCCAAATGTCAGGGTTTTTTTCTGATATCACAGCTTCTGTGATCAAATACTTTAAAAAAAAAAATGACTTGAAACCAATGCAGAGTTTGAGGTCCCTGTCATATTGGACAACATTACAATCTTATAATTCATATTGTTTTTATTGATGTTGACTAGAAAAAAAGCATGATTACTCTGTATATCATGGGAATCTTTGTGTGACAGTCTCTGAGGAGAAATAATTGATCATGTTTATACTCTGAGAGTTGGGATAAGAAGCAAGAGCCAAGCTGGAGCAGTTAGTCAAACTGCATCCAGACCTTGGAGATGAATATTCAACTTTTAGCATATTTTGGATAAAGGTTGAAGAATTACCAAACAGAATGGAAATGGGTATTTTGCCTCTTTTAATGGTTAGGTGTGGATTTCCCAAAAGCACTTAAGTCAAAACCTGGCCTGAAGTCTTGTTAGAAATAGTTTGAAAATAAAAGAAAGAATCACGTGTCACTGATGTTGAACTGAATGCAGCAGAAAAGAGATGGTATCATGGTGTCCTGTGTTCTATTTTAAAAAACCCAGCGTTTTCCTTCTGTACTATTTAAGTTGAGGGGCTTTTTGTTTTGTTAATGGGCTGGCAAATTGTTATTTTAGGTTTATTAAAGAACATTATTACCACACTACTAATTAATCTAGTTGTTTGTATGTGAAAAGTTCATGTGCTTGCTTAAGTTGACTTGCATTTAGAACTGCATCACGTAATGGTGCATTAGAGTGGGGGTCAAATCTATCTTAGTACGTGAACATTTTGCCTTAAATGTATTACAGCATCAGTTTTTGTCTCCATGGGGTTTTTTTTCTGAACTTCTAGTTGGCTAAGCTTTTTTTTTTTTTTTTTTTTTTAAAGTGTATCAAGATACTGAGAATCTACCATTTACTTCTCTGGATGACTTGTTTCAGTGATTCATCTTTTCCACTATTTAAAAATAAGGCATGCAATTATTGTTTGAATACATTTGAATGCATCTGTCTTTCATTGGTTCTTGTTATCTCATCTGAATTCTCCATCATATCAGACTGCCTAAGAACTTGATTTATCCCTTTTACACTGTGTTTTCAGTCCTCTGCATGGTGGCAGTCCTTAGCATTTAAAGACAGATACAGATTTTAAAATATATGGTTTTAAAAGAGCATCAAGAGATCATAGATTTGCTGGGCTGAGTACTGTAGGACTCTTGGATAAGTTTAACAAGTGTGCTGATTTAAAATGGTTTTTAACATTAGATCTGGAACATCTGTTTAACAAATGAATTGGAAAAAAAATCAATATAATGTGATACAATTATACCATTTTGAATCTTTCCAACTATAGAATGAAAATATTTATTGACTATTTTTTATCTTTCCTTATGATTTTTAACACTTGGCCGCCTCTGTCTAGCTGTGGGGCTCTGCTATTGTTGACGTGGTGTTTGTTACTGACGCTCTGGGCTGTGTCATACATGGATGTTTTATGTCTCTCAGCTTCTACACTCCGTAACTCTAAGTTATGTTGATGGTGATCCAGTCTCTCCTTTTCTACATTGTTGATCCTGGTTTTTCTTTTCCTTAGACTTGCATCTTTTTTTCAAAAACATCAAGGTTTGAACAACTAGGATGAGCTGTACCCAAAATTATCCTCTTTGTTAGCTGTAGAATTATCTGACCACAGATAACAGCCCTCTTAAGGAAGTTTCCATTTTCGAGTTTTTCTGTGTAAGATTTTGCTTCCCAATCAGTTTTGTTCATAACTCTTTTAATCTTCAGAAATTTTGAAACCTCAGGAATATAGACATGTATCTGCATCATATGTTTATGTAGCTGTCAGTAATCTCTGGCTAAGTAATCTAATCGTGATCAGTAATTCTTAGAATATCCCCGATTTCTAGTCCAATGCATTTTAGCTGTTATAATGGGATATATGATAATTTCTCTGTGCCACTCATGGTGAGTGCTGTTAGAAAACTTGCTATTAATTTTTAAAAACTGGTGTTTTTACTGTTGGCTGCTTAAGATCACGAGATACTAGATTTCATTGTTAAAGACTTCTGTTTGACAGTTTTCTTTCAGCACATTACACATATGGGCTTAGAAAAAACCCCCTCTTGTTCTGTAGTTTGAGCTCGTGGTCTGTAACAGACCTCTGCTGGCATCACCCTCTGAGTGAGCTGTCTTATTTAACACATAGACCTACATGTAGTCAGTGTATCCTTTGGTTCTGAGCTATCACGTAAGAATGTCTGAATGATGTATTGAAACCTGGATTGTGTCTGCTTGATAGTAAGTGGTGATTTACTGTTTTGCATAAATGGATTTTTGGCCTTTTTCCTGTTGAGAGGAAGTATAGCTGTGTGATGTGTATTGAGAATAGATTTGAATTTTGAGAAGGTATGGAACTTGTTGAAAGTTTTAAAGAATCTTTCTAGAAGAGTAGAAGTGCATTTTTGGCATTTAGACTTCACTCCAGTGTTGGCATAAGAATTGTACCTGGCATCAGATGAATTGTCATCCAGGCCATTGTTTTGTCACTTACAATGGCCAACAGCCAAGTGTTTTCAAAGAAGTTACCAAAAAATTCCCAGTTGTGGAATAAGTGCCATACCGTGGAACTCCTCAAGTTGTTTTCAGTTCTACAAGTTTGCAGTGCTGATCCCGAGTGTTCTTCCCGTTAGTATTTTTCCTGTTGATATGTGATTTTATATAGGTGGGCATTTTCATTATCCATGGCAATATTTAATCTTTTTACAAATTTTATGATGTTATATTTCTAATCTGCCTTCTTTCCACTGTCATGCTCAGCACTCCTTTCTGAATCACTGAGTGGGTTAAAACTCAGTATACTTGAGCAGTGCTGATAGTTATTTCTTATCTACAGTGCTTTAGATTTGCTAGCGTGCTGCCTATTTACTTACATTTTTTAACATAATTAATCTCACATGATGTTAATGAATATGATTGTATTCTGGGACTGAAATTTTCCATTAACACTGGTGGATGTGACCAGTGATTCCTGTATGATGTGGATATACACACTCTTTCCTCCAACCTTGTTATTCCTCCTGTCATTGTCCACAGCAAGGCAGCATTTGTGTCTGCATGAAGATCTGCCTGTATTGTACTGATTGAAGCTTGACTTGTTGCAGAGTTGAAAACTGTTGATGAATTTTCTGATCTTCCCCAACAGATTCTCTTTCAAAATTAAGATGATTTTCTTAAACTGTGATTGGTTTTTCTATCATCTCTGCTTTTAAACGGTTTGTCAGTGTTCCCACTGACCTTTCAGGTGTAAATTTGACCTCTTGAAAAAGCAGACACTTTTAGGCCTGTAATGTTACATTTCATGTTTATTTTGTAATTATTTTCATATCATCATTCTTGCTGCACAGTAAATCTCGGTAAGAGGTTCCAGTGTCAAGGTGTTACTTTGATTTCTTGTACTTTCTTGAGTAAACTTTATCTCGACTATTCATGATTAACATTTAGTAGTTTTGTAGAGACTTTCATCTATAAATGAAAATAGCATTAATCATTTTCAGTGAGACGAAAGTGACTTATTCAAGGCCAAACAACAACTCAAAAGGGAAGCTCCAGTTAGAACCCAGATTTTATAATATCCCATCACAGCTAATACAGGAGTACACTGTAAAATGTTTAATAAATCACATAATTCAAATGAGTATGTTAAATGAGATAAATGAAAAGTATTTTAAACATATTAAATAGTAGACTATGTTAAAAAAACCTGTAGAGTTAAAGAGCAGATATAAGGGAATAATACTAATGCTTATGGGACAAACAGAAGTAAACATTTAGCATACTTCTCTTAATGTAAGTCTGCTGGGTTATTTGATAATTGTGCTGGGGAGGATAATGGAGTTATTAATTTCTTTAGTGAGAAGAGTGGCTCTCAGCTGATACTCTTGCTTGTTTTGGATGTGTTGCTTCCTATAAAACTGATCTGTACTTTCAGAGCAGGGGCTTGAACACCTGCAGCTATACAGCTTCTTCGTTCTGTTGGAACCACATTTTTCAAATATGTGGGAACCTTGCTTTTCTTTCCGTTATTAACGAGTCAGTAGCATAGTGTTTCCTCCTTTAGGCCTGACTCATTCTAATTTGCATTGTTTGCATGTAGGCCTGTAATGCTACTAAATATACACAGTTTAGGGAAAAGTTATTAAGTTCAAATATGTAACTGGGCAATTCTTTCACATATATATATATATATATATATATATATGTGTGTGTGTGTGTGTATTTTTTTGTAGACTGAAAACTAAACCTGGTGCTGGTTGTGATGATACCTTTTAAAGTTTGTTATACCTCATAATCTTTACGTACAATGCATTAGGCAGTCAATGCTAACAGGCCAAAGATTTCACCTCCTTTGGTTTTCATTGTAGATTCACATTTATACATAAAGCTTATACCAGTTGTGCCCTGACAGCTGTGTGAAAATATGTAGCAGATAGAAGTATGCAGAAGTCTGGACTTCCTGTAAATTCAGTTTTTGTGGCTGGATGGAAGAGCAGTGGATGAGCACAAGTAGAGGAAAGCACAACAAGCAGGAAGTTTCTGACTTCCTCTAGTCAGAGGAGACTCTTCTCCCAGGCTTCTTCTAAACCTCTGTACACATTGTTGTATGTTTGTTTTGCACAAAAAGCATGTAAAGTGTTCAGTCAAAAGTCAGTGTCTTGAAAACAAAAAAAAAAAAAAAAAAAAAAAAAAGAACAAAAAAGCCAGCATTTTAGATTGAAGAGTTGTGTGTGTTACAGTCAGGACTTGTTGATTTTTTATTTTTTTTTTCCAAATGTGGTTTTCAAAGAAGGCAGTAAGTTAGAAGGGCTGAGAATGTTTTATGAATGAAGGTAACCTTCAGCTTTTTGTTTGTGGATTTACTTCACAATTTTCTGGGGAAATACTTCCGTCACCATGAAATGCCCTTTGAAGTTTTATATTGGTACTTTGTGTATTACTTTAAATAAGATCATTTTGTACAGTTCTACTTTAAAATTAAAAGTCCATTCTTATATAGCATTTCTGAAAAATCTAACAAACTGAATTATCTTTTTCCCCACACTGGCTATCTGTAAGGCACTATAAATATCTTACACTTGGAACTTTAGTGTCCCTTTTTCACAAGGTGCCCTTCTGCAGTCAGGGTAGATTTCACCTAGTAGAAAACTATTTTGGTTTTTGGATTTATGCAGTGGTCTCAACTTTTATTTATTTTACTGCCTGTGAGTCTTGAGTTGAAGATTGCTTGATTCAAGTGCAGGATGGCACTTGAGGCTGGACTGCAAGTCAGGGAATGGGAAGACGTTTAAGGGATAGACAGAATGAGGTGACTATAGAGCAGGCTCTACCTTATCCATTTCTAGCTAATTACCAGCTGTGTGTGGGCCCTTCCATACTACAATTTTTTCAGAACTGTTCACAAGGGTCTGTAGCAATAGGATGAGGGATAAGGGTTTTAAACTAGAAAAGGGTAGATTTAGGTTGGATATTAGGAAAAGTTTTTCAATATGTGGGTGGTAGATCATTGGAACAGGTTGCCAAGAGAGGCTCCATTGCTGGAGGTATTCAAGGTCAGGCTTGATGGGGCCCTGAGCAACCTGCTCTAGTAAAGATGTCCCTGCTCACTGCAGGGAGGTTGGACCAGATGACCTTTGAAGGTCCCTTCCAACCCAAACCATTCTATGATTCTATGAACTGTACCTGAACCTGAGCAGTTCACTTGTTGCTTTTGTTTCCCACCTTTGATCACTGAAGTTGTTTGTTGATTTGACACACCTTCTAGATAAAATGCCAAACTTCAGTTTACCCAGTCTTCTCTCTTGTGACTTTTGTCTTGAGCCTTAAGTATGTTTTTAAGGTGATGTGAGAGGAATTCTGTACCTGAGAAGAAATGAAAACATATATTGGACAGATACAGGTTAATATTAATTTTTAATATCTGATGATATCCGACATATACTTGGTGCAGTCATACTGCCTTTACCCACAAGTGCAGAATCCATTTGTCACAAGGTTCAGTCCTTATGAAACTGAGTGAGGAGAAGCAAAGGACAGTATCAGCTGTAATCACTGGACGTAGCCCCACTTTGACATTGTCCCCGACTAGGATGGATTGAGATGTGTGTTCAGAATGAACAAGTGGCACTATCAGCTGTTGCAAATCCAGCTGAGATGCTGTGTTACTTTAATAGCACTCCTGTGTACTCTACAGCCTCAGTGACTGGGGAAAGGCCTAATTTGTTTTTAGTATATTATGCATTTTTATTCTAGTCCTTAGGGATTTTAGATAAACTGTTAAGGTTCTGGTATATTAGAAGAAAAATATGTAGCTCTACCTATAAGTCAGTGTTCAAAACTGACATATGCCAGGATTAGAGCATGTTGTTGCTGTTTCATAGCTCTTGGGTGAAACTAGATTTTTACATTAATTTACAGTAATAGTGTATGATCAGTCATGGTTATTATTTCTACTGTGAGTAATTTTATCTGAGAAGAGGGCAAATGTGGGCTGAGTGAACATTATTCTGCTCCTTGTAACAGCTTACCCAGATTGGGATAAAAGTATGTTGATAGGCTCATGCTGTAATTTTTGTAGGTTGACTGGAGTATTTATTTTTCTAGGCTATCATTTAGTCCATGAGCATGTTAGACATCTCCTAATACAGATAGTCTTTTGCCAGTGTTTCAGGGTAGCTTTCAGTAAGACTTGGGGTTGTCTCCCATTTTCTGTTATGCTCAGAAGCTTTAGACTCGCACCGTCCCTTTCCAGAAGTAATGCATCAATCTAGCTTAAGCCATATAAGCTTGAGAAGGAAGACTGGCTGGGTAGGAAGCAGGTGACTAGGGCTTAAACCAGTGGGTTTAAGAGGGAAACCTTAAATATGAAGCTTATTAATAGGCATTGAATAACTGTTGCATTCCTTTTGGATCTTTTACCTGTTTCTGTGCAGTCCTGCAGTCTCACTCTGCCCTAATGCTTGCAGCCCTGGACTTGCCTGAGCATGAAAGAACCTAGCATACTTCTAAGATTCCACCTTCTGGAAAAACTGAATAAAATCAAACCCAACAAAACAGAATGTGTCTTGAACCCTTACTGCCCATTGTTCTTTTTTGTTTTGTTTATTGCAGTGTATGTCTCAACATTTTGATTGCCTGATTTTTGTGCATGTCAAGCTCCTCTGCTTCTGTGTTTTCAAGCCGTGAGTAGGTCCAAATGCAACAGAAATTATTGTAAGACAGTGTTGTGGGTTAACCACAGTAGGCAGTTAAGCACCACATAACTGCTCACTAGAAAATAAATGTGGGCAAGGAAGAATAAATATGCTACCAATAAAGATACAGTTTTAGTTATTGAAGCAGATTGTATTTGCTAACTGCATTTGTGGGAGTAATGGAAGACATAGACTTTTACAAGGGTTTTTACTGAGGTAGTCTTTGATCATTGTAAAATGGTATACACAGATGAAGATGCAAACAAAAAGAATAATGTAAAATTGCTGATGAGAAGCTTGATGACTATCTTTACAGTTATTGAAGACTTTGGCAACCAGTGAGATGAGCATACTGGAGGTTGCAGACTGCATGGATTGAGCGGGAGGCGAGTTGGATTGCGAGGATAAGTGGGGAAAATGAGAATTTTATCTGTACAGGCAGGTTGACTCTTACATGTATAAGTCTTATTAAAAACAACAGGAACAACAACAAAGTTTCAGATAAGAGCTGAATATATTGGAAGGTGAAGAGGAGCTGGTGAAGATCTCACTTTGAACCTAGGTGGTGAAAATGGTGACAAAGATGTATTTGATACTGAGAGAGAAAAAGTGGTCGAGGATTTCTCATTTTTCTCAAATATTCAGTTTGCTTTAGAAAGAAGCATATCTGTAGTAGTACATTACATTAAACTGACACTCCTTCTGATGTGCTTGGTATACTGTCTGTACTTTCTCCTCTAAAAAGCAAAACTCAAGTTGCCAGCAAGTCTCTAGATTGCTAGTACTGTATTTCAGCTAATGTTTCTTACTCACCCTGACTAGACAATTTCTAAAATTATTATCCAGGTTAATTTAGTGGAAGTGGAGGTTGGGTAGCAGTTTCATTTTTTCAACGTGAGAAAATTTATCTTTCAAAGTCCTGAGTTACAGTTTGCAATGGTTTTATGATTGAAAAATATCCTGAACTGACAACAATGAATTAACTGCCATTTCATTTGAGACTAATTCCTGTCTGGAGTTAACCATTTTGCTTGGTGAAACATTATGGCCATGCCAATTTTATTCTTGTTCCTTTTGCTTAGTTTTGAAGGAACCAAAACAAGTGTCAATTCCAGAGTTCTGCTGTAGCAGCTAGTACTGGGTTTGTCATGATTCATTGCTGTGCCTGTTGATAGCATCCACTGGATACTGTGGCTTTCCCTGTAGTCCCTTCTGACATGATGACCTCTTCCCTGTACTGTGGAAGATACTTTCACTATCTTTACAGAATGTTTCAAAGTATTTTTACTTCTGTTTGACATTTGCCTTTTCTGAAGGCTGAAGCCATGTTTCATTGTCAGTTCCTCTAAAACAACATCTGTGCCACCATTATGATATATTGACTTAAAGACACAGTGAAATGAAACTGAAATGCAAGCAGACTTATATAAGCATTTTAGAATTCTAAATTGGATACATAGACCTTATATGTATGCATAGGACTATAAACAAATGATTTATTTCCTTTCAGTGGCTCTTGATCCTAAGAAGGTTTCTGGAGCATTCTGGCATTGAAATATGGGGGAAAAAACAAAACAAAACCAAACCCAAAGAACCCACCAAAACAAAACAAGCAGGAAAAACTGTTCTGTGATAGCTCACCTCATGCATTTTCTTCTCCCACACTGTTAGTGCTATTTCAGTCCATTAGAGATTTCCTACAGTCCTACGGGTGGACTGTACTTACTAAAGTCCACTTGTTAGACATTGCTGCCTTCAGTGACTGATTTGTGGACAAAGACAGTGTTATGGCAGCCAGTCTTGTATTACAGCTAGTGAAATTCTTCATTCTTAGACTTGGACTGTGAAAGTACAACACAGTTTTGAAATATGCAGGAGTAAAAGTAAATTAGACTTGGATTTATTAAGAACTTTTTACTTTATATCTTAGTTCTTCAGCTCACTCACTTGATCAGGTATACAGTCAGTGAACTGAGAATTTTTGTTTGAGGAATGTTTAGTCCAGCACATGGAATAAAGGAGGGTGAATGAATAGCTAGGTCTTTCAGGAGTGACCCGGAGTAATAATGGAGTAATAATTAAAAACACAGCCATCTTGGTAATCCTTCAGTGATGTAATCTTCACATTATCTTGTCATGTGACTGTAAGAGTGAGGTGCAGCAGACTTCTTTTTACAGTTAAGATCGTGTGCAATTTGTATTCTTAGTGCACTTCTTTTGATCCTGAAGGTAGTCCCTCATAATAAAAAATGTTAAAGAACTTTAGGGTACATTTTCTAAGTTGATCTATTTTGCATTGGTAAAAGTACAGAAGATTGGGAAATACAGGATATAAACTTACATAGGCATTTTTCCTGCTCTTTATGGTTGACTGGAGCTTTAACTGATTCAATTGGTTAAGCTATTTTCTTTTTTTAGTAAGTATTACTTGCATTGTCTGTGGAAATTTAAGTTTAAAATTAAATGGATATTTATAATAGTAAGCACTCTGGATAGGTAGCCTATGCCATCTTTTTCCAGCAAGCATGTGACTTCATGAAATTGGTTTATTGTGAAGTATTGTGTGTGGTACTGTACATTACTGAAGACAGCTTTAACAGTAGTATAGAGAATTACTTCAATGCAGTTTATTTTTTAAACCTAGTTCACTTCCTCACAGAATCTATTCTTTGGCTCTTTCTAGCATGTGTGAGGATTTCTGTTGCCTTGCTTTGCTGTTCTGAAGGCATTTGTCTCTATTACAGAAATTAATTGGTCTGACAGGGGTTAGAGGAAATATCTGTTGGTTGCTCATATGTTTTTGCTTCATGTCAAACAATAAGCTTGTTGTCGTTATGAATTCTTATGTAAAATGGATAATATAGTTCTGGTATGGCTAAGTGAAAGAAGGCATTACTTTCTGGATGCCAGCTGAGTAAGCACTTAGTTCATGATGTCAAACACTGAAATCCTGGGCTTCTAGATGTTTAAGATTTGTTCCAGGAAATAAACATTTGTCTGTACTTTTAAGTCCTGAGTAAACTTCCCTGTTGACTTCAGAGATGGAAAGACCTGCAGCTAAACAAAGTTGAACTGACCAATATAGTTATAATCAAGATAAATTTACTGCAGGTGAGAAGTGGGAGGAAGAGGATGTGCACCAATTGAGTTAAACTGTTGTCTCTCCATTGTTTCTGTCTGTTTCCAGTCATTAACTGTTTATTTCTGCTATTACTCTTCTGTAGCGGTTATGACATCTGCAGTACATTAATATTAGTTTACTCAGTATGGGTTAAAATTTTATTTCAAATGCAGTCATATCTAAAATTAAAAAGTCAACATTGATTAATCTGATTTTTAATTAGTAGCAGCAGAAGTCTTACAAATACACTGTAAAATTACACTGGAAGGTACATTGAAAAGAAGTTACTGAATGTAGGCTTTTTAAGAAGTTGTTTGTGAAGTACGGATGGGCAGAATTAGGTAGGGCATCAGAGGTGATGCTGAGAATCAGGGGTTCAGGAGGCATAACTAAGGATAACTTCTGAACAGAAAATGTGGTATTTTAAATTACCTTTATTTGACTTAAAGCATGAAATAATGTGTCTCAAAGCTGTAAGTCTTTAAACAGGATGAATTTTAGATTCTGATCTGTGTCAGTGAAGTGTTTTATCTTGCAGTCTTGTGGATAGCAATCCAATTTCCATGTGGCTAATAACATGGATACTTTGGAGTTTAGATAGTGAAGAAATCTGAACAATTGTTCAGCTTTAGATAGTAAAAGAAAAAAAAATGGTTAAAAACTTAAAGTACCTATTAACAAGAAGCCTTGGTACTGGAGTTTAGATGACAGCAGGAAAAATAAGATTAGTCAGGAAAACTAGTCCTATGGTTGTTTATGGGCCTGGGTTGTATACATTTGCGTTGCTAATGCCTTTTTAGTTGATTAAAAATATTCAGGGCTTATGACATCAAAAAATTCACTGTGTGTAAAAAATGAAAGGATTCCTTATTGTTGGCTGCGGTGTTAAGTTTGACTTTGAAGAAACTGAGTTGTTGTACAGTTTCAGTCAAAGATCAACGCAATCATTTGAGCCTTGACTTTCCGTTCCAGGAGTCTGACAGAGCTGGTGGCATTTTCTTCTGTCAGGCTTTTGTTGTTTAAGATCAACTCTTTGACTTGCTGACACTGTAATGAGGAGTAAACAAGCCCTATTTCTTTGAGACAATTTGTAGTGTGTTTCTAGTGGAATCCGAATTTAACAGTATTGGTTTAACAGCTGTTAAATCATGTAGCTGTAGTAAACTTCTTTACTAGTGGTAATAATTGTGTCAGGAAAATAAGTATCACAGTCCCTTATGGAGAGGTTTATCTTCTGTCCTGTTGCTATCCACTTCTGCCCTCCACTGAGACCTGTCTACTTGCTTCAGAATACACCTGCATTTAACCACGCAACACTATGGGCTTGGGGTGGAGTGGCTGGAAAGCTGCCCGGCAGAAAAGGACATGGGGGTGTTGGTCGACAGCCGGCTGAACATGAGCCAGCAGTGTGCTCAGGTGGCCAAGGCGGCCAACAGCATCCTGGCTTGTGTCAGAAATAGTGTGGCCAACAGGAGTGAGGAAGTGTCCTTGTACTCGGCACTGGTGAGGCTGCATCTTGAGTCCTGTGCTCAGTTTTGGGCCCCTCTTCTTATAAGAAGGACATGGAGTTGCTGGAGCGTGTGCAAAGATGGGCAGCAAAGCTGGTGAAGGGCCTGGAGATCAAGTCTGATGAGGGCGGCTGAGAGAACTGGGGTTGTTTAGCCTGGAGAAGGGGAGGCTGAGTGAGGGGAGACCTTATTGCTGTCTACAACTACCTGAAGGGAGTTTGTAGAGAGGTGGAGTCACCATCCCTGGAGGTATTTAAAGGACGTGTATATATGGTACTTGGGGACATGGTTTAGTGGTGAACTTGGCAATGCTAGGTTTGCAGTTGGACTAGATGATTGTAATGTTTTTTTCCAACCAAACTATTCTATGATTTTGTTTTTAGTCATGTGATGACAAGGTTCTTTTTGATTGCAAGCTGCCTTTATGGATTGAATAACAGGTATCATGATCATTGCCAAACACCCATCAAACTGGGACTAACAGAAGCTGTCATGAGTAATTCATCAGTTTCATTAATAATTCTAAACGTCATAAAGGCAAAAATGCATGTATATCTATGCATTAAGTTGAATTAGCTTTAAAATGCAAGTACTTTAACAAGTACCTTTTGTTAATCATCAATTACTATAGATAGTGAAGGTTCTCTATGCAAAATAATGAGAGTCCCGATTTATAAGTGGCATAATGAAAAGTTTTTACTTAGCTGGAAAAAGTTATTTTGTTGTTTTCAACTTACATTGGAGCCCAAAATACCCAATCTGTAATGCCTAAAGAAGTAAAAAGTGACAACTGTTTCTTCCCCATGTAGAAATTAGATACACAGTTGCTAATCTGAAGCATTTTAGCCAAATTAAATGTAATAGAGCCCTTTTCTTCTTTTATTTTAAGAACTTAAGTTCTTCTGTATCTGATTCCATTAATGAATTACTAAACCTGGCTCAAACTTTTTCATTTAACAGTTAGAAAAGAGGAGAGTGCAGTACTGTTATATCATGTAAAATATTAATTTGCCTTAATGAGAGATTTACTTTTAGTTAAAGGAATGTAAACAGTAAATGTGTACAAAATATATCAACCGAGTCTCTGCCTAAAATAACAAAAAGTGAATTTTTTGATATTCAAACTTAATTCAAAGATGGAATTTAATGCAGGCATAATGATCTTGCTAAGTCAGTAGAGTTAATGTTCTCATAATTACATTAATTCCGTCTTCCTTCAGGTACTTTATATAGCAGAGTGCACTGCCGTGTAACTTATTACCAACAGGATTCCCATTAATGATCATTATCTTGAAAATCTTTTGAAATCTTCACAATTGTATTTTCTAATATCCTTTGTGTTCAGGTTGCCTCAGTTAAACAAAATAAACCCCCAAAAAACTGATGGCAAGAGACTTTGTTTTTCCTACTTACCACCAGTTTAGGCAACTCGTCTTCTGAGAAATAATACTTCAGACGTAAATGCTGCCATTAAGTTTATCTTAGTTGAATCTTTCCTCTCCTTTTTGCTGTTTTATAGTATGTTGGCAAAATTACAGCATTTTCAAATGAGTAATTTTTTTTTTTAATAGAATACTGGTATTCATCAGCCTTCTGATTCATCTGAGTAACTTACAGGACATAGAAGTGTCTGACACGTACTTTTGTCTTTTGCAGACCAGATGTTTCTATCCTTTTATATTTAAAGGGGAAACCCTGACTTTTACTTCACTAGTAACATACTGTAGTTTAAACTCAAATCACCAAACAGATCCTTTAAATAAGATAAACTTAATGGTGATTTGAGTTTTAAAAGTGCTCCCAGTCTCACTGTAGTGGATAAACCAACTTCTTTCGTACAGGGCTTGCTAACAGAGGTGGCTATTTTATTGATGAATATGGAAAAAGTGTGTAGTCCAGTGCTTTGTTCCATTCCTCTAATTTATGACACCAGCAATAATGGATGATGAATGAGATATCCAAAACATTAATAAATTATCTTAAGAAGTGTACTAAGTCAAAGAGGAGGAGCCTAAGAAATAATCTCATGTAATGCCTCCAAGATAAGTAAGCTAATTCCAGAGTAATTTATTCAGCGATATGCAAAACCCAGAGAAATTTGTTGAAATTGAACTGCTATAGTTAGTATGATGTTAATATAACTCAGCGTTCCAAATGTGCTATTCTAGACATTTGGATCGCCAGCTTCAGGTGGCAAGAGATGTAAAACATACAGACTAGAATAATTCTTAAATATTTAAGTTAAAATGTTGAGTTTAAGCATGTTTAAAATAAAACCCAGCAATTTTGTCCTACGTTGATGATGCTTACATCCTCTTCCCTAAATTCATGTATCCACTAGCAGGGCTGAAATGTGCAGCAGTTTTCTGCTGTAGTTTGCAGTCACTAACTTGATGATTCTGTGTGAAATATTCACTTTGTTCTAAGAGAAGCTGTGCGGCCTTCCTTTTTTTTTAGCAGTGAAGTTTCCATGTGTTGTCCATTTGGATGCCAGGAGCGATAGTTCTTCCCGTGACACTGTCTATCTCAGAAGGAGTCCTCAAGTCAGAAGAGGCATTTGGCTGCTTATGCAGTATTCATGTGCCACTATGCTATAGACAGGGAGCAGCAAAGTAGTGGGTCAGTTTTATGCAAACAAGCTATTGCTATTATTCTTAATTTGTTTCTTATTAATGTCAGTAAATCCAGTGAAATTTAGTCACCATTATAAAATGGACTGAGATTTAAGGAGTGCAAATGTTACTGATGTTGGTAGAAATAAAACATCCTGGAGGTGGTGTAAGGTTTTCCATTTCACAAACTGACATTTTTGAGGTTCTGTGAATGCAGTTTTCGTCACATTGAGGTGACCTTTGTGTGGACTTTGATCATTTTGCCATCAAAATGAGCAACATGTCTTTTGTCCTCCCCCTGTTCTCCTTTTTTGTGTTCTCTTTCCATGCCTTTGCTGGGATTTATACGGCCATATGGAACTGATCCAGCTGATAGAGAATATGTATTCTTCTTTGTTGAGGTTATACAATGCATTATGAAACAATTAAATGTTTTTGGTGTAGAGTTAACTAAACATTGTAAAAGCTATGCTTTCTACATCAATGACAATGGTAAACCCTTATCCTTGATGATTTCTAATCAAATTGGATCACCTTTGGATACAGACAGTTAAACTTACTTACCTGGTTGTATTAAACTTATTATCGATTTCCTTGTTTATTTCTTATGTGTAAAATAGTGCAAAAGAATATCCTACTGTGCAACAGGGGCAGGATAGTAATTGTTTTTCCATATTTCATTGATCTCAACTTCATTTTTGTGACTAATATTATGCAGTGGCAGTTGGATATTAAGCCACTTGTATCGTGCTTCTGGATATTTTTTCCCCATTTCACCCTTAAGAGTCTCAGTGATCCAGGCTGGCCATAATGGTCTGGGTGGTGGCTTGCTATCACTGCATTAATAATGTTTGTCTTATAGCTGGACATTTTCTAGCTACACTACTTTCTAATTTCCCAGAATGCATTTTATTGGTCTTCTTTCTACTCATAGCCTCAACTTACCTTTAACTATGGAATTTATTGTAGTTGCAATTCTGTACATAAAAGTTGTCATCAGAAGATGTTACCAGTTGCTTTCTACTTTTTGTTTCCTCACAGTTTTTAATAAATATACTGAGTAATGTTAGTCATATGCTACTTCTAATCATTGATCTTTATGATGGGCAATTAACATACTTTTTAAAACTAGTGAGTTGTAAAAAGTATTTTTTTTTCTTTTTTTCTTTTTTTTTTTTTTTTTGTTTCCACCTTAATTGAAGTTCAGGAATCTTGTGAAAATGTTGATATTAATTCTAACTTAAAACACATTAGGACTTCTTTGGCTCAGTCAGCCCATACTTACGCAGTTGTTAAATTTTACTTCTTTTTCTCCATAGCTGATGTGACCAGGTCTGTAGGTTTTATCACTCTCAAGTTGAAAGAGACATGAAGGATACCAAGAATTTTTAGAAACTAGGAATTGTATCTATTTTCTAAGTTTATTAGATCTTTACACATAAAGTGTATATCTAGATTTTCTTCTCAGTGTATTTGTCTTATTTCCCCCTATTTTCTTCTGACCATTTATATTGGAGTTTCATGGAATCATAGAATTGTTTGGTTAGAAAAGAACTTTGAGATCATCCAGTCCAACTGTACCTGCCCACTACTAAACCATATCTCTGAGCATGTCATCTACCTGTCTTTTAAATACCTCCAGGGATGGTGACTCCACCACCTCCCTAGGCAGCCTCTTCCAGTGCCTGAGAACCCTTTCAGTGAAGAAATTTTTCCTGATATCCAATCTAAACCTCCCCTGGTGCAACTTGAGGCCGTTTCCTCTTGTTCTATCACTTGTTACTTGGGAGAAGAGACACACACCTGCCTCGTTACAACCTCCTTTCAGGTGGTTGTAGACAGCGACAAGGTCTCCCCCCAGCCTCCTCTTCTCCAGACTAAACAACCCCAGCTCCCTGAGCTGATCCTCATCAGACTTGATCTCCAGCCCCTTCACCAGCTTCGTTGCCCATCTTTGCACACACTCCAGCACCTCCATGTCTTTCCTGTGGTGAGGGGCCCAAAACTGGACACAATATTCAAGGTGTGGCCTCACCAAAGCTGAGTACAGGTGAAGAATGACTTTCCTGCTCCTGCTGGCCACACTGTTTCTGATACAAGCCAGGATGCTGTTGGCCTTCTTGGCCACCTGAGCACACTGCTGGCTCATGTTCAGCCAGCTGTCGACCAACACCCTCAGGTCCTTTTTCGCCAGGCAGCTTTCCAGCCACTCTTTTTCCACATATAACTTTAAGGTCTTTACTTTACTTTACCCTTCCATTTATCTTAAGGTCTCTGTTGGCCACAAAAGCATAATCTTTACAGTCTGTCTTCAGGGTGGTGAACTTGTAGCACTGCATTGTACAAAAGAAACCACCGTCTTTCTGCGTTGATATCTGAGCTGTTAAAACTGGCTTAGTGGTGGGTGGGATTGAGTTTCTCTTTCTGCAGACCTCCAGACTTTCCCATTATATTCAGGATGCAATCAAGATCTGCTGAAGATCAAGAAGGTGTTTCCCAATATGTGAAAGACTGAAGAGAATTTGTTTGCATTATCAGTATTTGCCATGATACCAGAGCTTAGGTTAAGGAAAATAACTGTTAAGAAAACAACAGAATCCTATCGTATATTCAATAGCTTTCTCATTGTGTTCACCCTGAAATCAAGGCCTTTTAAAAATCAAAGAAGTCCATTAAACAGTGCTTTAGACGTTAAGGTGCTTGGTCATGATTGTGGTAACATGTCTCTAAAGTTTCTTCTGTCCCTGATACATCGTAGGAACTTGAATCAGCGTTACATATCTGAGTTGACTGCCGTAATCGGTCTGTGCTGCTTTTTGTTCTGGAGAATGTATCTCAGAGTCTCCTAATGGATAAATTCCACTTGAAATTAATTGGAGCAGACAGCCAAAAAGAGAATGGTAGCAGAACTTGAAGTGTACAACGCTCACCTAGACTAAAGATTAATAGACTCAGCACTTAATTCAGTCATTTATAGAAAGTAGAAAGAGTCTGCATTTTGCAAAAATTAAAATATTTGTATCGGTGTTAAAATATACGAGGAAAGGGATTCAGCAGCTCTTGCTTTACCAAAATTGGAGCATAAACCTTTAGTCTAACAACAATTAAGGCCTAAATTGGGAGAGCCCTTCTGTGGAATAAGACATGATCTGACCCTTTTGAGAGTAAGGTGCAATATCCACACTCTTTTATATGAATATCCTTAAAGAACAACCACCATTCATTGTGTAAGATGGTGACTGCACACTGTATAACCTTACAAAGTAGTCACTCCTTTGCATGAAAATCTGTACAATTTATAAGTTTGTATTTGATGCTTCAGTAAATAAGGCATCTGAACTAGAAGTGTAATTGCAAAGAATAAATTTTCAGGCATGTAAAAAAAAGTAACCAGGTCAGTAATAAGTTCTCTGACAGCAAGAGAATCACAGAATGTCAGGGATTGGAAGGGACCTCAAAAGATCATCTAGTCCGATCCCCCTGCCGGAGCAGGAACACCTAAATGAGATCACACAGGAAGGCGTCCAGGCGAGTCTTGAATGTCTCCAGAGAAGGAGACTCCACAACCTCCCTGGGCAGCCTGTCCCAGTGCTCTGTCACCCTCACAGTAAAGAAGTTCTTTCTCAAATTTAAGCGGAACCTCCTGTGTTCCAGCTTACACCCATTGCCCCTTGTCCTATCATTGGACACCACTGAGAAGAGCCTGGCCCCATCCTCCTCACACTCACTTTTCATATATTTATAAACATTAATAAGGTCCCCCCTCAGCTCCTCTTCTCCAAGCTAAAGAGGCCCAGCTCCCTCAGCCTTTCCTCATAAGGGAGATGCTCCACTCCCTTAATCATCTTGGTGGCTCTTCGCTGGACACTCTCAAGCAGTTCCCTGTCCTTCTTGAACTGTGGGGCCCAGAACTGGACACAATATTCCAGATGTGGCCTCACCAGGGCAGAGTAGAGGGGGAGGAGAACCTCTCTTGACCTACTAACCACACCCCTTCTAATGCACCCCAGGATGCCATTGGCCTTCCTGGCCACAAGGGCACAGTGCTGGCTCATGGTCATCCTGCTGTCCACCAGGACTCCCAGATCCCTTTCCCCTACACTGCTTTATAACAGATCACTCCCCAACCTATACTGGAACCTGGGGTTGTTCCTGCCCAGGTGCAACACCCTACACTTGCCCTTATTATATTTCATTAAATTTTTCCCTGCCCATCTCTCCAGCCTGTCCAGGTCTCTCTGGATGGCAGCACAGCCTGCTGGCATGTCAGCTACTTCTCCCAATTTTGTGTCATCAGCAAACTTGCTGACAGTGTATTCAATTCCCTCATCCAGGTCATTGATGAACATATTGAATAGTACTGGTCCCAGTACCGACCCTTGAGGAACTCCACTAGACACAGGTCTCCAACTAGACTCCGCCCCATTGACCACCGCTCTCTGGCTTCTTCCCACCAGCCAGTTCACAGTCCATCTCACTATCTGACCATCCAACCCAGACTTCCTCAATTTGTCTGCGAGGATGCTGTGGGAGACCGTGTCAAATGCTTTGCTGAAATCAAGATAGACCACATCCGAATGCTTTGGCCTTAAGCATTTTACTTGAGAAATAAGGATCTTAAGTGTAAGGTTGTACTCTGTCATGTATATGACATTTGAGGGCTTATTAGAATCAAGAAGTGCATGGCTAAGATTTTTTTGAAAAAGAGAAAAGAACTTTAAGTAGCAAACTCAGAATATGAAATAACTATAAATTAATTTTTTGCCTAGTCCATTTATTTAAACATTAATTATGTTTCATCATTTCTGATTAATAGAAAATGCATTGCTTAAATAGGATAGTAATTGTGTTTTTTAAACACAATAGAAGAGTGTCTTTAACTGGAAAATCAAATTTTGCTACCAAAAGAAAAATCCCATAGTTTGGAGTACTTCCAGGTTATTGTGTTATGGAGAAGTCCACAGTCAATACTGCAAATCAGTACAATCAAGAGTTAATTGTGAAAACTGATGTAAGTTTTATTTTCTTATAAATCAGGAGGTTGGTAAAATGTACACTTACTGTTGATCATTAGAATACAAAACTATCTGTTAAAATCAATTAACATGCATATCTGATGACTGATTGTATAAATATGAAAGTCAAATAATTGTAATCGTTAACCATGGCTTCAGGTCATATGAGTTGTCAGCTCAAAAAAACTAAAGGAGAAAGAGGTTGATTTGCATCTATTTAATGTGGCATACTGTACATGTGGGAATTTGAGATAAACCTTTGCTATTAATCTGCTTGTTTTTTATCTAAAAATCAACTAGAAAACGTGGGTCATAACAGTCAAATGAGCTATGTGTTGTATTGTTTGGGATTTAACTTTTTACTATTTGTTTTAATATTTTAAAAATGTTTTTTTATCTTGAGACAGTTGGAAGGAGCTGGTTAAAAAGTTTTTCAAGTTCTTACCAAGAACATACTCAAAATTATCCTATAACTGATTCTAAGACTGGATTACTTTTACATTTTTTGTTTAGCCTTATACAATATCTAGAACAAGCACTTCTTTGCTTTTTCTGATTTAAAAAAATCAGATATATTAAAATTTTAAATGAAGTATTGTATTGAGTCACAAAAGTATCTTTCTATGTGAAGTAGACCAAACAGGTAATTTTTAATTTAATTGATCAATTGTCATAAATAGAGGGAGGAGAGTGTGACAGACAAATGATGCTTCTATCCTGGAAAGAATTTCTGTGTTATTTAAGTTCCTGAGTGTAATGATCCATTGCAGTTTTGGGTTTTTTTGCTTTTGTATTTTTTTTTTTCCACTGATAATGGAAAATGTTCTATGTAAATTAAAGCAATTCAAAGAATCTTTGAAATGTGAGTCAGAATATAGTGGTCAGTACCTTACATTACCTTTGATTTGGTTAAGTATGTCTGTCTAGCCTTTCTGTTTTCCACTGTTTACTCCTAAGCATTAAAAAAAAAAAAAAATTCCTATCCTAAATTTCAAAATGATATGGTCTAAATGTGTCTAAAATGTCCTCTGGTTCTTATGTTCATGGGTTTCGAAGGGCAGAAGCAGCAGTATGCCGTGTTTCTTTTGATCAGATTTGTACCTGTGAACTGAGAAACTTTCTGATGATGGCAGTGTCAAAAGGTGGAGAATAGAAGATCTTGTTGCTCAGTGCATTTTCCTGTGAACCCTATTTATAATTTTGTCATTCTAAATATTTGAAATTTGTTCTTGGGTGTGTGGCACAATCCAGTTCCTTGCATTATCACCCAAATTAACTTGAGTACCAGCAAGGTGGCCTCCTTATTGTAGCACTGAGCTTCTCAGCCTGGGCAGAGTACAGAATGCACACAGTTACTCACTTTCTGGTATTTGTGCTCTGTGAAGAACACCTGAATGCCACTGCCTTTTGCTTTAGTCTTCTGTTGACCAGTCTTTTGCATGATCTGTTGAATAAAGGCACCTGCACTATAAGGGTTGCAGGGGGACCAGCTGGTGGAACAGAGGAATGGAAGTGAATTCAGTTTCTGCCCTTTTCCTCTTGTGTAGGATGGAGTTTGCATTTGATTGCAAAAGAGAGAAAGGTGACTGTATCTCAGGTCATTGCCTGTTTTGTGTCCTTTCTTAAAATGAATCATATGTCTATTAAGTAATTAAAAACTAAGCTAAACTTTTAAAGGAAGAAAAAGTGTGTTTTTAAGACATCAAGTGACTGTAATTACAGTTTTGGCTCTACAGTAACTCATTGGTGAAAAATCACTTTGCTACCAGAGGCTGCCAAGCTGCAGATGAATGAAAATGATCTATGATTAAGATTCTCTATGACTATTTACTAGAGAAGGTCTGATTCCAGAACCTCAGGATCTTTCCTGAGCCATTGTACATCCCAGTAATCCTCAAAATCTTTTGATGTGTGAATGTATATACTGCTTTTACAAGGATCCATTACTTCAAAAAAGAAGGATTTGGGATCTGTATGATTAGTTTTGGGGGCGGATGGGATTCACAGATGTGGTGTGGGAATGAATTGTCATTCTTCAACAGAAATCTAGGCACTAAAAGAGAGTGCCTTAGCAAAAAAATCCAGTCTCCTTTGTCATTCTCAAACAGAAATCTGGGCACTAAAAGAGAGTGCCTTAGCAAGAAAATCCAGTCTCCTTTGTCCCACCTCAGAAACATATATTGTGAGAAGAAAGTGCTTCAGATTCCTTAAAATATAGCAGTTTTTTGTACTCTTGTGTTTTGGGCCTTGCAGTGTTACTAGCTCAAAGGGGAAGTATGCTTTTTCATGATGACTATATTTAGCCAGGAGGAATAGTCCTTTTTAAAGTAAATTGAGATGAGTGTATGAGAGCGTGAAATTATCAGCAGTGCTGGTACACATTTACATTATTTCTACATACTCTTTTGAATGACCACACAACAGAACAAGTACTTCATTTCCACTGTGTTGATTTTTCTTGACAAAACATGGCATTCTATCCAAAGGAAGGTGTTTAGCCAAGACAAATATAAAATTTATGATTAAGCAAAGTATTTCCTTATTATAATCCCTAAAGAGAATTTGAGACTTGTTAAATATAATGTGGCCAGGTAGTTTTAAGAGTAAATTATCCTTTATGCTTTTAAATGCTGAAGTACAGCAACACTGTCAACCGTTTGAGATCTTACCAGCAGAAACAACACTGAATACTGATTTCCTTTGAACCAAGTAGCAAAAAAAGCATGCATATATACAATATGTAACCTCAGGTTTGATGTATTCATTCAGTTTTACAGCCCTGTACAGAAATCAAGAATCCATGTCAGTAGCATGTTTTTTATAAAACTGTGTCTCATTCTTTCCTGTACTGTGTATGTTAGTGGGAAAAAAAGCAAATAAACTTTTTTGACAGAATGGATAAAAATTGGTAACATGATTATACTTCTGGCACGTTTCTTTAACTGCTGTATTTATGGAATAACACTTGAAGTATGGTGACTGTCAATATTATTCATTAAAATAAATGGAGAATGAAAATTGTTTCAGGAGATGAGTGGATTTTGACCCTTGTGGCACCAATGTTGGCTTTGGAGTGCAGTGTTCTAATTAAACAGTGAATGTACTTAGATACTGGATATTAAATGATCTCACTGTATGCTGTCAAGGACTATGAACTTCCAAAATCAAGGATAACATTAGATGTCAGCCAAGTATTTTGTCCTTCTTGTGGTTTGTCTTCACATCTGAATTAGTGCCAGTTTGCACAGATTGTGTGTCAGCTTAAATACAAGAAACAGGCCTCAGTCTGCTTGAACTCATTCCACCAAAGACTTCTAAAAACTTTTGGTAGTCTGCAAACTGTAATGGTTGTTTCACATTAAGTTTCTTTGTAGAATTATAAAACAGCTTTTCTTGTGCTTTCAAATAAAATGTTGTCATCTGCTAATGAATGAAATACCATCTGTAATAATTAAGGTTATTCTTGTTTTCCCCCTGCAGCAAAACTTCTGAAGGTTTGCAGAAGACTGAGAGAACCACCAAGAAGGCTGTTGCAGTATTGTAAGTAGTGCACTCAGGAAAAAAAAATAAATACGTGAATTAAGAATGTTGTAAAGAGATTTTCATTTTTGGGGGGGTAGGAATGAGCTACATAACGGGATTACGTGTGAAATACAGAGCAGGATGTATTGTAGCAATCGTTAATAATTTACAAGGGAAAAACTGCACTCTTGTAAAATCTAAAATTGTATCCTTGTGCAGTGTAATCAGGAATTTACCAATAGCAGTGAAAAATATTTCTCTATCCACCAAAGATTGATCTAGTTTATATACATTTGTTTATTTAAAACTATCAGAATTTAGAAAATCATTGTAGTTTTGTAGGTTTGTCATTTGTTTTAGTGACTTATTGTTTAGGTTATTTTGCAGAATTATTTATTTGCTGATTTATTTATGTATTTCATTATTTATTTATTTGATTATTTAGTAAATTATTTATCTGATGAATTATTAATACATCTTCATGACATGCTTTAAATTATTTATAACTTAATTTTGAGTTTATTGCTTTTCGACGCTGCATTGTTACTGACTAGTTTTGATTTTTTTTTTTCCTTGGTTCTTGAAAATTAAAGTACTAGCTCTAAGGCAAAAGTATATTCTTTGCAGAATCCGTAGATGGTTTTCAATGAAGTAATTTACCATGTAGATACTAATTTTGTTTAGCTTTATATTGCTTAATATCACTTTTCTACTTATTTAGCTTTTGCTTCTATTGTTTCATAGATGTGTCAGGATTGAATGAGTGACCTTTAAGGAGCAGAGATGAATGTTTACTTTAAAACTAGTATAAATGGAGTAGTTCTATTTTCCCCTTAATATTTACACTTTAATTATTCTTAAAGTTAACTTGAGATGTTTTTATCCCAACAAAATGGATGTTTTTTAAATGAGATTCTTGGTATTTTAACTAATACATTTAACTTCTAATAATATATTCACATTAATAACTCTTATGGATTGTTCCTTTTTAGCAGCAAGGTTTTAAATATATGGGGAGGAACGGTAATATCTTCAGACACATGCAGAAGATACGTGTCAAGGGGGGATGGTGGGTAGTAGGGTTTTTTTACCCCACAGTGTTTTTTGCATGCATAGGAATTTATAAGCTCTGAAAATTTAACATGTCTGTGTTGTTGTATGTGAACTACTTTCAGGTTCTATGTTCACAAAGAATGATTCCTAGCACACCCACAACATTTTGTTGTAAAGCCTGTTTTTGTCTTGCTTTCTTTTCACAACTAAAAAGGTCTGAAATCTTGTTTTTTACTCCAAAGAGGCTTGAGTGAATGTATAAAAGCAGTGTAAGGGGCCAATTTTAGGCTTCACATATGAGCACCAGCTCTACAGAGTTCAAAATAGGTGGTTGGGATCAGAATTTGACTCAGAGTCCATTCTGACTGATGGGTTTTTCAGGACCCATGAGCCTCTTACCTGCAGTTGCCTGTGTGACTTCCGTCCCCAATGAGTAAGTAGCTGGGCAGTGGGAAGCCACCTTGCAGGAGAGCACTGTGACTGACAGCCCTGCTTCCGAGCTCCAATGGATAGGGCGAAGCAGCAGTTCCTCTGCAAAAGTGCCGTGTGCATAACGTGGCCTTTATTCTGTGTTTAGTGCTTGAAATGAATTACTATATACTTTAAAGTTTTAACATAGCGTGGAAAAGCTGCATTGTACATTTCAAGTTTCAGTGCTGTTGAAATACAGTAGAAATGGCCTCTGTAGACAGGTTTCACTATAGAACTTAAATTATGCATGTGTATATCCAAATTCCTTATTTTGAAATATTGAATGTATGAATATTTAATTTGTATCTTGCTTTAGTATCTTCATATGCTTGCCTTAAAGGAAGCTGTTTCCTTTGATTTATATACATGGATAAAAATGTGTGTACAGTATGTATCAATGGCTTTTCTCTCTACGGTGTTAGATGAACAGCTTTAGATAATGATAGCTACTGATTTTTATTCTGCAGCTTGCTACCATTGTATGAAACGTAAATTTGACATATTTGTTCTATTAATCTTACTTGAATTTCAAATTCATTTGCTTTCCAGGAATTTTTTCTTAATTACATATGTTAAGAAAAGTCATGGATGTTGCAGATCTTAACAATGCAGTGTTTTTGGTCTATGCACAGTAACAAAGCTCTGAATATTATTATTTGGGGCAGGATTCCAATCTGAAATTTACATTTCTTCTTATTTGAACGTTTTCACTGAAGCTGAGAACTCCTGGGGAGTTCCTCAACATACACTAGTTTATGCCACATGCTCTATGAAATTTGGTGCAGTCACTCTTATTTCCTTGTGTAAATGAGGCCTTATTGTTGAATAAGACCTATTATAAGCAGTTACAAAGGTAAGTGCTGTCAATGCATTCTGCCACCAGTTTCTCGGAGTATGAAACACTTCATGAAAGACGTGCTACTACTGTTATAGGCTAATATAACACGGCTTATGTGTTGGCACTGAAAGTAGCTACTTCATAATGATGACAAGTGAAAGTACAGCCAAAGGTCACATTAAACAAGAGACTTCTTTCACACCTCATCCATTTTCTGCATGTGGTATGAAAATAGCTTTGTTCCCTACACTTGAGTGTTTTTTAAAATAAGTTATCTTGAAGTGATAAGTGATTTTTTATGCCTTATATATTTCTGTGTTCACGTTTTAAGAGATGGACTGTGGAATTCTACCATGATAACTTCAGTGCTACAAAAGTGTCAGAAATTAGCTTAAATTTGGGGTGCAGTTAGACAACATAAGTAGTATTTAATCTCACTACATTTTATTTGGTTTGCAGATTTGCTTAAATGCATAGATTTACCTTCTAGAAAAAGAACTATTAATGTGCAAAGTGGTATTTATATTTTTGTTGCATGACTAACTACGGTTTTATTCTTTTTTGCATCTTTTAAGAAGAAAGATAAGGATTTTTTTCTGAAAATTGCAGTCTGTTGTTCAGAAAGAGAAAATAAATGAACCTATCTGTGTTGATAGACTGTTTCTTAGATCTTTTTTAAAGAGATCCTGCCATTAATGTTGAAAGGATAGTTTACACTGTAGGCTCAATCAGTTCCCCATAGTACACAGAAATGGCCAACCAGGATGCTAAAATAAGGTGTCATTTAAAAAATGTGAATAGTCATGTATTAGATAATGAAAATGAAGGTGGCTTGTTTCACAGAGGGTGCTGAACAGTTAGGAGATGCTGGTGCTGGTTGGGAAGCCTAAATCTGGTGTATTATTGGTAGGTGTATTTCTGTTCTAATCTAACTCCATAGAAATCGCAGAAGCCATATTAAGCTCTTCTTCAATTTATTCCTTACAGATAAAAGAATTTACATCTCATGACTCATATATTTCCTGTTGTATCTTTAATACAGCCATTTTTAGTATTTTTCTTGCCTCTCTCCTCTATTGGTATGCTTAGAGAGTCTGTGTGTAGGAGCTTGTTATTTCACCCATGAGGCAAGGACGAGTGCAAATCAAGAGCAGTGTGTTGACACTAAATGATATTTCTTCATGCCACAATAAGACTTGATTTTGTCATCCTAATGACGCTAGCTTGCTTCACAGAATAGGGATCAGCACTCTGTCAAATCAAGATTTACAAGTATTACAAAAAGTCTTTTGAAAGAAATACTAGAGAAATATTCCCATTTTTGTAACTGAACACATACATTTGCTTTGTAAAACGAATATTCAAGTTCTGTATCACTTCGTAGTGCTTTGCACTACAAAATGCTTCGCTGCTTTGCAGTGTGTTTTGGAAGTCTGTTAAAAGATGTAGAATTGATCAGAGTCGACAGTGGTGAAAGCACAATGTTTTAAAAATAAGTTATGCAAACAATATTAGAATATAAGTTGAAGTAAAATATGGATCATAGTAAGACCTTTGTTGAAAAAAACTGACACAACAAAAAACCAAAACCTAATAGAATTTCTGTATGTTTCACAGAAAAATCTTTGCAGTACTGCCTAGAAAGAGGTGGTCTGCCGGAAGAAAAAGGTACAGCCAGCAAAGTGTTACCATGCTAGGTCCAGTGTTTCACTCTATAGCATTGTCAAAAAGGAGTAAGCAGTTATTCTTGACTTGAACTAAGGATACTATAGGGAGACAGGAGCTGTAGAAAGACGTGAATTCGAGAGGAAGTAGTGTAACCATGGGAAGCAGTAGTATGATGATAGGAACTTATGGGCATGGTGTCGATAGCAGTAGTGGGTTATTGAGAAGCACAGGGTCTTTTGTGTTGGACATGTGAAAGCAGTAGCAGAGTTGAATCATCCTATCATAGTATTAAAATATCCTCCTCCTTACAACAACGTATTTGTACATTTATATACATATCTTTCACTATATGAAAGATAGTACTTTTTATCAGAAAGAACATTAGAAAATATTATGCCTGCATGGTTAAACATTCACATAGTAAGTTGTTAATTTTAACTTGAATATTGAACTCAAACAGCCTGTTCTGTGAAAGCCTTTTAACAGTAAGCAGCTTTATTACTAGCTGCACACATGTAGCTTTTTTGTTCTATTTGCACTATTTTAATTGTTTAATATTTTTATGGGTTCTCAGATGTTCATAGTGTAAACTGCAATCTAATATTTTTTGGTTTTACCATATCTCCCCTTCTCATTTCTTCTATATGATTTTCATTAAGTCACCTGACATAAACTGTCTGTGTATCGTGATGACCTTTCCTGGAGAGGAAATGCCTCTTATTTTGCAGGCGGTGGAAAAAATCCTCATGAGAATTATAGTAACTAGTTATATTTCAGTAATGGTATTGAATATTATATAAACTTGAAGTGGTGTTTTGTGGTTTTTTGAATGCATGTTAACTACAGGAAGTGAGTAGCACCTAAAAGATGATCACCAATTTCAGAAATTTAGCTTGTTGAGTTTATCTACCTGAAATCCAGAAAGTTCTTGATGGTTCTCCTTCTCATTGAAATATGTTTTAATGAGTTAGGTCAAGTCTACATCAGGAACACTTTGACAGTTTATTTATACTAGCAATACATATCTACCTCAAATGCAACTTATTAGCAATGTGGTAGCTAGACTAACTTAGTCTTGTTTATACATACTTCATTCTGCTTCCAGTGCTGAGAGAAGCTAAAGATCAGTTTTGCTAGTGAAACTTCCCCTTACTCGCATGAAGTTAGCACACTCGTGGAATACCCCAGCATACTCTGTCCTGCCAGATGTAGGTATAATGTCTTCCCATATACGTTAAGATGCCTACCAGAAAAAGCCTTTAGCATCTTGTCAGCAGGACAGTGAAGATGCAGCAAGTTCAGTGAAGGAGACTGTGCCTAGTGTGGTGACTTGGCTCTACTGAAACATATTCTGATCTTGTAAACATTTGAGTGTAACTTACAACAAGCTGATGGTGGTGCTGAAGTTAATTAATATATTCTCTTACAGCATTGTCATTAGTAAACATTACTTTTAGACTATTTTCTTTATCCCAGGCTCTTGCATTTAACATATGGTTATAGCTGGATTTAATGTTTCTTACTCTGTTGTGACGATCAACAAACATTAAAAATACCCCTTACAGTGGTTGCAAAAACAGCAAACAAATCAAAAGCAAAGAGCTTTGTTATTCTCCTTTTTTTGATTGTTTACAACAACAGTTTCTTATGTGTGTGTGTGTGTGTAAAACTGCCATGTTTCCACTGACCAGAGTCAGACCATAGGTATCTGGGATTGTCCCAGTTTATCATATTTATGTCAATTCTAACATTTGGTAAAAAAGTTAGGAGGTTTTAGATTAATACTGTGAAAGTTAACTTTTGTACAATAAGCTTTAACATGAAATTCATATGATTTGTGTTTACTTTTTTCTGTTTCTGTACAGAACTGGTTTTGTGTCTGTACTATACAACTCCTTGCCGTGATATGTCTAAGCTATCTCTTAATTGGTTCAAAAGATAATTTTCTTAACATACTTGTTCACAATTTATAAAGAGTTCTGTTTACCTTGCTATGTCTACTTGTTCTTAATAAGTACCTCCACTACTTGTGAGAGAACGTAAAATTAACTTTGGAGTGAGAAGTATATTTTGGTAACAACCTGAAAAAAAGAGATCTTTTGTTTATCTTTAATCACCTAAAATCCACAATGCTACTCTTGACTCTTAGAGAAAGACTTGACTTTATGCATGTGCATGCAATACATTCTTAGAACAGTTGGTAAAACTATGGGCACATCTGAAGGCATATTCTGCATTTTCAGTGAAACATATTTTGAATAAGTAGCTGATCTATTGAGTAGAGTTGTCCATTGATTCTAAAGATACTTTTTTCTGTGCTCAGACAAATCAAGATGGTAATCATTTATAATTTCTTGCCTTCATGAAAAGGAGTGATGAATAATATGATTGGAAGGAATGCATGAGTCATGAAATTGGGAGCTGGGCAATCATGGAAAAACTCACTTTAAAAACTCTCTTCTGCTTACCAGGAGCCATAATGTGAGTTCAGTTTTCTGTAACATAATCTGGAAATTACGATCGCAGAAGTTTTAATAAAATTCTTGGATAGATGAACAACAGCTCTCTCTCTAAGTTGATTTGAACGCTGGTTGGTGGGTTATAAAAAGGAGTTCTTTAATTCTCAGCTAAAAGTGATTGTGGATACAGTGATCAGAGGACACTGTCTCTTCTGACCCCCATATGAATGTGAAAATTAAGTATTTTGAAGTATACTATAGTGAATATGGAGTGAATGTACACCCTATGGTCCTGAAACTATCTACACTACTATAAAACAGCTTTTAAAGAGCTGTTGAAATATTGATAACTTGGTAGAGCACTTCAGAAACTCTTACTTATATTTCAGGTGTCAGTCAATATTTTTGCTCTTTTTCTTGGGTATACAACTACACATAAGAGAGAATTGTTACTAAGTAAATGGCTTCATTTGTCATAGCTCCACCCATAAAAAATCCATCTGATTTTCAGCTTTTCTTCCATAGTTAAATCATCAAGCATGTATTAAAAAAATTGCTTGGTAGAATCAAGCACCAACTCTGTGTCCTAGGGAAGACTCACATAGCCAGCTGTTCTCCCTGCAGTGACCTGGCCCAGGCAGCCAAGCATCTGCCTCTGTTTTCTTTTCAGTGACCCAAGCCAGATTCCTTCAGAGCCTATTGCCGATATTTTCCCTGCAGTCACTCATGCTAATTTCTTTTACATGCTACAGCTGTTTTTGAGAGATCTCTTCCCTTTTTGTTTTCTGACTCACTCTTTCTTTAAATTTAAAGAGGATTTTTAAAATTCCTGAGTAATGTTGAGTGTAGGATTGTTCTGGTTGTCTTGCTTTAAGGCATATGTCAGCACTATAGAAAAAGGGCAAATTAGATTTACTTTCCAAAGGAAGGCTCAGTCTCACCTGTTGTACTTATGGACAAAGAATCCTGGTGTTAGTTAATTATATTAATTTTACTTGTGAGAATCAAGGTGAAGCTGTTGGTGGTGGCTTGGGATGGCGCAGAGTTCAGAAACATGCAGAAACAAAGGGATGTATTTTGCTCAGTGAACAGGATGAAAAAAAAATGTGGCAAGATTCTCTAAATGAGAATAAAAGGCTATTAATGATATAAACCTTAATCAATAGGATTAATCTGATCACAGGAAGGGAATATTGCTAAACAGAAAAATGCAAAATAGTAAAGTGTAAGTTTGCTGTTTTGGGGGAGATGCAATCACTGGGGCTTTCACAATCACTGCCAATGGAAATTATGGAAAATCTTTTAGAAAGGCTATTTTTTGTAATTTTTGTTAAAACAAAAGTATCTTTTTTCTTTTTTTTTTTCTTTTTTTTTTTTCTGTAAGACATTCAAATATTAAAGTGAGCCAGAGGTTCTTGGCTCTTTGCTCATTTTATAGTGGCTATATTTGAGGAGAGATTGTGCACCTTGCTTTCAGTTTGTAGTCTTAAAAAAAAAAAAAAATTCCTTTGGCAACTCCAAAACAGTTTGTCAGCTAATGATTTAAAAAAAACCTAACAAAAACAAACCTCTGGCTACTACTGAGTGACTAGAATTTGTCTTAGCTGAAAATGCAAATGATATGCATAATATGAACATTTTTCCCTTTCTAGATCGCCATGAAATTCTTTTTCAGTCATCTTTGTTCTGGGACAAAAGTCTAATTATTTTTTGAAGAATTACTACTCTACAATATCAATTGAAGCATAGTAAGGGTGATTGATAGGGTGAATCACTACAGAAACTGAAGAAGGTAGCCTTGCTAAGCCCCTTTCCCTACCTGTGTGTTCTCATCGCTTTTATGCAGGCTTGTGCTTGTGCACCCATGCATTTTTTTTGCTCTATTTTAATCTTTATTAATTTTCTGATGTCTACATTAGAGCTAGTGCTAGTTCAAGGAAGGAGTGAGAAAAAGACAGTTGAAGGGGATAGGAGGCAGTCCTGAAGCAATACTCTGAGCCAGTTCCTAGGTATGGTATTAAAAGATACTGCTGCCAGGTATGTAGCACACACAGGGTAATAATCGCTTGCAGTCTCTGAAGTTTACCTCACTGTATTTTGCAGCATCAGGAGTGCAAATTATAATGCTTGGTTACTTCTAATTCTGATTTACTCAGTTCTACTTTTGCTGATCTTCTTCAGAAAGTACAACATCATTTTAAAACAGTTTTCATAGACACCAAAAAACCTGATGTTGTCCCAAAGCAGGGTCATTTACCCAGTGTGCAGATGCCAATTTACACACAGAGTTATTTTATTTATTTCATATTTGTGCAGGTATGGATGCTAGGTAGTGTTCCACAAATCTAGCACACCGAGTTTGCAAAAATTCACACATTTATACATAATTGATGAGCTTGTTCCACCCACTGTGCATATGCATTACTATTGCACTTTATGATTGGCTCAAACTTCTCTCACTTACCTTTTAAAATTATGGTATGGAAAGAATTCACGGCACATGTTCTAATACATTGGGGGTAAGTCTGTTCAGCCTCTAATTGAGTCAGTGGTCATTGTCTCCCGCTGCTGTGTTTACCTTTGCCCCAGTTACTGCAGATTCTTGCTGACTTCATCCTTCTCGGGCAGTCATCCATCTTTCAGAACCTTCTAGGGCAAGATGTTCTCCTTTTATCAGTCTTTTAGCTCCTTTTCAAGGGCGTAGTTGTTAGTAAGGCCCATATAGTTTATACAAAGTAACTTGACTTGTACAAGCTAAAGACAATGGGCCAGTTATATTGTGAAACAGGATTCAACTTGGTAGAAAATGCCATTTTCTGCTATACATCACTAATGCAGAAAACACTCTGTATTGTCTGAAAGAAATAAGCCATTTGGCTCAATATGATAAGGCTTTTCTTAAGTAAATGCTCTGTGATGCATTGTTTCTGCAGAGTTCCAAAGTTGTCTAAGGTTAAAACTGATGCGTAATTTATAAGGCTTAGTTGATGTCCTGTGTATAGAAATTCAAATTTTATCTTGTAATCTTTTTCATATACACCTCCATTAGTTTATCTGTCATGTAAGCCTTTGGTTCTCAATGTTTACCAAATTTTTTCCCCACAAAGGATTTCTTACCAGTTCTTATACTCTTCTGGTACAAACATGAATGAATGTGCAAATCCTCTGTGTTCAAAACTCATGCTCTAGTTGAATTTAAGATACATATCAATGTGTGTGCATATATTTTGATTTAAATATTTTTGTGTCATTATTTAATTAAGATCATGCTATCAAGTACAGTGTTTTGTTCACATGAATCTTAAAAAAAACCCAGAAAAACAATGCATGTGACAAAATATTTGAAGAAATAAGGTTAATTAAGTTATTTGGGAAGAACTACATTAATGAGCTAAGGACTGTCTTATTGCTGATTTCTATATAATTAACACTCGTGAGGTATAAACGTCCGTTGAATACAAATAACTTGAGCAAAAACATTTATGGTTTCCCATAAATCAAATTGCAGTGTCACAGGATAGTTGAGGTCAGAAGGCACCTTTGGAGATCGTCTAGTTCAACCTCCCAGCTTAAAGCAGGGTAAGCTAGAGCAGGTTCCTCAGGATGTTGTCTGTTTGGGTTTTGAATACCTGCAAAGATGGAGACTGCACAACTGCTCTGGACAGCCTGTTCCAGTCTTTGATTATCCTCAAGGTAAAAGAAGTTTTTCTTGTTTTTAAATATAATCTATTGTATTTGTGTCCTTTAACTTTTGTCTGTTCACTGCATACCACTGAGAAGAGTTAGACTCCATCTTTTTTACTCCTTCCCATCAGAAAGTTCTAGAAATAGATAAAATCCTCTGAGCCTTCTCTTCTCAAGGCTAAATAGTCCCAGCTCTCTCAGCATCTGCTCGTATTTCATATGCTTCAAACCCTTAATCATCTTTCAGGCACTCTGCTGGACACACTGTAATTAAAGTCTGTGTCTCTTTTGTACTGGGGAGCCCAGAACTGCGTACAGTACCCTAGGAACGAATCACCAGTGCTTTCTAAAGGGGAATAATCACCTCCCTTGACTTCCTGATAATACTCTTCCGAATGGTCTTGACCTTTTTTGCTGTGAGGACATGTTACTGGCTCATGTTCAGTTTGGTGTCCACTAGGACCCAGGGTCCTTTTCTGCAAAGCTGCTTTCCAAATGCTTGGACCCCAGCCTGTAGTGTGGTACATGGGGTAATTCTTTTTGGTGATTGATGTAAGGCTGACCAGCCTGTAGTTCTGTGGATCCTCCTTATTGCTCTCCTTCAAGACAGGAGTGACATTTGGATTGCTCAAGTCCTTAGGACCCTGCTGTGACTTCCATGCCCTTTCAAAGATTATTGTGAGTGGCCTTGCCAGCTTCCTCAGCAGTTGTGAGTCCATCTCCTCAGGGTTTATGGACTTGTGTACATCCAGTTTGTTTAAATATTCCCAAATTTGATCCTTTTCTGCCTGGATCAGTCTACTGTGCCCTGGACTTTCATACTCATTTCATAGACCTGGGATTGCTGAAGGCTGGTCTCACCAGTAAAGGCTGAGCTGAAGAAGGCATTGAGGATCATAGCTGCCTATTTGTCCCTTGTGGCCCAAGTTCCCATTCAGCAGTAGGCCCACACATTCCCTAGTGTTCCTTATGCTGCTGATGTATCTGATGCCCTTCAAATCCCTTCCCATGTTCAGCTACAGCTGGGCTTTGGCTTTCCTGACCCCATCCCTCCGTATTTGGGTGATATCTCTATGTTCCTTTTGGGCTACCTGTCCCTGCTTCCATCTCCTGTGTGCTTTCTTTTTGTGTTTAAGTTTTGCCAGCTGCTCCTTATTCACCAATCAGGCCTTCTGCCATGTTTGCTTGCTTTCCTACTTTTTGGGATGAACCATTCCTAAGCTTGGAGGAAGACATCTTTGACATTCAACCAGCTTTACTGGACCTTTCTTTCCACAACCACTTGCCATGGGATTCTTTCAAGCAGATCCCTGAGCAGGTTAGAGTCTGAAGTCTGGGGTTATGATCCCACTCTGCTTTTTCCCCTCCTCTCAGGATTGTGAATTCCACCATCTCATGGTTGCTGTAGCTAAAGTTGCCTCCAGCTTTTATATCCCTGATCAGTTCGTCCTTGTTTGTAAGTATGAGGTCCAGCAGAAGCCTCCCCCTCAACAGCTCCTTGATAATTTGTGTCATGAAGTTGTTGTCGATGCACTCCTGAAAACCTATGGAGCGCTTGTTCCATGCTGTGTTATTCCTCAGTGTCCTGGTTTTGCTAGGATGGAGTTAATTTTATTCTTAGTAGCTAGAATAGCTGTGTTTTAGTTTCAGTGTAGAGCTTGTTATGAGAAGAATGTTGATAATGTACTACTTTTTTTAGTTGCTGCTGGAGCTCAAGGCCACCGTGTTTGGCTGTTCCCAGTTGCATTAGGACTGAGAGGGAGAAGCACAGTGGACAGCAAACCCCAGAACTGGCATCTGGATGTGCCAATGAAGTATTCCATATCACTCAAGCAGATACTGGCATGGTTAAAGTCCACCATGAGGACCCCAGCCTGCAAATGTGAGAGGTGTCATAGGCAGTGTTACTGAAGGGATTGTTCCAGTCATAGATTAAATTGTTAAAGATAAGAAAAAATAGTTTTTTTTCAAAAGGGAAAAGGGGTAGAATATATGGAATAGGTTAGAAAAAAAATCACTTTCTTGTCTGATTTTAGGAACTGGTCATTGGCCTGATTAGGTAGAAGGAATTTGTGGTAGAGATCTTACTTTTACTCAGATATTGTATGTGACAGAAGAGATTAGCGAATATTTTGCTAAAAAGCTTAGAAAAGTGCAACTAAATATTTTTCATTTCCTCATGCACTATTAACAATGCTTCCATGAAAACATGATCATCCTCACTATATCTTTCTGACAACCAATTCCGCAAATGTTTCTGCAAACAGATGAACTATGTGGAAGGAAGACTGGAGGAGGAAGGGGTCCCATGGAAGAATTGCCAAAAGTCCTGTGATGTGAGGTTTCATTGTTGTCACTGATTGTTTTCTGATATTCAGTCTTTTTCAATCTTTTACCTTCAATTATATTTTAAAAATACAACTGAAGTTTAGTGGTCTGCCTTGTCTTTGTTTTTGTTTAATTTTTGGAGTAGGACAGTTAGAGCATGCTAGAGACCTTGTATTTGATGGTATTTGAGCTTTGGAAGTTGCAGTGTTCTAGCTTTCTTACACTGTTCTCAAGTAGATAGTGCCCATAGTATTAATAATTGAAGGACAGCAAAGACACAGCTGAAGTGCATTTCATTAATTCAGTGCAAGAGGCATTACTTGTTCCATATGGCTGTGTCTACCAGCCTGTTGGCTAAAACATGATTAGAAGGTGAGTTGCATTCTCTCATCCTGCTTTTGTTATGCTGATTACAAGAGTATGTTACTCCACAAGTCTGGGCATTTTTTTACATAGAGCATGATTTGTCATTGCAAACTTACTGTGCCTTTGTTGTATAAAATAGCAAAATGAAGTGGTTTGCACAACACTTTTTTGTACAGAGTGCTGAAAAGATCATAGCATCTGCTGGTGTTGGGATATACTCAAAATGTCTGATTTATTTCAGGGATGGACTATCATCCCCCAAGATTTGGGCAACATGAATGAAGCCTTCTCCTCCTACTAAATAATAAGCCTCCTTTATTCCCTATGTAATGTCACTTCCTATCTTATTTCAATTTATTTAATCCATTTCAGTCTCTGAGGATGATCCTTATGTGTAGGAAAAAAAGAAGACTTTACAGAAAGATAGACTTGAATGTCTGCAGATAACTCTGATGATGCAATTTTTTTTCTTCAAAATCAGTTTTACACATTGGTGGCTTGACTCTGACTAGCTCAGTGACTTGCATGTTGAAACTAAAAATAAAATCAGACAAACAAAAGCCTCTTTCAAGAGGTAGGGAAGTTGGCTATTTTTTAGTTTTCGAGTATTTCTAAGTTGATGTGGTCGACTTTTATTAATGAAACTTCCTGTCCTGCCCCAAGTCTTCAGGTGGTTTGAAGCCTTTATGACAATTCAGGTGACTGAGAGGTCAATTCAACCTCTATTGACTGTCCAGACTTTAGTTTGTAACCCTGAATTAGGTCAAGAAGTTATCTGATTCTGGATAGCTTGCATGGATTTTTACAGATGTTGTTTTATAGTGGGTATTTTTGATTAAAATGATTTGTGACATTCATTTTAGAAGGAAATCACTCCTATGAGCGTTTTCCTAAATAAAAGTCTCTCTCTTATGTTGTAGTCTATTTAAAATTTCTTGTTTAAGGTTTGTATTCAGAAATGTACCTAGCAAGATTCATAACTTTGGCTTACCTTGCATACCTTGTATTTAGCTCTGTTTGCCATTTTTTTATTGATGGTGGACAGAAAAAGATCTTTGGTAGCTCAGGTTAAAATGCAGCTCTAGAAAGTGTTGGAGATTGAACCTATGCTTTCTGCCAAAATGATAATGATGGATGCATTGCTGATTTGTATACATCAGAGAGTGTTGCTGTGAGAATTGTGAGCTGACAAGTTCAGTTCCTCATTCACTGCCACGTGTGCTCTTGGCCCTCCTCTGCTTCGCTTCCTTTTGGTGAAATGGAGATGACAGATTTACTGAATGGTGAATGCAGATAAAACTCAGTGTTCCTTTCGTCTTCAGCTCAAGGTTTTGTCAGAATGTAAAATAGCTGTGATGAAAAAATGTGAGGAACGGAAACTAGATTGATGGAGGTGAAAAATCACACCAAGAGTGACTGAGAGTGAGAAAATCTGTGAACCTATGGCTTAGGTGAGGATGTTTTGTCAAAACTGACGTTTGCCAACATAATTCTGCTTTTGGGATAATTACGATTATAAATTTACGCCCTTAGTGTCATTTCTTATAAGCAGACATTATTGACTATAGATAGACCCAGAACTGATAGGAGCATGAAGAAATGCAGTTAGATTTCTTTGTATCACAGAGGCAGTGAAGATTTCAGTCAAACTTTCTAATTGGCTGATTTATTCTCCTCCTTGGGCTTGATACGTCTCAACCCTGTTTTTTTAATCTCAATCACTTGTTTTATTTAACCTTTGAAGAAAGTCTAACAGAAAATATTACTAAATCATTTATATGTGAGAGAGGTCATGTGGGAAGTTTCCGATTTTATCAATAGCTATAATTACATTTTAGTCAGAAAAAGATCAAGTATTAAGTCCTGTTTTCTTACCAGAATTGTTTCAAGCTCTATATTAGCCCATTATTTTCTATGACCACTTATCACTTTGGAATGTTTTTTTATAAGAGTATGATAAAACTCAAGAAGTGAAGTCTGGACACACATTTTTTTGTGGTGGGTTTTGGTTTTGTTTTGTTTTGTTTTTTAACCTATAAGAAAAACTGTACAGCAGTAAAACTTCATTATATACTCACATTCAATACTCTTATTAAGCGAATTGGTGTCCAAATCAGTTTTTCTCCAAGTCAAGCAGTCCATGCACTTATTCAAGAAAGATACCGTAATAAGTTGGCATTGAAAGTTAAATGACAAAACAGCTTCCTGGATCTCCTTGTTTATAGGGTGCATGTCTGGGTTGTATGAGCAACAGGCAACACACTTTGTAATTTTTTTTTTTTTTTTTTTTTACTTTAACTACAGTAAGTACTTTCTTGTAACCTAAATAACTGACTGCAAGAGCAAATTAGTTTTGGCTTAGTGATCTGATGCTGGGATCAAGTGTATTTTTATCTTTGGTAGGCTTCTTAATGTATGTTCCCTCTATCTACTAAGACCTAAATTCTTTGAAGGCTTTTTTGGCCCAACTGCTGGGAAAGTATAGATACCAATACCTTGCCTATGAGTTAGTTTCTCCAAGTTTTGGGGTTTCTTTACAATATTGTCATACTGATAAAAATAGTCAACCCTTATAACAGTGTTGTTCTCTGGAAAATTTCGGGAGATTCAGTTCAACTTATGCTTGATTAGTTGCAAGCCGGTCATTTATCTGTTTTAAATGAAGAAAGTAAATACCCTGTTGTACAATAAAATGGGAGTACAGATTTTGCAGTCTTACTAAAAAAAATAGTTGATGTTTGAGGAATACATAGGATAATTAGTTACTTACAAATAAATCATCTTATTTTTCCTGTACTTGTGAAAATTTTTTATGTTGTTAAAAGTAGTGTGAAAATATTTGTATGTCAGCTATTTTGGACTTGTATTTCATACTGTACTTTTCTCTGTATTGAGATTAATGATGAGAAAAAGGGTAAGGCATTTTTGTTACGGCCAATTTATTTCATTTCAGACTGTATTATCATTTGGTGAAAGCCCTATTGATTAGCCTTCATAGCTTTACCGAGCTTTTCTTCTAAGCACTTAGAGTTTGAGTTGTCTCAGTCCCATAGGACTGAAAGAAGGCTGTTAGTACCATGAAATTCTTCTTCTGCAGCTTGAAGCCTCTTCTTGGAATGCAAAATATTAGCACATTAATGTTATTAACCCCTTTAGTACAAAATGCTTTTGGAAGTAAAAATATTTTTATATCTTCAAAGTCTGGATTGTTTCTTCTATATGAGTACAGTTTCTTAAAGCTGAAAAATGTGTTGCTGTGCAACAAACAGATGCTGCTCTAACAATGCAATACATTATGTACCAAAAATGATCTTGGTTTTAATCATAGATGCTGATTTAATGAGACAAGACTAGCTTACATCAAAAATGGATTTAGGGTGTGATTTTGTTTTCTCTGTGTTTTCTCTACATAATTAATAGGAATATGGTACCTTATATATTCTGTTTTAAATTTGAAACTGTACTTTGGTTTTATGCCATTTTGTACTCCTGGTTTCCAATTCTGCCTTGTGTAATACTCTTTTTTACCCCTTTTTGTGATATGAACACAAGGGCATTAGTAATCTTGTATCTTTAATGTATTTCCTTAAAAAGTATTGCCTTTTTACAGAATTGTTCTGTTCATACTTAATCCTCCCATTTTGCCCACATGTCTTTTTTCACTTTCTGAACATTTCCTGTCCAGTGTTTTCATCCTGCATTTACCACGTGAGACAAGTAAGATTTTTGTCTTTAACTAATGTTAGTTTATGAATCAGAAAAACAATTCTAATCAATATCTTCAGACACTATCAGTACTTTATATCTTGAGAACACGCCTGACCCCCTGGGGGCATTTATTGTTGATATCTCTTCAGTTTAACTTTCATTTTATTCTGCAGATATTTTGTAACTCAGCATTAGTTACTAGCTCTAATCCTTCTATCACCAATATAAATTTTGATTGACAATTTTAGTTTTAGATAAAGTCAGATAAAACTATACTTGAAGGGGAAAAACTCTTCATACTGTGTTTTTAATTCCACTGAACCCAGCAGAGTTAAATGTAGTTTGGATGCACAGGCAAGAATTAATGATTGGAAGATACAGAGTTGGTAAATTATTTATTCTGGCCCTGAGGAAGCTGAAAAGCTGAGTGAAAGACTAATAAATCATTTGTGGTAGTGCTGGTTGTCACTTCCAATTATTTTAGACGGTTTTGTGATAAACTGCAGCACCTGCTAGATATCCCTGCACCATCCCTTGATGCTTGCAGTGCAGCTTGTTCAGTCGATTATCAAAGGCAAATTTGTCTAAAGTTTCCTCAGGTTGGAAAGAGAATTACTTTTCTCAGTCACCCCTTCCTCCATTTTTTAAGCTCCTTTTTCATTGCATGCATGAAATAGATAAAATCCATTATATATGTAGAATTTTATGGACATAATGTACATTCAGGTATGGTCGATTGAACCACTGAGGAACAAGATGAGGAGTGACTTGTCTGTGTGAGTGTAAACCTACCCTTGAAAGGCTGGCTTGCTTTCATCTTTCTGAATAGAAGCTGTTTCTAAGATATGGAAACTAGTATTCATCCTTTGTTTTTGAGGATTGTGTTGGAGCTAGTGCTGAAGTTACAGAGAAGACTGACTTGAGTATCAGTTAACTTTGTCACTTGTTAAACTTTTCTACTGCTTTTGTTCAGTCTTTGTTTAAAATTACAATTAAATGTGCAGAGCTCCTCACTGTTGATCCTCAGTGTGCAACACTTGAATAATTAGAGCAAGGCAGAGAAAAGTAGATGGAGGAGTGGAGAGAAGGTTTAGAGAGAACAAGGGAGTGCTCCCTCTCTTGAAAGGAGAGGGAGCAAAACATGGGAAAGATTAAGGTTGTTGGTAGAGAAAGACTGAAAGTAAGATGAATGGTGAAAGAAGAAAGAACTGGGGTGGTTTAGTGGAAGGCAGATGTTTCTTTATGCCACCTCAGTGAGAGTAGTGTTGTTAGAAATTGTCTCATTTAGCTGCCACCCTTTTCTCTGACACAAAAGAACCAGGCATACCCTGAACGTACTTGTCTTTCCAAACTGAAAAAGTGGTAAAATGTAATGCCATTCTGTATGCATTACTTGGAAGCTTGTAAACTGGTAGTTTCAGAAAAGGAAAAAAAGTGGTTTAGAAAGGTGAGCTCAAAGTTCACTTTGTGTGTTGTCAGGATGGTGAGGAGGGAGCTCTTGGTTGTGCAAGCACTCATGTATTCTATTTCTGCTCATCTTGTGGGAAGGACTTCAAAAATTTAAAATTGCATTTATTTAAAAAATTAGAATGCATCAACTAGTCAACTCAAAGAGTTGTTGGGATTCTCTTTCATGTCTCTGTTACTGGTGGAAGGATGCATCTTAACATACAGTACTGAAAGACTTGCTAGAAAATGTTGAATGCTGTAACTTAATGGGTATACAGTAAGTTTTCATTATCTTTTCCATTACCTTCCTAACTTAATCCATCCAAATAACATTGAATTCTAAACGTTCTGAGTCAATACAACTTACAACTCCAATTCTTGGAAGGTAAAAATTAGAGTTTTTATATTTATTTTAATTTTTCCATTACTCAGTTCCAGCTTGGAATTTCAGGTGAAATTTTTTGATGGTATTTTAACCCAGATAACTAATTGTATTGGGTTTTCATGGCCAGGTTTTGGTAGTAGGGTTGGGGCACAGGGGTGGCTTCTGTGAGAAACTGCCAGAAGCTTCCCCCTTGTCCGACACAGCCAATGCCACCGGCTGCAAGATGGAGCCACTGTTGGCCAAGGCCGAGCCAATCAGTAGCGCCTCTGTGATAATATAATTAAGAAAAAAAGGGGAAGAGAAAAAAAGCTGCACACTTTGTAGCTGGGGAGAGGAGTTAGAAGATGTGAGAGAAATAACCCTTGCAGACACCAAGGTCTGGGAAGGAGGGGGAGGAGGTGCTCCAGGTGCTGGAGCAGAGATTCCCCTGCAGCCTGTGGTACAGACCATGGTGAGGCAGGCTGTGCCCCTGCAGCCCATGGAGGTCCATGGTGGAGCAGATGACCACCTGTAGCCCACGGAGGACCCTACACCGGAGCAGGTGGATGCCTGAAGGAGGCTGTGACCCCGCAGGAAGCCTGTGCTGGAGCAGGTTCCTGTCAGAACCTGTAGCCCGTGGAGAGAGGAGCCCAGGCTGGAGCAGGTTTGCTGGCAGGACTTGTGACCCCGTGGGGGACTCGCACTGGAGCAGTCCCTTCCTGAAGGACTGAACCCCATGGAAAGGACCCATGCTAAAGCAGTTCGTGAAGAGCTGTCAGTCATGGGAAGGACTCAGGTTGGAGAAGCTGGTGGAGGACTGTCTCCCGTGAGAGGGACCCCATGCTGGTGCGGGGGAAGGAGTCCTCCCCCTGAGGAGGAAGGAGCGGCAGAAACACCGTGTGATGAACTGACCCCACCCCCATTCCCTGTCCCCCTGTGCCACTGTGGGGAGGAGGTGGAAATCAGGAGAGAAGTGAAGCCCAGGAAGCAGGGAGGGGTGGGGGGAGGTGTTTTAAGATTTTTTGGGTTTATTTCTCATTATCCTCTTGTCTGATTGATAATAAATTAAAATCTGTTTTTTTCCCCCAAGTCGAGTCTGTTTTGCCCGTGCTGGTAACTGGTGAGTGATCTCTCTCTGTCCTTATCTCAACCCAGGAGCCTTTTGTTATATTTTCTCCCCCCTGTCCAGCTGAGGAGGGGAAGTGATAGAGTGGGCTTTGGTGGGCATCTGGCACCTAGCCAGGGTCAATCCACCACACTAGTTCAAGACAAATCAGAGGAAATGACCATGCTGACTAAAATCAGAATTAAAAGGGCTTTGTTTTTTTGCTCTAAGTCTTGTTCATATAGAGACATGTTTTTTACATTGCACTCCTGTAGGTCAGGAAAGAATCAGATGGAAATACCAGGCACAGTCACCTTGCCTCCCCAGATGATTTCACTACAGAGATCTGCAGAATTTCAGCTTTAGATCTGTGAATTTTAAGGAAGCTCCATGAATACATCTGTTCAGATTCAAGAAAATAAATAGTAGGTGCCAGAAAAATATACTAAGTTCTATCAGGGGGTTCCTGTTAAGTTGTTTGCTGGGCAGGATTTTTTGCTCAATTTTCTGGAAGCTTTTTTTATTGTATCAGTGTTCGTTATTTGCAACTACTGGTGACAGTAGAGAAAGGACAGGCTCTAGGAGCTAATCTGTATTATTATAATTGTGTTACTATTTCTGTAAGCATGGTATATCTGATGGTAACAGAAATCAATGAAACTTTTGTGCATCTTGAATCTGCCATTTATTCTTGATTTAAACATCTAGACTTACATGGATATTAGTCATCAGGTTTTTGTTCTGTTCCCAAAGAAAGGTGATGTCCATCGTAAATGTTGGTTTTCAAATAAATATTTTTGCTGTAGTAGTTTTATATTTATTTATTGCTAAACACAATTGTTATGTTTATGCCTTTTTAAAAAGAGATTACAGACCTTAATGTGTACAAAATTCATTATTTCTGTAGTTTTCCATGAAAATGGAATACCAATTAATTTACTTGTAGGACTTTTAAATTCATGATTTATGGCAGTTCATATTGAGTTAAGTGCACAGAGATAGCAATAATTTTTTTAAGGCAATTTCATTTATAGGATGAGTATGCTGGCTGTATGTTAAAAGGGTAAGAAGTAAGAAAATGTATTTTGAAGTGAAAATGGTTTTCTTTTATGAGACATTGCTTATAATGAACCGAACTCTTAACTATGCTTTACAAAAACAGTGAATTTTATCTTCAGACAATTTTTTAAATTCTTAGATTAAGATAGAAGAATGCATCTTCCTGCTTTTCCTGTGGTTTTATAACTTTGAAAGTCATTGAACTCCTCTCATCAAAAAACTTGGAAAAATCAGATCCAGTATTTAGCACCCACCTGAGAGACTGTCACAGGTGCTGGTTAAGTCACTGAGCAAACTGCTTCCAGGTTTTCACCTCTTTTTTTTTTTTTTTATACCTTAGTAGTGAGGCTTATGCCACCAACAGTGACTCATGCCAGACACACTTCTAACCTGGTCTCCTTTCTCCAGGCTGGCTGAAGAAAGATACTTAGGGAGAAGTTTGAGAAGTCTGTGACGTTATTTCCCACATATGTTGTTTTGTCTTCTGGAAATCTGAAAGCTTTTGGACAAGGCGAATCAGATGTGGTGTCTTTTTATATAGCAGTTTTCAACTTTATTGTTTGGGTTTTTTTCCCCTTGTTTTTGTCTCTACTCCAAAAAAGTGGTCGCTTTTTGAACCTCTATAAAGTTTTAATGTCCTGTGGTAAGGAGTTCCATGGCTTGACTGTTAATTCTGTGAAGAAATAGCTCCTTTTCTTTGTTTTGGAAATGCCCCTTTTTAACTTCATTTAATTTTTCCTTTCTCTACTTCTGTGAGATTAGAGCAGCAAACACATAAAGTCTGTTTTTTTGTTTTGTTTTTATTTAAATTCAGTTTCATAACTAATTTTATGCTCTAAAATGGATTGCTGTGATCTCAGTTTTAATTTTAAATATATTTTAGAAGGAATAATAGTTAAATATTTCAAAATGTATATATCTTTAGTCTATGCATTTGGCTTTTTGACTTGGGGGCAAGAAAAGATAGCATCAGTTATCTGAGCATCCTTAAATGGGAAAAGAAATGTAAGGAATTTTTTCACAATATTTTATCTTTTCATAACAATGTTTTCTGCAAAATGCCATGTCGATTAATTCCAGCGTAGGTGAAACTGATGTTATTCACTGTTACGAAGCTCCAATTATTTTACCTTTTAAAAACTTCCTTATGTTATGAAACAGAAAGGAACCTAATCCATTATGACTTCCTTTGAGCGTCTCAGTGTGATTTTTTTTTTTTTTAAAGATGTTACATGCATTTCCAAAAAAAACAGGTGACATAGAAGTACTTTCCTCCAACAAATAATTAGTGATCTGTCTTTGTATACTGCAGAATAGAATAATGTGGTCAAGATAATTTGAACGCTAAAGGCAAACTGTAAAATAAAAAACATTATCCCTGTTTTCCTTAAAAAAGAACAGTTTGTAAATTCCAGATTGCTGGTGAAGACATGCATTGATTTGTAGAACTAGACTGTACACAGTGATTAAAATATTGATTTAAAGACAGTTTCTCTTCTATAAATATCTAAGTAGTGCACTTTCTTTTCCAATTAAGTTAATTTTAGAAGCTATTCCCAAATATTAAATACTTTTTCTCTGCTGTTGAAAATAGTGATAAATTATAGAGTTAGTAAGACTGATATCACTTACAGGGTAATTATTTGACACTGTTTTAAAGAGTTGTGGTAGGAGTGTATCTGGAAAAAAAAATCCCAAGGATAGCTAACCTTTATTCAAGCCTGAGAGGTCATACATATCTAATTTACTCAAGTTCTTTATTATATTTCTATCATTAGAAGTAGGAGGAATACACTGTATACAGTGCAGTCAACTTTAAAAAAAAAAAAAAGGCTAACAAGCTATGGAACACTGAAGATAGACCTGAATAGGGAAGAAAAAAATTATGCAACCTCTTGTTTTCTATATTAGACCAGATTTTAAACCTATCTCATCTTTGTCGTTTAAAGCAGATATCCACAAAGCACAGCAAAGGTATTTGCCAGTGAAATTTGCCTATGAAAAACAATTCCTGTGTGAAGAAGATTGTCAGCTTTTTAGAGTTTGCTTCCTTTGGAATGACAGCGTGAAGTGAATGGTATGAAAAGAGAGATAAACCTCCTCTAGTAATAGAAGGGAAGGTGGCAGGGGCATGGCAACTGTTGGCAGACAAATACAAAACCGAGGTGGACTGGGGTCTCGCCTCTCTGCCGAGGTCCAGCGCTCTCTTCTCCGCAGTGTTGTTTGGCAATGCTCAAGCAGTGCAGTAAGTGCCATTTTCTATCAGTCCTTTCCAAGGGAAGAAGTGTTAGCAAAAGAGTCTTGTTTTGTATCAGGTGTCTGAAAAACAGGATGTGTAGCTTAGCAAGACCAAGAAATGTACTTTGGACTTGGAGTTGGTGATGGTGGTTGTTACCTGCTGGGAATGTTTGTTTTGTGGTCTGAACCAACCTCCAAGAAAGTTCTGTTCTTCATAAAAAATGATTTTATCATTCTAATCATAGAGAATTTTCTCCACTGTGGAACTTTGGGTAGTCATTTAAACCGATATCAAGCAAGTGCGTAGAAGAGAGAGAGAGCTCAAAACCAGAATTTTATGACTTGCTCTTGAAATATGCTGCAGCTGAGTGATGATGAAGATATGAATAATTGAATAACTTTTAGTCATTGCTAGAATGGAGTACAGTTTTTCAGCTAACAGAAGAGGTGGTAAGTGTTTTTTCTGCAGATGCTGCCAAATACCAGGTTAGCATCAATGAAGAATGTAAGAGTGTTGCTAAGCTACGGAGTAGATTGGCTAATTGTTGATTAAAACACATTCTACTAAATTATGTTTTAAGTTGTTTTCTTTTGACCATTTCCTCTCTAGTCTCTTCACTGTGTTCAGCATCACCCAGGTGTTTGTCCGTGAGGTGTTTTTTTCCACGTGCTTTAAGGTGGTGACATGATCACAGCAGGCAGTTGGAATGGTGTATTGGTACACTGTTAATCCTATGCCTGTGTCACTTACCAAGTGTTGCGTGAAAGGGGTGGTAAAACAGTTTAGCAGGAAATAAACCCGCTTGTGTTCCAGCTCACCCTCAGATAACTGGAGGAGCTGGGGGCAGCCAGGCTTAAATCCTGAGTGATGCTCAATTGAGCACTACAGGTCTGACAAAGGTAGACTCACATGATAGTGCCCTGCACTTCTGTACCCATGATTTATGGACTCACATGGCTAAACCTGCAGAATTTAGCAGCGTCCTGCTGAACACAGGTCAGTTGGGGTGGCTGGTTACAGACGGACACAGTTCGATGTGGCACTACCAGTCTGGTTATACCAATGCTGGATCCAGTCGATAGTGCCCCGCACCCGCTGTCCAGTCACCATCTCTGGACTCCCACAGCCTTATCAGGCGGTGCCCAGTGAGAAATTGTGCAGCAAGTCAGTAAGTGAATGAGGCACTTTAATAGAGCAGCAGGAATGGTACAGGTTGGTGCGGATTGCCGGTGATAAACTGTGTCTGCAGAGGTGTGTGCAAGCACTAAGGTTACAAGTTACCAGAAGTGTTAAATTCTCTAGAGATTTCTAGGTCTCTGAGAAAGTTCTCAGGGCCATTTAAATCTTACCCAAAGGTGTCCCTATGGGGGGCAAGAGAGGCTCAGCCCGTCAGCTGGTCCCAGGGGTCAGAGGTCTGCAATGGAGTCGTCCCTGACTGGTCTGCAGTGATGTCATCCTGACCATGATGGTATCTTCCCCAATCGTGATGGTGTCTTCCCTCATTTCCCTACTTTCTTTGGGCTATTTTTATATTATTTTTTTACCTTCAAGGTGGAGCTTGAGTGACTCTAGTCATACCTTTACGGTGATTGGCAAAAGACACTTCCATTCCCCTTTTAGGGTAAAAGTTACCAAAACTTGGAGCACATGCTGAGGAAGGAGGGGGGTCAGTGATCTGGAGTTATGTTTTTGTCACAGAATAGTGAAAATTGATATTTCTCCTCTTCATTGACAAAGATACCATTTTGAGATGCTGCTAAGTGCTTTTAGTCTCTTGCTTGGTCTGAAGCTAAATAAGTTTGTAGTTGGCCTTTCAAGTAATTTCATGACTTGCTTAGGGACAGGTAATGCAATACTGAGGACTAAACTACTGCTGGTTATGTTTGTTCACTGTTGGATTAATGAATATTTTAATAAGGAAAGACAGATTCTTCAGTTACTACATTATTTCTGTCCAGAGCTATGCAAATTCATGACTCTGCCACAAGTCACAGGTCATGGATTAAATCTGGAGATCTTTACATTGCAGTCCAGACCTTCATAAAAAAGTATGCTGAAGATTGAAAGTGTGGGTAGTTACTGCTGTGGAAATGAGCTAAATAGTTCCTTATTTTTGCAAAAGCCTTATATATGTGCCTGATCTTGATAATGCTTTTATGTACTCAACATTGAGAAAGATAATTCTTGGAGAAACCTTTTGAGGCTCATGTTTCACCCTCTATCACTGCATTTAGATGATTACCAGGACCCATGCTATCCCAACATTTCTCTGTCATGAGTAGTCAGTTACTGCCATGGATATTTCTGAGGAAGAATTTGGTAGTTTTCTGGACACTGTTAGAAAGACCCGCTCAAGGCTTGTGGTGTGACCCCAGCCCAGGCTTTGAGACATACATTTCAATTATAATACTTTGCTTTCTGTCAATTAATATTTTAATTTTGGGGTGATATTTTATTTTTTAATTTTTCAGAAAACCTGTGTTAACTAATAGAGAAGCCGACTGTTTCGATGGGCCACTGTATTCATGTGTAGATATGAAATAAAATAGTCATTTCACCATGGTTTCATCAGTACTGGAGTTTGTGGATGCCCTTGACCCTTTCTGGTGTAAGCAGCAGCCTTGGACATTCTTGCTGACCACTGCCTGAAAAACGCAGTGTTCTATCAAAGACAGTGATTGGGTTGCAGTGGTCTTAATTTTGACATCTTGCTTCTTTATTTAGATTTCCACCAGACTTTCCTGTTTGTTTTTTCTAAATGCCTCCATCCTGCTGCATGGTGTTGGCAATAGATCTCTTGTGGTCTATTCTCAGAAATAACAACAGACTAAGAACAAAGTTGTTTTGTTGCTCCAGATTGTTAATTTTTCTCTCTAAAGATTTAGAAGATTAAATTTCAGATACAGTGATTATTGGATAATATTTGAACACTAATTAAAGGTATTAAATATAACATTTTGAATATTACTGTTCTTCTTGGAAGTTGAAATTTACTACTTCATTGCAGAACAGGATAGGCTACTAATTGGGCAGTGGCTACAGTTGTCTCTTTCTTTGCTTTGCTCTTATCTGGACATTAATGTTGTAGATATTTTCAGACCTAGCAACTTACTATTTCATAATAGAAATCAGGCTGATTAATGTAACCAGCAACAGGAAAACCATAAATATGCTCTTTAACCGAGTCTTTTCTTGATGAAAATGTGTGTAATGAGATGTAATTTTTTAAAAGTTCATGTTGCTACTTATCCATTGTGGATTTATTTGGGGGAAAGAGATGCAAGATGTGGGTATGACTTATGCATTCAAACTTGCTTATTTGTATGATTATTTATTTAAATAGTAAAATAGTAAATTTAAAGCATATGGCATATTTTGGTTTTCTATCTTGAATGTGTTCGTTACTGTGTATCAGCACTGCTGTGTGCTGAATTTTCTTTGAAAGGATGCTTTTATATGGTGAACTTGAGTTGAAATTTGTTTTTTGCTTAAATCTAGGAAAACACTGACATTGAATATTTGACTGAAGAAATAGGCTTTGACTTTCAGCCATTAGGTTTCATAGGTAGTTCTGGTCTTACTTTGTCTAAAGATGGATCACTCTAGGGTGCAGTTTTTCAGCATGACATGTTGGGAAAATGCTTTGTTTCCTAACAAGAAATCTGTGAATTGGGAAGGCAAAGATCAGAGCAATTAAAAATCAGTCTTGAATTTTATTCCATGCAAATAGCTTCTGTGCTATTCTCATCCTGCTGATATTTTGAGTATTTCAGCTACTCAAATACGTGTGATTTTTAATGCCACGTGCATGAAACGGGAGAGCTGATATAAAATAATTGTGTCTGGATAGTCTTCATGACTCACATGACCATAATAATCCAAGTGAGAGTTTTGTCCTAGCTACAAAAGCACAAGTTTGTAACTGCTTAAATAGTTCTGTTTTAAAGATGTGTGAACTAGTTGTTTGGGTTTTGGGCTAATAGCTGTATTTTGAAGAGAAAGAGTTTCACATCACCCAACTTTTGAATCTGACATTGGTGACTCTCCTAATTGTAATAGAGCTGTGGAACTGTTTTGTTCCAGATGGAACTTTAATCTGGCTTCTGATTGAGCTGAGTGTCCTTGTAGAGTCTCTTAGCATCTGCTTTGGAAATGTATATAACATTATTCAAAATTTGTACCAAATTAAACCACCCTAAGGCTATAATTTAATTTTTCTTTATTGAGGAATGTATTGTCAACAACTTTATGCCACAGAGTAAAACCTACACCACATCTATTATTTTTTTGGCTATTAGCTGGTCATTTAGATTACTGTGATTGCATTTCCAATTCTTCAAGTTTACCTTATCAATTGAAAGTTTACATTAAGGAATTAACAAATATGTTCAGAGTTTGGGTTTCTTTTGTGTGTTTTGTTTTGGTTTGTTTTTTTTTTTTTTTCTCTGAAAGAAGGTGATCTTAAATTTGTGCTAGCGTTAATTATTGGATTATATTTTTATTTATAAAATGGAAATGATTTTATGATTGTAGATAATTTCTGTGAGTGAAGTTAGAGATACTTGGTTTTGTGTTTGGATTGTAAAATGAGAAAGAACGCATGAAATATATAGAAATACACCATACCCCATTCATTTAACATCTGTACCTTATTTTAGTTTCTTTTGTATCTTGAACTGTTAATGATTGTGACTTTTCATATTTTTTATTTCTCTGAAGTGAGCCATATTTAATTACAGTTTTTATTCTAAAATCTTCCTCTCAAGCTCAGTATAACTGCTGTTTCGAATATGAGTTCTCTTATTAAAGGTGATCGGATTAGGGTAGCAAATTGATGCAGTTTTTCTGTTAGGATGTAATTTGTGAAATGCTCTCTAACTTGAGTAGATGTGCTTGAAAAGATGAAGGTGGTGTTACCAGCAAGATCAAAGTCTGAAGTTTGAGCGTATCAATTGTCTGCTAAAGCATTTCTCAGCCTTAAAAGGTCTTGCCTTTTAGTACCCCAAAGTCTCAGGGAAATCACTGAGAACTTTATCCGAGTGTTGAAAATTTAAGAAATATGTATTTTCTTGTCCTTGTGACTTTTCTTTGTTTCTGTGGTTTGTCTTTATCCATGCTTCTGCTTAATCTATTGAAGAAACTTCACTAAAATCCACTGATGTGACGTAACAAATTCCTTGCCTTGAAATTGCTGCTTCTGCTGCTGAGCAACATGGTGAAGTCAGGAGTGCATCTTTATCGGGTTATGCGAAACAATTCCAGTTTCATTGCAGCTGCTAGCAGAGTTGATGGGCAATATTTGTTTGCTGAAGGGTAATTTTATTGAAATGTGCAAAGACCTGTCTCTTTCCAGAAAGCATCTGTGGAAAAGTTTTAAGAGAAAAGGGAAGATCCTGCCCCTCTACAGCTACTGAGTTGTTTTGGAACATGCTACATGGAAATCTGTCTTCTTTATTTGGACTGATTCAGGATGCAAAACTGTGATCTAAGTCAAACAGAATAGTGAGTTAAGCCTTGATCTTTTAGTTAAAAGTTTTACTAACCAAGTTAGGAAGTGTGATGAAGCAGTTTATGTTGATGGTAATGTTCAGCAGACACTCTTATTTTAATTTTGGGCATGAACCAATCTCAAAAGGGCAGTTAGCATGAACTGAAATTGTGATCATCTGGCTATCACCACTTACCATCTACCAGAATTATTGTACTTTGTTTATTCTCTTATTTACTCTTTTGTTGCTGGGTGGAAGAGCAGTGAACACTTATCTAAGTTCAGTCCAGGAAATGGTAGAGCACTGTATTAAGTTCATTTATAATCCCCTTTTCCTATTGCAACTATGCTACCCTACAGAAAGGGAAATAGAACTCCTGAAGTACAAATGCCATTCTCACTGCCTCCAGCAGGATGTGACTTCCCCAACTTTTTGAAGAATGGGTATCAACACTTACCATCGAGTGTAGAATTTGGGCCCTAGTTCACATTGTCCCCACTTCAACTTCTGCAGCATTAGATCTCTCCATACTCCTTTATTAAATTCTTGTGCAAGTCTTATGCACTCATTTGGATTTATATTAAAGAAAAAACAGCAACTCAGAAGTTACTTATCTTACTCTCCAGATGCTTCTGGAATGATTATTGATTTAAAAACAATAAAATTGACATGAGAACAGAATTGCAACCATACAAAATGAATTAGCCATTCAAACCATGTAAAAGGAAATCTCCTTACATATCTTTCTTTGGACATGTTAGCTGCCCTACTCAATCTTTCTTCATGCTCCATCTTCTCATGCCTGAAGAAGTTTAGAACAGGTTTGTGTTTCCAAGCTCTTCTGTCAGTGGATGAAAGAAGAGGGAGAGGTTGCACACAAGTTGGTTCACATCAGAAACTTACATTGTGGAGAAAGGCAATGACAGGGACAAAATGGGATATCTGTTTGGGCCAGTCTCCTGTTATATCACCTTAAATCAGCATTAAATTGTGTCATGCATTTATTAGTGTATGAAAATGGTGATATTTTTGTGGTTTCCTTCCGTACACTTCAAGCAGCCCCATTTGTGTGTTGACACAAGACAATAGTTATGAAGTGAGAGTACACATGAGATAGAGACACAACTGCCAAATTAATCTCCCTGGTATTTTAATGCCATCAGTTTCTACTGAAGTCTGAAAATATGTGACGATACCACTCATTAATTTCTGGAAAGCAGTTTAAAAGTAAATACTGTCCTACACCAGCACACCATTGGAAAGACCCTAAAACTAACAAGGCATCAAGTAAATGGAAATCTAAAACTACAGTGATACTAAATATTCCACCTTTAAGGTTAAACGTCTCTTTCAAAAACTTGTATTTCAGGACCTCTGTGGAATATGTTTTTCCAAGTAACTTTTCATATAAAAAACAAGTAAAAAAATAAACACCTCTTCCCTTTACGTTCCTGAATTCTTCTATCTGTGACTCTTGCAAAAACCAATCATTGCATTGTGACTTGACTGTTCATTTGGTGACTTTCAAACTTTTGTTACTTTTTTACATGCAGAAAATTGTTATAGTCTGGTAATTGTTACTTTGCAGGTGTTGAAAGGACTAGTTTTGTAGTTTTGAAAGGACTAGATATAAATTAGATCTTGTGTGTAGTCACAAATAGAAAAACAAAATTCTAACCTCTTTTATAGCACCCCATGACAGTTTTCAGTCTCCACAGAATAAGTTTTATGATGGTTATTTTTGTGTGTTCTGATCTGATGACATGAAATTGAAAAATTAAAGCATGGAGCAAAATGAACCAAAAGAAACATGAGTTGTGGGAACATGACCTATCTTCAGAAAGTCACTGTTTCCTTCTTCTTCTTACATGAGACACTTTCTTTATAGCTTGCATATGCCATCCAGTATGTAGCATGATCCCCAGGAGACTGGTTGTTTTACCATTCAACTGGCCAACTGCTGAGCTGAAAGTATTTCAACACCTGTGTGATCCCTGCATGGGTATACCAGTAGGAGTCACAGATCAATGCACAGTGTTTTTAGACTGTAATTTAATTTACTATTTTGCATAGTTAAAGAGTGATTTATAAAAATGTGAAAAGTAATAGACTTTCTTCTGAGTTTGTAGCCATTGATTACTAATAGTGTATTAATTTATCCTCACTAAAATGAAATTAAATTATATAAATACGTATCTCTGATAAATGAAGATGTTATACTTCAGTGAAATTGTTAAAATCGAAGCGTATTAAATAAACTGAAAATATTTAACTCATAGATACTTGAATTTCAGTTTGACCTATGTTTGTTAAAGGCAGATGTGTTTGTCATTCTGATGAAGATGCATTTCTTCATACCTTGCTGTTGACAGAATCTCACCTACTTTTCCCATTTATTATGATAATAGTCTACCAGATGTCATATGTCACAGCCTAGTGAAGTTGTCTCTGCCTATTACTACTTTATATATAATGTGCCTTCTTGTTTATCTTTCCTTAATTTAGAAAGTGTTATATGCTCTTTGACATTCTCTATTTTATGAGGAAAAGAAGAGACAGACTATTTAAAATATTTGAAAGCAATTTTGGAAACTGTAGGCTATTTTCTTCCTATTGTAAGTACCATTATGTTGAAGTATACCTTTATGTGGATGGATAACCTGAATCTCATAGAAATGGTTTTATGTCTTAAAACTCTAGTAAATGTTGACTTAATATATCTAGTTGTGTAGTGCTGTGCAACTTTTAAAAAAATTGCTGGTTTCATACATAGGTAAGTGCTAGTAAAGGGAAGAAAAACACAGATTATTCTATGTTATGGATACTTGTAGTGGTAAGAGTAACAGAAGTCATAACTCCTCACCTAAAACATAAATTCAGCAAATATTATATTTAAAGATAGTTATAATCTAAAAGACAGGACAGTCTCTTATATATGTGTACAGATAGGCGCAGAGTCGAAACAAGTCTTGGCAGAGGAACAGTAGTGAGATCAGCAAGCTGTCTTTTGGTTCACAGCCTTTGAGCTTTAGTGGGACTGGTCTTCAGCACTCGTCATTCAAGGTATGGTATTGTACATCCCTATGTGTTAAAACCATGTTGAATACACACCACACTTGTGATGATAGGAACATCAAGTTGTAGAAGCATTTTAAAAAGAAGTAGAGCTACTTGGAACCACTGCCGAATTTCATTCATTTTTTTGGCAGTTGGGGAACTAGCACTTGTCAGTTGCATAGGAAAATTCTATTTCCATACGAACCTTTTTGCTTAAAATGTTCATGTCTTGGGAAGAGTGCATTTTCTACAAATATGAGCAGTGTTCATTTTGCATTATGTGCTAAAATAATTCTGGCTATTCTTTCTTCTGTTTTGTTTTTATGTTAAGGGGTTTTTTTCTGTATTAAAATTAAGGTAAAAGTATCCTCTAGATTTGTAGATCTGTGTGCTTGCACATTAGAGTCTATGGAGAAATTCCCTATAAGACATTATTTTTCTTTCAAAATCAATATTAAGAAGTTAAAAGACTTTTCTTTGTCCAGAGCAACAGCAAGAACATGCAACTATCAGCAATTTAAGGTAGTTTGCTTTCTTGTATTTTACTGTGGAATTGTTGATACAAGAATTTAACTATTTCATGAAAATACTTTTGTTATTCTACAGTAATAATGTAGATGAAACACTGAGTTCTTTTTTATTTGTTCCTGAAGAGATCATTGCAGTCCTTAAAGCTGCATTATATAGTGTAATATAGATGAATATGACAAAAGTCAACATAGAAAACTATTATGCTTCAAGTAGAGGAAATCAATATGAACACTGACATTTTTCTTTTGCTTTTGTAATCTTTGTGCAACCAGAATGGACCAAGACTCAGAATATTTGAAGTTAGACATTCATGAAAAAAATCATCTGAATAAAACCTAGGGCACTGTCTGAAATCAATATTGTGCTCCTGAAGTTTCTTTCAAAATGAATTTTAATTTATCTTTTTTGAAAAGGTACTTAAATATAATTTGTATGTCTTCCAAAGGCTTGAATTTTTCAAGTGACTCTATTTTACTTTCAAAATGAAAGCAAAGGAATAAATTAAATTGTAAAGATCAATTATCTGTAAAAGCCAAACAAAACTGAAACTTTTTATGTTCAATAGTTACCTTTCTTTTGTTGAAATGATCATCCTTCAAATGTCCGTCGTCGTATAATGAAAATTAGGAGATAAATTTGCATAAAATAGCCAATTTCTTAGGTTTTTTCCTCCCCTGTCCTCAAATAAAATGTTGTAGATAGCAAAAACCAGTCCTGTTACTGTCCTTTCACAGTCCTGTTACACTGATCAGAAACCACTGAGAACATTTGTCTAAGTGAGCAAAGCCTGTGATACTTAGAAAATGTTTCTACCTTTCTGTAGAAAAGACAGCTGTAGTATTGAAACTGATTAAAATAATGAGGCATCAAACAATAATATCTTTAGGTTGATGGAACAAATATGGAATAGTTGATGTGCTGCTTATACTTCTGAATTCAGCACTTAAGACATTGTTTGAAGATTTAAGCACTTTCTTCAGTCTTTACCTTTTCAAAATAGAAGCAGTGGCTGGTTTAATTAAAGGTGAAATAACCCTCAGTTTTCTCTCCTTACAGTTCATAATGCCAAGTAGACATAGGTACTTATATTTCTTAGAAAACTCTTAAGTTTGAAATAGAAGAAGCAGCTTTCATAGCATTTAGAAATAATTCTACTATAAAGTTTTGATTTAGGCTTGCAGTCTCTGTCTTCTAGAACTTTCTATTTTTTGTGATAATAATGTGACGACATAATTTTGAATTCTGCCAACATTCCAAATATGATCAAATTTATGACTGTATTATGACAGCACCCAGTTCTGAGGCCCCCAACACAAGGACATGTACCTACTGGAGCGAGTCCAGAGGAGGCCATGAGGATGATCTGAGGGCTGAATCACCTCTCCTATGAGGACAGGCTGAGAGAGTTGTTGGGGCTGTTCAGCCTGGAGAAGAGAAGGCTTTGAGGAGATCTTATAGCGGCCTTCCAGTACCCGAAGGGGCCTACAAGAAAGCTGAGGAGGGACTTTGGCCAAGGGCAGGGAGTGATAGGATGAGGGGTAATGGTTTTGAGCGGAAAAAGGCTAAATTTAGGTTAGATATTAGGAAGAAATTCTTCACTGTGAAGGTGGTGAGACCCTGGAACAGGTTGCCTAGAGAAGTTGTGGATGCTCCTCCCTGGAAGTGTTCATGGCCAGGTTGGATGAGGCTTTGAGCAACCTGGTCTAGGGGAAGGTGTCCCTGCTCATGGCAGGGGAGTTGAAACTGGATGATCTTTAAGGTCCCTTCCAACTCAAACCATTCTGTGATTCTATGATTATGATTCTTGCTCAATTCTTTATTTGAATGTGTTTTAAATAAACACTAATTATACTTACAGTTTGTGGTAATTTCCAACATGCTCAGCACCTAATTTGCTAATATTTCAATTAGCAGAATGTAGTTTTTTAAGTAGAATCATTAACTTCAAATAAAATCAGCATTTTTTTCAGTTGTTTAATTGTACCTTTTTTTTCCCAAAATGTTTTAATCACATTTCGTACTTGATCAGCTTGTTTGCAGATTACCACTTTGGGTAAGTGTAGTTTACTGTTTCTCAGCAGCAATATCACTTCGGCTCTAAACCCAAGGAAGAAAGAGATATACAGATTTAATTTTTTTTAATCTTCCATTCTGTCTGCATTTCACTCATTCATTTCATTTGATTGGGCCAGATTAACCAAAGTGAGAACTATGGCTTTGTATGCAAACTGATATTGACTGTAGGTTAATTTGATTATTAATTAATAGCTTAGTTAAAATTCAGGTGTTTTTTGTTATTAAATAAAATATGCCATCCACAAAATACTACCGTTGCCACTCATTCAAAAAAATATATTTATTGTCCTATTGAAACCAGGAGATTTACTTTTGATTTCCTTTAAAATAATGTCCAATCTCCGAACACTTTTTATTGAGAATAGGTATAATCTCATGTGTTTTGTTACCTTAATAATTTTAGCTGAAGTCAGAAGTCATTCCTTTGCCTTATCAAAGTCGGCTCAACTACAGGGAGATGTGCTTAGCTGCAGTGGTGGTGGCCTTCTGAGCAGAACTCCAGCGTTACCAGTTCCTGACAGCTGCAAGCCAGCCTCTGGGCATCTTGCTAAATTTTCAAATGTAATTATACAGTAGACTTCCTTTAACAAATTCTGTGTTCCCAGCTTTAATTGTAACAGCTCTTCTTGCCTCTAGCCTGTTCCTTATCTTACAACCCGCCTCCATATCTCCCACTGCTGGCTAGTGTTATCCAGTAGAGCTGATGGATCTAGAAAAGCAGAGCTTATTTTCTATCCTCACGAGGATGAGTTCATCAGTACAGAAGATCCATTTCTTCTGATCCACTATACTGAAATGTCATGTCCCATAAAGCTGAAGGTTGTTCTCTAATTTGCAGAAGAGCTGTTGATTAGCATGCCGCTTTCATTTTGCAAACAATTTTCAGTTGTTATTACAGGACATAAGGTAAGGAATTGTTTCAAAATGGCTGGAGGAGCCAGCACGGGGAAAGGAGGCCTTGTAAAAACCCTTTGGTTTTGTGTTGTGCAATTCAGGGTATAATTTCTTTAACTGCACTACTTTTGTGTTAGGTTTTCATATACAATTCTGTCCACGTTTCTTTTAAGGGCAAACATGTAACATGAAAATAAAAACTAGTATGGATTCTTTTTTTTTTTTTTCTTTTACATGAAATCCTAGGTAATTTTAACTAAAGAATGATAAAACAGAAAAGTTACCCACAGATGTGCTCAATCTAGTATTGCCTTGTATTGAAAAAATTTAAAAGCAACTACATAGAATAATAATCTCCTCTCCACCTGTCTGGTAGCAAGGGAAGCCGATATGGTGATTTTGAATATGGGAATCTGAAGATAAGTGGTGAGAGAGCTTGTGCTGTTGAAGATGCACAGAGGCAACTTTCCTTTTTCTTCAGTCTCTTCCTGTGGTTGGCTGTGTCAAGTGGACTGATACTGGAGAAATGTATTGCCTGGAAGACCATAGATTACCTTGGAAAAATCTTTTTCAATCTTTCCTTCAGCAGCATCAAGTACATAGATCAAACTTCCACTGAAAAACTTGAGTGAGTGAAATACCCCAGCACTCCTAGAAATCACACTCTTGCTGACTTTTTGTAGTTTGCCTACACTTTTCTAAGACTTATGTTGTCCAGAACTGTATACAGCACAGTAATAGGTGGAAAAAAGTAATTATTAGCTCTTTACATGCATGTGCATACATGTGTGCACGTGCACGTCACATGCTTGCCAACCTATTTGTGAGATGTGTTTTTGAAAGATACCACAAAACTTACTCTGTTGATTTGTGTTCTTCTCTGTCCATTGATTCCCTGTGTAATGTTTTATTGCTGGTCCATTTTGTGTTCATGTCTGTGATGTATCTTTTCTAAATGTGGCACTTTGGATTTGTCTTTATTGAATCACCTTTTTGATTTCTGACCTTATCTTCCAATTTTCAAAAGCATTTGGAAATCAGATTCTGTCCTCTGAGGTGGTGCTAGTTTCGCCCGGTGTTGTATTACCTGCTGATTTTACAACCACACTGCCTTCGAGCTACTAGGGTTGTTAGGAAAATACTAGAGAGAAACAGATCTAAATAAATGCCTGAGATCCATTTGAAATACATACTGGGTTTGACTAAGCCATTACAGATTTCTTTTTAGGAACTGTTGCTCTCCGATTTCAGTCATTTTTATGTCCAGCCAGTTAACACCTTTTCAGTGCAGTAATTCAGATGAGTCTGAAGAAATCTGTATTTTTTAAAATTTATCTTCTTTTATCTTCTAGAAATTTGGTTGTTCAATAATTGGTTCTAAAATCTTTTCAGGTTTTATTGGTATACTTGCAGGTGGGACTTACCCACTGAGGGGCACAGGAGAGGGCTTATTCTCTCAAGTTGTTTGTTTGTTTGTTTGTTTGTTTTCCCCTTTTATTTTCTACCTCTTGATTTTCTTTTCTCTATTATGCTTTCTGGGAATTAAAGAGACCACAGATCCTACTTTGTTACATCTGTCTTCCTCCATAATGTTCATCATGACTCTCTAGGATTTTTTTTCATTCTTCTGTTGCGTTATGTCCTTTCCTCCTTGTTTGTAGCAACAGTACGTGTGTCTTGTATCATTGTAGATCTCACTGATCACTGATAGAGGACATGGATGAAAACTTTTTTCTAGTGAGACAAGCTGACAGGATGTGTAGAAGAAATATTCTTTGGTTTTCTTTGTTTTGTAACTTCAGGAAGGCACAGTTGTGCTCATAGCAGTACGATTTCAAAGGCTACCATTAGAAAACTAAGTACCTTAATTAATGTACCTTAAGTACCTCTTATGTACCAGGTACTATGGGAATGCACAGGTCAGGTCTAAAGGGAAATGAGATCTGAAATTTTGCCTGTATGTGGAGTGTAAAGATAGAGGTGATTACATACTAAAATCATAATTCTATCCTTTTGAACCGCAAACCATTAAAAGAGTTTGGGGAAAAGACTGAATCCCAAACTGTTACACCAGAATATCTTACAGAATTCCTTCTATCCTGAATCACTGTGACTTTGGTATTTGGTATGTTGGCCCATGGGTGGCCTTTTCTTGGTGTTTAATGAATTTGTGCGTAACCACTTGGAATTCATCACTCATCTGTTGTTCTCCAGCTCTTCTTTTGTATTGCAAGATGGAGAGTTTTACCTTAAAATAAAACTATAAAATTAGGAGGAGTGAAAGCAGGATGGATTTTTTTTTTTTCAGCTCATATGAGCTGAGCCCTCTTGCCCACCAATAGAGGATGAAGGCAGAAGCCAGAATGTTTATACCATTTGATATTGTATCTTTAAAATTCAATGTCTTATCTTTTACCTTTCAGTTTGCTTCATGGGTCACTTCATTTTTGTTACTTTTCTTTAGTATGATCTAAGAACAGAATGTTGCTGAATATGCTAAAATAGATGTATTTTTTTTTAAGGCTGGCATTTAAGCAAACAAAGAATCATGCTTAATGCTGCTGAGATAATAAATAGTACTATAATTGATTGTTGATAGAAACCCTTAAAATACATTTTTATGGTTGAAATGTACCTTGGGTAAACAGTGTTCAGTTTGCCTATTAAAATAATTCACTATATACCACAGTTTCTTTGAGTATTAAGGAAGTAGGACTTTTCCAACAACAGTAATTGGTTGACACTGCTTGACCTTAATGCAAAGCTACAGTATTTAATGAACAAACGAAGGGAATAAAGTTTTGATAAATAAGGCAATTTTCATGAAACCTTTAGAAATATGCTTGAAGTCTTTTAGTGTTAGATTGACGGTTTCTCCTTTTGTGAAAAGAATAAGTGAATAATTTAAGGCTATATTTCATGTTTTCAGATCTTCATTCTGTCATATAAATAATAGACTGTGAAATGCAGCAGCTCCTGTAGTCACAGATTTAATAGACCTATACAAGAGAGTATCTTACTCAGCTTCTGGCATCTTAAAGTGCTCTTTTGTGCATATATATATATATATATACACCTGAGAAGCAGTGCAGAAGTGGGACATTCCTTGACTCTCTTCCGTAACCAAATTCCATACTTTAAGCATGCCACATACTCTGTTTTTAAACAAATTGTTTAAAATACTTTTGAGTACAGCTTGATTTCAGTTTTAGTATTTTTAGTTTTTTAATTCTGGTACAGTATTATGATGGTCACAAAAAAGTAATAACATGGCTATTCAAAATTAAAATGTATTATAAAGTTCAATTCCTTAAATGGAAAGACTGTGTGAAAAGAATTCAGTTTGAGATCCAGCACTGAACTTTGAAACACCATTGTGTTTGATGAGAAGAGAATCAAACGTATTTACTAAAATAGTGAAATATCAGGGTAATTTATATGATTTGCTGTGTTTATTCTCAGTTATGTCATTTCTTTTTGAGGGAAACAGTAGTAGGGAAGTAAGAACAGAGAAGAGCAAAATTAAGCTAGTTTCTTTTCTTTGTTCCCCTCTCTTTCCTTCCCCCTGCTTCATTAAGTGGCTTTATTTTAATGTATACTGAAAGGATGATGAAGTAAAAGTTACTGAGAAAAAGTGGCAAAGCATTGGGATTCTTTCAGGTTCTCAATCTTTCAAGCAGGAGTATCGTTTTAGGGCTAGTGGATCATGGGAATCATATACTTCCTTGGAAAATATGTATTACTGTACCTATTTTGTTAGCTGCAAAATGCAGCTTTCCTAAACACTTCCATTAAGAAGTTTAAGTTAAATTGTCACCTGCTTTTTCTTCCTGATACCTGCTTCTTTCAACATTGGGGTAACTCTAGTTGTTAGGAACCATCTCCTAGCATGTGACATCATACGGAACTCTTGCTTTCCTCCATCCTATGTGGGTATACATGCATCTACACAAGTAAGGAAAACTCTTTATTCATATTTCAAATACTATTTTCTGTAAATAGTGTTCAAGAAGTTTGGCAGATGGTCTGCCTTTGCCATGGTATTGATTTATGTAGTTGCCGTGTAGGTACCAGAAATGTCTAGTTTGGATCTTTCAGACAAAGTGAGCAGTCTACATGAGGGTATCATCACTTTGCTCCAATACAGGCAGTTACTTTCCTATTTCTGCTTAGTGATACTCTCTAGTTCCTGGGGTCAAGTTACTCTCTCTTACTTTTGAAGAAAAGTAATCTTTTTATCTTATATCATGTTATACAAATCTTAACATAATCCTATATTGCCTTCTGTAATTATTTCAGTAACTTATTTGTATCTTCTTTTTTTTTTCATTTCCACTGGTATGATTTTCTTCATATTCACTGTAAGTCTGTCTTCTGATTTCAGCTAGTTCAAATGCTTAAATGGTGAGACATGCTTTTCACATTCTATGTACTCTGTTCAACTAATTTATAACTCAGAAAACATCAATGCAAGGATAGAGACTTCTACAGTGTAACTTGCTGCAAACTAATATCACAACAGTATGAATAATATGAAAATCATTGTGCTGCACTGGTATGAAATACACTGTCATCACATCTGTTTTCAGAACTTATATAGAGTAATATTCTCTATTTCTTTTGCTACATAGATGTTATTTAAGCCATTGTCTGGGGATGTTTCTGTTGTTTCAGTAAGAATTTACAGGATTAATATGTTAAATATATTTATCTTTCTAAGCAAACCAGTCACTGATTGGATCCAGCTTTGACTGAATTGACCTATTGTGGTATCTGAGCAATACATTTGTTATTATTCATTATTAGTTCAGTACAAGACTATAGTCTCACTGTAGTAAGTCCTCTGCAAATACACATGTTCACTGTTCTTTATTTGCAGGCTTTGGTTTGTTTAAGGGGAAAATGCAGGAAGGAGATTATAAAAAGCAAAGGAAGGAAATAGGAAAGCAGAACAGCAAGGAAAAACAGTAAAGATGCTTTGCTAATGGCTGTATATAAATGATGCTGATGGTTGCTTTTAAATTCTGAGTTGGCTAATGTTCTTTATTTAGTCAGTGTGGCTTTTTTGCTTAATTTGTTAACACAGAAAATAGAAAGAGCAGTAGTTATGACAAATGGACTATGTAATCTGAAAATTGTACTTTGTCACATATTTTAGTCACAAAACCTAGTTGAAATCAGTTGTCCAAACATTCACTTAACATATTAATAAATAATACGGGAATACTCTAAGCCCTATTGAATTAGATATATTACATCTTGTTACAAAATTTAATGCCAGGCTTAATAACTCAAAGTGTGCTTTAGAATAAAAATCTATTTATATGCTAGTTTATTGCAACTAGGATGCTAATCCAAATTATTTTTTTTTTTTTAAAACAAACCACAATTTAGTTGGAACTGTTTAATATACTCATGTGTAGACAATTGTATTTAATTCATTTTCTTGAAAAGAAATCCCAAAATTTATTCCTTCAAAGTGAATATGTTTTTTGTAGTTTATTTCTAAATGCAATTTAATTTGTTTTGACAACATTGCTAGATTACAGGAGCTATTTGGGTACTTACTTACAAAATCAGTGTCTTCTAGGACTTTTTTAAAAAAATGTGTCTAGATGGTTGTGTTCTTAGGTGTTCTAATGGAAACACTGTAGAAACAAAGTAAAGTACCAGCTTTTCAGAAATGGAAAATGCTGTTTCTAATTCAGCACTATTAGGCTTGCACATTTTTAATAGGAAAAAATATTTTTAAATAGCAGTGTATCTCATTGTTATGTAAATAGAGTTTAATTATCTCACAGTAGTTGAAGGATTCTGCATAAACATGTTTGGAAGAGTGATTTTTTAAAGAAAAACTTGTTGTGATTTGCAAGTCCACTTTCAATCATTTGAAAGAGAGTGGATATAAGATGGATGGCTGACCAGTTGCTGGAATATGATTTGTCAAATTTTTCTTAGTACCATAGCCTTGAACATTTTTAGTGTGTTTATAATCAGCTATAGTGTGCTGTATTTTTTTTTTTTGTCTTATTAATAATGAATTAACCACTTTCTAGAAAATACATCTAACAATATCAAGTTACTGACATTTGTAAAACACACATTTTTAAGAAATTCAGTCACAGGAAGAGGAATTGAAAATAGCGCTAGAAATAGCCAACAATTGCAGTTTGGTATAAATTTTGGGTTGAATACTGACAAAGTTGTCACAGTGCTCAAATTGTTAGATTTGTCTCTCTACCATTGTTGTCTTCGTAAAAATAAATAAATTGAATCATGTGGACTTATCTTACATCTCGTTTCCATGTCTCCTGTTACATGGTTATGTGAAATACTTACTTGACTTGAAAAAAACCAACTAGATTCTGTCACTTGACTTTTTATTATATGGAAATTTTCAGAAGAAATCCAATACCTTAGGTCACTTAAATCCATTTAGGTCAAAGTAAAAATTAAAAATGTTTTTAGCATTTTTTAATCAAGCATCTTTGTTCTCCATCCAAAGGTCAATTCCAGAAGTCTGGTACTGGAACTGTTACTCCAGCTTCCTCGTTGCTGCCGGTGGCTGGGCCTTATCCCAACGCTACTTGATTGTTGAATGTGTGGAGAATATAATTCTAAGTACAACTCTCTCCTTTGTGTTTGAGCACCTGCCACTATGTGAGTTAATTTTTCTATGTTCTCTTAAAAAAAAATAAACTGAGTTTGTCTCATTTTCATTAATGTCATGGTTACACATTTAGCATTTATAAAAATGATGTTTGTGCTGTCTTTCCTGTAGTTGTCTAAAAATTACTTTAAACATCCTTTCTGTAAAAAAACTATCGTGTTTTACAAACACAGGTGCTTTTTTCCCCGCTTTACCATGTTAAATTTTAAAAGACAAGTGAAAATACTAACTGTAGTATTTGATGTTAAAAGTGACGGATAACTGTGTTGATGTCTGCTTTCCACAGAACTGGTGAAACACAGACAGCGTCAGGGGGAGCTTTTCTTTGCGTTCTCCTGTAATATGCCCTAACTCCCGACCTGGAGGGGCAATTCACTGTCTAATTCAAACCTCTTCTTACATTAACAACATGGCAGTGTTTAGTAATGATACAGTGTTTGCTGTTAAAGACTTGCCAATTTTGCTTTAAATAGCTAGATTATATTACCTCAATTTGCCATATTCCCTCTGTTTAGTTTGGAATTACATTGCAAATGTTAAGGTGATACTGTTGAATTCTATAAAGGAATTAGGAAGTTGAAATGCTAGCGATGTAGATGTAGAGTACTAGTATTGGTCTACAGTTCAAGAGATTAAAGGTCAGGAAACTCCTTTTAGTAGGAACAATTTTTGCTTTTACTGGCTTCCATCAGTGACTTTAATTGGTTATCTTTCCTCCTCTGGATAATTTAAAACCCTTTCTGAAGTGATTTTTAAAGACATATATATGTGCTTGTGTTTTTGTATGTATAGTTTCTGTACCTTTTAAGTATAGTTTTTTCCAGTGTTGCAATAAAGTACAGAACACTATGCAGTACATTAAAGAAATAGAGCCTATGCATCAGAACAATTTTCATGCCTCACTCAATTCTTAATGTAAATTAGTAGGAACATTGGTTATCCATTTGAGAAATTGAGTTGGTATAAAAATAAAAATGCACTTATGGTGTGTGGTGCTTTGTGTATCATCTTGGGAGTGTTTTGCTGTTTATCTGTCACTTGCATTAGAAAAAGCAGTCACTGGCTGCAGGTGACATTAAAAATTAAAGGTTAACCTCAATTTCCTTACTGACCAGACATGGGGCAGAAAGTTCTTCTGGATGTGTGCCTGAATTTTGAAACTGTCAAAAAGAGTTGAGAAGTAAAGACTTGTGCTTTTGGTAGCTTAGTCTTTCTGTGTGTGCACGTGTGGTTATGTGATTTCACCATTTTCAAGTGTTTAGACTGCTTATTATAGGTTATATCAAGATAATTTTTATTGTATCCAATTTGTGAAATTAAAAAATGACATTATAATGCTATAGTAAGTAATTATAATTAACTCGTACCGATGTACATAATTTTGATAATGTCTTTTTGTTTTGTTACTTAGAAAAACTAATAAGAGTGGCATTTTTTTTTATTACTAGAGAATACATTCTTTCAAAAACTAGTTGAAATTGTTAAAAAGTGCTATACCAGCTTTTGAACACTGAGGTTAGCTCAATGTACATTTAATATAAAACGAGATTTATAAACTCATGAACAAGCCTGGGGAGATCTTTCTTTAAGTATTAAAGCTTTTGAAAAAGTTGGCTTCTACCTCACGGTGAGTTCAGAGGGAGCCAAATTCAGTAGCGTAATGCTTCCCTCCTCTCTCACTCCAAGTGTTGGAGGCAGCATGCTGACCAGTGAAGAAGACTAGCTTCAGGCAGCAGGGGTTTCCATGTAACCTGCCAGGTACCTTTCATTTGCAAAGTAGGTACTATGCTTGTTCAGTGGTAGACCAGCTACGGGCAAGTCTTGATACTTGAGATGCAAACTCGAAGCTGTGGCTGCTGCTATTACCTTCCATTTCATCTCTTGATTTTATTTACCCATGCAATAATGTGATATGCATATAATATAGATCAGCTGCTTCTTGTTGACTGCTGAGTGAAAATGAGAAGGGAAGGGAGAAAAATGAAATTACCTGCTCTGTCTCCATGATTAAAATAGACTGCCAAAATGAGCCTGTGTTCTTTCCCAATCCTCCATTTGCTGAATGGTGAATCTCTTCTGTCCTTGGACATTTTTCATCTTACAGCTCTTCTAAGGAAAATGAGAAAATAGAAATTTCATTAAGGAAAGCAATGAATATTGCTTTAGAAAAGAACATTGCAATTGACATTTTTGAGGAACCCTAGTATTTCAGACATGGAAGAGGGTAGATTTAAATTAGATATTAGGAAGAAATTCTTTACTATGAGTGGTGAGACACTGGAACAGGTTGCCCAGAGAAGCTGTGGATGACCCTCCCTGGAAGTGTTGAGGATGGATGAGGTATTGAGCAACCTGGTCTGGTGGAAGGTGTCCCTGCTCATGGCAGGGTGTTGGAACTAGATGATCTTTAAGGGCTCTTCCGACCCAGAGTATTCTGTGATGATTCTATGTGTATAATTGTTGTGTCCTTCACAGTAAGCTTGACACAGTTGTTTCAGGACTAGTGTGCTGTAGATTTTTCAGACTTCAAATTAAATAGTGTTAAGAATTCTTTGGCAGGAAAGTGATAGTGTTCACTTCATGTGTTTTACTTATTATTCCTAATTTGTTAAACTTCTATTTGAGACCTATAATTTCTCCAAAGACAAAATATTTTAAAATGCCAGTTATTTGTTTTTTCTGTATTTCCCTCTTCTTGAAATTATTGCGATCTTTTCCAAGACTGGAGTTTCACTTAACACTTCCCAACTTCTTGTGTTTCAGATTTTTTTTTATTGACATAATAATGAAACTGGTCAAACAAGTTTCACTGTTGAAACAATTTATAAGGAAAACAAAGTGCTATATAGGTTTAAACATAGTTCCTTTGACTTAAGGGGTAATTAAATTCCATATAATAGTTGATAATTGTTGACTTGTAGCCTAGCTCTAATGTCTTCATTTTATAAACCAGCTAATGAAATATCAGGAAACATGAACAGTGTTTTTTTGGGGGGAATATCTCAGATAATTAAATACTGCAGAAAGTGGTTATAGTTTGAAATACAGTACTTCCTAAGAAGAAATGTTTAAGTGATTTTATGTATTTTCTTACAGGTTCTAGAAAAGGTGACATTTTATAATTTGTCAGTTATTCCTTTAAGTTTGAGTAAACTTCTGTATCATTCTGAAAAGCACTATCTGGTGACTTGCAGTCATGTTACACATGCCATCTTTTCTTAAACACTACAGTAATCTGTGGGTTGTGAAGCAAGTAAATTACCCATTTGTTACACTGTTAAGCAGCTCATAGAGGTCATCACACATCTGTATGAACAGAACATTTTAAGTCTTTGGGAAAAAGAACCCAACAAAAACCCACATTCACTGCATTGTTTCTGTTGCTGTTCCTGCAGTGTGGGTGGTCCATGCGCCTATTTTTAATTTATGGCTTTATTGCAGGGATTGGCTATAGAGATATCCATGAGCTAAGGACTTTTTTTCTCAGATATAGCAAAGCTTGCAAGACATGCAGCTTCAAAGGATGGAAGAACAGGTCCAGAATCGAGAATTATTTTGCAAAGCACTAAAATCAAGCTATACCTGTTCCCCACAAGGGTACATAATACTACCTCAGGACTGATAATTCCCAGAGCTTTGTTTTCAGTAGCTGCTTGATTGTCCTGGTGAGGAGTAGCACTACTGTGTGTTATTAGCCCATTCTCTTCAGACATACTCTCTTCTCTCTTGATACCATGTCAAGATTTATCTACTTTATGTAGCTGGTCTTTATTTGACAAAATTGATACTGCTTCACATCCTTTTTAGTTCAAGCTGCCTCTGGCAGTGATCTTTGTCTACTGGGTCTCCCTTGTCCCTGCCTCCTGGCAGGCTTCTTCCTTTTCCTCCTGAGCCCGAGTTTAGGCAGTCTGGCTCTGAAGCTTGAGCTGATCATTGTTTTGAGGAGAAACAATCATGTTTGCATTTTACTTTAATATTTAGTTCTTAGCAAAGAAATGTAATAGACTAGCATAAATATAATAACCTTCTCATACAAAATATTTTTTTTTTCTATTCCAAAAGATAATATATTATAATACATCATTAAAAGGATGAACAACTACATATCAAAATAAAGTTCCACTATTCAGGAAGTTTCTTCATTCATGACATCAGTTTATTTTTACTCTACACAGGGATCTGCCTTACGCTCCTAGATTCTTTGAAAAGAGAATATGACCAGTGTAGTTTTTATAACTTATCTGATACCCAGTCAGTACGGGTTTATGAAAGGCAGGTCTTGCATGACTAATGTGATCTCCTAAGCACAAGGTGACGTGCTTAGTGGATGAGGGAAGGCCTGTGTATGTGGTATACTTAGACTTCAGTAAAGCCTTTGACACTATTTCCCACAGCATTCTTCTGGTGAAACTGGCTACTCATGGCTTGGATGGATGAACTCTTCGCTGGGTAAAGTTCAGCCGGCTGTCGTTCAGTACCCCCAGGTTTTTTCCTGCTGGGCAGCTCTGCAGCCACTCTTCCCCAGGCATAACTGGCTGTATGTCCAGGCCCAGAGCGTTGTGGTGAATATCCAGTTGGTGGCTGATCACTAGCGGTGTTCCCCAAGGATCAGTGTTGGGCCAGTTCTGTTTAATATCTTTATCAATGATCTGGACAAGGGGATTGAGTGCACCCTCACTAGGTTTGCAGATGACACCAAGTTGGGAAGCAGTGTTGATCTGCTTGAGGTTAGGAAAGCTATGCAGAGGGATCTGGACAGACCGGACCGATTGTCCAAGGCCAATGGCATGAAATTCAGTAAGTCCAAGTGCTGGGTCCTGCACTTGGGTCACGACAACCTCATGCAACATTACAGGCTTGGGGAGGAGTGGCTGAAAAGCTGCCTGGCAAGAAAAAACCTGGGGATGTTAGGTGACAGCCAGCTGCACTTGAGCCAGCAGTGTGCCCAGGTTACCAAGAAGGCAAAGAACATCCTGGCTTGTATCAAAAATAGCGTGGCCAGCAGGACTTGGCACTGGTGAGGCCACACCTCAAGTGTGGTGTTCAGTTTTGGGCCCCTCACTACAGGAAAGACATTGAGGTGCTGGAGCGTGTGCAAAGAAGGGCGATAAACCTGGTGAAGGGTCTAGAGAGCAAGTCATACGAGGAGCATCTGAGAGAGCTGAGGTTCTTTAGTCTGGGGAAAAGGAGGCTGAGGGGAGACCTCATCTCTCTACACAACTACCTGAGAGGAGGTTGTAAAGAGGTGGGAGTCAGTCTCTTCTTCCAGGTAACAAGTGACAGAATGAGAAGAAATGGCCTCAAGTTGCACCAGGGGAGGTTTAGATTGGATGTGAGGAAAAACTTCTTCACCAAAAGGGTAGTCAAGTATTGGAACAGGCTGCCCAGGGAGTTGGTGGAGTCCCTAGTGGTATTTAACAGGCAAGTAGACAAGGTTCTTAGGGGCATGGTTTAGAGGTGGAATTAGCAGTGTTAGGTTTACGGTTGGACTTGATGATCTTAAAGGTCTTTTCCAACCACTACTATTCTATGATTCTAAACTGCTCTTCTGATGTAATGCTTTATTGAATGTATCATTAATGTGCAAAATTAAAGTGCAAGAACCTGAAACACAGAAGAATTCATGTGCAGACTTCCTTTGAAGAATTGTGGTTAAAGCTGTATACAAGACTTTGGCAATATTCAGATAATTTTCAGCATCTTATTTCTTATGCCTTTTAATTTTTTTTTAATTAATGTTGAGGTTAGTTTAAGGTTTCAGTATTTTCCCTGCAGCAAATATTAGGGAGTGGTGTATAGATTGACTTTGCTGTTTCCTGTACAAACAAACTCTACGTTTGGGAAGGTCTCCTCAACTTCCTGAAGGTTTTGCTGTTAGAAGTCCCACAAAATAACTGTCCTTTTCCCTGCATTTGTAGGGTGCTGAGAGGAAGGAATTCCTGTTTGGTAGCTATGATTCGAGTAGCTGTAATACCAGTGCAACAGTGGTGCCCCTGCAGAGGCCTTGCATTTCACGTTGAGTCTTCTAATTATCACATGTTGAGTAACTTGAAAAACAAGATGCACAAGCAGCAATTACATTATATGCAGGGCTGACCTGACTCATCTTACATGCCCAATTTTGCTTCATTAAGATCAATAACATTTCTTCTTTCACCTAGTGGTTCTCAGGTATCAGGAAGTCACCTCTTTAAAAAGAACATATACACCCAAGACTGCGGTAGTTTGAGAGCAGTTTCATTACATATATTTGCGTTTATAGTCTGAAAATGTCACACTAAACTCTTACCAAAACACACAAAAAAAATTCCTCATTTCAAAGTAAGTTAGAATATTTGGACCAATTTGGTTTGACTGTTTTTCATTATGGAAGCATAGATTTCTTTGAGTCAGATTTACCTGTCAAAAGATTGAAGGAAATACTTACCTGACCATCACGGAAAAATCTCAAAGTATGCATAGAAATACAGTTTTTGTGTGTAAGTGTATAGGTGTTAAGATAGATATGACAGGTAAACCTTCTTAACTGAAAAGTTAATTTTCCACTCCGAGGATCTTTAAAAATAATTCTATCCATTTGGTGGAGCAGTAGCTTAGTTAATGAAAATTGGTATTTTGAAGTTTTTCGTTCTTGTGTACCACCTGTAAACATGTTACCAAAATCTACATGCAGTGCTGTACTTAACATAGCTTTTCCATGGTGTTTCGTCAGAGAATTAAAAAAATATTATTTATACAGATGGGGAAAAAATTTAATTTTCATCAGCAATACAATTGTTTGATTTGGTGGGGTTAGAATATAAGCCATCAATGTGAAATTTGGTTTTTGTTACCTTCTTGCAAACCTTTGTAGGTTTTATGCACTCTGAATGAGCAGTGAGATTTAATCCAGCGTTCTGTCTATACAGGGGTAAGATTGATCTAGAAACCAAACATTTTTTTCCTTTTACAGAAGATCCATACCTCTCTGATCACAGCACTTCATTTCTTTATTTTTCATTGGTGTTTTCTCTCCACATAATGCACATAGAAAGTTAATGGTGAAAGAGTAGTATTCATTGAAACTGAGAATTATAGTATTTGCAAATGTAAAATCATAATTTACATAAATGTTATAGTCAAGAACATTATGAATGTAAATATGCCTTCATCTATTCTCAGTCTTGTAATGCCATTCATTGTCCAGTGGGAGATGAAGAGTGATGTTGAGACTGCTGTTTAACCTGTTATAGCAGCCTAAAAAAATTAAATAGCCTTGATGTAAATATGAGGTGGGAAAAGAGTATTTATCTCCATTAAGTGACATAAAAAACCATGGTAAGAATAACAGGCGGGTGGGTGTGCATTAAGCAGTGAAATCCCTAAATTTGGAGTCTAATTATAAGCACAAGGACAATTGCCTCCCACATACTTAAACTGTTATGGGTTTTTCAGACAGAAAATATGCTTCACGGTTCTTCAGGCACCAAATCTGGATTTTCTTTTGCGTTCTCTTTCATCCAATACATTATTCCTTCTCCCCTGCTACTAAGTGAGGGTCTGATACCGAGTTTGTTATGTTTTCTTTGCTAAGATTAGGTCTTTAGGCATTTTTCTAGATCTCATAACTGAGAGGAAGTCGAGGAAGTCCTGCCCATTTTATGGTGCCATGAGCAGGTGTTGCATGATTATAGTCAGATTATTTGGGGCAGTGACTTTAGCTTTGATTTTTGTTTAGTTGTTTCAGCTTCATGTTAATGTTACGTTGATCTGTGGATGACCAGTGGTTGATTAACCTGTTGCACCACATAGGTCGCATTTTCTTTGTTTCTCAATGATGTATTCTTGTAAAAATAGATAAACTTGCACTCTTTCCTAAAATTATTTTTATATTAGATAAAGTAATTGCTTTGCATTGAGTAACTGGAGAAAAGTATGACCCATGGAATCATATATGAGAACAGAGTTGGTCAGTAAAACTGTCTTTTAAAGTTAATTGTATATTGCAGTTTCTTTACTATTAAATTGCTTTCAGTGTAGGAGAGAACATTTTTATTATTTAGCCATTTCATCTTTGACATAATACAAGGTAAAGATTTTATTTTTTTTAATCAAAATCATTATTTCACCTTTGGCTTCATATTTAAGATACAAAAGGAGGTGCATTATGTCTGTAGCTAACCTGATGCAATAATTAAGATGTATTTCAAGACTGAATTTGTCTGATTTTGTCTTTCAGCAGTTGTCTTACTGTCGTTTTCTGTGCTTGATTAGAGAGTTACTATTACATCTTTTCCACATGTAGTAAGTTGTAGATCTCATTCAAGTCACTTCTGATCTTATAATAAATAAACTAAATATCTTATGTCTCTCACACACACATAATAAAAAGGAGGTTTTCCTGACTATAATTCTTGTAACTTTTGGGCCCTTTTAATTTCAACTTTCTTTTAAATTAAATATACTAGGCCTGGTTATGGCATTCTGGTGATGCCATATGTGCAGATAATTTCAGGTCCTTAGTACTATCATATTATTTCCATGTAACACACCCAGGGATTGTTTTTAGCTTCTTAGCTACAGCAACATAGTAAGAGCAAAAAAGCAGTTGGTTATTTACTATGACTTGTAAGTTCTTTAGTGATTCACTGCTTTCTAAGATGTAATCCTCCATTTTACTTGGCCTGTCTTGTATGTTCTTGATGTTTTTAGGTAAATAAATGAAAAAAAAAAAAAAAGTAAGTTCTACTATGAGATTTACTGAGTTTATGCAGCTTTTTGGAATTTTTTTTTTTTTTTCTTATTTTGGTCATCATAGAGCTTCAGCTTTTCCCATAACATTGAAGATTCAGTCACCAGGTTTTATATGTGTTTTGTGTGATTGATATTTTAAAAGAGACAGTAAAGGGGACTTCACAAAGCATTAGAGCATTAATACAGCACAAAGAAGGCTTATAATGTGTTTAGCTTTTGCTGATACCTAATGATACAGCAAAAAAGCACTCTTCTACAAGGCTACTTTTAAGATCCAAGGGAACCAGAAGAATTGTTAAGAATAATAGATAGCATATCTTGGATTAATTTTTTTAGATTTGGTTTTGGGAGTAGGAGCACAAAAATCCTATCTTAATCTTTCTCTTTCTTTTAGATATGCTGCTTATTTAGCTTTTAGTAACTTGTAATTTAAGATCACAGTTATTAGGTGTATTTCTGCATTTTATAGATCGCTCCCAGATGCTACAGTATTAGTTTTTATCACTGCATATTTTATGAAATGTCAGCCTTCTGTTGGCTGTTCACACAGCATTGTTAGTGATCAAAGCCACAACATAAAGGAGAGGAATCTAAACAGTTGGCTTATCTTTGTCCTTCATTGTGACACAATACCATAAAATTACTTTGCTGTATAAAAGGCAAGCAAAGCTTTGTGTAGCACACTCTGAAAAGGTGAACTTCTTGTTAGGCTCAACAAAATAGATAAACTCTTATCAGTGATATTTTGTTTAAGGAAGGTAAAGTTAGCAATGATATCTTTACAGTTTGGAAAAAGTTTTAATCTTTTGCTGCCTTTTTAAAGCACAATGGTGTATTTAATATTAAAATGCTATTATAAATATATCCATTAAAACTTTTTGAAATGGAAGAAATGTTGGGCCCTTTAGAGTAATCTGTATGGTGTGTTCTGGGATACAATTAGTCAAAGCATGCTATATAATTTGAAGAGTGGTAATTGGGAAGATAATAGTCTTTACATTATTAAAACTGCAGGTGATTTTTGAGTATATTTGACTTTTATTGTGGTTTTTCATGTGTGAGATTATTTTGAGTTTATCTAAATTTCTGGTTAAAAATATCAGAACAAGTATCAGTCAGCCTTAGTTTTTCTGCTTGCCCGAGTTGCGTATCAGAACTGAAGTAGTAAAGAAGGAAAAACTCTACAAGCTCTGGAGATGTTCTATAGGAATAAAAATCTTGAATGATTTTGATCAGCTGTTGTGATTGCCCTGCACAGCAGTTGGTTCAATCAATTTTATGTTTTGGGATGGTTTTATTAAAACGAGCTGCTGCTTTCAGTAAATCATTGTAAAGACCCTAGCTTTGTATATGCTTTTTGGGGACCTGCAACTTACCAATGCAGTCTCGCAATATAAATGTCCTTAAGCTTCCTCACCAAGAGGTTGGGCTGGGTTAGTGACCCCCTTACAATGTGGAGAACTTATCAGGACAGGACAGAACATGAAGAAGGAAATATAGTCTCATATTATGATAGTGGTAGAGAAAGTAAAAGAGTAAAAGTAATTCTGTTGTTTTGTGGAGGTCAAAGGCAGGCATGATAGCAAACAAAGCTCTGGACAGTTTCTCTTTAAAAAGATGATGATGCACACAACTTGATAGAAAGTATTTGTGTTTATCTTTCCAACTGCTGGTATTGTCATGCTTTTCAGTAACTTGTATACATGTATTCTCTCACAGAGTGTGACCATATTTTGATAGATGCTTCAGAGATTTTGAATAAACTGACAGTGGTATTTTTCTGCATGGTGTTGTGAACAAGATAGCCAAATTCATCAATTTTTACTTAAAATATGGCACTGGAAGAGATCATTCCCATGTACATTCAAAGGTTTTATTACTTCTTTCTTGATGTGCTTTGAAAATACAGCAGGTAGAATACAAACCTCTGTCAAGTGGGTTAAGGTTGAAGATACTTAGCATATCAGAAGCACTAATTAATTATTTTCAATTACTTAATTTTGAAAAGTGGAAATTGGGAAAACAAAGAATTCTGTCAATAATAAGTAGTTAATACATCAGCTACCTGACAGTAGTGTGCTTAGTGTGGGTCATCCTTCCTGTATGAATATGGCATCACACAGGGTCAGCATCACTTTCTCCTCCTCCTCAGCCATGCTAGCAGAATCAAGTTTATGATCCTTCTACTCTTGACAACTGAAAGGGCTGAACATTCAAAGCTACAGACCTATTCCCCATCTTTCTCAGATAAGGCCCTTTTGTAATCTGTTTCTGTTCTGATTTATTGAAGAAGTAGGTCTCCTATTGTACGCTTTCATCCACTGGTTACCTGAGAAGGTGATTTTTACATGTCTTATATCCAGTGGAATTCTGGTTTGCTGAGGAAGATAAAAAAATTTCCAACCAGACCTGGCTGATGAGGGATTTGGAGTCACCAGAAAGATTGTGATACTTATTGCTAGCTTACTATCCACAGTAAGAAGAGACGTACTCCTAAGAGAGAAAGATGTATGAGGTTGTATAAGCAGTCTTTTAGGTGCCTGGGAATCAGGAGGCCAAATATGTTGGCACTTCTCGTTGCAAGTCCATAATAAATTTAGGTGAACATAGAGAGAAGGCAGAAAAGAATGAAGACAGTCTTTAAAAAGAGTGATTTTTCCTCTGCTGGTCTTAGTACCTTTTATTAGAGGTTTCAGAAGTCTGTAGTTGGAGGGTAGATATTTTGTTCAGGGCTCATTTTTATTTGTACTTCTAAGACTGCTTCAAACACCTGGTACGATAAACAGATGCTAAAGACATTTTAAGAGCTGGAAACTTACAAAGCTTATCAAAACAGGTTCTCCTATGTTTACACTGGTGAATCTCTTTTATTTCCTCATCAAGCAGTCATGCATTCATTATTAAATGCAGAGCTTTCACATACCCATTTGCAAACCTAATATACACCAATTGCACAGTGACCAAAAGTTAAGTCTTTGAGAGGTATGATACCTGTTTCTGTAATTGGTGCTCTGTGGTGCGGTTTCAGTCTTTGCATGAAGAAGTAGTAAAAAGATGGGACTGTAGTTCTTTGTTAATATACTGGGTATAATCAAGGTAACTCAGTGCCTTTTAATCTGATTTTCTTGAACTTTGATATATACTCATACAACTGATATACTTTGGAAACTTAATTTCACTTTACAGACATTTTGTATGTGCATATGCTCAAAATATTTTGTAGGTTGCTCTTACAATTTGTGATCATGTAACCCTTATTTCCACAGAAAAAAAAATTTATAGTAGTTTTGACCACCTTTCCCAGCTGGTTGCAAAGACATTCTTTACTAGGGAAATGAATGCAGTGGTTTGTTGAGCTTGCAATGCTAGCACCAACAAAACCAAAGATTTTTCAGCCCTTTGTTAATGCGCAGTTATCCTCAAATCTCTAACCTGAGGGTTGTAAATGTAACTGATAGAGAAAATTGAGTCAAATTCATAGTCAGAAATTTCTTAATAAGATATAAATTGTTAGTTTGTACTTGATTCCCTATCGATGAAAATTGTGTTTGTGAAATATAGCTGTATTAGTTTACACAAGGGATATCACAGTGTTTTTACCTATGAGATGTAGTGGTCAGATTCCTGTTCTGCACTCCAGAATGCTCAGAAAAGGTGAGAAGTGCTTATAAACAAAATTATGTATAAGAGATGTTATACTACAGCCACATATTTAAGGACTTCATGATGACCCTATCCGCTCTTATTAGCAACATGCTAAATTATTTTGAAACACTTGCATTTCCATTTTTTGTGAGTGTGTGTCTGTGGGCTGCTAGAACTGGCAAAGGGAAAAGTCAGTGAGGTTCCTAGGAGGCTGTATTCAGTATACCTTTTTATTTAGTATGCAGATTAGTATTAATGATGAGCACAATGGGAACTGTGTTGACTCACTTGCAAGAGTTAAGATGCTTTCATGCTAACAATAGAATAATTCAAATCTTTTCAAAGCTAATGAAGGTCTATTTAGAATTCATTGGAAAAATGTAAAGTACAGGTGTTAGAGACACCTTTTTTTTTAAATACAGTATCTCAAGTATAGCTTAAATAGAAGCTGTTAGAAATTACTCTAACTCAACATTAAGCCATGTCCTATAGTACCATCTTCCCCTCCTGTTTTTTCCCTGAAAAAAATTACACTCAAGGAGAAGGAATTCTGCATAACAGAAGTTTCCCTCTGTTCGCAAGCAACTGAGGAAAAAGTGCAGTGCTTCAGACTTTGTCTTGATAGTTTCATTGGTTGTGACCATAATGATACTTCCTTAATTTATAGTGGAAGTATTGACTGCTGATGTAAAAAAAAAAGTTGCAGCAATGCCATGATACTTGTGTGGCATCTAAGAAAATCTTCCACTGAAAACTTTTTCCTATACCTAGCAGTTCAAACACAGACCAGTGGAATGTGCAGTGCTGCTACAAGGTGCTAGTTCGTAAAACCTTGCAAAGTTAGTGTCCAGCTCGGGTAACCAAAGGGTATGGTAACCTTTCTGTGCCATCTGAGGAACAGGAGCTTCCTGCTCAAGTCTTTCATCAAATTGAGAGAGACAGGATTGGAAAAGGAGGCCCAGGCCTCTGGGATTTGTGAAGAAGCTGTCTACAGGCTCCTTTAGCAGTTACTAAACAAGCAATCTGGCCAGCCGAAAAAGGAGTTTGCAGTAAGGATGTGCTTTGTAACTGGGGCAAGGTTGTGAGGATTAGTGCTTGGTTTTGATGCATTAATAAATCCCAGTTTAGCTGGTAATGTTCTTTGTGTTAAAAACATGGGAAGGTAAAGAAGGATGCTTAGAAAGCTTAAAAAGTGCTTTAAAGTGCTTCAGTTTGGAGCAGAATGCTGCAGAAATATGAGTATTTCAGAAGTTCTGGCTTTACTAAAGGTCCACCTTGCTCACAGAATACATGCTCCTAAGCTCTTCCATGTAAATACTGGCAAAGACCCAGGTTTCAGTTTCATTGAAGTCCACCCCAACTGCAATAATTGTAGTAATGAGATTGCAGTATTAATATATTCATCAGGTGCACTTTGTTTTAGTTGTTATATTAAAATGTGCCAAATTGCTATTCAGGTATGAATGGAGAGTTCATATTCCTAATTTTTATTATACTTTGAGAGGATTCCTATTAACACTTGAGGCTGAATATTTTTTAAGAATATTGAAAAGAAATTTAACTTGTCCAACTTCTGATTTGGGGATCATAAAGACAGGTTGTTCTCTTTCATAGCAACTGAGAAGGTTTCAATTTTAAAATATGTATGTGTCTGAGGTTACAAAGGGGCTAAAGAGAAGAAAGATAAATGCTTCCTGCATTTAACTGATACACCATTCACATCAGTTAAAGAACAGGTTGCTTAAAGGTGGGAGATGCACCACCTTTTAGGGCTTTTATTGGATCACCTGCCAGTCAGTGGTGCACTGTGACTGTATGGGGAATGTGATTGCCTTTCTAACTTTGCATCTCATGAAATCTGTAGGGAGAAGCTGCTGAGAGAAGACAGTTAAAGCTAAGAGTGATAAGCATTGATCATGTCTTCTACTTACTGGTGAGCTGGCAAATGAGGATTACGTCTCTCTCTCTTCACGATGGCTACAATATTCCTGAGCTCAGCAATATCTGAACTTTAGGCATGAGAGACTTTCAGACACAGGAGGACACAAATGGGTCTGTTTAGACTTGGACAGGGAGGCTATGCTATCTGTAGGGATGAGTAGACTTCTGCTATGAATAGCATAGTTTTTACATCTGTTTCTGATATAGTTGACTTTCAGTGCTTTGTAACATCTATCATCAAGTGAATATTTTATGCATTGGCAATGAGAAATGAAAAAAACAGAGCTATGGCATCTTACAACACTAAAATTTGGTTTGCACTGGCTCAGATTTTTACTTTCAGCTTGTATAGGAAAGCCAGGAGTAGAGATGCTGAAAGTTGGGATGCTAAATTCTTGACTTAATATCTCGGGCAGAGGCTGGGGGGGAGAGGTCACTCCCATTCCACTTCTGATGCATAAACAGAAGACTGTATTTCTTTGTGAAGTCCCTTTATTTTTATAATATAATACATTGTAATACACTTCTTACATTATTTTCTTAGCTTACTTTCTTCTTTTGGATAGTCTGAAAAATTTTGTTTGCTATTCACCCAGCGCTTCTCCAACCAAATTTAATGCTTCATCTATGCTGAGCACCCCACAGGAACACATGACTTAGGAGAGGGACAAAATCGGCAGAAAAATAGGTGGTCTGAGCATTTATGCGTTAAATATGCATGTTAATTAGAAAAAAATTAGAAAAAATATGAAAACAGATGTTACATAAATTATTTCAGTCTCAGGATAGTAGTAACTTATACACTGACAATAACTTTTATACGTGCATATGTATGTGTATGTCTGTTTCTGTGTTTTGGAACATTTTTGCAACTCCTACGTGGATAGCACTAGAAAAATAACTTCTACTTTAGATAGAGCCTCGGAACTCCACCTGCATTTGTGGCTGTTTCTCTCCTGTGTTATAGTATCCATTGAGCTCCTGAAAGAAAGCTCCTGAAAAAGGAACTGCCAAAAAAATAGGTTGAATCTTAAGACTCAGTGGAGGGTATTTCAGGTAACTGGCTTTAAATATATTGGAAACTTTTCTGCATATTGGTATTGTACTAGGGAGCTGAAATTAAAAAAATGTAGTTGCAGTCAAGTCCTTTATTCTCTCACATTCCCCATTCTTTACTGTGGTCTTTTTTATTTCTCAGCTCCTCTGTGGTGGAAAAAAAATTCCCAAGCTTGCCAGTAGAAGGTAGCCCAGCAAAGACAACTACAATTTTGAGAACGTGTTAAGCGAAGAGAGAAATTTGTAAGTGGGTATTCATGCTAGAATTCATCTGTTCTTAGTGCAGTCGTTTTGTCATTTTCTAAAGAAGACACTTCTGACTGACAACCAATTTTCTGAATATAAATTCTGATATAATTTGAATAATTACATAATTTCTGTCCACATTTAAAAAAACAGACATATGTGCAGTTCGTATTCTAATTATCACCACCAGACACTGAAAAGTTAGCTTCTCAGAAAATGAAAGCAATACAACATACAGCAAAGGGAAATGTTGAAAAATAAAGACCTGTAGCCTTCTGTAAATTTTCAGATAATTATTTCAGTATAACATTCTACTTTTCTAGCTTGATAGCTTTCATATTCTTTGAGATGTTGTACATTTCTGTTTTGTGGGTTGTTGGGGTTTGGGTTTTTTTTTTAATTTTTGTAAAATCCAACGTATTTAGTAGGAAGATAAAAGGATGCAAGAAGTAGACAATGAATCGTGGAAGAAGAGGGATAACAATATTTCTAGCAGATTGTTAGTATTGAAGAGTTTTTAAAACAGTGTTCAGGGTATGCAATTGCTATTCTAGCAGATGCATTATGCTAGTAAATGTATGAGATTGTGGTACTATATGAAAATGAATTACAGAAAACTATTAAGAAATCTTATTTATATCTTGAAGAGGAAATATATTACCATAAATCCTACTTTATACCAATAAATTGTGTTGCCTACACAGAATTACTTAAAGAGGGGAAAAAAAATCAGTGATGTGTTAATCCTTCACTGCACATGTATTCATTCACATTGCAGGAGTCAGATTGCATGGGGAGAAAAGGAAATTCTATAAAAAGGAGTAAAATTGTTTCAGCTATGTATCTTGAATTTTCATGAAAAAAACTACTTTGGAAACTTTGATATTCAGTATCAAACCCATAGTAGTGATGACTTCTAAGCCTGGTTTGAGCTACCCTTTTTCTCTTAGATATTGTTGCCTTTTCTTTGCTAGTTTTTCTTATTTTTGTGAGCAGGCTGTCTTTAATTTCCCTATCATCTTCTTGAGAAGTCATTTCCATATTGCATCACACACAGATGGTTCCATTTCCCTGGAAGATACTTGCTTTATTGTTACTTTCTAGTAGAATAAGAGTAACCTTCAGCTTTGAGCCCAAACCTGTTAGAATCCTTCCATGCCTTTTCTGCCCTGGTCATAATAGGAAAGTAGCTCAGCTGTGCACTGGAAGGGGTTCTAGCTTCACTAGAAGTGTCCAGGTTTTTCTCCGTAGCGTGGAGAACTGGAACTGGTATGAACCTTTGGTCATTGTACCCTGTTGCTCTTACTGTTGGTGATATTAATAAAATAAGAACGGTAAAATTGTAGTTCCAGCTCAGAACAGTTGCCATCCATTAATTTTGTAATGGTGGGAGGGAGCAATACATCTGCATTCAGCCAGCCTTTTGGTTTAAGAGTGGACCTGTGCAGTTCAAGTGCGTTTTTGCAAGTATTATGAACCCTTAAGAATAAAGATAAGGATGAAATGTGACACCTGTAGTTGGAAATTATACAGCCTTCTGAGTCCAAAGATGTGAGTATTAATGCTTTTAAGATATTTTGGCTTTCAAACATTTCTATAATCATGTTTTTAATTGTAAATCATGGTATGAACAAAATATGGACATTTGTGTTCTGTGAAAACTTTATTAATTCAGTTTATGATTCTTTATGAATAACCGAAAAGCTAGAAAATGTTGCAGTCCTTTCAGTATTTCCCACAAAAAATTACAAAAAGATCCATACATCCTGATATGTAGACTAGCTTTACCCAAGTTATGTGTATTTCAGAGTTTTCTCATTGTTAAATGAGATTATGACCACTAGCACTTTAAACACTTGAGGGGGAAAAAAAGTTGTCTCTCTGATTAAAAAAAAAAAAAGTTATATGTATACACATACATACATATGAATGCTTCATTTTCACAATTGTAGTAGTAAAGGTTGTATTGTTTGTGATACAGTAAGTATTTGCATTTGACACAGTTCTTTTCTACAGGTTTTCCTGCCCTCATTAATAAATCTCACGGTACTTTCCACCCCAGCAATATTTATTAGTATAACTGTTTTTAATAACATATCCCTATTTATTGATACTTATTAATATGACTAGCATTTTTATGTGGGGCAGTTCTCTCTCATTCACTTCTCTGGGAAGAGTATGATGATTTTTGTAGGTATGTGCTTCCATCTGTCAATGCTACATGATGCCGAATTGAAGGAATGTTCCTTGTGTTTGAAACAGAAGGCAGTGAGGCTTTTGGCTATGACTTAGTTTTTGTTGTGAATTTGTTTCATGATTTCTGATTGGCTTTTGAGAGATCTCTGCCTGGTGTTCAAAAAAAAAATCTTGTCATAGAAAACTCTTCTTTGGTTGACAAGATGTGTGGGAGAGCAGAGGTATCATTCAGTAGCTTTAGCTTGTTTAATTTATTAATTTATCTCCATTGTATTCAATGGAGATAAATATTGCTTTTGGTTCTTGTTGAAAAAAGTGGAGTCTGTGTTGCTGAAAAAATGCTCTGAAGCATTCAGTACTACTTGACACTTGCAAAGAGCTAGAGGTGATTCCCAAAGGGTGGTATGACACAGCGGTGGTCCCTGTGAAAGCCAATGAGTGCTATACAACATGACATAAGAGGTTTCAGTGCGAGACTAAATCCCAGAGATATGTGGGGATGGTAGGAGGTACTGTTTAAGGAGCTAATATGTAAGCTTCTGTTTCTGTATTATATCTTAAAATGAGCTTCTTGTCAAGCCTTCTTCCATTAATATTTTTTAACGTTTTTATTTTATTATCCTTTCTTCAGGGGAGTAATAATATCTATGCTGCAGTATCTTGGTGTCTCTTGTGTGTGCATGTACGTATTGAAGTTATGTATGGTAGGGAAAGGAGATGCAAATAAGAGATAGGGAAGGTGATGACAATTGTTGTTTGAGATTGTTTCCTGTGGAAGCTGATTTTGGTAGTCTGGGACTTGTCTGGAAGAGGAATACAGAGGAATGTTGTTACTGTGGAAAGTTCCTTCACGTCCAAGGGAGGGGGTTGTAAAGAACAGTTTCATCTTGAAATTTTCAGTGTTCCTGGGACTTACCCCCTGTATATACAGGACTGAGAAACAAGAGACTGGGAAATTAATTGAATTATCAGAAATAAATGCAGGAAAGCCCAGGGTGGTATTATTGCTGTGATAATCATTAGTAGTATTATTGGGGAGACACTGTAGAACATTTTTTCACCAGGTGTATCATAAGCCATGAAGGCTGTAGGCCCAGGTACAATACCTGTTGGAAGTCCAGCTGGAATGAGGAGTAGTGGGGATTGTCTGCATTCCTCAGGACAGTTTTTCTTAGTTAAATGAACATGGTAAGGAAAAAAGTGTGGTTACTGCAATCTGAATGTCTCTCAGGAGCAACATTGCCAAGAGTACTCTTAAAATAGGGATTAAAGTGATGATACAGTATTGTAGCAGCTGATGATGAGCATTTTGATTGTTGCAAAAATATTTGGAGGAGATTTTCAGGTAATACGTGTTTCCAAAACCACAGCTTTTTAATGTTATATGTTCCTTGTTTCTCTGAACCTTTGATATTTTGCTGAGTATTCCAACAGGAGGGAAATTTACTGCAGTAGTTAGATAGCAAGAAAAAGATGATTTAAACATTTTGTTTAAAATGTTTCTATTGCTATGAACAACGTGCAGTAAGAATGACATAGGCAGATGCATCAGGCACTTCATTTCAAAGACTTTCTTTAATATGTAATCTGATTTGCCGTACATGCTTATAATTTACAATAAGAAATTTGTTCAGAAATACACTGTACCTCAAATTTAAAAAGTGTATACATTAAATGTAACGGTGTAAGATCTGCTGTTTAATAGCATGATAGCCATTTGCAAAGCAAAATCTTATTCCATATTTTTAAATTACTTTAGGAGGATCAGGATCCATGACTCTCGAGTATCATAATTTTTAGGTATTTCTTCCCCCTCACTCATGTTGCATAGTTAATATGGAGGATAACACATGTTATAGTGTTAATATATGCACACATTATAGTGTACATTCCAGTGCATGGTAAAACATTTTTAAAGCAGACCTAAAACTAATAATGCATCTATTGCAAACATCACAATAATTGCAATGTACCACTCCTCCTAATTAGGTATTGGAAGTTAAATATCTGGAGAGAAGATGAAAGAATAGTTTTCAATACCAACTAGGTAAATAAGATTAAAATCTGTAGTTAAAAGCACTTTTATGAGCAGTTAACCTCAGTATATATGAGTTTGTAAAGACTCCTGTTTAATAACCAAGTTAGCAGTGAATTATTCTCTTGCTGTAGGCAAGAGCTTCATTGTGCAGTCGATATTTGTCTTTCAAGCGGTGTGCCTCACCTCAGAAAGTAGTTAATACTGGATAAAAGTAGAATAGTATTTGTCAAATATTTCTTGGAACAGGCCAAACTATGTCTTGGTCTGCTTAAATGTGAAAACCCTAGTTAATATAGGCTGCTTAATATTTGTAGTTGGAAATCTTGAAGTGCTTTACCAACAGGAGTGAATATTAGTCGTACAGTGGGATTTGATTGAGGACACTGCTCGTCCCTAGGAACTGATCTGAAAAAAGGGCTGAAATGCCAGTTAAGCGTTTCCTTTAGTGCTTGAAGCCTGAACTTGCCAAAGTAAATTTAGTGCGTTTACAGATTTTGCTTTCAGTTGTTTCTGAGAGACAATACAAACTTGTAAACACCTTCACTAACCTGGGACTGAATCAAGGTCTTCCAGTTTGTGAAATTTAAGAGAAGTAGCAGAAAATTCAAAACAATACTGCAAGCAAAACTGTAATCCAGATGAGCATTTATTCCTAATGTAGTTAGCCAGTACTTTAGCCAGTGCAGAGCATGTACTTACACTGTCTCCAGGAAACTTAAGTTTCCTCTTTTGTTGTTATCCTTGCATTGAAGCTAACTTCACCTGAAGAAGGACTGGCCCTTCCTGGTGACCTCTGGCTCACTGTTACATTTATAGAAAATAAAGTTAAGAAATTAATTCCTTACATATTGTGGATTTTCTACAGCAAATGGCTCTTACAATAAAATATTAAAATTCTAGCACCCCAATTTCCATGGCTAAGCTTGGTACTTTGGTGATGTGTAGTAACATTAAGTGATGGCACTGTCCCCAGGGCACGATTGCCTGGGCATCACAGGGACCCAGAGGACACGATGCTGGAGGCTGACACCTCCCTGGGGACACGTTACAGCCGTTTGCAGCATCGACTTTTTGTTCTTACACTTTGCCTACAGCTAAGTATGAGACATTATCAGCATCAACTTTTTTGGGGAAAAAAAACCCAAAACGGGAGGTTCTTGTGGAGAAACGGGAGCAGCTGGGAATGCAGGAGGCTGTGGAGCACTGCTGGGACCTGGCCAGTGGTGGGGACAGCTGGAGGCCATTGCCACCAGTCAGCAACAGGCTGTCACTTGCTTCCCCTGGGCTTCCAAGAACTTGAGAGCTCCAAGACAGTTTCCTCTCTCCCACCTCTGTCTCTGTGTTACTGACAGTGTGTTTGAAGGATGAAACATTCGTTTCTTTACTCATTTTACAATCATTTAATATAAGGTTTTTTTTTTCTCAGGGGATCTCTAGAAATTGTTTGACATTAGTTATTCTTGTGTCCCTTTAAGGGCATGGAAAAAGGTATTAAAGTTTTTAAACTGTGTCTTTTTAAAAAAGGCTGTCGCTCCTCTGCTGCTGTCGTATACAGCCAGAGACTGTGCAGCACTGTGTGTCATTTCCCCGATAAAACTTTACTTTTGTATAAATACCTTCTTTAAATGGAGGAATTTTTTTAAAAGTAATTTTTGCATTTCTCATATGATCATATGATCTGTTTACACAGTGAGCTATTTATTAAAGTGGTGTTTCTTAGATATTGATTATAAAGTTGTTAGGCAAATGTAAAGCACTGTTATCAGTACGTTCCAGTATCAAAAAGTAAAGATGTTTAAACAAGTCCTCATGCATTTAAACAAATTATTTATATACGTAAGTGATATTTGTTGCAAACAAATGGAAATGAATGCAATTTTAACAGAGTTGGGGTTTTTTGTTGTTATTCACTGAGCATTAATATCAATGGAAACATTTCTGTTCAAAGATGCTGCTTCTCTCATGCTGGAGTAATGCAGGTGGCTTTGTTATTATCCGATTGTTTTACTTCTGATAACGAGGGATATGTTCACATATACAAATACATATATTTTTCTCAAATCTGATTTGATAATCCAATTCTCATTGTTAGGTGCAGAATAAAAAGGATTTTGCACTGGTAGGGGGTTCTAAAGCCTTGACATTGTTTTAATCTGATAATGAATGGCTTTAAGTTCATGTTCTTTCAGTTGCTGGCAACAAATCTAAACCTGTGTTTTTTGGATTTATGAGGATAAGTCCTGCTTTGGCAATCTTGTAGATCCTCAAGAGAATAGTTAAACAGTGATTAATCATTGTTTCTTCACTGAGTGTGCAGAAAAGAATGGAAAAGCTGCATTTCACACTTCTGAAGCAATTAATCCCCATGATCTTAGCCAGGTTTGTCTTGTAGATAAGTCGGGATACAAAACTGTACCTAATTTATCAATGTATGCATGCCATAAAGTATAAAACACACAATTTATTTCATATCATTTATAGTCAAATGTAAAAAAAGAGTGACTTTGCCATATCCAAGAGTGTTTCTTACATTACCTTCATATAAACTAAGTACCAGAGATTACAATGGGATTCCTGTTTATTGTGCACATCTGGTGCAGTCACTATGCATTTTCTCATTCACTTGCTGGCATTTTTAGTGATTGTGGCATAAATCACCTTGCTAATCAGAAACATAAGTGACGGGAAGTCATCTCCTTTTTTTGAACAATGGGAAAAAACATATGGCTTCTTAGACAGGACTTGGCTGTTATACTATTTATGTGGCATTATATTCTGTATCTAGAATTTCATATTAATTGCTGCGGTTTGATTGAAGGCACAGAATGCCCTGTGGTTTTGGTCAAAGTATTTGTTTTATGATCTACTCATGATGCCTTCCACGCTTAATATCAGTTGTATTTGTGGATATCAAAAATAGAGCTAAACATGCAGGCTGTATTTTAAAATGTGATAAAATGCTTTTCAACACTTTTTAAACAATAAGAAAGGGGTACTATATGTTCTGAGTTGTTATAAATTATGTGCCATCGTAAACAAGAGAAGGGAAATGTTTGTCCTTGTAGGGAATATGTATGCTCTAAACTTAGGTTCCTGCACAATATCTGTCACTGGATTTACCACAGGAGATATAAAACCAGTTGCTGTTTGCAGGACTGTAAGAAATTAGGTTAGGAAGTGAGACTGGTTGTTTCTGTGAAGAAAGTTTATTGATAATTGTGGTTCTGAATTAAAATTCCCTGTGGGATAAAACATATAATAGGATGCCAAAATTATATTAACATGTGGGGAAGATAATTGCAGCCAAAAGCAATTCATGTGCAATGTCAGTTGTGTGTATCTAGTTCCTCTTCCTATGTGAGTATTTTTCACTTCATTTTGGGCCACTTATTTTGTGATCCATGATAGTGATTACTCCTGTAGCCAAATAGCTTATTATTAATAATAATTACTATGAGAAATTTTTAGTAGCCTTTTGAAATAACATTTATTCATAGCCAATGGCTCAAAGTTTTATTTACTATTATATTATTTCTTTTAAATAATTAACTGAACATGCAACCTAATTCAGTAGTGTTATTGACCAAGTTCCTCTAACGAGGGTGGAATTTGAGATTATAGCATAGCATTGGAATATACTGATGTCTGAATTGTAAGGAGCCTGGGTTTTAGATATGAAAGATCTTTATCTCAGTAAGCCCCTGAATAATTACCACAAATATTGAATTAAATAAGAGTTATAAATAAGACTTTTATATCTGTGATTCTGTGATCATGCTCTTGAAAAACAGGCTGTTAAGAAGAGACCATCCAAAGTGAAGCAATTTTTACTGATAACACTTGTCTGGCAATGCAAATCATACCTCAGTGGTACTAAAGAAAAATAGATAGTGGGATAATACAGAGTAATAATAAGAAGCAGTTGTTAAATCTTACAGGAGAGACCTCCCTCTTCTTGGCTCAGGTACGGGTCTAAGCGTAGACCATAGCAACGCTGCTTTTGAAAGCTCTGTCGGAAACCATGTTTTTGCCCAAGCATTTGGCCCACAGCGCGAATTCTGCAAAATCCTGTGGAGGTAACCTGAAACTGACTGACTTGATGTCCTTAAGATGGCTTGTGCAAAAATAGAAGAACTTCTGAAATAAAAGGATGGCACCACCACCACCTTAAGTTTTTTAATAGTTACTCAGTGTAAGTTTTCTGCTGCTTCTTTTGCCGGCTTAAGTAGTGAAACTGTCATTTCATTATAAAATTTCAAATTTGGTGCACAGGCCAGATTTTTCAGAATGACTCTAAAATATGTCATTACCCCTAATAAGTACCTTTAATCACCAAATTAAAAAGGACTCATCTCTATCAAATGTCTCATTGAATCTGATTTCCTAAATCTGATTTCTTTTTTCTTGATTTTCACTCACAGCCTAAAACACATGCAGATAAACTTTGTGATGAGCTTAGTGTTACTGTAGGATTTTCACAACTATTGCAATATCTGGAGTTGTGGATTAGTACATGGCACTAGCTAGCCTTAAAAAAGGCTCACACCTTTTGTGTCTGACATCTCACTGAATGGTCATTAACCTCTGCTCGTAGACCTGCCGTGCACTCACCCTGCTGCCTGCCGAAAGTCAAGATGAAGGGAGCCTCATGGTATTTTGAGTAAGCTGTTGGTCTCTACCCAGCAGCATTGTAGCAAGAGAAACTGTTGGTCTAACTTGGTGAGTGTTGATCCTTCTTTCTACTTGCAGGCTCCCCAGAAATGTTTAGACCCTTATGTGCATCCTTAAGTAACCAATTTAATTGGAAGCAGGTTTGATTTTCCTGCTGTGATCCTAGGTTAGCATTTTAGTTTGGATCAGGAATGTAGCTTTGAAGCAGATTGTCCCCACTGTGCTTGTGTTCATACTGCAGAGTAGTGCCAGCATTGGGAAAATTGAATTCTTTTGGATTAAGCTAAATCAGAAGTTGCACACCAGCAGTGTATAAATGAACTACTTCTACAACAGCTGCTAGTGGGCTTTTGATCCTGAACATGACCAGTCCAAATTAAATCCCCTTAAAGCATGTATTGTGTGAATGTTGGTCCTCAGCATTAACTGTTTCATTCTACCTGTCTGCCCATACTGAGCAGTTACCACTTGCTGACATAGATCCACCTTTTGTGAATCTCTGAGAATTACTCAATGGAACTCGTAACAGGTTTGTGCAGGGCTCAAATTGATCGTCAGGCTTGGATGGGTAACACATTTATCAATGTGTATTTTTTAAATTATTCAAATGGGGTTAGTGACATGAAGTTTAATTATCATATTTAAATACTGAGTGACTTGCAAAATTATATGTTCTCCTGTGATATTGCCCAGCAGCGAAACTCAGAAGTCAGCATAAGGTACAATGATAGAGGGTTAAGAGGGAAAGGACAAAAGCGAGTGATGCTCATAGAACTGGGAGATGGAAAGGAATATAGCTCTTATAGGATAAATATAATTCAGTATTTTCCACAGGCAGGACTCTTGTAGAGCTGTAGTCTTTAAGGGAAAACTGTTTCATTCACTAGTATGAGTTTCAGAGCTTTTTACTTTATGCTTTTGTGCCTGGCAATTTAGAAATTTTCTCTTGGAAAGAATTAGATGAGATATAAACTGTAGACTTGCAGTTGAAGGCTCTCTTCAAAATGGATAATTGTAGAATTCCCTTCTTTGCCCTTAAACCAAGCTTACTTTTGCCCAACACAATGTAAAAAAAGGTGAAGCATATCAGACACATTCTAATGAGACGCATTTTAAAATTTCAGTCAATGAGTTGCAAATTCATCCGCAGAAACAATTTGGGAAGTTCACTTTCTTTGATAAATAGTCACAAACAACTCAGGAGAGGGTTAAAGACTGTATTTAGATAAATTCATTCTCCTTCTAATGAGAGGGTGGGTAAGATAATTTACTTCATTTTAATACAGTTATTTAAAACTTAAATTTTGAGTTTACAACCATCTGTCTCAAGGGCTAAGCTCACTATAAACTATTATAATCATTTAAATAAATAGAAGAAAAAACAATCCGTTCAATATGTTGAATCAATATGTCATGCTTTGAATATCTATATAATTTTCCTCGCATTAGGATCCATGGCACATGTACAGTACAATATGGTCTATAAATAGGCCTGGAAAGAATACGGTTGTATCTTGAACTGCAGAGGGAACGACAGCGCTCCCCAGAACTTAGTACTTCGTTTTGCCTAGCAGTCTTTTCCTCTAATTGGAGTGTGATTCCAAACCTAACCAACTATAGTTCATAGAAGGTACATTTTAATGGCTGTGAGCTAGTGGAACGTTTCTTTGTCACATCTTGTGTCCACCACAAGAAGAATCTTCATTTGGTGTCTGCATTTCATACCCTGCCTGGGCTCGGGAGAAAAACTGGGTTTCCTGCTCTCGTCAACGCTGTTCAGTGTTTCTGCTTTGAAATGACTGAATTGTGCAGTCTTCCTATCCAGTTACCTTGGCCACATAAATTAAGCATGTGTGGCTAGAGGAGTGCGTGTTTGTTTTCAGCACCGAACACAAGAGCATATGTATGCAGAGTACCTGCTCTAATCACTTGGAAAATACGAATTGGAACATAAGCTATGGGCCTGCTCAAAGCTAAGTAGCTCAGGAGCACTGATTGGGGAGGGGGGGAAGAAGATAAAATGATGGATGAATGGACATGGGTGAAATTCATATAAGTACAGCTCTAAAAGATATTTATGGTACCTAAGTTCCAAGTCATATTTGTCCAGGAGGGAAGATTTTCATTCTTTTAACTGCTAAGGAATTATTTAATCATCTTTAAGTAGCTTCAGAGACTGTATTATGAAAGTATGGTGAAGACATGGCTATTGTTAAAATAAGTGGCTTATAATATTTAAGAGATTCGGTAAATTTAAAATGTAAATTTTGCTTACAAGTACAATCTAAACCTCTGTATAAAGAACAGTATCAGAGTCTATGTAACTGGAAATACCAGTTTGTTTATTGTAAACTACCCTTGTGCTTTTATCACATAGAGTAAAATTAGACCTGTATTGTAGGAATGGGACAAAGGATAACAGTGAGGAAGAGGTAGAAGCAGAGTAGTTCCTAAAGTATATTCTGGGACTCCAGTCCATTAACTACATAAATTGAGAAACTGACATATTTTTCTGAGTTATGGAATGAAAAATCCCTTGAGGATTTGTAGTGACATCACAAACTACTAGAGGTTTGGTTTTGATATTACTAGGATACCTTGCTGAAGTCATGATAAAGTAATTCATCTCTTACTTGTATTTATGCTGCAAATAAACATTATTAAGGATAGAGGGATGGATGAAATTTCTTTATGTTATGTTCCTCACTGTATAAGTAACATACTGTCTCAAGAATACTTAAAAAGGAAAATGCTCTAGTCCTCTTACTATTGTGTCCTGCTTTTCTGTAGTTGAATCTAAATTAAAGCAAGTCAAATGTATTTCTGTTGTGTAGAAGGAAAAGATTAGGATTAGAAGAGAATATTGAAGATCAAGAAATCTGGATTCTTGTTTCACGTATATCACTGCCTTGGGCCATGTGAGCCTGTCAGAGCCAACTCTTGATTGAAACCTACTGAGATCTTTGTGTGCCCTCCCTTAAAAAAGTTCCACTTGAACGCAGAAAAGCATAGTGTCCATATATGTGGAGTATTTTACACCACTGAAGTCCTGACATATGGTTGTGGGTGTCACCTACCATCCTTGTGCCTCACTTTCTGTATCCCTTAGATGAGAGAAATGCTTTGCAAGGTGATTCAACTCAGCAATATTTGGAAAGTGTTGTGGTTTGCATAATGAGTAGAGTATTTTTATTTTTTTTTTTCGAAAATAGTGAAGTCTGTTGTTGAGGGTGGGTGCTTTTAAACACCTAACAGGCAAGTACTGATCAGAATGCAAATATTCTGAATTCCTCTGTTAGTGTACTTTTTAGATTCTAATACAATAATCTATACTGTGCTACATTAATTTTAGATAAATTTTAGCCACTTGCAAAGTTGGAACCTTTAGAACAATATTTTATATAATGCTGTTCTCCATTTTATTCATATTCCTGTCCTTTTGACACTAGTATTTAAGAAAATATGAATCATCTTAAGTTAGATTAAATACCTGGGGTTTTTACACCATTTTGTTTTGCTAGGTGGCTCAGGCAAATTGCATGTTTTTACTCCTCAGTTCAAAATTCTACAAGTAAGTATAATGTAAAAATAGGTTAACTTTTGCAGACATTCTTTAGTTTCTTCAGCAGCAAAAATACACATTTGTTTATCTAGGTCTATTCAGACTTATGCATGCTAAGACCCATTAAAAGCTGAAGTCTCTAATTTATTTTCAGTCTGTAATGTAAACTGCTGTGCTGTATATACATTTTATATTTATGTCAGGAAAGGGTTGCAGAGGGGTACTTTAAAACCACCTTTTCGGCTCTAAATAGCTATTGTGTACATATGGTAAGGTACTGCTGCTTAACAATTAGTAACTGCTTTGATGAAACTAAATTACATGTTTAAGTTCCCATCAGGAAGTCGCTTCACATATCTGTATTAATGTATTCAAGGCTCGAGAAGGAAAGTTAATTTTCCAGCTTAAATATTTAATTCAAGCTTAAAATTTAGTCTGTAATTAGAGCTCCCAAATGGCAGGAACATGGAGTATTTGTCCATTTTAATTAGATTGTTGTTTACCTATTAATTATATATCATATCTTGTCATATAGTTTTGATGGTAACAGATGGTGCTAGGAGTTAGTAAGGGTTTGAACAAAATAAGATTTCACATGATTTATTAAGTTGCACTTTATTAGTGAGTGGTCTGCTTTCGTCAGGTTATTCTGTGGAATAAGAAGTTTGAAACATTTCACTAATTTTGGTGATTATTCTTTATGTGCTCTATGGAAATACTGAACTTAACTCCAAGAAGTGCATTCTTTTTGTTTAGGGGAAGACCTAATATTCTTTTATGTATATATATATATATTCTTCTGTAATCTTCTATTTTTCCAAAGTTATAGCCTTCTATACTACCCACATGACAGTAAGCTTACATCTTTTAAATTTTTTTTATCTAAGTGTTATGTATGTTTTCAAGAGTAATATCTCTTTTATCTGCAAAGACTACTGTCTGGAGCTGTTGTTTCAGAAGTGAAAGACCTGACTTAACTGTAAAAATGTTAGCTTCTGCACAAAATTGATTTTCAGATTTCAATGGGCTGAAAAAACCCAGCATATCCATTTGCTGACTAGTGCCTTCAGAATGCACGGGTGTACATACACACATGCATGCCTCCACCATACCCAGCAAGTATTGAAATATAAAAGCTAATTGGGATTTTTCAAATCTTCAATTTTCTGGAGAAATCATACCATACACCTTCACCTGGTATGTGAACATTTTTCAAATTCTTTGGTAATATCTACTGCTGACACAGCATTACCTTAATCACATAACCATATCTTTCTTAGTTTCATTATTGTTGTATGCAGTACAAGTATATCTGTCTATCTAAGGATGTTTTAATGGAATTAGTGCAAGGCAGCCCATATTGCAAGCCATGCTCACGCATACATAAATCATACAGTACCTAACCTGTGATGTTTTGGGGTTCTAATTTAAATATTCCTTTTTAAGACCTGAGACAGAGGAAAAGAAAAAGTGAAAATAAGGGACATCTCTTCTGAGTACTGAAAGATTAAAAGAGAGAAAGAAAAAGCCTGAAAGTTTTTCAAAGAAAAATCTATCAAAAATTGTGGGGCTCCTTGGAAAGGACACGAAATAGATGTAGATGACACAAGTGAAATAGGGAGAAAGTTAAGAGGGTACATAAGTAAATAAGGTTGTATAGTACAAGTAGAAGCATAGGTTGGTTCAAAAAAGTGCATGCGATGTTGCATGAACAGCGTTGGTAAATGGACCATGGCTTTTTTCTTTGGGTAGATTCTGCCTACTGAAACTAATCAGCAATGGAATTTAGCAACATGGTGTTTGTTGGTGATTTAGTAGTGATTTGAGAGTATGTGAGCTCTTAAATCTGCTTTATCATAGTTCATTTGAACTATTCTGGTTTTGGTCACTGGAAGGAAGAGAGCAGAGACAAGTTTCTTAAGTCCAGGTCAATTCAGAAGGTCTGTGTTACAAAGCTAAGTAAATAAAACATTTTTTGTAGCAGATCAGTCTTTCTGTTTTCACTGGTTGCTTTCATGGGACATTGACAGCTGAATCCCTTTGGGGTGTAATATACCTGAATAAATGAAGAACCTTTTCCTGTAATCCCTTTTTTAAAAAAGCTAATTATATACTTCTGTCTTCCTTCCTCCTTCCTTTTGTCCCCTTGCCAAGTTAAAAAAACATGCACGCTCATCGTAACTGGACCTATTTCTTGACATTGACCATGACTTCAAAGAAATGGTAAGAGTCAGAGTTTTGCTAGTGAAGAGTAAGCAGATGGCCGCAGTGTACACACTGACTTCAAGGCTTGCTTCAGTGGGCGACTTGACAAACAGTAGATCTACAAAACTGCCTCCTTGTTCTGGCACTCGCTTTGTCCGCGCACCAGCAGCAACAGATGCTTGGTGCTGACACTAGTTCATTTTTTTCCCCACATAACTTTGGTCACATAGTCTGAGACAGATTTACTGTGACCTCTCTCTTGTTTCATAATTGTCCCCATCAGCATGGTTGCTACCTTAAAAAGTATTGATAAATATGTCTGTGTTCAAATCAACTGGAGGTGGGGTGAGTAGGGGGAGGTGTTTGGGAGTGTGTATGTATCTTGGACGTGTTCCCAAGCTGAGGATCATTTTATCACCACCTACATCTAAAAAGAACCACTATGCTGAAATTGTGCAGTTTGATTAGCTAGGAAAAGCTAAGTGACTTGGCCTATTGCTTCTTGTATGTGTGAAAAGATTACCCTCTGAAAATGTGACCTTTTATCCTCTTTTGCTCTGATACTGGATTTTCCCCTGTGATTTGTAGAACTGTGTTAATAGCATAGAAAACTACATTCAATTGTTAGTGGCTGAAATATAAGTGATTACAAAAACATTATCACAAGATAGTACTAAGAAAAATATTCTATTTGCTGAGTTTGCACCATCAGAATTTATTTATACATTTTATGCAAAAATACAGGGTTAATTTTTTTATTCCTTTGACCCTGTATATCAAATGTGATAAAATATGCTATCCTGCAGCAAAAAGCAGATGGAAAAATAAATTGAAGAACAGCATTTAACTGCAGTCTTATCCTAGTTTATATAAAAATATTACAAAAATAAAACGGAGGCATAACTGGGTCATTGAAATGTTCTTTAAGAAAGGCTGCTTACGCAACAAAATTACCCCATTTTCAAATACTGTGTTTCATGACATTCCTTAAAAAAAAAAAAAAAAAAAAAAAAGCTTTTGAAATATAGTAGCATGAATTTTCTTTTTAAAATAGTTTATACTTTTTGGAGTCGATCTTTCATTGAGAATTTTTGTTTGTTTCTTTTGGAACATAATAAAAGTAGTGTGTTTGCATTAAGGCTTTCTTACGGCCATTAGAGAGTTTTGAATCATCATTTCCAATTTATTGCAGTGCCTAGCAGGGCTCCAGTTTTACTTGCTACCTTTTTTTTGGAGTATCAGTGCCATTTATAGCTTCCAGAATAATTCTGTTTTCATGTTTGACTTTATAAATAGATTCTGAAGGATAAGGTGCAAAATTCACAGTCCCAGTAAAATATATTGCTATGGATGTTTTGATAGTGAATGCAGCCAATTGCGACATACTGTCCTTTCTCAGTTCTCGACCATTTCAGCACATCTGCCTTTGATATCAGACTGAGGAGCACCGAATCTCTCCCATGAAGGCACCTGCTTCTCTCCTTGATTGTCTAACCAAATTCAGCCCCTAATTTTAGTCTGTAAAGTCTCATTTGACTTAGAAGTCTTAAAGCAGCCTAAATTAGACAGTGTTGAATAACCCTGGGAGTGGAAATGTGAACACCAGGTAATCATGTAGTAGCATGAGAGTGAAGCTTATTGTTTATGCAAATAGGGGTTTCAAATAAGGGAAGTGGGATTCTTACAAAAAGGACTGCAAGAAGGAAAGCAAGATTCATAGAGGATGAGTAATAAAATGGCATTCATCAAATAAGCAGCCTCTATCAGCGCATCTATTAAAACTGAGCTAGTTGGTTTATAGCACTGTGTGGGAGAAATGGCTCAACCTAAACTAATTGTGTTGGAGATGTTAATGCTATTACATTTGATTTCATAAAAAGCACTGCTTTCTTGTTCATCAGTAAAGGTGCTATCCACACCATCCTGTGAGAATGCTTGAGCAAACCATACAGGGTTGGCATTAAAATGCTGAAGTGAAGAAATAATCTGCTGCCAAAGGGTAGTTGTTCTGGTACAGAACAGTCAGGTTGCAATGATTCTGGAAGGAAAACTTGTCTTCACTGAATATAAGTGTACTTTATCATAGTTCTCTAAAGGAATATGAAAAGCATCTGATAAACCTTTAATACATGCTGTCAAATTGTCTACAAAAATGGCCCATGTGTTGAAAGAATAAGTATCATATGAGAGGAGACAAGTACATAAGAAAGAGACTTCATTTCTAGTCCCCTTTTTCAGATTTAGCTGTTGCTGCTACAACTAAGGTCAGCATCTATATAAATGATTAGTAAGATTAGTCAAGAGCTGTTCTGAAACTGCCTACATGATTCTTGCATCCATTAAAGTTTTTTCCTATGATTTTTTTTCTCATAGAGTTTAGTTCTGAGTTGGATTTACAGTGATCCTTTGCTCAGAAAGTAATGAGTGTAATTTAATTTTGAATTTGTCAGAGGGACAGAAAGATGGAGTAGGTTACAAGGTGTAAGTGTGTGTCAGTGATTAGCAATCATTTATGAATAGGGCTCAGGTTTAAAAAGGGGTAATAAATAAGAGATGATTAGCACTAAATGTCTTCCTTCTTTACTTGAAAGTGTGTTAAGAGCTTTTTTCTCCCCATGTTTTCTTCATATTTTTTCATATCATATTAATATTGAACCATAGTGGAGGATGTACTTTGTTCAACATAAAGGATGGGACATGCAATGGCTAGCCATCAAATGAAAGAACCTATTCCCATTAGGACTCCAGTTGCAAGATCTGTTTATGAGAACAGAAACTTTGACAAGTTACTTTTTCATGGTGTCAATAGGTAAAAAATCCCAGAGTAAATTTTAACTCAGAACCACCACAATGCTGAGAGGGGAGAAGGGGGAAATTTGTTTCTGATGGTAGTGGTGGCTTATGTCAGCTTAGTCTATGTGAACCTACAGCATGAAGAACTGTCATAGATGGTGGTCCTCCCTAAAAGAGAAACATTATTGTTTTAATTTAGTAATGTTTGTTTTGATGGCTACACACTTTATTTTAAGACACTTGGCACATGTTTTTCTTTATTCAAATCTGAGATCCATTTTTAACAGGATTAAATTCCTTAGGTTCTTACAAGGTTATGTACAAATCATTGTCATGAAGTTATAGGTTGGATACAAGTCAGAGTCAACAGTAGTCTAAATTTACCCATACTTAATATTTGTTTGGTATCCTGGTTTCTCTGAATAACATACATTGGCATAACAGAGCTCATTCTGAGTAGCATTTTTATGGGTCTGTTTTGCAGAGAAGATAAGGGAACACTGCTTTTCCATCCTTGCTATATTCTTCCATGTCTAATCAAGACACATTGACAGGGTCAGCAAAGGAAGGTTGTGCCACATGCTGTTTTGTGTGTCCTTCCTGGTGGGAAGGGAATTTTAAGTTTGTTGTCATCCTGATACTCTTTGGAAAAACTAAAATGGCACAGAAGTATGGGGTAACAATCTACCAGCTCCCTCCTTCCCCTATATATCCGGCAAATCTGGATACTATCTTGTACGACTGTGCTCTGATATTGCCAGTATATAAAATTATTGTGTGATCTTACAGACCATATGTGCTGCAGAAGATAGCCGTGCTGGCATGAGTTAAGGCTATAAATAGAATCCTTTCTCCAAATTTACTGACTTAGGTTAGACCCTGTGCATTGTTTTACTTGTACAGTTATTTTTTGGTTTTATGCCCTTTTTTGATCACTGTTCAGTATTTAAACTCCTTCAAATGTGCAAAGATTAAATGTTTAATAAAAATTGCTTGTTGTTTTCAACATCTGTGTTCAGAGAACAATGGCCCACTGGAGTGCAGAAAGCTTGTAAAGTTTTCAAATGTATTGAGAATGACAGAAAGTTCAGTGAAGAGTTTGCTTTCCTCATTACAGAACTACTTCTGTGGCTGCGATTACACTAAGAGCATCTTTAATTGCTTTAAAATCTGAATGCATGATAAGAATGGATTAATTTGATTTTTCTGTTACTACAAGTAGCAGATGGTTTATGTCTTAGGAATGCTCATGTTGTAAAATGAGATCCCCAGCTCATTCGTGATTGGTCACTGTTAATGAAGCATGCTGTGCTGATTATTGATTTAGAAAATGAGGATGACATGAGTATTGTGTGTGTTGCTGTAATAAATTAAAGAGGAGTATTTTAATAGCCAGCAGACATACACCTTAAATAACATGAAATATTTGATTTTCTATTCAGGTGGTCTCTGCCCTGTCAAACTAATTTTATTGTTTATTAAAAAGATGTACTTTTATAGTTTCAGCTAACAAGCAGATGGTCGTCTTTACTTATTTCTGTTTTGTATTGCTGTATGACCGATCAGATGCATGATAGGAACCCAAATTAGCTTGTTGTTTGCAAAGCAATGGTGTAGCCATGGGAGGAAGTCTTTTGTAGGTATTGCTCGTATGTGTGCATGTGTGTAAGTGTGCATACACGTGTGTGTGTGCGAAGGCATGGCTCTTCTTGTATGTTCTGTGGGGTTTAATCCTTATTTGTTGGTGCAGGAAATGTAGTTAAATGTGCTGAAGTGCATTCAAAGTTATTTCAGTTTCATTTTTCTGTTTCACCTTCAAAACTTTTGAGAGAAAGGAGGAAAACGTTTTAAATCCCCTCGTCTATCCACAATCGCATAAACCAAATCATAATTTAATGTTTATTTAATCTTGTAACAGACATCATAAACAAGAATTTGTATGGTAAAAATCAGAGAAGTATTTTGTATTCACTTGTTTCTGTGATTTGTAAACTGAATGTGTTATAAACAACTGTGGATTGTGGTATTAATCAAGATTCAGTGCTGCGTATGTGACCCCTACAGCAAATTGCGATGGTTTACTGTACATAATATGGATTGATTTCTAGTCCTTACTGCAGAGCTACAGTAGCATTGTAGTCTGCTAGTAGAAGGATAAGGAGAATAATTTTGATGTGGTGCAGTGTGTGCTGCATATGTGTATATGTATCTTTGTTCAGAAGAACATAGTCATATAATTACATCCCTTTTCATTAAACTCCTAGAAGTACCCATATAGAATGTGCTTGCAGCTGATGAAAAACATCTCCCAGATCCCCTTCCTGACCCACTCAGCTGCCCAGCTCCTGCTTTACTGCACCACAGAAGTTCCCCAGGGGAGCGCTGGCAGTTGATGCTACCAAGAAACTCACTCTTAGTGCCAGAACTGTGTACACTTACGTTAATCAACTATTTGCTTTTCCTCAGGTGATGATTTACTGCAGTCTTAGTGGTGAATAAAGGCTGTTGTTTTCAGCAGTTTTCAAACTGAAAGTACAGTGTTGAAAACAATTGGCCTAAATTCATTCATGGGAATTAATTTTGACTTGGAGATCTAGAGGAAGGCTGGGGCCAAAATGTTATTCATTCAGAACTGATATACACCAAACTATTCCAGTAGTATTTAGAAGTGGCTGGAGCCCTCTGTGTGCTCTGAGAACCAGTACTTCATGTGGAAAGCAAATAAACAGAAGGTTACAGAGATAGTGAAAGGTTCTTGCCATTGGTGCTATTGGTTTCAAGAGTGTTTTAAAGATCTTAATTTTGGAGCAATGTAGCTATGTCTGTGTCACAGCAGAAAATGATCAGGTATGGAAGTCCAGAACGATCAGGTGAGCTAGTAAAGCAGAGACTATGAATTTGATAGCTTTTTGACAGCAAAGTTCTATCACTTCATTGTTTCATGATGGCCAGCTGAGCTGTAGGATTTATGGAGAGATAGCCACTTTTGATATTAGAAAGAGTGTTTGCCATTTTGGAAATGGTTAGCTAATTATGATGAAACGTCTATATCCTAGCTTTGAATCTTTTCGCAGAATCACAGAGCCATAGTGGTTGGAAAAGACCTCTAAATCACTGAGTCCAACCATAAACCTAACACCACCTCTAAACTATGTCCCTAAACGCCTCGTCTACCTGTCTCTTAAATACCACCAGGGAAGGTGACTCCATCACCTCCCTGGGCAGCCTGTTCTGTTGCTCGACTACGCTTTCCATGAAGAAGTTTTTCCTAATATCCAATCTAAACCTCCCCTGGTGCAACTTGAGGCCATTTTGTCTTGTTCTGTTGCTTGTTACCTGGGAGAAGAGACCAACACCCACCTCTCTACAACCGTCTTTCAGGTAGTTGTAGGGAGCGATAAGGTCTCCCCTCAGCCTCCTTTTCTCCAGACTAAACAACCCCAGCTCCCTCAGATGCTCTTCATAAGACTTAATCTCCAGCCCCTTCACCAGCTTTGTTGCCCTTCTCTGGACACACTCCAGCACCTCAATGTCTTTCCTGTAGTGAGAGGCCCAAAACTGAACACAGTACCAAAGGTGCGGCGTCACCTTTTAACTGCGTTTAAACATCTCTTGACTTTAAGTTATGGTTGTGGTCAGGCTCATTGTTGATATGGGTGTCTGAAACCTATCCTTCTCTGGGGAGCTTTCAATGAGGTGGTCTGGGAGATGTCAAAATGAAGAACTGAATAAAAGGGAAATTACCTCATATATGCCCTGACTCACTTGAACTCATCACAGATGAGATACAAAGGTAACATGTTATGCTCCGTTGACAATCCCTGACAATTCCCTTTTCTTATCTAGTGTTTGGTGAAATGTCCCCCTCTTTACCTCTATACCTGCTTCCCTTTTCACCTGCTGGCATGAGAATGTTGCCTTCTGATCCTGGAATTTATTGCACTTGTGTAACTGCATCTGAACTGGCTCAACAGGTGCCTCTCCACTCAATGATATACACGTTATTTGGAAAACGTCCACCCTTGAGGGCAGACGTGAGATAGATGATATGTCTTATCCTCTCTTGGCTGCTTGTGGGTGTGAATTGCTGTACTCCTGCAAGAAGTATGGAGGTGATTCCACTTGATGCTTTTTCCTTTATGGCTTGACCTCCGAATGTTTCACCCCTGTATTTGCAGATAAGCTGTGTGCTATAGCAGTAGGATTTGCTGCAAGGCTTATTAGAATATTAAAAAGAATAAAATTATCCATATGGTAAGTAGTTAATTAGACGTATTTATGTAATTTCAAACTTCTGCTCTTTAAGAGGCTATGATGGCTGAAGCAACTAGAAGACTTTCTAATACTCATTTAGTGATCATGGAATGAGTAATCCATAACAAGTTTTGAATTTCATGTGTCTTCACCTGGCCACCAAGAAAGCAACCCGTAGACTTCTTGCTGATTTCTCTGGTTCTGCAGAGGAAATGGGGTGGTGGGAGTGTCATTCCTGTGGCTCTGCCTGTGCCTCAGTCCAAAAGTGTGATTGCTCTTTTTATGCAAATTTGCTTTAAAATTAACAAGGTTGGCAATGTTACAGATGTGACAACAGGAGCTTTCACTGTAACATGTTCGCTCCTTGTCCTCTCCGAGTGCCGCATTGCTGTGGCTAGGTACAATCTTTTTCAGAGTTGGTAGCAAGGGCAGATCCAAAAAGATATTTGGATGCTTATCTCTTTGCACTTGTGTTAAAATCAATGGGAATTTAAAAGCTTAAGATTTAAATACTTACAATTTGGAACTATCCCAAGATAGTTCCTTGACATCAAAAAGGCGATGGCCTCGTTTTATGCAGATGTCCTAGCACTCAAAGGGTGCATAAATTATTGCACCACTTATCAATTTCTCTTTAATGTATTCCTTTCTTATATCTGGGACACTGTTAATAGAGGAAAAGGATTAAAAAGCGTAAAAATAACTTGTATGTAAGTTTCTTTGAGTTGAATTTATATCAGTCAGCCTGTCAGCACTAACATATGGGAAACATAGTTTCGCTACCATGCATAGCAGGGGCTACAAGTGCTGTTCAGACCATGTGCTCAACTCCTACAGAAGAGGGACTTTATATCACTTGTGCAGCCTACTCACAAATTTAAGGGGTGACATCTATGGATTCTGAATATATGGTAACCCAAATATCAATCTTGCTAGAGAAAATGTTAATCGGAGGGGGCAAAAAAGAGATGAAGATCTAGATCAGCAGGGAATTTAGTAAACTTTAAATACTACATTTTTTAAAAAGCTTATTGTATTACCATTGCTATTGAAGTGGTACTTGTAGGTAATAGGGAATTTTCACATAGCTTTTCCATATCTTGGACTAACTTGAAGTAACGCAGAACATCTCCTTGTATCAATTACTGTAAACTAGTAAAGATCCCCACTGTTTTTGTTTTGTTTTGCTTCCTAAAGCCCCCTGCTGCTGTTGATTACACCTAGATCTGCTACTGATTGGAACTGTTAAAAGGCAAAGATAGTGTGGATGGTTTCTGAATCATTTAATTGTAGAACTAATAAGATGTTTTCACTGGGACCTAATAAAACAGATCATATTAATAAATGTGTATACTATCCATGAAATTTCTGATTGCTTTTTCATAATTTTTGTAGATGAGACTCTTAAGCCTGGTGGGTGTGTGACATGCAAGTTTCTTTTTTGAATAATATTGCTAGGTGTGGTTTTAAGAAGTAAGCTATCCAAGAATATCATACAGTAGAGATTTTGCCTTTTGTGAATTTTTACATTTTTAGTTGTATGTAAATGTTGTGTGAGCATGTTGAATTGAGTAGATAATTACATGAACAAGATATATTCAGTCATGTTAATCCTGCTTTTTTAATAGCTGTATAATGCACACTGCACTTGGTGCATGTGAACCTTGAAAAATTGCTTCCTTAATACAGTAATTCTTGCCAAATAATGTCCAAAATTGGCCTAGAGCTATGTTGGTTTGTCATGAAAGAACCTATTCTCCTTTAATAGTCTGTCAGTGTCCATTCAACCTCTCAACTCTAGCAAGATTGAAAAGTAATACATTAGTATGTCCAATAAAAATAGATCATTATTTATCAAAGTTTCAGTTTGAATTGGTGGCTTGCCTATAGTCTTTTTTACGTGTTGGTTTCTTGTGGGTTTTTTTCTAAAAAATTTTCAAGAATAAAGGTGAGATTAATATTTGGGGAGGACAGGGAGAGAAAGGAGAGAGGGAGGGAATCTAAAGCTACCTTAATGCCTTGTAAATCTGCATCAAAATTTGTAATCCAACTCTGAGCATCCAGGAAGTGATGCTGTAGAGCAGCTCTTGTAGATCTTGTATATCTGTGTTACACACAGTGAAGTCCACCTATTATAACTTGAGATTAACTCTGTTTCTTTCCACAGTTTTGTTCCCTTTTCTACATAGATATAATCCTCTCGTGCTCTCGCTAAAGAAGCAGTAGAGTCCCTCTGAGAGACCAGATGAATCTGCAGTTTCCAAATCGTTCTGTTCTTGTCAGTCTGATCAGCTAGCCTTTTCTTTGCCCAGTCATGTACTTCTTCTCAATCAGATCTTTGTCAATGTTACCTATGTTTTAAAATAGGGTTTGCATTGTACCGTTTTGTCACTTTTGCTTCTGACAGGGAGAACAAATTCTGTTTTCACCCATATTGCTTTTTTGGCAGTTTGAGTCATTTTACATTCCAATTACTTCACTGTTAGCGGAATGTTGTAGCATTTGAGTTCAGGGGAATTAAATTATTGTTTATAACAAGTGGTTTCTGATAATTATTTTTGTTCATTTGTGAAAGACTTCATGTTATGTTCTGAGGGATAAGATCTTGCAACCTCTCCTCTCCTCTCCTCTCCTCTCCTCTCCTCTCCTCTCCTCTCCTCTCCTCTCCTCTCCTCTCCTCTCCTCTCCTCTCCTCTCCTCTCCTCTCCTCTCCTCTCCTCTCCTCTCCTCTCCTCTCCTCTCCTCTCCTCTCCTCTCCTCTCCTCTCCTCTCCTCTCCTCTCCTCTCCTCTCCTCTCCTCTCCTCTCCTCTCCTCTCCTCTCCTCTCCTCTCCTCTCCTCTCCTCTCCTCTCCTCTCCTCTCCTCTCCTCTCCTCTCCTCTCCTCTCCTCTCCTCTCCTCTCCTCTCCTCTCCTCTCCTCTCCTCTCCTCTCCTCTCCTCTCCTCTCCTCTCCTCTCCTCTCCTCTCCCTTTATATTAAAATACCTGTAGTAGAAGGAGTAGCATCCCTTTATTATGCAAAGGTAGCATTTTACCTATATAGTTATGTATATTCCATTAACATTCCCCATACCCACATATATGTACATTCCTGACTACTTAAAGGCTGGGAGGAAGCAAAGATTTGAAAAGTCCTACCTCATTGTTGTAAGAACATAGTGAGGTGATGGACAAAACCAGTATCATGTAAAATGAAGTGCTTTTTTAAAAATTGATACGTAGCTGATGCATACCATAGGCTTAGAAGGGAAGCTGGAAGGGGCAGAGCTAATCTCAGTATTGAATGATGAGGGTTGTTCATTTCTATAGCACACACTGTTTGTGGAATGTAAAGAGTTTATTGAAGTGCTAAACATTAGTTATTGAATACATGTTCCCTACAAATTTTGGCTTTAAAACCACAAGGCAGCATGATGCTACCTTCAGGAATAAAGGGGCCAGTCATCCACTTTGCACTTTAGTAGGCTTCTAGTTCCTTTGACCAATTATCCACATTGATTATTGGGTTAAAAAAGAATAAAATAAAATTACACTGTTATATCTTAAAAAGCTTAGTATAGAAGAGGAAAAAAAAAACAAACCTAAAAAACCTACTTATCTCAAGCAGATCACTTTCCTTCTGGGTTTTTTTTCTGCTTTCTACAAAGACAAATGCATTAGTGTAATGCTCATTTAATGTCCTAACAGCTCCCAGGATCTGTTTCTTTTCTTTGCTCTGGGTTGTCTTAATTTTGTTCAGCTAATTTTTGCAGAGATCATGTTTTGCCAGACTAACAGGGGCTGAGAATTTTGAACCATATATTATAGATAATAGGGAAAATAAATTCAATTTTTAAACTGAGAGAAAATATTTGAAAAATTGATTTATGTAGAGTTTTCATTGACAGTAAGATTGTATCTGTCATTCTGTTTACAATTGAAAAAGTATTTTTCTGAAGTAATTTTACTTAAAATTGTACCTGCTGGTTCCTGAAAGCCCAGCGGTTACTCTTACAGATGGTTCTTTTAACAAGATTCTGCAACTGGAATTTAGTTCCACCGGAGTGAATTATAATGTAATTTATCTCTGAACACATACCTACTGTATTGATAATGTGCAGTAGATTATTAGTAGAATTATTTTGAATTGAACCTGTGAAAAAGAACAGACATGGCTCTTTGTGTGGTTTTTTTTTTTCTCTTCTCTTCTCTTCTTCTCCCATAAAGTATAAAAAATCCGAACCAAACAAAAAAAGCTCACCCAACCTAAAGAACAACACATAACCCTCGAAAAAAAAGAGGAAACAAACCAAAATAGCATCTTGTAATTATTTCATGCTTGTTGCTGTTTAAAATGTTGCAATTTATCTCTTTCCTGATACTTTGTTGTGGTAGGTTAAAGTCTTGCGAGGGATAGATAACTGCGTGCTAAAATCAAACAGAAGTGCTAGCTGGAAGCTCTCATTGTGCTTTTCCAAAGCTTGCACTTAAGGTTTCCAAGTGCAGAGAAGCAGCATCAGACCCTTTGTGCTTCTGCAAAGTATTGGAGTATTCTCTACCTTAATCCCTGGCAGCATCGCCTCCATTTCTTTGGGTTGTCACCAACGTCTCTATCAGAGTAGAACTCCGATGCATGTAGCAAGAAACGAAGCGTGTAGGGGAAAAACATAAAGGCTCTTGACTGAAATAGTTCTTTAACTTATTAACAGACAAGTGTGCATGTCAGAAAAACATACTTGTTTGCTGTGAGTATATGCAATAGCTGATGGGTAAAGAAACAGAAACCTTAATTGCTGCTTGCGTTTAGGTCACTGTTCATTCATTCATTCATTGCTGGAGCTATGAACTATTCATATGTTGCCACAGTATGTTACTTACACACGACTGATGGTGAAGGAAGGAGTAGCTAAGATGCTTCACAGACATCGACATCGGGGGGATTAACATGTCTGCTTCATTAATATATATGTGCATACATTAATGTTGAAGTATTGAAACAGTTTCAAATGAGATTAAAAGCTCTATCTCTTAAGGTCTGCTGTAGTCCTTAGAAACATTTACATTTTTGGCATGAGCCTTACCAGTTTCTTAACCATTTTACTTTTCCTTTGCCAGTGGGTATACAAGTGCAGACAGAGCGCTCCTCGCCTGCCTGCTGCCTAGTTTTCTGTTGTTTTTCCTTAGCTAGGTCTGCTCTCTGTACTTGCTAGCCATCATTAAGCATATATGAATCTCTGTGGAGTAGCAGGCATGGATTCTGTGAGTGACATTTCTGGCAGCGTTCTCCTTGTATATGGCACCAGGCCCAATTTTCTGAAATTTTAAGCATCTATGATCCCCATTTGCTTCCGCTGAAGCTGTAGGTACTCTGTCCTTTTGGAAAGCATGCTGCTCTGTGCTAAATCTCAGGCAGTTAGGAGATGAGAAAGTCCTGGAAACTTACTTAACACTCATGTGACAGCCAGTTCTGTATAGCAGCAAGAGTATCGCCTGTTCTTACATTGCTTCTCCTGCTGTATTAGTTACAGATCCAATAATCTGCCCCTGCGAAACTAGGTTTGGAGATCAGTAGTGAATTGTTTGCTAATGTTTATTGCAGCTCTTTAAAATATATTTGTAATGTATAAAACACTTTGATATATAGAAGCTCACATTCTAATAAGATTACATTAACTATCTTAATAAGATCAAGGCTTGAAATTATGTTTTTCCGGATTTGAGTGATATAAATTAATTTTAGTTTAAACCAGTGTCAGTGTTCTTAGATGTTCGTTATAAATACTCTGTTTGCAGTTTCTGTGGGTCTGCATTTAAATAAAAAAATTCAATTCTCCTATTAACACAAGAAGTATTTTCTCTTCTCTTTCCAGTGTGCTGCAGCTACCGATTATAAAGGCAATGCTGTAATTATTAAACTCAACCAGTAAATTATATGGAGAACAACAGTGGCTGATCACTGAACTCTGCTGGCACTGGCCTTTCACTTCTCATTTAAGTCTAGCCTACTATATAAAATGAATTCATTATTGCCAATTTAGATCCCTTGTGAAGGCTAATCCACATCACAAAACCATTCTACACAAAAGTGAATTCTCTTCAGGAAGACCTTACAAGTACGTGCAAACTAAAATATGCAGAAAACTTCAAGTACTGACTAAATTAATTGTTACTTATAATAACAGACTGACCAGGGTAAAATGTTAGATTAGTTCCAAAAGAACCCCACAGTCATAGTTCTGCTATGATTTCTGTTGATTTATCCATTCTACTTTTTATTTTATTGCTAATTCTGATTTCTTTATAAGCTATTACACAAAGTATGGATCTAAAGGACTAACTCAATCTCTAGTTCTTGTGGTTTTGAGTTTTAACATTTGCTGCATAAAGTCAGGGTGAAGCTTGCCTAGTTTCAGCATAATGGTATTCCTCTTCTCCTTTAATGATCTGGTTGGAGAGATCTTTTGGACTCAGGTTGTCCTCCAAGTGGGCCACACTGGGTAAAAATATTAGCTGGTTTATGCCCAAGTACATGTACATATATGACTAAATTATTTGGTTATAATCACCCTTCCAGGTACACCACCTACTATATCAGATTGATACCTGAGATAATATTCAGGAGCAGTGTATATTCCTTGCAGCTATGGCCAAGATAGGTGGGTTTTTTTGGTGATTTGTGTTTTGTTTTGATTTTTTTATTAGCATTATGGTACACTAGCATCAGTGTTTCTGAGAGTTTTAATTATTTATATATAAAATGTTGTATTAAATTTCTTGTTTAGATGTTTAATGTTCTACTTCTTGAAGTACACAACAGTTCAAAAAATGAGGAGTAACAGGAATGTGTAATTGGCATTGATGAGTGGCTAGCTTTAAGTGTGAGCTCCCCATCAAGAAGCAGTCATCACGTTGGCTCTCAACCTGTGACCTGGCTGGTTCTGTTAAATTCATTGATTATCTAAATTATAAGTATTTTGGAGAAGATAAAATTTTAGAATTGGGTGGCTATTTTTATTTCTTCCTAGCTTTTAATTCACAGAAAGCTAAAGGTATCTCCTCTTAGTGGAATTTACCTTACTGAACCTGAGAACATTTCAAGTACGGAGTACAAAAAGTGTAACAACTCTAGAGAAGATCTGTTCTAGTTTTATGCTTAAATTACAAAGTTTCATGTGCAGTATAATAGCAGGGGAGTTGATTCATTGCATGTACCAATGACTGCCGAAGATTTCTGTCTGTCCTGTCCAAATACAGCTGAATATGTTTTTATGGGTTCCTCAGCATAAGAAAAACAACGGCATTTCACTGTCCGTTTGGCATGAAGCAGTAGATACAGTGTAAAATTAATTCTTGAATTTCTCGAATGCTTGGATTTCTCCAGAGTGTCAGGCATGGATCTTGTCAAATTCTTTACTACTTTATTTGCTTAAAGACTTTATCCTGAGCTATGGAGCAAGAATAGTAATGACCTTCAAACTCAGTTTTCCAATATTCAATTTACACTGTAAGCTAGAAAATCCGCTTCAATTTCTTGAATCCACCTGACTCACTATGAAGTAAACAATTTGTGGTAAATTTTTTGTTAATTTATTATTTGTTTCTTTTAAAAATGGTTTCCTTTACAGTGTGCAAGAAATAGTTTAATTCATATTGTTTCATTATAAGAAGCTAAGAGTGTTAGCATTGGTGTTTCTATAAACATATTTAAAATTTCAGGGAGAGTTTAAATATTTATGAAAATATAAAAGGTAACTTAAAAATAATATGTTTGTCTTGGAAACTTGTGGCCAGAACTTATCAGCACACAAATTACTTTTGGGAAAAGAGAGGAGCATACTTACAGTCAGTTTTAATATTTTTAATGGTTTTCACTTTTTACTTTGCAGATTATATAAAGCCTTCAAATATTAATATATATTCAAGATTAGGGATTTATAGGCTTCTTTTGCTTACCGTACATTGCTTGTCCGTGAAATTTTCATGGTCTTCTGATCCTTCTGAACCATAGTTATTGTGCATGCAGATAGACAGCTGATGCTGCTACTAACTTTTCACTGCATAAATAAGTGAAACTCTTGGCTCAAATACAGCAAAAGCCATTCACTTCTTTAAAAATAGCCTACAACTGGAAGGCATATATGCCGCAGGAAAAAACGCCTTTTTTCTAGTGGTTTCTATTTCACAGTTACTGATGTTCTGATGTTGGAAGCATGCTGACTTTAAATATTTGTGCTTGTCACATATATTTATTTTTCTGAGATCTCCAGCTTCTTTTGGAAACAAGCTCAATATTTCATATGGATGGTGTATCTGGCTATAGATGATATAACTGGAAAAGTCATAATGGTGGAATGATTACATAATTTTAGATGGGTTATTTTTAAAGAATTTCTCTGGTGTATTTGTGTCATTTAACTGTTAATCTAGTATTTATGTGTGGTGATTTGACCCACAGTAGGACCATGAGGTCCTGCTTTCACTCCCCCCACCCAGTGAGATGAGAAGGGAATCACAACAAAGGGGCGCAGGGTTAGGAATGAAGGAGAGAGAGGGTTCACTCACCAGTTATGGTCACAGGCAAAACAGACTCAACTTGAGGAAGAAAAATCAATTTAATTTGTTACCATTCATCCAAGTAGACATAACAACCACATTTTAGAACCCCTTCTCCCACCCCTCCCTTCTTCCTGGACTCAAATAACTTTGCTCCCCATTTCTCTACTTTCACCCCCCAGCAGCACAGGGGACAGGGAATGGGGGTTACAGTCAGTTCACCATTGCCGCTCTTCCCAGCATGGAAGTCCAAGAACAAAGTGTTCCAACACGAGCTTCCCATGGAGTCATGGACCTCTTTGGGCTCAGCTCTCAGCTCTGGCATGGGGATGTCCTCAGAGGCTGCACACAGGCCTCCAGTCCAGCGTACCTCCTCAGCCCCCAGCTCTGGGAGTCCACCCCTGCTCTGGCGTTGAGCATCTCTGGGGTCTCAATTTCAGTCACACTTGCCCTCTGACTCAGCTTCTCTGCTCCAGCGTGGAGTCCTCCATGGCCAATACGTGGGTATCTGCTCCGACACTGAACTTCCATGGTCTGGTGGTTAGACCCACAGTGGGACCATGCAGTCCTGCACTCACTTCCCCCACCGGGTGAGATGGGATGGGAGACACAACAAAGGGGGCACAGGGTTAGGAATGAAGGACAGGGAGGGCTCACTCACCAGTTATGGTCACGGGCAAAACAGACTCAATTTGGGAAAGAAAAATCAATTTAATACATTACCAATCATCTGAGTAGCAGAGTGAGACATCACAACCACATCTTACAACACCCTCCCCTACCCCTCCCTTCTTCCTGGGCTCAAATCACTTTGCTCGTAATTTCTCCACCTTCCCCGCCCCCGCAGCGGCACAGGGGACAGGGAATGGGGGCTCAGTCAGTTCACCTCTGCTGCTTTTCCCGGCATGGAAGTCCAGGAACAAGATGTTCCAATGCGAGCTTCCCATGGAGTCATGGACCTCTTCGGGCTCAGCTCCCAGCTCCGGCATGGGGACATCCACAGGCTGCAGAGTCACCCCCCTCTCTGGGGGTCCACCCCTGCTCTGGCAGCGAGCAACTTCTGTGTGATTTTGTACTGACACTTTGGAAGAGACTTAATTGTTACTCTACCCTTTCTTATCTTCCAGTGTGATACAGAGCGTTACAAACTGAGACCTTTCATATCTGAAAGCCATCAATAGAAAAGGTAGATACTCCTGAAACTAATGTTACCTTACTTTCCGTGTTTGGACTATTTCTTCAGTGCTTGTAAATTAAGGCTAGTTATTCTAATACAGTACTTCTTCCTTTAAACATAGATTTTTTTTTTTTCCAAAGTAGATACTTAATAGCTATCCTGCATGGAAAATATTCCAGAGTTTCAAGGAATAGCTGTAGCAATTGCAGGAGAAGTGTATAAATTACCATCTCTTTGGGGTTTTTTCCCCCTCTCAGTACAGCTCTTACTATAATTAGCCAGCATTTAACAGCAAATGTTTGCTTTGGTTAAATTATTCAGAACATTTATTTTACTTGTCAAAGGTTAGATCAGGTTGTTGTTTGAACTGCTAATTAAATGCAGCCTAATACACTGTCATATTTATATGCACTATCAGCCCTGTTTCCTCCTTATCCTGTATAATTTTATGATGTTCAAGGTTGACATTTAGACTTCCAACTCAAATCCTGTTTTCTTGTAAAGAAAGATAAGATTTTATTTCTGTGTTCCATTGTACATGTGTATGCTTAAGAAAACACAGATTACAGTTGTTTGGAATATCATAGCTATGGACTTCGTTGTCATAAAATAAATGAAGGCCCTTTGAATATTTTTATTTGCATATTTCAATAAGTCATTACATAGCATCTGGCATGTATTAATTATTTTTCAGAGATGAAGGTAAGGTGTACAAGTGCAGACCTTTCCTTTACTAATTGAATAGCTACAAGTTACAGTAACACGCAGTATATTTAAATTAGATTCCCAGATCTTTACAGTAAATATGCATAATACTGAAATATAGAAACATTCTTAAAATAATTACATAGTTGAGTCAGATTAGCAAACAAAATTTAAAAGTCTCAAGATCAGAACTACTCACGAATACAGAGCAATGCCCCTTGTTCATGTACATTAGAGCACTGAAGCTGGCTGTTTAGCCTAATAAAGTCAATGGGAGTTTTAGAGAAGCCAGAATTCAGTCTTCTGTAGTCTGTCATGACAAGTTCAGAAACTATTTTTCACACACATATATTACACAGTAGTTTAATTGAATTTTTTTATATATATATATATATATATTCATATATATAATGTGTCCATTCCTTTTTTATTTCAGCTATGTATGTTTATTTTCTCAGTCAAATTTGAAGAAAGAATAAATATAGGGCTTTAAAAGCAAAAATTATGCTCATAGGCCTAATATTGTCCAATGACTATGAGAGGGAGAAAGTTGCTGTCCAATTAAAAAAAGAAATAAGCATGAAAGTGGATCATTCGCATTTCAGCAAATTTTTTTTCCTACCCTGTGTAGACAAGTATTCCTGCCTTCTTCAGTGCATTTGTATCACAGCTTTCTCTTCATGTGAGTAACATAGTGACATGTATACATTTCAACCTACCTTATTTCTCAGTGTTTCTAAAACATTTTTGAAAAATTCTACCTATTGCACTTAATGTGTTGAAAGTGCGGTTTTGAAAGTCTCACAGTTCTGTCAAATCAGAACTACGCTGATTCATAGCCTTGTTAATAAGCAATTCAGACTTGATGGTAGTGAAATCCTAATTTATCTACTCTCATGGTGATCCCCCACACTGTGTTAGGTGGTTGCAAAAGCTGAGATGGGAAGAAGGGCAAAACATATAAGCACTATCTTGGAAAGCCAAAATCCCCACGTTAGTTCCTGTACATGTCATCTCAGAGTAGCAGAATAGATCTGGGGTGTGTTTGTTTTTATTTTTACCTTTTCCTCCCCATAACTCTATTTTGTAATAAAACTGGCATAGGCCACCATGGGCCACAAGGTAGAAAGATACCATAAAATTAGAGTTAAAAGTGAAGTGTATTCTTGATTATAATTATAGCATGACACTAAAGAAACTTGATGTATGGTGTTCAATTTGTTATTTTGCAGCTTTTTAAGTGTTTATACTTCATGGTTGTAAGAGGTAGCTGAAAACAAGAGAATATACTATGCTCTTACAGAAATTATTTTGACCTCTAGGTAAAGTATATTTGTTCATGTATAAATCATCTGAACTGCGAGCCATTTTGATTGCGTGTCCATATGGCGTACAGACAGCCTGGGTTAGGGTAAAGTTCTGGGCTCTTTCATGATGGACTATGTGAGTATAAACTAGAATCAAAATGACTATACTGAATTTAAGTTGTACAGAAGTGCCATATGGGTGTAAGTCTTGGGATGGATATGATAGACTATGTGTGCCTTTAATTTGGAAAACTGGTCAGTTAAATAATTGCTTTATTAAAGTTTAAGAAATATTAATACATCAATTTGCACCAAGACTACTATTGATGGGAATGAAAACTAGTGCAGTTGTTTCAGATGGTATCTTTAAGACATTGATGGTATGAATCAGAAGAAGAGTTTTTGGAGTAGCATAGTGCAGAAGTGATTTTCTGTCTTTCTAAATAATTTCATTTTTATTATCTTTTATGTTTTGGCTTTCATTTCTGATAAGATGCTGTTAAAACCACTAAACCAAAAATGACAAATAACAAATGTTAAAGTTATCTCAGTTTGTTGTATTCAGTGGTTTGCTTATAACTGTAGCTGTTTAAAACAGAACAGGATTTCCCTTTTTCTTCCACAGTGAATAACAGGAACTTCCCAAGCACAACAGTTTGGATGGGTAGGCAAAGGATCTGTTGCCTGCCTGAGAAATCCTTAAGCTTCAAGCCTTCCTGGCAACAGGTGGAACTGCAATGTGTATTTGATAGACTAGTAATATCAGCTAGGCAATCTCTGTCTGTCACCTCTCCTTTGAAGAAAGATCTGTCCCCTTGGTCAACTTTTTCCTCCTTTTCCATCAGGAAGCTGAGAACATCTGCTACTGCCATCTTAAGTCTTCCTTTTAGGAGAAAAAGGAAGATGAATAATACATGACATACCAAAATTTCAAAAGTAACTACAAATTTTAGGTGCCCCAAGATACACAGCCTTACTATTTAAGTAAGAAAAGTGAGAACAGGTCATACCTATATTCTGTATGCTTGGTTTTTCTCCATTTCCCTCTAGATCAAGTTCAGAATTCTCATTTTATTTTTCTCACTCTAAGTGGTCCATAGCCTGGCCACTGTTAGTCACTTTTCTGCCTGAACTATTACCAGAAATGCAACAACATAGTGAAAAGAGGGGCTTTGCATGTGACCAGTTTAAGAATGACGTCATAGAGAGTCTACAGCAAGAAAAAAAATCTGAAAGCTACATTTTTGCCAATTGGTATTTCATGTGTTTGGAGAGAAAATAATAAAAAAAAAATTGGTCAGAAGGACAGAAAAAAATAGTTGTAAAGAAATATGTGGAAACAGCTATTTTGTCCAGGAGGATTCAGAGTGTTAATGTTATCGTGATTTGTATGTTAAGTATTCTTAAAAAGTCAGACTGGTCCATCTAACACAGACAAGAAAATTGTCTGCAAAGGCTTTCTAAAAACAATAGGAAAAATTTAATCAAGGAGATTTCTAACCATATCTTGTTTACATCTGTTATTTTTTTTTAATAAAATGGGCTTAAAAGCTTAGCCTCAAAGGTGTTGCAGGCTTTCTGTAAAGTATAATGACAGCTGTTGTTCCGGTATAATTCTTCAGATCTAGGTTCACAGTTTTGTGGGAATTCCATTTCCTTTTTGTTGGTTGCATACAACAAAACTTGGTATTCAAGCAACATTGGAGATTCAGTCATATCATAGTGGATGTTGAATTACAGAGAGCACTCAACTGAGCCTAACATATTTAGGAGCCATCAATCTGTTGTATTACCTATTCAAAGTCAAAAAGCTCTAGAGTCCTGCGTGTTGTTCTGCTCTCTTCTCAAGAGCAAACACGCATATATATAGTTCTCCAGGCAACTGATCCCTTAGCCTGCTTCTGCTCTTGTCTAAGATCTTGCCCTGCTACTTATGTATTGTCCAGGAATCTCATGCAAAACCAGGCTTTTGCTTCTTGCTGTGTAGTGTGTGCTGACCCATTTCTAAAGCAAAATAAACCCAGGACTTAGGATAAAGAAAATAGAACTCGTTGGTGACAGATGTTTCTGGTAAGACACATTTACTGGCAAACCTAAAAGTCCTTCTAACTCATAAATTGCAACTGACTTTTATTAATACTTCCCCCTTTAAACAGTGTGTTCTATCCTTATTTCTGAAATAATTTGTTACGGATTCTTATTGTAAATTTTAGGGTGCATTTCTAAAGTTCTGCTGCATTTTTTTTTTTTTTTAATACCCAGACTTCTGTTCCTCTCAACCTTGCAAAGTACTGCTTTCCTATTTGCTGTTTAAGACCTGCATCTGTTTAAGGTTTTGAGGCAGTACAGCCAGTGTGTGTTTGATGTACTATGCTGTTTGTACTGGTAACTTCTATGCTTGAGCTTTACGTGTTCTGGTAATGAGCAGGAGCTGCCCAGAAAATACTTTAGGAAGAATAAATGCCTCTAAGTAACAGTGCATTATAGAAATAATTATGCTACAGTGGCCTTCCCTGCCTAGCTTCTCTGTCTGAAGACTTCAGCAAGACCCCTTGTTCCCTTGACAGTTTGATGTGTATGTACGAGAAAGCATAGAACATTTCACCGAGCTGCTCAAAAATTTGAAAATGGAAAATATGAGAGTGGGAAAGGATAGGAAAAAAAGTTGTAACAGATAACACTATATTAAAAGATCAAGTTATTAAAGAAGGAATAGTATTGCACAGTAATTTTCTACCATTTACAATATTACTAACCTTGGCAGGAACTAGTACCAAGAGTTCCTGAACACCAGAAACAAGAGATGCAGCAAGATGTGCCAAATGGCAAGGTTCACTGTCTGCGAAAGGAAGAACCTGCCTTGTCATCTTTTTAGTAGCATGGAATACAGTGGTGTGTTCCTACTAAAAAAAAAGAAAAGTTATCCATTTCAGTACTGATACCTTGGTATAGAGGGCTTTCATGCAGTCAGCTACTACCAGCTAAGGTTAGCAGGTTTCATCTATACCTTGTGTTTCCAAGCCTTAGTGGGTTCCTTTGCTTGAGGTATTTTATTCTATTTCATTTTATTTAGGTACTGCTGTTTGAAATTCACTATATCCTGGGTATGAATAAATATTCTACAAAAATACTGAGCCCCTAGAGTGGCTCCTAAGCACCCTGCCTTTATTATTGCTGATGTGGCAAGGATGAAGAGAAGCAACGTGAGCAGGCAGTACACAACGTGAATAATGTGCTTATATATATAGAGAGTATGTCTTGAGACTGAGCATTTGCGTGTGAGAGAGAGCATAGAGAGTTCCAGTGTATTTTACCAGGGGTAGCCCTACCTTGAAGCCTTTTCCCCCGAGTATGACTTTTAGACAAACTTAAGTAAGCCCTGCTCCTGTTGGCAGATATAATGGGAAAGCCTTGAGATTTGCATTCCTTGCACTGCAGCTGAATAGATTTCAAGTCACAGCTCCTCTTTGCTTTCCTCTTGCATGTTGAATGCAAACGTGCCCGTTTGCATTCACTCATAAGGATTGGATCGCATAGGTGCACATGGGTTATGGTTCTTTACATTATATAGAAACGTCGTTGTAATATACAAAACAAATTCCCTCTCTGCTCCTTTGAAAGTACCTCTGAAATTGTCCTTTTTCCTTAGCAAATGGGGCTTACACTTAATTCTCTTTGTACCTCAGCATGAGACCATGCTGCTTTAGCTTCTGCATATCTAGAAGAGAAAACTAGAAGAGAAATATTTTATATAAATGCTTCTCTATGTGCATGAACGTGCTGGTGTTCCTGTAAAATTCTGTCAACCTCTGTAGGAAACTGTTTTCTAAAAACAGTGAAAGAATAAAGGCTGAATCCTAGATTAATTGCTTACTACTTGAAAGCTGTGATATCCTAGAAACTTATTTCACTGAATACACTTTTAGTGTCTAAGTTAGTTACTATCATTTTGGGTAAGGCTGCAGGCTAAGCTGCCATTTTTTCCAGTTCACTGTTTTGATGATTTCTTTCAGTCTTGACATTCTTTAGCCCTTTGAGTTACGTATGTATTACTAAAACATAAAGTGTGCAGCATAGCATGGTGCCTGTGTGTTCCTGAAAGTAAAACTCTTAAATACTTAAAAGCAGTCATTTCCATGCCATAAACAGCAGTAAACTACTTTAATCTCTTAACTATCTTTGGAAGGACAAAGCTTTAATTTAAATTATATTGAATTGGTTTGTAACCAGGTAGGTAAAATATATTCTGAAATAAAATAAACAAGGGGATTTTTTCATTTAATGGGTTTCCAATTGTTTGAATCATTTTAATATGAACAGGGCTCTCAGCACTTTTAGATTACTGTAAGAAAAGGGAATAGCTTCATAGTTGAAGGATGTAAAGATTTAAAATCTCACTGCATCTTTCCTTTCCCTTCTCCCTTCTCCCTTCTCCCTTCTCCCTTCTCCCTTCTCCCTTCTCCCTTCTCCCTTCTCCCTTCTCCCTTCTCCCTTCTCCCTTCTCCCTTCTCCCTTCTCCCTTCTCCCTTCTCCCTTCTCCCTTCTCCCTTCTCCCTTCTCCCTTCTCCCTTCTCCCTTCTCCCTTCTCCCTTCTCCCTTCTCCCTTCTCCCTTCTCCCTTCTCCCTTCTCCCTTCTCCCTTCTCCCTTCTCCCTTCTCCCTTCTCCCTTCTCCCTTCTCCCTTCTCCCTTCTCCCTTCTCCCTTCTCCCTTCTCCCTTTTCCCTTTCCTCCCATCTTCCTTTCCCTAAAGTTTCTTTCAGTCTTGTGCTGTAGGTTATAGTTTTTAGGCTCATCATTGGTCTTGTTGCTCTTCTCTGGACTGCAGCAGCTGGTTATTGGCCTTCTGTGCTACCCTTCTAAAGATGGATAGCCTATTGCGGCTCAGGCCTTGCCAGCCTCAGATAATGGGAGGGGATTCACACATCTCATTTTTATCAACTGGTTTTAGTTATTTTGAAGTAATATCATATTTGTTGACTCACTTTCAAATTATGATCCACTTACCCCTATCTTTTCCATCACAACTGCTTCATAACTAGTTGTTCTTCATCTTGTGTTTTTGTAGTTGATTATTCTAACCAAGTGCAAGGTCTTAACCGGTCTTGATTAAAATTTACTCTTTTGACAGGATAGCTTCAGCCCAAATGAGTCAACTAACCTGGTTTGCTGTACATGCTTGTGCCAGTAGTGGCAAAGTGGCACAAGGATAACAGTGATCAGTCAGGAGGAGGAGGATGGGATTAGCTGCTTTGACAACAGTATCAATGAAGTCAAAACTACTGCGTGAAGTTACCTTAAACTGAGTTGTATGTGATGATTTGAAAAGAACTGATTTACCTGGTTCTCTAATTTTTTCTGTCTCTGAGCTAATCCACATATTGTTTAAATGGTGCTATATGTTAGCCATCTGATTTGCAACTAAATCTTGGCAAAGAGTGAAGCAGAGAACACTTCACCTCCCATGTCATCTTTAATAAGTCTCCGTCTCCTTTAAATAGCAGATCAAATCTTTTAATTGTTCTCTTCTACCTACTAGTGTGTGCATATTATATCGTTACATGACACATAATGTTCTCTTCTTGTTCCTGGTGTTCCATGTTAATTGCTTCTTATTTGTTCTTTGCCATTCTGATTTGACCCTGTAACTTTGTGTTTATTTATACTCAACTTGGATTATATGACCTAATTTTTACTTTGCATGATTCCCCCTTGTGCTTTGGTTCATTGAAGTTTGCGGTTTAGCCAAGTTCGTATCGTTGCCTTTTCCGTCCTTGCTCTGTATCAAGATACCCTACATATAAGATAGCTCTCTCTATTACAGAGTTGGCCAACTTACCTGAATTCCTATTTCCAGTTTTGCTTCTTGCCTTAAACTTGAAACTTACTTTGATGAAATCTTACTGCTTTTATTATAATAGTTTTTTTGCTTCCTTCCTTCCTGAGAATCATTAACTTTGTTCTGCTAAGACCACTTTCATTTGAATTCTAATCTTTCTGTTTTGAGCTGATTTGTAGTTGTGGCTTAGAATCCAGCTCAGTTTAATCCAGTAGTCACTGGATTGTTTGGAGACCTGCCTGTTTTTCCTCCTCCTACTTTAAAACAAAATGCAATCCAATTAAATAAAAATTGCCTTACACCAGTGTATTCCAATAACTGACTGGACAGCCAGTGTCCAGCTAGATTCCTTTTCCAGTGTATGTCTTCGACATGTACTGTAGGCTTCTCTCTTGCTGTCTTTTATTATTCCAATTTTCAACCTTCGCCTGTGTTTTCAGTTTCAGAGCAAGTACAGATAACCTCTGTTTACAAGGCAGCACTCTCACTCTTTTGGCTGACATATTCCGTAATTACAGTAATGTGATTTATTGCATCAAATCTTATTCGTTATGCCAATTAAGTTATAATTTTGATCATGTGTGAGATCAGGTGGTTCTCTGACCAGAAAGACTGGCGAATCCTGCCATGCCACCTCCCCTTCACTTCTACGAGGAACTTTTCTCTATTGGAGTCTTTAATTGAAAGGGAATATGGTGAAAATATGGCTATATAATGTTTTCACATCTGCTGCTAAACAGCTAGATCTTGGGGGTGGGAGGAGTGTTCAGGGCACTGGCTATGTTTAACTGTTGGTTTTGGATCTTTTTAGGTATTTCTTGTTTGAAATCAAAGTTAGACCAAAGTTGTGTTCTCTTAACAGCCTCAATGTGGAGCTGTCACATAAGCCTGCATTAAAAATATGTATAGTTTTGTGTTGAGGGTCTGGAGTTTGTTTTTTGTCGGAAATTCAAACTGTTAAGTTGAGGCTGGTTTTGGTTATTGTCTTGCTTATTCATTGTGGGGGGTTGCTTTGGTTGGTTGGTTGGTTGGGTTTTTCTTAATGACACCATACTGAACACATAACTCTGTAACTGTAGTATTGGGAATTTAAGATCATCGATGCTGTTTATACTTCTGTTGTCACCTTTCTCAATGCAGAAAAGATAAATAGTTTCACCATAAATTTCATATGTCACCATTCGTAGCATTAGATCTTGGGGAACATTATTGACAAGGTTGGTAGGAGCCTATGGATATGGAATATACTGGTCAACATTACAAAAGGATTTTGGTCCTTTCTTCTTTATTCAAGGTTTTCTTCTTTAATCAAACTAGCATATCTTACAGAATCACTTAACCTCAAGAAGACTGTAAGCCAGCAACTGTGTGAACTTGTTCCCTGCTTGTAACAAGTATGTGGAAGATTTCCTGTCTTCCAAATTAACAGAATATAAAATGTCTACTTATGATAAAGTTTTGTGTTTGTGGGTTTTGTTTTGGGTTTGTTGTTTTTTTTTTTTTTGTCCTTTAACTTCTGGCATAACAAAGTTTTTAACTATAATGTGAATTACCAAGAGAATACATTGTCATGGTCCCAGGCTATTTGTGTTGTTTCTTATCCTTGACATTTTAGTTCACTACTCAATTTATACTTTGCATGTTTAAGTACTGGTAAGACATGAAAGTTGTAGGGTTAAATCTGTAGACAATGCTTTAAAGCTCTTATGATAATTGTTCTTAGGTATGTATTCCTTTACTGTGGCTCTTGAGACAACTATTTAATAGACAACATTTGAATAATACAAATGCACGGTTGGTAAAAATGGATTAGGGTTTCAGGGTGGTACCAATGGGTGATATTTAATATTGAATGACATGTATTAAGACAAATGCTTTTATATATAATTTATTTGGCATTGTAAATGCATTTGTCTTGTGAGATACAGACCCCCTGTTGCCATATGAAGTATTCTGGAAAGGTTTGAAGTAAATAAATAATAAAACCACTTTGATATACAATCTAACAATATTAAATATTAAGACTTGCACATGATTGATTTTAATACTTAATTAACTTATTTAAAGTTCATTGTAACTCTGTTTTTATATTAAAGATCAGACAGACAGAAGTTAAAATGCAGGAAATGTTATTAAATGGGACAAAATTAATTGCATTTCATGGTCATCAGGCTCACTGCCTGTTAACCTGTCCATCAGTGGCATGATCTTGCTTGTTTTGTTCTGGACCCCAGCTGATGTTAATGTTAATTTGCTGTACCACGTCAGTCCATTTTTATGTTTGCGTTTTTCTATTTTAATGATACATAATCTGATACGTTTTATAAAAGAAAGCAGACTTACCTTATGCTATCCAGAGGTTGTCAGGTTGTGCACTTTTCTTCTGAGTTAGTAAGTGTTCCTCCTAAGGCATGTTTCTTCAGTGGGTGGTGGCAACCTGTGGAAGTGGCTGAGTAGAAACCTGAGCTAGTTTTAACCTGGGGTTTGTTTGAGTTCGGTGGGGTTTTGTTGGGGGTTTTTTGTGGGGTTTTTTGTTGTTGGTTTGGTTTGGGGTTTTTTTTTGAGGCACTTGGTATCTTCTGTATTTCAACAGAGGTGGTGGTAGTAAAGGGCTCAAGTGATGAAGAGCAGAAGAGCTCAGCACTGTGGGACAGGTGGTCCATGTGGCCTGAGTAAAAACACTCCCAGAGCAAAGAATAAAGCAGCGAATATTACAGGCGGGAACAGAACTTTCAAAAATGCCTGTTAATGAGTGACTTGGTACAAAGTATCCAGCTTGAAACATACCAAATGATTCTCATTTACCAAAGTTCATGCTCAGGACTGTCTCCTTCTCAGCCTTCTATTCAGAGAAAGGATGACTTCCTGCCCCCCCAGGAAGAGTTTAAGAGGAATAATTTCAGGCCCAGGAGATTTGGCCAGTGAAAGAAAACGCATGGTCTGAAACTGTTTCTAGAGTATTTGCAAGTCATCTGTACCTCATTGCTTTAAATAAACACAATATATGTTTATTCTCCTCATACTTAATTCTTTGTCTACTTTTCACATTCTGGAAAATCCTAACATGCTTGATTACTTCATAAGCTGCAAATGAGGGGCAGAGTTGTGAACCCTCATAACATGATGCTGTCAAACTTAACAAAACATGCATAAGACCATTACCACATCAGACATTTGCTTTTAGTCAGGTCGTTTTAATCAATTTGACTTCACAGGGCAGCTAATTTATCACTTAGCTAAACAAGTACTTCCCCTACTTGTCATCAATTTCAGTAATTAAGATGGTAAACTTTGCTATATGGCATGAAATAAAGGCCCAAAGATAATTTGGAGAAAGTGGTTGATACAGTCTAATAGAATGAATGCAAAGTATTTAAATACTTTGATACGCTTCAGTAGTTTTCAGAAATGTCATATTCTGGTAGCTTTGCTGGTACTGATATAAACTGATTTTTGTTTTTAGCATATCCAAGATTAAACAGCATTGTTCAGCTTCTTCCTCAGTGTTAGTGGGTTCTCTTTTTCCTTTATTTAATCACAGTTTTTTTGCTTTTTTTGCTAAATTGTTTGGGGGTAAGAGGATGTCAGAGAGCAAGAGTTGGGCAAGTGCTGCAATTGGTGTAATTCTGCCCTGGTCCTAAGTACCTCCTCAAGCCTGCAATTCCTCTCCTTTCATTTCACTGAAAAGAGAGGGGAAAATGGATGCTGTAAAAGCTCAGAATTGCCTAATTCATTTTCACCAACTCAGTTACAACTTCAAAATGGTCTTTGTGAGACTGATTATATTTTCTAATTTTACCCAAACAATATGAATATTCTTCATATCTTAAACATTAATTTTGATGTGTTTTTGTGTGTTTTGTAGTTTTAATAAATCGTTTTTAAAGTCTGTATAAACACTGATGATTAAGGGAAACATTTTAGATGAGGTGATTTTAGGGGGGTTTTTTAATTGAAATAATTTAGTAACTGTTTTTGAAACAATGCTTGTTATCCATAAACTTCTTCTTTGAATACTTGTATTCATTATCTGTTGCAAGTGAAGAGGTAAATTAATGTCTTATCACTTGAAATAAGGTACAGTATTCATGTTTACCTGTGCTGTGTTTTGTTTATGAAATACTGATTTAAAATTTATCAAAATTTTTATGATTAGGATAGTCTTGCCTCTTGCTCTTAATGGCAATGAGTAGTCCACTGCTAAAAGAACTCTGAAATTTGTTTTTATTTTTAACTTTTCATCTTCTAACTGAACATTCATTATGATAAATTTATTATACAAATATTTATTGTAATCTTATAACAGATGACTCTTCTGTTTTGTACAGTTCTGGTTATAGTGTTATACTTTTATGTTTGTCTAATATATGTTTTTGCTGTGTTTTGCCCAACTCCAGGGCAGACGTGACTGGTGCTTCACTGACATTTCAGCTGATGGTAGAAGCATCTCTCACTTAGATGTTTATCTTTGTCTTGTATTTCTAGCTAGGTAGATATGACTTATGCATGTTAATGGAATGTGCATATTGATGTTTGCACACAGGTTTGTACACAGGAAAAATTGCAATGCTGTTGAAGAAAGACTGATTTATGGCAAGAGGTGGTAGAAATGATATTATGTGTTAGAGCAGCTAATAGGGAAGGCAAGGAATTTGTAAACTCTCAGGTGCACAAACCTCGTGTCTAAAAAAGAAGCAACAGCTAAGTACTCACTGCGAACAAGAAAAGTTCTCTGAACTAGAATGGGTATGTTAAATCAGGATATCTGATACAAGTAGTTGATCTCTCCTGTGTAGAAAGTGGCTGTTAGTAGGGTAGACGTTAGTAAACATCAATTAAGTTTTTCCTAGTGGAAACAGCTTTGTATTTTATCACCTATGGAATATAGAGGAGGTCATGGGGAAAGGGGATGATGTGCTATAAGCAAGTATCTCCGCAGAGTCCCTGTAATAACCAGTGGAGTTCTGTGTTGGAGTCCATAAGCCTGTCTTTTAAGGGATTTTTGGTGGCTTCCATTGACAGCCTGGGGTACTAACAAGCTGCCTTCACTGGAAAGCAAACTGGGTTTATTCCATGTGCGTTGGTCGGTGAGGAGCAGACCTCTGATGCTGACCTTGGCGGGGTGTGAGGGCTGCCCCTGCTCGCCTGCTTAAGGAGAGCAGCCCGACAAGGAGTTACGTTCTATGCCTGTCTTTTCCTTGGGCTCATGGGTGAATTAGTGTCTCTTTTCATTCCCCTAACTAGATAAGTGTTTCATGTGCAGCCTTAATTATTTTTTCCTGTATATTAAAGAATAGTTGAATTTCCAGTGCTGGGAAGGGTGCCTGGTCTTCAGGGTTTTTAGCCCTTTGTCTTTGGAGGGGAAAAAAAAAGCTAGGAATTGATAAAAGAGTCACTTTTAGTTTTGACTGAGATGTTAGGGTTTAACTAGATAGCCACTGTCGAGTCTTGTAATCTAATAATTGCATTTCAAATTTTTATAACATTTTTATTGTTTCACATTGGGAATGTTTTTAAATTGTGTCTTATTTAATATGGACAATATGTTATAGGCCATTATAAATCAGCCACAAACCTGTAAAGAATTAATCTGTCTCAGAGTAAGCTCTCAAATGTAATCATCATTGTTTAATAGTTCTCTTTGCTCTTTGTTAGAAGAGCTGAAAAGAACTTAAGTATAAAACTGTAAAGAAAATTGTTTGAACTAAGAAGTGACAAGACTAATAGGTAGCGATATTTTTTTTAACACTAATCAAATGTATCCATAAACAAACACAAGTAACTGATTAAATCACTGTGTAAGTATCAGAAGTAAATCTATTCAGCTGTTTAAAACTGTTCTATCTGTCTGTAAAGCAAATTATGGCTCTTACATGTTGTAAAGGCATGGCATTTGGGGAGTATTTAAAAATGTAGAAGGTGGATACAAAACAGTAGAATATAGAAGAACAAAATTACTAATTTCATACCAAGTTATGGATGTAGGACAGTGTAAGTCTGAAGCATATGGTGGCAGCTGCTAAAACTGCAAAGGATGGTAAGGTCATTTTGTGCCTGGTTCTCAGTCTGAAAGCACTCGGGGTTGTGCCTTGGTCAGATCGTGTAGCAATATCTAAAGTACCATAAAAATAAAAAGTTAAACTCTGGCAGCAGAGTTCGAGATTAGCTTGTAATTTTTGTGAAGACAAAATAAACAAATCAGTAGGAAAGTATTTACAGTGATATAGCAAAGGGAACAAGAGCAGCAACTGAAGTTCTGTCAGGAAAAAATTATAAACATCTCCTTCTGCAAAGCTGATTTTTCAGTGGTTTTCTTTAAAAAAGTAGATTAAGTTTTTAATTTATTTATTTAAGATATCAGGCAGTTATAAACATCTCTCTATATTATGTAGCCATAAGACTGCAGGTAAGCATTGCAAATGTTATTTAAGTGGCTAGCAACTTTATAAACGTTTTTCTCCAAGTTACCATTCACACATTTTTCATTATTATGGTTTATAAATTACATAGGAAACACATGATGTGTACTTGCATTCATAATATGTTTTGTTGAGCTAGTTCAAAGAGTTGTTCAAGGCAGTTCTGTGTTTTAGTGGTGTGTTTTATCATATGATTGTATGTTTTTAATAATTTGACATAAATGTGCACCACTGCAGAAGTTGTCAGTCCAACCTTCCCTCGGTCCCTGGTTGCGTGTTCCCAAGAGCTTCAGATGTTCTCTTCTAGCTAAAAAGTAGTGAAAAATGATGGCGTGATCAACACAGGTGTTGAGGCAAATAAAGGACAAAACCCTGAGGGAATACAGCAGAGAGAGCATCCTTTCAGAAACAGTCTTGGATACATTGGTTTGAAGGAAATGCCTAACAGTGGCCCAACTAGCTTTGTTTATTATTTAGGGTTGATTTTTTTTTTTTTCTTCTAAATAATTTAGTATTAAAATAAATCAGAGGGCTAGTATATAAAACTAGAAAGGTCTCAAGAATCCCAGTTCCTTTTCATTTATTGACAGTAAAGTGAAGTTATAAAGCGTGTATGGTCAATGACCTGCCCTGTAAGAACAAAAACAAAAGCATAATTAGTGATTTCTAAATTGGTAAAATACCAGTCCTGAAGATGTAGGTCTGGTCTATTCTATTTTATTCCTCTTCGGTTTTATCTTTGTATATTTCTTTTTAACTATCATTTTCTTGGGAGTTAGAAAGTTAAGATACTTGTAAAACAAGCAGTTACAATAAGTGATATTTAAAACTGAAATGGCAGTCATAGGTAGCTCCTTAGTGTACTTGGGCACATCAAGCCTGTGAGGCTGGCATAGTTCTTTTGTGTTGCAAGTTAGCTACGTCTCTTTCAAGCTGTTATTAATAAATTGCTGTACAGTGACCAAAATGCAGTCGTGACAAATGTACTCTTGTGCTGTTAATGCACTGAAAAGATTGTTTTTCCTTCTTAGCGCTCTGACAATAACGCGATCTGCTTTTCACCCTTTCATTGGCACCTCTTACTCGTTGCAACAAATATTAGCTTCTAACACTCCTCATATGAACTTTTAGCATTGTTCTTGTGGGCTTATGTGATAGTGATTTGATGTGATGCCATTCAAGAGCCTGTGCTGATGAACCTGTGTCACCTACTTCCTGGGATTTCAGTTTTGTTTTTTCTCCCCTTTTGACCTTCATTTTTGGAAGAATTTCTTTGTAAATGTTCACTAGCTAGCTGATTATGTTTCTTCAAATGCTTTAACATTGTCTCTCTAGAAAGTTAATATACATTTTGATAAGACCTAAATAATCTTGATAAGACCTAAATCAGGCATCATTATTATCTCTTTCTCTCCTTTTTGCATGTCTTTTGATTCCTCTCTGTTGTCTTGTACTTGCCCTATGATTTCTGAAAAAGCAGTGGTTCAAAGGAAATTTTTCTAGGAGAGAGGTCCTGAGTCTTGAAGAGTCTAGAAGGTAATAATGGGTCTCACCTCCACTTTGCTCTGTAACCTTCATTGTCGCCAGGGACTAGCATCTGTTTTCCCTGGAATCAGACTGAAAGATTAGTTGGGGGAAGCTAGAAAAGGGAAGGAAAGAGGCTTCTACCCCACTTTACAGTCTCTCAAAACCACACTTGGACTTCTACTTGCAGTGTGATAGTTCAGAGTAATACTTGCAGAGTATTCTAACAATTCTTTTGGACTCCAAATAATAAAACATGTGAATGGAAACACTATTGTTCTGCTATTGGACATCTAATGGTGATGTTATGTTTGGTAAATGAGGAACTGCATGATTGGAAAACAGCTAAAGAAGCACTGAAGTGTTTGTTTCTATGTTTTTTTTTTCCTTCCAGATAAATACCCTTCAGTTGGAGTTTGCTGTTGCCAATATGTATCATTCTGTGTCTGAAACCAGTCACCCTTTGCAAACAGAGGAGCAAGAAGTAGGCATTGATCCCTTGCAGAGTTATTTGAACAAGCCAGGGGAAGGTGAGTTTTGTATTTCTGTACTTTTTGACTTTATACCTAGAAACCTTATGTAAGTGTGTCACCATAACTGTACCTGTCAAATATGTTTAACTCTCTCAATGAAGTTGAACAGGACTACTTGAAGAACATTTCAGAGTGTGTGTAGAACACTCTGACACTAATGAAAACCACGAATAAGTCAACTTTCAATTACAGACAGAAACATTAGCCAAATGTTTAATACGCTGTCATCCTTTTTTAATCATAAACCAAAGACCAACTTCAGCATAAGAATATTGAAATGCATCATGGCTTTGTGTTATTTTCTCAAGCATGGGCTCTTTTACACTGCTTTGGTTTGGGGGATTTTTTCTGTTGTGTTTTGTTTGGTTTTTTTTAAATTCTACAGTAAAATTCGGTATGTTATTTTGGATCAGAGTATGCAAATAAAAAGGATGATTTTCCCTTTTTTTATTTTACTTAGCATCTATATTATTAAAAAAAAAAACCAAACTGCACTGAGATAGAATGAACAAGCTCTAAAGGTAGAAATTACTTTGTAACCTGAAGTAAATTAATTAAATGCAGTGTTTGGAAGACTCTAATGAACAGTGAGAACAAACTGTTTGCATAATGCAGTGCATGTCTCTGTTGCTTGTCTTTTCTACTTATTTGCTGGTAGTGACAGTGTAGTTGGTTCGAAGAAAGTGATAAGCTTAACAAGAAAACTTGTCCTTGTCATGAAAACATTCCTCAAGTAGTCAGTTATACACAGTGGCATCTTAACTACCTGTAATTTTCCAGTCATTGAACACATGTACCAGGAGGGCAAAATAAAAAAATTATTTTAGATTACAGACTTGAAACAACTGTGTCACATTTTGTAAGTCCCTCACCCAGATCAACTACTCGTGGGTGTATCTGTCTATAAATCTTCTGTTTACTAGTGCTTATTAAAAAAATGCTTCTTATGTCAAGTTTTGCTTAGTCAGGTTTATTACTTCTAGTTCATAAGAAGCTGACGTTTTGCTGTAAAATATATTGGTAAAACTTCATTGTCCCTTTGAGCTATTTTTTTTTTCATTCCTTCTTCATTGGTTTATAAGGCTTTTACAATGTTAGAAAATGAGAATTAACATAATGGGGAAGTATTTTAAACCCTGACGATTAAATGAAATAGCTTATCTAGGTCAGTGTTCCTCTTGTATTATATTTGACATCTTAACGATATGGAGCCATTTTAGTTTGATAAAGTAAATGTATTTTTTACATATTTTTAGAAACTAAATAATCTAAAATAATAACCATTTTCCAGAGGAAATACAGCTTGCTTCTAGTCTTCCCCAATCAGTAAAAAGATAAGCATTTTCTTCTGATTTTTTTTCCTTAAAAAAAAATAAATACTGGTAATTCTCTCAACTCTTATTTCAAGAAAACCCAAGATTTTTAGCCTGTTAAAAACCCACTAAATTAATTTTACCCTTTATTGTCCCCAGAAGCAATTAGTTACCTTGACTGAAAAGGTTTCTCATTTTTATCCCAACCTTAACATTTCTATGACATACAAAGTTATTAGTATTGAATTGATGTTTAAAAGTGCCATTAATTCATTTACCCCAAATGTTCATTAACAATGTAAATGTATGCTGATGTTCTATGAGACAAGGAAGTGACTAATGACTCTTCGCACTAACAACACTTAAAATGAATAGAAACTTTAGATAGCTAATCTTGAAGTAATCAAGACCCTCATTCAGCTTGGCATCTCTGTATGCTCTAAAACAGCTGTCAACTGTTAAAAATATATACACAACACACACATACGCACATGCAAAGATAAAGATATGTAAATACATGGTTCCCCAAGTCATAAAGGTTACCAACTATGGTACATTTTTTATGTTCTATCTATGTAAATATTTTATATAAAGCATACATTTAGTCTTCATAGGGTTTTTTTTTTACTGTTAAACACGTACTGCATTTTAATTTGAAACTTTATATATCCAAAATAAGTTTTAATATTTCATTTGAAATAAAGCATATGCTTCAGTGATGTTAGGTCTTTGGGCATCAAAGTATACAGTCATTCCTGTCTATGTAGTCTGTCCATCACTGTCTTCACAAAAGTATTTCAAGACAAGGTTTTTCAACTCTGCCTCAAGTTTCAGGCATGATACAGAATCAACTTGGTGAAAATCTGTATCTTAAAGTCTTCTGTATCATGTATCATAGAAATATAGATGAAAGGTGATCCATCAATTGGAGATGTTCTTTGCAATATTGTGGACATCTGAACTGTTTTTTTGAAGCTGTGCTGAGTGCATAAAATATTATTTTGGAGGCAAAGTGTTAGAAGTCTTCACTGAGATTAAGTAATAAAAATAAAGCACATCACTGATAAGGATGCTTAAAATAAATATTTAATCATAGAGCTAGTCAGATTTTTTAAATCTACAAGAAGTATTGTATTTTTAGTACATGCAACTGAGACCAACACTTGATGGAGAACCAGGAGATGTCATGTCCAGCTGGAGTTTTGAAATTCTCTCACAAAGCATTTTCATGAAATGAAAGAAAGAAGCACGTGGATTGCTGTTAAGTACAGGTGGTTGGAAAACTGCATGCATAGACTACTTTTTATTCATTTGCTGGCAGCTTGGAAGGATATATTGTATGGGATTCCAGAAATAAGTTGATTAAGTCCAGTAGCACTGAGTGTTTTTAAAAAAATCTCAGTGAAGGTATAGAGAGAAAACATGGTTTATTTGGGACAGGGCTGTTAGCACAATCAAGGGCAGACATAGAATTCAAAGTATTCTTGAGATTTTGGAGAAGTGACCTCAGAAGCGTAAGACATGGTTCACTAGGAACAGTAGCGAGGATTAATGTTGCAAATGCTAGGCAGGAGCCAACTACCTATCGGAACAACTAAAAGCAGAGCATTACAGATGAGGTAAGTGTCATTTGGAGAAAGAGCTGGGTGTTCATAGCACTCCAAATTTTGTATAAGTGAGGAACTTTGAATCTTGAGTTGTGATAGGTCATGAGAACGTGCTTGTTTGCAATTCAGGATAGACTGTTAACTAATTGACAATCAAAATCTTTTTTATATCCCTTTAAAATATTTTAAAAAACAGGTAAGTTAGTATTTCAGTCTTTTTCTGATGGTTGATTTGGCCTACGTTATTTTCCCTGTGTCTGAATTTTTTTTCAAAACAGAAAAATGTGCATTGCATATATGCACTTATATATGTTTTTTAAAATAGCTTTTAAAATATTTTTTAAGAAATTTTTGACAGGGATTCTTACTTTTGTGATCTGATACTGCAAATGGAAGATTTTAGTTTTTTTAAGAAATTTTAATTTTGAATTATATCTTTTGGATGTAGTTGTATTTTAATTTACATATATGTATGTGCATTGTTAAGTTTATTTTTGACTATAAGTTGATGGTATCTTGCTACATTTTCTGTTCTAAGAATCTTCATTATATTGTTCATTTTATTCTAACAATATTTTTTAATTATTCCCTCTGAAATAGGGATCTTTCTCAAAGAAACGGATTAATCTTATCTTTTCTTGTCTCTAGCAGAGACTTTATAAACCCTGAATATATGAAGAAAAATTTCAGAAACTTTGTTCTTCTACCTTCTCCCTACGTATTGCATCTGACAAACTTTAAGTCATTTCCAAATGCTTGAAGTTTATATTACATTAGAATGGGATAACTAGTTTCTGACCTGCTGTAGATTTTTGCTCTAAGTTAGTGTTCATCACATTCTAACACAAGTTTTGAAGAACATAGTAGGTAGTATTCCCATTTCATTGATGTAATGAGAAAGTTGATCCTCTAAGGACAGACCGGAACAATGCATTTAATACTCTTCAATTTAATTTGCTCAATATCACAATTAATACAATTAAGGTCACTTGAAATGAAACTATTAACAAATTGGGTAATTTACTTTAACAATGTCAGTGTGTTCTCAGAATTACATTTGCTTTAATTAGTGTACAAGCTATTATTTAATAGCATACTTCACATAGAAAAATGTAATGTGTTCTTTGTTCTTAATAGAAGAAAAGGGGAAACCTTTAATGGGTCTGAGTGTTTTGGATTTGGAGTTTGGCGGGATATATTTCATGTCTAAAGGCTGTAGTTGGTGGTGAGGACAGGGAATGCTGGCATAGCTGGAAGGACAAAGATAACTACTGGAATGTGTGACTGAAATTAATCAAGTTGAGAGAGATCAGTTGCCTACCTCACACTTACTTACCATTGCAGCCCTCCTGATTCTCAAGGCTGCCATGAAAAAAATATGAGAGATGGTAAGAGAACACTGATATTTCCATTTTGATTATATTCTGTGTGCTTCCATTGCTTGTCCTTGGAGAATTTTGCTGTTCTAGTGTTTACCTCGTAACCTGGATCATTAGAAAATATTACTATGTAGAAGTATAGCTTACATGGACTTTGAGATATCTGGTTTATATCAGTGTTATCCAGAAAACATGTAGAAAACAGAGGGGAATGAATTAATAAAGGAAATACCTTCTCTGAACCTAACGGGACCCATGTACTGTCAAAGAATTTCCCCAAATCCTCAGTATAATTTACGTGGGGCTGTTTTGGTCTTGGGTACCTCCTTTCACATCCATTCCAGGATTAAGTGAATTATTGCGGTCAGAAAATTGTATTATCTCCTAATCAGTCAGTAGCTATTCATGTTATGAGTTGGATTTTTTTACCCTTTCGGCCCCTTTCAGTCAGGGAGACAATGCTCATGCAGATTGTCCTGTATGGCGTTTATCTGTCTCTGGTTTTAGAGATCATTTCTGTGATTACATTTAAAAGAAACAACCACAGAGGTCTAGATGTCTCTGTGTGAGAATTACCTTCCCAGGTAAAAGTGATTCAGAATGCAAATACAGCGATTTCTTGAAGCCTTACTACTCTCCTATCAAGTATTTTCGAACAGTGTATTGCATGACATCATGTGTGTCATGTAATGTGTGTTCTTTCATCTTTTCTCCAGGGAGGAACATGTACATGAAGTATAGCATTGTGTTTTTAAGAGTCCTTTTAAATATGCATGCTACTTTGTGTTTTCATTAAAAAGACAAGATGGAAATAGAGAACCTCTTTGCATTATATTGGAACAGAAGATGCTGGGGGTTGTGATTGTTCTTAACACCTTTGGGATTTCATGCTGTGGTTTGCACCGGGCCCTGAGGATGCCCGGTGCATTCTGTGTCCTTCGTTGGCGACTTTTCCCTTCAGGCAGAAAGCTGCAGTGTGCCCCACCAGCAGAGTTGTTGCTGGTGGTCCTTGTTCAAAACCCTTGTACTTCTCCTCCTGGGCTTGGCTTTTCCATTAAAGGCACAGATATGCTAGAGGAGAAAGAGCTGTCTTCAGTCTGGTTCGCTTTGTATCGGATGAATAAAAGCAAGGAATGGTTTTTGCATCTTCAAACACCTAACATAACAAGCATTTTAATATTCATTTATTAATAATAACTACTGTTTAGCTTGCTTTTAATTGAGCAGCAAGAGGATTGTAGTGACAAAGGCTATAGGAGCAACACAGTATGTGTTAACTCAACCTGTCACTAACTCCTTCCCTACAATTCTTCCATTTGCTCTTCTCTTTTCAGTATTAGAAATACATTGTTATTAAGAGATCAGTTAACAGGGAATCTGTGCATGTTTAAAAATAGATATATTTCATATAAAGTTAGTTGAAAATAGCCAGCATGCAGCACATCTTTTCCTTTAAAGACTGTATTTGTACAGGTGTTGACATGGCCTTAGAAATTTGCCAGTTGTGTGCCCTTTGGTTTCAGTGCCTTGCTGCAAATCTGTATTTAGGAACTGCAGTAGTATTTTAAACAACTTCAGTTGTGGGAGCAAATGTGAGTAAGCTGACACAGTCTTGTGGGTTACTGACTTCCCGAGTTGGGTTTTCCTCACTAGAAATGGTAACTCCCATTTTTTTTGGTGGCTTCATGTGGGGTGCACATGACATTAATTCCAGTTTGGAGATTGTACTGTGGCATGGATAACTGACACAAACATCATGTAGGGAAATTGCCTTCAGTGGTTGGTAAGACAGATATTAGAGAAGGCCTTTTGGACAACAGTGTCTGTTGATCTAAAAGAAATCGAAAAATGTTAATTTTGGAAGTTCTACTCTAAATCGGTGTATGAAAATAAGACCATTCTCACTAATGGCATTGTCACGCTACCTCGGTTCAGTCATCCCAGCTGGGAGTTTCCAGTTCTTTCCAGATACAGCCCTGCCCTAATACTGGCATAAATCACTTGTCAGCCTCATGCCATTCTTCTAATAACTCCTTGTGACCCTACTTTGGGAAAAGCTCATTTCAGTGGTTCTTTTTCTTTTCCTAGCTTTTCCCAAATCCAGGTTAAATCTCAACTGGTTGACTCTCATATTGCTTCCTAGTTATAATACGTGTGGTATAAAAGCAAATGATGCAAGTTGAATGAAAAAGAAAGATTTTTTTTTTTTTTTTTTTACTAAATTTTATATGCTTAGAGGAGCTTAAAATACCAGGCAGTTATTTCCATTTTAACTATAGTAACCAATTCAACAACAAAATTAAAGCAGAGTAATCTTTTTTAATACGACCTCTGTAAATGTAATTAAGTGTGTTAAAACTAACTCATTTTTAGAAGTTACACGGAAGCTAACAATGAGAATGGAATATTTCTTTGAATATTTTACTCAGACTTGATACAAAAATATAATATGAAGGTTACTACCTGTAAATACCTCGCATATTAAGTGTTTCCAGGCAATGATCAAATTATGTTAAATGGCTATACCTCCTACATATGGAAAAGACAGATTATCTTAATTTTTAAAAAATTGAACTGTACAAGTTTGATTGTATTTCTGCATGTATAATAAAAGACTAGTAAATCAGAATTCTAGCTGAGGCCAGCATGATTGGTTCAGGATAATAATTAAATGTTTGAGTTCACTTCTGTCCTGACATGCAGAAGATTGTAATTTACAAAGCAGTCTGTGAATTGTGTGCAGCTAGCTGATGTTACAGACCTCTGTATCTGAGATTAAATGTATGTTAAAACATTTTGAAAGAGTTTAACTGCCACAGATTTGATTGTATTAGAAACTGATTGCTCTATATAACAGAAATATGTCGGCACAGACAGGATCTTTCCCATCTTTCATGTATGTGGACATTTATAAAGATACGGAATTCCTTCTTTTTAAAAGGGAAGGATTCAACCTACTTTCACTTAAGTGCCAAGTGATACTGCAAAGCTTCAGTTTTAGGCTTCTTACTGACTAATAAGCCTTATTCTTTAGCCTCCTTGGGTACCCCTGACCTTGTCCTCTTTGGACATGCAAAACTAAGAGATGTGGAAGGAGAGAGAAATAAAGTACCATAATACTTATTTTAAATGGTAAAGAAATTATCTGGTAAGATGGGTATTATTTATTGACAATCTGGCCTTTTAACAAAGAAAAATAGGCCTATGCTTACGTTGCCACTTCTACAACCGAAACAGCTGATACTTTAATGAACAACATACTGAGGGCCGTCCAGGACATAAGGCAAATTAAGCAGGTTACAAACTGCATATCTTCTGTTTAGGTATAGGAGATCTCCCCAGCTCTGACAATTAGCTCCACTGATCAGGCAAGCAGACAGACAGAAACAGAAGGAGGCCATTTGTATCAATTTGAGGAACAGAAGTAGTAATGAAGTAAAATATCCATACCAGGTAGTTTCACTTCCGCTTTGGAACAAATATTTCTAACTGCTGGTTTCAGCTTTGCAATAGCAAATAAATAAAAAATATGTGCTGCTTAACAAAAGCTTGTTTTCTGTTGTTTACAAATGAAGAGTAAAGGAATAATAATACTTGTAATCTAGAGGGTTTTTTAAAAGGAGAAAACATTTTCTGGACATACAAGCAAATATGAATCTTGGTAACCTGACAGCTTTGTTTAAACGTTGAATTTGAGTTTCCTTTCATGAAAATCTTTTGAAAGTACAGCAATTCAGCTGTGAAAACCTGAATACATTAATGATGACAAAGAACCTCTGCAATGAGCCAACATTTGTTTTTGTTCTTTTACAACGTTTCCTGATGAATTGCACATACAAAAATGTTGCAGGTTATTTTCATTTTCTTTTCTTACTTTGATAATAAATGTCTCCACTGTTTACCTTTTTGGTTAAGGTACCTTATTATTACTAATCATCTTTAATTATTTTTAGCAAAGTGACTGTGAAAGGTGTTTCTTTGATGTTGAAAAAGTCAGGGGCCTGATCCTGATCCTAGGCTAGGTTCCAAATGACTGTAAAGGTAACAAGCCTGAGTGCCCTTATTGTCTAAGGGAAGCGGTAATTTAGCCCAAGGTACTGGATTTTGTTGAGTTACTTGGAGTTCCTCAGCTTTGAGAGTGTTCAGATTTGAAGCATTTGGTGTCAGGATCTGGTCACACCAGTGCAGAGTGCACTTAACTGACTTTTAAAAGTTCTGGTCTCCATTTTACTCATAAGACACACAGTAATTGAAAAAGGGCTAAATATGCAGGGTAATGGGAGAGCACCTTTATCTCTAAATGAAATAGCATGCAAAAATGGGGGGTGTGGGAGAAATGTGCATAGCCTTTCTGCTTTTGTCTGTCATTCTCCACACGCAACAAAATAGCAAACTAACCCAAGACTAAACAATACTGGATAAGGAACATCATGTTTCCAATGCACGTTTGTGAGCTTATGTTTAAATCCTGTTTTCTGTAAGTGAACTATTGCTGGGTTTTGTTTCTAAATATTTTAAGCTTGAGATATACACACACACTCTACGACAAGATTGAATACTTCTGTCAGATCTAGAATATCTTTTAGTTATTCAGAAATATCCCTGTTCAGGTTTTTCATCATGTCAGACATATAGATCACTGCATCAGTAATCATGTGACTATAATATTTCAACTGCAGTACAAATGACACAGGAGGATATAGCAAATCAGATTTATTTTCACTATTTGTGACAACCACACATGCTTATGACGCAGCTGGCACTCCATGACTTCGTCTGCTTAAGAAGAGAAGCAGGGCTTGGGGTGCTTGTTTACATCGGCATGCTTACCTCATCATATTAGAAGGTGTAATATACCAAAGAAGCTATGAAATTAATTCCCATAACTGCCATAGGAAAAATAACTAGCCTATATGTTCTCATGGAAAAAGAAATTTGAAGCAGTTGAAATGATATGCTCAGTTCATTCAAGAAATCTATAGCAGGGCCAGGAACTGGACACTACCTTGGTGACAGTGCCATCCTTCAGCTCTGGCTTGCCTTAAACCAATTTTTGTGAGGCAGGTAGCTAATTCACTAAAAAAAGAGTAACTTTGGTGCATGTCAGAACACGCACACACCCTTTTCACCTTTTATATACAAACTTAAAATAAATAAGCACTTTTCAGCTTAGAAATTTCAACTAAAAGTATTTTTGGTCATGGAAATGAAAAATATTTTAGAAGACAGATCATTGTCACCTTTTCAGTATTATGAGTAATCAAATGAAGTTAAAATATTTTGATTATGTTAAATTATTCCCTAAACTTTGGTAAACAGTGGCTCAGTACAAGTATACATGAGTGTTATTATTAAAACGTTGTTTGGCCACAAGTTTAAGGAGTGCTACTCCAGCTTAATGAAATAGTTATCGAAAAGTTGATTTTTCTGGGCTTGCTTATTTCACTATTTTGTATCTCAACATTGTCAGCTCCTGTCTTAAGAAGAGGGAAAATACTTAAACTTCCTAAGAGATTTTTTTAAAGTAAGCACTACATACAGTTTTTACTGTTTCATTATGCTGTTAGGCACTGGTGGCATTAGCTGGCTTGACATACTGCTGGATGTCTCTCCTACCAGAGAGAGAGGTATTCCATTTACCTCAAAAGTAACTACTTTTGAGGTAAATGGAATACCTCTCCCTCTGGTATTTCATGGAAAGTAAGTGGGAAATTTAAAAATCAAATTTAACATAAGTAAACTATAATGGTCACCTAAAAAAAAAAAAAATATATATATATATATATATATAAAATTTTCTTTGTTAAATATCTTAATTCTGTACAAACAGCTGGCAGTTAAATGCTTCTGCTTGGATACTAGATAATAATAGATAAACTCTGGGATAGGAGGACTGAGCTCAAATTTTTTTAACAAATCCCATTCAGTTTACTGCAAGTGGGACCATGTCACAAAAATATTAGCAGCTAACCTGTATGATAAATTTCTCCACTAAAATTTTGATACCCCATTACGAATTATTATTCTTGATCTTCCTAGCAGTTAAAAGGCACAAACTTCATCCAGATAAAGCTCTTATGGTGGTGATAATTCTTTTCCTCTGAGAAATTGGATTTGTAATGGAGTCAATGATTTAACCTTAGGAAAAATGAACTGTATAGTGTTTCAGTGCTAAGTGCAATTGAAGGGATAGAGTTCTCATGTAGTACGTGAAAATATGTTTTCAATGATGTGAAAATGTTTGAGTTTCATTATAATGGGTAAATTTTCTATATGTTAGTCATTATATTTGAAGATTCCATTGTTGGTTTTGTTTACTTTTCATTTGAAACATTTAAAGGGTGGAGCAACAGAACATAAATCTGTCCATTAGTGGGCATTTCTACTTTGCACTCAGATGAATTCTCATAAAAGTTGATTTGCTGACTGGTGGCCAGAACAGATGTTATCTTAATAGAAGAGAGAAGCATGTTGAGCCACAGGGCCACCTGCAAACTTGTGTGACTCAGTGTTGGTTCATTCTTTATTGAAGTACAAAAGAAAATACTCCTTTGCAAGAGTGTACAAAGCTCCATTCTGAATTACCATAGCTAGGTTGCCACAACATTATTGACTACGCTAAGATTGAGATTTTATTGCCAGAAGAAGTGTAGCATTAATTGTTGCTATTCTAAAAAAAAAAAAGAAAAATCCAAAAACAAACCACCAAAAAACCCCCAAAACCCTGACAGATGAGTTTGTGTCTTTTGCTTCTTTGAATTTGAAAGAAAGAAGGGATGTAAATCAAAGCTTATACTGTGGGAGACTCTGGCTCTGTTTTGGGGTTCTTGTGACTATAACCAGTGAAAACTTTTGTTTTAAAAGTTCTGGAATTAAACCAGACACTTTTCTGCAGGACTAAATTTAGTATAATATATAAATTTGTATTTATGATGAACATATGACAATTTTGGTTGTGGCATTTGTGTGAACTAAAGTTACACTGTTGTAACTGTAACAAAAATAACTACTTGTTCAAGTGAAGGGGGTTTTTTTAAGAAGCTGGGTTGTAACGTACTTCTATCAAAAGCAAATTTCTGATTTGGAAAAATATCATATTTAAATAGCATATAAAGCTTGTATTAAATGGTTTGTGACTCTGTCTCATATATTTACTTTTTTGCAGGGAAAAAATGGTTTTTTTATAAAAGCAACTATAAATGCAAACCACAAATTTAATTCTGGACGTGAAAAATCTGCTGCAGATCTTTCATTTTGGAATTAATATGATATTATTTATACTATAACTCTTGTAGATATTGCAAATTTAGGAAGAAAACTTGCAGATTTTCTGTGATTTTAAAAACACTCACTTATATCTGTCATATTCAATTTGAGATTCCTGTGGAAAAATGAGCCTGCATTTGGTATACGGCATTTGCATTACTTGGCTAAAGACAGTTTTCTCTTTTTGAGCTAAAGCTGTAGCTCAGAGTGGCAACTTTGAAACTTTTGAACATACCTGGGTTGGTTTTTTAATTAATACATGCAGATTAATTTAAATTGAACATTCTATTAGCTGTGACAATCTCTTAACTCAAATAGAGTAGTCAAATACTTCTAATTTTTGTGAAGCTGAAATAAATTGTTGATTCATAGTTACTTTTGGTATACATAACAAAATAATAATAATTACATTAAAATTATACTGAATCTTAAGATAGGAAGTGGTGACATCTGAAACTCATGTAGTAAATTATGGTGGTAATCTTCTGTTAGCCTAGCCTAAGGAGCCATTTTCACTATGGATCCTACAGCGTGGGTGCTTGCTTAATGATACCAAGTCTTTGCTGCAAGAGAATAAAAATAAGCAATTACATTATTGATTTGATTCCTTCATCCTATAATCATATTAGGGGGAAAAAGGCATGATTATTGAGAAATATTATTAATCAGATTTTTTTAAGGTAATTTAAACCTTGAAAGATTACTTGAGGTGTTGGAAGACTGGCATGGGTCTTTGAGAAAGGAACAGAACTGCTTAAGTACCATGTTGAGCCGCCTGCTAGTGCTCTTTCTGGCTGGCCACCTAGATGGCTATTGATGGCTCAGTCCAAGCCACTGCAATGAAGTTTGTACACCTCGTAATTATTACCCTGCTTAGGTCTGTCCTTTGACTTTCAAATTATTTTCTGTGTATAAATGGACAACATTTTGCATCAGTTGAGTAGGTTTTGGGACTTTTAACTTAACTTTAGTAGTTCTCATTTGCAAGTTGCTCTTAAGTCTGTATCTGGTTTCAATTCTGATGAAGTTAAGGCAAAGCACAATTTGAGGGCTTAGGATTGGGACTGATTTTTTCCTTTTACAAACCGTATGTCAATACTGCAAAGGCCTGTCTTGTGTCTGGTTAAAACAAAATAAAAACGCCTATAAAAGGTCCCTCTCTGAGAAATATGTGCTAATTTCAGGCAAAAATTCTTTTCGTTTGGTGTTTACGAATTGCACTTTTAAAACTTTGCCTAGAGGTAGGGAGGAGTGTTTCAAAAATAAGATGTTTAAGTAAAATGACTACAAAGGCATGTAATCTTCCATTTTAGTGTATTTCTTCTTCTGAGTAAGTTATGCTCTAATAAAAATTAAAGAGCAAGTTGCATTTTGAAGATCAGGTCATCGTAATTCATTGACATTAGGCCACATAACTGAATAATGTCTTACTTCAGTGAAATACATCAAATGAGATCAACAATTATGACTCATAAACATGCCTCGCAGGCATAAAACAGCAGGGAATTAGCATGTGAGGCTGATAAATATGCATGTAAATAAGCTCCCAAAGGAATAACATGGGTTTGATTGATAGGTTTAGAATTGGAACATATGTAAACCCCTTTATTCCTCATTCTGGTGTAGCTAAGTAAAGATGCGTTTTACTTGTTAAAAGTTTCAATAACTTTGTAAATCTTAATGCCACATCTGCTTTTGTGTGTGCAGGCACGTGTGGATGTCACTTGAGAGATTGATTGAACTGTCTACAGGGTAGATGCCCTCACACCAAGATTGTAGTGTTTATGTATGTATATGGGAGCGGTTGTGTATGTGCATGCACATGTATACATATTTGGGCCCTGCATATTAGGTGGTATTGAGCAAAAGATTATTTGGGGGTTTGCTTTACTCAGAATTTACAGATTTTAAAGTTGGCCTCATAAGTAAAAAACTGAGTTGTGAGTTTTGGTATATGCACGGGTACATTTATTTTTGCAAATACATTCTGCATTGAAGGTAATTACTATTTATATTACAGAAAGTCCCACAAGTGCTACTACATTTAAGAGTCTGGCACTGATTCTTTATAAACTTCCATTTTTGTTGGCATCTTACAGCTTGAGCTCTTATCTACAACTTCAAAGTACCTATCACAGCAGTATCTTTATGTTGATCAACACAAGTGTTTATGCTGTGCAGAGATTTACATCTGTATTGTTAGAAAAGTATATAACATACTTTGTGTTTATAAAACATTAATACTTTGCTTTGCCAAATACAGACCAATTGGTTGCCATTGTCATGTGGCCTGGTGTACATCTGTTTTATTACCATTCCCTGCTATTAGGCAATAAAAACTTTTCCAACCGATTCTCTTACTGATGTTGCATCACACTGCAATTATGCTAAAGTGATCTTAGACCAGTGGCAGGCAAGATGTAAAAACATTTTCAATAGTATGAAGTGTGTCTTGACTGTAGATTTTAGTTGTGTGTGGTTTATAGCTAAAATAGTCATTGTGAGAAATGAGAGATGGGGCTGGTATCAGAGATCACAGTTGTTCACATGCGAAAGCCTCAGTTCTGTAATACCTGCCTTTCACTTAGAGATACCTTTCTGTAGAAAGAAAGCTTGAGCAAAGTGACGTCCATCTGTTTAGATTTATAGGGTAACAGAGAATATATTTCCCAGTTAAGATCAGTAAATCCAGGAGCTACTGCTTAGTTCTGAAAAACGATTCTTTTTACTGCTTAAAAATAAATAAATAAAATTGTAGCACTTAGAGACATCAGCATCAAATCTCGTGTGGGTTCTCATGAAGCAATTTATAGCTACCTTGTATAATTTATATAGAAATGTTAAGATGATCCCTGCTCCAACAGCAACTGCTTAACCAGAATGTAACAGCCTGTGACACCAAGAAAAAGCAAGCCCTGTACACAGACTAGAGGAAGGGGTTTTGCATAACAGAGCTGAATAAGCAGATTGCTATCAGGAACTCTGATGGACCATGTTTGTAGCTGCATAGCACCGTCCTTTTTCACAGAGATGCTTAGATATCTCTTGAGCCAACAGAAATAGAAAATAAAGCATTCCTTTTTCCTTTTTTTTTTCTCCCTCCCTAACAGTGTGCCCTTTTTACAGTCAGGGCCTTGACAGGGTGTGTCATTCAGTTCCCACTCCCCACAAGGAATGCCCTTGGATGGCCCAAGAGAAGCCAGAAAATTGTTGCTAAGTTTTTTTATTTCATTCACCTCTAGAATTTTCCACATTTTCTCCAACATGTGTGAAGCCACTGGGAAATATGGTTAAATGAGTTAAGCAGACATCACCCATCTGTGCATCTCAGGGAAAATAAAAACAGTGCTGTCCCTCTGAAAGCTTTCTTGGTACATAACCAAAATCAGAAGAACAGCCACACTCTAAAGCTAGGAAGAAAGGGATGAGCACTTTGAAGAAACTGCTCCTTCTGGCTTACCCCAGTCTTCCTGGTGTGTGGCCTTTGCAGAACATAAGGTGGTCGTAGCGCCTGTGCTCCTCTGAAATGCCTGGAGGCTGCTGGACACCTGAGAAAACATGACTGCGCATCATATCTGCTTCAGACAGTGTTAAAAACCTGGCATTCAGCCCCGGCTCTGAATTTTAGTCCAGTAACAAGCCAAAATGATCACGTTGCAGCCTCTTCCTTGTTTGTATAAATGCTTTGTAATTCTCGAGAGAACACATGGCGAGAACCCTACTTTTGCTCAAGTCTTGATTCACCCTTTAATATTGTTCATTGCCACTCTTTCTACTAAGCAAATGATTTGTAATTTGTATCTCTCAAACGGTTCCCACTTGGATTTCTCATGCACTGAAAAGTCAGATGCCTGACATTACTGTGTAAAGTTAAGTGCTTGGGGTTAATGAATGGCATTAAATTTTATGAGGTCATGTCCAGTAGATGTTAAAAGAAGCTTAAGGGGACTTTATCACTGATAGAAATTAACAGTTGGGCATGAAAGAATGCCTGAGGGAGTTCAGTTCTAAGCAAAAATAAAATCGGTGGTATAAAAACTACAATATAGAGTCACTGTGATTAATGTAAACATTTTTGTTAGGTAACTGCTTACGTGTTGCTGTAAAAGAAATGAGACCTCACAGTGTGAAAGGAAGTAACATTATTGTATTTAGAAAGCAATTAATGTTTCTAGTCAAATAAAAAAAAAATCTACATCACGTACAATATTTATATTCTTTCAGTAAACATACAACCTTTGGGGCTATATTTCCCAAATAGTCAAGTCTCCACTTATTTACATTATTTTTTTCTTCAGGCAAAATATGTTTTCCCTAGTGGAATATGTTATTTTGTTTCATTAAACCTTTATTTCTGCTCACATGTATTGCTTATATTACAGACCAAATGAGTAAATTCTGTGTACTTCAAGTCACCTAAGGTGTGTGTTTTGGGGTGACTGATGGATGGCATGAAAATTCTGTTTCAAAAAGAAAATGGCTACATTAACTTATGGGTAGATCTATTTTGCATAATTATGTGGGGAACTATTCAGTAATTACACTAGTATTCACATGATGTAATTTTCGTCGTCTTTAATCACTGTCATTCCAATGAGAGGAAACAGAAAACTTGTTCAGACATATATATTCTTTCTTGTTCTGTCTTATGACCTGCAGGCCCAGCATACAGTACTTTTTGAAGTAATGCCTGTGCTCTGGTAAGACAGCTATTGTCTGGAATTTCAGGCCCACAGAATGTGTGTGAGTTCTGCACCCGTATTTCAGAGTCTCTAAGACCACACCGTGGATGTGCCTCAGTGGCCTTGTGCAGACCCGTTCCTTTCACATCACTTGGCGTCAGTGCCGTCTGGATGTGGTGTTGGAGGTAACAGTGTCAAGCCTGCTGAGAATGCAGAGCTCTATTATGGAAGAGTCAAAGTTTCTGGATCAGAGCTTTTTTTCCTCTCCAGTTGGGCAGGGAGGTTCCATAACCTGTCATACAGCATAGCAAATCATGGCCACATCCCAAATTTGGAAGGTGAAATCAGAAGACAAGTGAAAATATTTTAGAATTTGTAGTCCCTCAGGACCCCCAACAGAGTCCCTCTGTTGCTCTCCAGATGATTATTTTTGTGATTTAATATGAATTACATACATGAAATGTGCCTTTCCTCATTTTTCTTAGGTAGTACTTGGTCAAAAAATCCAAAGTCAAAAAGCGAGGGTGACATTTTCATCTTGCACCCAGGCTGTTTTCTTTTCGGCTAAAAGACATCGCACATTTTCTGTCTTAGAGAACTGGGGTAGGCGTCTAGAAAAATTGACTACTACTTAACATTTATCCTATTATTGTGTAAACTAAATAATCAACCTAGTCATCCTTGTCTCATTTACATTTTTGAAGTCTCATATTTCTTACATCTCCAAGTGCTTTGTACTTGCATCCCTAGTTCTGTTCTGAAGTGCCACCAGGGATTGACACTACTCATCCTCCTCATAGGAAGGCCAGGGTGGAGAGCAGAAATCTCTCCCATGATGGATTACATACTTTTTCACAGAAATGTTTTGTGGGGAGTTTCTTTCTCAGTGTCTACAACAGAGGGACCAGTGTTAGACAAACTACCTTGCACTGTAGTAAATAGAAGTGTTTTGTCATTCTGGCTGTCAATTTGATACATTTTTATATTCTGATGTAGCTGTGGACTTTCATCTCCTAGACACCTGGAGTTTACTGGTAATGCATGTATACCTTTGCTCTTCAAATTTTTCCAGATCTGTCATTTCACAACATACATCTGCTTTTGCACCAGCAAAGTACACAATTGGTGCTCTCCAAATTAACAAAGCCTTGATTTAGAAGAATGTTGATTAAAATCTAGTGGGTTTTTATGCTTTGGTATATTTGGATTTGGCAGTTTAAAAGCTCTAGCTCACTACTTCTTTTATACTGTTTGGCGACTTTTTTTTTGTTGGAGAAACGTATAAAAAATGTAGGGTACTGCTGCGTTTTATGTTCTCTGGCATATGGGTCTACTGAATGCACAATGTATCCCGAGAATTAGCAGCCTTAATTATAGCTTCAAATTGGGAGTCTAGGATCACACAATCACAGAATGGTGGGGGTTGGAAGGGACCTCAGGAGATCATCCAGTCCAACCCCCGTGCCAAAGCAGGTTCCCTACAGCAGGTTGCACAGGAAAGCATCCAGGCGGGTTTTGAACATCTCCAGAGATGAAGACTCCACAACCTCTCTGGGCAGCCTGTTCCAGAGCTCTGGCACCCTCACAGGAAAGAAGTTTTTCCTTAAATTCTTCTGGAACTTCCAGTGTTTAGGCAGCTTTAAGTGTGTCCCTTTTTGGTGCAGGTTCCTTCTGTATAGTTAACTAGATTAGGATAAGGGCTGTTCTGTTGGCAGCAGGAATGTCCCTTTCGGGGTTGAGTGTTGGAGTCTGTGTGGCAGAGGTGTTTATTTTCAGGTTATTGGGTTTTTTTTCAGACCATCTTGCTCAAGTTTGCCAGGTACGGGTACTGTCTTAAGGTAAAGGTATCCTAAGATGGTTTGTTTGTTGGGTTTTTTTAAACTTTGTACTTCTGAGTTGTCTTATCTCTAGACTCTACTACCGTTGGAACATCTCCTTTAAGTTTTACCCAGATAACTTTAGATTTTACCCAGAGACTAAGTTGCTTTTTTCAAAATCATTCACATAATAGATTTGTTAAGGAATGGAAAAATGTGCTTTCTGTTGCGTTATGAATGATGGAGAAAGGAAGTAGTCATATACACTTCTAAGAAATGGTGTTTATGGTTTAATAAACCATTGGTTATCTCTGTATTCGTGTGTGTGTGTGTAATGCTACTACAATGTGTTACATAGATACATTATTAATAATGTGTCTTTTTAGTAGATATGAGAAGGATCCTATTTCCAACTGATTTGAGAGATTATCCTGAAGTTTATGTTGACATAAATCCAAAGTAGCCTGTCAGACCTACAAACCTGACTGAATCAATTGTGTGAGTGGCTGGAGAAGGCTGTAGCAGCCAGGTTAGATGTCCTGGAGCCCTGCTACTGCTTTCAGAAGTGCTAAAACAAGTTGTGGTAGGGAAGGAGGAGGCTGTTGCTGGAGCTTCCTGGGGTGACAGACATACTGTGGGGGTACAAGTGCCTCTCCCTGGCCCTGAGTGTTTTAGCAACTGGCTACTTCCCACGATGCCTCCCATGGGACTTTCTTGAGCTCTTACTGTGTGCTTTTAAACCTGTAGCATTTGAGGAAAGTACAGGCATTGGCCAGGCTTGCATCTCTGTGGCACAGTGACCTTACGTGGGTGCTCTGATTTCAAGCTGTACCTCTTTGTATGCGTGTGCTGGGCAAAGGAAAGTGGGGATTTTCACTGTGTTCCTCAACATCATGGGTAACAGAGCACTGCCCAGAGAGGTTGTGGAGTCTCAGTCTCTGGAGACATCCAGAAACCACCTGGATTTGTTCCTGTGTGATCTACTCTGGGTGATCCTGCTCTAGCAGGGGGGTTGGACTAGATCATCTTCAGAGGTCCCTTCCAATCCTTACCTTTCTGTGATTCTGTGATCATTGCACTCAAGGAAGAAGGTCCAAAAAGTACATTCTGTTTTCAGGAGAAGCCTTTAACATCTATCAGTGGTGCTGTAAGTGATCAGCATGCTGTAGTAGCTTCCTTTGATAAGAAGGAGCAAAGAAACAAAGTGGAATTGCTCCTGCTCTTTTTAAACCTCTGGTCCTGGTTATCATGAGACCACCTCCCCAACTTTGGGAGGTGAGGCTGCATGTCACAAACCGCCTGGCTTCCTGGCCAGGCTGGCCTGTCTGCTGATAAACCTGTTATTCTCATTTGAAGAGCTAGCTTCTTGTTTGAAGGGCAATTCTATTTCAATAAAAGAGCACTTAATCTTTTCTCATTTGTTTTATACTATCATTTAATCTTGGCAGAACAACAGAATGTTAGAAAACTTCTACTCAATCTTTTTCAGTTCCCCTTTTTTCCTAGACTCAATGGAATATGCGTTACTGCTTTAGAACATGAAAATCAAACTATACTTACATATGATTTATTATCCCAAACAGAAGGATTGCATCAATCTATAAGATAGAAATGTGGTTAAAAAAGGGATGTAATTGAAGTACATTAAAGGACAATAGTAGCCTTCAAACATCTAAAGAGCTGGTATGTTTTTCTTATTGTCAGTGCAAATGGTCTCTGGAGGCCACCTTTTTACAGTGATTGTGCATGTCTAAGATTAAGCAAAGCTGTATGACCAGTGCTATCTCAGGAGGATGCTGAGTCATTAACTCATGTTTATTGCCTCTTGCCATCTTTAGATTATTGCGATTTATAGCTCAAAGGCCTTTTAGGCTGTTTATAAGTTAAAATTAGCTGAATTCTTCTGGATGCAAGTGGTAAGTCACTTAGTATTTGTATATCATGGGACGTAAGTTCCTAGCAGTGATTCCAGGCAGCTTCTAAGATTTTTTTCTTTCTGTGCAAAGTCTAATTGTGGTATTTGTCCGTAGTTATATTGGATTACTCTATCCTCTGTTTTGCTTTTTTTACTAATTTGCTATTTTGTTAAGTGTATATGCTCTTAAAGAATGAGCTGAAGGTAGAGATTATATTATTTATTAGGTGTACAGCTTCCATTTCAATCAGACTGCATTAAAATGTTTGTATATTATCCAGACGTCTTTTGAGTCACATTTGGTGATGATCTAGGAACCTGTTTAAGCTATACAAAGTGAATGATCAGCCAAGTTAAGTAGCAAGATACAGATTGTAGTACTGAGCATGTGAACAGAATTGGACATAATTTACTGTGGACCAAAGTGCACTAAGAGAAAGAATAACTGAAAAAAAAAAAAAAAAGAAGAGTCACATTTTACCTTACCCTGTGGATTTTTTTTCTTCCACTGGTAACAAATTCAGTCCAACCATTACTGAACTAAATGCTTATCGACTTCAGTGGAAGTCACATTTGCTTATACAAGCTAGTATGGTGTGGTTCCCACTGAACAGGAAATCAAACTATTTTTCCATGTATGTGCATTTTCTGAAGTGTTTAAATCACGATTAGCATCAGAGTTAAACTTGGCCTTCCCGTCATGCCCAAAGAGATTATATTAAAACACCTCTGGATGTAAATTATTTAAGATTTTGGTACCTTGCAGTCTCCTGTGAATTAGTTCAGTGGTATTAGGGTAAAATTCTTTATTCTATGTCTGTTACGGATTTTAGTTTAGAACACAGTATAGCTCATCCTGTTTTAGTGAACACAGAAGCTTCATCAGGAAAAGGAATATTATAAATAAGTCCTTTGAATATACTTACTGTTCGCTTTATTTTAAAAGGAGCTGCAAGGGGCTACATTTCTTAAACAGTGATGCTACATTCTAATTTCAAAATCAGTCATCTAGACTTTTGTATATGTTTTCGCATCCACACGTTTTCACATATACATTTTGCATGTGGAGAAGTGGCATGTTAATTTACAGGCTAACCTAATGACAGGGTTGGTGTTTAGATTTCTGAACACTCAGAAGCAGTTTCACTTAAAATGGAAACCCTCTGATTTTTATGTGTCTTGATTTAGGCTGAAGTGCATAGAGAAAATTATTTCAAAGAGAGATTTTGCCTGGAGAATACGCAGGGTTACTCGTACAAGCGCATACACATACGCAATAGCGATTTTATATGCAAAGATCATAGAAGGCGCCGCTTGATTGTCGTAAATCAGCAGCAGTCCCAAAGACACTGGAATTGACTGGGTTTGGGCAATGTGTAATACAAGATGATATTATTATTATTATTATTATTATTATTATTATTATTATTATTATTATTATTATTATTATTATTATTATTATTATTATTATTATTATTATTATTATTATTATCATCATCATCATCATCATCATCATCATTATTGTTGTTATTATTATTGTTATTATCATTATCATTATTATTATCGTTATCATCATCATCATCATTATTATTATTATTATTATTATTATTATTATTATTATTATTATTATCATCATCATCATCATCATCATCATCATCATTATTATTATCATTATTATCATTATTATTGTCATTATTATTATCATTATCTCCAGAAGTTTTTGTTTGTAACTCTGGACCAATGTGCCTGCCTGTCACGCTGCTCAGCAGCTCTCTGCAGGGCTAAGCCAGGCTTTGCTGTTGCGCCCTGGTGTCAGCCTTCCTTACCTATTTTCAGATGCTTTCAGTATCACGCAGGGAGCTTCTGTGCGGGTACTCTGTTGCGGTTTGTGTTTGCTTTCCTTTCTGAAGTCAAAAAAGCTTAAAGGGGAATAAACACCGTTTATGTATAATAGATTTTTCTCATATTACTATTGAAGGATAAACAAATGAAATATTTCAGCCTGTGTAAGACTTCTGTGCTTCTAAGGGCAAAATCGCACAGTTAATTATATACATATATCGCTAGTTATCATAGTGTATCATTTTTAATTTAATTCATGGCAAAATACAATATTTTAGGTTACAGTTGCTGAAACTAGAATGCTACCAAAACATCTATGCCAAGCAATGCATGCATTCAGAGTTAGGATAGAGTCAGGTTTGTGCTTAAAAGATTGCTTACCAAAAAGTTGCATCGTGTTTGTTTCAGAAAACTTAAAGAACTTGCTCGCAGTGAAATGTTCTCCAACTTTCCAGCCTAGTAATTATTTTATAAATATCAGAAGCGTTGTGCACTTCATTCTGCAGCTGAAGGCCTGATTGTCAGCTCTGTACACCGCTTCGAGCTCGCTCCGGTTAATCATTTTAAGAGCTGATGTGGTGTCAATTGCACGTAACACCGCCGTTGCCCGGGTGCGATGCGCAGGGCCCGCCGGAGCGCAGCGCAGCGCCGGGGCAGCGGGTGCGCGGGACGGAGCTGGAGCGGGAGCAGCGGCGGAGGCGCCGTCCCCGGCTCGGCAGCGCCCTCTGCTGTCCGGGAGCTGCCCGCGCGCTGCTCGGCGGCCGCCGCGTGCGGCACAGACAGACATCGGTCGGTCCGTCCGTCCGCGCCTCCGCGCCGCTTCTTCAACATCGTAGCGTGTGTAGTAAAATCTCGGTTTGGCGCGTGTTTTGGGATTAGTTCTGCTTGTATTTTAATTGTTTCTCCTCGCACTGCCACGGTGGTCTGTCAGCACGGCCGAGCCAGAGCGCTCCAGTCTCGGCTTAGTCTTTTGGGGGGTTTTTTGGTTGTTGGTTTTTGTTGTTTTTTTTTCTTTGCTGCGGATATCCTGAAGACTTTCCAAACTGCATATTTGCGTTGCAGAAATGCAAATTGTCTGCTCTTTTGTAAACCTTTCAATTGTCAGACTGCTCGCTTTCAAAATAATACCGGAGCCTGGAATCGCCCATGCTAAAATTAAGAATTTATAACTGTATGGAACAGATGTTTTCATAAACATTTGCTATAATTAATTTCAACTAGGGGATTGAAGGAACAAAGCAGTTTTTCCCTCTTCAAAACTTTATTGCCTTTTCCCCATCCAGTGAACTCAGAAATCTTTGCTTTAATAATGTTAATGAAACAAATTTTCTCTTCTGTTTGGTTTTCATTTGGTGAAAAAGGAAAGCTTAATTTGAGCAAGATATCCACCTTTGGAACAATGGGCAGATACCCTGAATTCCAACCATCATGTGCAAAGGGTTAAAATACAGAGCTTAAGTGGGTGCTCATTTGTGAGACCACAACTCTGTGATGTCAGTTGTCAGAGATTCCTACCTATTAGAATAAATTATATCCAGATCAGTTTGATTAATACCTATCTGTGGAGTAAATAGTATTAAAGCATTTTATGTATGAAGAGTTGTGAAGCTTGGTGTTACAAAAAGCAAAGGCGTCTCGTGGCATTATATATAGTTTTTAATGCATAGTAAAATGCTTATTGTATGTTGATTACCCCTTTATACGCACAATAAAGGTCTGCAATCTGTTAAGCAATTTTTTTGTTTGTTTGTATTATATGAGGAATACATTTTGACTAAAATCATTCTTCCATATTTATATTGTCACTAGATTTTGGGAGATACTGCTTAGAATGTATATAGTTTAGGACCAGAATTTTGGTGTTATTGTGAAGAAGAAAAAATATGCAGGCATTATTGTTCTGTTTTCACGAGTTCCTGTATATCATATAAATATCATTTGAGAAAAAAATGTTTAAAGTTTTAAAATAAGCACAGCTTAATTGTTTTACACCTGAAAGAACCAGTGCAGCTGCAAGGATTTTTTTGAGCAAACTAGAATTCCTGACTGATCTGTCATCTATAAAGTGTGCAAAGAAAAATAGGTAGCTGTCATTAAAATTACATTTCAGCTTTCAATAACCATTTAATGAGTAGCATAATTATATAAGTATGGTACCTCAAGTACTTCACTCAATAATTAAAAATAATCTCATCTTTAAAGTGAAAGCACTATAATTATTATTTGACTTAACCAGGACCACTGTTATGATCTCCAGTGGCACCTCAGATTGTTAAGAGTGGTTTTGAAAGTATAAATTAAAATTGGATAAATCATTAAATTATTAAGCTTTTAATATGCTGGAAATGAATATAGCATGGAATTTGGAAGTCATGTTATAAGAATTGACAACCTTAGAGCGCAAGCATATATTTGTATTAAAATTTTCCTTGTCTCTAATTATAAAATACTGCATTAATGATCGAGTGTTTTATATCAACCTGAACTTAAATTTTCACAACTGTTAAATAAATTTTGGGTTTTAACAACATTTTAACCTTTGATGAGAATACAAATAAAATATACAGAGTGCAAATTCATCGGCAAAGAGATCTACCTCCATTTTGACACTTGTAAGCGGGGGAATGCACAGTTTCATTTCCTAAGCGGGACCACTTTTATCACAAATACCTAAACTGCCAGCCATAAAACCCTTTCATAGCTGACACAAGATTGATAAATCATTTATTATATATAAATAAACATGTGTGCCCACACACAGACATGCATATGTGTGTATGCGTACATACAGAAATATGTATATAGGTAAAGATATTTCTTCAGTATCAAAACAGACTTTCAAATGAAAGAAAAAAAAAAGTTCAATTATTTTTGAAGTAGCAATATATCCATAGAGTAAGGGGATGTCACTCAAGCTTCTTCACCCCTTCTCTGTAAGGAGTCCTTTGCTGAGTTTTTGCATTTCACAGAAAATAGCTCTTTTTGGAGAGATAGTGAAGGAGATGGAGTGAGAAATGTTTGATCCCTGCACCGTTCTTCGCATGCTTTTAACTCCTGTTGAGCACATGCTTAAGTTCAGAATGTGCATTGTGCCTGGTGCATACCCAGAGCAGCTTCCATCTTCTGAACTGGGGCTCTGAAATGCTCTTCAGTTTCTTCCTATTGCCTTAAGTGGAAACTGTGCGCTGCACCTTGAAAAAGCTCCTCTTTGAGAAGGGAAGATACTATCAGTATAATAGGCTGTTAAAAAACCAAACCAAAACAAAACAAAACAAATCAAAAATAGTGTGCATATTTAAATTGAGCTTCTTGTTACAATTTCTACACATGGTTTGCAGATAGTCTTCAGAAAACGTTTGTGCCGTCCTCCTTACTCTGCGTTCATCTGTCTTATGCTATATCCATAACCTCCAACAAGAAAACAGTTACTGCAGGTGAGGAGCCTGTGTGTTCTGGGTGAACAGTACCCTGGTAAATGTACAATTTCCTTTTCTGTGCATCTCTGGAATCTCGAGAAGCCAGCATTTGAAATGTTCTTTTTTGTCTGTTTAGTAAAAGCATCAAGAAATTTGGATATTGTCACTGAGGAAGATGCAGGTAGTCTATTTGTTGTACTAGGAGTTCACCATGTCTTTCAAGAGGAGGAATAACTGGAACTTGCCTGAGGAGAGGTGATCCAAGGCATGGATTCCTGCAACTTGTTGCCATTAGTTAGTGAAGCACCTGTCCCATTTTTTCTCAAATATTGCTGACTGTGAAAGCTTACCAGGATTTGCTAGAAAGCCTTTCAGGTAGTGGTAGGTAAAATTTAGAGAATCTTCAAAGTCAATTAGTATTTTGCACTTTGCTTTATCATATTTATCACTTTCAGTGAAAGACATCTAAATAATCTTTCAAGATATTAAAACAGAAGTATGTCTCTTAAAGGAGATGGAGCAAGAAAACAACCACAAAAATGTCAGCTCCACTAAATCCTGTTTCTGAGAGCTGATTGTACCTAGTGCTATGCAGTTTTGGTAGCTGCTGCTAATGATATGATGGAGCAGCAAAAGTGGCTCTCAAAAAAACTCCCCAGCAATGACTTACATGAATATGAGAATTATTAGCAGTGAGTGTCCAATTAAGAATGCTAAAGTATTGTGGTCATTTAATTACAGGAGAGTGTTTCAGAATAAAGCAAGCCACCGTTGGAGCAGTTTGTGAAGGCCAGCTGCAGGGTGTCCTTTCAAACTCAGTGGATGTATGTCTGATTGTTTTCCTTGTTATATTGATGTGGAATATCTTATTGGCACATCCAACTGTCAATTCTGTGTTTTACTAACTACTACACTTTTTTTCTTCCCACCCCCTTTTCGAGTCCTCTGCTCTTTTACAACTAGCCAAGCACAGTGTCCTTGTGTGTTATCAACACTGTTCTTGTAACAGTCTCCACTGAAACCAATTAAGAAGAAAATTAACCCTATCCTTGCAAACACCAAGACAATGTAACAGACTCGGGATGCCACCAAATGTTCCTTGTGGGATCCTGATAAAAGAAAAACTTTTTTCACCAAGATTCTCTTTTTCTCCGCAGAGTGCTCTTTACTCTTCATAGGATCACAGAATGGTTTGGGTTGGAAGGGACCTTAAAGATCATCCAGCTCCAACCCCCCTGGCCATAAGCAGGGACACCTTCCACTAGACCAGGTTGCTCAAAGCCTCAAAGCTTCAAGCAGGACCCATTTTGATGTGCTGTGTCCCTGAGCCTTCAAGCAGGACCCGTTTTGATGTGCTGTGTCCCTATAAGCAATTGCCCAGTATCACTGCACCTAGCCATATGGCTTTGAAAGAGACTGCACATAGTTCAGTCATTTCTCTGAATGCTCAGGATCAGATGTGGAGATGGGCAATATATGAAAAAGCGTATTGCTTAAAATTGTCCCAATATGGGAGATTATTTTTCAAGATACATGAAAAAAAGGAACAGATGGTTATTAATAATGGGGGGGTCATCTCCTGGTTGAAATATCTGGTGGTTTTAATTTAGTTAAATTTAGTAAACAAAAAAGCAGATTGATTAAGTAGGATTTCCATTTTCAAAATAAATTGAGAGAGCTAATTAGCAAAATCAACTGGACTGACCAATTTTAGACTGAAATGTAGTAGAGGTTTGGGAGTTGTTTTAGACAAAAGTGGAAAAGTTAATAAAAGAATGCATTTCAAATTAGATGAGAAAAAAACACTTGGAAGGAAAGTTCAGTGCCAAAGCAAATGATTAAGTATTTTTAAAGAATGTCTGGAGTAAGCAAAGATCCTGAAAGAAACGGAAAATCAGTTTGATCTGAAAAGAAGGTTATCTGTTGGATATCAGAAAATGTGGGGTTATAGTGGCCACTAGCAAAAGTTAAGTTGAATTAGATCATAAGAAAGGAATTTAAATTAACAAGAAAATGTTACTTGACTATGTAAAGAAGCTTTCTGGGGAAGAAAACCAAAACCATTGTGCAATGTGAGTGGACAAATGATATTAAATGTAATCCAGGTGTGGTCTAAACCTGGAAGCTTTAATTTCAGTAAAAATAAAATTTCAGGCAAAGCCCTGAAATTAAATAAATAAAATAAACGGGAGTATTGAGTAGATATTATAAATTAGCACATCCAATAAAAATCCAAGCATCTGACTTCCAGAGTAACTGTTTCAAGAATACTGACCAATACTGCTGCATGAAGCAATTTTTTAGTATTTTAGTTTATGTCTGATATCATATATTTGAAGGTGGAGAAATGTAGTACTTATACTTAGATTAAGAGGAAAAAAAGTGAAAGTGAGCTGCTATAGGTTGACTATTACCTGTGCAAGGCTTTAGAAAAGTTTTTAAGGAAGAAGAGAAAAGTGAGTGGCATAAATTTAGTGCGGGTGTTTCGTTTAACAGGAGATTGTGCCCAACAAACCTGCTAGCCTTTCAAAATATACATTAAGGAAATACATTAAGTCTATCTGGACCTCAGTAAACCATCTATGTTGTGCCACAGGAGATGTTATAAAATAGAAAGGATGAGGATTAGTGAGCTATAGTAATTATAAAACGAATAGAGAAATGCAGATTTTAATGGAGTTATTTTTGTTGGAGTTTGTGGTGGAACTGATCTTATCCAATATTTTCATTTGTTGTCTTGCCACAAAGTGAGAGACTGCACTGCACTGGACTTTTATGAAGAAATAATAATAGAAGGTAGTATCCAATGCGAGCACAAATAAGAGTATTCAGGTAGGACTTGCCCTTTCTGAGGAAAAGAGGACTAGAAACAGCATGAGATTGGGTGTTCTATCTATGTATACTAGCAAGAAATTTTACTGTACACTGCAAACTTCTTTTTGTATATAAAAATGGAGAGTAACCATGTAGGAGTGTTGGTTAAAGATGGCTGTGAAACTGCAGGATGATGTGGCGTGACTGTAGACTGTATCAGGTGAGGTTTTTTGATAGAGAAGAAACCCAGTATCCAAAGAATCAACTGATTAAACTTTTAGTATGCTGTCTACAGCTCCTGTCCCTTCCTTTCCATGTGTAAGAAGGACTGATTTAGACAAAATAGGGAATAAGGAGCCTCATTGAGGAAAAAGGCTGGAAGAACTTGATTTCAGAAAACAGAACAGAGGACATAAAGGTGTGCAATGCTATCTGTAAATGAATTAGGGAAATACACAGGGACATAGAAGAATTATCCAGCTAAATAACAGGTTCGGCAAGAATAAATAGTATAAAACAGGATGTGAATAAATTTGCTTTGAAAAATAGATTATTCTTCCTGGCTTTTAACAGACCTTCAATAGAAGTAGTTATTAGAGAGAGGAATGTTTCCTTGTAATCCTTGGTTTCTGTGAATGTCACTTCTATGTATAAACAGCCCACAGGATGTAAAACAAGATGTTTTCCAGACTTGTTACTTAGATAGTTTCAGAGAAGCTTTGAACTTGTGCTATGACAAAAAATTTCTGGTATCATACAGTCAACATAAAATTTTTCACAAAACAGATGAACTTTTACATTCTTTGACTTTATATTAGTAAAATCAAACTCATCTATTTATATGGTATACTTCTGTAACCTTATACTAGGAAAATTTCGTTTAATATTTTGAGAGGGGCTTCAATCAAAACTTTAAGTTAAATTAAATCTCAGATTTTCAGAACATTTAGACTCCAGGTTGAACATGGAGGCGGTTGTCTCCCGTGCCAAAGGTAAGAATTTGAAGATGTAAAGATGAGGTTTGTCTAGGTAACTTCTGTCGGAAACTGAAGTTACCAGATATGATAAAATCAGTTGCGATTCTCATTGATGCTGTGTTATTTATTATCATGGTTTGTCTTACAACAAAGATGTTTTCTTTATTTTTATACTAGGAGGATCAAATGAAAATGGAAGAACACACCACACCTCAGATGCTGATGGAACATTTATTTCCTACAGGTTGGTAATTTTTTACATTTATTTTATAATTTTAAAAATTTTGACTGTAATAAGCAGCAGAAAAAAACAAACAAAAGATCAGGTCTATGTATTTTAAAAGTATTTTACAATCTAAATTGCAACAGTCAGTAGACTAAAGGATGTGAAGATCCGAAAAGTTGTTTTCTGGATTATTATTTTTTTGCAAAAGCTGTTCAACATACTTCATGGAAGTACAGGTACAGGCTGGTTGTAAGCCTAAGTATTTTTAAGTTCGGGTTTTGTTGGGTTTTTTTCTCCAAAGTATGCAGTAAAGTAGAAAGGCTCACCTGAACTCACAGCAGCTAAACTAGATGTTGTTGAAATATTTAATTCACTAGCAATCACCTTTCTGATCTTCTCCAGAGTAACTAGATCTATGGACCATATAGAGCTCTATTTGCTCATTATTTCAGGTCAAAAACCAAAGCCAGGATTAAATTTTAGGTTTTCTGACAGGAAAATAATATTTCTATTCTGTTGGTTGTAAACACAAGTTAAAGAAACATGATGCTGAGCAACTTTTTGCAGCACTGTCACTGAGCTTGAGTCTTGCTTGGGTGCATACCAGAGGGTGTCTTCTAGTACAGAAAGGTAATCAGCAGATGTGTCGTTTCATCTTTCAGCCAGCAAAATACTGCCTCTGCTAGAAATGCTAAATCTTTGTCCTTGTGACTGGTAAATTAATAGTATAGATTTGTGCTACCCAAAACTAGCATCTGATTTTGATGCTTAAGTATGGTAAAATAAAACAAGCTTACCGTGTGGTTGTTTTGGATTCATTTATTGAACTATGAGGGATGGATGGTGTCTTTCATTTTGTGTTTGTAGACTACTGGAGTCTGTACTTCAAAGAGGTGTAGGCGGGCAGGCAGGAGGAACCTGCCGGTTTGCCTTGTCCTGGTTGCAGCCGGCGGGGTGGGGAATATCGCACCATCTTGCAGGCAGTGAGCTGTGCTGGGCAGGAGAAGCCGTCATGTGCGGGGTGGCAGGGAGGGACACAACACCTGCAGAACCTGTTGCAGGCTGGAGGCTGAGAGATTGCTGAGGACAGCAGGGAGCAAACAGCCTGGTCTTGAGGATGTTGAAAAGAAAGACTTTTCGTAAGGACCTAGAAGGAACAGCAAAGACTTTGTTGCGATTCAAACACCGAGAGGAAGCTTCTGGACTGAGAGCAAGGTTGGAAAGAAGGGTATGCATGCAGGGACGCAGTGGGACAGGGGAGGTTTGATTTATAAATCCTTCCACTTTTCTGTATTGTAGTAAGTCTGCTCTAATGAAATCTACTTTGTGACGTAAAACCCGTCAAGGGTAGTTAGCAGTTTCACTTTGAGAAAAATATCTTAGCAGATCCATTTTGGGGTTCTACCTGACTTGATTTCTTGTGATATTTGTGTTCTCTAATGCATGCAACTTACTAAGTTAAAAGAAGGGCCAAAAATATGAACCAGAATAATCTTCGTAATTTTTAGGTGAGAAGCATTTGTAGAAACAGAGATTATGAAGATGTCTCTGGAAAATAGGCAAGATAGAATTTAGCCAGATCAGCAAAAGGAAGGAGTTCAGAGCTCTCTCTGCCATTAATTCCGTTTATAACTGAAAGTCATTAAGTCCAGAGCCTCAGCTGTTGTACCTGCCAAGGTGAAACTTGAAGAAGAAGCCAGCTTCAGCTAGGCTCTGGTTCCATGAGAGTATAAGCTGCAGGGCTGGGGTCCAACCCCTTCTTCCTACCCCTTCTTCACTCATCCGGTGGCACTCATCTCAGTGAGCCAGTCCAAGGGGCTAAACTAGTCCAGCCTAAACCGTAGTTAATCCTCAGCCATCTTAATGCTCCAGAAATAAGAGGAGGTTAAAGTTGGCCTTTGTATCTCCATATTTCTTAATCCAAAGTGCATATAATGGGATGTTGGCTATGAGTTCCACTGAATAATAATCATATTCTGACAGAAAAGATTACAGTCCAATTTACAAAACTGAAATTAATGAATATTTTTAAAGCAGTCCCGTATACCACTGCCAGAGTATTGTTATTATAATTAGAGGCAAGATGATAAAGCAAGATAGTACTATATATATATATATAATAAAGCTCTGACTTTTAATAGTTGTCAAGCTAGCACTGTTATTACGTAGCATTACAATGTTTAAGGTGTGAAATGAGTATTTTCTGCTCAGTAGCAAGTAACTCCCATAATATAATGAGACTGACTGTAAATTTGCTGGTTAGGTTGAATATTGTGTTGATAGTTACAGTTTTGTGATGCATGTTAAGTAAAAAAAAAACAGCTAATACCTTATGAAAGACGAAAGTGAATCTTAAACTACCTTGAAAGGTAACAATGGTAAATGGTTGGTATTTCTTTAAGGACTCCTTAGAGGATTGGATTTATTTTAGAGTACTGTCAATAAATATTGTTTCAGTAAGTTAGTAATTTCATAAAACTAATGGTAGTCTTGTTTACCCAATGTGTTTCAATCTATTGTATTTTAAAAAGACTGGCTAGTGAATTTTTGCCCTAAAAGATCACAGTAGATGTCATGCTTGCAGAAAGCTAATACATGCAAAATTCTACTGGAAATTTTTACTGAAACAGAAGCTGCTTTATGTTTTATCAGGAGCAGTCTCTTTACAATTTATTTAGATGAAGAGGCAGCTCTAAATATATATTTGACTGTGAATGTGTTTTGCTATTAAAGTGCTCTTAAGAGCATATTCTTTTTACCACAATAAAAAAAAAAAACCAGAGCAGAGGTGTTACTTGATTCCAGTACTTTCTGTTTTAAAGGACAATTTTACACTGTCCCATACAAGACAGTTTGTGTATGTATTAATAAAGGATGTCAGATCATTATCCTATGATGTATTTATAATGCTCCAGAACTATTTATATGGTTTTATTTTTAATATAATGGTGTCACCTTAGAGTTTGTGGGTCTTGCTTATGTTGATCACGGCACAGATTTAGTGCTGCTTATGTTCAGGTAGTGAGCATTTCCCTTTAGGTCATAAAGTTTGTAAGTAATATAAGTTAAAAGCACATGTGACTGACATGTATTTCTAACTATTCTGTGAGTTTGTGAATTCATCCTGTCAGGCCACAGAGAATTTTCTGATGCAATTATTCTTTGTGTACTTTGTAAGAAGCTTTGCTAATAAGAAATTATGCAGATTATTTCCCAGAACTATATAATCAAAATTTGAAGTTCACTTTTAGAAAAATGTGAACAAGGATTTAGACATACAGTAACTCTTGTCTTTAAAACATAAGAAACTTGAGGAAAATATTTGAGCTCCGCTCTACTGTATTATTTTACTGCTATGGTTAAAGCCTTTTCTGAATATGTAAACTGGACAGACTTCACCAAAAGGAAAACAGGTGTGGGTCTCTAGTTTCAGTATCTGCAATGCAGTGCCACTGGAAAGTAGAAATACTGTCTTTCTCCTGCCTTCCCAAGGGCAGCTGACCTTCTCCTCGCCAAAGAGGTGAACCCCTTGCCAGCACATATGACTACAGACTATTACATTAATCTGTTTAGCCTCAGTACCAGCTGCTTGCATGTTTTTAATTATCTTATTAGATGGTATAACAGTGACCTATGAAATAAAATGAAGGTGAGTATTTTTTAACTTTATTTTACAGGCTATTTTTCTAAATATATTTTAATGACCTAATTATGACTTTTAGGGAGAGCCATTGATGCACACATTCAATTTGGCTGATATAATCTAACATCTCAAGGACACTTATTTTCTTCCAAGGTGGAGTCACACATTAATACTGCTTCTAATAAATATATAGCATAAAAAAAGCTTACTTTTCATACTTGTATTGTTAACTTACTTTATGATTCAAAGACCCATGACTATGATGCTGGGTAATTTCTTAAGATCTTTGCACTTGTATATAAGTTTAATTTCTACCTCGTGTATCAAGATAAGGTTCTTTCCTTTCTGGCTTAAACTCCATGACAAGTGATGATTACTCAAAGTTGTGGGTTATGTAGACAATGTATATTCCTCCTTCTGCTGATACTTCAAATAAGTATAAGATCTGGTATAAGAAAGACTTTTGTATTCCATTTTCTTCCCCTGAATTCTTACAGATTCTGCTTACCAGATGTTTTCTTTCTTACTGCAAGAAGGCAATGTGGTCCTGCTGGCTGAGGCATGTTTCTTGTGTGCCAGCCAACAACCACAGGACTGATACTGAGCATACAGAAGAAAGACGGCAAGGGGTGCAAGCTGTTCTTCTCTGTTTCCACCACCTTCTGAAAGTGGATAGTAAAACTAGTTTGATTCCTATTTGACCTATGGCTTTTCTTGGCAGCTGAGCCAGAAATGGCTGCATACCCTCCATCCTTATGTGTTAAAGGTAGTGCGAAGATGTAGGCAACTTAAATGCCTCCACCATGTGGAAAACTCTTGTCTTAATCTGTTAGAAAACAGCCCTTTCCCATCTACACAAACCTATTGTCTTGTTCATACACAGGTAGTGTTTCTTTATTGTTTCACTTTTTGAGCCACCTCTGTGCAATTATAACCTATTTTTCTTCACTTTGTCCACTATGTGTCCACACAAAATCAAGAGCTGTAAAGAAGAAGCTTGTTTCTATTGCATTTTTCAAATATTTTGAGATGCAAAAATTTGGGAATAGAAGGCAAAGCATTGTCTGCTCTGTGAAGAGAATTCTTAGCGCTTTCATCCTTCCTCTTTTTTCACAAGGCAATAGTAAAGCTGACATCCATATTTGTTCTGTCTTACCTAGAACCATTTGCTAGACCCTGTCCTGGTTGATGCCCTTTACATGCAAGGAGGCCTTTTCGGTACAAGTTATTTGTGTCTGAGAGCCTGTAAAGTCTCTCCTTGAATCTTGTGATTCTTCCAAAAGATTGCATGCTTATAATCTTTCTCAGGATGTGATGGTCTCTGCCAGTATTCTCATTTTGTCCCTGTTTGTAAAGATGTGAGCGAGTCCATTCTTGCAAATCTTGTATTTCCAGCAAGAGGTGACTCTTTGCACTGATCACAGGATTCCTTCAATGGCTTTTTTTCTCCAAATGCACTGTCACACCTACTGAGAGGTTTTTTGTTGACTTCTTCTTTCCACAGCTGATCCACTCTACACTCCTTGCCTGTTGTCCTAGGGAATTTGTGAAGGATGTCATAAGACAAGGAAGACTAAATTGTCATTAAGGAACTGAAGCCCTATATGCAGTATACTTTTTCTGAGATCCAAACATTTCAACAGATATAAATTATGGATTTTTTGAACTTTTCCTGTGAGAATTATGTTGCTTTCTAAAGAGGTAGAAATGGTAATACAGACTTGATTTCTCTTTGTATGCACTGGGATCCTTTAGAAAACAGGGGAAAGCAAATTTAACAAATTTACTTAAAGCCTGAGATGAAAAATTGAGTACCAACACCTTTTATTGGCAGAATGCTTCTTGATGGATTGGTAGCAAAAAGGAAGAGAAAGAGAAGCCATGGAAAGGAGAATGGTAGTTTCTTTCTAACATCCATGGAAAGAAAGTGAAAAGTTTTGTTTACTCCTTATTTATTGTTGTACATGAAAATTAGCATGTATATCACTGAGACCATATTCAGCTGATGCTATATTTTCCCTTACTAATATTTAAAGTGTTTTTCATTATGAATTTCCTTTACTTTTCCACTCTAGTGATCTGAACTATCACGGCAGTTGGGAGAGGTGACTGAGGACTGAGGGGAAGCAAATGTCACTCCTATCTTCAAGAAGGTTAAGAAGGAAGACTCAGGGAACTAGGCCAGTCAGCTTCACCTTGGTCCCTGGGAAGCTGATAAAGCAACTAATCCTGGGTACTGTTTCCAGGGACATGAAGGACAAGAAGGTTCATTAGCAGTAGTCAGCATGAATGCACCAAGAGGAAGTCATGCTTGGCCAATTTGATAACCTTCTATGATTAAATGACTGCCCTGGTAGATGAGAGGAGAGCAGCGGACGTTGTCAACCTGGACTTCAGGAAGGCTTTTGACACCGTCTGCCACAAGATCCTCATAGATGAGCTATTGATGCATGGGCTGGACAGGCACAGTGAAGTGGGCTGAAAACTGGCTCAGAGGGTTGTGATCAGTGGCACAAAGTCAAGGCAGCTGGTAACTAGCAGAGTACCCCAGGTGTCCATACTAGCTGCAGTCATGTTTAACATCTTCATTAATGATTTTGATGATGAAGCAAAGTGTACCCTCAGCAACTTTGCAGGTGACACGAAACTGAGAGAGGTGGCTTATACATCAGGTGATTGTGCTGCCATCCAGAGAGATGGTATCCAGTGGTGCCCAGTGACAGGACCAGAGGCAATGGGCACAAACTGAAACACTGGAGGTTCCATCTGAACATCAGGAAGCAACTTTTTACTGTGAGGGTGACTGAGCACTGGCGCAGGTTGCCCAGGAAGGTTGTGGCATCCCCCTCCTTGGAGGCATTCAGAAACCATCTGGACATGGTCCTGGGTAACTGGCTGTAGGTGACCATACCTGAGTAGGGGTATGGGACCAGATGACCTTCAGGTGTCTCTTCCAACCTCAACCATTCTGTGATTCTGTAAACTTTATTATTCAAAACCCTAAAAATGGAATTAGTTTGCTCTAAATCAGAAGGAGGAGATATCTGTGGCAAGAGCAGAAGAAAGAAGGTCTGTATGAGTGAAGAACATGAATTTCTAAGCAAGAATTCTGTGCTAAGCTAAATAGCATAAGCAGTGTATCATATGAGGTCAGAAATAACAGATTGGAAAAATTTCAGAAGTATTTTGTTCTTTCTTCTTTTTTTTTTTTAAATGAAGATTTTCCTTTCTTGTAAGCACTGTTAATCCCTTAGTAAACTTCATAGAAAAAAAAAAAAGGAACCCAATGGATTTGCTCTTCTGATTTTCATTTTGACCCCAAAACCTTTCAAAATTCCTCTTTCTTACACAAAATCTAGTAATAATGAATTTCAAATATTTATTAAAAGTTCTGAAGGTCATTGGGTCTAAGTAGCGCAATGAACTTGATCATTGTCATTCATGTAAAACTCAGAACTTGCATCGTCTTTGCAGGAACATGACTAACCCTGACAGGTGAATGGCATTGTATTTTTCTTGATGCTAAGGTACACTTGTTAAGACCTTAATCATGCTGGCATTAGCTTCTAGTCCATGAGATGCACAGTGGCATAAAAGCAAGAACATCTGCCACAGAACTGGGACTGAGTTGTTGGCTGAGTTTAGCAGCAAGGAACCTGGAGAGGATCAGTCCTTTGCTGAGTATCAATGCTCCTCAATGCTCCCTCTAGCTCAATGGGATTTTAAATGGAAGAGTTCTGTACTACACCTTCATAACAGAACTGCTGAAGGTTAAACCAGATATCTTGGTTTTCCTACATGCTGCTCAGAATACATCTGATGAGTGATTTCATTCTGGTTAAAAGCAAAAAAAACCCCAAAAACAAACAAAAAAAAATCAAACCACGATGACTTAGAAATATATGTAAAACTTAAATACAAGACAGCAGGTTTGAGGAATTACAGTTTTTAATCCAAAGAAGCTTGAAGACAAAAGCTTTCTCAAAATAATGTAAAATTGAAATCAATCTAAAGAGCAAAGACTTTTAGGAGACTTTCAGTAAGTCTACATGGTTTTTAATGATGGTAATAAAACCTAGTCAGTTCAGGAGATTAAAATTATATCATTAAATCACTTACTCATTTTCATATATCATTGGATGCAAAATGAGTGGATTTACAAAGTTAAGATGGAATTAACAATATTAACTAGAATTTTGCATTTGTCACCCTACACATCATAAAATCATATTGAGTTTTTGAATTGCGTGGACATTGTTAAATGGTGTCATGACTGTGCCAGTCCTAGACCTACTCTAGCGAGTCAGGTGTCAGTAAGCAGAAACATGTTGGCATTTTGGGGCATATTCCTGAAAAAGCTATCTTCCTTCTCCCTGTTAAATCTGGTGTTTAGTTTGAAGATTTGGAGAGCTGTATTTTTAACTTCTGTTACAAGAAGCTCTTAACTTTCCTTTCTTTTAAAGAATGTCTGTTCATATAACAAGGCTGCATGCACGTGAACACACAAAATTCTCAGAGCTCTGGTCAGCTGTGGGTATGAAGTAGCAGAAGGGTAAAGTGGCAGAAGGGAACTCTAATCAGGAGAACTAGACAGTAAATGTTCTACATGTACATGCAATGGATTTCAAAGGTATTGGGGGGATTTAAACTAGAAAGGCTTCACTCTGCAACTGACAAACTATTCGCAATACAAAAATAAAAATAATTGAACTTAATATCTACATTTTATTTTGCCATTCTGTAAATGTGTGCACAAAGTAATAAGTAGAGGAGAATGAGCTGATGAAATTTAAACTTTGAAATGGCTGTAACAAGAATTCTTCTACAAAAGCTGAACAATTACAGGGTTAGAAATGAAGTGCGGTCCCGGGGCCAAACCTGGCTCTTTGGCTGAGAACCACCACGGCTAAGTGGACAGTTTGGAGTATGGAGAAAGTTATCTGAGGGTCCTGCCTCAGATCCAGTGCTGTTAGGAGAGGTGCTGGCAAAGCGTCCTGCTGCCAGTGCAGCTTTATTTCATTTCCCTGAACTGTGCTACACACACAGCAGTAGCTTAAAGAGCACAGCTAGCTAATAACCTGAAGTTTTTGCTGGAATTTTTGTGTTGATAAAGTGATTTTACCTTTCTTCACACAAACCTTTTTAACTGTATGTCAGCCAAAAGTGAATGAAACCTGAACTCTCTGGAAAAATTTGGCCTTGGAATGCTGAACCTCCCAGCAGTGCAGCCATGCATGTTCACACTTATATGGCTGTTAACTCTGCCTCATATCCTGAGGCAGGAGTTTGAGAAAGAGAGGAAAAGATATATTTTCCAAGCAGATTGATAAGCCTTCACGTTAATGCTGTCAAGTGGATTTTCAGGGTAGCAAATAAAAATCCATGTGCTTCAGAAATGGTTTTGTTTTAGAAACTTACTGCTTATTATGTGATACTACCTTTCAATTGTTTTTCTTCCCCTGTTTTTGTAGAATTAACTCTGTTTTCATTACATTCCTGGCTGTTGCCTCACTTTTTTCCTCAAATGTTCATTTTATGGCATAATAAATAATACAAACTATGCATGTTTCTTGGATTTATGCAGTATGTTTGAAAAGAACTGTTGCCTCTATTTAAATATAGATACTACCCTCACTTATTGATGTTCCTGTCAATGAGGACCTCATATTGCAAAACATATGATACAGTAACTTGAGAATTTGGGGTTTTTTCTGACAGCCTGTTCAATATCCTGTTGGGTGCCTCTGGGGAGCTGAGTTTGGGTCTCAACATTTTAAAAAGCACATTCTGAAGATTAACAAAAAATAGTATGAAAAAGTGAACCTGGCTTTTCTGAGAGCATACACACCATTTTTTTTTTTAGATTATTTTGCCAATACTAGCAGCACTGCTCAGGAGTTTCCTTTGGATCTCTATGAAACTATCCATTTTATCCTTCAGTATTGGTCTAGAGGGTGGAATAAGCTTGAGATTTAGATTGAATTCTCAAATATGTATGCAAATATTCACACCTTTCAATAGTATTGCAGTATTCTTTTCTGAACTGAGAAATATTGTTGGTTATCTAAATGTTGTAAATATTAAATTGGTCGTGTTTCATCACAGACACAAAAAAAGAGATTTCAAAACATGGCATAAAATATTTTAAAAATGCATGAGACAAAATAACTATACACACTAAGGACCTGATAGATACTGATTTCTTTGTTATCCACAGCTTCAACTTGAAGCAAAGTAGTTATGGACGGTAGTGTTTACCTAGTAGGTCTTAGCCCCTCCAGTCCCAGAACTGAATCTTTGCCCTTTTTCAATGACAGAGATCACAGTTTGATGTGGTTATTCACATTTTTGCATTTCTGTGGGTCTTAGCATCTTCCACAGAGCTTTGATGTTGTGTGAACATAGTAGCACAAAAATGCTTCTTACACTATCTTTAAACTTTGTAAGGATTTGCATTTCTATACATCAGCAGCTTTATCCCGTGAATTGGTAAATGCAGAAGTTAACTAGTGGTGATTATTGTCTGTGCTGTACCACTCTCCTTCAATTATATTTCTTCCTCTTCTGAACAGAGTATTTATTTTGTACTGAGCTTAGGTGGGCTACCATTGCATTCTTCTGCGTGTCTGTGCTCGGTGCGTGGGTTTCACCATTATGCTGCAGAGGGAAGTTTAGCAGCAGAGCCAGAGGCTGATGTTTCACTACTGGCTATCAGTGGAAGAAAGTCTTTGCTACCTCTCCCCAACACTGCCACAGCTCACTCTTGCCTCAGTAAAACTCTGGGAAATGCTGTTTGAATTCCAGAATTATTTTCCAGGTGTCTTGTTACATTATTGATGTCACTCATTCTTCAAGAGTTTAGAGTTGCTTTTTCCTCTATAGCTGTGCCATAGTGGCATTCCAGTGTCTTTTACTAAGTTGCTAGAGCTCAGGGATAGAAATACCTTTGCAAAAATGGTATTTAAGCGCATGTAAAATTTTATTTAGTCTTTTTGATGTAAATCAGAGAGTACACTGTCAGCAAGTTTGCTGATGACATAAAATTGGGAGAAGTAGCTGACACACCAGCAGGCTGTGCTGCCATCCAGTGAGACCTGGACAGGCTGGAGAGCTGGGCGGGGAAAAACTTAATGAAATATAATGAGGGCAAGTGTAGGGTGTTGCACCTGGGCAGGAACAACCCCAGGTTCCAGTATAGGTTGGGGAATGATCTCCTGGAGAGCAGTGTAGGGGAAAGGGATCTGGGAATCCTGGTGGACAGCAGGATGACCATGAGCCAATGGCATCCTGGGGTGCATTAGAAGGGGTGTGGTTAGTAGGTCAAGAGAGGTTCTCCTCCCCCTCTACTCTGCCCTGGGGAGGCCACATCTGGAATATTGTGTCCAGTTCTGGGCCCCACAGTTCAAGAAGGACAGGGAACTCCTTGAGAGAGTCCAGCGAAGAGCCACCAAGATGATTAAGGGCCTGGAGCATCTCCCTTATGAGGAAAGGATGAGGGAGCTGGGCCTCTTTAGCTTGGAGGAGAGGAGCTGAGGGGGGACCTCATTAATGTTTATAAATATTTGAAGGGTGAGTGTCATGAGGATGGAGCCAGACTCTTCCCAGTGCCCACCAGTGATTGGACAAGGTGCAGTGGGTGTAAGCTGGAACACAGGAGATTCCACTTAAACTTGAGAAGAAACTTCTTTACAGTGAGGGTGACAGAGCACTGGAACAGGCTGCCCAGGGAGGTTGTGGAGTCTCCCTCTCTGGAGATATTCAAGACCCGCCTGGACGCCTTCCTGTGTGAACTCATCTAGGTGTTCCTGCTCTGGCAGGGGGATTGGACTAGATGATTTTTCGAGGTCCCTTCTAATCCCCCACATTCTGTGATTCTGTGACATCCTGCTCACTGTGCTCTCTTCCTTACAGCACGTCAACAGAGAGACACATTTCTTTTCCAAGCCTTTGGACGTTTATCTCTGAAAATCTAATGTTTGTCTTAACAAACATCAGATCCACAAGACATGTCGTGCTGGAAAGAAAGAGAAGAATAAATATGCTTATATGTGGTTTGCTAGAAGCAAGGAAGTTATAAGCAAAGAAGTGTGTGTATTTGAAGAGACCCCAGTATAAAATTCTTTTGCAGATAGATTCAGGAGCTTGGAGTTACGACATAAATGCATATTTCAAAAGATGGAAAGGAACAGATAAGAACTAAGAACAGACCTTGCAGAAAGAATCTGGAACCTTTATCCCTTCCATGGATTTGCTTGCTTTTTCATTCATATATATTGAACACTTTTTCCACTTCTAAGTAATGCAACTGTCCCTAACTCATGCCAATAAATATTTTACATTGGACAGTTACTGCATAGATACAGCATGTGAAATTAAGTTTCTTAAAGAAACATTAATCCATTTACTTTTTTCTCATGCAGGCCTTATATTATGAAGACTTTACAAGACTGTACACTAGTGCATTATGCAGGATATTTAAATAAGAATATTAAATGAAAAATACACGCAAAATAACCAAAAACATCAACATTGGTATTTGCCTTTATTTTTACTAGACAACCTGAAGGTGTTATTAGCACATGATTATGCATTTAATTTTCTAGTTTGATTAAAAACAATTGCAAGTGCTTATTCATGGTTTTAAGTGTTTCCAGTTGTCTCTTGTAGTCTTTCACTTCAATGAAGCAAATAGGATGTGGTAGACTTGAGTTCCAGTCTTCATTGTTCATTTCACTTTGAGCAATGAGTTTTCTGTGAGCCTGGGTTAACAAGGCTCATACATATTAGTTTATAGAGTAGGGCTAATACTCTAATTTTAATTAATTTAATTAATTAAATTAAAAATACTCTAATTTTAACTAGTTTAATTAATAATACTCTAATACTCTAATACTCTAGGGCTAATAATTTTAAAGATTATCCTTTTGGAATTGATAGCTTGTATTACACACTGTTACCATTACTGAAACAGTCTCTGGAATTGTAAGGCTTAATGTATTAGCCTTCATTCAAAATATTTGAGTAACTAATTAATTAATTAATTAGAGGATTTTAGATCTTATTCAGCTCTATTAAAACTCAAGCAGATTCCACCTTGCAAGTCTATTTTTTAGACCAAGAGGGGATGCAAAGGAGATATGATCTTGCCAAATTTCTTTTGGCTGTTTTAAATGTAAATTTGTTCAAAACATGTTTGGAATTGCATTACAATTTAAAAAAAAAAAAAAAAGACAAGGCATAGTATCTGTACTAATGCAATTTAAGAAGTGTTGAAATTACTTTCTTACTGTGTAGCGATCACTCCCAGCAGTTGGTGAAAAAAATAACCTGAAGAGTTTCTTTTCTCTCTGTTCTTCCTATTCACAGTTACGCTGGTTGAAACCTTTTGCTAACTCAGCTGACATACTGGCATTTTCAAAGACGTGGGAATGTCATCCACTTGCAGAACAATGTGAATAGCTTCAGAGGCTGACCTGTTGTGTGCACGGGGGAATGTGTCACTCTTGAAGCATCGCTACCTTAGGGAGGCAGCTTGGCAGTAGTTATAATGGCCAATGATGCTCCAGAATTTACAATAGCAAATGAAGAATATTATACATGATAGAAACAGGAGGGTTATTTAGATAGGCATAATGTACTGTAGTTACTGAAGTATAAATGACTGTGAAAGAAAGGGCCAGATTTTTCTCAAGCTGTGTCTGCTCTATACCATACGTTGTATTTGGAGGAGACAGAATCGTGGTAAACAGTCGTCGGCAGATTACTGCAGAAGGTGAAGGTGTGTGGGAGATAGGGAGCCAGTGAAATGACCAGGTAGTCTTTCTGACTTGGAGGATGGGGGATGTGGCAGGAAGGAAGGAAGCTGCCCCACATCACTGGAGTCACTTGCTGCTATTTTGGACACTTGTGATTTTTGACAGAAGCTGAAAGCAGCCCTAGCCCCTGCAAGCTGGCGCCACTTTAGTCTTTGTCCTTATCTGGAGTACTGTTGCTTTTCAAAGCAGTCAGTGGTCAAGGCCCAGAAGTAAACACCCGTTTTTTAGAAAGGCCCCTGGCTGAAAGGTGCTGCCTTCACAAACTCAATGCTGCTGGCCTCGGCGTGGGCTGTAAGTTCACTCCTGTCCCAGAGGAGCACGCCCGTCGTTTCCTGGCTTGCCAAGTCCATTCCCCAGCTACTCCCAGCAACTGTATCTGTTGGATAATTCTGTTCTGAAACTGAACAAGTTTAGTCTTAAACAAGGTTTAAAAAAAGTCACCCTCACAAGTTAGCTTAAAAGGCTGAAAACTGTCTTAACTCTAGCTTGCATATATTTAGGGTAGTTTGCGAAAGCAGAGTTTGTTGGTATGTAGTATAACCCACTCTGTGACCCTCCTTAGAGAAGGAAATCTGTTGAGAATTTACCCTGGAGTCACAATAGTAGTTTCCCTCTTTCTGGTTTCATTTGGTCTCCCACAGAGAAGTAATAGTCTCCTGTGTGACAGTGGGAGAGGGAGATGTTCACCTTAAGGACATGCATTGGAAATAAATCTGAAACACATTTCCTTGCACATAACCCAGCTCCTGACACTGAAATTACCCTTTGGATTTTAGAGTGGTTGCAGAAAGTCTGTGAGCAAGTCTTGGGCTACCAAGATCATCAAATGGCTTATTCTGTTCTTGAGATTCATTGCAGTAGAAGGTGCAGGAAATATAGATTTAATTCTTTTATTCAAACTCAGTAGATGGTTTGGGACAATTAATTTCCAATTGTTTCCCAGTAGAGCAGATTTACTTGTATATTAATGAGGCACAGGTGTTAGGCCCCTGGTGCCTGCATGCCTGGGAGGCATATTTAGGTTGTTTATCTAGTCAGCCATAGGTACTGCAAGGTACTCAAGCTTGCCTTTAACAGTTTATACAGTGAGGCTTTTTAATTTTTTGATGTTTTTTTAAATTTGCTAGCACCTGTTAAAATTTTAAAACTGATCATGTAGAAAGAAGTAGGAGTGATTTCAATAGTAAATAGCCCTAAATGTTAAAGAAAGTCATCTTCTATTATGCTTAACTGCCCAGCTTGACATTAAGAGGAAAAGAAGGTTCATTTAAGCAAATATGTCATGTGAGGAGCTAATACAGTCAACAGTGTACTTTTCTCTTGCATATTTTTGGAATAGGTACTTCTTTGTCTACAGCTGAAACATGAATGTGCTTATATTAATATTCATTTTTCTTGTTTATTCACTGAACTGCAGTACCAACATTTTAGAGGAAATGGAATAGCCTCCATAGACATTATGAATTTCAGTAGCTGGCATAATTATAGCGATCTACATATTCATTAAATCCAAAGAAGAAATGTGTCCAAAAAGACAGCCATGCGTTTAGAAATGGTACACAACTAAATATATATATTTTAAAAGTTCCTTTCTTTGGCTTATCCAAAATTGTACAGTGTCATATAGTCCTTAAATCAGCTAAGGGTTTTTTTTGTTGTTGTTTAAATGTTCATTCCTTTTGCTTTTGCACGCAGTAAAGAATGGGAAGAACTATTTGTAAACAACAATTACTTGGCAACTATACGACTGAAGGGGATTAATGGGCAGCTGAGAAGCAGCAGGTTCCGTAGTGTTTGCTGGAAGGTAAGAAGAGAAAATATTTATTTACAGTTTGTGGTTGCAATATATCAACACATTACCTGATGCGCTGGAAGATTATTGATGCAAAGAATCATGAATTTTCCGGGAGACTTCATCCCAATGTTTTCCTACTCATTTTTATAATTCATAGGACATTTGCTAATCATATTGAGTTGCCTCTAAAGCTGAATTACGAGTGATAGCAAAAGATTCCTAGGAAAGGATCTCTTTGTGATGGGTGGTGTGTTTAGAATTGAGTGCCACACAGCCATCTCTCTTCTCAGTCTTTGTGCAGTGAAGTCATGCACTGGAAATATAAAGGAAGTTTGTCTCCCAGTTTATGTTTTGTGGAACTTAGGACTCCTTTAAAATCAGTCTGATGCTTCTGCTAGCAGCTTTTCCCAGTGAATTGAGAAAATGAAAACCAACCCATCTTGTAAAAACTGGATAGAAAGGGAAGCCAGGTCTTCCAATCTTAAAACACAACAGATCCTTGGAGGTCTCTTACTATGTTTTTTTAAAGTTACAGAGGAAGGAAGAGTGAAGAAAAGCAAAGTAATACTGAGATGCTATATGAGGTCTAAAAAAATGTTGTTGCGCTGGCATCAGGCCGTCTATTCTGCACCAATTTTGATAGTAGAGAATGTTTTCCTTGGTAGAGATGCTGTATGTTAACACTTATAATTTAAATTACCTCACTAGGAATTTCTCAAGCTTCACTTTGATACAAAGAACTATAAAAAGAAAATGAAAATAGTCTTTGTATATGAAGGAAAGAAATTTGAAAATTGAAGTTTGAAATTTGAAATGTGTGCAGCATTGAACAAAGTTAAAGTTAATTAAAATATTTTCTTCAGGAGGACAGATGAATATATGCCACAAGCTTTACCAGTCTGCTTCTTCTTGATCCTCTAAATTAGGAGACCTTAACTCAAAACCCTGAACTGACAAAAGCATGAAGTCTATCATTGTCCACTAATTTAATCAAGGAGTGGTTTTATTTTAGAAATAAGGCTGGCTTTATTTGCATGTCCTGGTATGGGTTAGGGCTCTGTTTTAGACTGCCTGTTTTAAAAATATTATCAATATTTTTGTTAAGTTCTGAAATATTTAAATATTTTTAATAATTTGGCAGTTTTTTGTTTGTCAGCATTTACTGTTTCATAACACTTTAGAATGTGTAAATAAAAACATATACAAAGCAAGAAAATACGACAGTTTTTTCCTTATTTTATATGCAGTTAAATAGTGTTTTCCAATAGATGTTTCTTTCTAAGCCTTGTTAAATGGAGTTGTGAAAGAAGTGAGATGCAGGCATTCTCAAGGCTTTCTGCAAAATCGTCTCTTTTGACTGTCAGAATTCTAGAAAATGTTACTTTTCTGTAGACTTAAGATTTTCCCTTTCCACAGTCCTTAGGTAGAGTATATCTCTGAGTGCACAGTTTCTGCTCTGCCTCCACGTTTGGTTTTAAGCCCACTGTATTAGCTCCTCAGTGTAATGTAAATAGCTTCAAGTTTCGTATATTCATTTTCATCTCTTCTTCGCATTTTGTTTCTGCCTTGGAAGTCTCAATCTACTGAAGTTGTGACAATTGACAAAGCTTGAGTTTGTGGCTTCAGGTCTTTTTAATGCTTTATTTCCTACCATAGAACTGTTAGTTTCCAGCTTCTTATTTATTGGCTGGAAAGTACTAAAGCCATGAGTATTTTATATGTCTTTGCTTTCTTCTCTTTATGTGTAGAGTACTTAGTCCTCCTTTCTGAGATGGTTTATGCTGTCTGGTAGGATTTATATGAAAAACTGTGTTAAATTGATTAAACTTAATGGATTTATTATGGTTTTTTGATAGTTATTTCTGGAGGTTCTACCCCAAGACAGAAGTCAGTGGATTAAAACCACTTCAGACCTAAGAACTTCTTACAGTAAGATCAAAGAAATTGTAAGTTGGTACACAATAGGTTCTCCACTTTAATGCATCGGCAGGGGTATTAATACTTACAATATAACAAAAGAGGCTTTGATTTTTTTTCTGTTTTTACCCAGCACATTACAAACCCTCGGAAAGCAGGACAGCAAGATCTGATAATCAACAACCCACTCTCTCAGGACGAGGGGGTAAGTCAACACGCAGTTCTGTCAACTTATGTGCTACTAAAATTCTCATCATCATCATCATACTGACACAAGTGAGTTCTTGGCAGGTGCTAAAATCTCCCTAAATTTCCAAACTTATTTGTCTTAACAGTGGTTCACAGGCTCTGCTGAACAACCAGAAATGCTCATTTCCAGCTTAATATTCTGATTTTTCAGGGCTTATCACAGGGAACGCTGTGATGAACAAAAAATCGGTGCTGGACTATCAGTCAAATTTCACAGCACGGCCTTTCTTTGACTGATAGACTTTTTATTGCTATGTGTTTTCATTTTATACCAAAAAATGGCTCTAATTAAAGGAGTGTTTTACCAGTCAATATGAAGGGGTTAACAGCACATACTGAAGAACCCTCCTCTGGAAGAATGTTCAGCCTCGAAAGGTTTTTTCCAGCAAAAATAGAATTGTTGTATGTCTGAGTTGTGTACGTGCTGAGTTAATGTCTAAAGCAACAGGCTGCAAGATACACATTTCTTCCAACGTTTTTAATTCTTTTTCTTTATACAGTTAAAATAAACAAAGGTTACTTTTCTAATTGGAAGGCAGCTAGCTGCAAAAGGACAGATCCAGATTTTAAAGAAATACTGAAAATGGAGTGAGAGTGTTTGGTCTGACTGCCATTAAGTGCAGAGCATCCAGCTTTCAGTGAAATTGATGGGACCTCCTTGTAGCTTCATACTTTTGAAGTCATGACAACTTGATAAGGGTTTACCTGTAGATTTGGGAGCTTAATTTTAGGCTTTTTTTAAATGCTGAATTTTATTATACCTGAAAAGCTCTTAGGTATTTATAGCGCATATCTTTAGGGTTCTCCATTAATTATGTTACCATTTCTGAAAATTCTTTTTTTTTTCACATTTTCAAAATAATGTAATACCATGAAAAGAATTTGCTTGGTGCATTTAAGAGACTGACACCTGGAAAGACTGTCACAAATATCTTTGGTGGTACTGCTTGTGTTTCCATTTTGTTCACAAAAATGGAAGTCCATATCTTGTTTATATTTAGTGTGATACTTAGCTTCATATTTAACATAGAAGGAGAGATAGGTTTGCTTGTGGAAAGCAATACTTCCTGTGGAATTATTGACCATAGGGACATTGGTGGCTCTGCAGCTGGAATGACTGTGCATGCCACCAAACAATTCTTGCATCCAGCTGGACAGAAAGTTGTGTCAAATGTAAAAGATTTAAAGTGATTCCGCTGTAGCTTGTGATTATACACAGTGGCACAACCTTCTTTCTGCCTGTGGTGACTTCAGGAGATAGAAGACAAAGGTTAACGTGCCAGAGTATGTGGCAGGGGATTAATCTGTAAAACAAAGCCAAGGGCCACACCAGGCGTGGGAATGAAGAGCCAAGTGCCTCTCAGCCTCTGCAGTGTCTTCATGGTTTACACTTTCAGTGTCCTGCGTTTTGCTTCCTCTTCACAATGGAGATTGTTTCCTTCATCCTTTGCTCAAATGGACCAGAGTGGGAGCAGGGGAGGAGGAATTTTAAAATGTGATCTAGCTGCATGAAAAGAGCTGCGAGTTAAAAAGATACAAGTTTTTATGTAAGATATTGACAAGGATATAAATGCTTTTAAAGTTTGGGGATTTTTCATAGTTTGTAACAGAAATATAGAAGCTAATTAACATTTTCTTTTTTGTTAATTTACCTTTCTTCTGCTAGATAACATTAATTTACTTCCTCTTTTCTTTCTGCAAGACGTAAGCCACCATGTCAATGAATTGTTTCCAGCAAGAAATTCTGGAAGTATTGTAGCCACTTTCTTTGTACTGTATTTCATTCACTGCTGCTGCTGCTGCTGTCTGAAAACTACCCTGCATGAGAAGACTGCTATAGATTTTGTTCCTTCTGTATTTTGATCAATATGTCCAAGCTACCATCCCTTTACAGTAAGGAATAGGCTTTACAATACTTTTTCTGCAGCATACAAACAACATTTGCTGACTTCTTTCAGGTTGGCTTTTGCAAAATATTACAAAATAAACAAGGCATGAGAACCAAAGAAAGAATGGGAATGGTCACAAGCAGAGATATGAAAAAAGCTAAACCTACTTCCAACTCTTTTTTTTTTCTTTTATGTTGACAGTAGAATTTAAATACCCTGGTTCCCTGTCAGAACTTTTTTTAGAACGGCCAGCCTTATCTGCACTGCATATACGTGCCATTAGAATTATGTCATTTTCATAATACAAATTTGATCACCATACATTCCCTATTCAGTCTTGTCTCCACTAAGACAAACTAACTTGCTTCCAAACAATTTCTTAGTATGGAAATTATAGCAGCTTCCAATTAGAGTCTGTACATTTGTAGGAGAAATGTAGTACAGTACAGTGATAGAGACTTTTTTCCCATGAGAGAACTACTGAGATTTTTCCAGTTGAGCTGCCGGTTCTGGTAAGTTTGCATTTACTCTGCCTTCCTAAATATTCTTCATAGACCCCTTACAAGTAGCTGGAAGACCTACAGCCATCCAGTGAACAAATGGACTGAGCCTAGAACAAGGACCCAGGAACTTGAATGTTTCCATCTCTGATCTAAACTGACTTTCTCAGATACGTTAGGCAAGTCACCAACATTCTTTTTCACCCATAAAATGCCTATCTACCAGGGATGTTGAGGATTAATTAGTTAATATTTGTACAGTACTTTGCTAAGGTAACATCTATGCCTTAAGTATTAGTAAAAGTCTCTGGTTTATACAATTGTTTTTCCTTATTTCAGAGTCTTTGGAATAAATTTTTCCAGGATAAAGAGCTTCGAGCAATGATTGAACAAGATGTGACAAGAACGTATGTAGATCTTTAAAGAAATTTCTATATATAAATTTAGATTCTGTGTTGTTGAGGTATATGGTATACATTATATTGTGTTTTCTTGACTTCAGTTATTGTAAATGTCAGGACTGTTGAACATGAATGTGTAGAAACGTACATTAAATGTATAAAAATACAGCTTTCTTGAAGTGAAAAATTAGAAAATTGAGTTAAACATTAAACCTTGGAGATTTATTGGTGTTGTTGAAGAAAAGCTCTTCTATAATTATTAGGAAATGTATTACTATGTGAAATTTAAAGTACAGTTTTCCATATGAAGCAAAAAGAAGGTAAGACAAACTGAAAGGTCTTGTTACAAAATTGTGATCATAACAAAAGATAGAACAGATTACTTTCTTTAATTTCTAACACTTATTCAATCAATAATAAAAAAGCAGTTTGTAATTAGTAAGGGAAATATAATTCATCCAGAGAAGTTAAGCATTTCTATTTTTATTTATCACTTTTGAAATGTTATTTGTCACAAATGCCTTTTAAAATTTGTCCTAGTATTTCTGTGATTATGTTTTCATCTTCTTGGCCCTTAGGTCATTCATGTTTAGGAACTTGTTTGAGTTAGAACACTCAGTTCCTGAAAATATTTCTTTTCAGAGTGAAAGTGTTGACTGATGTGTAATCTAATTAAATTGAATTACTTTACTACCATGTGAAATTTTACTGTATTGCGAATATTTTTCCTTATAACTTGAAAAAAGAGGTGATAGTCATAGATTTTACAAATCCCAAGCTCGCATATTTTCATTTACAGAAACAAAATCATGCAGAAGAAATCATTGCTCTCTGGTTTTGGAATATTTTATATGTCCATCCCTAGACCCATTCTTGAATGTATTTTGCCATGAGATGTATAATTAAAATCTGAGTATGCTTTCATGTGCATTCTCACAGATGGTATTTTTTGTTTGTTAAAGGAAATAGTTCAGGATGTTCTACGATTAAAATATATACATATCTAAACTATAATTGGAGAATGAAAAGTTGCATGGAGGTTATGTTGGATGTAAGATTGTTATTTTATATATATTTTTATATATATATATATATATATGTGTGTGTGTATATACACAAAGTCCAGGCTCTTTCTCTGGCAAATGGCAGAGTGAATAATATTACTAATATCAGTAATAGTGACTAAAGAAAGTTCCGTTTCTGTATTTTTACAAAATAATGTGTACTTGAAACAGTAGCAGCATACATTATGTGTCATCAATATCAAAGTAAGTCAAACAATGGAGCAAAATTTACAAAAGTAATATGAATATATTTTATAAACTACATGCATTTATATATGCACTTGTTTGCCTAATCATAAAACATAATGTGCATTTTATGTATACATATGTATCTGTTTGTAAACTATCACTAGTGTAAGAAGCAGTAAGTTCTACATTCCTTGGCTTTGGAATGTAAGTACCCCTTCTTTAATGTTGTCCTTCTCTTTCCATTCTTTAAATAAATTCCTTGAATTACAATTTAAAGGTTTGTCATTAGCTTAAAATGCTTTTATTAAAGGCTAAAATAGGTGAGTATTGTATTCAGTTACCGTAATCATTACCTTATAGCTTCTGTTTCTTATTTAACAAATATTTTTATATTCTCTGTCATTGAGTTCAGTACTCCATCATCCAACAGCATCATGTAAATAATGTTGTAGAGAGTAATGCTGACTGCACACAGAGTAGCAAACCAGAGTCCCATCTATTAAAGCAGTAAAAAATTTACTATGTAATGTTTTTATTAGAATTCTCTGAAAAGTACCTTCTCAACATTCTTCGCATAACAAATCCTACTCTGAAACTAAAACACAGCTTTTCTAGTTAATGAGAATACAGTTAACTCTATCCTAGCAAAACCAGGACAACCCTCTTTCTCTCTCCAGTATTTTTAAGAAAGCAAAATGCTTACGGGGCATTTCTAGTAGACTAATCAAGTGGATTTCTTTTGCTTTGTGGTAGTATTTTTATATATTAGTCTACCTAGTTTCTGCTTCAGGAGTAGCAAGCACAGTTTAGGACAATGGAAGCTCTGCGAAGATGAGTAGTGGTGGGCGTTGCTGTTTCAAACTCTGAATCTCCCAAAGAACAAAACAAAAACCATCCATAAAAAGGTAGTGGAGAACCCATCAGGCAGCTGCATCCTGCCTAAGCATATGGAAGAGATGAGAAGAAAAAGCAATCTCTTGAGTATGAGCACAGGAGACAAAATGGAGTTGCCATGTAAGAGGAGTGACTGCAGGAGGGAGAGCTGCCTTTATACACCAATTTATTCCTTTTCTAGAAAAAAGTGAGCAGTGAGGCGGAGCAGGAGGTGTTATTCTCTACCAAACTTTTGCAGCAGGGAAAGCATCTTTCATTTTTTCTGGTTTAGTAGCTTTCTCCATTCCAGCTGAGTCACAGTTGAGGAATGCCAAGGGATGGAATCTGTTGATGAGAGAAAAGATGGTCACTCCATGGCTGTGGTTAAGAGCCTCATTTCTGTCTGACACCGAATTTGTTTCATAGAGTATTTGTGCACACTTTTACTTGGTTGCCACCTTAAGTTTCTTCTGTGTCAAAGCTTGGCTGCTGCTGGTGTAGGGGCCCCTGACTGGGATAAAGGTAGGTTGTAAAAAATGATAACTTGCTCTGGTCTTCACTTTTAGAAAGCAGGGACTTGGATGACCCATTGTTTAATTGTAGAAGTTGTGGTAAAACATTCTAGCAAAATTTCCATGTCCTTACGCAGTCTTTCTCAGAAATGTAATTAAATGCAATATTCTAGCATTCATTAAAATATTCTTACCTTGCCTGATTTGAGGATGCTGAATTTCTAAAACAGTGCTTTAATCATAAAATTACATTCTCTATAAAAATCCATCCTGAACTGATAGTTCCCTCATGATCTCTTGTATTTACATTTACTATAATTAATACTTCAGCCAGCTTATTCCTGAGTTCGTTATTATCCTTTCTGTCACAATCTCTGGTATTGCTAGATCCTCACAGATATCTCTGTGTATTTTTGAGTTTTCTTTGTTAGTCTTCTCTTCCTGAACTTCATAGGGCAGGCCTGAATAACAGTCCTTCAGAAATAATCTCTTCAAACTCCTAAATTATGTCGATTGCCATCTGCTGTAATGCACTTTTGGTCTCAGCTGTGTCCTTCCTTTACAGTAACAAGATTAGTACAAGTGCATACAAGTTTCCAAATGTTGGTCTACCATTACCCCCACCAGGTGCCAGGAAAACGCTACACCCCTCATCCCAGTGCCTTTCTCAGGACGTCAGCATTGCTGCATTTAAGCTACTGTGTCTTTTCTGCCTTGGCTCTTGATTCAGGTCCTTCATCCAAGGATTTCAAAGCACCTTTCTAGCCTTAATTAGTTATGTTTCTATGCTTACCTGTCATCACCGCTGTGAGATGACCACAGTAATTATTAACACTAATAGTTTTTATCTGAAGTAATTTATTATAATTCTCTGTGTTGTTTCTCCATGACAGGCTTTACAACAGCCTTAATATGACTGGTCCAAAGTTTAGCATCATAGCTCAGGCTTGGGAAACAGGAAAAACAAAATTTGCTTGAAGAAAACTTATCTGCAATCCATGTGATTTCATTTAAAACTGACGATGGTATAGCCTTTATTTCAGCAATCTAGCCTAAAGCCTACTCTTGTTGTCTTTTTAAGTATTCTTCTGTTTTCCTTTGTCCAAATTTATCTTTTCCTTCCTTTTTGGTATTATACCTTTCCAAACTTTGAAAATTTATTTGTTATTGCTCCATGTAGATGGATGTGCATTGAGGTGGTTGCTTTATGAAGTATTTTTTATTATCTAGTTACTTCTTCAGTAAGCATGAAAACACTTCTGGTTTTGCACTTTTTTGTTAAAGTGCATCCTACAAAACCACTTTATTTCCTACTTCCAACACTCAAGGAGCAGGATGCATGGGTGGGAGTTGCTTCAGAATAGTTACAGATTGTAAATCTGAACAGTCCTCTGGGCTGATAGGTTTGACAGTAAGAGTCTTTGTCAGGAGGGAGAGGGTAGATCTTTGCTTCAGTCATTGCCTCTCCCTCTGTTCTCCTTTCATTCTGCTTGCACTCAGCTTATTTCCATGACATGGAGGAGGAAAGGACTTGATTCTTTAGCTAGTTGGGAACATACTGATATGGTGCATCATTTTATTTTTATTAGATTCTCCAAGTCTTTCATTTTCAGTGGATCGACTGTTTGTAAGAAGTTGACAATTAAAACAATCTGCCATTGTATTTCATTCCTACAGATCTCTACCTTTCGTGATGTTAAAAGGATTATGTATTTAAATATAACTGCTGATATCGTCATAGCCATGTAACAGAATGATGAATTTTAAAGAACATGATTCAGAATTTTGGTTGCAAAACAAATATAACAAGTCTTTAGAAGTATCCTTATGCTAGCAGCACTCGCAATTCACAGAGCACTGGGAAAGCAGACAAGGGAGGTGCTGTTTTGCCTAAAACCATTTCTACAAGACCGGTGACTGAAATTCTGTGAGCTTTATTGTTTACTTCCACTGTATTTCTTCATTTTCAGCTTTCCTGAAATGCAGTATTTCCAGCAAGAGAATGTGAGGAAAATTCTTACAGATGTTCTGTTCTGCTATGCCAGAGAAAATGAGCAGTTGCTTTATAAACAGGTAATGAAAATACTGTACAGGTGGCATTCATTGACTCGACATTTTCTATACGGTTTGACAATAATGTAGTTTTGTTGTATCTGAAGCTGGATCATAATGCTAAAGTAATCGAATTGCTGCTTGTCAGGTGGATAGTAGGAAAAGTAAGCTCATTGAGTAACATATGCTTTTTTCCTCATAACACAGTCCCTCAAATTGCTTTTTTTTTAAGGTTGCTAAGTTGTCTAACTTCAATTTTTTTATAAACAGCATCTTTTTCTTCAGTGTTGGTTAAAAAGGAAAAGGAAGAAGAAAAAAAAAGAAAAAGAAAGGCTTTCTCTGCTTAGGGAAAGAAAGAAAGTATGCAGCAGGATTAAAAATGGTACTGAATAACAAAAAACATAAATAGTGACTTCTGAAATTTAAGCAGTTTACTATGTAAAGTTTTATGTCATATTTGAAGTTCTTCCAAGTGTTGAAGTCATGTGATACATTAGCAAATAGATCCTTTATCCGACCCTGTAGCATCCAAATACAATGCAGCTGACAAGTGCCTCTTGACGGAAGGATAAGGGTGCTACAAATACCACTTTTACAGTTTTGGAGTGAGTATAAGCTTAATACTACATTAATATAACAAGACCAATATGCAGAGTTATTGGCAAGTATATTTGTATTTGTTTCTTCAAGCTATTAACTGTAGGGTGAGTAGAGACTGACAAACTGAGAGATACTGTGTACGGAGACAAAGGATAAGCTGTAGAGCAGCAAACTTTAGGTAGATAGGAATTTTTTTTGTGAAAAAAATACAGAGGTTCAATAAATGTGAAGATTTTCATAAGAAACTGTATGCTTTCAGGCGTGGTCTATGACCATCTTGTCCTCAAGACAGGAAATTAGTGGTATTTTGTATAAAAAAAAAAAGGACACATAAGAGTTGAAGGAACAGTTACTTCTGAAGAAGTGTCTTACAGGTTATATCAAAAATCAAATATATAGTTATCAAACATATGAAATCTCTATCAGCTGGTTATTTCTCATGCTTGACAAACTGTGAAGGGGGAAGGTGAGGAAGCCAGGCACAATGGAGCAGAGCCTGGGGGTAGTGCACCCGGGTTTGACGGTTGCTGCATTGGCAAAGCCCCTCAGTCTGCTGTTCCAGAGGATGTGAATCCAGGCAGCAGCAGAGATACAAGGTGTTTTGATGAGGTAGGAGCCACAGAGGCTCCCAAGAATCATCACAAGGGAATTGTGGCTTCTCCCTCTAATAAGGTGATGGGACCAGCAGCCCAGCTGAAGTGCATCTACACAAATGCACACAGCATGGGCAACAAACAGGAGGAGCTGGTAGGCACCATGCAGCAGAACTGTGATATAGCAGCCATCAGAGAAACTTGATGGGATTCTTTGCATGACTGGAGTGCTGCAGTGGAAGGCTACAAACTCTACAGGAAGGACAGGCAAAGAAGAAGAGGAGGAGGGATAGCCCTTTACATTAAAGAGGGTTTTGATTGCCTGGAGGTTAATAATGGTGATGACAGAGTTGAGTGTTTGTGGGTAAGAATCGAGGGAAGGCCAGTAAGCTAGATATCATGGTGGGGGTCTGCTACAGACCGCCCACCCAAGGTGAGGAGGTAGATGAAATATCCTACAAGCAACTAGGGGATGTCTTGTGATCATGGGCCCTCGTTCTTGTGGGGGACTTCAACTTGCCAGATGTCTGCTGGAAATACAACATAGCAGAGAGGAGGCAATCTTGGAGGTTCCAGGAGTGTGTGGAAGACAACTTCCTGACACAGCTGGTGAGGGAACTGACCAGGGAAGGTGCCCCACTGGACTTGTTATTCACTAACAGGGAAGGACTGGTGGGTGAAGTGGTAGTTGGAGGCCACCTCAGGTGCAGTGATCATGAAATTATAGAGTTTTCTGTTCTTGGAGAAGGCAGGAGAGGGGTCAGCAGGACTTCCACCTTGGACTTCAGGAGGGCTAACTTTGGCTTCTTCAAAGACCTGCTTGGAGGAATCCCATGGGCTAAGGCTCTGCAGGGTAGGGAGGCCCACAAGAGCTGGTTAATATTCAAGCAACACTTCCTCCAAGCTCAAGATCGCTGCATCCCTAAGAGTAAGAAATCTAGCAAAGGAGGCAGGAGGCCTGCGTGGATGAGCAAGGAACTACTGAAAAAGCTCAGTCAGAAGAAGGAGATTTACAAAATGGGGAAAAAGAGACTGGCCACTTGGGAGGAATATAGGGATGTTGTCAGAGTGTGCAGGGATGCAACAGGGAAGGCCAAGGCTTACTTGGAATTAAATCGAGCAAGGGGTATCAAGGACAATAAAAAGGGCTTCTTCCAGTTCTGGGCTCCCCAGTTCAAGACAGATAGGGATCTTCTGCAGAGAGTCCAGCGGAGGGCCACAAAGATAATTAAGGAGCTGAAGCATCTTTCTTACGAGGACAGACTGGGAGAGTTGGGTCTGTTTAGCCTGGAGAAGAGGAGACTCAGAGGGGACCTTATTAATATTTATAAATATCTAAAGGGTGGGTGTCAAGAGGATGGGGCCAGACTCTTTTCAGTGGTGGCCATCGATAGGACAAGGGGCAGTGGGCACAAGCTGGAACACAGGAGTTTCTGCTTAAACATGAGGAAAAAATTCTTTCCTGTGAGGGTGACAGAGCACTGGAACAGGCTGCCCAGAGAGGGTGTGGAGTCTCCATCTCTGGAGACATTCAAAACCCACCTGGATGCTTTCCTGTGCAACCTGCTGTAGGGAACCTGCTTTGACAGAGGGGTTGGACTGGATGATCTCCTGAGGTCCCTTCCAACCCCTACTATTCTGTGATTCTGTGAATAGTCCTGCATGATGACAAGAAAAAATGAGATTTGTGAGCTGTATTTTGAAAGGGATTGCTAAAGAAAATGTTTCAGCAGTACTCAGCCTCCACTTTATAGTGAATATAGGCCAGAGTACTGATGATGGGAAATGGAAGAACACATTCCAGCTAATTTAGTCTATCATTTATTGAACAAGAAGTATTATTTTACTCTTTGATATGACTTAAAAGGACTTAATTACCCTCTGCTCATATTTAAAATCCTCTTGATTCCTTACCAAGAAATAATACCTTTCTGCATAAGGATGGAATATTTAGCCAGATCAAATTTAAAAAAAAAAAAAAAAAGCCCTGAGTTTCATCACAAGCTGTTAAAGCTATTATTTTCTACTAGGTGACACCCCGTTTAACATAGACCATATTGTTAATAGTTATGGGATTTTATTGAATTAATGAGACTGTTATCATGTCGTAGAATGTCTTGCTGAGTTAATTGAAACTGCAGAGATTATATAAATGGTATTAATGAACTTTGACTGCCTGATGCCTCAGCTTTAATAAAGACTGCTTGGTGGGCTAAATGAACATAGGCAGATAAAAAGAACAGGTTCAATTTTGCGAGCCTACAGGCTGTTGACAAAGAAAACTTCTTTACCTCTTTTTTCAACTGTTGTTGTGTCAGTAGTGCAGTAATTCCAGGAAGGGGTTATCACAGGACTGAGGGGAGAGGTGAAATGCTGAAAATGGAATAAATTTGGATCATGAAAAACTGTTGATTTAATCTCTCTGATGTGTTTTCAGTATATCACCCAAGTCTTGTGGTGCTGTGCCAAGTCCACAAAATAGCAAGTAATTGTGGTTTTCCTCTCTTGTTGTGGATATGTGTCACTTCTATTAGAAGCTTTTATTTTTTCTTACCTCATTTTAAAAGGGTAGTTTTGTTTGATTTTTTTTTTAATTAATGATCCTGGTAGCTTATTAGTAACAATCCTGGTTTTTTGTCCCCTTGTCTCTTTCTTTTTAGATAACATTTCTTTCATGTCCATCAGTACCCTTCTCTGAATTGGCTAATAGGAGAGTTGTGGTGGTGACAGGATATGTTTTTTCCCTCTTTTAGCAAATACCTATGTTGCAGTTAATCTTCCTATCCTACTGTTTTTATTTGTTCTGTTTTTCCACTGATTCAAGCCCCAGTTCCCATAATAATAACCACTACCTCAAAGCCTAGCATATTTTCTTTAAATTAATGAAGGTTACCATTAATTCATGAGTAACAGATCACCTCCAAGTGACCTGAATAGAAAGCCCAAACTAAGGAGTTTGTTTTCATATTAGGTATCCATCATGATACTGGTCCTGTTGTTCTCTGTGAGAATCCCTCTGTCTCATTTGTATTGCCACCTGCAAGAGCTACATTTGCTATTAGAATTATAACACTTAGCCAATAAATGAAAACTTATACTTCTGTCTTTCAGCATCTTTAGAGGACCCAATGTTTCTCCTTCAAAATACTTGGGAAAAGTTATAGTTCCTTAACAGTTTTCATACACATAAATGTAAATAATGTGTATCTGAAGTTTACAGCATTTTATTGAAACTATTACATAGCATCAGCATATAGTCTTACAAGAAACAATCAATAATGTTTGTTTAATATGCATATATGCATGAAAGTTGCCTTTGTAGTAAGGTTTGTGGTTTTTTGACCAGCATGAGGTAACATTTTATTTGATGAGGAAAAAGATATTTCTGTCCCTACTCAAACGGAGTAGAATGTTGTGAAGCTGTGTTATAGATTTTAAAGACAGAATCCTCACTGGGATCGTTGAATTTTTAAATAGCGGCTGTAAATATAAAATCTAAAAAGAATAGTATGTTGTATTTAAGAATATGTAAAAATTACTCTTAGCATTCTTCTGTAAGACTGGTGCCAAAATTCTGGTCCTAGTTACACTGTAAAGAAATAGTGACAATTAAGCTAAATCACTAGGCTAACTATTGTTCACTCATGATTTGATTGCCCTTGGAGAAGTCAATACAATTTTGAAATGCATTGATTCACTTTTCTTTTTAGAAATGCTCTATTTATGGTTTTCTTTCTAAACAATAGGCTGTATTATGAAATCAATATTTTGTTGTAGCTGGGAAGTGTCATAAAATTATCTGAGCTCTGTCAACTTATTTATTAACACTAAAGAGTTTCAGTAAACTGCAGCATTGAAAAAATATGTGTATGCATATTACACTGCTGGCTTGTCTTGCCAAGCTTAAAATCTCTAAACATTTGAAGTACTCTTGTTACTGAAAGATCAGAGGTATCTTTTTGAAATCCTGGTATTTCATCATCTGTTTGTTTTGTTTTTGTTGTATCTGGGCAGCCACATTATGATTCTACTGTATTATAAAGTTGATATATTATTATGTTGGAAGAATGTATGATGTGCTTTTATCTTTTATAACTAATTCTTATTTTATGTCCTCTTTCTTTTTCTTCAGCTTATATGTTTACAGCTTAGGTGGTACTTTTATTAGGTAGTCAAGTTTTTGGCATTGCCATTTCTCTTATTTCGTGTTAGTGTATCAGGATGGATAACAGATGAGACATAGAGCTGTTAATTAACCAAGGGCTGTGAGTATGTAGGAAAGTACAACCCAGGTTATCTACAGTTTATTTAAATATTTTTGCCACTTGTATTATTGTCTAATCCTGGACCTATTGACCTGTCTCTCCTATTCTTTCCCCTCTTGGTATGACCATAACGCTTTCAGAAATCTAAAGTTGTCAGTTTCTAATCTAACGCATATTGTTGTGTTTGGAAATCCTACATCAGCTCCTGAAAGCATGTGGCTACCTTGGGTTTAATCCCATTTTTAATAAATGTTAACAATTAAATTTTAATAATATTTAATAAATTTAAATAATATTTTTTTCTTAACTGAATTTCTATTTAGCCTTCATCTTTCAAAGTAGTGTCTAAAGGTTCAGAAATAGGAAGAGAAAGAAAATGTCCAAACTTCAGTAGTTTTGCTGTCTTTAGCTTTGTCCAGTCAACTGACTGCTATTGCTGCAACCCTACAGTTGAGGCTATAGCAGTCATCTCAGTCCTGAAGAAAATAAAATTAAATTTCCTAGGATTTTAGTTGATAGCACAGAGGAATTTCCAAACCTCTTTTTTTTTTTTTTTCTTCAACACAGCTAGGCATTGGAATTTCCTCTTACAAACAGATAAGATTCACTAACATGCATCTGAGCACACTCAAAATAGATAATGATCCAGAGAGGGCTTCCACATTTACCTCTCTGCTCAGTTTAGACCACTTAAGGAAGATCTTCATTATGTCCAATAAAAGTTTAAAGGTTTTTAGTAGTTAATGGATCTGTTTGATACATATGAAGCTAATAAACTAGCTCACTGATATTGAATACTCCTCAGATGCTACATGGAATATCAACTTAAATACCAGCAAAGCAGCAGGGTAGCTGCACAAGTGTGTAACTCTTCCATTGCTCGTGTCTGTCCATCACTGAAAGGGCTGGAAAAGCAAGTGGAGAGGCCTCCTAGTTTGGAACTGCAAGCATGAAAGTAGAACAACTTCTGTCTGGGGACCCATCACTCTTCCTCCTACATCCAGGCAAAGACTGGACCCAGAGCGAGACCCAGCAGGGGTGGCCTGGGTGCCCAGCACCAAGCCCTAGCTGTAGTTGATGGTTTTGGGCTGAGGTCAGGAGTTTTTCCCCCTTGAAGCGATCCCTATGTCCAGGGGCACTCAGACAGGTCTCAACTCTTCATCCCTCATCTTTTCTGTCACCAAAGGGCTCCCCTCGCTTTTTTTGCATGGCTGACCCCCACCCAAACCTGTAGCATGCGTAGTTTTTACCTGCCATTCTAGTCCACCACTGGGACCCCAACTCCCCTGATATAACCAAATATCCCCATTAAGATGCCCCAAATCCTTGTTTTTCCTGATCTAATCTGAGGGGAGAAACTGAATATCTGCTGAAGATGAGGTTTCATTCTTGAGCCTATAGTTTCACCTGCCAGTGCGTTGCTGCTTGCCACCTGGATTGGGTGTTTCCTGAAGCGGTTGCTTCTGTTCCTGATAACAAATTGACAAACTCCAGGTGAATCCAGGCAAATTAAGACTTCTTTTTTAATTTCTGTTGAACTCCAGGTAAAAGCACTGATGGCTGGCCTTGTTGGCCCAGACATGCTTCTAATGCTGGCCCAAGTCCTCAACTATCCACCAATTTTTTCTGTTCTGATTCCTGCATGTTTCTATATTTTTTTTGTGTCTTAATATAAATTGCACGTATAAATAATAGTCTGTAATAGAACAGTACCAGGTCTCCTATGCATTGTGTTATAATGAGTTTATTTTTAATATTGACATAACCAAAAAAAAAATCATAAAATGTTGTGAGTTGGAAGGGACTCACAAGGATCATGAAGTCCAACTCTTGCCCCAGCACAGGACAATCCCAAGATTCAGACCATGTGTCTGAGGGCACATGTTATCCAAATGCCTCTGGAATATTGTCAGGCTTGGTGCCATGACCACCTCCCTGGGGAGCCTGTTCCAGTGCTCCACCACCCTCTGGGTGAAGAACCTTTTTCTAATGTCCAACCTAAACCTCCCTGGCACATCTTCCTGCCATTTTTTCTCGTCCTCATTTAATTTCTCATGTCCATAGCAATGGAAGTTTCATTTTCTAATTTCCCAGATAACTGCCCTTGTCTCCTCTGAAGGCTACTGTTACACTTTTATCTTTGTTTTTGGAACATTATAAAATAAAAAATAATTTTAAATTTTGTAATTTATCCCTATTGCAAATCTTTGTACTGTGGATCATGATTGTAATTATCATAAATAAAATTAATATTTATGAACATAGATCTTGGAGTAAACTGCCAGGTGCAGGGTTGCCTACCATTGCCAATTTGTTGTCTGTTGTGTTAGAAAAAGGGAGAATAACTTGCTTCTGTATATTATAGAAGAACAAACGGTTGGATTTAATCAGAATTTAAGATAAAAGCCATTGATTATGAAACCGTTCTGTTAAGAATGAGTGTTCATGCTTTAGTTAGTCTGCACCTCATTTTGCTGGCTGCCTGGTGCTATGCATTAGGAACTATTATATGTCTGGAAAATCTTACTATACATTTGCTTCCTTTTTTATTTAGGGTATGCATGAACTTTTAGCTCCCATTGTCTTTATCCTGCATTGCGACCACCAAGCTTTTTCACATGCCAGTGAAGCTGCACAACCAAGGCAAGCACTGTGTTTTATTTGTATAGTATTAAAAATCTGCTTTCTTTAAAAATAAGTTGGCTGCACTAGAACTAGAGTTCCTTAATTCTTTGTTTATAATTAATAAATTGATATCAGAAATTATTGCACCCTTGTGCTTTGATGGGAATGTCCTTCTTTCATCTTCCCTACTACAGCTTCAGAAAGGGGAATTTAAAGTGTAGACCTTGGCCCCTTCACACATATTAGCTGGTGAAAAAAGAGGAGACAATAACCTAAAGGAAATCCTTTATCAAAAAGCTTAAATACCCTCATTCTTATTGCCAGAAGTGGTTTTGGTTTTGTCATTGCAGACATGAGGCAAATTAGAGAACTACAGTCATAGAATGGACATGTTACCAATGCTCTTTCCTCATATCTTAAAAGAGAAGAAAATCAATGTAGGCAAATCGTTGTGGTTGGTATTTCTTTCATCACCTGCAATGTTGTAGCTGCAATATCTGACTGTCCTTTGATTTGACAGTGACATTAAGTTTAGGTATTGATTCTTCATTTCACTCAAACCGTGTGTATGTGTACATGTCATCATACACGTATGTATTAGGTATTACATCACATATGATTGTCTGTCAACCAAATTCAGATGTTTTTTCTTGCCCTATATGTAAAGCTTTTTCTATAAAAAGAAAAAGAAACTAGTTGCCTTTTAATATCACTTCTGATATTTAGGTAATTTGTTTTTATTTGCCTTTTAGTGTTTTTGAGTCCAGCAGTGAATAAAAGCCAATTTAATTATGTGTGCTATATAATATAACCTCTTTCAGCACCCCTCAGTGTGATTGTCCAAAGACAGTATTAGCATAAGGATGGAGATTATTTACAAGTGTGTGGTTTTATTCAATGTCTGTCTTTAGATATCCTGAAATTACCTAGAAGATGGTAACTTAAAATAACCATGGGTTATGCACAGCATTCTGTTCTATCTCCACTGCAAAAGTAGAGCTCAGCAGCACAGTAGATGGAAAAGAGGTGCTGTCACTGATTAATTGCTGTTAAAGTACAATAAAAATACAGGCTATTAAAACAAAATAAATTAATGTTTTGATACTGCATATTTGACCAGTAACCATATTTTTTTTTGTTTGGGACAAACAGTGATAGATTGTGCAGCAATCAATTATTCTAGATCAAGCATATTCAAATAATACATTGTGACATTCAGTAATTTGTTATTTGGAATAATTAGATGGTTACTTCATTGTAGTGCAGACAAGGCAGCTAATTTGTTTTTGATCTTTATAAAAAGGAAAGACTTCATTTGTTCAATGGAGTTGCTCTTTTTAATTAAAAAGGCTAGTTTTCTCATTTGCACTTTATATGAAAGTTGGCTTATAAATACATAGTAGTACATGCAGAACGCTGACCAAAAATAAACATTCACATTTGGATTGTTCACTGTTGCCTTTTTCAGCGAGGAAATGAAAGTTCTTTTGAATCCTGAATATCTGGAACATGATGCCTAGTAAGTTTCAACAACTTCCTTTACATTTAATTTGCTCTTATTTTTAATACATTATTTAACACCAAGTTTCTGGGTTTTCCCCTTCAGTGCAATGTTCACGCGTCTTATGAAAACTGCAGAACACTGGTTTTCAACTTTTGAACATGACAGTCAGAGGGTAAGTATTGCTCTAAAATGTATTTATTGTATTTTTAAGCCAGTATGATTTTTAATATGATTGAAGTAATTTGAAGATAATAAGACACCTTCTGTTAAACAACTTGGTTAAAGCAGGCTCAACCAAGTTTGCATTCTGTAGAGGTTCTTCAGGATTTGGTCATAAGCATTTGTGGAAAGTCTTTCAGTTGAGAGTTCCTATGTGTTGAAAGATAATCAAAAGCCAAATGTACAAACAAAGATTCTCCCAGGTATGAGTGATGTTCTTGTGTAGCATTCAAAAGAGTGCCTGTCACAGGTACATCCATGTGCCCAAAACCTGTGCAAATGTCATATTAAATCAATGCATGTAGGCAGCATTTCATGTATTGAAGCTTGGATTGTTTTAAACTGTAATTTGCTGTGAAACCAAAACTTTAATCATAGACTGTCCATCAAAGGTCAGGGTGCTTCTTTCCCTGACTTCATCACTCCATTTCCTTACTTTTTTTCTTGAGCTCAGGGTATTTGAAATAGAGGGAATGTCTGTGCCCTCATATCTCCTGTGTATCTATACAGACACCACTGTATTAGATATGTTGCTCCTTTTCATAGAAAAGCATTTTCTGTGTTCTGAGTTTAGTTCTTCTGTTGAAGAAAAAAATGTTCATTCAGGACTCACATAGAAACTTCTATTTTCTTTAAATGTTTAAATGTATCTGTGCATATATTTTATTAGACATGGAGTATTGGTATCTTGGCCTAAGCTATCTACAGTTATAAATGACTATTTGGATTTGGGTTTTTACATAATTCTCAGTAACTAAGGATAAAGCATATGAGATACAATTTTTATGAACTTATTACATAGTCATTTATATTGCAGCAAAGCTGTGAGACATGTTTCTCTGAGTGTAGCTTTTCAGAATTCAGTGTATTCTAATGTATTTGTTCCAATTTCTGAGGTGGTAAAGTCTGACGCTGAATTTTATTCTGGGAAATAATTAGGTCTGCTTACAGATTTCCAGTGCTTGGGTAGAAGGTAAAAGTTTACATTGCCCTTTCTAGTCCTTTTGTGGCATAAAAAATTAACAATGCAAAGCGCATGGATTAATATCTAGTTGTTTGTTCTTGTTCTTTGCTAACATTTATAATATTTAATCATCTTTTCTTGTACATATGCCTTTTACAGTCATGACTTTGAGGGTTGGCTACATAATAAAGTCTGAATCTTCACAAAGGAAGCAATGAAAGCATGTCTCCGAGAGACATGTTACATTTTATAGCCACTAACAGTTGGTTCCATTACTCCCAATTGCCATTAGAGGAGCTTCTCCAGCTACTCCGTTCCCTAGTGGTTAATGAGAGAAATCTGTCCACGTTTTATACTGGTACTATGTCCTAGCCTCTCTTTACTGCTGTAGCATTTGTTTCCTGAATGCATGAATATATAAATTGTATTAGTATCGACTGCCAGCCATTCCGGTTTGTGTTGCGGTAGGTAATGTGTTGTGTCAGGATTTGGTGACTTGGTTCCTGGTACTTGGATCTAAATTTTTCAGCTGCATTTCTCTGGTATCCACATTTAAACTGTTCATAGGAGTGAATGTGGCGCTCTCCTGCAAGCGGTATAGCACATCTCTGAGCCACCCCTCTTTTTTTTATTGTGAACCAGATCCCTTTGGGATTAATCTTTTATCTTTCCTGTTAGCTATAGATGACTAAACCCTTGCACTCAAATGTTTTCCAAGACTTAGAAGCTCACAAAAAGAAAACAAGTGTTTTGTCTCCCATGGGAACTTAATATATAGTGAGTATGGGCAGGGGCACAGACTCATGTTGTCCACTTCTGTGCTTGAGGCACAGGCACTGCGAGTCATTTCTAGTTAAACATTTTGACGGCTCGGTTGTGTTAGTTTATTTGAGCATCTTTCTGTTTGGGCTGTTTCTTTCACACCAGCTGATACAATTTTTTGGAGCAATTTATTGTAATTTTCTCAACAAAATTACATGAGAGGAGACAACAGACATATCATGTGCACTCTAGTCATCCACTAAGCTTGTTGGTGGAATGCACCAAATCAGGAGGCATGGGCAGTCAGGCACTGATTGACTGCAACTGCTGTCCCCACAGATTCTGTCACACTTTGAAGGTTTCTGTTAATGGGGTTAATTTCAGGGATGAACCACATTTTGATGGATACAATTTACTTATTGCATGCCTTTAAAAATGGCGAGCTGGCACATACTATTTGATGCACTTAGCCATGTTGATAGTCAGTCAGTCTGACAGTCGGCAATGTGTCAGTGCTGCGTTATGCCAAGGTGCACAAATGCTGCAAGTGACAAATAACTCCAGTTTTGGCACTTCTCCATAAGAGGAATCTTGCATTAGTTTTGATATTCAGAATCTTTTTACATTTGAGCCAGTGTTTAAGAGTCTGTCTTCTAATTTTGTAAAGATGGCTTTAAACCTTCAGATAACTAATGATGTAAAGGCTACTCTGAGTAACTAGCTAGTCTTCTCATATTACAAGTTCAACTAAGTTAAAGAGTTGAGATTTCTATACAAGAATCTATGCCTATAACCAAGAAAAACTTAAAAAATCAGATCTTTTGAGTCATCAGAGCTACGAGTGCATGCAGTGGTCAAGCTGTAGTTAAACTCAACTTGAATAAATCAGAATAAAGTTCATACCCCGGATCTGTACCAACTGGTGGAACATGCACAGTCTATGTATACAGAGTTACAGACTTCTATTATTAGTTTCAAAGATAAATTGATATGTTTATGCAAAAAAAAAAAAAAAGGCAATAGACTGGCATTTAAGAGTGTTTTTCTGTATAGGTTAGAAGGAGATCAGTGGACACTGTTTTTCAGTATTTTGCATTCTAGCACATGACCAAGAAAATAATGAAATGGGTCTGAAACAACAACAGGAAATAGCCATATAATGGAGAAACAAAAATCAGGAGGAAAAGAAGGCTGCCTGATTTGGTAATAAAGAAGTTACTAGAATAATTAAAAGAGGAGGTAGGAGAAATCCTACCTATCCTTTCTCATTGTACCTGCAGCTGTGAAGAACTTTAGTATATAAGTAAGTAGCAACGTTCTGGACATTTTATTTTAAATTTCTGTTTGGTAGAATGGAAAAGATTTTGAATGAAAGGATGCCTTTTCAGTGAGCTTTATTTGACAATCTGAAGGAGCCTTTGTCAAGAGATTTGCTAGGGCATTTTAAATGAATATGTCTTGGTCCCACAGTAGCATGGCAAAACCACTGCACCGTAATAGACAGATCAGTCCCTTTGCTGCAATTGCCATAGCAAAGCAACAATTAAGCAGATTTTAAGATAAAATTTATGATCAATCAGATCTTTAAGTAGAAACGTTTTACCTGAAATCACTGCTCAGCATATACAATATTTTATGCAGTACAGAAATGGAATAATTAAGAAAAAATATTTCAAGCAAAGGAGATCAACATAAAAAATAGGGTTTTTGGTAGAATTTATTGGATTTTCACTGCCCACTTGAATGTTAAACCATGTTGTAAATGATTGTGAAATACGGGTACTTCTCTTCCTCCCTCTTAAAATGCTGATACAGAATTAATGATGTTATAGAGAGACTATAACCATAGGAAACAACCTTGGCTATAGTTTATACAACAAAAAAAACCCTTTCTTTGTCATTGAATGTTAAAAATAACGTGCTTTTCACTGTATTGAACCAAGTGAATTTGTCTTTCAACAGTTTAAGCTGTAATGAAGTCTTCTGAAAGTATTAACCCTTTGACCTTGATAATGCTTCTCTATCAATATACTGAACAAAAGGGTAGAAAAACAATAACTATTTTTTCAAGTGAAGCTTTCAGGTCAGAGAGCCATGATGACAGATTGAAACAAAGTCATCGCAAAATCTTCTTTTCTTACTGTTACAATTTTCCCTCTTTTATAACTTCAACATTGTTCCTGATGGCTTAATTCTCCATTTCCCCAGTCTTTCTCTTGATAGATTTAACTTGTTCTTTCTTATTTTTCATCACTCATTCTCCTTTTTACATGTTTCCTACTCAGTGGGGTTCATTACTTGCTATATTTCCTTCTAACTTTCTGTCTTTTTTTCAATAATATTTCACTCTTTTGCAAGAACAAATTTAAAATGGTATCAGGTTCAAGGATGCTAATACTCCAGTAGTTTTCTTCCTCTGTTTTTCCTTGGTGTGTGTCATGTTCTAGATCATCACATAGTTTGCACAACCTATAGGTCCAACCAACTACCTTCTAACCATCAAGTTAATCTCACTGTTTTATTTCTTTTTTGTTTTAAAAATTTTCTGATGCTTTATCAAAGTTTTGTAGATTTTGAGGTACAGCCACCAGATTTTCTAGGCAAGAGAAACCTGTTTTGAAAATAAGTTATTTACTGTTGAGTATGCAATTTATTGTCTTGTGAGGGTATATCACAGAATCACACAGAATGTCAGGGGTAGGAAAGGACCTCGACAGATCATCTAGTCCAATCCCCCTGCCGGAGCAGGAACACCTACATGAGATCACACAGGAAGGCATGTTCTCTACTAAGTTATTGTTCATCTGCTTTGCTCTGGACTGACTCAGGCTGCTGATATTCAAGTTAAAATAAAGCTGTCAACACTTTATCATGAAAAGTAAAGCACACACATAAAAACTGACATGCAGAATAAGGTGGTGAACCTTGGCATGCCTGGAAAGGGGGATCCCACAATACCTTTCACAGAAGTGGTTACTTGGGATTTCTCTTCAGCTGAAAAAGAAATTAGTTATTAATATTTTTATGTTTATTTGGAAGCCAATGTTTACAACAAAACAAATCTCTTGTAGACAATCCCTTTAGACAATAAGGCTTCATGGGATGTTCTTTTTTTCCCCTCATTTTCTGTGTCTGCAGGAGAAAGATGTGATGATTACACCTATGCCATTTGCAAGGCCACAGGACTTAGGCCCATCTATTGCTATTGTAGCGAAGGTAAACCAAATTCAGGATCATCTGCTGAAGAAGCATGATATTGAGCTGTACATGCATCTGAACCGACTGGAAATTGCTCCACAGATTTATGGACTGTAAGTGCTAGCAAAGCATTGTTTAATTTAATTTGTTTGGTTTTATTTTGTTATATTAGGACTTTATTAAAAATTTAATTTTTAAAAATTTAAGATTAGATGAATGGGGCTAAAAAGAAGTACTTCTTATCTCTTAGAACTTACTCAGTTGGCAGCATTACATTAAATGAAACTGCACTGTTGTATTTGTGACACTGGCACTCCCAGTGCAGAGAAAGTGCATTCAGCTACTTATTAGAGAACTTAACAAACTCTCCCAGTGCAGTGAATCAAGTACATATTTTGCCTGTGGTTTTCCTGTAAGAAAGGGGGTAATAGGACACAAAGAAGAGGGGAAGGAGAAAACTATTAGCATTGAATGCTTTATTTATTTAATTTTGTCACCAGTTCAGTATCAGTGAACTTTCCCCTGTTGTAATAATGGGATTTTAGATCCTGGTAATACAGGTGTGGTGGGGTGTGATAAAAGTTAAGGCATGGAGATGATGAAGTGTCTGTGTGTGGAGTCAGCCCAGCTCGTCCTTCTCCCATTAAACCACCTCAGGTGCCTTCAGCTGGTTGCACATGGTGCACTCCGTTCCAGGGCAACTCATTGGGCCAGGTAGAACTTTGGATGTGGCCTTGTCCATGTGTTTGCACAGTGTTGCCTCCAAACCAGTTATGGCTGATATAGTCAGTCTGGGTTAATACAGAACATGCAACTTGGATGAACCAGGAGTAACTGTGAATTGACTGTGGTTTTGAGGAAGAATTTTGCCTTCATCGTCTGAATTCTAGACATTTGCTTCATTTTGATCATTCCTTAAAGAATTGGCAAGCCATATGTGCAGTTGCAGAGGCAGAAAAAGGATGCTTTTTTTTTTTTTTTTTACTTTCTACAATGATTTAAAATAAGGTTGGCTTTAGCTTAAATGAAAAAAAGGTTTCATTTATAGGTGTGAATTTCCAAATGCGTTTGATTGTGAATTACATTCAACAACTCAATAGAATATGTGGCAAAGGAGGGAAAAGGTAACTGTGTAAAAGTCAGGCCATAACTGCAATACTTAACATTAAAGTCTAATTTGATGTTATAGTAAAATGGAAAAATGCTGAGACATAGTATACCCTCAAGAGCAGAGTTAACTAAGACTAAGTAGTAGTCCCAAACTTCCAAATAACATCTATTAGGAAGATAAATGTAATTCCACAAAACTTATTTAAATAGTTTTGATAGGAATGGACTACAGGGAGAGGAAGAATAAGACAAGTAAACTCAAGGTATTGAAAGTATGAAGAGGACAGATTGTCCTATTACAGTACTTTTTGTGTAGTGTGGAGCCGTGTATTTTTTTAATATCTTCACTAGTCTAGAAGAGAAAGCAAGCATCCCTAATAAACTTCAGGGGTAGCAATGAATAAGTAGGCAGTATAAGTATCAAGGAAAACAAGAAGACAGTCTTTCTTTTTTATAAAGGCTTATGAAAACACACAGAAAAGAAAATAACATAAACCTCAGAAATTTGCAAACAGATATTTTGGGGCAAAAATAATTTGTACTGTAGGTATTCACTTCAGTATAAGATTTTGCCTTTCAGTGAGAGAAATAATTCAAAGAAAAATTATACTTTAGCTCAAAACATGACATTATAATAATAGAAGAATGGTGCAGTCTGGTGTGGCATAAATAGAACTGAATCTGAATAAAGAAATTTACAGTTAAGGGAATGAATTATGAGAGAGAGCTTCAGGCTGCCTATCAGGAAAACCTTACTAACAGGGAGCTGTTAGACTGTAAAATAATATATCAAAATTAACAAAGGAAAAACCTTCAAAATATTTTAAAGACGGGCTTTGAAAAGCTTTAAGAAATGGATAGTATCATAGAGAATAAGTCTGCTTTGGCAGAAGAAAAATATAGGTTGCCTATGAGGTCATATCCTTCACTGATTTCTGATTTAATATAGAGGACAGGAGGAAAAGGAAGGGAAAGAAACATTACTGTGTTGTATTATTCTCTTCTTTAATGGTGCCTGAACTATTCAGAATTGTAATTTCCAGTAGTGAGCCAGCTGACAGTCTCAGATGCTGGATCTTTTCCTGTATTTAACATTTCTTGAACTAGAAACAGCATTTCATAAACATAATAGGTTATTAATAATTGCTACACATAACTCAAGTGCAGAATTATGTGAGCTTTTTGTTGGAATGTATTGTTTTGCTGAAGTTTGTTGAATTTGCCAACAATAAATATTCATCTATCATCCTTAATATCACTCCAAAAATACACAAATGGTGGAAGGAAGACTGGGAACTTCCCTCAATAGATATTATGGTGTTCCTGGAGAAAAGTATCAACATGAAAGGCTTGAATTTAGTGGTAGTCTCCCATAGCTGAACAAGTAACACAGTTTACTTATTTAAAAATACAGTATTTTATACTTTGCATCCTTCTATAACATTCTTTGGCAAGGTAGAAACAATTCTTATTTATTCTTTGTATTTTCATACAGTTGTTTTCAACCTTTGATGTTTACAAATAGTCCTTTTACTTTTCAAATACTAGAGAAACTTGTTCTGCTGCTACATTTCCATGTTCAGAAACTGTCCTTTAAAATGAAATGTAGTTACACACTTGAAATTATGCTTACCTGCTTCCAAGACCAACTTGAGCAGGCATTTCCATATGTGTGGTATGACTCATTAATTTTGTTTTCTGTCCAGTAGTGCAAAGATTGTATTCTGTTTTTGTGGAAAAGTATCCTTATTACAGTGTTTGTCGTATCAATATGAAAAATACTTATTTTTTCTTCATCAGTTAGTCCTCTGCAAACTGTGGTGTCATTAGCCACAGCCTGGTGTGCCAGGCTGCATGCTGGGCGGTGCTGCCGGTTTGGAAGAAAACTTCTTTTCTCTGGGTGATTTACATTTGTGAAGTTTTAGCTCAGGGGTGTGGATTTCTTTATCTTCTGGAGAGCATCAGCGAACAGACTTCACATAACCTGGCTATCTCATTCCATTGCTGATCAGAAAGAGAACCCTGTTAGGTATAGCGAAGTATACGAGGGTCCTGGCTGTGCCGTACTTCTGTGCTCTGGTTACTCAGGTTGGTGTCATACAGAGCAGCACCCTTTGCACAGAAATTTCTGTAGCTGGAAATTTCATGAGACCGCACGTTCCTTCACTTGCAGCCGCCTGCTGCGTATCCCTGTGATAATTATTCAGCTGCTATTAATATCAGCTGAAATGGAAACAGTAATAGAGAGATAGATAAAGGCTTTGTGTCATCTCATTCTTCAGTCATCTTTATTTGCCACATCTCTGGCTTGGTTTTAGACCCTAAGATAATGTTTTGCAGAACAGCATTGGTTCATGTTCCTGGTAGCATTGCAAATTCCACAGTCTAACTAAACTGTAAATATTATCTAATAGTATCTAATTTTCTACTTTGTAAAGTAAAGCATGAGAATGGTTTTAAAATAAAATGGAATTGATTATATTAACAGGTCAGTGACATGCTTCCTGATAATAAGCTTTTCTCTAAATAAAAACAAAAATATGCTGAGATTGAACAAAAGGATTGGATGCTCTGAAGGGTTGACAGATTAAATATTCAGTTTAATTGTAAAATTAGATGAGTTAACAATGATTAATGTCCTAGATTAAATGGTATTCTAGTGTTAATTTCTTTGACCCTTACATCTAATTCATGTTAAAGTACAAAATATTGCAAAACCATTCTGCAGTTTCTGCAGTGGCCAGTGTTTGCAGTGGCAAACTAAGCAAGTTGTGCTCTCTGCAATCCTGAGAAAGGAGGTTTGAGGAAAGTCTTCATATATCTGTATTTTAGGACGTTTTCTTCCATTTATAGTAATGTGTAGTGGAGGACTTCTTTTACATTTCATTGAAAAGATGAATCAATTGTAAAAGTCCCACATAATATCATTATTACTATTTTATTTTATGAACTGAGGGTTTCAACATGAATTATATTGCATCAGATGAAATTCTCATAGAACCACATGCAGTAAGAACAGGCAGATCATGTAAATATATATGGTATGGTTGTATAGAAATAATGCACACAAAGATAATGACAAAGCATAAGTGTAAAAAGCCTTATTTAAGAACAAAAATTAACTGTTGGTATGAACTCACTAGCTTCTGCATTGTAACACTGATGGCAGTATTATATTGGTTAAGCAAACTCTTTCTAAGCACATATCCAACCGACAGTAAAGCACACGCAGGAGTGAGTGTAAATATTTCATGATAGCTTAATCTCAGTATAAAAAAGGCCTTCTTAGAACATTCGGTGCCAATGGCTGCCTCCTGCTGCCACTCTGCTTTATGATAATCAATCAGCTAGACGTACTGCCTAGTGCAGCTCAAGATGCAATTTCAGCCCTTTAGGCTGATACCACGATTACACTTCAGGAAGAAACCTACTCTTGAAGGAAAGGAAAAAAAACAAGAAGAGAAAGATACAAACTGGGTTACAGGGTAACTAGGCACAACAGTAGATTTGAAGATAGCATTGGAAAGGTTATGTTACAGCAAAGTCAACAGCAGATGTGCTGTTCTACTATTACTATTCTTAGTTGCTTTGCTATGAGCGCTGCTGTGGGGCATCCACCTGTTTTAGTTTCTCTCCCATGCCATTATGGTACCAGGCAGTATCCTTTTCCATAACCATACTGATCTCCAGAGGGAGAATTTAAAGGATTTTACCTGTGCAGTAAAGGAACATAAATCATATTCATTGTATCCAGAAAAAAAAATATATAATAATCCCACTAATCATCAGAATAAGAAATCTTCATGATCTCCAGAAAAAGTAGATCAAAGATCAGTCTTGTTAAGGAGGACTTCACAGATCATCCAGGATGCCAGGGTTTATTTTAGATTCTCACACTTCACAAAAAAAATGAGAGAAATAATACATGGCATGGTCTGAACCAATTAGAGTTCCTCTGTAGTTTTTAATCCAGTGTTATTAATTAAATGGACAGCAATTACAATGAAAGCAACTTTGAGTTATTGTGCATGTAGTCGGGGAACCACCAAAATCTGGCCTTGCTATTAAAATAAATGAGTGTCTAGCAATGGCTAAGACTAAGCAAATACAAAGTCTTCCTGAACAAAGTAATTCTCATTTTAATATCTAGCACAAAATTAATCCTGAACTTAGTAACTGATATTGCTGTTGATTTCCAGTAATTATTTTCTGTTTGACTTAAACAAAGCATTACATATAAAGCAGATTTTAATGGAATATAAATCCTAGCTTGTCTGTCAATAGAGGACTTGTTAAGGATTTAATGCTAGATGAACAGTCCTTTCTAAGAAAGGTTACCATCCACTGTTGGTCCCACAAATTAAGAAGAGATACAGTCCACTGGATTTTTAGATAAAAGCTTTTGAGGGCAGACTGAGACATCTGAAGACTTGACAACAAATTCTGTCTTGCATAGTGAAAAAAGTATTGTAAGAAGAAACCTGTAAGTTCAAAGATAGGTGACAATAAAACACATCTGAAGCTGATTGAGAAAGCTACAGTGTATTTTGATGGAGAGAGGGGTTGCCTCACCTACTGTTGACATACCAGTTGTATTGCAGTGGTTTACTAACTCAAAGGATTTGCTCTGTGCAAATAAATGTCGACAATTCTTGAAGCATCAGAGTAGGTATCTTACTTTCAGGCAGCAAGCAAATCCTACTTAACTCTAGAATTGGGTTTTCTTCTGTTTTGAAGTGAGGCTTTGCACCCTTTCATGTTCTTAAATGATAGACATCTGTTGCTTGTTGTTGAGTTTCTTCAAATAGTTTTCTGGTTTGTTGATTGAAAAAAATGTGTATTTCGTTTTGTGCTGCTTCTGTTGTGTATTAGGTTGAAAATTACAGCATGATGAATGTTCGATCTTATCCTTTTTCCCAACTGTCACAAATAGTATTTTAGTCTTACCTTAGACTTAGGGGTTTAACATATACATAATGTAAAAGCCCACTCTATAAACAGAATGAAGGATTGGTTGAGGTGTCAAAAGTGTTCATCTGAGTTTTACTCTCCTGCCACATAATTATGTACTGAGATGATAATGAGTAGTACTGGATGGCTGTGAGGATGGAATGCAGATTTGTCATTATGTTGCTCCTTGATACAGGTGATGTGCTTCCCATATGAAGTACAGGGAATTATCTTTATCTGGGAAAGAAACCAGCAAGAAAGCTTCCATTTTGACTTTTGTCACATACCCTTAAAAAAAAAAAAATCTGATGGCATTAAACATAATTAGGCTTAGTGACCAGTGGATTTGAATAGAATAAATACCTTCTGGAACTTATGTTGAATTTAATACAAATATATACAGGTGTTGAGAAGGCTGTCTTTGTCTTTTTTTTTTTTCTTCCTTTTACTTTTGTAGTCAATAGCTATTGACTGTAGAAGGTGAACAACGAATGGAGAAGTTCTACTCTAGTAAGGAATTTAGGGTTCCATATGTCAAGTATTTACTTATTTCTTTCTTTATACTTAAATCACATCAGCTGTTCAGGTTAACTAGTACTGTTTAATTTAGTGCATCCCTGTTTCTTTCAGTGACACAGACCTTGGTTTAGAAAACTCATGTTAGAAATTGGTACAGAAAAGGTAATAGGTAGGTCAAGTAACTGTTGCAGGAGGAGATTATCTCAGCATATGTCTAAAAAATGAAACCGTGCTAAAATGCCCTGTTAACATGATGTTAGTGGGCAAAGTACAGCACTTCAGACTTAAGCACTTGCTAGCAACCAAAGCGTTTCCTGTAGAATACAGCCCTGTGGATACTTCATGTTTTAGTTAACCAGTGCTTCATCCTCACTGCTTATTCTTACGTGGTCTACCTGAATGGGCATGCAAACATATGTTGCTAGCACACCCTTTATTTTCCTGTGAAGACATACCTTTAGAAGTGATAAAAGAGTAATGAGAGGAACCTTGTGCACCATCCAGCAGGGAAAGATCATCCTGTCATCAGTCCTTAAGATAAAAGCCAATACCCAAAGGTGGTCTGAAGACTAATACAGACAGAAGGCTGCTCTGAGAATCTTTTGGTTCTTTTGCCTCATCTCAAGGCACATTAAAAAAAAGATGCACAAAGAGGAGCCTCTGCTAGAATACAGAAAGGATACATGCTGAACAAGAGCAGTGGCAAGAGATAGTAAACACAATTTAGCACCTAAATTGTAAAATTTAAAAGTTATACTGTCGTCTTTAAACAAAACTGGGATCAAGTGGGTAGTGCAGATAAGGGAATTTTCTTTGAAATCTTTAAACAAATGAGCATGAAATACCTAAATGCACAGTACAGGCCTGTTGGAAGCACAGGAATTAGATTTCCTAAAAAACTCATTTCATTGTTATTCTATGTCAAAACAAACAAGGCCATTTTGGATTTTCATGGGTGGGGAGAAGAATGACAGAGAATTGTATTCCAGAAAAATGCAATAATTGGTGAACAACCTTAAGGTGTGGGATGTCAGCTTCAGGGATAGCACAGTCTTCAGTTTTGAGTCTTCCTCAGCCTAGGAGGACGTGTTAATCATCAGGTGGGGAATTCTGCAGACAACCTATATAGTTTGGATTATATGTTCTGAGTCTTCTCTAACAGTTGTTTTATTGGGAGTTCTTGAGTTGGATAAATACATGGCAGTGTTGGAAGTGTGTGCAGCAGGAAAAGGTCCTGCCCTGAAAATAATACAACTGATTGTCCTAACTTTTAAAATGGGTGAGCTGGATGACCTTGTGAACCTCTTTCCAACATCTTGCTAGAGTTATAGAAGCTTCAGCAATAAAAAAAAAATCTTGTTCCAAATAGGTGCATGCCTTGAGTGTCTTTTCTGGTTCTGATGTGGTTTTGAGCAAGAATTTTTAAAAGTATCTTATGAAATATTAAAGCAAGCTGGCCGTATCTGAAGAATAAAATCCATTAACACAGGTCACAGAAATAGGTTGCTTAAGAGTAGTGCTGTTGATTAGGGTGCACAGTTTTGTGTACCTTTTGTATATTGTATGAATTTACAATATTTTAGTCCAGGTAAAGAATGAGAAATTATGTTTGAGAAACATTTCTAAAAATACAGTTATTTTACCAAACTGATACTGTAAAAATGTAAAAATAATGAGAATATTTCATCACCCCTTGTACTGAATGTAATAGCATGAAGCCCTAAAGGGTTAAGTTATATAACTTAGCATAAAGGCCCCACTCATTTGATAAGAGAAAATCCATGCACAACGCTGCAAAATAGAATTGCCTAGTGAAAAAGAACCAAAGCGGACGAGAGTAGGAGCTGGTTTCAGATGCATGTTTTGAAATCAGTGAATGAGTCACACTCGCGTTTTTACTGAAAGCCAAGGGTACTGCTCTTCTGTTTTCTTGCTCTGAAAACATGCGTAACATACTATTTGCGGCTTGATATCAACTGCCATTGATTGCTTCCTTGAATTTCCAGATAGCACTGTTTATAAGGAAAGAAAGCAGTGAATGCACCTAGACCTTGTTATTCAGGATTAAATGTATTGACAACAGGGCAGTAATTCTTCCCAAATTTCAGAGAAGCAAAACATCACCCAGTGTAACATAAGCTTGGGAAGTCCATGAGAGAGCATCTCTTTTTATAGACCTTTACATTGTCGTCTGCATTTTTTAATGATCTGCTTTTCTTTACTTATGACCTTATTTGAAATGAGGACCATGTTAGCATGCGTTCTCTGACTATCTTTATATGATTTTTTTTGTCCTTTAAGTCTGAAAAAGTGTCCAATACAGTGATCTTTGAATGCCATACAAGCAATGTATTTTATTTTGCTCTTGATATTGAGAAAAGGGAGGGAGAAAAGCAATTTCATGTTTGCTGTCCTTTAAGTTCATAATATAATATAGTGTAATAAAATATAAATAATGAAACTCCCCCTGCTTCTGATTGCTGTTACTCCTACCAATAATGCTACCAGGATTTTATTAGCAGACCTGGAGAAGTTTGTAAAAAAATATTTTGATACTTTGGATAAATCAATACACATAGCCACGTGTGGAATGTAGCAGCAGAACTGTGTAATATATTGTATATTATTAGGTATTGTTACAGTGCTTAAATCAAAATTCCAGACAATATCTAAACACAGTCCTTAGTTGTTTACAGCTTACATAAGTAAATAATGTGTGAGCAGTTGGAGTGTAAGCTCGGGCCTTGTGGTTTATTCCATTTCTCCTAGAACATACCCGTGGGAATGCCATGCAAAATCAGCAATATCATGTTTAGGGTTTTTTTAATAATGCCCATACAATTACCTAGAAGTATATGGGACATCTTGAATCAAAGAATTGTCTTAATTGTCTTACTTACCTATGAGGGAAATCACAAAAGAGTTATCGGGCAATAGAAGAAAAATAATTTTCACAGAAAGTTTCCAACACGCTTATGTGCTTAATATCTAGAAACCTTAATGACAACACATTTATATTTGTATAGACTGAACAGTAGAAGATATAATGGTATCTTGGACCTCAGCAATTCATATATTAGTATTAATGGTTTGACATGTTATGTATATTGAAAATTTGTTTAAAAGAATGGAAATAGATTTAATTCCCCTTTTTCTTATTTTAATAATTGTAGTCAGAAAAACCTTTTTAATGGTGTAATCTCATATCCAACCAATGTATTTAGTTATACATTGTGCTTTACTGTACGTCTGAGCTCTGGGACTCTCCCGCCGAAATGCGGATTTATCTTCTGTCTCAACTATTTCTTACATTATGACTCCGTGCTGCAGCCTTTGATATTCCCTGTGACATCATGAGACAGCTGTGTTATATTGTGTTTAAGCAGTACTAAACCTTTAAACTTTAAACGAATATTTTTCTTCTTGGAGGTATAAATAGAATATGTAATAAGCATCTGTGGGATATGCAGTTAATGTCACTTGTGAGGAAAGACCTTCATGATGCACTTGGGTTTTGGCACTCCTAAATTATGAGCTCTTTACTACACTCGTGGGATAAATTCCATATCCCCCAGATGCTTATTATGTATCTTCCATCTCCCTTAATTCCTATTAGCTGGATTAGTAGTTGTTGTGATGTTGAGGTTTATGGTAATTTAACTGGGGTGATTCTTAGTGATCAATAAATAAACTTCAAAAGTTTAGTAATTTTTATTTTCTAGCAGTTCTAGTGTGTGTAGCTGTAACAATTTACATTAAATGCTAGTTGAATATAACAAAAATTTTGGTCAGCTGTGCATACTGGTGTGTCCATTACCTAAATTTCAAAAAAGAAGCAAATATATAAGAGATTTCAATAGCAAAGAATAAGCTGAATTACAAGGATTTGGGGTGACTAAGACGGGCATATTTCCTTTAGCATCCTCAAATGTGAAAAAAACCTAATTCACTTAGAGAAAAAATATTTTGTTGTTAAATGACGATATTATTAATGTTCTAGTCACAGTCATTATCTGCAGAGTTTGTCAAACTGGTACAGAATGGCCTAGATTAGTTATCAACTCAGGAGCAAATAAGATTTTTAAAAGACTCAATAAAGTCCAATGATTAATTGTTATATATTCTGATTCATGCCTATCCCATTTTATCTAATTTAATAAAAGTCTGAAATGATGATTAATCCTTTCACACCAGCAGTTGCTGGTACATCCATTACATGTCCAATCTGAATTCCTCTGCCAAGGAGTTAACTACTATTTTGAACTTGGTGTGAAAAATATCATTATAAATTTCATTAACCTGATCATCAAATTTAAAAAAGTCAACTCATAAAATCCATTACTACATATCATGCATCGAAGATTAAAAACTAGTCCTCAGTGGGCAGGAATAGCCAGGATTTAATTCCCACAGCATATGTTTAAAGTGCTCATATGACATTATTGTATCTGTAATTATCAGAATTTTATGTTTATTAACCCAAGTGAATTAAGAATCTTGTTTTGCGTAAAATTTAGCATGCATGTTAAATTGACCATTAATTCAGAGCATATCAATGTATATGTATTTATTACGAATGCAAAGATATTTGTTTAGCATATTGTAATAATTTTAGCATTTAGAGAATCGCCTTCCTTTAATTTTTCCTTCTCAGATAAAATAATTTACTTCTTCGGTGCTTCCAGTCGGCTATCTTTGTGTGAATCCCCATGGGTGACATTGATTTAAATCTTACTTCAAGTAGTCCTTCTGGGGGAAACTTGGAGTCTTTCATGTTTGCACGACATCTCAACTATAACTAAATCTTCATCTTCAATGAGCTGTTTTTCCAACTGTAGCACTGTTTATTCTTCTCTGCTGCTGGGCCCATCCGTGGTGAGGTCCCAGAGAGAGGCCTCTCGGCACCGTGCGCGGCGTTGCCTCGGCAGAGAAGCGGGGGCAGAACCTCGGCGCCGTGCGGCCGGCGGGGTGGGATTATTGCGCGTGCTTGTGAGGGTTGCTCAAGGGGAAAATTCAGCCAACGCTTGAAAAATAATGCTGCCGGGGAGTGCAGGGAGCCCTCCTTGTCCCCGTGCGCTTGGATAACGGGGATTTGAACCCGTGTCTGGCTGCAGCCACCGCCCAAAACCCGGCCCAGGGCGGGGTCCGGACCAGCCCCGGCCCCGCACACGTGCCAGCGGTTTCCTAGGAAATGGCGGCACCGGCACCGGCCCAGCCACCGTGTGAGGGGAACCTGACCCCAATGACAGCATCTCCGGCCTGCCCGATCCTCCAGCTGGTGTGCTGTCTCTCGAGGGCGCGTGTCTTTGAAACAGCGTGTGCGCCGTGGGGAAAACCGGGAAAGGGGCAGCAGGGACAGAGAGCCTGTCCCCCAGCAGGGACAGAGTCACTCATGACTGCAAAATACAGTCCCTTGGTTGACATGAGACAAAGGCATAAATGTCACCTGGCTTGCTCATCACCATCTACACTGTATGTGTGTGGAATAACTACTTAGAGAAAGCTTTGGGTGTTCCACAACGTGCTGAGCTTGCCAGTAAAAATGACTGCTGGTATCCACTGGTCCAGGCCTGACTGCAGCTCGAATATTCTACAGGAGGGGAAGAAAGGGGAAATGTGGGGAGTTTACCAAAGCAAAATCACCATTACTTTATTTTTTTATTTAAATAAAAGGCCTGGTATTTTGGAACAAATATGAAAATGCACCTCCCTCCCAAAGGAGCTGTTTGACAGCAGGACTCACATGGGCTCCTGACATAAAACAGAGACGTAGCAGGTGCCGGATGCCGGCGCTCCTCTGAGCAGCCGACTGTGCTCCTGCCTTCTGCACTTGGCACGGCCGTGAGTCGAGGTGTTTCGGACTAGCACAGCTATCATTGTGTACTGCAGGGAGCCGTGCAGCTTCACTGCTCGGTGCAGCGTCACCTTACGCATTCTTCCTCGACCTGCCCTAATGGCTTTGCCCATCTCCCTTGCCACTGCTCAGGTGTTCTGCAGAAAGAAAATGGTGAAGGTAGGAAAAGTGGAAAGGCTCCTGTTTATCCACAACATCTATCCCTACCTGATGAAATATACTTTTCTTCTTCCTTTTACAGAAACTATAGCATCATTTCAACTGCTGGTCATGGCAGTGCAGAAATGTTTCAGAACAGCCAGGTGATTCATTGGAGAATATCACACATTCAGATTTTCAGGTGCTGGATTTGGAAATACACGTTTGTACCATAGGAAGGTGTCAGTTATTCTGGTATGAAGAAAAGAGAAGTGCCTAGATGATTTTAGTCTTGGATGAACCAAAAATTATCTCTGAGACTCAGTTTTAAATAAAAAAAAAATAAATATGTAAAATCCTTGCCTTTAACAACCTCGCTGATTAAATTATATTTGATTTATTTTTTTGTGCATCTTTCGTCTAAATTATCTTTTGATCTGTTAAATGCTGGGCTTATAGCAGCTTTTTCTGCTAACAAATGGTCTAAATGATCTATCTGCAGTACTTCACATAAACTCTACCAGCCTGACTAAAAAATTCTCCATAGAGGTTGCAAGTGAATGTATACGATATAGTAGCATATCCCAAAAATTCAACTCTATACTTTATGGACTGGAGTAATACCCACCAGTATTTTGTAGGCTCCTATAAAATTTTGTAACTTCTTTCAGTTTTTGAACATTATAGAGCATTATTTTCTAAATTTGGTGGAGGAGTTACTATTAATTATGTAGTCTGGAAAAAGGAAAGCAATGCTACATTTCCTTAAGAGAGATTTAAGAGATTATAGTTAAGATTACTGATAAAGACCTTTTACTTATTTTACTTAATTTTTATATTTCAGAAATTCTTATTCCACTGAAAAATCTCTGATATAATTATTTGGCTTTTGGTGTGTGTCCATTCCTGGAAAAATTGCAGTATTTTTTCTTGAGATGCTTTCAGTAAATGGTGTTTGGGCAGAGGTAACTTTGGCTTGGCTGCTGAATCGCCTCACAAGAGAAGTCATCTGTAATAAAACCTTTCACCAGTATATCTGAATCTTCCAAGTGCCCAATCATTTGTTTTTTCTTAAATCTCAAAAACTGGTAACAGTTACATGATTTTCATTATAACCCCAGTAAGTCTGAGAGCAAATCAAACCACCATCAGAAAACAAGACGACGTGGTAAATATGTGGTTAGTAAGGGAGGGAAAATGTTTGAGAGACTGTTAAAGGACATACTGCATGAAGGTTTGGGGCAAGGAGGGGAGGAGAATGAGTGAGAGAGGAGTTAGAGAGAACAATCATTAAGAGCTCCTTGCTTGAATTGCTGAACCTGAAGAATATAAGGTGTGTTTGCAATGTAGTTCAGTCATTAAATAATAAACAAAGGTTTGCCTCACCTAGCTGGTTGCAGTGCTTGTCTGGTGGTCAGAGGATGAAATAAATACTCAATATGTAAACCTAAACACCTGTAAAATAGGTAAATACAATGCAGCCTTAAGCATTGAGTTTTTCACTCTTTGTGTATGTGTAGGTGTGGATAAAGTCTGACATATGCAAAAACAATTAAAACCCAAATTATTTGTTTAGTTTAGCTAACTTCTAAGTAACAGACTGGCAAAAAAACCCAAAAAAAATCTGGTTTAACTGATTTCAATATGTGTAAGAGGGGAAAGAAGGTTCTCCTTTTTTTCCTGTTTCCTCTAGTTATAAAAATTACAGTGATTACACATCATAAAGCCTATCTGTAATAAAACGCATCAGCTGGCCAAGGTTTTCATCGCTCACTCAATAATCCATTAATACAGCAACGCTGCCCAGGCATCTTTATAATACCAACTCGGAGGTAATTTTAATCAGCTAGACCAGCTGGTATTTAACAGCAGCTGCTGGAGACGCCACAAATATACTCAATAGCTGACATCTTTATTTGCAGTTTTTCAAGGGGAGAAGAGATCCTCCTGTGGTTACTTATATTAAGCTTTTTTTTTTTTTAATATAAGTATTGGTACAGGAGGGTAATACCTGAATGGAGGGGAGTGAATAAAGTTAATACAAAAATTAAAAATATATTATTGGTGTCAGAGGGCTTTTTCATGAAGTCCTCTTCATAAATAAACAAAAAAATAAAGCATAGATGCTGGCTTTGTTGGAGTTTAGAACCTTTTCCTGGTACATTTACACTAATCTCAGACATGGCTTGCAGCATAAAATGTACTCTGCAGTGCTGCATCACCCTGTCTTACTGAAGCTTTCCTGTCTCTCCGCGATATAAATATGTGATAAATAGTGCTCTTGGTGGAAAAAAAGTGATGCTTGCTCACATGTGTTTGATTTTAACTGACACGTACTTCTTTTGTCCTCAGTTTTGGCTTAGAGCGTCTGCATGCAGAAGTGTATATGTATATATCTATGCTTAAAGACACGGGTGTTTGTGTATAAATAATACACAATATGTTTATTTGTACTTCTCATCTCTTATAAGGCTAGAGATGAATTCAGCAACTGAATAAAGTGCTGCTCTCTGCAGCAGTAAATGTGGAATACTATTTTGCATTGGGTTGAGGGGGAACAAGCAGAGGCAACACAAAGTTAACAGTCACAAACACATTATAAATAAAAATTTAATTACACTTGGGGGAGCTTGGCTTACAAAGCTCACAAATCCATAATGGAGCTTGCTGGTAATAAAGGCCTGATCTGTTTGTTAAACTCCAATATTGCTGTCCTTCTGTATCTCTTCTTTTATATAAAACTTCACTTTCTGCATTGATTACCAATTGCAGAAAAGACTGACTTCACTGGTAAACAGTTTTTTCTGTCAGACACCAAATGCTGTATTTCTTTATTAAGAAAATAGTTATGACTCTTAGGTAGGGCAGGGGAGGTGCCATGAGAAGTGTAAGTATATCTATTTTTGTTGACTATTTATAATATGTCATTGTGGATGAGATCTGTGTTTAATATGAATTTGACTTGCTGAAAACAGGTTTTTGTTAATGTATGAGCAAATTCTAGGGTAGCAGCTTCTTTGTAAAGAAGATTTTAAAAAATGCTAGCAATAGTTTAAACAGTTATGAAAGTGGAAGAAAATATAGTATTATTAAACTTGTCAGAAGTGTAAGTGTTCCTAGGACATAACAATGAAAAGTAGTACATAGTTTTAATTTTTCTTCTTTCTTTTAAATTCAAAATCTCATAATTGAAAGAAGTTGATAGAGTAAAGGAACAAACCTGAGTATATGGATAGAAATCCTTAAAAAAATTTGGGGCTATAGTAATACTTTGCAGGTACTCATTTGTTAGTCCCAGTGAGTTACCTCTGTAGTCAAGTACGGATCTTTCTGAGACTGTGATTGACTACCTCAAATTAAAATCCAGTGACAGAATGGATTACTGAGGTTGCAATTTGACTAAAAAATACTTAGCAAGCATGTTTTCTCTTATGTGTAGTGAAAACAGTCTGCTGAAGTTTGTTCGGTGTGTTTGACAACAGTCAGTTTGATATATTGCTGGGCACAGCAGTAGGTTGGACTTGAGTGGTGTTAGCTTTCACTGGTTTGATTAATGGTAATTGTTTCAATGAAAAGGCACGTTTTACGTACAACTCGTAGTCCTGGAAAACAGAAGTCAACTTGCAAGATCTGTAATTACTGTTCTGAGTTAGCATATAAAAAAAGCTTGGAGAACATGCAGGCAAATCACAGTAGGGTTTTTTTTGTACGTCTGTTTATTTTGTATGGGATTTCATTTTGTAGCTTTTATACACTGCTTCTTGTCTGAGGAAATAAATCTTAGGTTTTATCTCTTCTTGAATGCTGCAATGTGCTTTAAGATATATTTCTGAATTTCACATTGTAGTTTCAGTTTTGGTATGGTGAATTTTTTTCTGTGTTTTCAGTCATCAATAACAACAACAAAAGGTCGACCTGGAGACTCCTCTGTCTCCTCACACAGTCCTGCAGGGAAGGAAAAGATATCTGTTCATCTTTAAAGTCTGTTTTCTCTGGTTAGAAATACACTGTCTTCTCTCACTCTCAGAATGTATTTTCTAGTTTTTCTAAGATACTTTTTTTTTCTTAATAAATATTTTATTTTCAGTGTATCATCAGGAAAAGGGAAGTAGTTGATTATTTTTGCATTTAGGTAAATAAAAGATTGCAATGATGTGTTTAGATGTAAGCCAATACCAGCATGGTAAAGGATGTCAACTATTATTACTAATACCATCTTTCATTTATATAGTGCTTTCATCCTAAAAGATTCTGGTTTCTAGAAAATGTAGATTTAAGACAAAAACACAATTAAAAATATATCTCCTTGTCCCTGCATGTTAGCTTCGAAGTATTGTTTGTCAGTTTAACAGACAGTACCAAAATATCTTTCTTCTGCTTTGCAGATGCAAAAAAGTACCATGAAATGAATATGCTGAAAGTACTGTTAAAACCATCTCTAGAAGAAGAGGAAATTGGTTTTATAGGTTCCTCATTTTATGACATGCTTTCTTCTCAGATTTTAATATTTTGCAACATGTTCTGAAAGAAGAAATGAATAGATAGTGGTTTTCTATATCTGAAACATGTAGGGGCATCACAACCTACCTGAATTGTTCCCTAGACAGTATTAAAAAGAAAGCAGTAATATCTAAATTGTAGAGGGAGGCAACTAGACTTCTAAGTGTGGTGCCAATGTTTGTAGTCAACAATGAGACATAAAAAAAATTGTAGCCCATGTTGATAACAGCGGGGTTTGAGGTTTGTATTATTAGAGCTTGCCTAAAAGTATTAACACACAACTCATGTATAGCCTTTATATAAGCTATGTTCTATTATATATTTTGGGGGGAAATAAAAATCTGTAAAGCATGAAATTGTGGTGTTACAAAACGATTATTTCTAAAAGTGAATTATCTCGTCTCATAGTAGTACTAGCTTGGATTGCTATGTTAGATGTCAGGTGGTTTATTTCTGAGCAAAATACAAATTAATAAGTGTACATTTTAATACTTACCTAAAGCAGTGACAAGAAAATAAATACTACTTTTATTTACCTTGCAGTTAACAACCAAGTGTCATTGTGGCATCTTTTATTGAAAGGAACTTTATTTAAGTAGCATAAACTTGTTGGATGGGCTTCAATTAAATGATGATTTGTTAATGCAAATGTGTAGCGAATGACTGGTAGTACATCTGTCTCTTCATCCATAGGCCATTACTGTGCAGCATTAGCACATGATTGTAAAAAACTGGAAATCGTTATATGCAGGTAGTACATATTCAATCAATTCTGACCTTATGTCTCCGACGAAATAAAAAAAAGTATGCAATGTAAATGATATTTAATCTGAACAAAAAAAAAGGGGGGAGAGAATCTTTGAATATCTGTGATTCAAGCTGTTAGATGATGTGAGGTGACTGCTGTTTGGGATTGATTGTTATTGGTGGCCCCAGTGGGGAACAGCCAGCACATTAATCCTCTCTTACTCCTCCCTCATGCTCCTCCAATCCAAATAGTATTTTTGTTTATATTAGGAAATAAATACTGTTCTGTTTATTTTTAAATTCCTTTTTTTTTTTACACCTCTCTCAGAAATTGAAAGGAAAAAGCTCTGTATTGATGACCAATGTTAGCCAGTTAAGCAGGCAGTGACAATTAATACAACAAAAAAATTGTACAATTAGCTTCAGCTCCATAAGTGTCTAATGAGCCATTTGTCAGTCTTTTGGTGAAATAAACTACTCTATCTTAATTCTCCACTCTTGCAGCAAATAAATAGAAGTTATGAAACACCCGGGCACCAATAAAATATAATTTATTTTGCAGGGCATGGCAGAACTCCTTACATATCTAAAATGAGCATGTTATTTACAAACGACTTGTGATACTAATATAAAAAAGGAGTTCAATGTTAACTGCTTTCATTCTGCAGTAGATATGTTTTCTTCCTGATTTGTTTAATCATTTAAATGTATAATTACTCCTAAAGGCATGTGAGTTAAAATGACTTCTCCTGACGTGATTAACTCATAAAGCCAAAACGAACCTCAGAGAGGACCCTGAAACACTAGGGATCGGCAATCTGCAGCTGAAACCACCACCAGTGTCAGGGAGGACGACGTATGTGCTTACAGTTGGGAACATGTTCTTGCTGCTATTCCCTCCCTGACCCTTCTGGCCTCACCAGTGGTACAACCACCTTCTCACAAAAAACACCACAGTGGCAACTGCTGTTCAGGTGCCATGGTTGGTGTTGGTGGAGGTGGAGAGTCCCCAGAGCTCCTAGTGCCCTGCCTGTAGCAGACCTCACCAGAGGTGGGCAAGGGAAGCAGTGGGAAGTCTGGTCTGAGGGGCCAAAAGAAATCTGTCTGCAGAACCTTTTATTGTGCAGAGCAGGGCTATCCAGCTTTCCTTGCCTCTTCAGGTAGCCTCTTTATAACGTAAACTAGTGAAAATATTTCAGGCCACTTGGGCTCTTCCTCATTCATTTTAACAAAAGTTTGAATGTGACTCTGGTTCAGTTTTGTGATGTCTTTCTGGCCAGCTGTCTTCCCAGGCTGGTTTTAAAACTGCCAGTAAATTGATTTTTTTATTTTTTTTTTAAAAAGGACAGAAAAAGGACAAAAGAAGAGGACGGGAGAGAGCGTGATGTGTGGGCAGAGCTAAGTTACTAGGTCTCAGAGAGGAAGAGAATATTCCAAAAGGCAGAAGCCACAGAGGAGACAAGTCTTACTAAAGAGACAAGGGTGGAGGAACATGATAGCTGGTGGTAGGTAGATGTATGAGGAGAGAGTGAGGAGGGAGTATCAGTGTGAATGGAGAAGGGGCGACATTCACTAAACTAGGCTTGAAGAAAACCTAAGCTTTTTTTGGCAGGTTGAAGTACACACTTAGGTGAGTGTCCAGCCATTTCCATTGCTTCCAGGTGGAGAAGTGTTGCATAAGGGAAAGCAACTACCTTTGGGTATCCAGAAGACTGATTTGGGAAACCCATACAGCAGATTTCAAAGCTAGATATAGTGTTTAATTATAATGGTAGTTGCAAGACAATAGTTCTTTATACTCTGGCACTTTAACAGAGATAAGTCAGGTTCAGACAAATGTTGACCAAAAAGAATCATGACTAAATAAAAGTAATAGTAATCGCAGAAAATTGTGGACAGTTTCAATTCAGACAGACACTGAATTGGTAGTAGACAGCCATACTTAGTGTACTGAGGTTTCCTTTAAATTGTTCTGTTACAAAATTTTATCCTTTGCCTAACTCCATTGGTATATAATTTACTGTTGTAACATTGTAAATGGCAACTAGAAAGAATTTTCATGATTCCTGCTATACATGTTATAGTATGTACCATAGCAAATAATGTAATTGAGGTCAAAATTCAACTTCTGTTACAAGCGACTGCTTTCCTGGTCCTTCATTCCAAGTAACCTCCTTTGGACTCTCTTTTGATCTTAACCCAAATTATTCTTAACCCAAACTTTCAAGGAAAGCTCAATCAAGTATTGGATGAATAGCAGACAACTGTAGTCATATTTAAATACTCAAATAAATTATGACATATATTTATATTCTAAGAGTATTTTATTTGGGTATGTATGTGTAACTCAAGTTCTGTGAACTGTCAGTCCTTGAATAGACTCAAATAAGGACTGGTCACATTATTCTTCTGAGGACTTAGAATTTACAGCTTTTTGGCATTTAAAAAACTAAGTCTGGAGTGTTTTAGAAATTTTTACAGTGGCTTAAAACCGAAGAAATGCCTTTCCCTCTAAATACAGTTTTATGTTATGTATTGTCAGTAGATGGCAGTAGTAGTGATGTCTGCCCACCCCACCTGATGAGGCTTAACTGGTAAAATCCAGGTGGATAGAGCAGAAGAAAAGGGGATTGTGTTTTTTACTCCCCCAAAAAGTTTGATAACAAGATGAAAGTGAGTCACAACATCTAGGAGCCACCAAATTGATGAGCTGTATAACAGACAAATGCTATCAGGCTACCCTTATTCCTAGAAGAGAAAGGAAGGTGTTGATGCCATTCTACAGGTAGTAGAAGACCTCAGCTGAAATACCATATACATTTCTGGTTAACTGTATTGAAGAGAGATGAATCCAAATGGCTAAGGTATAGCTGCTAGGTCCTAGCTTCCCCATTCTTATGATCATCATGATTTTTCAAGAGGAGCGTAAGAGAGTTTAACTTACATAGCCAAGTCAAACAAAAGGTGAGAGAATGCAATTGGTGTCAAGAAATGTGTCAGGGAATAAATATTGGGTAAGAAAGTGAGTGACTGAAAGTTGGACAATATTGCAAAAAGCAAAGTGATGCAAAATGGCCTCCAATTTATTTACTGAATATCAGAAGATTTTAAGGGAACTGTAATTCTTGCTACCTGTCCTAGGAGTGAGGTTCCGGAGCTGTGTGATGACAAGAGTAAGAAAAACGGGAAACATCAGTACAAGATGAATCTTAATAAAAAGCAAACCTGTGATACATTAACTCACAAGCACAGGGAAGTGGACTAAATGAGATGTGGCTCCTTCAGTCCTAAAAGAATCCTCTGTGGATCTTTTAACCTGTCTCCTGACCACAGGGTGTCCAGTGTTAATCCAGACATAACAGCATTTTCAACTGTCAGTCTTATCAAAGAATCATAATGTTTATACCTGTAATTGATAGCATTTTCTTAATGATGAGTCATTCTTAAAGGCAAAAAACAGTCTTTATCAGTTACTCGTTAAATTTTCTCTTAGTCTTAAAGGTGTTATTGCTGGGTTTTTCCCCAGGAAAAATCCTTCAGCTGCATATGATTTCTTTGGGGAAAACTGCAGGTTTTCCACTCTAAATGATAAAATTACATTCATTATTTACACTTATTTCAGAAATAGGCATTGTGTGAAGTGAATCCCCACAGTATTTGGGAGCTTTTTGTGTGTTCCTTTCCATAAGCAATAAAGTTATAATGGGGTTATAGGATCACACTGAATCTGTGCTAAGGCATCTGCTAAAACTTTCTAGCAGAGCCTAATAAAGCCCTGCCCCATTTGTGACATACCAAATCACATTCTCCTTGCCTGGTCTGACAACCACAGCTCTTAAACAGCTGCTGGGGTAATTTGCATAAAGGAGGTTGTAAATGGCTCATCAGAACGCATGCAGCGCAATCCACCCCAAAACCACTGCCTGAACACCAGGAAAAGAAGATTGTAGTCATAAAAATTGTGGCTCTCATGATTTTAGATTATGGTCTCCACAGTCTTGCAGCTTTTGCAAATACCAAGCTTTTGTTTAAAAAGGGGTGGGGGTGGCGGGGAGGAGGAAGGAAAAGTTTCATCATTTACAGATCCAGAACAATACAAACAGATGCAGTGTTGCTCTCTTGACTCAGTCTAGCAGAAAATTGACTTCAGCAGCTAAGGTACATGCTGGCCCCTCCTCAGTTCTTCACCCCAATGATAAGTGAATTGATAAGTGAAACCTTTTAGAATAACATTAGTAAAAACAAATTATTTTTATGGTAGTGAAAGGACAACAAAGAAAATGCAAAATAAAGTTAATGCAATACAGAGGATTCAATAAAGAATAAAAAATGCAGAAGTTAATACAATATGTTTTATGATGCATATTTTAATAGAAATTAGTACTAAAATTATGTATATTTTGATAAAAACACACAACTAAAGGAGATGTACATGCAGAACTAGGGATTTCACAATGTGACGGGTATTGGGTTTATGCATTTTTAACTGTGTAACTTTAAATTTCTACTTAGAAGCATCATTCTTCTTTGCCTTGAATGAACTATAATGGAGCAGTTTGGCATGGTAATGAAACTCAGTGTTATATCTATACAGTAGAAAAGTCATTAAGCTCCGCAAAGTTAGTGTCTATGTCAGTTAAAGCCACTACTAGCTCATTGATTCTTCCCAATTTGTAGTGCATATTAAGTAAGGCTTATTTGCACTTAGTACCTCCGTGGTTAAAACACCTCCTTTTGGCCCCAGTTCCTGGAAGCATATGTCATGCTTGCAGCTACACCAGTCTCAGTTGCATCATCATCAATAAGTACAAAATTGCTAATAGTAGTAGAACATATTGTTGTCAACCTCCTTTCACTCCAGTTTTTAATCATCCGGGGTGCAGAAGTTCATTTGCACCCAAGTCACCTATATACTTGCCAGTAAGTGTTTACTTACTATCTCGATAAATCTGAGTTTCTCATAATTAATAATTTTGCATATCTCTGTGCAATGGCACAACTGACAGCAATTGGTTCAATGCCTTTGAGTCTTAATACTCATTATCAACATTGCATTGAAAGGGATTTGTATCAAAAGGTTATGCAAGGGGCATAACCTCAAAAAAATCAGAAGGTAAGTGAAGCATTTTACTTTCTCTGAATTCCAACTGGTTCAGAAAAAAATTATCACATCACTTTGAAAGTTTGGATTGTCCCTTTGTAGCAAGATGTCTAGTTTTAAGGCAATGATAGTAATCAGTAGTTTTAGTGCAAGTTCTGTATCAGTAGACCCCTTGTCTGGCTGAGACAACAAAAATATATTGTTAAAATAAATTTATTGTTAGACATTAAAAAGGTTCACCATCACTACTTCCAAAAGTTTTCTGAGACATGAAGGCAAAAATGCTTCTACACTACAGGTATCTATGCATTTTGGCTAGTATTGCTGACCAAATACAAGAAACATGTACCTGAAGGCATAAGCTTCATTTACTCATAGCAGGAATTAAACAGTGTATAGTGACAGGAAGTAGACCTACCAAATTTAAAACCTAAGTTTGTGTTAAGGTTATTGCTCTGAGTTTAATTAGTAAGTATCAGCCAGTGGATCTGAAAAGTATTTGATACCTGTGGGATAGAGGTTTGTTAGTTGAAGAATCAAGTGGTAAAATGTTTTAGTTTTAGTAGGGATAGGAGAGAAGTAATTTACAGATTTTGAAAGATAATGTTGAGAGAAAGTATAGTGTGCCATAAAACTCTTATCTCTTAGTTATTTTTTTTTAATTTATTTAATATTTCCAGATTTGTTAATGTCTCTAAAATAAACATACATTTGATCAACCAGCCTTCAAAGGGCCTCTTTGGCAGTAGAGGAATTGTGTCTTATATTATGCACCACCCTTGCCTCAGATACGTAGCTTCTGTTCTTGATGTGTGTATGTAAAATTTGAATACAAAATTTCAATCCAATTTGTATTTTTGAAGAACACATGCAGAAACAGAAATTGTGAGCTTTTGTTGTTTTCTATTAGCAATAGGTTAACTCAGAACTACTATCTCACTCACCTTAGGCAGTGCTAAGAAAAGATATCCTTTATACATATGAATCTCAGCCACTGGGTTTGATGTGTAAAAAAACCCATCATTTTATACATTGTGGTATTCATGAAAAGATTATTCATAATTGTTTTATCACAATATTAAAAAACTGCTTTTTTAATTTAAGGATTTCTCTGATAAAGATTTTAATACATAGTACTTGATTAAAGTTACTATGCTTGTCATCCATAAAGAGAATAAAATTATATAGGATAATAATTTTCATATGGCTATGTCTCCGGTGTCTCCCGATTCCTAAATTGGTGCCTCATCATTTTGCTTTCCAAAGATGGATTTGCTTTCACTTACTTCTTTTATTATCCAAACTATAGTTCTTACAGTCCTCACCAAGTGCTCTCCTAAAGTTGATACTGGATTAAACAAGTCATATTTGTTACTAATGATTGAATAGAATAAAAAAGGACTCCCAAGAGCCCACAAGTTCTCCCAAAGGCAAGGTGAAGTCTGAGATGATGTGCAGACAATTGAATAGGAAATTTGAGTTTGATTGTTACAATCATTTTTTGTGGTACAAGTTGTTTCCCTCACGTATAGATGAGGAGGTCTTAGGATATAAAGCTCTTTGAACCTTTGGTATAAACCTCACACTTGGAGCTTCTGACAGGGAAAAAAACCCTAAAAAATATAATTTGCAAGGATAGCCCACATCTGGAAAATCAGTTTCACATTCTCTGATCCAAATCAGAGCTGTTGCTGAGGCAGCCTGTTTTGTACATCAAAAGCTTGCTAAACTCTCTATGAACAGATCCTTTGGAAGTCATGTAAGTTCTGTATGAAAGTAAAATCCCTAAATTATTTGTGTCCTGAACATTGACCTTTAAAAGTAGGCATAGGATCATTTCCTGAGATTGTGGAATGCCATCCAAGGCAGTAAGTTTATAAAAATTGTTGTCAAGTGTTTTCACAGCATGGTTCAACTGACAGAGATAGATGCCACCTCCTCAAAGTATGCATTCTACCTGTCACAGCCAACTAAATACTCAATAGCATAATTTCCTTCAAATAAATACCGCCTACATCCCAAGCAACCATGAGCAAGAATTCAGTCAAGAAGATGTGCCTAGAGGAATTGTTGCGGTTATCGCGACTCAGTGTGATCTGTTTTAGCGTAGTACTCTGTTCCCACAATCTGAAGGGAATATTTCAGTCCATCTGGCAGGTGGTTTCCAGTGCTAGGGGCTGTGGTGCCTGGGATGATCTGTTGGTTTAATAGACAAATGTATTTGGCTCTACTCGACCAGATGCAACCCCAGGCATGTTTCTGGCTTCTTACCCTTCAGGTACATTGTGGCATCATTATGCTAGAGCATGGAAGAGTATGGTCAGAAAAATTAGTCTTTAGATACAGCTAGCCTCCAGCCCTTCCTTTTCATATTTCCCCTAAGGGATCATTTATTCTGTATCTGATCATATCCCTCCCCATATCACCATTTCTCTAAAAGCTAGGGAGGACCCTGCAGAAGAGCCTACCGGCATTCATGGAGATGCCTCCAAAGAAAAAGGCGTTCACTTCTGCCCCATCAGACTGACACTTTCCCCATCTGCATTTGCCAGTCACTGGAAATGCCAGAGGATTAGGATGTCAGGTCCATTTTCAAGCTGCCTAAAACCAATCTTGAAATGTCCCTTGTGCACCTCTCACATTAGCATTGGAAAGTGTAGGTTCAGAAAAAGACATTTGTCTTTAGAAGTAAGTCAAAATACAGTTTCAAGGAAGCAGATGAAAGTATAAAGAGGACAATAGAATTCAAGTTAGTGTCATTTTGAGATATCTATTATTTTAAATGTATAAGTGTGCAACAGATTTTCTACCAGAGAGGCAGAGAAGGATTTTTAATGTTGCTTTTCTTCCCTGAAACTTCTGAGAAGCATACAGAAAATTGGAACTTAATTCTTTGCTGGAGGAATACTTGTGATTGGTAAGAAACAAATAATAAAAAGTACTTTTTTGATTTCTGAAATAGAGCACCTGTTTTAGGTAGAGAGATCTGTAAAACCTGGCATATTTTTCATTGTGACTAGTTTTGGTCTGTATATAACAATAAGTTAATCTAAACCAGTGAATTAGCAGACAAAAATGGGGTCTAGAAGTTCCACCCAAGTTTGCAGTGCCCTGGATAATTAGAAACCCACACGTATGTAGTAGGAAGCTACTGAAAATACTTAATCCTGTAGAAATAAGATAGAAATGGAGAAGAAACAACCCCCTATGTCTCTCTAGAACATTGACTGGAGTTGGGACACAAGAGTTATTTAAAGCATGGCTTGCGGTAAGGCTGGAACTTTTGGTACCCGTATGGCCAGTCCCAAATGTGTGTGGCAATGAAAGTATGCCCAGCTCTCAGGACAACCCAGACTCTCACATCTCCTGTCCCACATTGCCTTGCTGCACATGCCTAAAACCTCTTCCTAGGGCAGAGCTTCTTCCTAGCACAGAGATTTAGTGGACAACTACCTTGGCCAAGAAGGAATGATTATGGTCTTGTCTAATCTGTCCGTATTTCAGGCATGGGTTATGATTTGACCTTGAATGTGGATAGTGTAGTTTTTCACTCCTTTTCCATCCTCCTAGTTTGCTCTAAATATTGAGTATCAGCACTAGCTGAAAATATGGCATATATTCAACCATAGTACATCCAAAATTTGTGGTAGGATAACAAGTAGAAAACAGGTATGTCATCTTAACTGTCATATAGTCTACAGACTCATTATTCATTGTATTGTGATCACAGTTGTATTCTAGCAATGGCCTGCAAAGTAGAAGGCAGAGTTCCAGCATGGCAAAGAGCAGAACACAGCCTGAGAAAACAGTGGTTCTGCTCCCTCTGCAGGGTTATGTCTCCAGCTGCAAGGTCTTCTCTCTCTCTCAGAAGCCGTGTGGTGGGCAGGGGGGGAGTCCTGCAGACCCTTTTGGAGAGGACGGTAGGTTTAGCTTTAAGCAAGGCCGTGAGCTGCCCCTTTCACATCCTACTGGCACCCACTACAGACAAGGAGAAGGCTGAATCCATTGCAGCTAAATCTTCTATTCCCTCTTGTCTTTCATCTCTTCCTTCTTTCCTGCATAGTATTTATTTCTCTCCTCATTTCCCTCTTTGAATTATTTCCCTGCTTTGCACCCAATCCCTCTCCACATATGAATGTCTGTATGCACAGATGGGATTTCTAGGATAGTCAGTATATAATTTTCCACAAACACTGTTATTTAAAAACAAACTTGATCATCTCAATCAAAAGGGTATATATGGAAAAAAGGTTTTACTGATCTTTTTTCAGCCTTAGAACTAGCTCTCCATTAGAAGTTGGTATGTCTGATGAGAAGCAGATCTGGTCCCTCTCTTTTGCCAATAAATTTATTTGATAGAATCATAGAACAGTTTGGGTTGGAAGGGACCTTATAGATCATCTAGTTCCAACCCCCTGCCACGAGCAAGGACACCTTCCACTAGACCAGGTTGCTCAAAGCCTCATCCAGCCTGGCCTTGAACACTTCCAGGGAGGAGCATCCACAACTTCCTTGGGCAACCTGTTCCAATGTCTGACTACCCTCACAGTAAATAATTTCTTCCTAAACACACTTTGTTGATATATCCCTATTAGTAGTGAGCTGTGTGATGTGTGCACATCATTCTTGTTTTAAATGATGTATCTGTCTCCTCGCCGTGTGTGAAAGATCTATACAGATGGAAGACAGTAACTATAAAAGGAAAGCTACCATTAGGGTAGAGGTAGATGTATTGGAAAAATAGATGAAAAACAGCAGTTCCTACTGTTCTTTTTAACCCTAGCCAGTGAATTTCTACCATACTGTGCTTCTTAAAAACTTCTTACATAGTGTCATTTTACTGTCATTTCCACAAATTTGGGTTCTTACTTCCTCCTTTTGCATCCAAAATAGGTAAGCACACTTTCATCAGTTGTATATATGGCATCTCTGTGCAGCAAGATGCTAATTCTTTAGTGTTTCCTTCTCCTTTTAATAAGGACTATCTTGTGTATTCCTAACTGTGGACAACTAGTCAAGTTTGGAGTTGTCTTTGATTGCAAACATTTTGATTTTGAGTGATGTGCTGTTGTAAACACATTTGTGTTAGCTGATTAGAAAGAAATATTGGGGAAGTGGTAAGCCTACTGCTGTGCTTCAGGAGAGAAAAAAAAAAAGCACCCTTCTGTTACTAATTTAATGGTTTTAATTTTTCAGTTTTTTAAATTTTTTAAAGCTTTTCCTTGTGTCTTAGAGATGGACATTTAGAGACGAGCACTTATTCTGACCACAAAATTAAAAGAACAATTAATATAAGCCTGTTTTTTAAATATCCTTTGTGTTTTAAAAAGATAGCTCATAAAAATTATCAGCTCATGTAGCTGTCAGTTCAGCTGACCAACCTGACAGTTGTGCTGCCCTGTGGTCCCTCTACTTGGAGATATACATTTCAAGCACACGGTCACATGTAATTCATAGGTGTATAAAATCATACTAGAGCATTTCATCGCATCCAGATAAGGGTAGGTGCATGCTGTCTGAACAGTGAACTGTTGAAAACATGAATACAAGACATTTGACACTAATTTTACTGGTCAAATCATTCCCTGAAAGAAGGCTGCCTTGACAAGCCACTCACGAGTACTTTTTGCAGAGAGAGCCTGGCTTGATGGGTCGTCACGTAAGCTACTTGACATTTGTCCCCAGTCAGACCGGATGCCACATGAAAAATTTACTCAGGCACGGGGCTCCCAGGAATAAACATTTCTCTGGTGTTGCTCACCGGGGACTCGGCAAGGTGAGCGGAACTCCAACTTGTCACGGATGCTCTGTTCTGACAAACATAAGTAGATGCTAATGGCTAAATCGTGACAGAATAAAGTCCCACAACCATATGGCTAATTGCCACAACAATATCTTCAGTGTTATTAATCAAGTTTTCATAGTGTGCCATGATAATTGGAATAATTAGAAACAGCATAGGCATTGCTTGCCTCTGCCACACATACTGCAGACAGGGACCTGGAACAACCGCAATTGCACTTTCTGTGCAGTGTTGTTTAGTGCTTTCCTTTCCAGCAAATACTGTGGTTAATTAATGAATTAGCTGTTTGCCACCAGAGTGTTTTATTGCTAGCAGGGCTTCTGCAGGGGCACATAGGTAGCTAAATGAGACCACTAAGCCCTTGTGTGTCTCTGAAAAGATGCGGTATTCCCATAAGGCTGCTGCTACACAGCACAAAACTCCACCAGTTATCGGTACTTTGTTTCCCAAAAGCGGAAGTTCTTGTAGCTAATATGTAAAACAACTTTTTCAAGTATGTACAGAAAGGATAAAACAAATTCAGAGTGTGCTTTTTTTTTTTTTTTTAACAGTTTAAATGAGAGCAAGGCTCTGGATAACAGTGATGCAATTAACTTGCCATGCAAAAGAAGTTAACTCTTACTTGCCTTACCCTGGTTGGTAGTGGAACTGGGCTCCAAACATATGTCTTGGAACTGAGGTTATAAATAATGTGGTGATTCTAACAGTTATTTACACTAAGCAGCTAAATCATAATTTTGTGTGCTACCTATTGGAACTGCTTCACTTGATTCTTATGCTTAGGAGTATGACAGCAGGGAGGAACTGCCTTCGTTTCCTCGGAGCATGCATCAACATGTAGTTGACTGGTCACTAAAACTGGCAGATTGATGATGATGACTCCCTTCACTGGATGTATGAAGGCATTTAGCCAGACTAATAGATTGAAATGGACTGCTGCATGTATGGCCTCTGAACAGCTTCTTAATTTAGTTTTAGAGCGTTCAATAGATGTAATATTGAATTCAGTGATGATATAAATCTTCTCTCCTCATTTAAAAAAATAAATAAATTTCTTCTCTGGAGTGGAGACCCACAAAGAGATTTTGAAATGTTATATACTTAATTATAAAGAGGTTTGCAGAAACAAACCCCCAGATCAGGTGCTGGGTAGGAATTATGTCCATTTCAGGTTTATTGCTGTTTCATTTGGACTCTTAAGGGGAAAGCATCTCTGAATTAAGCTGTTTATCGTAGCATGAAAAGGAGTATAGAAAGCCAGGATTCTCTCCCCACTGAGGGCTGCTGTGGAGGTGGTCTGGCCCCTCTGGGCAGCAACTCCAAACGGGGAATTTCCAGTAGAGTTCCTTTCTCCACAGAGATGATGTAAAGTTGGGTGCTCCAGTCATTCATGGAAGATACCCAAACAAGATCCTACATGCCTAGAAAATTATACTTTAAATAAATATCTGGCTAGTGTTTTTTTGCATCTGTGTTGGTGTCCTGTTATCTCTATACATTTTTCTTACCAGTTCATTGCCAAGGAAATTTATTTATCTGTGGTGATCTAGTTTTACCTGTGGTCATATTCTGCATAATTATCAGGAATTTTCCAAATACTAAAATAAGGCTTCTGCAAAAGGAATGTATAGTAAGATTTCGTCAATGTCAATAAAATCTTCATTAACAGTGCCTGTTTTATTCTCAGCAGTGGCTGCCAAATAGCTTAATAAGGGGGTTTTTGTTTGTTTTCTTCATATCAAGGTATCACAATTTCAGTTTCTTATGCTTTAAGCCCACTTGAAAGATTATCACTTTGTAAAGGCCACGTCTTTTTACTTCAGGGATATTTGACGTGTATTTATGCACTTTTATGAGTCAAAGCAGGCAACCTGATAAATAATTTAATTAGCTTAAAGTTACCATTTTACTTTATAGTGCATATTCTTGGATATATTGCCATCCTTAATTTTACTGTGAAAACCTACAACTGTCTTCATTATCAACTGAATTCCCTTTAACACCAAAACACAACTGTGGTGGAGAAATGGTATTAGAAAGATAAAAAAGAGTAATGTGGATTGGTAAACTAGTGGTACAGTCACAACAGGTATGTTGCCATCTTGGTTTGAATAGAGTGTTTTCCAGTAGCAGTTCCATTGGGTGGACGTAGGCAGGTAGCTTCTGAAGAACTAAAAAAAAGTTAAATCTCCTGAAATTTTTAATATGTTTTATTAAGCATATCAGAAAAAAGTTAATTTGTTTTCAGATTTCAATAGAGAGTAACAGAAAGATGGTTCCATTGTAGATTTCAATTTTTTATGGACAGAAAATGCATTTTATTTAATTCTGATAGGGACGTCACCAAGATAGAACATAAACTTTGTAATATTTTATCAGTACTCACTTGTTTACTTTAGAGCTCTTAACAAAATTATCTCTCTTCCTTTTATTTTAAAATACATGTCTTTTTGATTAAGTCTTGTCCAAGTGGATTCTACAGAGAAACGTAGTAACTCTATAGAAGCTGTAACAATATGGGACAGTAAAATGTTATATATTCCTCTTTTAAAGGGAGATTGTATGAAAAGATCGTTGTATGTTTTAAACCTACTGCGTGCATCTTGAATCAATGGATAAAGCTATTAGCAAATTTATTTTATCATCTTAAGAACTGTGGTTTAATTGCAACACTGAGAGTTGTTTTTCTAATATAATTTCTCCACTTTACAACCAAATTTAATCATTGCTGTTTAAAGATGGAAAAGTTGGGGGGGTGGAGTTCCTAATTGCTAATAGCTGATATCGGTAGGAACTTCACTAATTTAGAAGTGCCTCTTTTGTTTCAATAGGTTTATTGCAGCAAACAGTGTTTAAAATCATTCACCTGTAATTATTTTTGTTAAAAAAAATAAAACATTTTTGCTACTCTGCAGTGATTTTCAGAACAAAATGCACATGCATCATTTAGGACTGAGTTTGAATTGCATAGAGGCAAAGAGCAGTAAGAATTCAGTAGGCGCACCTTCATGGTCTTACGTTTTTCTCTTATGAGTGTAGATATTGGTCATTAAATTCGGGTTTTAGTATCAGATGAAGTCCCATACTCCTTGCACTTAAGGGGTGTTTATCACTGACCTCAAAAGGTTTTTTCCAGTAGAACGTAGCAGCCTCCTCTGGTCCTTCTGGTTTATCACCATAACTTTATCACACTGAACTTTGCTTTTTAAATCTGGGTGTTGTCTGATCTGTTTGAATTTAACTGTTTTGCAGAAACACAGCAGTATTCCTCAGACTTTTTTCCATGGAATAAAAGCAGTTTAGCCCAGATGATTTCTAAAAATGTAACACCCAGACCCTTCATGTTGTTACTTCTGTATTTTGGCCAACACTTGAAAAATAGGTGCCTCAGCTTTGATCTGTGATGTTTGTTGTCATCCTGAAGCACCTTTTAAAAAATCCTGGCAAGTGTCTAGAACTTCAGTGCTTTAAAAAATTCCGTAATGACTGAAACTATTTTATTTTATATGATCATTCCTTCTGTAGGTAACTACTGGAGTACAACAATTTAATCCACCCTTCGTAGTAATGAATGGTCAGTAAATTGTTATAGTCCAGTAATTGGATGTCTTTATATTTACTGCAAACACAGACTATCAATTTCAATAGAAGGCTTGTAACAGCTGTTAATTACTTAGCCTTCATAAAATGTTGTGTATGTGAAATACTACAATTGAAGTATTTTAACTTTTAATGTTTTAGGAGGAATGGACACTGTACTCTTCTCTAAATGCAGAGTTTCTTTAAATTAAATTCTACATTCAGTGCAAATCTCTGATCATATAAGACTTAAATCCACAATCTAAATATCCACCGAAAGGTCCAGTTTTTCCCATCTTTCCTGTGGAAAACATGGAAAACTTGTTCCTGTTCTGTCTTCTAAACACATTCAAGTTCTTAGCTCTGTTTTTGAAGTTCTTGGTGTTATGGAAAAGCCAGTTACAGGCTTCTCTTTGGTACTAATCAAATCCATTTTCAGATCAGTTGAACAGACTAATGAGAGAGTGGGGTTTTTTTACTCTTTCCTATTCCATAAGTTTATAGTCTTGTAGTATCTAAAGACCAAAATAGCCTCTGAAAATCTTGGAGGGATGAAGTGGAAAGGGGAATTGTCTGTAATCTAACTTAGCCAGTACAGCAAGCTAAAACTGATGGGACATAAGAACTGATAATGAAAACAGTCATTGTGTCTTACAATGTGTTAGTCCATAATTAGTTACAAATAAATTCAGATTCAAACTTTTCCAGAAATTGACTATTACAAATTTGATGGGGGAACAATGGGCAAAGCCTACAGGTAAAACTACTACTTAAAAGTATCTGAATATGCAGAGAAACTAGAATTCTGTCAGAGAAAAAAGTTGAATAAAGTTCATCCATTAGGTAAAGAAAAGGTGAACCGATTACGTACAGGTTAAGCGCTTGTTTCAACCACTCATATTATTGGAGTTCTGCATTAAGAAGATCAATCAAATAAATTGCAAAATCAGAGCAGTAACCAAAGATTATAGAGGTTTATGAATTTAATTCATCTGAATCCCTTTATAGGACTTTATCAAATAATCTCTGAATCAGATCTAACCTTACATGATATCTATCCAGAATTTAAAGATTCCAGTATGGAAAGCCACCACATCTTTAGGCAAGTTTCTCCAACGATATACTTGTCATTGCAGGATTTCTGTTTTTATTTATGGGGTTGTTGTGGCTTGTGAGGGAGAAGGGAAAAGCTACTTGTGGTGATCTTTTGGTGTGTATTTTATGTGGCTTTTTGCTGGTACAAATTTGTGTATCATTTGTCTTCCCCCTGGTGAAGCCATGCTGATGATTTTCATGTCCTTTGTGTGCCTGGAAATGGTTTCCAGGATTAGCTGCTCCATCATCATCCCAGGGATCAAGTTGAGGCTGACTGATCTGCAGTTCCCTGGGTCCTCCTTCTTAGCCTTCTTGAAGACAGGAGTGACATTTGCTTTCTTCCCATCTTTGGATAGTCTCCCAGTTGCCATGATCAATCAAAGATTATTGAGAATGGCCTCCCAGCAACATCCACGAGCTCCCTCAGCACTCATGAGTGCATCCCATCAGGGCCCATGGACTTAATGTAGGTCCAGCTTGCTGAAGTATTCCCTGGCCTGATCCTCTTCCACCAAGGGTACATCTTCCTTGCTCCAGCCTTTTCCCCCATCTCTGGGACCTGGGATTCCCAAAAGCCAGTCTTGCTAGTAAAGACTGACGTGAAGAAGGTGTTCAGTACTTCAGCTTTTGCCGTGTCCTGTGTAACCAGGTACCCTTGTTATAAAGTAGAATAGAAATGTTGAGCAGAATTTTAAAATCAGGAATAGGTTTTAGTGAGTACTGTTGCCAGTAATCCTATTTGTAAAAGTTCTTTTAAAGAAAGTTCCTTATCATTGGGGTGTATATGACAGCAAGGTGGAGTGGCGGGAGAAGTGTGTACTTTGCAATGGCTACATGAAAGAACAAAATATGTCACTCTTGTCAGCATTAGGTGGATTCCCATAAAGTTGCAAGAAAGAACTTCCAAAACAAATTCAGAACAAAATGCAGCTTTCAACACTTAACACAGTATAACGGGCTAGAACTACATCAGGGGCCAAGACTATAGCAAGAACATGAAGGAAGATAGCCGGGACACCACCAATTCTCGTCAGTGTGCCAAAGGCACCCAGCAGTACTTACTGGTACCACCCAGGCAGTTGGCTGTAGGTGGGGAGCAGCAACAGAAGCCATGGAAACTCTGAAGCCAAGGGTAGCACTGATGTCAAAACAAGTGTCTAAAGTTAGTTAAGAGCTGGAACAGAAACTTTTCTGAAACAGGCCAACAGGTTCAATAGTTTTATTGTAGTACATTCCTAAAAATATTAGACATGACTGCTGTGAAGTTGCAATGGCACCTTCTTCATTGAGCGCATTCCTGCAAGTGAGTATGTTGCAACCAGTCTGGCTTAAGACAGCTGTTGCCAAGACAGGTAAATTACAGTGAGGAGGGAGAGATAATTATTAGGAACTCATTTTTTCGAAAGAAAACCCTTCTTTAATAGAAAATGTATAGACTCTTCCAAAAGTAGAAAGAATTTTTCTTAATTACAAAACTCGGTAATCTTTGCCAGTAATCCTAAAGAAACCAAATGGGAAAGGAAATAATCAAAATAACAATTGGATGCTCATGTCACATATTTTTTTTGTAAAAATAAGATTAAAGGTATTTATTTTAAAGAGTTATGCTAGTCTGTGTGTGATAAAGTAATTAATATTAAAAAATTTCAGTATATGTAAACCAGCAGGAATTTTCAGCAGGACAAATCAAAACCATTTTCCCCAGTGGAAAGAAGGCAACACAGTATACTATGTACCAGGTTCTTGTTTGTCATCTAGCCTAAATTTTAGTAGATTTTTATTAATAAACAAGTGTTCATTATCATTATTATTTCATTTTAAATCTTTATTTTCTGTCAGAAAACCTATGGTAGAGTTTGAAACCCATATAATCCATAATGTGAATGTGTAGTTTCATTTGTATTTGTAATGTTTTCAAGCACTATAATTTTTATCATGGCATATAACTGCTCTTTAAAGCCCCTACTCTTTAAGCAGTGGAACAGAGGAAAGCTGAGGATTTTTTAATATAACTATGGAAGACTCAAATAATGAGTGAATGTAACCATAAACCAAACAAAATTTGAACCAAAAGAAAAACCCCAAAAGCCCAACATTGTATCCATCCAACAGTAGTAGCTGTGATTTGTGCATTTGGTGCAATGATCCACCAAATCTTCATGCAGCCAATAGAGAAGCCTGATGAAATGAATACCCCACCTGGGAGTGCAGAACAGGGCAATCCCACCTCAGTCATGGTCACACCAAAGGGTGTATGTTGTTCTCTGGGAGAACAGTAGTTCACATACAAACCTGAAATTACTGCAACAGGTAAGGCAGGTGTATGTGTACACATAAGAAGAATCTTTTTTATGTACTTTCTGTTATCAGTAAGTCTAAGGAGAAGCCGAATGGTTTGTTAGATGCTGGCACACACTTTTTCCCTCCTTACCACACTTTTGTACAATTGACAAACTGCTAGAAGGTCTGTGGTAGAAATCTATAATATTTAAATGTTTTAAAGCCTAAGGAAAATCTGATCTTCTCATCTGCCTTCTCAAATGACAAAGGCTACATAATTTTATCTAATAAATACAGAATTAACATTTGAATTTATAGTTGAAGTAAGCACATCTTGTAGCAAAATGTCGGTTTTCATTCCCTTCAGAAGTTAAATAGATTAAGGCAAAAAATGCAACATATGCTGTAGCAATGTCTCACTGTACATCCTTTATGGGTGGTGTGCGTGTGAGGGTGTGCTGTGTGTAAAATTCTCAGTGTTTAGATTGAACACATCACAGTTTCTGTAAATCCCTGAAGGCCTGGTGAGCTTCCCACATAACTTCTTAGGGCAGTCTTTATACTTTATTGGGATTCCACATGCTTCTTTCTCTCCTGACAGAATACTGAATTTTAATAAGATTTTATTCATTTTAGAAATGTCATTTTGTTAATTGTTACACTTAGCTTTTTTGCCTTTCCTCTTATCTGTGATCATGAAGTCTGTCTTGTGCACCATGAGCAGCACTGCCCTTCCACAAGACCCTTGTCAAAGAGTAGCTGAAAGAACAAGTTGTGATTATACTTTGGGCTGTTTCCTTTGCTGTCCTGTGTCGTTTGAAGGTTTTCTTAATCTCTTTAGGCATTCCATACAAAATCCCTGAACTGTACAAAGCCACAAGAGTCTTGATAAAAACAAGCCTTATTAAGAAAGGAGACAGAACACTGGAGAAACGTACTGTGTAACAAGTCTAAGCTAAAATGTTGCTAAAGGTTGTCTTGGTTGGGCTCTGTGTCATTAAAAGAAAGTAAGCTATCTTATACCCCTATAAGTTTCATCCTCTGATTGAACTTTCCTGTCTCCCCTCTGACTGTGTCTGGTAACTACCAAATCCAGGTGAGCTTCTGGTATCAAATGTCTTCTTTTGAGGGTAGTTTTGCTGTATATTTGCAACTATCTTTGCTCTTCTCATCCTTGCGGGTGTTAATGAGCGCCGCTGTGGGAGCGGTAGTCCCTGTCTTAGCCCTGCCTGCTGCTGGGTACCTCTGCAGAAGGACAGCCAGGGAGATACGCAGCCTTCTTCAACTGCAGCCACCCAGCGTCCAAAGGTTAGAAACAGAAATCTGAAATCATAGCACAGGCATCAGTCCAGAGTAGCGCTTACTGCCTGGCACTGAACTGTTTAATTCTTTATGTTCATAGAGCTTTAAGTTCTTTTGAAAGTGTTGTACAAATGTCGCTCCTCATTCCTTTTTCTTACCTTATTTTTTAACAAGCAGATCACAGCTCAAGTCTGTCTACCCTTTCTCCTAAATTATTGACCATGACTTTACATAGTAAATTGCACTGGCTACAAATGTTCGCTTCAACATAATTCATGACAGAGTTTAAAGAGGCAGAGCTTACATATCATTTTCTCAGTCAGTAAACAACTGATGTTAATTTTGGCATTTCTCAGCTTCCGAGTGCTTAGTTTTGATAAGATGGTGTTCTTTTCAATACTTAACAGTCCATTTAAATAAAATTACATCCTGCAAAATCCTGCTGACCCTCCCTTTCTCTGGAAGACTCCCACTAGTGAGTCTTGCAAGGATTGGAAACTAGATGAAGAGCATCCTCCACTGTCACACCTGCTAAGTGGCACTAGCCATTCCACGTGGATGATACACACCTCCACCATTTCCCATGCAGGGAGGAGGGTGCCGCTGGGGTGAAGGACAGGATGGCAGATGCACTGTTGTGTTGATGGCGAGAGTTAGGAAGAAACAGAACTTACTCTATGGGAATCCGTGCTCTGCTGTGTTTAGGTCAACGAAGGAATCATCAAATTTGGGCATTTTTTTTTAATATACTCAGCAAAAAGGAAATATCAGAGACCTTGTTTTGATTATAGACTTTCTTAATGAAAAACTTGGGGGAAAAAAAGTTAAGCATGAGCAGAACTTTTTTTAACCTTGTTCTAATGAATAGTATCAATAAGGAAAAAAAATCAAGCCTTGAGCAGATGACTGGGAGTGGAAATTGTACCAAAGATTGAGTTTAGCAAAAGTATAAATGGCTGAAAACAGACGCTTACAGTAGACTTTTTAGGCAACAGAGTTGTAGGTCCTAGATTTGCTCATTTAGAAGTAGCTGCAGGGTCATGCTGTCCCTTTCCTGGCATTACCGTTTTTCCTTCCTTTTCTGATTTCATTGTATTGTTTTGTCCTCATAAACACTCCTAAACTGTTTGTATCACCTCATCTGTAACCATTTCTTAGACTTACTTAATTTTTTAAAAAGAATTCTCTGCCTTCCAAGAAGACAGAAGGTGACCCGCTAGATACATGTAACATGTGAGTTACTTTTATTGATTCTTGGAGAATTGTCCTGTAAATCTCAGTCAAAATGGTTTTAGTTTTAGTTAAAACTGGCAAGGATGGATCACTGTCTTATTTAATGGCTTTACTAAAGCACAGTTTTCTCCTGATTTCTCTATATTGTAAGGTCATTAATGAATCATTATCTATTGCTAGTAATTACTGATCTCCTGAGAATATTGGTTTAATTATATAGGAATCATGTATGGAAGATACAGTTAAATATTCTACAATGTAGGTAGTAATACCTTGGTGTATTATGGCTTTAAAGAATCTAGAAGGTTTTTGTAAATTTTAATTGCTAAGTATGCCTGGTAAAATATGAATTATTGTATTACTGCATGTGATAAAGGGTATGCTATTGTGAACCTCACAGTGTGCAGGTGTAACAGATGTAAGGTAAGATTAACAGGACAGAACAATAATTAAACCACAGACAGTCATCTCAAAAGAAAAAAAAGAAAGGTTTATCATGTCCAATTCAATAATTGTGTCTTTAAATTCTCTGCAAATATTTGTAAAAGCAATAAAAAAGTGTTATTTTGAAAGACAGCTTTTCAGTCTGGACACTTAAGGAATTAAGTTCCCTTTTTATGAATATAAAAGCTGAGTGAAGTCCTGCCATATGGCAGCATGGTTCATAGGCAATAGGGTCCTTGGTTTATAGCTGATAAGAGCTAAATGCTGTCAAAGAAAATAAGAGAGCAGTTAGTATATATGCATTTACAACAGTATGAATTGCTTACTCCCTTTAAGACAGCAAGGTTCGAATAATTAATGGTAATATTATGGTTGCAAAAGGAAGTCCAGTTGTTCTTCAGCAGTCTACATCTGTGAAACGTGATACCTCTGGGGACTGAGATTTAATTTTCCCAGGAGAAAATGTAAAAGCAGGAGAAAAAAGGGAATGACTTCTGTTTGAGCAGAATAAACCTGCACCTACAAACGATTAACACTGCATAATGAAGTAGTAAAGAAGCAAAAGAGATTTCTAATAAAAGACTAATAACAAATCCCATTACACCATGGTGCATTTTTTCCCTTGAAGTGTATTAGACTTTTAGCAAGGATTCTCAATGAGATTTGGGTAGTTGCAAGCAAAGTCAGCTCAAATGCTTCAAGCTAAGCTGAAATTTCTCGCCTCACAGTTTGTGGAACTTGAAAGTTGCGGTTTTACAGGTGGGAGGGGTTGTTAATGCAAGTAATAGGCTTCACGCAGAGTTTGGGTAATGTTTGTGTCACCATAGGATAATCGTCTCCTGTAGGCGAGGCACTGTGGGGTAATTTGCCACTATGTGGTAAAATCCCTTAGAACAGACATGGCATTAAGTGCACTAGCTAAGCCTTGCTTTTGTGTTAACAGTTGTTCTGACTTCTCTTTCTGAGGCCTGAAAATAAGTCCTTATAGGAAAGGGGTTTGATCAGAGAGGGAAATACACAGAGTTTGCATTTTGTCATAGCTAATATTGTGTCTTTTGTAATTACTATGCTAACATAAAAAGTTACAAGACCTTAGAATGTAAAAGTTCTATATAAGGATGAGATACAGAGATATATTTATGAGATAGATAGATAGATAGATAGATAGATAGATAGATAGATAGATAGATGAGATAAAACCATGATATTATGCTGTCTTTTGAAATAAATTATTTTCAGTTTTGAAAAGGAACATGTCTTACATGCAAAGAATTATGTGTAGTGATCTCTAAATCTGCAACATGGATGTTTTTGTGGATTATACATACGATTCCAGTGGCAGGAGGAATAAAAGTTTAAGTGAACAAAACCTTGACTCACAAAACAGTCCCTTTGAATTTCTTTTATAAGAGAGAATCTTTTTGTACAGATTGTTGCTATCTTAAAAGCTTGTGCTCAAATGACGTGTCAGAATTCATTTGTCTAGAAATGAAATTTTATTACTGGAATCAGGGAAAAAAAAAACAAAACAGGTACCTTAAACCAACAAGTTCTGGGACAAAAGTGGTTAAACATGAATTCTTACAAGTGAAAATAATCTTGATGAAATTTAAAGTTGCCTTTTTAGAAATTTTTGTGGGTATTAAAGAATGACTTAATTTGCTTAGCAGAAATTTGCAATCAATCTTTTCTTGCCAGTGAATAAACAGATTCCACATGCGTAGTAATTTGCATATCCCAGCTAAAAATGTAATTCATTATTAAGTCCATTTCGTAATAACTATTTCCGGATTAATGCAACTAAATATTCTTTAGCTCTTTCAAATGTAACCTTAGATAATCCTACCAAAAGAGGTACAGAGCTAGTGGATGTGTTCTGGGATAGGAAAGGGAAGTGCTTTTCCTGAGGTCAGCAAGTAAGTCAGCATAAGAGCCAGAACTAGAAATAAGAACTCGAGAAGTAATTTTCTCCTACTGCATCTCAAGCTTCCAGTCTCAGGCACATACTGCACTTGCTAAGACAGATTTTCACATTTTGCTAGGTATGAAAACAGCACAGATATGAACAAGAATTAGTGGTATAGGCTACATGCAGGTTATCACTAAATCTGGTAAAGATTTAAATTAATTTTAATCAAAATAGCATCCATAGCATATGTCACATAGAGCTGAAAACACTGTCATCAATAACAGGGAGGAAGCCTCTTCAAAGTAACTGTGACACGGTCCGTTTTCACTGCTGTTTGGCTTCTGTGTCTGAACTGGCTTTCACTTGACTGGGCTTTTCAGGGCTTCTCGTAAACCAATGGCTTCACCATCCTCTTTTTGCTCTTCCAGGATATTCTTGTGTAACATTTTCTCCCTTTCCTCTTAGACCACTATCATATTAAACGCTAAAAAATATGATATATAGGATTTACATGTTTTGTCCTTCGAGGTTCACCCACGTAATAGTGTCAGTCAGTTAAGCTTCCGCAGTCTATAATGTATCACTTCTTTAATGTAAAGGCAGTAACAGTTCCACAAATACAATTAGTTAAGTGATTATCACAGATCTTCACACTGCAAAATTTTCTGGTAAAATGTTTTGGAGTGTAGTTGATCCTGGGATATGTGTCCTGACTTTACCGTACTTGGCAAAATGGAGAAAGACAAATCACATCTTTTCCCTTTTTTTCAGGCGATGGGTAAGGCTCTTGTTTGGACGTGAATTCCCACTTCAGGACCTTCTGGTTATCTGGGATGCTCTATTTGCTGACAGTATCACCCTGAATTTAGTTGACTACATTTTCGTAGCCATGTTGTTATATATTAGAGATGCCTGTAAGTATCAACTATCTTATGATCTTTTAAAAAGAATGTGAACCTATTTGTTAAATAAAAAGAAGCCTTGAGAAATGCTGAAACTGATTGTGACTTTTTTAACATACTGAAAATTGTTTCGAGTGCTAGGAGAGGAGCCATTTGTTATCAGATGCGGTCTGCTGTATTTATGAAACAAATTGTATCTTGGAGTTAAATGCGGGTTTGTTTTCTGAGTACTTCTGCTTTTTATATGTAGTTGTAGATTTTATGTGCAGTAAGTGATACAGGTATGTATAGAGCTCCACCTTCTGACCAAGCTGCTGAATTGAGTAAAACCTCCCTTTGACACTGGAAATATTTTTATGCTGTTCTGCTGTGAGAAATGTGAAAATGCACAAGACAATGAGTCATAATTTTTGAAGATATATCTTGAAGGAAATGTAAATGCAGAGATGAGTAACAATTCAAAATAGCTTTATTCTGTGCAAGAGTGGCATCTTTAAAACCCTGAACATTTCATTTTATTTTATTTTAGTATGTCTGTGTATGTGCAAAGGTAAATTTTTATGGGTCAGTGATGACCAATAAATACATTAAGTTGGGACAAATGAGAAATCACAAAAATGTTGTTAGGTTATATAATTGTGGTTGGGAGGAGGAAGGTATGTTAATTAACAGGCATTTATTTCTGTCTCATCATATTTTGCTACAAATTCTATATGCAACTTTGCCGCAACAAAGCATGCATTTTGCAGTAAGATGCATGTCTGTCATCAAATATATGAATTCTGTAGCATGCTGTTCAGAGTTAATTATATACAATCTGTAAGCTTCAGGTTATAACAAGGTCACGTATTTGACACAATTTTGTATTCTACGACACATGAAGTTTTCAACATCTGTGGTTCCTATTTTAGGGCTCAATCTTGAAAATATAACGTGCATGTACGTTACACATAGTGTTGTTCCCCTGCCTGCCTTCAGGTTTTTTTTAATTAATTTTTAATAAGTATGCAGCATATAGAGCTACCTTATGTTCCTCTCAAAGAAGTGGACATTTAATTCAGTTTAGAGGTTTCAAAATTGATGCTACTGTTATATTATCTGATTCCAGATCATTATGTTCTGCAGTCTGAATCTGGCTTATGTGCAGTAAACTAAAATAATATTAAATTTTTTAGTATAGATATATAGTGCAGATGCATGTAAAAATGTTTCTTAACATCAGTATTTTATTTTGTGTCATTATTTCCCTTTAAAAAAAATACTTTAGAACTGTATTTGTAAGTACCCTTTGCTGGGGGGGGGGAAAGTTGTTCTGGGTTTGTTTTCTTTTGTACTCAGGTACAAGTATCAGTATGAGGTAACTAAAAATATGAGCTTAAGATATGTTGTCGGCATCTGTATGAAATCAATCTCTCTCTTTTCTCTGTAATTCCCAGGCTTAGAAAATAAAGTAGTAAATAGCTTTAAAGTGGAGCACATTTGCCCAAATGGGATGCAGAGTCATACAGGACAGCTAATGCTTCATACTGTAATAAGTAACTTTTTGTTCTATAGTTGGACCTAATTAGTTCCTCTAAGCGTATTAGAATGGTGAAACAAAATATCTAGTTGTAAATACTTTAAAGTGGAATATATTTTCAATTTTAGACTCCAACTACAGTGCTTTCCACAGTTCTTGATTTGATGAAAGAAAGCTTTCATTATATATCTGTAATGGAAAAGTTTTCCATTTTTCCTTGTATTTTTATTGCTGAGAATATTTGAACTTTGAATGGAGTTCGGAGTTCTTTTGTAATATTTTTTAAAATATTAAAAAAATAAGTTTCTAAAAACTTCTCTTTATTTGATGAAATGAAATGTTAGCTCAAAACACCTGATGATGTTAATAATCTCTAAATAAACTGTCTGAAATTTTCAGTTTAAAAACTTTGAAACAATAGGAATAGTAACAGAGCTCCTAAGATACTTTGTTATAAAAATACCAAGCATAAGCAATGATAATAATACACTACTGAAAGTATTTGAAAGTTTTGAAATTTTGCAGATTCTTTTACACCAACACATTTGGGGATGGAGGAGAAGTTGCTGGTTTGGGAATTGATTAATTTTCTTCTCTGTTTTAGAATTATATTCTCAAATACATGATTTTAAGAAAGTATTTTTTCTGCTATATTTTTCATTTAATTTTTATTCTAGTTTTAAAATCCTCTGTTACTCAAGTGATCTATTATTCGAGAAGAAGGGAGCATTTAGATTATTAGATTATTGGTTATACATTTTAGAAATTACAGATACATAATCATGTACACAGCCATTCTGTAAACTGCTCTGTTCAGTTTTGCATCTATATCCAAGCAGAACTTCATCCATAGAGTGCTAATCCTCCCAAGTCATGTGTAGGGTTGTGTACCAAAGTATCTGTGAGTTTTAATAAATTATTTTATGGATTTCTTTGGGAAAAAATCATGCAAAACAGCCTTTTTTTAAAAAAAAGTCTGTCAAATCAGGAGCTGATTTGTTATTTTTGTTATTGTGCAAGATGTTTGTATTATCTATGTTTAACTCAGTTTAGAGCCTAGTAAAGAGAACATAGCCATGTGTAAAGCAGCAGGGGGAAGTAGTCCCACCCATTCTGGGTTAGGAAGTGATCTGGATACAGGATTGGTGGCATCAAATATTAAACTCTTTAAGAAATTACATGTGGCAGAAAATTAGGACTTGGTTGAGGAAAGGTACAGTTAGTTTACATGTTTTTCACCACTATTATTGCTGCTTGCATCCAGGAATGGTTGTTGGACCAACAGAGCAAAGTCAGTCTCATCTAAAAGAGAAACAAATTTAATGTACCTCTGAACACTGCATAACAGCTATTAATCAGTAGATTGCTTTCTCTGCTCCTTTCCATAGAAATACCAATAGCATTCTTCTTTGGAGAAGTGAGAACTTGTTATTCACAGTAAAAGTTGAATCCAGCTGTGGCTCTTGCCAGGCCAGTTAGTGAAGGAAAAGCAGGTACACCAGCACCAAGCTTATTACAGGGCAATTGGACACAGTGTGAGGTATTTAACCCTTGAACTTCAGCATCATCCAGCTACTGCTGAGACTGAAGAAATTTGTATTGCACAGATTCTCCTTCCAGAAACTATCTTACAGTTGATTCTTATAAATTCTTTTAATTCCAATATGCTTATTCAGAAAAGGGGTGGATTTTTTTTTGGTTTACTGCTATTTTCTTTATCATTTTTGAAACTGCCGCTCTTTTGGATAATATTATACATTTTGTCCTGAAGAGATAGGAATCATACAATTGTTTGGGTTGGAAGGGACCTTCAAGGACCATCTAGTCCAATGCCCCTTGCCATGGGCAGGGACATCTTCCACTAGACCAGGTTTCTCAAAGCCCGATCCATCCTGACCTTGAACACTTCCAGGGAGGAGCATCCACAGCTTCTCTGGGCAACCTGTGCCAGTGTTTCACAACCATAATCTTAAAGAATTTCTTCCTTATGTCCAATCTAAATCTACCCTCTTTCAGCTCAAAACCATTACCCCTCATCCTGTCACTACAGGCCCTGGTAAAAAGTCTCCGTCTTTCCTAAAAGCAGCCTTTACATATTGGAAGACCGCAATAAGATCTCCCCGGAGCCTTCTCTTCTTCAGGCTGAACAGCCCCAACTCTCTCAGCCTGTCCTCATAGGAGAGGTGCTCCAGCCCTCAGATCATACTTGTGGCCTCCTCTGGACTCGTTCTAGCAGGTCCATGTCTTTCTTGTGCTGAGGACTCCAGAGCTGGATGCAGCACTGCAGGTGGGGTCTCACCAGAGCAGAGTAGAGGGGCAGAATCATCTCCCTCGACCTGCTGGCCACGCTTCTCTTGGTGCAGCCCAAGAGACGGTTATTGGCCTCTGGGCTGCACACACACATTGCCAGTCATGTCCAAGAACAGCTCAGTTTGAAACAAAGAAAAGTATCGAAAGTTAATTCATCAAAGTAATCCCTTGAACCCAAGATTCTCCAGCAAATAGAGCACTGGCAATTACGTTCTCTCGTGTAAAGATTTCTGCATGAAAAAGGGACAGCTGAATATGTGGGGAAACCTTCCTCATTAAAGTGCTGGAGTATTTTTAATTTTCTTTGGATGATAAGGTTTAATTTTAAAATTTAACTTTTAGGGATCAGAGGGCACACAGGTCATTGCCCAACAGTTTGATTTTTTTTTTCCATTATTCAATTGCTTCGCTATTATATGTTTCAATAAATTAATAATTAGAGTAAATGTCTTGTGGTTGAAAATACAATTTTTTTTGTCAAGGATCAAGTCTGCACCATTAGAAAAAAAATCACTTTTTTGGTATTTTCTTTTCTCTATATCTCTAAGACAGTAAAGAACTCTTCCAGGAAAAATAAATAATAATTTTAATCCATCTTACATTGCAGAATAGAACACATACTGTTCTGTTCAAAAAAGAAGTGCATTGGTCTTAATGCCTATCATTTATATAAGTATTCAGAATTTACTATCCATTTTCAGTATTTTTATTTGGTAAAAAGGCATGATCATAACTGCGGTACAGTATCTTAAATTTGATTTACGTGAGAGACTTTGATTTGGTCTGTACTATGTGGTGCTCATATTATACTCCTCTGAAAGAACTGTGACGGGGACCATTGTATTGTGTTCATTATGCCAGCTTTGTGACTTCAAGAAGAAAAAACAGGTACCTGAATATGAACAAGAAAAACAAAGGGTAGGGAAAAGAAAAGGCAGAACAGATAAAGAATGAGTAGGATAAGTGAGTGCTTTACAAATGAAAGCAGATGTATGAAATTACAAGCTGTCGGATCAGCAACGGAAATGAAGATGATAAAGTGGTTCCCTACACAGATTATAATTATTCATTTTGCCCAGTCCTGTATCTTTCCCCCATAATCCTCTTGTTGAGGGAGGAAAGGTACAGGAGGATATGAGGCTTATTCACATGAAAGAAAAAAGTAAAACATTTAAATCCTTCTGTCCGCAAAACAGTCATTTATTTTGCCTTTTATTAGTTCAAAATAATTTTGTGTTTGCAATGATCCTTTCTGGTGTAGAGGCCTGGTTAATTAAAAGTATTTATTGCTACAGTTAAAGTTCTCAGAATAGTAAAGTTTGTTAAAAATGTATTTACAGTTAGGATTGTTGGAGGCTGTCTTTATGTTGCAGAGTGCAGGCATCATTAACAGGCATTGCTTTGACAGCTGTGGCAGATGGATTGCCTGGATTTAGATGGTGCAAAAGAAATGAAGTAGTTTACATAGACCTGCCTGAAAAGATGTCTTTAATAATTGCACTCATAATTAGATTTATTTGGGGAAAAAATGAAACAAAACAGAAGACAACAATGACAAGTGAGGAACCATAGAGTATACTTATACAGATTCAGATAAAATCAAACACCATTATAAAAAAATCAGAAACTTCAGCAAAGCATGCTGAAAATTTCCCAAATAACTAAAAAATTCTAATAAAATTAATGGTGTATTGTATTTTAAAGTATTTATGAAATTAAAATCTAGCCTTTTCCCTTTTTCCTGAACATTTTGTGAATAGTTTTTGATTTAGGAGAAAACAAGTTGTTGACATCATTTTACATATGTATATGTATGTGTATGTGTACATGTACATAAGAACAGCATAAAAGATATTTCAGCAAAGAATTGTCACAGTGGAGGGAAGTGATCATAAAAGCAGGACCAAATGTAAAATCTGTCTCACTAATTATCATACTTAAAATTAGATGTCTGCAGATGTGTGTCTGAAAAGTCAGTGTCCATTTCAGAGGGTAGGACTGGTTCTTCGAGGTCCATTGACTGTATTGCCCTGGCCTCCACTGACTCAGGCAGCCTTTAGGTGCACACCTACAGAGATCTAAATGTAGGCATCTAAATCTGGAGCTAACGTAAATGTCTGTGACATAAAGTCAGGGCTAGGTTTAGCATTGTCCTTCATGATACTGGATCAACCCTGGTCATGAAGCTTGATTATGCAGTATCTTCTTTTACTCTGAGCACTGCTTGAGTTCTAGGAGACCTAATGTGGGAAAAGGCAGCTGAATCTGAATTGTAATGAATCTACTGAAAAAGGTATTGTTTTGGAATATCAAAATATGGTAGTAATGTTTCACTTCTTTTTTTTTTCTTTTTTTTTTTCACTTTCACTGCAGTGATTTCAAGTAATTATCAGACCTGTTTGGGACTTCTGATGCATTATCCACCTATTGGAGATGTTCACTCACTTATCCTAAGAGCACTTTTTCTCCGAGATCCAAAGGTGAGATGCTCACTTTGTAAATACAGGGAATAAATCTCTGTAATAAAATGTTCTAAATACTATGAAGTTAATAGCAACCTACATTTTGGGGACTAAACTGTAATTTCAAGTTTCTTCTTCCCTTACAAAAAAGCTGAAGGAAAGAGTTGGTAACCAAGAGCAGAAACAAGTTCCTTTTCTCTTTAAAGAATACTCTCCTACTACTTTGCTTTCATAATAAAGTGTACTTTTGAAGGAAACAGTAATATTTATATAATACCCTAGTAAGTTGTATGCAAACTGTTGTGCAGTTTCGTCTGGAAGACTTTTTAAATGAGATTTCTGCAAATTAATCACTGTTAACTGTTAAAGCACTACCTCAGTCCAATATATAATAGTTATGTGATGGTTTTCAATTAAAAACAAGTCTGTTGTTACAACCTGAAAAGATTCACATGAATAAAATGTATAAATTCATACATTTTATGTTACATATTACTAGCTTACAGTTTCTAATACACTCATCTATACTAGAAAAAAGCAAAGCTCTTTTTGTTTTAGAATGGCCTATGTATACCTGTGGATATAATGTATAGCAAATATCCACAGTATAGTGGATAAAGTGTTTGAGATGAAGCTGTACACAGCGATCGTTGCACTATTCAGATCTTTAACAGATAGCAGAACTTGTGCTGTTGGTTTTGAACTGTCTTTGTGCATGAACCATTAGTAGGCTGCCAGTGTGAAGTGTGATCACCCTCACCTTTTTGATGCACATCACCTTTGAAAGTGAAAAATTCATCGCTTCTGCACTCTGACTGCCTTGTGCAAAATTTCGTTCAGTACCAATGTTTACACTTTTATGGATTAAAAAAAAAAATCTCCTTGTTTCTATATGTTTTTTGCAGAAATCCGTATTCTTACAGGTGCTTTCTTCATTCCTATTGGGCACAAAGATTTCTTTCATGACAAGAAGTAAAGTATATCATCTTTTCAGTGTGTAAGAAAGTTTGTAACATTAGATCTCAGGAATCTCTCTTAAGATTTCAGCCACAGCCTGTGAAATCATACTGCCCAGCATTTAATTATGTACTCTCTTAGCAAAACAAGACAGAGATATATTTTTAGAGGGAAAATACAGAGAGAGGAAAATTGTGCCAAGATATCAAACTAAATCCAAAATGTGTCTGTCATTTATTGAAGGTATATGTTAAAAGATAGAATGATTACTGATTATTCAGCTGTCCTGCGAAGCATCCTAGGCATTATGCAAGGTATCCTTCCAGCTGAAGGGGACTAAAATAAACCACCAACTTCCTGTGAAGGAAGCTGATTCACAATTCTGCTCCTTGCACTCTTGTCTCCAACAGAATGAAGTTGTCAGGCTCATAAGGCCTCAGTGGCCTATTAACATTCTCAGGTGCGCCTTGAACACCTTTCAGAAAAATACTGGATGTAGTTCCTGCTGTGTCTTTCAGGTCGTTCTCCCTTCTCTCAGCTGAATGAGTACTTAGAGCTCTTTCATGCAAAAGCTACCAATTGTTTTGTCAATTTAAATATGATTAATTACAATTGTTCCTCATTTCTGACCTGTACTTATCTGCTTGGGAAATACAGTGAAGGTTAGGAAACTGGGATTTTCAGAGAATAAAGAGCTCTAAGGGACTTCCAGCCACCTCTTACTTTATGTTGGCTCTTTGGATTGAGAATGAAAAACAGATCTGCACTTCCCAGGATAAGGAAGTTAAACTGTTTCAAAGGATCACTCTAAAAAAAAAAATTTGGTTCCTGGTCTGAAAGAGAAATGTGTTTTCAATGCTATGACTTGAGTACCTGTTTTCTATCTTTCCCTAGGTATGATTTTAAGTTTCAGTTACCTGCCTTTAAGCATATGTTGATTCCGCCCAACATATTTCTGAAATAGGAGTTTTGTTATTCTGTAAGACCTACACAGAAAAATTTTCCAAGTCTGTCAAAATTTTTCATTATTCAGAATGAAAAGGAAGACTCAACAAGACATCATGGGTGCTGTAGGAGTCTAAAATCAGTACACAGATTATATACCAATATCAGTGGGAAAATTATGATACCTTTTTTTTTGCTGTCTGCATAAAGATAATTCAGTTTGCCTTTTTTTTCCCTGAACAGATAAAAGGATATTGGAAGAAAAAATGAGATTTTAGTAGTGTAACTTGTAAGTGATGATTAACAAATTCAGGGCTTAATGATTTTTCTTCCTCCTTTGATGTTTTATGTTTTTTCCGTGCATTTCTCTGTCACTTGCTTATAGTTCCTAATGGGAAATTAAATTTGGTTCAGTGCAATTTAGATCTCCTGAGCCAGGACTGAGTTGTTCCATGTGGCATTTTTTTCAAGATTTTGCTTGGGTTTTAATGTGTGAAGTCAGGGAACTCTTCTGTGTGAGACTGGTGCATGGTCCAGTGGCCTGTTTCTTTATTTGTTGAACATAGCAAGAATGTCAGTGTCATTCCAAATATCTGAGGGAAGCTTGCTGTCCATCCCTTGAAGCTTTAAATCTCAGCTGAACAAGAAATGCAGTTTAGAAGTCATGGACAGGAACAAACAAGAATCTGCCTCTTGCAGGAGTGTTAATATATTTATTGTCTTCTGTATTACTTTAACAGCTAGGTAGCTGGCAAATAATCTCACCGAGGGGAAATTGTGGGGTACTTGGACAAAGAGGTTGGTGATACGTATGTAAAACTGAACGGTTCTTAAGGAACAATCCTGTCATAAATGGTGAAGTAGCTAAGATGGAACTGATACAGCCTTTCCATTCATAACTTCCAATTCTGGACCTAACCTGAGTTTACATGTCTAATATCATCCATTATTTCTTCTGTTTCAACAGAAACCTCCTCCTTACTTATTTGTCTTGTAGACTATCAGGAGAGGTAAACTTTGGCTTGATGAACCTGTTGGGTTTTGTTTGCTATTTTTCACTGCTGTTAACACCAGGAAAGTGACATAAATGTCAAAAGAAAGCAATACTTAAAACATTGGTGGCATTTTTTTTCTTACAGATGGACAAATACAATTTCCTGACCTTTTGTGGAATCAGACCTTAGCAGAAGCATTAGCATTATCCAGTAATAACAATAATAAGAAAAGTAATTAGTGCTTTCCATTAATCTAATGCTTGCAGCAGCTCTCCTCTTGCTCTAAGTGGACCTTAGTTGGTGGTTGGGATGAGACAACATTTTAGATTCCACATCCCTGGTAAATTCCAGTGCCATGGAAGAGGAATACACATTCCTGTAATAGCTGAAAACAAGTTGATGCGCCTGTGTCTGAAGGGGGGGCCTGAGAAATATAATTTTACAGGCATGAATATGGAACAATACAGAATAATTGAATTTCAGCCTTTTCTGAATTTGGCTACCTCCAGTTCTTAGGAAAATGAAGAGTGAAAAGCGCAAATCAGTGGTTTTGTCTTTGCATAGGGTGACAAAATTAACCTGCTTAGCAGAGTATTTGTTTCACATTTCTAATCTTTGAACAGATAATTGCCTCAATTATTTATATGAAAGTAACTTCTATGCACTTATAGTCCTTCTGAATATAAAAGTAGAGCTTCTTATGGAAGAATGGACTATTAAAAGTATGTGTATGTGAAAATAAGGTAAGGGTTTTTTGTGTATGTCCAAAAGCATTTACTGAAGGTGTGTCTCTGTGTATTTAATATCCCATGAGTGGCCAATTTTCTTAATTTTTTTCCTTATCAAAACCATTGAGCACTGTTAATTTTCCAAGCAAAGGCTGCGAAATTATGAAGTAGAGATATGGAGATAGGGCAGTGGAAAAATATAAAGTAATTAAAAAACATAGTTCTAACTAGAGTTGTTCAAATAAAAAAAAAATTAAAAAACTCAATTAGAAACAAAAGTCATAGAAAATGTGAACATATTGTGTTCCTTAAATAACCAGATGTTCTTTCCTTCCTGAAGGCAGCCAGGGCTAGGAATAAAAGGTTTAAAACTATTGTTTTAAGTTAACTGTGAATTTTGCAAATCTGTTTTCACCCTTTAGCAAATAAAATTCTAATACAGCAACATAAGCAAAGTAATTTTCATCTTTGGGTGTTCTTATTTGTATGTTGTTCTGTGTTGAAGTGTTAACCTTATCACAACGACTTATTAGAAAACTAAAGCACTACATAGAATATCATGGTTTTATGTTGCATACTAAGAACGTGACAACTATCCTTTGTCTGAAGGCTTGCTGTATTTATTCTTAATATTTTTGTAAAATAAGTTTGCTCTCAGATATTTTGACATGGTGAGTTACACTATTTGTTGAGCCAAGCTAGTTAGAAGCTTAATTCAAGGGAGACACCTGTTATCATAAGCCTTTTTTTTTTTTTTTTAAAGTGGTTGTGTTTGGTTGATAGGAATTAATTTGTTAGTTATGCTAATAATGTTATAGTTACTGCTGCTGATATTTTCTCAGCATTGTATTTTAAGCTGTTTGTTGACATTGAAAGTGGTCATGTAATATTAAATTCTAACTAAATCCATGATGAAGCATACATGACATTTCAAATAAGTCGTATGAGTTCATCATGACTGAAACTACAGGTACTGCCAGAAAACTTAAGCAATCATGTATGGTCATAATCACTCAACTAATGATTAGTCGGAGAAATCTACGTTCCAGCTTTTTACACCTTTCACAGTCTGAGCAATATGCGACAAGGGGAAAACACATTACTGAAATTTTGAACGGAACCCTTTGTACATTTATCTTCGGCTGAATTTTCTTCTTAAGTAGCTACCACCATCTCAGAGTTTTCTCCAAGCTAGTTTCATGTGCCTGGAAGGCTGTTGAGTTTCACTTTCTTCTTCTTCAGATAAATTCTTTTCTATACACTCATTAACTGAGGTGCTGCTGCAGAATTGCAACTGTCCTTTGAAAGCAGCCGTTATGTCAGTATTGTTTGTTTTGCTGTTTGTGGCAGGAGAAAAACAGGTTTGGGGGTTGTTTTGTTTGTTTGTTAGCATTGTGTGTGCAATCTGGCATTAATTACCTCTCTTTAATGACCAGATTGCAGCCAATCAGAAGTTGGGATCTGGCAGTGTTTGGGCATTAGCAGCTCATTAATTTGGACCTAGATGGAGAGGTACTGCTGGGGTGCGGAGTCCATTTTGTTAGTGGGGTACCAGCAAGGGGGAGGGGGGCCCCGAACAAATGTTTTCCTTTTGCTTTTTGCTTTTTGCTTTTTTTTTCCCCCATCATGAAGAATGTGATTGATACTGCAGGAGATTCACAAGAATACATTATGGGGTTTGGATGTATGAAAAGCAAGCTCCAGGAACTGGGATAATGAATATCCCAATACAGTATGAGCTGGTGGTACAAGTAAGGTCACCTACACTTTAAAGGAGAGTTGCCTTGACAAGGGATATGACTGATAAAGGCAACAAAGTTTTCCAGAAAAGCTAAATACATATTTCTTCATCTGAGAGGGAGTTAGGAGAAACAAAAAGTAAATGCGTGTACTTGCAGTGATTCACAGTGAACTTCTACTTGCCTTAACTTTGGAAAGATTAAGATTTTGGATGTTTAATGCAATGTAGATAGATTTTTATAAACAAAAAATTTGTCAGAATCTTCAAATTGATCTCTGGTTTTATGACCACATTTAATTCCTTGTAGTGAACCTAGGCATTTTTGATGATCAAACTCCCCTCTTTGCAAATACAGTAAGGTTATGTGTAAGCTAAACACCTCACTTCAAATAAATCTATTATTTTTCTGTAACTACATGCTAAGCTTTTTAATGTGGGCCTGTACAACCAAGAATTGCCTATATTTTACATGTAAAAGCCATAATATTGACTTGTTATTTCTTTATGTTCATGTTCTTAACATCAGAAACTTTTGCTTTCCAAGGAGATAGGCCATACTTTGTTTTAAGAATTATTGTTTTAAATATTCAGTGATTGTGTTTTATTAATAGAATAAGGTATGATAGGCAGCTATGAGTTTAATGATAAATTACTTGGAATAACCATGTTGCCATAGTACCACATAAAAATAGTAAGTGTTCCATGAATTAAAAATCCTCTTCGTTTTCATACACTTGTTTGAAACCGTCATTCCCAGGTTACCTCTCCACTGTAAAATATAAAAGGGCTACGTGGTCAGTACTTATAGTACAATAACTTTCTCACCTCTCCCAAAGTTCATTGCAATCTCCCCTCATACGTTAACCATTTAATCAACCCAGCAGAAAAGTCATCTTCTTCAAAGTATCCTGTACATCACATGTAATATTTTCAGGAAAAAATCTTGGAAAGTGGTTAATTAGTCATCTCATCAAGACTTTTCAAATGAGAAAGGTTTCAAAGTCCTTCTCATTCCTCAGTATCATATGTAACACAATAGTCATCACTCAAAGGAGAGAGATGATCTTTCAGGTTGGCAGCCATGATGCAGTTTCCAATATTGCTCTGTGTTGTACGTACAGGCCAGTTATTTGATTAAGAACCCACAAATATTGCAGCAATCTAAATTAAGCAGCCATTACATTTAAATGAATAGGAAAATGGTGGGAGATAATGCAGAATAAAGCAAAGCTTCCCAAACAGTGACATGTCTCACAGAATGTTTGGGTTGGAAGGGACCTTTAAAGGTGATCTAGTCCAACCCCCCTGCAGTGAGCAGGGACACTAGATCACACTAAGGCAAAGCTTAAGATGGCACAGATAAGATGGTGCTGAAACAAAGGACGTGTCCGAGTTCTGTGCAGAGCCGAGTGAGGAGGTGCTGCAGTCCACTCCTGGTCATGAGAGCAGAGCGAGCCCAGCCAGGAGGGCAAGTTGACTTTGTTCTCATTGCTGGTTTTGTGTGACCCAGCTGGAGAGCTGCTGGCCTTGAGGGTGGTGAGTAGTTGCTGGCATGGCTGGGGATTTCTTTCAGGTGGAAAGGTGAAGAGTATTTCAGAGGAGAGAGCTGAAGGTGAGTTAGGAACCACTGTTTCTGCTTTTGACTAATATTAAAACAAATATATAATAGTGTTGTATAGAACAGCAAGTAACGTAGGCATTAGTCGAAAAATAGTCAAGGCAACTACTTGCTGATCAGTCAACAGGACTAAGGATTGCAAACACAAGGGAAAGAAAGCATTTGGATTTTCCAGTCTTCTCTGCAGATTTCATAATTATGCCTTTTATCGAGGTGTCTTCCCTATTAATCAGGAAGAGAAGGCGTGAGATGCAGCAACATGATGTTCAGGCTAGAGGGGTTATCAGAGAAAATTTAGAAATAGGGAAAGAATTTTTCTTCTGTGCTGATCAGCATTTCTATTAATATTGACTGGGAATTCATAAGCTCTGTGATGTTAAGGGCAAGTACTTTAGAGAGGCAAGGTGGACGAGGAAGTTATTATTGGAAGCCAAAACTTTAACTGTGCTTTCTCTTTGAGCAAGTTGATATCCTTAGTAGCAAAGTGCAGTTCTAATTGTACTTGATGCTAAAGCAAGAAGCTGAAGCACTTTAAGCTCTTAATTACTTTAGCTACCAATAAAATTAACTGCTTGGGAATTTCTTGGAACTGCTTCTTTCAAATGATTGGTTTATTTCTGTTTAAAAAGTCATCTAAAGCTACTGACCCTCTCCTAAAGAGTAATGATGTTATTTATAAAATTGCACTAATAAAATGTATTTAACAGTGTTAGAGTGAGGTGATTATGGTTCTTCTTGTGTGCAACCTGACAATTCAGTTAATCACTTCTAGTTTGCAAGGTAGTTTATCAAAAGGAAGCACTTAAAACACTTAAAGCACTTTGATTCTACTTAATCAAAAGTTCTCCGTATCATTATTTATTTATTTGACTAAGAGTTGCAAAACATAAAATGTGAGTTATATAAAAATAGATTCATAACTTCTCAATAATGTATGAAAGATTAGCTACTGAATCACATCCATTCTATTAAGATGGACTTTAGGTTCAGTCTCCTCTGATATAAATGTAGATACACTGCTGGTGTGTTGACATATTATATAGTAAATATTAATGTATTAATTGTTATATGCAAAGTTATTTGAGTGCATTTGTATTGAGGAACACTTCTCTAAAAAAAGCAATATACTTTCAAGATAGAAGTGAGAATGGTACATTTTATCCTTTGCTTTAGCTTTTTATGGAAAATTAGATTTGGAGATGTGAGGTAGGACTCTTTGTCCTTTATCTTTGTAAGGAGCGGTATTGTTCACAATGGCTCTGCAGTATCCTCATTATTGGAAGCCGAAAATGAAAGGATTTGCCTGTCCCACAGCACCAGGACCTTAGCTTCTCTCTGCGTTTTAGAGGAAGACTTGGATGTCATATTCCTTTTGCTGTAGTGTGTGCATGTGGCTTTTTGAAAGAGCATTTTTCACTCCCCTAGGGACCTTTTTCAAGTGTTTTACATATCACATTACACACAGAACATAAATTATATCTGTTTCTTTTCCATGTAGCAGAAATAACCAAATAGCACCTTAAAATGTTCTTGTTTTCCCCTGATACATGAGATTTGGGTACAAGCATGTATCTGGAGAAGATACAACACTGTCAGTGTGGTTATAAGGATTTTAACAGTATAAGCTTTGGATAACTGCATTACTCACAAAGCCGTCAGTGAGTTATGCAGGTTGTCCAAAACGAGTGCCAATAAAACCATAATGTGGTAGCTTTTCTATACATAAAGATGTCATATTTTAAATCTCATAATTTGGAGCATTCCAGGGTTTAAAGCAAGGCTTGCTGTGTGTTCCCTTCAAAAGCCTGGATTTTTCCTCCGCAATGTTGTAAAACTCCTGTTCCTAACTGTGCGGGGCCGCAAGATGCCAGAGCATAAATCTGTCACGGGGTAGGGCTGAACACTGTCAGATTTATACCTCACTATTTAGTTAATTTACTTCTTAAAACCAAGGGTTCAGCTGAAAAATAGGCAACTAAATTAAAAGGCAGATTTAAAAGGTACTTAAGTGATTCTCTTGATGCAAGATGGGGATTTTACGCAGGTTATGAACTTGAACGTTGGCAGGTCATAGTCTTTTTGTCTGGAGTATTGATAAAAGCTGATTTGGTAGGATTTGATCTACCTGTTAAAACACAATACATTGTAAAACTATAAATTTAAAAAAAAAACCCAAAAAACAAACAACTTTACAATTGGTTAGGACAAGAAGCCAAAATATACAAGCAGTAATTTCTTTCAGTCAAGGCACTGAAGCATTTTTAAATCTCACTTGTTTTTTTCACTTCTTAATCTCTTGTCATAGAATGCCCATGTGAGAGAAAGCATGTGTGTGTGTGAAGTTAAAAACAGACCATAACGCACAATATTGAAAATATCTTCCTGGTATCAGAAATTTCTAGTTGCCAGGGGAATGGAGAGTTGTCACGTAACAAAGCTGGAGAGAATTTATTTCAGCTTGATCCGAGTTCAGGGGTTTCTTCCTGCCTTGACCCAATTAACTGAATTTTCTTTCCTTTCCAGTTCTTTCTGGGAATTTTTGTTGTTTCGAGTGAAAAAAAAAAAAAAAAAGCACTCCCTAATTTTCTTTAGAAACTATTAAATATGATAATTCTTCATGCTGTTATTGCATTGTAAATAACGAGTTCTGCGATTGAGACCCACAGCATCTTTCTGAAAAATGTAAACAGGAAGCATTATTCCCAGTTTGAGGATTATGGTGTTCCTTTGCCAATGCCAGCGTTAGTGCAGAGATCTCCCGACTCCTGTGATTAAAGGAATTTCTTTATTAGTTCTGTGCAGGATACTCTTCATGTTGTGCTGCTTTCATACATAGGGCTGATAGATGCAGACTATAAACTATGTTTTGAATAATATTTTGCTATTGGCCTTGAACCACTTTAGAGTTGGCAATAACACATTTTATCCTCTGATGTCTCACTGTTCTTTTTTCTTTTTAGTTAAGTATTTAACCCAGTAGTTCGTAGGTGGATGGAATACCTTTTGTGCTCCTGCAGCTTGCTTGTTCCACAGAACATGTAACTAGAGAGGAGGAAAATGAGAAGGTGAAAGGAAAGTTTTGTTTGGGGAATGGCATTTGCCTTGAGTGCTCCTAGGGTTTGGGGGGGGTTGGTTGGTTAGTGTACAGAATATTGTGGCATGTTTATGTAAAGTTAAGCCATTGCTTGTACTATATAAGTCTAATCATAGAGTGGAGACAGCTGCTTGGGTACCTGACAAAAGAATTAAAAGAGGAAAAGTGAAATACTCTGTGCAGCTAGGCTATTAGGTAGGTAATTATTACTATGCACTTCATATTAATTATTGCTGCCTAATAGAAAAACTGCTGTTGAACTGACCAAGCTCTATTCCTTATCCACATCTCAGCTGCTTTATTTCTGCTCTGTTCCCAATTCAAATTTTTGCCATGTTTGTATCACCTTTATTGAAGAAAGAAGCATAGGTGATATGGAAGGAGAAGGTAAACCTTTGCTCACCCCTAAGTCATTGCTCCATATAGAGTCATATGCTCCTCCAGCTCTCATTAGAAACAAATGAAAGGGAAAAAAAAATAATACAAAAATGTCTTAGGCTGTGCGAGAATTATGAAAAAATCCAGTATTGCCCTGTCAGCCTGTCAGCTAAAGAGAGGGAAAAGGAGCAAACTGGCTCCTTAAAAATATTTGTTTAATTAAAAAGAACAACATTGCATCATTATCCTTCTCTTTTTTTATATATGTTTAGTTCAGTCTGTTCTTTGGTCTAGGCTTAAAATATCATTAGTTTGGAAAAAAGATAAATGTTTGGCAGCATTTGTTTAATATATTGAAAAGACCTAGTTTTAAAAAATCCCTTTTGGCATTAGTGAGATTATTATTTTGGTAAGCCTATTGCTGCCTGTATGTATAATTCACTGCTGCTGTTTTGTTTGTTTTTTCTCTGTTGCATTTAGGTTATCTAGTTTCAGATACAATCTATTAAGCAGAGTATTTTTCAGTAGCTGAGGTTTTCCCACCTGTCTACCCTAAAACACCTGCAACATATGTTTGTGTAACCCTGCAATGCTTTGTGGTTTGGGCCTTGAGAAATTCCCCCAGAGCTTTTTTGCTTATAAACAGCTGAGCAATTCATTTCTCTAATGACGAGTGCTTTTCCCTTGGCATTGAGGCAATAGCATGTTCACTAAAATAAGTCTCATTTTTCATCAGACATATTGAAAGTCTTTTTTCTTTGTTGTCTCTTATTCTGAACCTTCAGATTTTGTGCAAAACTGTATTTGTTTTTTTTTTTTCTGTTAATAATACTAAAGAGGGAGGAAATACCTTGACAAAGAAGAAAAGAGTGTTGTAGAGATTCCTCCACTCGCACCTGCCTGTAAACTTTTACAAGTAACGTGCATTCAGATGGTGACACGTTAGGTTGCAGCAGTAACCTGCTTTTCCTGGTGTGTTGTAGAACAGTCTGCCTGTGACTTCTGTCACGCGCGAGTTTGCTTTGCTCTGTCGTATCTGCTCCGTGGGTAATGTGATGTGATATGTCTCTGGAGCCAGGCAGGAGAAGGGTTATACTAGGCAATTTGAGCATATGGAGCACGGTCCCTAGCTGGTGGGAATTGCTTTTCAGCGGTTTATGCAAGCTTAGGGAATCTCTGCTGCCTTCCGTGAGATTCTGACCACGGCATCAGCCCCCCTGCCTAGAAAGAGAGCAGGTGTGGGTGTACCTTCACTCGGCACCGTGTCTGGAGGTGCATAAAGCCAAACAGAAGGTCCCCAGGAACCTCCTGCCAGCCGTGGGAGCTGGAGTGAGTCAGTCTGGTGGTGGCTGGAAGGAGAAGCAGGAGGACGGGGTTAGGACTTCGGCAGGCAAAAGAGGGGGGAGCATTGTTTAGGCAAGGAAGGGCTCAGAGGCAGGAGTACCTCGGGAATACCTGAAACATGTTACAGCATCTCTTCCCTTTGGTCCGTGGCTAATACATTATGAAGAGAAAAAGTCCAAAATCGCATCAATTTCTATGTGTGCTTCTGTATCTGAATTTTGTACATTGTCCTTTTAAAAGTATAAATTGGGCATTTTCTCCTAGTGGAAACTAAGCTTGCTCTAGCTAGAAATTAAGATTAGGAGAATTATAAAACCAGCAAACGGCTCCTACAAAACGGGTGTGGGAAAGAGGGATTTCTAGTATTGGCACAGGCAGCTTTTCTCTCCAATTTTTACGCTCTCTTTCCTTAGAAGGGAAAAAATGTAAATGTGTTAATCTGTATAATGCCCTTGCACAATTTCTTGGGGGTATTCAACAAACTACTAATTTGAAGGGTTGATTTCACTGTCATTTTAACATTATCCTTTTAAGGAAAAATATTTTATCTGAGGTACAAGTCAAAATACTTACATAAATTGAAAAAGAAAAGTCAAAACTTTACTTGCCTAAGTAATTAAAAATGCCCAGAGGATCACTCTAAATTGCACCGTATAGGAAAAAAATGTGGTTACTGTGAATGTTTTAAACAACAGAGCTATGTGAATAAATTTGTTTAGTCTTCACTCCTAATACATGGAATATAGGGGACAGCTCAGATTGGATGCTTAGAGAGGGGAATTAGTTTAAAATTCATAAGGAGGAGGCATGGTAAGTGTGTAGGTTTTCCTTTCTGCTTCTTATATTTAACTTACTGAAATGGTTAAAAATAATATAAAATTTAAAGGACAATCACAATGACATAAATATCATGATCTTCATAAAACCGTATTTTTTGCTGCCTGAATTTCAGAAGTATTTAGAATTTCTGTGATGATACTTCACAGGTACTTGTCTGCTAACATACCTGTCAGGTTGGGTTTTTTTAAATACTGAAATTTTCCAAAAGGATATCTCTGTAGTGTTAGAGAAGGCGTTGCAGCAGTAACTCTTGGTATTTACTGTCTTGCGTTTCTAATGTTTTTTCAACAGCAGTTTTTGTGAGCACTTTTTTTTCATGGCGTGTAATAGTACATTAAACTGCTTCTTCCTTTGATACTTTTAAACCTCAGAGGAATTTAAATAGGCCTCTGTGAAAGTAATGCTTGAGCCTCATTCATATGTTTGAATTAGATCATTATTCCTATTAATGGCTTTAAGTGCTTAGGTAGTAGATCAGCCTTTCGTGTCTTGAATTGCTTGTCATTTCTGCATAAATATGTTTCAAGATACTGTTCCACATGATCTTTTCCTCTTTTTTTTGTTAAATTCAGAATGTATAATAATCTTTTTTTGTTGTTGTTTATTAGGTGATGGAAAAGAAAATTAAATGTTTTTGCTAAGTTTAAAATATGTACAGAGTTAATGGAAACAAATTGCAAAACTGGCTAGCATCTGATAACATCAATTTTTCAAATGCAGTCTTATAACTTAGAAGCGTCTGTTATTTTAACCATCTCTTGCTCTTCCACCTGGTTGAAATGGTCATCAAGACACATAAAGAAAAAAGTTCTATAATTCACGGGAGAAAAGTTGCACTGATTACACACACAGTAGTCGCAGAACCATCAGTTATCATCATCACATCAGATTGGATTTGATTATCATAAAAATGCATTGAATTACCAAACTAGAGCAATAGTAACTAAAGTTGATTCATTGTTATTGCTGTCAGTTGATGAGGACTGACGTACAAGCCATATGAATGGGCAGGGTTATGCAAAAATTGTTTTTATAACAGAAGGAAAATGTAGAGCGGCCGTTACAATGTGGGTGGGAGGCTAGATGAGGATTTTTTTAATGCTTGTCAAATAGCTTTTAGTCGTTTCATTTTTTAATGAACATCACAAACAGGATGTATTTTTAAAATGCTTAATGTGTTTCCAAAGAAAGAAAATGAGACATTTCATACAAGTTTAAATCTGACTGCAGGACATGATCTGGAAATTCCCAGCCTTAAATTTGACCCCAGAAATCATCCTGGCCTTTGATATCTACCACCTCTTTAAATCTTCTTCTCTCCCTTTTTCATCTTTAAAATGTAACTCCTGTATCCTCCTCCAAAAATAAGTGTTCCAAGGAAGGAGGCTTATCTGCAGTTACGTGGAAAATAAGAAGATAAGACTATGGATACTCCAGTCTGTAATGAAATCTGGAGGGCAAAATTACAACACGTGAAACTGAAAGAGCTGAAGACTGACTTTTTAAAAAATAAAATGTACTCTCACCTCTGAGTGACTGTTTTGGAAAGGTCATTGCATGGTTCATTAAAACTATATTTACTGCCAGAAGGATTTAAGACAGCAGATCAGAATATAAGGCAACAGCCTATGAATGAATAAACCTTTAAAACAAACACTTGGAAAGTATTTAGAATCTGTTTTACACAATGTATCTGAGCATTATGCAGAAATTTACTATTTTGTTTGTTGTTACACTAGAAATTCTTTAAGCCATTTCTTTTCTCATTTATATATATACATAATTATATATAATATATATAATATATTTTATAATGTATATTATATATATTGTAATATATATATAATTTTTATATATATATAATTTATTTTTATATATATATATATAAAATTAAAAGGCCTCTCTGTACCTCTGTTATTTTGGTTTCATCTGTATGCAAATTTCTTTTACTTAATTTTACTTAATTAAAAAAATTTACTTAATTAAAAAATATTTACTTCCCCCTCCAAATAACATCTTTCAGGATGCATTAATTAGATCAAGATACTTCATGAATATACTGTGGTCTACACTTAATCAGTGTTCAGTGGATCATTAGGTCCAAAAAAGGATGATTTCAGAGCTACTGAAGACAGTGTGCTTCAGGGAAGTAGTTTCATTGTGGCAGAGATGGACACTAAAAAGTAGCTTCTGGTTTCAATATTAATTGTATACATTTTGTTATAGGAGAGCAGTTCTTTATTCATGGTTTCTCTTTTGAGTAGGCTGAAATTTGGAGAAAAAAAGGCTGCGTGTGCCATCTTGTGGTAGTGTTCAGCTTGTCTCACTGAATTTAATTCTTTGCTTCATGGAAGCACTGCTAGTGATGCATTCAGTTCACAATGTTAGCTATAGTTTCTCCTTACTGTTCCATTTCCTGTTACTGTACTTCTCGCTTGAGCTTGCAGGTGGTGGAGTTCTTTACCTGAGCTGAAGGAAGCAATCACATTGGTATCTGAACTTTTCCAAGAATGTTTTATTTAGTTAGAAGTGTTACCACTGCAGCTGACAGGCCCATCACCATGGGGAAGAACACTAATTTCTGTGAGCACAGAGTGGACTTACTGATAACACTTGGTGTTATTTTAAGTATTTTAAGACTTCACTTTTATGTAACTGGCATTACTGCCTTGAGAAACCAAGATCCTGTGAAAAGAAATTATTCTTTAAATTTCCGATCTTCATTGGTGAACATACTTCTTGTCTCTGCTTTAAATCTCTCAGAAAATTCTAATAAGGTTATTTTTTGTTTGGTTTTTTTTTTTAGAGAAATCCAAGACCAGTGACTCATCAATTCCAACAAAATTTAGATTATTACAAAGCACGTGGAGCAGACTTGATGAACAAAACGCGGTGAGCTATTTCTGAACATGTGTTCAGTGAACTAGGACCTTACATAAACAAAATGTTTTGGAAGTCACTTTTATCCCAAACAGGAATTACGTAAGCAGTACCAGAAGCACATATTTATTTAATGACATTTATTTTAAATCTTTACCTTGCTTATTATTACATGAAAAATGAAAGATTTACAGCTATTGCTGCAGTCAGCTCACTGGCATTTTTTTGAGGCTAAGAACATTCATACTCAGTGACGTGTGTACTAAAAGCAGGGGGTAAAACGTTGCCAATGTGAGTTCTGTAGCTGATCGACTTCGGATAATGCATCTAATCGCAGCCTGGACTATCCCATGTACCAGGAGCTGTTTAAAGTAATTTGAATTATGTAAATCCAATCTGAAGTAATTCTTACTAAACTTTTTTGCAGCATTGCTCTCTTGTTTTAGAAACAGCTTGTGTCAATGCTACTTAAATTCCTTGTTAAGGCTGTTTTACCTGGTGGTCACAGGTGTCGGAGTGCCCTTGCCCTGACTGGGTGGCCACAATGCCAGTTGCTGGTGGCTGCTGGTGACTGTGGGGCAAACCAGCACGAGATGCAATGCCTTGCTTCAGTTGATACTGTCACAGGCAGTTTCTTGGGTTGCATGTGGCCCCAGCCATATGCTGTGCCTGCTGATTCATAGGAGCTTCATGGCTTTCAGATTTTTGCACCTCTGTCAAATTCTGTTTAAATCAGTTACATTGAAAGTTAGCTAAAAATTAAAACAGAGTGGATTAAAAAGCTCTTAAAATTGAGAAAGGAACAGAAATTAAAGCTGAGTAGAGAGACTGCGGAAGTATCTTTTTTTAAAAAAGAACAGTCTTTAATGTTGGGTAAGAGTGTCAAAAATTTCTGCATTCTATTGCATTTTTTTAGTGTTTTTACTTATTATTTTAAAAAGTGGTCTCAAGAGTTGCCTAAACTTGAAAAACAAGTTATTTGAAACTTCCAAAGGAAATATTTCAAGGATTTTGAAAAAAAAAAAAAAATAAAAATCATGGAGCCCAAACAAAAATGACACTTGTTGGAAACCTAAATTCCAAGGAAACAAATGTCCGTTAAATGGATGTAGGAATATAAATTCACTGCACACATAGATACAGGATACACACCAAAAGAGAGAAGAAATGGTTTAGAATAGTTCAGGAATAACTGGAATAAATTTATTTGAACATGGGAACATTTAGAGTAGGTCAAATGTGGTAAATCTGTTTAGATGGGACTAAAGAGAGAACTGGAAGATGTAACAGTAGGAAACGTTTCTGCAATGAGCAGAGATATGGATTAGCTCAGCTACTAGATCTTTTTCATCTTTAATTCCACAGGCTCAACTATAGATTTAAAATATCTTGGCAAATCTCTAATATATATTGCTTATTTTGTCACATATAAAACTTTTTAATCCATCTTTTCATATATTTGTCCCTCATCTATCATAATGGCTACTTACTGAAGAGAGAAATGCTTTTGAATAAGGCTTGCTTAAAACAAAACATTTTCATCTTAGCAGAAAACTGCAGAGATTGAATCATCTTCCTCCTGCTGGTTTAAAAATACACCATTCACAGTCAAGGTCAATGATGCTTATTGTGATGAAACAAAATTGTTTGCTTCATAGATGGAATTCACGTCTCTTTGATACTCTTATTTTTAAACTTACGCCTTGCTTTTAAATGCATCTGCTGCTAACTCTACAACATAATCAATCAGCATTTTTCTTGTAATTGTTGTGCATGTCTGGTACATTTAGATGGCTAAAATGTAGACATTGGTCTGTGTTCAATGACTGTAGTCATCCTTTGCATTACTATATCAGACATTTAAATGGTAAGAAATAGATACCTTGTTCTTCTTTTCCTGAACTTCGGTTCAGTTTTAATGTACCTCCGCCAGAGATCTGACACCTCACTATTGTTCATTTTCTGAAGCTGTGATTCAGAGAAACTGCACAATAGATTTTACTTCAGAACACTTTTATGACCAGCTCTTGACAAGAAATTTAGATACCGTCATTATTTATTTTTCATGTATGTTCATGTGTAAATGTTCTGAGCTGATCATTAGCAGTGTCAGTTCATAGCAGAGCCAATCACACACAGGCATTAGGAGCTGTGATAAGTATCCTTTCTAGTTCTCAAATAATTCTAAAACATTTTTGCACTTTTTTGTTGAAAACATTTTTTTTAAATCATATTTCAGACATAATGGCTTAGAGAAGATTTTTGGTGTTTACTGTGAAGTGTAAAGTGAAGTTTCTCAAAAAGTCTCCTTCCAACTATCTGAAAAAAGCAAATAAACTAACTTCTAGTTTACATATATGTCAAAGCAGCAAATTAAACAGTGTAGAAGGAAAACTGATACTTTTTATTAAGCAAAATATAGCTGGGAAAAAAAAGAAACATGAAAGAAACAGGCTGGTGTACACAAATATACAAGCCTCTGTATAAGATTGTCTCCTGCACCTGTGGACCATCATGAGTCCAATGATGCAGCTGGCTCAAAGCATCCAGTGGCTTTGTTGTTTGTGTAGCCTGCCAGAGAAAAGGATTTACTTCCAGTAAATATTTTTTGTGGAAAGTCAAGAGTTTTTTACTAATTGTCAAGGTTCCAGACCTAGAGACAACACTAACCTTTGGACTCAACATGCAAGCAGTTATCTTCTTTCTCAGGTGATGTTTCAGGTGAATGAGTAATATCGACCACCTCTGATTAGTTTCAGTAGACTGAGGGAAACAAGTACACTAAAGTTTGGATTCTGAATCTTGACTGTTATTACTGGTATGGCCCCTGAAATCAATGATGTAATTAGATTAATTGCAAATTGCTGAGAACTGATTAGTATCTGCTAAGCCAGCATCTGACATTTCTTATTCCACCTTCAAAGCTACAGTCTTCATTTTCTTTCTGGAATGGAGAAGACAGTAAACAAAAGGCCCTGTGCTGCCACGTGTATGTGATGGAATAGAAAAAATTCATTTTTTTCATTAAGTGCCTATACCTTGGGGGGTTGGGGTTGCAATACCTTGGGGAATTGATTAATAACTGAATCTGCTAGGTAATAGCAGAGTAAAATTTAATAGAAATAAACATTGTACCATGTTTATTCCATAAATTAAGAAGCAGCACTTTGTCCCAGTCTCTGTGCTGCTGTTCCTCCTAAAAATTGCTAAGTGCTATCTTTCATCAGCACCAGTATATGGCAGAAGGGCCCCATACAGCTTGGGGATGTATCTCATGAGTGTGCAGGCTCACATTCTTTCATCTGCTGTCTCTCATTTTAACCATATCTATTCTGAGTCTAAACAACTCAGCTGTTGTTATTTTCTGGATATGTTCTATATGTGTGCATGCTTTTATATTGTGTAGTCTAAAAAATATATATGGAGACAAATAGGGAAATGATATGAAAAGAAAAAATCAAAATTACTTTTCCAGGTGCTTGCACAAGTTATGAGTCACCCATATTAATTCATTTGTCATTTCTTTTTAGTTAAGCTTCCCCAAAACATTGCAAAACATTTTTTTTTTCCAGTACAATGCCTGTATTGTTTTCAATTACATGTATTTCTTCAAATTTTCTGAAGACAGCTATTAATGTCTTTGAAGTACAGATCAGTAAAATAAAACCTCAGGAGTGGAAAGGTCTCTGTGATTGTGATATACTTCTGTGAAGGGTATTTCAAGCATTAATTATATAAAGCAGGAGAATATTGCTTGAACAAATAGGAATGGCTTTGCTGATCCCTGGGTTATGTGAACGCTTCTACTGGGAATTAGAAGCTTCTTTGCCTCTTTATTTTAGACAGATTAAATGGTTCGACAATTTCCTCATTCTTAATGTTGCATATAACTGAAGTGAATTAAATAGCCACTGTAGTTAAAAATAAAAAGTAACAATGATAAGGGTCATGATCCAGTATATGTGTTATATTCTGAAGCCATTCTTCAGCCAAAATCACTTTTGAAATCAGGATTCCCGTTAAAAAGCTCGTGGCTTGAAATAGCTGGGCAGGGCAGAAGGTGAAGTAAAAGCAGGAGACATCTAGCTCTGCCAACCTAAAAATACAGTCCAGTGTTAGTTTTGCTTATTGAAAGAAATGCTCGGGTTTGAGTTATTTTAAACATGTAAGAGAATTTAATGTACCAGAAGTAAATATTAAAGCACTCTTTGCATAAGAAGTGCAAAAAGTCAGTTTTATGAAGTTTTCAAGGCTTTAGAGCCTAGATTGCTTTTTGTCAACATTTTCATTTTTTTCATTTAAAAAGGTAAATTAAGAAAATTGTAACAAACTTGCTTTGCTTGGCGTTAGTCCACATTTTTCAGGAAGAAAGGGCCGAAAAAATTTGTCCACTACTGGTTGGAAAAAACTCACACCACATGCAGTCCATGTGGGTCCAGTGTATATTCCACTGTGACTGGTAAAATGCTCCCTTTGTCATGCTCAGATCTGGGATTTTTCCCCCCATTTTTGGAGAACAATGCATGCATTGCTCTGTCTGTCCAAACTTTTGGCAAGGATGTGATGATTTCTCCCCTCCTTTTTCCAGTGCCAGTGCTAAGGCCGCCCCACTGAACATTAACAAGGTCTCCAACAGCTTACTGAATTTTGGCCGAAAGCTCATTGCTCCAGCTATGGCTTCAGGCGGGGCTGTGGGTGCTCCTGCCGGCGGGAGCAGCTGTCCTCCCCCTGCAATGCCCATCAGAAGCGCAGTGGAAGCCCCCCAGCACCAGCAGCACCACCACCACCAGCACCACCACCACCACCACCAGCACCAGCATCACCAGGCACAGCAGCAGAGGATGATGAAGTCCGAAAGCATGCCAGTTCAGCTGGGCAAAGGTAAAGGTGAAAAGTACGGAAATGCTGTGACAGAAGAAAGCTTTCTCATATGCCTTAAGGACTGAAGAAAGTCCTTTTATTGGTTTTATATTGATGGGTGCATACTTGGAAGAAACAGAAAAAAACAGACTTTCAGTAAGCAGGATGTCTATGATATAGATAGCATATTTGCAGTGTAATAAAGAATTAGATGGTATCTCAGGAATGTACAAATACTATCGGAAGTTTTGAACCTTTAAAAAATATTAACCAGAAGTTGCATCAGACATGCCAACAAACTACATTGTTACCATAAACATTAGCCAATTAAATTTTCAGTCTTTTAAGTGCAATATTTCTTTAACAGTAAGACTAATTTCATTAGTTTTTTCCGGTTATTGTCACAAATCCCATACATAACAATATTAGCTAAATACGAGTGAAGGAAGTTAGATCAATTACAGAGTAATTCTTAATAAACAAAATCTTATTCCCTTTAGAAATTGTGGAGCTTATTTGAGAAGTTATTTGAACAATAGCATGTATTTGCCTTTTAATAATTTGTGATGGCTCTCTGCATTTTCTCTCTTTAGTAAATACTACTTCTTTTTCTTGAGCCTTTTTTTTATATTTCTCGGGAACAGATTATTCAAACAACAGTCACAAGCTCAGCTTCAGTAGTTGTTTCCTATACTGTGCCATGCTCAAGGTGTGTTATTGCATTTCATTTTCAAACAGCCTATGGCAGTATGTCCTTTGCAAGGACTATTAGGGTGATACAGTATCTGCTGCTTCTAGCAGCTCACCCTAGGTAAGGGTTATGAATTTGAGGGCTGGTGCTCGTTGCCCGGAACCATTACGTAGGATTGCATCATGTTTTTCACCAGATTTGAAAGTGTCTGAGAAGGGAAATAAAACTTTGTAGCTCAAGTTAGTGTCCTGACCCACATGGTCCAGAGTTAGTCCTTTCATGATGCATCACATCTTCAACAGACATGGAGGGAGCAGAATTGAAAGGTGCAACCGTTCTCTTGAAGCAGGGAGATGCAGGCTCCCCTGGAAGGGCCACTGAAACTGCTTGGCAAAATCCACATACACAGCTTCCCTCAGAATCCTAGAACAACCTCAGAAATTGCTGGAGCAAGGGTTTTACAATGCAAGCATAAAACTGAAATGCAGTGAATCCTTGCAAATCCTGTTCACATCAATGGAAGTAAAATTAGGTGTGGAACAAAATTATTTCCACAGTTTTGGAGAGGCTCTTCTGTTTGCTTTTTTAAAAAAGTTTTCCATAGTTCCCTTATCACATGATTCTTTTTTTTACCTTTTAGGTTGAAAAGTGGTCCTTGGGTGGTTATTTTCCTTTCCCTGCTTAAGATGAAAAAAATGTAAAATTTGAAGCAACTTCTGTAGGTGGAGTCACTTCTAGCTTAATCTTATCTAGCTGGTCAAGGATGACCCTGTTTACACTTGTATGTGACAATTAACATGTTGCATCATCCAGAAATGCGTCTGACACTTTACATACAAGAATTAGAATTAAAAATAGTAGTTTTGTTTGGTGGTTGTCGTGTACAAACTGTGCACATATTTCTGCATCAACAAGAATATGGAGATGTGGTAAAGTTACCAAGAAATTACGCAAATTTATGACGTAGGGCACAAAGAATTTTCATGGTAAGAGGAAACAAAACCTACCGCAGCGCTTCAGTACCTGCAGCTTCCTCTCACCCTATTCTGTATGTCCGTATTCAGTACAACACTTGCAGAAGGAATTTAAAGGCATCAAAATGTAAATATAGGGTTTTTTAATCAATTGAGGTGACAGTGAGTTTTGTTTTACATATTAGTACAGTTATCATTATATTGCCTCTAGTTGGGTATAAATTGTGAATGACGGCAGCTAACTAAGTTTGCAAGTGCCGTAATCTATAGTTTTAACGAGTAGCCCAGTTGGCAATGGAAATATAAAGTCTCTTAGAGGCTGCCCAGTGAATTCTTTCTGAATTAAGTTTAATTGTAGGGATAGCTTAGCAAAAAAAATCTGTATTTGCAATGACACTCTGGCAGAGACAGGTTGAAAAGACCCGTTTGAAGCATGATGCAGATACCTTTGTGAAAAACACAGCACCATCTTCATCATGCCTTAAAAATAAGTCTTTTCAGTCCTGTGCAGAAGGGCAGTATCACCACTTCAAGAAAATGCTGTAGGGCATCTCCAGTGAACAAAGGCACTCCCCACAGCTTTGAGAAGTTGCAGATACTTCTATCCCAGGCATTAGGATTTAGGATATATCCATACCCTGAGAAGCTCTCATTCCATTCCTGTTTGTGATGAACTTCGCATGCCTTTTTTCCTTCTGCAGTGGCTTTTTTCAAAGTCTGGATTCTGCTCTAGCTTTCGAGTATCTAAAAGGTACTTGGTTCAGTCTGTAACTATAAGACTCCCAAGTTACTGAGTAGCTATTTGTCTTCCTGTTCTTCAGCGTGTTTTCAGCTCCCTTCAACCTCCTCGAGCTTGTTTTTTTAGCTGAGGTAGGCAAAGGCATGGATTTAGGATTTAAATGTATAGACATTTGCACTTCCAGTTGATCTAACACTCACAGATGCTCAGTTAGACAATATAACAGGCTGCAGTGCTGTAAATCTGAGAGGCCTCAAGTCATAAAAGAAGTTATCCATTTTTCTCATATTGTGCTATTCCTTTCAGGTTTTGAATGCTCAAGTAGTACTAATAATTTAAATTAGTATGTAGAGGGTTATAAGTTTGAAGAGATTAAAGTAATTGCTTGATCTACCCTTTTATTAAGTGTGAAGATGTCCTTTGTAACAAAACATCTTGCAGGACTAGCAAAATAATCCTGTCCCAGCTTTAACAGCTCTGATTAGAGACAGTTGCTGCTCACAAACCAGCAGCAGTGGCAGGTGTCATTCGTGCTTCCACCTCCAGGGACAGCTTGTGCTGTGCTCTAGGTGAGGAATGGTTGGTTTACATAATTGATAGCAATTATTTCTCACTCTGAAGTTTTGGTACTTGCTGAATTTCTTTAAGGAAAAAATAATATAATTTAGATACACAGAAAAACAGCAGATTAATATTGGGAAAAAAAACCAACCAAAACAAAAACAAAACCAAAAAACCCCAAACCATAATTGCAAGCCTCTAATTCCAGATGAGTCTTAAACATCACAAATCACAGTTAAATGAAGTATCCAGACACCTAATTGGAAATTCAGTTCCTCCTAATAATATATTAATCCCATTCAGCCTGTCCTCAGCACAGAAGACTGGGTATCATTACTGGTTACTTATGTATTAGCAGGTAGCCTGCTAATACAAAAGGGATTAAAATATTCTCTTGATACTACACAATGAAGGAATTCATTGGCACAGAGGTTAAATTCAAATCCTGAGTTTGCTGGATTGTCAGTTGAATTTGTTTTCTCGAAAGACAAAAATACTGATAATTACAAAATCAGGGGAAAAAAGCAGAATTGTTGCCCTTTGCATTCCACTAGAATTACTGAGCGTTCAGAAACTGCATGCGCTTTGATTACCAAATGGCCGTGTGTTCCCAGAAAAAAAAGCACTTCTCTTTCACTTCTTCCCTCACACTGCCAGATACAGCTGTCCTTCTAGGTCCTTTCGTGCCGAAACCCAAAAGGCTTTTGATTTTAATGCCACTTTATCACAAGGACACATTAGAGGACCAGTTTGAAGATGAAGTTCTGCCAAAACTGTGATCAGCTATTTAAAGTGTTTCCAGACTAGTGTTTGTTTTTATAAGTTGATACTTCTGCAGTGTTTGTTGTAACATGAACAGAATTTCCAGAGTCACCAAATATGGCCTAAAGAAATTATCTCCATATTTAGAATTATTTATGAATTATGTCTAGGAAATGAGAACACTTTTTCAGAAGGAAAAAGTTGTCCTTACTGATAGCAGAAGTGAAGAAAAATGAAAGAAATAAAATGCTGATTAACAATTTTTTTTTCCTTTTTTAAAAAATATAAATATACATATTCTTAAGTAATTATGACTTTTTATTGACAGTGAGAATACGATGCTCCCAAACTAGCAGTTACACTGTCGGTGTGAAGTACCAGAAACAAAATGATTTAAATTGTGTATTTTAGTTCAGATTTTGATATAATCATCTTAAAAACACTGGGTTTTTGCACGTGCCTGGCTGCAGCACGTAATGGACTGATGATGGAGGCCTCCCGTTCCTCGTTGCCTGCGCTCCCGGGGTGTCCTTGGTGTTCGGAGCGGGGCGTTCCAGCTGACAGCCCTCCCGCGGCTGGGGGCTGGGTGGGGGCAGTGGTGGGGGTCCCTGCTAACGCTGTGGTTTGCTCCCCAGGCGAGGCCGGCGCAGGCAGCGATGCCGGGCTGCCCGCCCCAGCCCAGCGGCCCCCGACACTCCCAGGTACGGCTGCCGCGGCCCCAGCTCCTCTCTCCCCCCGCCACAGCCTCGCCCTCCGGCCGCCCACGCAGGTTTTTTCCATGCGTGGTGTCTCCATCCATCGCCATTCTCCATCCACCGAGTGGCACTGTTGGCTAGAGAGAAGAGAGCGGCTCGGCTCCATCGCGCCCTGACCGCGCTGCCTGTGGTTGCATTCGCTGCACACCAGCCTCATCCGTCCTCGTTACAAATCTGTGTTTGCCTCGTGCTTCGTGGTCCATTTCGCACTTTGTCATGTGGGGTGATTCGGTCGTCAGTGTCTCTTTCAGTGGTGTGACTTCTCTGTTGTTACATTTGAGGCAGGTATCTTGAGCTGGACATCTGTTTTAGTGCACTTGACTAAAGAGGAGCTTGCCTGCCTCAGCCTGGAGTGAGATGGGTACGGATTGGTGTGATGAGATGGCTTAAATAAATCTTAGAAGTGCTGGAAGCCTTTGTTCCAGTTCCAGTGTAGGAGAAAAAGGGAAACTAATTTATCTGAATTTTTAAAGTTTTATAAAACTCACATCATTCTTTTTGCAAATATTAATACTCTACATCCTGACTATGGCAAATACAGAGTAATAGATGAGCAGATCTGAATGGTTTTGCATTATAGATCATGCCTTTCTTCTGTTCTTCTTGGAATCTTTGTCCTTACTCTCCTTATAGCTGTGAAAGCTATTATTTTCCTCTGTAGGGGGCAGAGAATGAGCCATCAGTTTTGTATGTCTTTTGTGCGTTTTCCTGTATTTTAGTAGAGACCTCCAAAGTTCATTACTACCTCCCTTATAACTTAACTCAAACTTGGTACGACCCACAGCTTGCTTTTCTTTCATTGTGAGTCTTCTACACACCTCTCGTCATTATTGGTCACATTGCATTTAAAATTTCCTTCTCCTTTTCAAGACATTGCATGTCTCCACCCTCTGCCTTGCCAGCAATACCAACAGTTTGGTCCCTTTTCCCACTACCACATCTGTGTATTTTCCAAATGGTTTTGAGGCAGAGCATCTGTAACCCTGGAGCCAGCCCCAGTACCTTTAGCAACAGGCGAGGAGTGAACCAGTTAGAAGCCAGCACATGGAGGTAACACCGCTCTTTTTTGCCTCAGAAATGGATGTATTTTTAGTGCAGGAAATCCTCTGCATCATTACTGTGAACTATTTATGCATTTTAGTGTGCATACATATATTTTTGAGACATCCTACGCAGTAGTGTGTTCTGACTGCTTCTTACGTCAGGGATCCTTAACTATTTGTTCTGTGTGCCTCATAAGCATTTGATTTCTATGCTTGGGGTTTCTTCAGCCTGTTTCGTATTGGCTTTAGGACCTTCTGGTATACACTTAGATGATCAGAGATTAGATTTCTCTAATCTCCTTTTAAGGAGACGTAACCTGTTTATCTGAGATTGATAGAATGAGCAGAGGAAAATGAGAGTTTTGATTCAATTATATTCTTAGGTTGCTGATTAAGCTGCTAAAGAAGAAGGAGATGGGTTTGGTTAGTTATTAACTCTAGTTTATTGCATCACTTTATATATTTTGATTCTACATGGAGGGTAAGAGTTCTGTTGTTGGTTGTGATTTTGGGGTTTTTGAGTTTTTGGGTTTCTTTGCTTTTACGTCTGAGGAATAATTCAGAATTATAAATTCTCTCAGGTGACCTTCTTGTTAAGCTATTGAGTGAGGAGAATGTACCACACTGTTTTTTAAGAAAGATGCAGAATCAGTAAGACACACAATAGAGAAGATACAACTGATATTTTGTGTAATCCTCCCAAGATCCTGAAATCTCTGCATTGGTGCTGCAGTGTTATTTCCAAAGTTACATGAGGGTTGTTAGTGCCTCAGAAATTGGTGCACACGTAATGCATCTGAAGGACTTCAGAAGCATCATGGTGTCTTCAGTTAACAGTTCTTGCAGCAGCTCCACTAAACTTCTGTGTTGGGAAAATGACAGGTGACTTTTTTGTTCCATTAGGGAAAACGTGTATGATTGGTATAACTTTCTCTCAGCTTTCTTATTTACAGTTGTAAAAATGATGACTCCTCTGGACATCAGAAAAGCCTATTGCAATCCAAGAACTCTGAATTATGACTGGCAACACCTTGTAATTATTCATAAGTGTTATTCCTTCTGATTTACTTAATTCTTAATCACATCCCCAAATAATCCATGTCACAGTGATATTCACAGGGTTGGAGTCAGAATAAAAATTTAGTGTTTCCTGACGATAATTTTCTCAGATATGCTTATTCATGCAGAGCGATCAGGTGCATCCTAAGATTGATTCTTACCTGGATATAAAACATACAGAAATAGTATTATTATGACTTCTGTTTTACTGCATCTCTATCTTAGTTTCATTACATCTTATATTGCTTTTATTTTTCATCTTCATTATATTTTATGGTTCATAAGAACCAGATTAATCAAAGCTCTTGGTGTCATTTGAGCATATTCCTTTTTAGGACAGTGGTATTGTTCTGTCCACAAAATCCCAGCTATACATATTTTGTTTGGTTATGCAAGTAGTTGCATATTCCATTCCTCTAAACTGTGATCCATCTTTTGCAGTGTAGCTGTTCAGTAAGCAAAGCAGTGGTGATAAAGATACTTCTCTGTCTTTTCAATTTGCTATTACATTTTGGATTTTTTTTTTTCCTCAGAGCTGAAAGACAGAATATAGAAAAAAAAAAATCCTTAGAAATAATTTTTCCATCTTTTTACCAATCTGTATTATTTCATGTGCATGGGTTCCTCAAATATGTTTAAAGTGTCCCTCCCTCAATGTTATCTGAAATTTTACCACATAATGTGGTCATTTGCAGGTGAAGTGGGTTAAATGCATGCCATATGGTGGAGGAGTATATGAAAAATGTACATTGCTCTTTGTTTCACTTTTTGTTTTCGTAATCTTGATCCTATGTGGAAGATACTGTCTTATTACTGGGATGGAAAAAAGAGCCCATTTAGTCTGGTTTATACATAATAAAATATTTTTTCATTGCACTTTATCCATCAAATAGATTTTTTTATGTTTAGTATTTATATTGGGTGCTCTGGCTTAGCTGTGATAATTTCTTCTATAAATATTTTATTTGCTAAAATAAGTAATTTCACTTGTTGCAAAACTATTTTTTTGCCTACTGTAAAACCACACTTCTACTGTAAACTGCCACTGTGAAATGCATGAAAAGTCTCATTCTTACATAAAGGCAACTGTAAGGATAATGGTGTTGCCAAGTGATGTGATTTTATCTTAAAAGTAGAAATCTTCTAAAAACTTCCTTGTGACTGAATTATTTCTACGGTTTGCTGTACGATGTTTTCTCCTTTTCCACCTCTAGAATTGTTTACAGAACTGGAGATTCATGTTCACCTGGTTAATTCATATCCCATTGCTCTATAAAATGTGAAGGCAAAAGTTAAGTGAGCTCTACAGCCTCCATCTCCTGCACTTTAAGGAAGCTATTCAGACTAAGTGGTAGGTGGTGAGTGACTAGAGGAAGGCTGGGAAGAAACAGAAAACTGCAGTTGAATGAAGTTGATGGGAAGGAAAGAATATATAAAGGAAAAAGTTGCAATAAGAAAGGTGCCGAAGCAGAAAAGGCAATGGTGGGGCAGGGAGCAGCTCAGAGCAAAGAACTACTAGTGACTGTCTGCAAGGGTGGCGGTTTCAGATTCAATCACAACGTTGCAAAGGAGATAAAGTTGCACCCATGGTGTCTGAATGATTTAGTTTCAGTGAATCATTCTTGATGCTCTAGAAGGTAGCATGAAAAGCACACACTAAAAAAGGAAAGGAAAAAGGGAGAACATAAAGAGACTCATCAGAATAGACAACAAAACAAAAAAAGGGAAGAATTTACAGCTGTAGTTTTATGTGCTATTGTAGGTTTTTTCAGAAAGGAAAATTCTAGAATTGCATTGTGTCATGCTGGGTTGACTTCCTCATAAACCTAACTGCAAGGTTTTTTAAAACTAACATATATCCTAATCAAACATTTTCTTAATGAAAGTTAATGTAAACTGACATATTAATTGTTTTTTTTTTCTTCTGGAACTAATGGAAATAAAATTGTAGGCTAAATATTTCAAAATACTTCGTGGGCCTCAACTGGAAGAAATGGTCCTTATCAAAGACTGCCTGACTGCATACAGTGTCATGGTGAAACAGCCCAGGCATCTACCCAGATGTCTTCGCTAAGACAGTGAACAACACTAGAATCTTTTGAAAAGCTGCATGAATAAGTATCTATTGAGTAGACTTCATCGAAATGTTTGTTAGTTAGAGATGGCCTTAAAATTTAAAGCATGAGAACTTACATTCTTTCACGAACTTAACTTACTTTTTCCTGTTGTAAGTCTAGATATTGTCATCTAGATGTTCAGTGTCCAACCCATTCTTGGAATCTGACATTCTTGTTCTTAGCTTTCTTTGCCAAGTTTTATAGTTTATTTGTTGAGAGAAAAAGGATTTCCTTTGCAGTGTTGATGACATCAGATTATTTTTTTATTGTTATTATGAAGTGGTACTTTTGCTCATTGTGCTGCACAGAGAAGTGAAGATCCTCAGTGTAAGGACATAATAGAGCATATATACTGAGATAGTATTTATATAGAGAGATATATGTATTGTTCAGCATATATATACGCTATATATAGTATATTTGTGTACATATCTATATATACAATAAGATTTTGTATTTTTCTCTCATACAAAAATTAAGTTCTATGTATGTCAGAATAGTCCTTCAATCCCACAGTGCATGCTGGCACATTTCAACATTTCATTCTGTGTTGAGCTGTCTGTGAATCTCAGTGAATGTCAATTAAGACAAGGAAATACTTACAGGGAAAAGAAACTGCCCATGGATTAATTCCTTTGTTACTTTATACTTGCCTTACAGGCCAAAGTTCAAAAAACGTTAGCTCTTCCCCAAGCACAGAGAGCTTGTCTGGAGGACGTGAATTTACAGGATCTCCACCTTTGTCTGCATCAAAAAAGGATTCCTTTTTCAGTACCATCTCCCGCTCCCGTTCCCAAAGCAAAACTATGAGCAGAAAAGAATCGGTGAGTTGTTTAACTTTTTAAGCTATTTTAATGTCACACTGCATTATGTGTTAGAGTCAATCATTCCTCTCATTCATCAAGCACTTGCACTTGAAAATGTTTCCCTAAGCACACATGAACCACAAAAGCAGAAATAAGCTATTTCAGCTTCTGTTGAGTAACATCTCCATTATGGCTTCCGTCCCATAATCCTACCTGAATGAAACTGTGAAAGTGCCACTTGCCCCTGAGAAAGAGAACTCCTGTAAGTTTATTTGCTTTGCTAGACTTTTGGTGTAGTCCTAAAGTTAATAAACAGTTCAGTGGGGAGCATGAATGCTCAGCAGAGCATTCAGCTCCAAACATGTCCATCTGTTGTCCCTGAAATTCCTTAATACATCAGAGGTTTCCCAGTGTCTGTAGCATCTGTAGTCTGCAGTCACAGTTCTATTTCTTGCACAGCTCTGACCTTCCATTTGGCCACAAGATACTGTTATTTGAACAGACTGTTTTCATCCAAGAAAAACAGCTCTTAGAATGGACATCTTCCAAAGAAATTCTCATCCCATCAAAGGTATTTTAGGAGCACTACCTTGGTAAACCTCATACACCATGGAGCAGGAGGATTCTTCTTTATATTATATACACATTTCCCATTGTCTTTCTGCTGATTAGCAGCCAGCTATGTAGTAGGTGGGAAAAAATTGTGGTTTTTGTAACACAAAGGCCTAGTGGTTTTCATCTTTCCATTTTCACAAATGTGTGCTTATAACTTCCTATTGATTTCAATAAATAGGAATTGTAATAACAGATTTTCCGTGTTACAGCATTCCTCAGGTGTTCAGAGGTACGTAGTGTGCAGAAGTTCAAGCTGAACATCTCAGCATTTTTGTCTTTAAACAGCAGAATATTTATTGTCACATCTTGTTTTAAATTTTATATTTAAAATGTTTTAACGAAATGCACAGCTTTGCACAACTTTGTTCAGCTTTTGTTCACTGAAAGAGAGGGTTTATTTCTTGTTCCACATACTTTAATGTTGCCTAAAGAAAAGCTGTGTTTTGTGGTTAGTCAGCATGAAGCTATAATTTTGGTTGTGTCCATTTAAGAAATATTGAGTTGAATTTAAGGCTAAAACAACAACATAAGATCTCTCTGCTTGTCCTCATGAGTTGAAGAAAAATTAGTATACCAGTATTGAATTTTTCTTTTTATATGGTTTAACAAGTTCTAAATCCAGCTTCTGTTTGCAAGTATTGTTCAGGCCAGAACTTGGGGTTTTTTGCTGTTATAGGGTTAAAGAATGATTTCTTCTTGATTCTCTAATAGGAGACTTAGAATAATTTTCCATTATAATATTCATACACGATTAGAATCCATTAACGATTAACATGTTATTCAGGTAAATAATTTCCCAAATTTGTGATATTTTATTAATGTTTTTTGCAATTATGTTGGACAACAAAATAGTCATTGGAACAGATCTCTAGTCCTTATGGTAATTTTCAGTAGATTGGTTATCACAATAAACTAAGCAAAGCATAAATTTTCAAAATAATTATTTGAACTTTGATGTATACTTTATATTGTAGCATTTTATGATTAAACAGTTATAAAAGGTTTTAGGCTACCAAAATCTGTTTCCTTATGTTCAGTTTTTGACTGACCTTTAATATAGGGAAAACGAATTTGTAGCAGCTCCAAGAGGAAATGGCTGTTCAAATCTGTTGCCTGTTGCTCAAGATGATGTTTGTTTTCCTGCATGTTTCATGATACCTGGTTTTCCATGTAGAGAAAAAAAACCCAAAGAGTTCCTCTTGAGGTCCCAAAATAGTTGCATCAGAATGCTCCACTCTTACAGTTGCTTCATTTACAGCTGTTTTCTGGAGGCAAAAGATGACCTGAAAACATAATGGGTTCACATCTTTGTTTTATTTATAAAACCAAACTGATTTACATTTTTACATTTGTCTCTAATTTTACAGATTATGTTGTTAAGTATTGGGGAAATTACCTTTGCTGGAGCATGGTCATATATCAATCACTTCGTAAAAAGATGCTTGTAAAACCACTCATTCATGGTGTAGCAGATGAAAGAGAATCCATTTCCCCTTCATCTTTGTACTTCTAATTAATGCCTTTTCCATACAAAGCAGAAATGGAATACACACATGAAAATAAAACCTTCAGCATGGAGTTATTTTCACAGACCAGAGGACATTACTGCAACGTTGTCATGGGATGATCAGGAATGTCATCATCACATGTAGCACCTGAAATACTGTGTCCAGTTCTGGGCTCCCCAGTACAAGAGAGACACAGACATACTGTAGAGAGTCCAGGGAATGGCCACTAAGATGATGAAGGGCCTGGAGCATCGCTCCTATGAAAAAAGGCTGAGAGAGCTGGGACTGTTCAGCCTGGAGAAGAGAAGGCTCAGGGGGATCTCATCAATGTATATAGATACCTGAACGGGGGTTGCCAGGCTCTTTTCTGCAGTGCCCAGTGACAGGACCAGAGGCAATGGGCACCAACTGAATCACAGGAGAACCTGTCTGAACATCAGGAAACACTTTTTCACTGTGAGGGTGACCAAGCAGTGGCACAGGTTGCCTAAGGAGGTTTTGGAGTCTCCATTCTTGGAGATATTCAAAAGCCACCTGGACACAATTCTGGGCAACCAGTTGTAGGTGACCCTGCATGAGCAGGAGGTTGGACAAGATGACCTTCAGAGTCCCTTCTGACCTCAACCATTCTGTGGTCCTGTGACAGGGTAAACTGGAATATGACTTGTCTAAATTCTTTCTTTCCTAAAGCCTGTCCAACAACCTGGACTTCTTCTGGGAGACTTGTAATCAAAATTGATACTTAACTTGATTCATTTGACTCCAAAAATAGGATGTGTCCATTTCTCATATTAAGGACTTCTTAAAGTAGTAACATTTGCATTATATTTGGTCTTCTAGGTCTCTTTTTTTCCTCTCAAATGCAAAGATCAATGGAATTACTGGTGTTGTCAGATGTCTCCTGTTTTATTTAGTTAAGAAAGTGAATCTACAGCCTCAGGGCTGAATGCTCAATATCACACACAATGTATTGGCAACCCATGGCAGCCTGATGGTTTTCATGTTGCTATTGAGTGGCACTCAGCTCTACATTAACATGAAGCCCACCAGCTTTGTTTGAAAGTCTGGTTTGTGCTCAGCAGTGAAATGGTTTCCTATCTCTTTATATATTTTGTGGCTTTTTGACAGGAATAACTCAGGTTGCAGTTTCTGGAGTTGTCTTCCCATAAACAAGAGCAGGAGCATTTAATATGTAATGCACTTCAGTGCCTGTTATCTTCTGGCATGGGTCAGTCCTGCTGAAATAAAGTCCTAGAAAACTTCCTCTCACAGCCTGCCTACTGCCCTCTCCTTTTTGGCACAGTTGGGAAATTGGGTGCATTTGTGGTCCCTTTATTTCTCATGACATTTCATGTACTTCTCCAGCAACCATTAAGGACAGTCTACCACTCTTTTTGGCAAATAGCAAAGCTGCTCGGACATTGATTCTGGCAAACAGGGCTGGCTGGTCTCAGTTTCTGGCAGATTATTCTGTAAATTGCTTTCAGACACAGAGATGTGCCAGAGAGGGAACTTTGAGTCAAACAATATAAACATTTTAAAACTTTCAGAAAACAAAAGCAGGAGAAAGATGGTTTTGACTGAAAAGAAAGTTTTTATTTGGAGAAACTATATACTTTAATAATATACAGTTATTTCTAGATAAAGGGCTTCAAATTAAGAGAAATCAAATGATCCATTTGGAAAATATGTTAGTTAAAAAATTCCCAAGAAGGAAACATTTCTCAGGAAAATCTGGAGCAGTTTATTTTCTTTACTAAAATTATTTACAGGCATGGTCAATCAGAATCCTTGTTTCGTAGCAAAAAACCCTAACACAAAAGTGTCATGCATCATGCTGATTTTGATTGCATAGACTTTTTAATTAAATCAAATTTGTCAACATATGCTATTGTCCCCACAAGCAGGCAGAAACAACTGTTACTGTCTGTGATGTTTGACTGATTTGAAGTTAGTTATGAGTACCCCTACAGGTTAGAAAATTAATGTGTGCCATTATTTTGAATTAAATAGGCATCTGCTCTACTGATTTAGGAGTCTGATTTGAAGCATTCAAGCTTGACAATTTTGCTGAAGTAGAAGTAGTGTAAAAAAAAAAAAAAAACAGAGAGTTAATAAATACTAGACAACCACACAAAAAAAATCATGCATGCAAAAATTCCCTTGAAGAAGAGCATGCCTTTTGTGCATGGTGCACATCTTGGAGACTTTTTATTCCCATATATCTTTTCCCTGACTATTATTTTTAAAACCTCTTCAAAAAGGTTTTAAGCGAAATATTTCTCAGTCATTAGTTACCCATTCTAAATACATATTTGAAAATACAAATGCTATGATGAAACATCCCTTTTTTATTAAGCATCATAAAATGTGCCCAGAATAAGTTAGTGTCACTTTGCAACAGCCAATTGCCTGATCAGTGTCTTGGATTTGTTAGGCCTAAAGTTAAAGACATGATCATTGTTCTCAGTAATATTAAGTTTAACAAACTTCAGTGCCTTAACATTTAACTGCAGTTAATACTGTAGAGCATTTGTCTTCCTTATTCTGATGTGATAGGCAAATTCAGACACCTGAAAAATGCAATTTATTTAGTACTTCAGTGCTTGTCTGATTTCAGGGATAGATGAAAAAAAAAATTAAATCTGAGATGCTGCCAGGTCATGTGAACAGAGTTCATAGAAAAACCTCTGAGATATTTTGGGAGTGTGATTCTTTTCTATGTTGCCTTCCTCAGGCTTCCACAACATGCTGTAACTCAAATGAAAGCTGAAAACAGTAGAAGGAAAAATAAGCTGCCTGATAGAGTTTTTTATTAGAAATACTTGCAAGTTTCATATAATTTAGTAAAATGACAGCTGTATGCATGAGTGGCAGCTTTGAATCCTAATGCTCCTTATCTTTTTTGGAGTGATTCATTTCAGGGAAAAGAAACTGTGCTGTGATAAAAACAGGAAGTTAATTGCTTAGAAAAAAAGATGAATAAAAACCCAAGTGGCTCTGCAGTGCTTTTTCTGTCATATTATGAGCAATAAACATGTATACAGAACAGATCTGTGGGGCCATTTGGAAGATTTTTTAAAATGTCAGTGATGTAAACTGTTGTCTTTCTCTGGTACGAGAGATTCAGGTACATGCAGCTGAATTATTCTTGCCAGTAACTTCTGCACAGAAGCAAATTAGAATGATATGATTTGAAAGGCAGCAGTAAGAACTTTTAAAATTATTGGTCAGCACTTTAAAACTGTCAGGGAGAATTTAAAAACTACCAGAATGATGAATGAATGAGACTACCAGCAATGTGTACAAAAGGATCAAAGTGACTTAGGAACCCAGAAGTGTGATCCTTCACTCTGCAGCAATCTTCTTACCAGCAGCAGCAGGTATAGGACTTGCTCTGTGCATCCTCTTTCCATATGTTAATCAAGAAGTTAATATTTCAGCATCCCAGTGGCAAAGGAAAATACATCTGGAGATCTATGTTAGACACTTGAGCTGCCTTTTTTTCCTTTTCAATAGAAATCTTATCCCTTCATCATGCTCTTTTAAGATTACACCACAAAATTACTGTCCATTTCTGTGAAGAGTGGAGAGACTTGTACTGAACTCTCAACAAAAACATGGACATAGATGAGAAACATCTCTCTAAATCTGGCTATTGTTTTAGGTGGGGGTTTTATTTTAGTGGAAAAGGTTTCTGATTTTTTTTCCCCACTCAAATAAATTGTAGGTGTGTGTTTAACATCTTGATTCTTATTTTTGTCTGTGTTTGGTTAAATCAAATAATTTCCTATAAAAACAATAAAACTTGTGTTTCTGTTCTTTTAATAAGGTACTATAAATGGTGTATATTTACAGTCCCTGCATAATCACTATGCTTAAGTTTTACCCTCCTTAAACTCTAAACAATGTAACCAGAGATTCTAAAAACCTTAAATAATAAGATCTTGATCTGGTCTGCATCTTCAGTCATGTTAGGAAAAATATCAAAGGTCAAATACATCTAGCCTGAACAGACAAGGGGTTAGTGAAATATTTTTGCAACTGATGCTTAAAAAAATTAAACTGAGTGTAGTATTAATATATATTTTAACAAATAAATTAACAAATTAATATATAAATATTAACAAAGCGTATACTTTGAGAGTCCTTCATAAAGGGCTGTGTGTATGTATGTTGGACTGTGCATATGTATATTAAAATGCTTATTCAGGCAGCAAAATTAAGAAGTATAATTACATAAATACATCACACCTTATCAACCATTTCAATAACATTCAACCAGACACTTTAGTAATATAATATTAAAGCATGCAGCATGAACATTATTCACTGCAGAATATCTGTATATTAATCATTCCATATCCATAAGCATTCAGTAGTACTGGCCGCATTGTTTCAAGCAGTCTATCCTCTCAAATCATGAAACGGTGGACTTTTTTCTCCTGCTCCCATTTCTCTTACATTTGCCATAGTGGGCTTATGCAGTCTTAAAGGCCAGCAATGTGTGTACTAGAAAGGCAGAGAGCCCATCAGATGTGATACTGAAACATAATGGAGGAAATGGGATTTTCATTCAGCTATGTGTTTATTTATAGCTATTTCCAAAATACTTGAAGTCATACCATCTAAATTAATATCTCAGGTTTATTATTTATTCTTAAAATAATATTATTTTATTATTTATTCATAATATTAATATTAAATAATGTTTAATATTATTAAATATTCCAATACTATTAAGTAAACAATGTCAACAACAGCACTGAGAGAAACCTTTTATCAGCATTTCTGTTCAAAGGGATAATTTCTGCTACCCTACAGCTCTCCCTGTTCTTACCTGTTCCCTTACTGTGTGAAGTACTACCAGATTTCTCAGTTGTTCAGTGCCTAACCATCCAGAATCCATTATGGAAAATGTTTTGCATTCCATAGATCTTCCAGCTTTTCATGGTTTCTGTTTTTAAACTGTCTCCACAGTCCCGTAGGGCAGTGCCAGCAGGTGGACTTGTGCAGGCAGCAGGTACATAAGTCCCACGTGTCTTGAGTCTGCTTGCAAAAGAGGTTTCTTTCCATCCCTACTTTCTTTGTCTCTAGGCAAGAGCTTTCTCTGTTATTGATGTTTATCCTTCTCCATCTTACTGCTAAGGAGAGATTATCTGAGCATAGTAGTAGGGTATTTTTAAGAGGAAAATATGCTCGGGTTAGATTAAAACAAGTCCTGCTCGTGCTCCAGTAATACAGTTGCTGGTTTCTAGCTCTGTGACTGAGGCTGGTGCACCTGGAAGCTGTTCCAGTAATAGGTTCAACAGTGGGAGCTGCTTTGGAAAATGTCCAAGCCCATAGTCCTTTGCCACTAATGTCTCCAGGCAAGGTGGGACATGGCAAACTAAGCTGACTCCAACAGCATGACACTGGCAAATTAACTTTGAACTGTTTAAGATGGAAATTCAACAGCAGGACCTGATGTTTAGAAGCTGTGAGCCAGAGTTTTCAGCTATTTTCAGGATTTTAATTGAAATTAAATGGATCTGTCAGGGGGCTATGGAGATCCTCTGAGGCTCCATCTTTCACTTTCTTCCAAATGTCTCTATATGTAAATAGTTTTAGCTTTGTTTTAAGAGACAATAAATCAAATAAATACATCAACACAATAAAACAGATACTTTCCCTCAAAGTCACTAATCTTCTTAGTGACTTTATAATAAGTCTTATTATAACTAAATATTTATTATAAATAAATATTTTCTACCTTGCCAACCTAATAAAACTAGAGGGCAGGGAAGAGAGACAGAGAGTTGTTCTAGTTTGGAGGAGGAGGAGAAATAGCTGACCATGAGTTCTTAATTCTTATATTTCAGAAAAACTACAGATATATAATGTATAAAATACATATGTATATGTATTTCACCCATTTTCAAATTTTAAAAGAGTAAGAATAAATAATTTTCTTTGCATTGAAGAAGTGTGGGTCTGCTTACACAATGCTCACTCTAGAACGTTAGAAATTTGAATGTTGGAAGAGACAGAGCTCCTGGGTCATTGGCTATTCTGAATCAGAGTTGCAGCTAGAGTTTTGTTGGGTTTTATTCACCATTCTATGGCAGTTTGTTTTAAAGTATAGAAAGGCTGAAAATTTTATTTATTCCTTTAATCCTTTAACCAATAATCTGTTGGTTCTGTTTACATGTGCACAGCTTAGGAAAGCACTGCACAATGCCATCTCTTTCTGTGTTGTTACTGAAACCACACAGAGGAAGTCAGGATTGTACTAATGCCCAAAAACATATGCCTTTGCAGGTGAATGCCTTCTAGCATTTTAATTTATTGGCAAATTTGTCTTTATCTCATCCTTGTTGAACATTTATATCTGTATTTTAAATTTCCTTTCTTTTTTTTGATACTTGTTTTCAATCAGAGTACTCTGAACAAAATAATTTATTTTTTTTTTACAGTGCTGGTACATAACCTAATTTAGCCTGCCTCCTAGGAGTCACAACGAATATTTTGTTGACTTTTCTTTCATCCTTCATTTTATTTTGGTATTTTTCTCAGTTCCATTCCCCAACCCCTTCCAGAGGGTTGTAATGGACATATCTTCACTAAAGATTCCACAGTGGCAGTTCTCTTTCAGGTTTTAAAATAGGGAATTCTTCTGAATTTATTTATTTAAGCAGAAGAAGTTGCATCATACCCTGAAGTGTTTTAACTTTGATAGCACCGTGTTTTGAACCTAGACTTCTAGGATTACTTAATTCATTTGTGCTTACTTTTGTGTCTCCCAATGGCTTTTGAGACATATAGTAAGTACTACCAGAGTAGTACTGAGAGCAGAGAGCAGAATTTCCATGTTGGAAAGCAAGAGCTCAAAGTAATAATCAAGGCAGAGGAGAAAAGAGAGAAAAAGAAAAGTATGCTTCTGCAGGTTTTGTATTCCCCATGTCCTCCTCTAATATGCATAACTACATCACCACTTCCTTTATTAATCTGACAGAAAGCCTGTTTGTGCTTTAAGGATCCTGATCTAGGAAAGCACTGAAATAAGTGTGTACCTATCAGTAGGTATGAAGTCCTATTTGCTGCTCTGAGTAACTATGCCTGTTAGCATTACATGGTGAAATGGGAAAGGAAAGGAAAGGAAAGGAAAGGAAAGGAAAGGAAAGGAAAGGAAAGGAAAGGAAAGGAAAGGAAAGGAAAGGAAAGGAAAGGAAAGGAAAGGAAAGGAAAGGAAAGGAAAGGAAAGGAAAGGAAAGGAAAGGAAAGGAAAGGAAAGGAAAGGAAAGGAAAGGAAAGGAAAGGAAAGGAAAGGAAAGGAAAGGAAAGGAAAGGAAAGGAAAGGAAAGGAAAGGAAAGGAAAGGAAAGGAAAGGAAAGGAAAGGAAAGAAGGAAAGGAAAGGAAAGGAAAGGAAAGGAAAGGAAAGGAAAGGAAAGGAAAGGAAAGGAAAGGAAAGGAAAGGAAAGGAAAGGAAAGGAAAGGAAAGGAAAGGAAAGGAAAGGAAAGGAAAGGAAAGGAAAGGAAAGGAAAGGAAAGGAAAGGAAAGGAAAGGAAAGGAAAGGAAAGGAAAGGAAAGGAAAGGAAAGGATGAAAAGAGAAAAAGAAAGACAGACATTCCCACTTACGCTACTACCATCCTGGAGTTGTAGAAGCAGTCTCTGAGTTTAAGTGGTATAAAACAAAAATATGAGCAGGAATTAAAATGGTGTAAGATAAAAACATGACTCCAGTTCACTGTGCATGCAGTCCAAAGGAACAAAATACATGTTTCTAGGATTTATCTGAAAATATTGTGCTCAAAATGTTTAACATTCCTGAAAGCATATCCAAAGTAATAAAAACCTGGCAGTTGTGATGATGTGACAAACACAAAGCATGAGTAAGGTGTATTTGGAAATATTTTAAGCATGGGGATACTTCATATAGCACAGGGACACAGAAATATTGGCAGGTAATGGTTCAGCACAGGAAATCAGTAGATAACCTCTACCTCTGCAGGAACTAATACCCAAAGGCATTATCTGGACTTCTTTGTGTCCTCCCAGGGTAATATATTAATATCTGAAATTATTCCAAGTTGTGCAAACATTTCACAAGTAGCAAAATTCCCAATGTAAAACTAACAATATATATTCCATCTCTGACTCTGATATGGTTGGTGAACTTGCATCTTATCGTATCATAGTGCCTTCCACAATGAAGAAACTTTCTCTGAACACCTGCAAAGCAAATGCCTTATGAACTCTCTCCTAAAATTTCCACCTTTCCATTGGCAACAGTTTGGTTGCTAACATGCTGAAGCCATATCTATAAGACTGACTAATATAGCCATATTGTTTCCATGTCCTCCCCATATGTGTTCCTGTAGCCATCTGTCGTCTCTTGGCTTACACTGTTAAGTCCTTTAGAGAAGCGAGTTTTTTTCTTTATGTTTGTACGGCACACAGCAGAGCGAGGTCTTGGTCCTGATGAGGGTCCATGAGTGATACAGTTAAATAACAGATAACTTAAACTGGTAAACTAAATAAATTTAAATTTTGTTTTAAATTCCACTGTATTTCATTCATTGCTCAAAAACAGTGGTTTATGGTTTAGATGTCAGCATATGCTGTAGACTATCACATAGGTCATAGAAAAATTATGGGAGGTGTCAACCAACATTCAGCTGTCAGGGTTCAAAATTAAAAGGTTAAATCTTGTATTTAGTTGTTACATTAAAAAATAAAAACTAAATAAATTCTCACAAAGTGGAAACAGTAACCATTGCTTTTTACTCCAGGGAAATTTGCATAAAATTAGATGACAACGCAATTTATGCCAGGCATCTGAATCTTGTTCGACATGTCAAATGCTACCAATACCCCCAAGGTATACTCTGTGTATATTTTATGAATAAGCACTTAAGTACTCTTAGCAAGTCCCTGGCTTCAGGATTTTCCTGTATCAATCTCATTTTTCCCATTATTTTCCCCTAAATGCTTCAATACCTCATCAGAATTATTTTCTAATTAGCCCTGCCGATTTGCCAAGAGCTCAGGGGATTTTTCCTTAGAGCTCTTCCTATGAATACTGAAAGAACTAAAGATGTGACTGAGCAAATTAATATAGGAAAAGTAGCTATTAACTACAAAAAGAACCCACCTCTAGTTCAAGAAATCCCTGATCTGTATGTTTGTGTAGCCTGGGAGAGTATTCTGGGCAGTACCATTACATGTTTATATCATGACATACTTTTTTCATTATACTTTGCCCTACCCATTATTGACCAGCATCAGACATGATACCAGAAAGAGTGGGCCATTCCTCCAACACAGTTCTGTCACTTTTTGTGTTGTTTTGAATTGCAGCATTATTGCTTAAGCACCTTAAATACTTTTAAATACTCTTCTCTTTGAAGCTGGTTTATTTTCCGCTGCACTTAACACTTGTTGGTGCTGCCAAGTTAATTCATATTGAGAAGGATTCAGCTTTAAGATGAATGAAGCTTTGTCTGTCTGAGTGTTCATGAATGAAGTGCATGGGCATATATTCTTTTAAGCCTTTGACAACAGAGTTTATTCTTCCTTGAGTTTCTACGTGAGTAAAACAAACAAAAGTACAATTTTTTCTTTTGTCTTTTGAACAATAAGACTGAAAACTAAATGTTAGTATGAAAGAAAGATGTTACTGATTTTGTGCATTCATATTCCCTGTTTTCCAGCCCTTATACTTCTGTGTTAAGTTACATGTCATGTATTTGGGAGAAAACTTGTTTAAACTGGTAAAAACAAGGTTAAGAAAGAGTAGCTTCTGCCAAAACTGTATTTCTTCAGACCTTGGCTTGTGTAGGTTGCTAAATTCCAGTGCCCTTGCCCATGTCCACAAACCTTATTGCAGCTTGTAAAGCGATGAGCTGTAAAAGGATAGGATTACAATATCAAAACTGTAAAACTTCTTGTAATCTGTTCTTGAAGGTGCTGACCACTTTCAGCTAGTCACAGCTGTTTTTCTGAAACAGTAAAATTTGATGAAAAACAGGGTATGGTAGAGGCATCACTGATCTCATCATGAGCTCAGGAGAGAAGGAAGAGTATAAAAAATTTATTTCCATAGCTGTCTTTATAAAGGTGAGAAGATAGATGAAAGGAAAGGTAATAAAAAGGGAAGAGCAAGCTTTGGTAATAAAAAATGAAGAGCACTAGAACTGTATAGATTGGGGGAAAAAATAGCAAAGAAATGGCAAATAATTAATCATGAAGGAATTAGCTTTCATGGCAAAAGAAAAAAAGGAAATGTAACAATGTAAGCAAAGTCCTGGATGTGGATAAGAAGAAAGATGAATATGAGAAACATAAGTTTTTTGCAAATTCACTCTTGCCCCAACAAGGAAAATAGTTGGAGATGTGCATATGGAGGTACTCAAATAGAGTCTTGGCTTTGACTGGAGACATAAATACTAGCCTGCTTTATATTGTTAGTGAAATGTAAATGAATGTGGCATCACAAATAATCTACTTCCTTTTCATTCTTATATTCCATTCAAGATGTTACTGATCATCTGTAAGGCTCTACATCATCTGGCATGTTGAAGGTGTGGAAAAGTTTTTTGAGGACCCTGGGATTAAATTTTCAGGAAGTATTACTAAGTTGTTTTTCTGCAACATTACATCATTAAATTTGCACATCTTGGTTTCGCATGTCTGATGCAGTGATTCCTTTGTTTGATTTGCTGCTTTCTTCTGTTTTTCTTCCTCATAATGCAGCTCCCAATATTAGAAAATGTTGAGCTTGTGTTTTATAGGACATATTGTTTGGTAAATTGACGTCGATTTCTTAATTTTGGTTAGTTATTCAAATTACTTGTTTTTATTTTGTGGTCAGCTGGATAATGTTTGAGAGCTGTGGCTGAATGAGTTTGAATCATTGTTCATGTTTCTGGTACTGTGTGTCGGGTTCTCAAGGAAGCGTCAACCATAATGTCTTCCTCTTGACTTATGTTTGGCCTGTTCAAAGAATTTATAAGTCTCTGTTCTTGTATAAGAGAGATCAAACCAGGACTGCTGTTTATATACAAAATAAGAATGGTATCCATGGTACTCACTGCTTCTACACAGTGGAACACAAGAGTTGGCACTTAGAGAAAAGCCCAGTGAATACTGTCTGGACAAGAATCGAGAGCATCTGCAGAATATTGGCTATAAATCAGTTGTTTCATCTATTACTGCTAAAGAATTTTCCTTTAGAATACTGAAAAAAAAATGTCATTTTTTTCTGAGGAACTTTGGGATTTTGCTGCTTACCTTTACAAAACATTAAAATACTCATAATTTGCAGAACAATTTTAGAAAGATATTGTGAAAAAATGAGTCTTGGAGATGTTAATTAAAAGTGACCTCTGCTCAAGCTGCTACTTGGAGCAGGACAATCACTAACATTGGATCAGGTCAGTGACTTTGAATAGAAACTCTACCACTTCTCTACCTCTTCCAGTGCTGCACTGGTCTTCTAATGAAGAATATTTTCCTAATGACCAATTTGAACCTTCTGAGAGGAAATCTTTGGCCCTGGTCGCTTCTATGTTATCTGCCACTGCTCGGAAGAGTTTGATTACATCATCTTTGTAGCTCCATGTAGTTGCAGGCTCCCAGAAGTTCCCCCTTAGCCTCCTCTTCACCAAAATAAACAAGTCCAGCTCTCACCACCTGTCCTCTAGACCTTTAACCATCATAGTAGCCCTGCACTGGAACCTCTTCAGTTTCTCAACATCCTTCTTTAACTTGAGACCTAAAACATCATTCAGGGTGAAGACTCACAAGCACTGAGTTGGGTAGCGGCTTTCCCGGATCTGCTGACCACATTCCTCCTGATGTAGCCCAATGCACTATTTACATTATTCCTAATAAGAGAACTTTTATTAGTTTGCAATCAACTCAGCAGCCACTGCAGCTTACAGATCCTTTTCACCAGGCCTGAAGCATAGCAAGGTCCTTCCCTGCCTGCACTGGTGCATTGGATTTTTTCTCCTCAGGTGCAGAATTTTGCCCTTATTGAATTTTCTAAAACAGAAACCTCAAAAAGGTTTCTTTTGCCTAGGCTTCCAGTGTCTTACTGGTGTCTCTGAGTTAAAGTTCTGCCAATCAGCATGACAGCTACATCTGAGAATCTACTGAGTGTATGTTCTGTCTCATGTGGGCTGTTGATGAAGATACTGAACAGTATCTTCATAGCAGTCCATTGGCTACTGTGCTCATTTCCAATTACCAACTGGACTTCAAGCCATTGACTCTACTCTTGGAGCTTGGGGGTCTGACCAACTGTCAGCCTACCTATAGTCCTTTCATTCAGTCCATATTTCTTCATATTATAAATGATGATGCTTTTGGAAATAAGTGTCAAAAGCCTAATTAGCATTCACTCCTCTTCCTTCATCTACATGGCCAGTCATTTAATAGTTTTCATCACAGTGGGCAACCAAATTGGTCAAGCATGATTTGCTCTTGGTAAATCCTTGTTAACTGTTGATTATTGTCTTGTCCTTTACATGTTGGAAATAGATTCCAAGAGGACATGTTCCACGATTTTTCCAGGGACTAAGGTGAGGCCAACCATCATATAGTTTCTTAGAATCTCCTTCTCACTTTTCTTTAGTATGGATATAAAATTAATCTTTCTCCAGTCATCAAGGATGTCCTGTAGTGGCAGTTATTTTTCATGGATAATAGCCAGTGGTGTTGCAATCACATCATCAGCTCTTTCAGCACCCATGGGTGTATCCCATGTGGCTCCTTGTATTTGGACACATACTGCTTCTTCAGGTATTCACCAATCTATTGCCTCCCAAGTCTTAGCCATCCTTCTCCTTCCCAAAGTGTACATGCAGAGGTCTGGGAGCAGACTTTGCCTAAAAAGCAAGAGGCAGAAATGCTATTCAGTGTTGCAGCTTTTTCTGTATCATCTGTCGTTATCTTATCTCCCATAGTAAGCAATAGACCTACATTTTCTTTGAACCTCCTTTTGCTGTTCTTGTACTTGTTAAATTCCTTCTTGTTACCCTTTGATGTCCCCCATTAATTTTAGCTCCAGCTGGGTTTTGCCCTTCCTAGTTTTGTTCCTGTGCCCAAACAATGATTGTGTGCTTGTCTTTGTTTCCTGTAATTGTTTCCACATATATCCTCTCCATTTCCACCATTTCCATCTCCATATGTGCTTTTCCCTTTTTGGTTCATTAACAAGCTCCTACTCAGCCAAGTGGACCTTCTGCATACCTTCTCCGTATGTGCTCCTTCCTCATGTATTTCTGGGTTAGGTCCCTGTTCTATGACAAGACAACGTCCTCCCCACTAGATTAGCAAGTCTGTTCACAAAGATGTTCTCTCTTTTTGCCAGGTGGACCTATTTCTCTAAGTTGTCTTTCCTCATCAAATTGGGTGCCAGAAGCAAAATAGTTGAAGCCCAGCTAGTGCCACCAAATATGTAGCCATATGTGGTCTCCTGGATACATCTGCTGCTCTCCAGGCTTTTCCTTTTTGCCATAGGATTAAAGAGAAACACCACCAGGATTCCTGTACCCTTCACTATTGCCCAAGAGACCTACAGTCACTTTTTAATCGAAATGGTTTCACATCACCATGTTTCTGGTGTATGCATGAATAAGTAGAAAAATGTCAGAACATTAGGTGACCCCAAACAGTCTTTCTGCAACACCACAAATTGAGGCTCCAGGCAAGCAGCAATAAACCTCCCTAGCTGATGGGTCTGGCTGGAAGACAGTCATCAGCCACTCACTACCACTCATCAATTTCTCCTGGTAGTGCTGTGATAACAGTGTTCAATCTTCCTCTGAGGGAGCTTGTTCTTCCCCTCTACTGCCTGAGCTCTTCACCCTTGGGCAGCCCTCCTGCTGTCAGGAGTCACAAGCTTCCAGTTTTCACCCTCTTAGGAGTGCGTGTCTTCTTCCCACTGCATCTTTCTTCAGTTACACCTTCCCTGTTGCGTAAGCTTTTACACCTTGAAAGATCTAATCAGTCACCCGTTTGTCTCCCTTGATGCAATAAACACACTTGCCTCTTCTTGCAGCTCCTCACCTGTTGCTGCAGCGACTACAACAGAGCAAACCTTCCTCCAGGGAGGTCACCCTCAGGGGTCCATCTGCACAGAGGTTGCCACAGCAGGGGTTATGTCTTGTAGCAAGTCATTACCATTTGTAAGTTGTCTTCTTATGCAGAGAGCACATCTGGGTCTCTCTGTTTCAAATGCCAAGTTAACTGGCTTGCTTATTTGCACTCCCCGCTGGCAGCACTCCATGGTGTCCTTCCTGAGTGTGCCGGATAGGTGAGGAGCTCAAAGTGCCTTCACTCAGCCTTGTGCAAGATTTCCCACTTGGCAGGAAAGCTCTTGCACCGTCTGTGAGTTCCCAGCCACAGTACCCTCTTTTGTGAGTGCTGAGTCTGCTGAACATTTCTGCTTCCCTTGCTGGATCCTAATGAGCTGAAAGAACGATGGATGTAGTTTACTCAGCACCAGTCTCACTTACTAGATGAAGAGGTACTCTTGTACAGCTGAAAAGGTTAGTTTCAGAATCTGCCCAAGTGGATAGAGTTGTCCAAAAGCATTTTAAAATCAATTTACTACAGTTCTGATCCATGAATAAGAAAAAAGTCTTGGAAACATGTAAGTATTTACTAGAAGTTAAATTTGCTTATTCACCTGTAGGAGACAAACTGGGTTTCAATTACAGGCTAATGATTTTAGAATTGGATTCTCCTATTTTATAGTAAAATGCTCAAATATTGTTATTTTTCCATATTCTACAGCTGCACTTTTACTGCATTTGCAATTTAAAACTTATGGTAGATTATTTATTGCAATATGTGGCGGGTTGACCCTGGCTGGGTGCCAGATGCCCACCAAAGCCCACTCTGTCACTCTCCCTCATCAGCTGGGCAAGGGGAGAAAAATATACCGAAAGGCTCGTGGGTGGAGATAAGGACAGAGAGAGATCACTCACCAGTTACTGGCATGGGCAAAACAGACTCGACTTGGGGGAAAAAACAAATTTAATTTATTACCAATCAGACAAGAGGATAATGAGGAATAAACCCAAATCTTAAAACACCTCCCCCCACCCCTCCCTGCTTCCCGGGCTTTACTTCTCCCAGTTTCCACCTCCTCCCCACAGCGGCACAGGGGGACAGGGAATGGGGTTGGGGTCAGTTCATCACACGTTGTTTCTGCCGCTGCTTCCTCCTCAGGGGGAGGTCTCCTTCCCCCGCACCAGCGTGGGGTCCCTCTCACGGGAGACAGTCCTCCATGGACTTCTCCAACGTGAGTCCTTCCCATGATTGACAGCTTTTCACGAACTGCTCCAGTCTGGGTCCTTTCCATGGGGTGCAGTCCTTCAGGAAGGGACTGCTCCAGCGCGGGTCCCCCACGGGGTCACAAGTCCTGCCAGCAAACCTGCTCCGGCGTGGGCTCCTCTCTCCACAGGCTACAGGTCCTGACAGGAACCTGCTCCAGCGCGGGCTTCCCGCGGGGTCACAGCCTCCTTCAGGCATCCACCTGCTCCAGCGTGGGGTCCTCCATGGGCTACATGTGGTCACCTGCTCCACCATGGACCTCCATTGACTGCAGGGGACAACCTGCCTCACCAAGGTCTGCCCCACAGGCTGCAGGGGAATCTCTGCTCCGGCGCCTGGAGCACCTCCTCCCCCTCCTTCTTCCCAGACCTTGGTGTCTGCAAGGGTTGTTTCTCTCACATCTTCTCACTCCTCTCTCCAGCTGCAAAATGTCGTGTTTTTCTCTTCCCTTTTTTTCCTTAATTGTTATCACAGAGGGGCTACTGATGGGCTCGGCCATGGCCAGCGGCAGGTCCGTCTTGGAGCCAGTGGCATTGGCTGTGTCAGGTCGGACATGGGGGAAGCTTCTGGCAGCTTCTCTCACAGAAGCCACCCCCATGCCCCCCTGCCACCAAAACCTGCCACACAAACCCAATACACAGGCACTAGCTGTATGTACTAGGAAAAGGTCTTCTGCAGGGACATTGCTTGAGTAGAAATAGCGGTGCAGCTACGCTTGTAGAGGCTGTGGCAGAACTGCCGACTTTGAACGAGTTCGGTATTTCAGCAATTATAAATTGGTAATATAAAATCAATCGCTTTGAGGCTTAAGTAGTGAAAGTGTAAGGTGGAGTAAAATAAGGTTTTACTTTAATTTATTTTCCTTAAATATTAATTTAAGGAAATAGCAAAAAAAAAAAAAATTAATATCTGTAAGTGGAAAAAGTTAAATTGGTAGATTTTGCAAAATGCTACTGTTGATTTTTTTTTTTTTTTTTAATAATTGCTTTTGGAAATATGCTCTATTAGTGCAAAGATTCCTTTGCTTGGCGCTGACTCTGTTTCTGATGAAGTTTAAGATCACTTGTACGTTTAAATCACGATCGATTCATTCTATTTTTTCTTACCGATCAGTTTTGGAATTTTTTTTACGTGAAATGTAATTCATACTGTAATGTTCAACAATCTTCATCAAACAAGAGTATGATAGAATTGCAAAACTCCCAAGAAAAACAGGAGGCTAAAAAGTTACTTTGCCTGTATCTGCTTGAATTTAGTTGCATACTTAAACAAATAAAAAACTGCTTAACACTGTATGTGACTAAGCGCTGAAGGAATTTTCCTAAAGGAGTGGTGAACTTTCTCTGCAATATGTTCTTCAAAGTCAAGACTGGATGCATTTGTAGGCTGGCAAAGAAGGAGTTCAAAGAGAAATTCTTAGCTGAGATAGTTCCCATTGCTTATACAGGACATGTGGCTAGATAATAATGGTTAAAATCAACAATCTTTTTTTTAATTCATATTTTAAATTGCACTTGATGCATATTTATTAAACATAACAATAATTTAGAGTAACCACTTTGTAGTATGTGAGATGAAAATAGTTTTCACCTAAATGTTATGTAAGACATTGTGTGGAATTGCAGTTGGATGGGCAGTTTTATAGAGATTGAGCATGATGTGTTACACGAATAAATATGCCAAAATATAAGGCAGCAATACATTCTTGAGGTATGGTATTAGGTCTCCTTAAATATAGCCTTGAAATAAAGGTTTCAATGGAATTGCTGTGGAAATTACTCTGCCAAAAATGAGAATTTTTCTCATTTGGTGAGCTTTTCCAGCCACCGCTGTGGTACTGTATTTGCACAAGCAAAACCAGGTAGCTAATCTATAAAAAAAATACAAACTGTTAATCTGTCTTGGATCAGTGTAGGCAGATTTTTATTGGACTCTTTAGAAGTTAAAAGGGTAGTACTGAAATATTAAAACCAAACCCTATTTCAGTGAAATGACAAAAAAAAAAAAAGGTCCTTTGATAAATACAGTTGGAAGGTGATTCTCTTTATTTCCAAAATTTTCTGAAGAACAAAAGAATAGGAAAAATCAGAAGATGTCTGAGCATGTCAAGGGTTAGCTTACCAATTTTAATGTGTATCATAAAAAGGTGACTTTTAATGCTAATAACCTCTTAATTGCAGGAGGAGGAATTGGAAGCCCAGATTTCATTTCTGCAAGGGCAACTAAATGACCTGGAAGCCATGTGCAAATATTGCGCGAAGATGATGAACACCCATCTTGGTAAGGACAGTACCCTGTATTAACCTGGAAATCTTTGCAAAGGCTCTTTTCATGTTTGTGTTAGAACTAAAATAATATTTATGTGCTCCAGTGCATATTACTTTATAAGTCATGAAGAAGATTGAATTGATGCACCCAGTTGTTCTATCAGATGTTGCCATCAACTCTATCTTTATACTGTCATACTGTTAAACTTGGGGGTGTGATAGCCACTGATGATGCTAAAAAAAAGTAGAGGCGTTTTGGCACAGATGCCCTTTGTCTATTCCTAAGATTTCTTGGATTGTAAGAGACATGCTGGAGATCACAGCATATGAGCTTATGCTTTTTAAGCCCGTTTGCAGATCAACAGTCCCAGAATGATACTTGATGCGTGCAGTGATATTTTTATAAAATTCATATACTTTCATTAAATGCTTCACAGTCTATGCTGGTCACCTTCAGTATGTAAAAATGTGTTACTAGAGACTGGCTAGTAATATTTTGCTCAGACCAGGCGAGATATATCAAGATAGAAGTCAACACATTTGGAACAGAATCATCAAAGACTCCAAGCTAAAATTCAACTTAATATATTGCCAAGACAAATCAGATAAAGTAAACAAAAAGCTTCAATCAATTCTTTGATAAAAGTAGCATTTTTAAACTGAACTCCAAAAGTTAGTATATTTAGCTATGTGAAAAGGCACTGTTAATAAATCAGGGCACAACTGCAATAATTTTAAGGGTTATTTATAACCTGCAACATCTAAGCAAAATAAATTACAGCTGAATATTTCATTGGGTATAACCAAGTATGTGATACCTAAGTTTGCCAGGTCAAAAAGATCAGATGTGAAAGCCATATTATATTTGTATTTTCATTTTCTTTTATGGGAGTGTTTTAGTAGCCACTGTTATGAGCCTAGGAAAAGCTATAAATACTATGTTATTTGAAAGTTTAGAATCACAGCCTTCAAAAGCCAAGTGTAAACCTCTAACCACACCAGCTTTAGTCTGATGTATTGCATTGCTTCTGTGAGAGTATATGAGCAATGATGAGACCAAAAGCACCCCAAAGGGATAAATTATTAGCTACTCAAATGATGGAGGAAAGATTACTGTGTCAAGAAGAAAAGCTGAAGTTTCTTTCCTTTAGGAAAGAGGACAAGGAGTGTTTAGCAAGGTTATCAGTTCAAGTACAAGCAAAAGCATTTCACTAACTATGGTTCTGGACTAGAGATCAGAATAAACCCACACAACAATACTTGAGGTAGTCTGCCTTTCGGCACCAGATCCATGAGGTGAAAGCAAAAGATTGTGATAGTACCCAGGTGTTAAATTATTTTTCCCAAATATATTAGAAACAAAATCATTTAGGACCAGTAGTCTCCCAAGAGCATCGTGGTGTGGTTTGTTACTCTTGCAGGACACAGGAAGCCATCCCCTATACAGCTTTGGCTGTGGGGGTGCCCCAGGTGCGTCATGGCACCCCTGCAGCGCTCTCAGAGCCTTCTAGCCTAGTTTCTTCTAAGTCCCACTCCCTGTACTTCTGCACTATATTCTTGCATGTCTTGTCAACATCATGGGCTATTAACTCTGTCAGTTTGGGTTACACTACTGCATTTAAATTCTATAGAGATTAACAGTAACATGCGATAAACAGAGCACAAGAGAAACTGAGATACCACCAACCTTCACGGCTTCTGTGCTTGTAGCAAACTGATGAGGTTAGGTATCCTCAAATCAGCCAGCAGATGATCAACAGGAAGGCAGGAAAAAACCCACCAGGATTCTTGCTGGTGCAAAATCCCTTCTGACCTGAAATCTCTCCATCATGTTCATCACCACCATCACGTAGTGATCTGAGCAGCACGTGCCAGCAGGCTGTCCAAGAAAATGGATTCTCTGTCTCATCACAGAACACTCCCTGAGGATTATCTCCAGTGTCCATCCGCTGCTCGGGGCTTCAGGGAATAGCAGCAAAATAAAACTCAGAGCTGTCCTGGTTTTTAGCTGGAACAGAGCTGGGTTTCTTTTTAGTAGCTAGAATTGTGCTGCTTTTTGCTTTCAGCCTGGGATTTGTTACAAGAGAGACACTGATAACACACCAGTGTTTGCATTTTTGTTGCTGAAAATGAAAGACTTCGCGTTCTGTCATCTACAAGTGCAAGATCTAAGGGGGCAAGGAATATTTAAATTAATAAACTAAACTGGTGTTTGGATATGCCAATGGGATATTCCGTATCATATCATGTCATGCCCAGTATATTAGTGAGCGGCTGTTCCTCTTTTGGCTCTCTCTGGCTTTCGCTCGGGCTCTCGCTCTCCTGGGATTGCGGTTTTGGTTCGGGGTTGTCGCTCCTCCGGGATCGTTATCTGGGAACGGGCCAGGCTTGGTCAGCGGGTGGTGAGCAGTTGCACTGGGTATCACTCATTGGCATATTTTGTTACTGTTATCATTATCACTACTATTTTAATATTAGGTTTGGGGTTTTTTAAGTTTTCTTTTATTTCTACTACTAAATTGTTCTTATCTCACCCTACAAGCCTCCTTATCCTTGCCCCCAATCCTCTCCCCTATCCCCTGGGGGTGGGGGGGAAGTGGGTGAACTGGTGTTGGCTGCTGGCCAAGGGCTAGCCCAGTGAAACTATCACAAAAGCATAGCTGGTCATTTCTGGGTTAAGGCAAAAGTTATCAGGGGCTGCTACTGCACCTGGTCTGACTCTCCCCCAGGTATCTTTTACCCGTGAAAATTGCTTAATTTCAGAGACTGCAGAGCAGATAATGATGAGGTATATCACTCCTCTTATAATCTGTCAGGACACTTAACTTCAAGGATATTACTTCTTCCCTTGAGGCTGACTTTTTCTGACTTCATCACCCAGCTTTTGATTCTTGTAGCATTCTTGATAACAAGGTTGAAAATCCTCATTTAACTTACCTAAACACAGTGATTAAGTAATCTCTCAACACTGTGTTTGCTAGGTAGGACACTTTCAGATTCATTTTATAGGGGTTACTTTTTAGACAAAATCATTTTCGTGGTCTTCGTTTGAATTCTTCAGGGTTTTCATATGCCTTTTGAAGTGGGTTAATCAGATCAGGATACGCTGTGACAGCACTGGGCTCAGCAAAGTGGTTACTTAGCAAAGGGAAGGTCATCTTTCTTCTTTTATGTGGCATTCCTCTTTTTTAACATTTTTAATGCAGCATCACACTAGTGCTCTTTAATACAGTGATAGGTTGAGGTGATAATCCATTATGACCTTTGAAATTTGGCGAATCACAGCTTTCTAAATAGAGCATTTCATTCTGTAGGCAAAATCAGGAAATGTTTATTTCTATATGTGTTCCTTGCATTTGATTATATTAAAATTCACTCCTTGTCATTTGGCTTTTTAGCTGAATAATTCAGGCAACTCTGCAATGTACTTCTACCACTCTAACTGCAGACGTAGCCATCACACATTTAATAATTGTCTAAATTATTGATGAAAACATAAGAATATGTGAAATTTGATGATCTTTCCAGAATTATTCCTTTAACAAAGAGTTAGATAACATTTTAAAGAAATACCAATAAAAGACAGGTTTTTTTGGTTTGTTGTTTTGGGGTTTTTTTAGCCTAAGGCCTCCCTTTTAAATTTGATAGTTTAAGAGTCTTGTTTAAAAAAAAATCAAATTGACATTTCAAACAGTTTTTTCATGCGTTATTATTCATCCAATATTCTTTTTTCCTGTATTGACTGTGTTATACTTGCAGGTCACTTTTTAACAAAACAGTGCAAGTTAAATATGAGGCAGCCATGTGCTCTTGTGGGCAGGAAGGCTAACGGTCTCCTGGGGTGAATTAAGAAGAGTGTGACCAGCAGGTTGAGGGAGATGATCCTCCCCCTCTACTCAGCCTTGGTAAGGTCCCACCTGGAGTATTGTGTCCAGTTCTGGGCTCCCCAGTACAGGAAGGACATGGAACTCCTGGAGCATGTCCAGCAAAGGGCGACTAAGACGATTAAAGGACTGGAGCATCTTTCATATGAGGAAAGGCTGAGTGAGCTGGGCCTGTCCAGCCTGGAGAAAAGACAACTCAGAGGGGATCTGATTAATGTTTATAAATATCTAAAGGGAGAGTGTCTAGAGGACAGGGCCAGACTATTCTCATTGGCACCCAACAATAGGATGAGAGGCAACGGGCAGAAACTGCAGCATAGGAAATTCCACATGAACATAAGGAAGAACTTCTTTACTGTGAGGGTGACTGAGCACTGGAACAGGTTGACCAGAGAGGTTGTAGAATCTCCCTCCATGGAGGTATTCAAAAAACTGTCTGGACAAAAATCCTGGTTCATGTGCTCTAGGAGTCCCTGCTTGAGCAGGGTGGTTGGACTAGATGATCTCCTGAGGTCCCTTCCAACCTCAACCGTTCTGTGATTCTGTAATTATAAAAATGCATATACAGTGACCATTCACCACAGAATTATTTAATTGGCACTATAAATTAGAATGTCAAGCAATTAGAGAATGTTCCTTTTGCAATTTCCAGTTAAACAATTCAGAAATTTTTGGCTGTCTTTTCTCAGGTTCTTTTCCTTACAGAGGGGATCCTGATGACATTCAGGGGCAGTTACTTCATGAGAGAGATTTCATGTGTCATAGCTCAGAGATGATAAAAGTAACCATGAAGTCATCTATTCTCTTTTGAAACCCTAGCAATTTATAGTCTATTTATATCAAATTATACCAAATATCTTTTTATATTATGTCTTTTTAGAAAATAGTTTTGTTTAATTAAAAACTTGGGCAGAATTCTCGTCTTTTCCCTATAATGATATCACATTTCTTTAGCAAGAACATTGTATTTCTGTAAGTTTCAGTAGATACCTGCTAATACCGCATTTTGTTTGCATAGAGCATGAGGAAATACCAGAGGGACAAAACAACAGTATTTATTTTGTTCATATATTCAAACATACTTTCATTAAATGTTTATCTCCTTCCGTAAATAAACCACACGGTGTTGCCACACAGCAACAACATAATTAACTGCTTGTAATATCAGGGAATGTTACCATGGGAATGAATTATGGTTCCAAAATATTACTACTGAGCACTATGTGTGGAAATTAGAAATAGATTTTTGATTATGAAAAATGGAGGAAAGACATTCTGTGATCTTTGTCTTTCTTTTAGGGCTGTGCATTAGACTTTTACTTTTCTTGCCTCTCTCCCTTAACCATTAAAGAACTGCTAAGGTAGAATGCCTTTTAATGCCTCCAAGGACAAATCTTGAAAATTTTATACGTAGAATAGCCAGACAGGAAAGCAGATTTTACTTCTGTTCCCATCCTTTTTCACAATCTTGTCATAGCTTTAAAAAAAAAAAAAAATCCTGTGTTCAATTTTTCCGTTGATGAAATGAGGTACATCCAATCTTGTGAGCCTGTCCTGTGGCTTTGTTCACAATATAGATGCAGAATATTACTCAGCTGATAGTGAAGAAGTATAGTTGCCATAGCTATTACTGCTCCAGTGTCATCACAGGTACATTTCCTTTATGTTACTTTTTCACATACACTGTCCTTTTTCAGGAAATAATATTGTCCCTGGTGCATTCAGCAATATGGTAATGTTCTTAAGCATTTTTCTTTCTTCTGAGGTACTTTTGTGTTAGTGCACATAAGCACCTGAAGGCTCAATGATTCAGAAAGCTGTAATATACCAGTTAAGTATTACAATATTATAGCCTGTCATAATGTTATTTACTTTTTGAAGAATTTTTATTGTTTCCTCCCTTCTTTCTCTATGTGGAAAGAAAAGCATCAAGCTAGCAAGTGCATTCAGAGCAATATTTTCCTTGGTAAATGTGACCTCTGTCTGATGTCTTAGAGCAGATCATGAATAATTTGTCTAAGAGATATGCACCCAAACATCACTCAAAAGGCCTCATGGTACTTCTGTCAGGCTCCTCACTTGTCCTTCACGTTTGACATGGAACTGAGTTTGAGATGTTAGTTCAACATGAAGTCAATTTGGAGGGTCTCAAAGAGCAAAGCTTCATTATGTCCCAGGCCCAAGCCAACACAACACTGTTAAGTGGCAGTTCAAGTGACACCAGTTAATGACACTGCCATCTGACACCTTCTGCTATTCTCGTCTCTTTAGGGTTTGGGGCATATCAGCCCTGGCCCAGGATTAAGCTACAGACTCTTAACAAAGAGTAAATCAAAACGCTGGAGAATTATCAATCCTCCATAGGCGAGTACTAGTATGAGAGATTGTGAAGGATGTTTATGAGCTTGCCAGTTTTGTTCCAGAGAGAAAAGTGCTGAATTTTAAAATGCCATCTGTTTATAAGGGACAGGAACCAATCCATCACTGTTCTCTAAGACAGAAGAACCTTCCATTTGTGTCCAACAAAGACATAGTTTCAGACCTCCAAGTATATGAAAGTTTACCAAATAATTACACACGTAGTACAGGAAGTCCTTTTCATGAGAGGCAATTTAAAGGAACATTGGTTCAGTATTAACTTGGATATGGGGATCTTTATATAGAAACTATTATTTTTTGATGGGCAATTTATCAGGTTATGAAAGCAGAGAAACTAAGGTAATTCCACACTTTCTTTTGCTTAAGGGCAGCACTATGTAAATGCAGAAGGTTGCTTCCCCAGCTAGCTGAGATTCAGAAGCAATTCATCTGCTTTCTCACTGCATAGAGCCTCAGCTAATAAGCCCTGTGGACTCCTACCAGCTCTGCAAAGAGGTAGCTCACAGAGTTCTGCACAACACCCTAGAAATATGTGCAAAGGTACCCAATTATACAGGAGAAGCATAAGGCTCTTTATTAATTTCATCTTTGTACTGGTGTTGCTAAACTTGAGACAGCTGCTAGAGAGACATTCAGGTGAGTCTCAGGAATACCTTGCTCAATATCAAGGGTTTTAAATAAATCTCTTGGATTGGAGGCAACATCATAAACATCTCTAAGCTCCAACATGCGTCTAGGAAGTTTATGCTTAAGCATGCTGGCTCTGCTAAGCCAAAGCAAATAAATCCTTCTCTGAGCTACCTGTGCAAGGCTGGTTGGGTTCTCCGTGCAGTGCATTTTCTAATGTGACTTCTGCCATCTGTGATATGTTGCTATGTCCTTCACCAGTGTTCCAGTACATCTCCAACCCTCCAGTGTGGATTATGAATGGGATGTGGAAAGATGGCAATTTCATCCCCCATTCTTGTAAACACCACTGTCATTCTGCCACTGAAATGACACACCAGATCTCGGCTTTCACAGGTTGCCTGTAGATAACTGCACAGATTTACAAAATGCCCAGAAGTTATGGCATCACGGTAACAAAATAAATGAAAGCTAATCTTTGAGAGCTTTTTGGGCGAGATCACACAATGTGTCCCCGCCACAGCCATCAGGCAATGCTGGCAGTTATGAGGTTCATTGACACACTGCCTGACATCTCCCAGGTAAAAATTATTTGGAAGACACCATTCAAAGCCACCTTTTCACTGTGGTTGTTACAAACACCATGAGCAAGGAAAGAAAAATGTAAAAATGCAGGAATAAAAACTTACAGGATATAGTTGCTAGTATAATTTTAGTTATTGTGTGAAATGAATAGCACCTTTAAAGGCTTAATTAGACTGACTTCATCCATCCATGCTTTAATAGTCAATGCAATTGTTACAAGGATGTATTTCATTATTAAGATCACTTGCAGTGAGGGAGGGAGAGGAGAAAGTTGACTTAGTTACTCATTATTTAGGGTGTTTTAGAACAATTGTATTTAGAACAATTGTATTTAGAACAATTTGACATATTGTTCAGTATAGATCTGGATGCAGTACTTGTTAAATTTATGAAAGAGGGTACTGAAATCTTGTTGTATGTATCGTGTGATGAGATGAAAGGTTATGACATTTTTTTAAAGATAAAGAGAAATGGAAATTATTCTCCTACTCTGGGTTGAAGTGAAATACTTTAGCATTTGTTAAGGAAGTAAGTGCATTAAATGAGTTTTCTTATGCTTGGGACATAAAACCCAGTGTGATTAGAAATGCTGTAAGTAAAAAAGGACACATCAAACACAGCTCCATGAGTCTAAGGGGATTGCTCCTTTGGTTAAGAATAACGATGGAAAGTAACCTATAAAACCAGCTTATAAATAAATAACATTAACAAATGTATTAAACTGAATACAGGAATGGTTACTGGGAAATGAATATTTGTTGTATAGCATGACTTTCAGACTCTCTCTTCTAGTCATGCTATATATATATATGTAGGAAGAATAAAAGTGTAATTCTTCATGCTCCATGAATTTAAACTACCTTTTTGTTCCCTTGAGGATAACTCTTTAAGGTCAAAAACACACAGTTCATCTGATAGGGAGCCGTTTTCTTTATACAGCTGTGCCAGTCCTGAAAGTCCAGCTGTGTTAAGCACCTACAAACCCTTTCATCCTGGCAGTCGGGATGAAAAGGAGATTAAAATGATGAAGCTTGCACACCCCATCATTACTTAAATTAACACCTTTCTCTGCAGGTTTCAGCAAATTCTTGTCACGGTGTTTACTTTTACTGGTTTCTTGCTTCCTTCCATTTGTGTGATGAACATCTCCATGCTCCTGACAGCCACTGACAATCTGTCCTTTCCTTCCCAGTGTCTCAAAGGCAGTGATTTCTCTTCCAATGTCAGCTTTAGAGGTATACAACCTTGGCAGAAACTAGATTCCAGCATGGCTGAAGTGCCTAATTTCCCTGTTATTTCCAAAAAGGTCTTTGGTATTGTTATAGCTGAACCTTAGCATAGTTACTGTTTTGCTTATTAGTATTTTCTTTAAGTTCCACCTTCAATTTCAATCATTATAGCTATGTTGTAACCAACCAGGTGAGCCAGGCCATATGTGATAAGTTTCTTTTGCTCAAATGAAATAGTTTGAATGATACAGTGAAGTTTATAGATCTCCCTCATTCCTTCTTCCCTATGGATCTCTTCCATTCCTTCCTGGAAACACTTCAAGTGAGTGTCTTTGCTACATCAACCTCTCTCCTTAAACAGTTGTCATCAGGGTGATTGTAGCACTTGTAGTCTTTAGTTTTGATGCTTTAGCTTTTCTTCCAGGTTACAATAGCTGTAGGAAACATGCTATTTACTGAGCAACAGCCACAATAACTATGTTAGTAACATGCATGTATTATAATCTCCTGTGTCAGTATCAACTGTTTGCATTGATGTTTAGTTCACCTCAGAAGAAGCAAAAACTATCAGACTTAAATCATGGGTACTGCACTGGATTTTAGTCTGAAGTAAGTTGCAACATCCTTTTTTTCTGAATGACAGCACAGTTTCACCAGCTTTATAGCACACAAAAGTGTGGCTGGTTTTTAATTGGGAAATGTAAACTGACCTTTTGCATGAAGTATTTTAACCAATAATTGTCCAGTATATTGCTATTTACATAGGCAAAACTTGCACGGCCTAAAATCAACACACACCGTTATGGTTATTAAATATCACTTAACCAGGTAAATATTTAAACAATTTAATGTTGATGTACCTGATCTAAAATGTAGAATTTGTCTGAGGAGTTAATGAACATTCTTTGACCCTTCTCCTTTCAAGAATAAAGTATGCAACAGTAGTCTTTTATAAAAAAGTCTTTACAGTGGAAAAGAGCATAAATGCAACAAGATCTTGCATTTATCTTGCACACAGAAATAACCAGATGCGTAATACTTTAACATCACATGAGTTTCTCCACACAGGTCATACACTTAAGCTAACTGGGATGAAATAATTTGTACACTTAATTATTTCCATAAGTCTTCACCATAAGCAATTAGGTTGACAGCACAGCAGAAAGTAATAAGTGCAGCAGTATTTTTCATACAGATAGGAAAACTCTAAACAATGATCAATTAAAGAAAAGTGCATAATGATATATTCAGAAGTATTTCAACCTACAGGTTGAGATAACATCAGAATTCTGTACTGGAGAAAATGATCACACAGAAAGCTTTAAAAACAGCTTTCAGGGTTTGTTGTTGTTTCTCTGTATATGATGTGCATCGCAGAAAATCCCTTAAAATGGAATTTCAGGCATTTATGGATGTTTGCTTTCAAAACTCTCAATCTATCTGTGTTTTTATGTTGCATTTACCACAATGGTATTTGAGTAAATAATTCTGTTTGTAAAATCAGGAATAGTTTTAATGAGTTCAGCCGTACAAGAAGCAGAAAACCTTACATTTTCAAAATCTGTACGTGGTCTACAATAACTGACTTTTACACAACAACAGCAATTTCAAGGTGTAATGTCTGCAATCTATTGCAGTATGAAGGAATTGTTTAGATCATAAGGAAGTGAAAATGTATAGTTTCCCCTTAGGAAAGCTTTCAATTTCTTACGCCTATTAAGTTTGTCACTTATGCAGAACAAATTCTCATTTGCTTCTCACTTCTCACCAGAGTAATTTTTCTATTTCTAGTGAATGTAAACAGCAACAGAAAGAGAGCAATTCTGCAAAAGGAGAGAGAGAAAAAAAAAACTTGCTTGAAATTTAAGAAAAATATGTTGCTTGGAGGTGCTCAGAGGCTGGTGATCCTAGTAGGTGTTTGCAGTCGTGGGTAAAGAGTTTTAGTGAGCAGAATGGAGATGGGGGAATATGAAGTACATGACATTTATACAGATGTCATTTGTCTTAACAATGATCAGCACTGCACGTTCATGTAAGTAGTGTGGGCTGGTACAGTCCATCATCACCTTCAGGGCCAATTTCCTTAAGAAAATTAGTTCTGGATAGGAGGAGTATGCTTTGTCACCTGCCGTGGAAGGCATGGTGTCCGTGCTTTTATATTCTCTTGGAAAGCACAGGTTGTCTGGGAATACACTCCTGTCCTGGTACACCTTGGTACTGACATGATCATCCAGTATATGTTAAGCATGATTTGCTTATCATGTGTAAATTAGAGTTCGTAGTTAAGAGCTGATCTTGCCTTTGGGCAAGGGATGGACAAAATGACTTCATGACGCAACCTCATTTTCTCAACATTTGCAATTTCTGTGCATTGCTGTGAGTTGATGGTTGTTGACTTCTTACCATGTATTTCTTAGATGTCAAAAGCATTACCACACATTAAACATTGATCAATATTGATTTCAAGGCCAGGCTGGATGAGGCTTTGAGCAACCTGGTCTAGTGGAAGGTGTCCCTGCTCATGACAGAGGGGTTGGAACTAGATTATCTTTAAGGTCCTTTCCAACCCAAACCATTCTATGATTCTATGATTGATAAAGTGTTGCTATTCCACACGACACATGCATGTGAATCAGAAGTATGTACTATACTCTACAAATCCATATATGTAAGTATGTAAATATATTCAAGAACGCAATACTTCAAAAATAATTTAACACTTCACATTTTTAAGATCCTTAAAATCTTTAACACTGAAATGTTGCTAAGTAAATGATGCTTTTGTCACAATGTATAATGCTTAATTGTCACAATAAGTGTTGGCACTTAAGATAAATGAAAGTTGAGCTACTTAGTGATGTTGCCTTCGTCAACACTTAGTTCACAAATTTTATAGATTGAGAAGTAAATTCAAATCCTGACATCTGTATTTTTGATTCTGTAAAGAAAATGCAGTATTTGGAAACATCCTGAGCTGCGTTCTTAAAGAGCAGTTTTCACTATGTCATACTGTATAGTCTTTCTAGAAAGGTCACAAACCATTGTTAAGTTCTAGATTTTATGTCCAATTACTCAAAGTCCAATCCAGTCCAGGTACGAAAGAGGTATTTCTTGTGAAAAGAGAGAAAAATTGGTTATCAGAAGCTAAATTCTCCATCCGTACTTCCAGCTTTCTAATGTTAGTGAAAAAGCAGTCTTGTTCTCGCCAGTGTTCTGTGCAGGAAATGTTGGAAGCATTTTCTATAAACCTTGATTTCATAAAAATGGTCACAGAAAGGAATATGAGTCCAGAAGGTTGACTGTGCCTTCACATCTACAGGAAAAATACTTTCTTCTTTTGGAAAATCAAACAGGTGAAGTAATACACTCGGCTCTCCCCTTACTGCTGCCTGCCTTGGCAAGGAGAAGGGACTTCTGCATTCTGCGTTTGAGCTGTCTTCTCAGTAGTGGAAAGAAGTGTGAAAAAAGTCAGTTTAACATGAGTCTGGTACTGTCGATTGTTCACAAGTGATTGATCAGGAACTGGTGGTAGAAAGGCAGTGTTCATAATAAAGCCTGCATCTCTTTTGAGTTAGCTCCTCTCAGCAGGAGTCATCTTCCTGGAAAGGCCCCACAGAGACTGGCTTAAAATAGAAATCAGTAGGAGAGAGATGCACTGCAAAAAGGCATTGGTACAGGAGAAAACAACCTAAGAGAACAAGGATGTTAGTTATTCCTAGGTTCAGCTTTCTCCATCTCCATCTGATCTGTGTCAGCATAAAGTTCAGTCCACATTGTGCCTCCATCCCACCGGGCTGCAGCTCTGCCTGTCTCCTGCTTCTCTAGTGGAAGGGAAGAGGTGCAGATCAGTCTTCCAGATGGACAGACATGAAGGGATGCCTGAGAGGACCTTGTCTACAGCAAACTAGTTTTCCCACTCATTTAACGCAGCTCTGGGTGGGTTTCTTGCAGAATCTGTGTTGAATGTATGCAAAATTTTCAGCGGAAGTTAGTTTACTTAATCAGCCTCTCAAATAATTAGGCCAAGCCTAACAGCTTTTCCACATCCAAAGTTTTAGACAGCCCCTTTCCATGCCTAGGGAACTCAGCAGTGACTGCCCACACTGTCATGCAATATGTAGCAGTTCAGTCATCAAAGAGAATAAGCCTTCTCCAATTTTCCTACTAGGAGCTGCTGTGGATTATTTTACTCTTTCATCTTTGCACAGAGGGTGATCTCATATCTTCAGTTTAAATTTTAGAAATTAGAGAGAAGAAATCAAAACCTTTATTTAAAAAAGAAATACTTCTACAGTGAGTTTGCATGTGAACTTACTTACAATTTGAGATAACTGTAAGAGCAAGAAATTAAAAATCCATTTAATCTTAAATATTCAGCTGTTTCAGCTAGCCTATTGCTACACAAATCACTACTAGATACACTGGTTTTCTATATTTTGAAAAAAAAAAAAGAAAAACAGAAATGCAGTCATCTATGTATTTTTCCTCTGTAGTTATAGTTGGTTTAAAGTATATCAAGGCAGCTGATCATAGTTTTGCTTAGCAAATAGTAATTGATTTACTGATCTAGTGTCTATAAAACTTAAATAAATCTGTTCATTTGACAAGGTGTACTCACAATTAATGTTAATCAAGGCATCCCTTGGATTGTGAGTCTTGTTTGAGGGCAGCTGTAATAGTAGATAAAATTGCTGACTTTTGAAGAGAACAACTGGTTTTATAGCTCCAGTATTTGTGAGGCTTAGTCAAGAGTACACTTAGAGGATGACAGTTCATTTTGTGAAAGTTAGAGGTTTGTTAGTACTATGTTGAAACAAATCCAGAATTGTGTAATGTCTGTCTGGGATCCTCTGCATCTCACAGCAGTGCTCCAACCACCAGGTGACAGGTTGCAAAATTCACTTTTCGTTTTCTTCTGGTAAGAACTTCACTGAAACAGAAATATTTTCTTTTTCTCCAGAAAGCATTTGGCATCAGCTCAATGAAATCTTGCTGAAAGAAAAAAAAAACTACCAAAAAAAAAGATAGCCAGAAATATTTGACCTTGGTGTTAGTTTCCTAAGTACCGTAGGATTTTGTTAACTTTTGAATAACAGCTATCCCAATAAGATAGATATTTATAGCTTATAATCAAACTGGTATCGCTTATGAATAATCTAGAAATCACATAATCAATTTGTTTGATTCATCAGATCAGTGGGGGTTTTTTACAGGCAGGAAGGTGTTTTCAGTTCCTAATTGATATCTGCAGGGTTTTTTAAAAAAGGTAGTTATTGGTTTATGAAAAAAAGTTAAATCTGTGAGGTACTGATATAGAGCATCAGATAAGGAAAAAAATCAATACATGGCCAATTCATTTATATACATAAAGCACTCCTATGAAGGAAGAATAGTTAAAGGATACATCTCAGCTTAATGTCAGAGTCTTTCAGCTAAGCAATATCATATCAAATATGCTTCCTAGCACTCCTAATAGAGCTAGTGTTTTAATTTAAGAGTATTCACAGTTAGAAAGGTAACTTTTTAGAGAGAGAAGGGTAAAATAAAAACCCTTTGTCTGCACTTGAGAGCTCAGTTTCCCAGTTCATCTCAGCAACTGAGTGCCCGGTGAGGTCCCCCAGCAGTGGGAAGAGGTTTGGATGGCAGTCCCTCGGGTGAGGACAGCTGAGTCCCTGGCACAGCCATTCACAGGAGTGCAGCTGCAGAGGTACCTACCGAGCCACTTGCCATCCCTCCTCATCTCCCCACCTCTGCTTCCAGTCCACATGGATCGTTGAGGGGTGGTCTCAGCAGGAGGATGTGATCAGAGAGGGACTCATGCAAAGTCACATTGCCTGTATGCTTCTCTTGCCTAAGGAATTACTTTTTTAACTTTTTTTAGTGCCTCTTTACTCATTAGCCAGGTTAAAAGAACAAGGACTGATGAGTTGGGTTCCATACTTATCACTTATGTGGTAGATAATAAACTGCATTCAAAGTGGACGAGGGCAGTAGATTAGAAGCTGTGTGCAGTTCAAGGGCATTATTTAGAAGAAAGATCCACTGCCAATTACACAGCACAACCTTCTCTCTGCTTCACTGTATTAGAGAAAGACATCCCGATTTATGGCCTTATGTCATAAGTGGCGCTGGATGGGGGGAGGTGGGGAGAAGTGGCTGATAACAGTGATTTGCATCTTGGAGCATTTTTCTAGGTTAAGTGGAAGGGTGCTTTTTGAGTCCAAAATAGTGTCTTAGAGCAAACTTTGAGTGGAATTTTTTTCCAAAACACATTTTAGTCCTTTTAACTGATTAAAAATAATAGCTCCTATGTATCCAAGGCATATGTCATACTGTACTTTAAAACTTACCACAAATTGAAGGAAAAATGTTAGAAATTCAACAGTTCAATATTAGAAAAAATTGCTGTATTTCAGCCTTTTCTGTCTTCATTTTTTTTTCCCTGAAACAAATATTAAAATCTGGTATTAATTTCACTAAAGTAAATATGTGATGGTATGCACATTTTTATTAATTTTTACTGCTGGCTAGCTATCGTAGTTTATTCATAAGTTCTTAGAAATTTCTCAGTGTACTGGCTCTTCAAACATAGTTGCAGCTGGTTTTTGTAGCAATGATAGATTGTTTTCCATTTTTTTGAAATAATGATTTATAAACATCTCTAAAGATCAGAAATAATAGTAGATTTTATCTACATCATGTAGAATGCCTTTCAGCTTTTGTTCTCTCGCTCTTATTTTCCTGATTTTTTTAGATTTCCCTTATTTGATCTTCAGCAGGTTGAAGATTTGTTTTGAATTATTTTCTTGGTCCATCTGCTTAGTCAGTATGAATACCTTAGTTTTTTAATGCACAGTTTTAATTTATGTGGGGATCAAACATTCTAGAAATGCTTTTCTTTCTAATGCTGCAAAATGGGAAAGACAGTTGAATTCAGTGATTCAGGCTGTGATTAAGCATTGCTTTCCTGCCTATGAAGACTTTGAACTTCTGATGTTTCAAGTGCTGAACCTTTTAAAAGTAGGAAATCATGCATTGTTTGTTAAACAGTGGAAATCAGGATCTAAAGTATTATTTTGTAAGTAAATTTTGATATATTTTATTTAACAGATTGAGAGACTAGACAGTTTTGATGTAAAATATTAAAAAACCAAGTAAAATGTTGAATTAATTATCCTTTCTCTTACTTCATGATGCTACATCTTTGTGGAAAGATCTAGTTTTATATTATTGCTAGCCTTCATAATGCATTGTCTTTCTGATGTAAAATTTATACTAGACATTGTTCAACTGTACTACATTTGACTTCATTGCTGCAGGATACTGCTGCCGTTATATGGTACATAATGAGTGCTAAATAACGTAAACATGGATCTCCTTGTTCAGATAGGCTGCTCACGCCAAGCTGAGTTATCTGACCCCTGCTATTGCTCTTGACCTTGATCACACCACCTTTCATGAACTCTTGTAATCGATTACCTTTCATGGCTCCAGCCTCTTTATTCCTTCTACTCTTCAGATTGCTTCTTTAGTGGTTAGTTTAGTGCTTAGGCTTGGATCCTTTCTCCTCTTTGCCCTTTCCATTCTTCATTCATACCCATTACTGAAATCCGGCCCCCACTCAATTTCAATCATCTGTGTTTATATGTGGGTTTTAAATCCACCTCTCTACTTTTTAATCTTTCTTCTTGTCCAGTCTCCCACATCTCATTCTTTTGTTATTTATTCTGTAAACACAAAACTTACGCCAAATTGCTCAGTGCTTTTACTTGAAACTTGATGTTGTGTCAGAGTTGGCAGCATCATCCTATTCAACCTTGCCGACACGATCTCTGACAACAGTTTTGGCTTTTCACTGGGTCGGGCCCTGAACACGTAGGATGTTTTTTAAAACAAACAAATGCAATGCAGGTGTGGATTAATGGTACAAAGCTCTAATTGTGAAGCACCTGAGATACAGATATTAGTGAGCAGCAAAGCGTGGTTCCCAAATTAGTGTCACTGAGGGATTTAGGTTCAGCTCTGCCTATGTTGTACAGGAGTGGCACAAAAGATTATCCTGACATTTTCAGTTGACAGATACCATCACATTCTGTAAATCTGTCACTAGGAATCATTGCTGTTTTCTTAAAGAGGGGGAAAGTAGGAGCTCAGAGGCCAGAGAAGAATCTGACATAGTTTGAAGAGCCTGCAGAGGTATTGGAGCTATAGTTTCTCTGGGCTGGTTTGGACTGCAGCATTGCCTGGGATTTCCCTTACACAGGGGAGATCATTGCAGCTCCAGCTCTGGTGTGTCAGCCAGCCTCCAGCCCTGACCCCTGCAAACACCTTATACCAGATTATTGAAATACACCCTTGGAGGACAGCACTGGAGGTGTGGAAGGAAGGTGTCTTCTGAAGTGATGGTACTGCTCTTTCTGTCAAATAAATTTTGCTCTGCCTTGGGTCTTTTACCTAAAAGAAGGGATTGGAAAAGGAACAAAACTTTCAGCCTTTTTATATAGAAGAGCATTCTAGCATCTGCAGTGGCAACAGGACCTAGATGAAGACTGCTGACCTCCTACCCCAACCATTTCTGCAAGCTGCAGCAGATTCCTGTAAACATTCTCGAGTTTTCCAAAGCATGTGCAGGCTCAAAGATGTGTGTAACTGCATTAGCCACAGAGGCCAATGTTTTCTTCTAGGGGCCAGCAGTAGCCAGAGTCCCTTGGTGTGCTGGGGCAGTAGAAGTCCTGCAGCAGCATGGCTTTGCTGTTGCCTCCTGCCAGCACTGCCAGCTTGGGTTGGCCTCACCACCATGGCTACTAAGGTTGTCAGCCTCTAGGTCTGTGTGCAAAATCATGTTTTCAAGCCACAGGATTTTGTTTTGAGAGCCTAAGTCAGTGGTAAGTTGGCAACAAGTTAGAGATTGTGTAGGGAATTTTCTCTCTTTACCTTTTTTCCTTTTGATATTGCAGGAAATATCCAGGAAGTCATACTACAAGAACACTTGGAAAAAGAAGATGAAATTCTGGTTTCCTTGGCTGGTTTGAAGCAGGTATAACTAGTGCTTAACTTAACCTTCTTGTATCCTTCAGTACTATTAACCTTTTATTTTTTTACTACTTTTTTTCTTTCTGTATACTGCTGTTTTGTCTTGTTGTAGCTGTTTTACTAATACTAATGCATCAAGCATTGTAGCATGCTTTTATTTTAAAAAGCTAAAGCTCAGCTATAAAGAGTTCAAATGACTTGCATGGTATTTGCTCCTTGAAAAGTTCTGGAGGCCTCAAACCAGAACTGAGGCAGTGCCACACTAAGCCTGGACTTAAGCCCCACTGTCATTTTTCTCAGTGCAAAGTGTACACGCTAGGCAATAATAATCACAGAATCACAGAATGCTAAGGATTGGAAGGGACCTCAAAAGATCATCCAGTCCAACCCCCCTGCCAGAGCAGGAACACCTACATGAGTTCACACAGGAAGGCATCCAGGCGGGTCTTGAATGTCTCCAGAGAAGGAGACTCCACAACCCCCCTGGGCAGCCTGTTCCAGTGCTCTGGCACCCTCACCGTAAAGAAGTTCTTTCTCAAATTTAAGCGGAACCTCCTGTGTTCCAGCTTACACCCATTACCCCTTGTCCTATCACTGGTTGGCTCCGAGAAGAGTCTGGCTCCATGCTCCTGACATTCACCCTTTATATATTTATAAACATTATTGAGGTCCCCCCTCAGTCTCCTCTTCTCCAAGCTAAAGAGGCCCAGCTCCGTCAGCCTTTCCTCATAAGGGAGATGCTCCACTCCCTTAATCATCTTGGTGGCTCTGCGCTGGACTCTCTCAAGCAGCTCCCTGTCCTTCTTGAACTGTGGGGCCCAGAGCTGGACACAATATTCCAGATGTGGCCTCACCAGGGCAGAGTAGAGGGGGAGGAGAACCTCTCTCGACCTACTGACCACACCCCTTCTAATGCACCCCAGGATGCCATTGGCCTTCCTGGCCACAAGGGCACAGTGCTGGCTCATGTTCATCCTGCTGTCCACCAGGGCTCCCAGATCCCTTTCCCCTACACTGCTCTCTAATGGATCATTCCCCAACTTATACTGGAGCTTAGCATTGTTCCTGCCCAGATGCAAGACTCTACACTTGCCCTTATTTCATTAAATTTTTCCCTGCCCAAATAATGCCTGTGTCCACACTATTTAAATGTGACAATACTTGAAGTAATTTAATTAAAAGAAAAAATACTGTGTACATAAAATGGAGAATGCTGCTGAGCATCTGTAGCCCTGATTATACTGCCCTCTGCTCCCTTGAAATACATTTTATCAGGAACAATGGGACATATGTTAAATCTATAATGAGGTAGGGAATAATCTTAACACTTTCTCTTTAGATTTCTTGGATACTTGTATCCAGACTCTGATGCAAACATATTTGACTGATATTTATATCTTTAGACAATATAGATATTTTGCCAAATTTCTATCTGATATTTCTTCCCTCCCATCCAACAACAGATCAAGGACATCCTGAAAGGTTCCCTGCGTTTCAACCAGAGCCAGCTGGAAGCTGAAGAAAATGAGCAAATCACGATAGCTGATGATCATTACTGTTCCAATAATCAGAACAAGGGACCAGCTGATGTCCTAAAGGGCCCTGTTATGACAAAGCAACAGTTCATCTCAGGACAACAGGTAAGAGAAAAATATCTCAGATAGGTCATTGATGAAATGAGTCTGATATTTTTTAGAGACTTCCTTTAGCTTGTCCAAATATTACATGGGAACACATCAGCACTGCTCCATTGTGTATGGAGCCATGGTTAAAAGTGTGTCCTAGCTACTGTCCTTCTCATCACTTGTTTTTATTGTAGCCTTATGCTCCACACATAGATGTTTAAATCTGAAAATGTTATGCAGTGTTTCAGGGATTTCTGCTTTCGGATTGTTGAATCACAGATTAATTTCCTACAAAAGGATGTAAAAACTGGAGGTAAATGTTCTCATATCAAATGTTTCTATATGATTATTCTCATTGTCATTGTCCTCCAGAATCTCATTATGTAAGAGCTGATTATCTGCATTGCAGTGTATTCATGGCCAGTGCCAAAAAGAAAATAGCGAGGAGGTTGCTTTTACCTTATACTCCATTGTACTGACTTTCACCTTGAATGAGTAAACAATGTTTTCACATAAAAAGTGTAGTCACAGGACAGGTTCATACACAGAAAAGGGTATTTTCCTTTCATGTTAAAAAGTCCCTCTCTGTCTAAGGTTCAGGCTGACTCAAATGTGAGCTTAAAAACAAGTACTTTTGTATATGCACATTTCTGTATTGGAGTTCTGTTAAGTCTGCCATCCTAGTACTGAGACTCGCACTTGTAAATCAGTGGCAGCACTGTCACCTCAGAGTCTAACTGAATCTGCAATCAGTTTACTTTTGGCAAGTTTACTTAGGAACTACAAGAAATATTTATTCTTTTTCAAATGACACAGGGTTGTTTTGATTTATTACTCACAATCCCCCGGTTAGAACATTTTGTGTTATAAATAATATTTTAATTGTATTTCTGTATTATAAGGAATACTTTTTAAAAATTTTTTTTACTTAGTAATGGCAGGTTCAAAGAGCAAAGCTTTCATTGCTTGTTTAGCTATTGTCATTGCAGTCACTACTTTCTGCCATAATAAAGCCATAGGTTAAACTGATATAGCATATTGGAGTGTTCATATAATGACCTCCTGATTTTGCCCTTTATCTCCTAGCATTTTATACAAAGTACCTTTTGCTTTCTTGCCAAAACGGCAAAAAGTTAGGTTTTGATGATTTTTACTCTGATTTATTCTAGAAACTGGAAGGTAGAATGCCATATAGAATGACAACCTGCTGTATGAGTGTGTGCAGACCCTACTGATGCTGGGCAAACCTTTACTCAGATGCTGGCCTAAACCATGTGTCACTGGGCAGAGGTGCCAGGGCTTTGCACTTTGAGTATTGAGAGTGGAGCAGGTGAAGCCTGGTCTGTGCAGGTTTCTTTCCAATCAAAACTTTTGGGGTGATGTGTAATGAGGTCTGGTCCTATCCCAGTGGGTGGTCAGAGTATATACATCCAGCCAGGAACTGAAAGGTGTCTGTGGGTCCCACAATTTCAGAGGCTGCTGGTAAGCCATCTACAAGCAAGGTGAGTAGAGGTTGTACAAGCTGAGCTCTTGCAGAGCATTAATAAGGCTTCAGCACTGTGTGGTTTACATTTGAAGGTGCAGTACATTCATACAGATGAAGTTTCTCTCCTCTTCTCTTCTGGAAGTTTCAGTTATAATAATGAGCAGCAACCTCTGTGACAGAAAGAAAAGTAAAATATTAGGGCTAAAAATGGCAGTTCAGGAGGACTGCTGGTATCCTGACAGCCTGTGCTGCTTCCAAGCCTGATGTCTTTTACCACAGTGTCTGAAGTCAAACAAAATAGGAGAGCTTTGGATCCCTTTTAATAAAACACAGGAAAATAAAACTGCTGAATTTAGTGGGCTGTGACATTTGACTGTTAAATGGGAGAGTAAGTTGTTGGCTACAGCTGCACCACAGCCCAGGCTTTTAGCTCTGCTGAAGAAAATGGGCTGCACTGATGCCCTGGGTCAAGCCAGGAGTACTTACCGAGAGCTGCAGGGGGATTAAAATTCCAGCACTTTTAGACCATTTAGTGTGTTTCTTTCTAAATAAGTTTTACTGTATTTACATTTTCTGTGACTTTGGTAATGCATGTAGTTCTGTTTGATGTGACTTACACTGTAGAGATTTTTCTCTGGTGGAATTATAGGGACAGTTTCTAGGACAACTGGAAAAGTTACAGGTGTAGCTATCACATAACTGAGATTAAAATCTGGTCTTTTGTTTTTGGTTGTTATATAAGTATAAATTGTTTATCATCTTTAATTTTTTTTAAAGTGCTCTTTCTCTTTTTTGCCTCAGAATCTCTTTCTGAAAAATTGAGGGTAAGGATACAGCCCTTCTTTGGGGAAAGCTGCAAAATTAAAAATGCAAAAAGAATAAGATAAAGGCTCAAAGAAATACGGCATTTTTTAGAATATTTGGCTTTGGTAGCAGCATGCAGTTGACAAACAGAAGGCTTCTGTTGCTAAATAATGAATGATAATTAACACATTATCTTGCCTTTATGTCTGTTCAAAGAAGGAGGCAAAATGAGCTGCTATTTTTCTAAGCTTTCTTGAATCGTGTCCTTACATTTAGTTTTAACTCGTTCACAGTATGAAGGCAATTGAAATAAGCCTGGTCCTACTAGCTGATATTCATCAGTAAAAAATGTTTGGAGAAGCCATATGGCAACGGACGTAAGGTTGTTAACTTTCAAAGCTACTGGAAGTATAATTCTGTCATTTTTCATTTATTCAGTAGTGACAGCAGATGGGAGAAAACATGGTTCACGTCAGCAGGAGTTTCCTGAAACAGAAACAGGCAGAAGAAGAAGGGAGGAGGTATTTTACCTCTGGAAATATCAGAACCAAATACCAATGTATGCCAGGGATAGGCAAACAGTTACAGAAGGCCTTTTTATAGCATTTTGGTGTCAATATCTCTGCTTTGCTGCTTCTCTGATGCTTCAGTGAGCTATAGGGCTCTTAAACTGAACCAAAAGGTGTGGGTAGAGTGAAAAGTTGTGTTGCAACGCACAGCATGTAATGACAAGAAACTGGGGTGACTAGTTTCTTCCCTTTCCCTTTATTAAAGAGCAGAATGCTTTTTTTTAACTGCACAAGAGCACATTTTTGGAATCAGAATTTAGGAAATTGCAACACCAGCACGAAGTGCTCATGACTGAGGGCTCACTGCCAAAAGTAAGGCACCCCATTAGCATCCTTGGGGGTGCCAGTGAGGAAAATACTGATCTCGCTGGGCAAGTGTGTCACTAGGTAACATCTGTGTTGCCCTGTGCGAGGTGGAGCCATCTCGGATGTGAGGGCTGCAAGGACTGAAACAGCACGATCGTGATAGCTTGGAATAATAGAGTGCAATTTTGCAAAATGAGACTGGACTGTGTTCCCTGATTGCTTTTAAATAGAAGTATGGAAAGAAGCTGGGTGAATTATGCAGTGGCAGTTGTTTAAAGGAATGTATATTTCTGCTGTCCGGGAGGTGGAAAACCAGAGTGCTGAAATTTTGAACATGGCAATTAGAGCTCCACAAAAAAGCCTCACCTGGCCCTGTCTTCTGGCTGCACTGGGTGCCTACAAAATGAGGCAACTTCTAAGACATTGGTGGAGTAGAGCCGCAGTTGTGTGCTACCGGTGTCCTCGGCCCCCTGGAGATGGCAGCTGATGGACTGACAGCTCATGAAGACAGCTTCAAATAGAGCAGATGAAAGCAAAAGACTAATTAATAACAAATGGTATCTCAGCTCAGAAGTACCTAAACAGTGAAGCATCCCTCCTTGTGGGATACATCTATTTGTTTTTAACTTCATGGAAAGTGCTTGAAGTCGTTGACATTTGAGCTACGTTGGTTCTCTGCAGAAGTTTGAGATCAGCTTTGATAGCACTCTGCACAGGACAGTTGTTGGTATTTTCAAAAGCAATTTTATCAGTCTGGTATGAGTTTTGTTAAGTCATCTGAAGAAAATTTATTAGTATCAAAAAATAATAGGTGTAAACTATCAGTTTGACAACTGTCTTGCACTGGGACCTTTAAAATTGTAACCAATACTCTGGACTTGCTTAATGATGAATAAGAAAGTATTAAAATGGGTTAATTACAAAACAAAATACTATATGTTATACTATATATTATTATACCTAGATAATAATTTAGCATTGTTATACCTAGATATTATCTAGATTACACACAGAAAATTATAAAAACAGGGTGTTTTAAAAATTTACTGCAAAAGGAGATCTTTGAATCCTCATTCATATAAATTTTAGAAGGGAACAGGTCACAATTCTGTATTTGAACGTATTTTCACATTCAGATGATACTGATCTGGTTTGTGACTTTTAACAATTTGGAACAACTATGTAAATAACAACCAAGGACATCCAGCTCCCTTGTTTCATACTACAGTCATTCTTAGTGGATTTTGCTCCCTAAGCTACTGTACAGTTCCCTTTCAAGAAAGTTCTGTTCTCTAATCAGTAATCAGAGCAATGGAAAATTGTTTTCAGCTCTTATAATTAATTTGGCAAAGTACCGTAACTCCCAAGTTGTGGGTTGCTGGTACCTCTGATGAACTCCATACTCCTGATTTTATGTACTGTGTTGAGTATCTAACTATATCTCATTGAGATTCTTCCTGTTGCTCTTAATACCTACAATCTCTGTTTTACCCCAAAGTGAATTTACATTGTTGCCGCTCTACTTCTCCTTTTTCTTAGTCTTGCATTAGTGTAATCAAATATATTGGTTTCAGTATCACACCACTTCAGGATGCTTATCCTCACAGGCTGCTTGGCAGGTTGTATTATTATGCTGAAAGAATTGTGTGAGAGCAAATAAGAAAGCAGCTATATTCTTATCAGAGGAACATAGTGCTGGATAGAGGTTGAATATATCTCTTGCAGAAGAAGACAAAATATTGTCCATTTGGGTTGCAACCAAACTAATAGGCTGCCAGTTGTCAACAAGTGAGAAATCCCACTCTGCTGTATATGGCAATCTTCCCTTCTAATTACATGTGGCTCTGACTGTTGAAAAGCTGGATTTCTCCTGAATATGGCTAGTTGGAATATAAGACTGCCAATTTGTAGAGAGTTTTCTGGTACTCTGACTTGTGGTCTTAATCCACTACCTGAGAGCTCAAGGACATGCATTTCCCAAGGCCTAACCAGACAGAAGAGGGATTCCCAGGCCCTCGTTTTCTGGTAGAGTTGGGAAATACTCAGTGACACTAGGCCTAGAAGCCCCGGGAACCCTGATCTGCCAAACCTGGACTGGTGCACACTAAAGCAGGTCTATGGACGGCTCAGACTCCCCATGTCAGGGTTTTACTAGGAAATTTTATATCAAACCATTTTCCTGACAAGCTCCAAAATGCCATTGTACATGCAAACAGGCAAAAAATTCCTCACTACTGCTTCATAAGTTACTACAGAAAACTTAACAGCAGTGAGAACATAAGTACTGAAAATCTTCATGACTGTAATGCATTTGTTAGCTGCCTAGCTGCTGTGATGACTACATGGATGCACTATGATGATGAACATGTAAGGTTGCTATACCAAATAATGTATTTTTTGAGTGTTTGCTTTTATGCTTTTGTAAATAACAAATAAATTACTTCATCCAGAGTTAATACACACTTTATTTTTTACTTCTTGATTTTAGCATTGCTACTTGTGGATAATGATTATTCCTTTATCCTATTCCCATATCACTGACATGCATCATAAACCTCATTAAATGGTAAAACTGATACTGACTTTAAATTCTTTCTGTGCTGTTGTCTCACAGACTACGACTGACTCAAGTGGCAGTGAGAGCAAGAGTGCTGATGACTATATTATGGTTTCCAAAGAAGAGGAAGGAAGTAGAGGTGCTGTCCTGGAGCCAGCGCAGTCCCGCCAGGCACACAAGGAGGCAGCAGTGAAGCCAGAAGCTCCATCTCGTTCTTCTTTGATATTCTCTGACCCACTGATGGGCTCCGTTTCAGCCTCCTCCAGCAACCTGAGCTCCAGCCCTGATGACAACAGTAGTAATAACAGCAAAGATTCTGACTTTGCTATTGTCAGCCCACTGGACATCTAAAGAAACAGGTTGGGAAAGTTTGGGAGATCACTCATTACACCTCATCTCAAATTCCTATGATTCCACGGGCTGGATAATTCTTTGGATTAGAAGGACAGAAAATAGATAAAGGTAACCCATTTCAACTGCCAAAAGCCTAAATTAAAAATATTTTTTTTAAAAAACCCACATAGATTTGCAACCCTTCAAAAACAATAGACACCTTTTAATAACTGCCTTAAATAAAGACCCAGTAAAACCCAGTTCTAATATACAGTTATTCTTAGTTATAGTTATCTTGCTTAGGAGCTTTGTTACTATAGAACTGTTGCTTTCCCAAAATATAGAATAGTATGTGCTAGGTACCATAATGGATTAGAAAATGTATAGATACTTGGCATCAGACCTGAAGCAGCAAAGACAAGCTAGATTTAATATTGTCCTTTTACAATATAAGCTCAACTGGGTTTTCTGAGTAGGAAAGGGTACTTTTTCTTCAGAGACTATGATTAGAGAAGTAAGGAATGTATGTCAGAAAGATTAAAAGCATCATCCTGGCAGTAAGCTTGTTCCCAGCTGAGGAATCCTAGTTTCTTCATTTTCATCTGGCAGTAGCCCAAGGTGTTTTCAAGGCAGAGGTTTGTATAGTTGCTCCTCAGTGCTGTCTTACAGGAGGGTGTGTGACAAATTCCTTGAGAACAGGGACCTATACAACAGAGCCTTATTTTCCTTTGCCTACTTTTTTCCCCCTTGAGAGTTCCCAGTTCACCTGTTTCCTCTTATCTGTCTACTTTTACTTTCCTTTGGCATTTTTATTTTACTGAGATTACCACAGTTAAAACAGCAGGTGCAAGGGAAATTACAATATTTCATAGTGCAGACCTGAGCCCATTGAACAAAAATAGCTTGAGTATGATAAATTACTAGGGAAGGGTGCAAAGTGAAATGAAATGTTCATAATTAAGAGCACTTTATGTCTCATTACTACTATCTTCTATATACTCTGTTTACATATATTCCTATACAAATTCCACATTTCTAGTCAAGAAAAACATAATGGTGCAGCAGCGTTAACCAACAGAAAGTTTCTAATTAACTCTAGAACTTGTTCTTCTGTGGGAAAGGATACTTCTTTCCCATCAAGTACATAGTACTTCTAGTAACAGTTTTTTCAAGTAGATACAGGGTGGTTTTGTACTTGCTGATCCCTTTAAACTCTGTTGGAATTCACAAAAAGAAACTGGTGGTGAGTGGACACCTGCTTTTGTAGGTCCTACACAGAACTAGCTTGAAGAAAGAGTGCTAGAAAGTCACGCTATTTGTAACAACAGCAAAAAAAAACCCACATTATTTACTTTTAGGATACATATACATTATACCATGCAACAGCTTCCTAATTGCATGGCAAAGCTTGTGTTTGTCTGGAGTTAAGAAATGGTAGTTATTTGCTGCTTAGTCTGTCATTGTAAATGGAGTTAAGTATCGTATTCCAAAGATGAGGTGGCATATAGTTCGCTGATCTTAGATTTTACAAGGTCTGTGTCAGTGAGTGCAGTGGAGAGGTAATTGTCATGTAATTACATGGTACTGACATAACCCTACACACTCAAAGGCCGCTGTGTAGTTCTTTTGAGAGTATTTGTGCCTTGTAAAATGACAACATGCTAGAATGTTATGAGCAGGCATAGCATCATACATCTCTGTGACAGAGCGATGTCAACAGTCAGGAGACTGTTTTGATGAAAGATCTTAAATGCATAACATTTCGGAGAGGTGTTTACTTTGGTTTAATTTTAAGCTTCATAGAAAATCACTTTGAAATTCAGCATGCATGCCTGTGTTCAGGTTTACTGTATTTCCCTGAGTTTGCATGAATGCCAGGGGATTAGGTGGCTGTTGATTTATTTAGGTCTCTCAGGCTATTCTTGCCTTAACCCATTCAGCAAGGCCTGTGCCACATCCCCAACAAAGGGGAATCTGTTCAAGAAGTAACTATGGAAAGAGGAAAGAAATATTACGGGGACAGAGAAAAAAGTTTTATATTCTGTGGTACATAAGCCTTCAAAGATTCCAGTACTTTGGCAGGGGAAAATATTTTTACTTCTTTTTTTATTTTTTTAAGCATCAGTCTTTCGACTTCTGTTCTGGTTGGTTGTTTCAGGGAACACATTGCTATTTTTTTTAACAGTCTCATTGCCAATGGAAGAGTGTGATTTGTACAGTTCTTTTATTTTTGTAAGTTAGTTGTATCTTTAATATTGCATATTTTAAAACAGCACTAGAAGTATATAAAGATTTTGGGAGTTTCTAACAAGTTTTCACTAGTCAGTGAATACCGATGAGCCGAATGCCTGTTGTGCCATGGGACAGGATGAAAATCTTTAGAAGCAGAGAGACAATTATACAAATAAGATTAGAACAAACTCCAGTAAATGAATCTGCTCAGTGTATACCATGTCCTTCCTCATCTCAAATATGTTATCTCTGATACTTGATCATAGTGCAGAAATAGTTAAAATTTTTTATATTCCTTAAGTCCAAAATTTGTAAGTTAGACAAAATGTCGAGTCATCACCCTGTCTTGCCTTATGTTAAGAATATATTGAGAAAGAAATTGTCATTTAAAATACAAGATTATTCTTTTTCCCTGAAGGTGACCTGCTTATAATGTTCATAGATAACAATAATCAGCTAGAAAAATTATATGCATTGAAAATTATTGATGGAAACTAATATGAGATTAAGGTATGTATCCGAGACTGTTGTACGCTATCTCACATGTGTAATTTATGACTGTTTAAAGTCTCTTGCATGTCATGTCGGTCATATGTACTGCAGAAAGGCAGTGTCATATTTTGACTGGGTATTCATTTAGTCGTGGAACTTTGTATCTTTACTCTGGAAGAACATCTAGCCCGCTTTATTAAAGAAAGAATTAACAAGTTTTCTGGGCTGTGCGTGTGCTGTTTTCTCAAAAAGGAGGGAAAGCTTTTTGACTAGAATACTGGAAGTATGACTTCTGAGAACAAGAGTGATTAAAAACTTTAAAACTATCTATCTCATTATCTATAGAAGCACAAAGATTATTAATATTTTAGTCAGATTGTATATATATGATCCAGGGAGTAAAACTGCTTGTCATTTATCACCCAAACAACATTTCCTATTTTCCCATATTTATTGTATATGAAAATAACAAACCAGAATTTAACATGGTATAACTTTTCTGCAATTTCATGAAAGATGGTTTAGTTACATCATTGTTTCTCAGTCAGAGTCCCAGTGCCTGTACAGTGCTTTATTTCACATTCTTAAATGTTTCCTGTGATTCTCCAGTATGTTCTCCTCATTAGATGGCACTGAGGCAGCTATTTAAAAGATTGAATTTCAGATTTGAAGTATACTTGTGCCTGGCAGTTTCAGTGTTATCTGTTCAAATACAAACTCAGCAATCCTAACATGAACAGAGTTCCAAGTTCTGGGTGTCAGCCCTTAAATAATACTTTTGATTTTGTGCTGCATGTGTTGTTCTTGAGTGAATGTCTGTAATGGTTTCTTAGACTCGAAAAGGTGCAATTTCATAAAATAAACTTCATTTGGCTATGGAATAGTAATTACAGTGTCTCATAATCTGTACTGTTCTTTTAAGAGTGGTTATATGCAGTCTGCGTTAGTGTTTCCTGTGTCATCAAATCTGCTAGACTCCCACTTTAGCAGCTAGCTAAATTTAGAGATGAAAGAGCATGAAAGAAGGTCATCAGAGGAAGAGCAACTTGAAATGTGCACATAGGCAACTTGTTTGCCTGCTGCTCGCAATATATTTAACCGCTAGAATGGTGCGGGAGGTTTTAGATATGTGGGAGGATCCTGCAAGAGGCAAAGTGCGTAACCCCAGAAACAGATGATGAGCTGGAAGGGAAGCAGCATGAGACTCTTTTGGGCAGGAGCCATCGTTTTCTCTGAATTTGTTCAGAGCTTCTAGCATAGTTTGCCGTGATCACAGATACTTTCAAAATTAGGATGATAATAATAATTATTATAATAATATGCTCATAATTTCACCAAGTTTTGCACTTTCTGACAGTGAGCTAGATGTAATCCAATAATAATAGCTCAGCTAATAGCAGTAGTATTGTATCGGAGGAATTTGAGCCCATACTGCTGAAATAAGTACAACTGAAGAATAGTAGCTTAAATAAATATATTAAAAAAAAAAAACAACAACACATCAGAAACAAGATAAAGATAACTGTTGCAAATACAAAAAGTGAAGTATAAGAAGTATTTTCTAAAATGGGCTTCAAGTAGCACTTCTGTACATTGTTTGACTATGTCGAGTGAGTTTGTGCAAATCCATCTTTGTTTTAACTTGCAAAAACCTAGCTGATGCTGAGATGCAGGAAACATTAAATATATCAGCTGCAGAGGGAAGACACTGCAGTTCCATTTTCTATGAACAGTAAGAATTTGATCCTTCAGATCACACTGATTTAACACTTTCACTATCTTCCATGGTGACAACATGAAAAACCCTGTAATCATTTCCAGAGACCTGACGGGAACTCTGCTGCTGAAGTCATCACGTGCCGTCACGGAGCTTTGAGCTGTGAAAGTTTTCACAGCTTTGCCTTTCACAGTGAGCTTGAGGGACTGTGGTGAGATTGGGTTTGTCTGAGTTTTTAAGTGGTACAAAGAAGCATTCAAAGATGCTATAAATGATCATGGTACTATTTGAGACCTTTTAGAGTAAAAATTGCTACATAGTTTTGAGATGGAAGAACAGTTATCACAGTATCTTGATTTCCCACCTGCTGTGTTAATCGAATCCAGGGGATGGGGAATATAGTAGCATTTTCTGATCAGCATTAAATTTCCCTCTGAAATAAGAGAAAATGTCAGGCAAACAGATATTGAAAGGCAGGTTGTCAAAGGTGTCATACAGCTTGCTGGATAATGTATACCTCTGTGCAGTACTCAGGAACATGCATCATTTTTATCCATAAATAGGGGGACTTGCAACAGTGTGGAACACATGGCAGAAGATGTACGTGAATGTGAGCCTGTTCTTAAAAAAATTTTAAAGCTCCAAGGTTTAAAATGTTAAAAAAAAAAGTTTAAATACATACAAAGCTTATTTAGGTTTGCAAAGATTATCAGGTCTCAATAAAGTTTCAACTAGTTCAGAAAAGTGTTAAATTTTCTTATTAAAAACTGATTGCTTACTTTAGTGCTTGTTCCACCATGCAGATTTCCATTTACCCCTGACACTGCTGGCTGGATTGCTGCAGTATTTGCACCCATAGTCAACGTAATAGCCACTCCACCAGCAACCTGGAGGTTGAACAGTGTTCGGGTAGTTTGATGTAAGCACACTGAATGTTACTTTCTCCAGTTATTGCCTTCCTTACTTGTAATCCCTAACTGTGCTTTGTCCCCATGTGTCTTTTCTTACTGATCTTTGTAAAGTCTGCAAGTCTTTTGGCATCACATGTGTGTTGCACATGGAGCAATGAAACTCCAGGTGATACCACAGTGCGACTTAGAAAGGCACCTAAAGGTAAGAGTTTGGGACTGCAATGAACAACTTCTATTTCAGAATTGTTCTTCAGACCAATAACTTTCAAAATCTGGAGAAAATTAATTCCAGTATCTGAGCAATGAATTGCACATGTTTGCTAAGTTGTGGAGAAGTTGTGATGGGAGAACTCCCCAGCAGACCCTCTTTGCAAACTCCTTTTGTTCTCGTTTCCCACAGTCAAGCCCATCTGGCAGTTTTGTGATACCGGACATAACCCATAAAAACTTCAGCTGTTTAATCTTCTTGAATAAATGAGTTCTCTGTCACTGTGATCAAAGTTAGCTGTTTGTCATCTGAGGACTCCAATAGCCTGTGCCCACAGCCTGGCCACCAGCCCAGCCAGCATGCTGCTTGTTCTCGTGTAAATCTGAAATCTTATGAAAATCTCACAATACTTATGCAGCAGGTGGTATCCATATTCAGTCCTCATAACTTCCTTGTGGTAAGCTTTATTGTAAGTTTTATTGCCTAATATTTTCTTTGTCCACACTTTCTTTGTAATTCTTACAGTCAGGAAAAAAAAGAGAAGGAAAATACTGGCTTTGCTCAAAAATGTTTTGCTTTTTCTTCCCCTTCCCCCCACTCCCTTTCCTGGTAAAGTATCTTTGCTGAGAAATTTTGGTTCTTTTACTTGGAAAAGAGCCTATGTGTATTTAAACTGGTTATAAGGTATAATTCTGATATGTTTTGTCTTAAAAATAATGAAAGAGAACATTGATTTCTCCAAAACTTTCCTGTATGGAGTAAGTGGAGCTTGAGTTAAGCATCAACGTTGTAAAACTATAAATGAGAATACTGTATGTTTTCAGTAACTAGAAAACCAGCACATTTTGTTGAGCACACTGGACTACAATTGGGCAAATAGTATAGCTACCAAGCTATGCTGTTTGTTTTTTCAAAAAATTGAAAAAAATCAGTATTCCCCTAGTGAGACCATGAAGAGAGAGAACAGCCTCAGGCCCAGGAGGCTGATACAGCATCAGGCAAGAACCTGTCCATGTTCCTCAGGAGAGGCCATGGTTGTATTTGGGGCAGGATGCTCCCAGGCATAGGGAAAGGTGACCCATGGCTGTGCTTGGAGGAAACAGGGGACACCCGAGGCCACTCCACGACATTGTGTGTCCCCATTGTGTGGGGCACAGGAGGGCTTGTCTGTGTGCAAGGGCCACGGGCTGCAGTGTGGCTAGAAAGGTGAAGGAGCCAAAGATTTAAATTAGTGTTTGCTGCCTTCCATGGATCTTTAAGCTCCAGTGTACATAAACATAGGAAAGTAATTGCCAAGCATCATTAACCGTGCTGGTGTTGCAGTCGCTGCAGTGTGATTTTCTTGGTGTTTTCTTTCTGCATGATGCAAATTTTATGTTGAGGAGTGGCTTATAAAAAAGAAAGAAAAATCTTTTTCATATCTTGGCAATTTTGCTGTATGTGAATATCTTTTTTTTTTTTTTTAGAAACATTATTACTGGTCTAAGTCCACAGACAGATGGACTACGACAACTTCTCTCCTCCTCCTATACTGGTACATGGAGATGTTCTTTCCCAGATGTAAGACTCTACACTTATCTTGTTGTATTTCATTAAATTTCTCCCCACCCAACTCTCCAGCCTGTCCAGGTCTCTCTGGATGGCAGCACAGCCTTCTGGTGTGTCAGCCACGCCTCCCAGCTTTGTATCGTGCACAAACTTGCTGACAGTGCACTCTGTTCCCTTGTCCAGGTCATTGATGAACATATTGAATAGTACTGGACCCAGTACCGACCCCTGAGCGACTCCACTAGACACAGGCCTCCAACTAGATTCTGCCCCACTGACCACCGCTCTCTGACTTCTTCCTTTCAACCAATTCACAATCCACCTCACTACCCAGTCATCCAGACCACAGTTCGTCAGTTTAGCTGCAAGGAAGCTGTGGGAGATTGTGTCAAATACTTTGCTGAAATAAAGATAAACCACATCTACTGCTCTACCATCATCCAGCCACCTGGTTATGTCCTCATAAAAGGCTATCAGGTTGGTTAAGCATGACTTCCCTTTGATAAAACCATGTTGACTGCTTCTAATGACCCTCCCATCCTTCATATGCCTAGAGATAGCACTTAGGATAAGTTGTTCTGTCACCTTCCCAGGGATGGAGGTGAGGCTGACCAGTCTATAGTTACCCAGGTCCTCCTTCTTGCCCTTTTTGAAGACTGGAGTGACATTTGCTTTCCTCCAGTCCTCAGGCACCTCTCCTGTTCCCCACAACTTACTAAATATGACAGAGAGTGGCCTAGCAATGACTTCTGACAGCTCCCTCAGCACCCATGGGTGCACTCCACCAGGACCCATGGATTTATGGATGTCCAGATTGCTTAACTGGTTCCTAACCCTCTCTAACCCAGTTCTGATCAACCAAGGCAAACTCCTCCTTTATGCAGACTTCCTCTGGGACGTCAGGGGTCCAGGGCTCCTGAGGGCAGTCTCCAGCAGTGTAGACAGAGACAAAGAGGGCATTCAGTAACTCCACCTTCTTTGTATCCTCTGTCACCAGGGCACCCACCCCGTTCTGCTGTGGGCCTATGTTGCCTCTAGTGTTGGCCTTATCCCCCATGTATCAGGCTTTTTGAAGTAAGCAAAAGAAAAGAGAGAGAACTAGCACCTTTAAAATTCTTGCAGTATCTTGAGTGTTGGGTTTTTTACATGATGGGATTAGTGTGTTTGCTAGCTTGCACTGAGTAGAAGAGCAAATGTCTATTAAGGCATGTTGAAGAGAGGCAAAATGTCTACAATTCTTCATCTGTGTAAGCACAGGACTGTGTGTTTTGCCATTGCTAATTAAGGTACACTTGGCCTTACCAGAGAAAACTGTAAAATAAATATGGCTTCTCCAGAATTTTTTTTAAAGAAAGAATATCAGTACATGCTTTTGCTTATAAAAAGTCCTATTTTTTTCTGAAATCTTTGGTTCTCTCTAAATACCTCTTTGTGGTGCTTCTCTCAGGTATGGCAATAGTTTTATTTTCCCTCCTCGCTATCCTCTGTCTTCCTCTGTGCACCCTGGCACACACACATCCTGCAGAACCATCTGACCCCCCCACTGCCACCTTCCCCAGGTCAGGATTTATGAGAAGTCCAGCTGCTAAACATTTTGGGAAAACCACAACAAAGGATGTGAGGGTATGTCACAAATCACAGCCTGACACAAATGAGCAAGTCACACCTTGCCAGAAAACATTCGTTGGCTCTCTGACCTAGCAAAGCCACAAGCGTAACAAGAGTCAGGGCCTGTTGAGGCACCGGGCTTTTTGTGAAGGGTGGGCACCTGTAGGCAGCAATCTGCATGACAGAGCTAGGCACTGTTATTTCAGAATACCCGTATCCTTTGCCATCAAAATCAGAAAACATGAGTTCCAGCAAGTTTGTAAAATGCACAGCAAAGGCCTTGTAAGCACAGAGAAGCACCCCCACATCCTCTCATTTCATAAGCCTTGGCCACCCATGCACACTGTGGATGCTGAAATGGTCACGATAAATACAGGTGCTGGGGTCTAGTGACAAAAATTAAAAATACAATTTTTACTGCAAAGTGCTGATGAGACCAAATAGAAACATCAGATCGAAAACAGATGAATTCAACAAATAGTGAAATACCATCCCCTTCCTTCAGAAAGAAACATTAAAAGTTTGAAATATCTGTTTTGATATTCTTTAAGAGAAAGTCACCTTCTGGTTCATTTTGAAATATTACGTGACCCTTTATGGAAAGTAAAAAAAAGTGAGATATACACAAAACATTTCAAATTCATCCTTTTCTTTCAGTTCATGGCATTTTAAAAATCCTGTATCAAATCATTGATTTTTGGATGGAGCGGAGCTTATCCTTAGCAAGAAATAAAATGTCTTTCTATCTTCTAAAGACCTGTCTGTCCAGCACAGGCCCTGCCTGCTTTGATGAGACCTGTCCTGGGTGCAAATCAGCACACTTCTACTGACCCTGCAGTCACCGCAGCTTATTCAGCTCAGGGTAAGGTTTCATTGCACCCAACATCTGCTGGCCTAGACAGCCATGTGCACCAGTGGTTCATCGCTGGGCTTGGGGTGGCAGTGCAAGCCAGCAAGTCAAGGTAGTGCAACTGCTCTCCAGAGACAATTCCCCACAGCAGCCACTGAGGGGAATTCTACAATTTATTTTTGATAAGAGGATCTGTTAAAATTTGAGAGTTTTAGAAAGATTGACAGAGTTTTAAGCTTATTAAGAGCATTTTGCATGTGAGCTACATTGCTGCACCAGTGACAGGTAACCTGGTTGCTGGGAAGAGCCTCCTCTCCCCACCTGCTTGATCAAAATAGCTCTGTGCCAGCACCTGTTCATCTCTGCCCACGGCAAGCGTGTCCTTCTGATTTAGGACAGCTGTAAGAAAAGATGGGTCCTTGTCTTATCCAGGGTCACTGGAAATGCTCCGTGCAGACACAGCCCCTAAGCACCCCCTGGTCTTCAAAGATAACAGGCACTGGCCATGGTTTTGACTTGTGGGTCCAGATGGCTGTGCGTAAAACATCTGTGTTAAAAGTGTTTTTACACCTCTGCTGTGAGCAGTTTACCACAGATCCTCCCTGGCGGCTCCCGCCACAGCTGCTGACGGTGCTAAATCACGTAGCAACACCAGCCAGGGCGGCAGCAGCAGCAGCCACTTCTTGGAAGTCATCACCTCAGTTCAGGGAAAGTATAAAAGAGGAATCACAAGCCACCAGGTGCCCCTGTGCCAGTGCGGGGACAGGACACTGTTCAGCAACCCCACACGGTGACCTTGGACACACCCCACCAGGAGCGCTGGCAGCCTACAGAGAGCACACCCCCACCCTGGCCCGCTGTGCTGCGGCACTGATCTTGGGGGATCCATGGTGCGCTGGCACCCACCCCACAGCACGGTCCCTGCCAGGCCTCCTCCCCGTGCTCCTCTCCCCAGCCTTATTGATCACTGTTCAGGGCTGCTGTGGTGGTAGTGGAAAGTTTGCAAACGGCTTTGAAGGGGCTCTGAGCCTCATACAGGCTGATGTGTTTTAATTTTCACGCATCCATGTGTCATCCAGTTGGGCTACGTCTGGGGGCAAGGTTTCTGTTTTGGCTGTAATCAGGTTCTTGCTGGCAACCTTCACTCAGACTTGAACTCAGAAAGACCTTTGCACCTTTGTTCTTTTTTTTGGGGGGGGTGGTGGAGGGGAAGTGTGTGTGGGGTGGGTGTTCTCTCTTTCAAAGCCAGGAGAGTGCTGGGTGTTCTTCTTTCTTTTAAATGTGGCAAGGCTCACCTCCTGGCGATGGGCACGCTGCCTCTCAGATGCTGCTCCACACCGCAGGTGGTGGTCGCAGGTCACCGATGCACCCCGGAGCCCTGCTCCAGTGGGGACATGTGGTACCAGGCTCTTGGAGAAGTTCAGTGTGAAGAACCCTGTTATCAAAGGCCAGGCTCTGCCCTGCCACCTGCAAGTGCCCAGCAGCCAAATGACTCTGTGCTGACCTGAATCAACATTAAACCCAGATCTCACTATACAAGACTGGGGAGAGGGGAGAGGCTAAGCATAAGCTCATAGCCACTGCTGACTTTTGTATTTGAATAGATTTTTCTTTTTAATACAGTAAACAAGAAGCTAATACCTGATGAGACTGCTGTTTAACCTGAGTCCACATTTTAGCACCTAATTACTGCTGCTTTCAGGGTTTTCCTGAACTTCCTTATTTTCCATTTCATATCGCTTAATGAAAGTGGCTATGAGATTTGGCTGGAAATGCTTGTGCAATATTGATAAGGAGGATAATTTTAGGAATGTTTCATAACTAGAACACCTTTTCTATTTCACTAAAAATATTTTTTTTCTAAAAAATTTTATACAGTGTCTTGTGATTTTGTGGCCTGTGTTCTCAGCTAAAGATTGAAGATAAGTTTTTCAAAGTAGAGGTGTGGGAGGGAAAAAGAAGCTAACTGTACCATGGTAATGAGGGGAGAGTGTGAGAGCAATGTGAAGAGTGTTGACTCTAGTTGCCTCGAAACAGATTTACAAACAGCTCAAAGAATAAATTTAAATATACATGAATAACAAATGTATTAGTCACATCAGGATTTAATGAAGTGTTTATGAAATAGCGGCTTTACAACACTGTCCCTTCAGGAGTAATTCACTAAGATGGATCCAATAGCACATTCTGTTTTCACTTTGTCTACTATATAGGCCACTGAGGAAGGAAGATGAGGATAGGATAACCACCACTGCTTCAAGATTAACAATCAACTGGAGAGAGTTGGTTAGAAATTCTCTTGTAGTCTCTGTGTTTTGCTAGATGCTACTTTACCTGCACTAAATCCCTAGAGGCCATTAAAAACAACAGTAGAGCCTACACCAAGTTTGGACTTTCACACAGCTCTTGGTAGGAACAGTGGGAGAAACAAGGGCTGACAGAGGGATTCAGTTCATAGCAAATGAAGACTGACAAGCATCATTTAACTAATGCAAGGTAGAGCACTGCCTTTTCTGCAGCACGTTGGGCACTTGTCCATGCTGTTTGCTTTCCTTAGGTGACCTGTGACTAGGAGATTCTCCGAGAATGAAGACTGCAGTCTCTGCTGTCATCATGGAAACAGGGAACTTGCTGTGCTCTCATCCCAGATGCATCAAGGTCTATCAGCTACCCGAATGTCATACAGAGAGTCAAGGAGTCAAACACTTCTGCTTTGCTGTAGGAGATCAATGTGGCAGCCCATCAGCAAGCTAGAAGTCTTGACAGACAGCCAGTGGACAAAGCTGCACAGAGAAAGAGCAGGAGCTGTTTGGTCTTTGGTTTGGTTGTGACCCTGCATAATGTGCAGGGATAGCATAGGCTAGTGAGTAGGATACTGACATGGGACTGGATAGAGTTAACATCTGAATGGGTTAGGTGCCTAAACACCACTGGAGTGGATATTTGGATTTATTAGCTGAAGTGCCTTGGTGGTTCTGAAATACTGCTGGCAGCTTTGAAGGTCTTGTCTTAGCTGTTTTGTATGCCATTTTCCAAGCTCTGGAAAGTATAATCATAGCTCTTCCCCAATATTTCATAACCAGTGTATGAAAAATTATATCCTCTGCTGCTAAGGTAATGCGGAGGCCGTGCTCTACCTCAGATTGATAGTTGGAGCGGGTTTATTGATTATAGCATTTCTGAGGACTATAAAGTTAGAAATGAAAGAAAATTAGTTGGCTGCAGAGGTAAGTTTAAAGGTGCTATAGATACATCATTGGTGTCTCATATTTGTTTGTATAAACTCTGCAATAAAAAAGCTGCAATGGCTCATATGCTGAGCGTATACCTGCTACTCCCCACTTTGATTTTTTACAGAATTCAAGATTAAGGCCACGTTTGAACAATAGCCTGGATCAAATAGGTACCTGCAACAAAAGTAATCAGATGAGACTGTCTTTGCTACATTTAAATAAAGTTGCTTCCCTGACAAATCATTCTGTGACTGCAATAACTCTCTAGGCATGGAAATATTGACTGATAGATGCATGACTTCTTCTGAATTACCACTTGCCTACGTGTACTAATGCAGAGCTGTGCCTGTTCTTTGCCAATGACTGGAAAAGTAATTCATGCTCTAGGTTTTAAACAATAAAGGCTAGACTAGCTTTACGCTTTCATTAAGAAGGAAATCCAACAGAGAGAAAAAAGGGTGTTAGATACACCAGTTTCTGTGCCAATTTAACCATTATCATGGAGTGTGATGTCTTTGCAGCACGAGAGAATGGAAGCATTTAGAGCAGGTTCTTTTGCTCAATATCTTTCACAAAGTACAGCTCCACATCTTTGCAATTCAACCTATTCTGCAAGAAGGTAGAAGTAATTCAGTGTGTATGTGTGGTTTGTTATTTTGGGGTGTTTATTATTTTTACAAAAAATTGCCAAAAATTATTTGAATTCATTGGTTCATTTACTTTGTGGGACAGGAAGTTTTCTGCAGAAAAAATGAGTTGTAGAAGTCTGTGCAGAACAAATATGGTATGCTTTGGTGTTTGAAGCTGGAAACCAAGATTTCTCCTTTTAGAAAGTCTGAGAAAGAATACCAATGAACTGGGATGGGATATATGTGATGACTTTAAATAATCTTCCTTAGGTTGAAAAGCTCTAATATTAACATAGGAACTAGTATCTTTTGGGAGCACAGGCAAGGCTTTATGCAAGGATGAAGGGGTTTCAGACAAGGATGACCTGTCTAAGATCAAAAACCAATGGACTCCCAGTTGGTTTGAAATATTTTGGCAGTTGCTATATTTTAACTTGTTCCCTTTCTGTATAATGAAAACCTTCACTAAAACAACAATTCAGTAGCTTGCAATGTTTATCTGGCCTTAAATTAGATATTAGCATCATGGTATTTGACAGTCATCACAATCAGAGAGAGGACTGTTCCTTTGGCTATTAACTACCTTTAAAAAGCAAATCCCCCAGTGTGCCTCTGATACTGTAAGCTTTTAGGATGCAGAGAACTTACTGACAGATGGTTGACATTGCCAAACCAGTCTTTTACAGTTATCTTTGTCTGCTAATTGCTATGTTAAAAAAAGCTGCCCATTCCTCCATATCTGAGCATCTTTGGTAGCAACATCCCTAACAGACCCCCCAATCTCCATCTTATTAATCTTCTTATGGAAAAGACAGAACTTGGCACAGGGCACAGACATTGCTTTGCTGGAACTGATTTTCACTTTTTTGGGCAGAACTCTCTTTATGATGGAGAAGGATCTTACCAGCATTGCGGGATTGTTCTTAGAGAAGAGAGCTTTGTCCAAGAGCATCACTGGAAAGCACTCCCTAAAGATCGGAGCTGGAGCTTACCTTACCCCTGGAAATCTGTTTTGGAGCTAAGAACTACAAATACGGAATGACAATTAACATGCTGTTTCCTCCAATTCTTTTGTTGTTGTTGTTTCTTATAAAATATCCAATTTCATTACTAAGGGTATGAAGCCCTTGCCTTTCAGATAGTGTGATTAATACCATAGATCAGGATACTTCTAGTGGAGAAAAAAAAATCACCTGCTGAGAATGTCCTTGATGACAGACTAAAAAGTATGTCCTTCAGGAAGTGGGGAGATGTCGTTCTTGCATCTTATCTTTCTGTATTTCCTGTGAAGCTCAGCATTTGGTTGGAGTAAACAAGGGTACACCCAGACTGTTGCTGCAGGTTATTATGAGTTGAAATAGCAGGTAGTTCATGTTATTTGTATACAAAGTTTCAGTTCCTTAATAGAGTACTAAATCTTGAAACTGGGCTTATACACCTCTGTGGTACTTGGGAACAACGCATGTTTCTCTAGGAAAGATTTCTTAAGCAAATACTGATCTTTATGCTTTGATTATAAATTCTGTACAGTGAATAATTTATGTTGACCATGATTCTCGAATAAAACCAGTGAAAATGCAAATAATGTTTGTTCCTTTTCATGAAAAAGCTTCTAAGAGCATATAAATACTTTGTTTGAAGCTCCATTTCAGCTAACAGACCTCCAGAAATTAGGGCACTGAGCTGTAAACTTCACATCCTGTTTTTTCCTTAATACCATCTGGGGAAAATAATAGAATTTAGGCTTTACTGTCTTTCCATAGATCACACATGAGATAATGGTGCAAGCAAAAATGCTATTGCTTGCTTTGTTTTGTTGAGATTGTCACCATTTGTGTGAAGCCTAAACCTCACATCAATCTCTGAACTGTGCTGGCTTTATTTTCAAAGCAGCACTTTTGATTTAAAAGCTATACATGACTTGAGGTGCTGGCTGCCTAAAGCTGCTGTGGTCTATAGGTCCCCTTTTAGGGACCATATCTCACCCAAGTCCTCACTAAAAGCTGCTACACTCACTCACTGCCCTGGCAGGAGAAACATAGGCAGGCAACTGACTCTGGACTTTCAATGCCAGTGAACTTTTTTAGATCCTTTATAATTCTTGTGTGTTATATTGACAAATAAGGATATGTCCTCTAGACTCTCATCAAACTGCTGATGTACATGAGCCAAAGAACTGCGTATTTCACAGCCTCTGTGATACAGTCGTCGCAGCGTTGTTACAGGAAGAGGAGACCTATTGATGCTCTGTTTACAACAAAGGATTCAGATGTTGCACAGAGGAAACAGCAAACCCATCAGTATTGTCACCTAATTCTCCACCCTTCTGAAAAGAAAATAAACTTCTGAGTCTTTTAAAAATGCAGCAATGGGATGGTTCATGATTTCCATCTTGGCCTGTTTGTAGAAGATGACTCCCAAGTGGTTACTGCTAAGGACTAAAGTTTTCTTTTTTACATTTAATGTAAGAGGAATAATATTAATGGGTTTTGAGTTTTTGTTTGCTCATTAAGCAGTCAGCAGGAGCTCACTTAATGGAGCACAAACTCACAGTTATTACATTATCACTTAATTACTCGGCACTGACATCACTGCATCTTCACAGCAGGCACCCTCGCAGCTCGGAAAGGGATGCATTTCACTTCAGCTTTGTACATCTTGATGAAAATAGGATAACAGGAGTGGCTGGAGGCAGTGCTGGGGCGGATTGATCCTGCCTCACTGCATACAGCCTTTATGCTGCACAGAGCATGAACCCCGGGAAGTTATTGTGAAACAGGGCAGCTACAGGGAAGAGTAATCAGGGGAAAGGAGCTGACAGTAAAAATGTCACATTGCTGTACAACTGTACATGCCAAGATATTTTTAGACTGCTTAACAGATAGAGAGGAAGGGAGAGATGGGTGGTTTTGCAGTGGTAAAAAAAGTGTTCAGGTAAATTCCCTGATATCTAAATTATTTTGTTGATCCACAGGTAAAACATATTTAAATACCATGAAGGTGCTGGTTTTCCATGACTTAGTTTCTATTATAGCCTTCAGCGCAGTCCTTGGGGAGCTAGCTATTTCTGGAGTCTTTCCCAAACACAGTCCTGCCTAATAGCTAGGCGACACAAACCAGGTTATCCCACCGCTCTGCAAAGCAGTGGTACAGGGGGATGATCTTTTCTGACAAAATCTTTCATTTTTTATTATCATGGTGGAGTCTCAATCACTCTTCTTTCAAATATGAAAGCAAAGGCCAGATGCCACACAGTGTAAGGTCTTAACAGAGTCTCTTAGTACAACAACTACACTGCCAAAGCCAGTCATTGTTCAGGTGGTAAAATTGGGGTCCTTGTGAATCAGGGTTTGAACAATCAATTGGTGTTCAGCTTTGCAAGGCCATGCTCCAGCTCACTACAGAAAAGGTGGAAAACAGCAAAGAAAAGAGGTAGGAATACTCTGTTCAAGGTTTTTGTTGTTGTTCTGTGCAGAAGAATATGTTCTCTTCATGCTTTCTCATGGGAAAAGAAAAATCTCTTTGGGCAGAGTTGTCTTTTATGGAAATGGTTAGCAGATTTACTCAGCAGCACATGCCTGCAGCTGAATGATTGCTTGTCATACAACAGAACAACCTTCACAGAAAGTCCTGAATGCACAACTTCCAAGTATCTTATATTCAGTTAAGAATACACCATGACACGGGAATTTGTACCCACCACAGTGAGATTCTGATTATGACTTTACAGACTATATTTGTTGCTACATGACTCTGATTTAGAGATTATTTTAAAGGGTGATATGCAAAGGCAGAAATGGTTTTGTTCCATTGATGTTATCAAGGTGCCTACCTTTGTGTTGAGTCTATGGATTGGGATTTTGGAACTTGCAGCCAAAGAGGAATCTGTTCACCCCATTCCCTTCTTGTGTCCATCATTTTCTTATTGCAGTTAGCAAGGCAACACAGAGGTCATTACAGTTGCTACAATTCCAAAACCTTGGTTTGTTTAACAGAAATTACTCATTTTCTATTGACAGAAAATTGTCTGAGAAGAGAAAACTAGGAATGTGGGGGGAAAATACAAACTACTAGTAACACAGAAGGCTTGAGAAAAATGGCTCTGACGACCTGTGGAATATTGAATATCACAGAACAGTGATCTCATATCTATCTATCTATCTATCTATCTATCTAGTTTGAACTCTACCTACCTAAGAGGTTACGGTCTGGTAAGATTTCACTGTATGTTTTGGATCTTTTGAATGTTTTTAGTAGACTTTAGAAGTCTTTGACATAAGAGGTGCATTAGATCTCTGATATATTACTGTGTAGTCTGCATATTACTTCTATGGAATCTGTACTAAAACCCACAGGCTTTTGATAAGGAAATATGTCCTCTGCATGCCACACAGATGAGCAGCAGGTCGATCTGCTGAGCAGCAGGAGCAGCAGGAGCACTACAGTCTGGTGCATGCAGATGTGGGGGTTATGAATCCCTCACAAGTTTTTTCTAAAGAGATGCCTGCATTGCAAGTTTAACCTGCAAGTTGCTTGGCATTTGGGTGTAAGCACTTGGAATAGCTAAATTCAGGTGTAAAGAACTGCACTGTAAAACTAGAGTCCACCCAGGCATCATATTCAGTCCTTTGGGGTTTATTTTTTGATAAAATTGTCCAGCCACGTAGGAAGGCATGATCTTAATTCGATTATTTATTCAATAAACAGTTTTGGGCTTTCTGTTTATAGTTCAGTGGGAAAAAAAGCTATAAACAACCAAGGATGGTGATGACCTGTGCTAGCAGCTGGCATCCACACGTATCTATTTTTGAGAAAAGGAGGAGGTGCCTGATAAACCCAAGACATACTTGGACAGTCCCCGTGGCCAGCTGCCCATTACCTTGAAAAGACTGAGTAGCTGCAGCAGTCGATGGGCTTTGATAGCTGCATACTTCTGCTCCAAGGAGGACAGCTTTCTCAAACGGCATGTGTTAGCTGTGCCACAGCGGGATGCAAAAAGACAGAGGTCATGCCTGCTTGCAGAAGGATAGGAAAATTCCAGTACTGAGCTGTTTACCTTCCTTGGTGTTAGCACTTATCGAGTCAATTCTTAAGTGCTCCTCATGGAAATTTGCCCTGCAGCTGTCCCTGTGGCTGGTCCATGCATGGTGAGAATTGCTTAGGTCTATGTAAAGGGGTATTAGATATCCCAGACCCCACAGCCATTGGGGGACCCAGCCAACAGGTCTTCTGCAACCCCTTCAAGTGTACCTACTTGCCCTGTAGAGAGATTACAATGCACCTATCATGGAAGCCTTCACAGGGGCAGGTTTTTTACACGGTAAGGTGCCAAAGCATACCAGAGATGCATTGCTGGGATTTTAACTTTTTTTTTTTTCTCTCCTTTTTTGCAGCTGCTGCTGCTCAGAAGTCTGTATGTGTTAACAGTGGATAGGGAGAACAACTACATGGAGGACAGTGTTTAACAATGGAAGTGCAGAAGTGACACCAGGAGTGGTATTTTTCTGACTTTGAAGCTTCCTACTGTGTGCAGAATCCTCCTGTGTTGTACACTTTGTATTTTGTAACTTCACTCTGCCTCCCACCCAAAAACTGAACTTCTTATGGTCCCTTCCTTTATTCTGCTCTGCTGCCGGTCAGAATTGTGACTTTTAGGGCTGTGACCAGTGTTTCCTGACTGTGCATTAGCCCAAGCTATTTTATACATTATTTGACAGCATCAAGATGAAACAATTAACAGTAAGTTGATTGCAAACAGAACAACTCCGCCTTGCGAGTACTCTACCTTGGGAATTCATCTGCTGCTCTAACTTGATACAAAGAAAGCCTTGTCTTCATTGCTTACACCTGTGCAAAGCGATGGCTAATTGAGCTCTTGTCATCTTTGTTGCAAATGAGACTTCTACATTCTGGAGCTGTAGTCTCAAGAGCACTATTAATCTTCTTAAAGTGTCCCTCTTACCACAGGCCCAGAATAATGTAGATTGATGAAGAAACGGGGAATGAAAACAATCCTTCTGATAAATGTGCCTACAGCCACTAGATAAAAGAAGAAGGAAAACTTTATTTCTCTTTTTTCATATTTAGCATTACTAAATGCTTAAAGAAAATTAATGTAGCTAATTAGAATGTTCAGATATTAATACCTGCCCTCATATAGATGCAATTGCCTCTAAAATACCCTGGTGAATTGAAGCAGGGAGGTCCATGAAGGTGGCCCTCCCTTCCTGTAGCATTACGAGGTGCAGACCCACTCTGATCTTCTCACAGCTCCTCCGTACTTTATCCCTCTAATTTATTCCTGAGAGGCTGAGAATAACAAGGGAGTGATAATTGTGTGCTGACTGTCTTTATTAACCTACAGTGACCTACTCCTGTCACAGTGCTGGCAGGAGCCCCCCTCTCCACATTACAGGGAAGTGACAGAGGTGCTGCTGGTGCCTCAGTGGGTGTCTGCAGTCTCGCACGTGAGTGCAGCCATCTGTGCTCCTTGTTGAGCTAACATGTGTAAAACATAAAATTAACATGATGAAGGCAGTTGGGGGCAGGTTAATGTGAAGCTGGAGACAGGCTTTTTCTTCCCCTGTTCTTTTATTCTACTATTGTTTTACCATGATTTTTTAAAAGGTTTTTATCTGTTGCATGGTGATACTTCTGAGACAGTGCTGCTAACGTTCTCGCAGAAAACTCTGACATGCTTCTGCGGGGTATTTAATTTTGGCACAGGAATCTCGTGTATGGCAAGGTACAGAGCTATTACTAGCAGGAGCTAGTGCACTGTGGTTCACGTTCTCTGCACTTCAAGAGAGCGTGGGCTGAAGCTCACAGGAAATTTAGGAGCTGCTTTCCAGAGGTGTGGCTAGAACAGAGAAGTGAGGACCTGACGGCATGGCTGGTACTTCCTCCTCCAAGCAGAGAATGGACAGACAAATGTGAACCTCTTCTTTCTCTTCTCCCCACCAAAGGATGCCCTTCCCAATCTACTGTCAATTGGATTTGTGTGGTAAGGTTTTTGGTAGCTCGGGAAGGCATAGGGGTGGCTTCTGTGAGAGAAGCTGCCAGAAGCTTCCCCCATGTCCGACACAGCCAATGCCACCGGCTCCAAGACAGACCTCGTCGCTGGCCAAGGCCGAGCCCGTCAGTGACGCCTCCGTGATAACTTTATTAAGAAAAAAAAGGGGAAGAGAAAAAACACTTTGTAGCTGGGGAGAGGAGTGAGAAGATGTGAGAGAAACAACCCTTGCAGACACCAAGGTCAGTGAAGAAGGAGGGGGAGGAGGTGCTCCAGGCTCCGGAGCAGAGATTCCCCTGCAGCCTGTGGTGAGGACCAGGGTGAGGCAGGCTGTCCCCCTGCAGCCCATGGAGGCCCATGGTGGAGCAGGTGACCACCTGTAGCCCGCGAAGGACCCCACGCCGCAGCAGGTGGATTCCTGAAGGAGGATGTGACCTCGCGGGAAGCCCGGGCTGGAGCAGGTTCCTGTCAGGACCTGTAGCCCGTGGAGAGAGGAGCCCACGCCGGAGCAGGTTTGCTGGCAGGACTTGTGACCCCGTGGGGGACTCGTGTTGGAGCAGTCCCTTCCTGAAGGACTGCACACCATGGCATGGACCCAGACTGGAGCAGTTCGTGAAGAGCTGTCAGTCATGGGAAGGACTCACGTTGGAGCAGTTGGTGGAGGATTCTGCTGTGAGAGGGACCCCACGCTGGTGCGGGGGAAGGAGACCTCCCCCTGAGGAGGGAGCAGCGGCAGGAACAGCGTGTGAGGAACTGACCCCAACACCCATTCCCTGTCCCCCTGTGCCGCTGGGGGGAGGAGGTGGAAATCAGGAGAGAAGTGAAGCCCAGGAAGCAGGGAGGGGTGGAGGGAGGTGTTTTAAGATTTGGGTTTATTTCTCATTATCCTCTTGTCTGATTGGTAATAAATTAAATTCATTTTTTCCCCCAAGTCAAGTCTGTTTTGCCCATGCCAGTAACTTATGAGTGATCTCTCTCTCCGTCTTATCTCCACCCACGAGCCTTTCATTATATTTTTCTCCCCTTGCCCAGCTGATGAGGGAGAGTGACAGAGTGGGCTTTGGTGGGAATCTGGCACCCAACCAGGGTCAACCCACTACAGGCTGGTACTGATTTTTGCCCTAAGGAGGAAGAAAGCAGTTCAGATGATATGCTAGGCAGAACAGGTCAGTGCTACTGTCTGTTCCCAGACTTTTGTGGCATCTGTGGTGAAAGGAAGGACATTCTTTCTCTCTCCTTCATCCACCTCCAACAACTGCTGTCATGACCACCTAGATAACTTTTTTTTTTGCATTTTGTTCTCTGCACAGAAGTCTTTCCACATAAAACTGAGCAGGATTACTCGTGATAAGCTCCTGGTTGCTTTAGCTTTCATTTTCCTTTTGCCCTGCCTGAGTTGATTGAGCACTACGGGTCCGACAACGCCGAACTCACTCGATAGTGCCCCGCACCCGCTGTCCAGTCACCATCTCTGGACTCCCACAGCCTTATCAGGCGGCACCCAGTGAGAAATAGTGCAGCAAGTCAGTAAGCAAATGAGGCACTTTAATAGAGCAGCAGGAATGATACAGGTTGGTGTGGATTGCTGGTGATAATCTGTGTCTGCAGAGGTGTGTGCAAGCATTAAGGTTACAAGTTACCAGAAGTGTTAAGTTGGAAAACAATTCTCTAGAGATTTCTAAGTCTTCGAGAAAGTTCTTGGGGCCGTTTAAATCTTACCCAAAGGTGTCCCAATCGGGGGCAAGAGAGGCTCAGCCCATCAGCTGGTCCCAGGGGTCAGAGGTCTGCAGTGGTATCTTCCCTAACATGCCCTTTCTTTGGGCTACTTTTGTATTATTTTTTACCTTCAAGGTGGAGCTTGAGTGATTCTAGTCATACTTTTACCATGATTGATAAAAACACTTCCGTTCCTCTTTTAAGGTAGAAGTTACCAAAACCTAGAGCATATGCTCAGTAAGAGGGGAGGGGGAGGTCAGTGACCAGGGGGCATGTTTTGTGTTTTTATAATTCAAGGTTCACCCAAGGGAGGTGTTTACCTAAAGGGTGCCAGGGTTGCAAACAGGTAGTATATCAGCTCCTTAGCATCACGGGTCTTAGTGATTACAGGACTTGGAGGAATGATTTCCACCCCTTTCTACCTCCCCTTATTATTATGCAGACCAGGCTCTCCAGGAGACAACCTTGAGGATTCTTTGCATACCAGTTGCATTGTCCTCTGGGATCTTCTTCAACATTATACCTTTTCCTAGTGTGTGAACAAGGCCATTTTCTGATTTTTAAGTTGCCTCCAGTAATTATTCCACAGCTGGGATGCTATATATGCATAATGTACTGCCTCTGTTGAACAGTATAGAAAAGTACTTGCATTCTACTTGTGAATTATCTTTGAATAAGTAATTTAAGTTTAAGGGTTTCATTTAAGTCTTCTTACATGGTTGGTTGTATTAGCCCTAATTCACAGATCTTGTCCACACCAGCACATCTTTCTTAGCTCCAAAGCAGCACCTGAATAAGAGTCCAAGCAAACTCTAAGTATCTCAGCAAAGGATGCAAAGTTACTTTTATATATTGGCACAGAAAAAGAATAGGTTTATCTTCAAGCAGGACCTCATTTCTAAGAGTGCATGATAATTAATTTTTACTTTTTATTTCTTCCCTTCATTCTGATATCCACATTTTTATTTTCATAAATGCAGGGATGTGCATAGTCAGCTTGTCTCTCTCTTCATGGAATAGACTTCTGAAAATTAAAAAAAAAGTTAGGAAGCATAGAAATGCAATCTAAAGCTGCTTTCATAACATAGACTCTCCCTCCCCACCCAAAACCCTAAATTACTAATTTTACTCAGCCATGAGGCACAGAGAAAAGAAGAAAGATCAAGGTATTTTAGGCAGGGAACTTGAAGTAAACAAGAACTTAAAAAGGAATTAATAACTCAGTTAACTTTTATTTAAGCAACACTGGTAGAAGTCCTTTGAGTGACCTCCACAAAGCTTTGCTGAGGCATTCTTTTATGCTCTTCTATAAGATTAAAGTTAACTTCCATAGCTGTAAATCACCTCTTTCATAGATGCCATATGCTGTCATTCTTGATATGTACAGAAGAGAGCTGATTAGAGAGCCACCTTGAAGACATGACTTACACTGAGTCATCCAGTTTTGGAGATAGGTAAAATTGTTGCTGGTTTCTGGGCATTTCTCCTGAAAGGGTGAATGAACTGATTAGGCTGAAACTGTCATTGGCTCTTTATTGCCCACAGAGCCAGCCGTTGCCTCCGGGGAGAAGACAGAAGAGATGCTGCTGGCAGCTATTTTAACAGTTCTTTACCAGAGATGATGCAGGATTTGTCTGGCGTTGAATCACTGGCTTGTGTAAACACCAGATGTAAAGAAATGCAGCATCTTTACTAAAACACTGTGTTTTGGCCAGTGGAAGCAATACATTTTTTAAGACAGTGCTACTGTTACCTATGTTTGGGTTATGTACCTGCAGCACCCTCCCCATCTCCCCCAGCTGTGCCAGGGGCTGCTCTCATACCCAGGCGCTGCTGCTCCAGCGCCGTGAGAGGAGCTCCACATGCCTTGCCCTTGGGCTGGGCTCAGAGGGAATGTTTCTTGGTGTCTGCAGAGATCAAGTCTTGCTGTTTGACATCCTGAAGAAGGACCTGGGCACCAGCATCCTTCCTCTTCTTGCCCTAGTGCCTGCGCATCTGTCCTTGGGGGTCTGCTGGCTCAAAGCTCCCCAGGGAGAAGCACACACGGGGCCTTACGCTGGCCAGAGGGAAGATGTGGCCGCGGCCTGGTGGGATGAGTGTGGAGGAAGAGGGACATAGTGCAATCATTTAAACTGCAAGGATAGAGCCCATGGGGTTGGTGCCTGTTGTTCTGCCCTGCAGTGGCTACCAGGAACATTTGCAGAGGCAGGGAAATGGCAGAAAGCTGTTGTCACGGGGCTCTTGCCTTCCCAACCCAGTCCCCTCCTTGTCGTTGCTGTCCCCAGTCTCGGGGAGGGCCACACATTCTATGTCCAGGTGAGTGTAGGGCATGGGTAAGTCCAGGTGAGTGTAGGAGCTGGAGGTGCCTGGGGCACCTTCCCACAGCCCTCCACAAGCATGGGTCTTATGGAAAAGCATGTATGTAGCCATAATCATTCAAGGTGCTGAGCCCTGAAACAGCAAAGCATTTAGGTGCTAAGTGGCAAATGTGGAGTCAACAGAGCTTTGTAGGTGTTTATGGTAAACACAGTCCTGCAGTATGAAGAGGAGATAGATATAGATATAGATGATATAGATATAGATTAGATATAGATATAGATATAGATATAGATATAGATATAGATATAGATATAGATATAGATATAGATATAGATATAGATATAGATATAGATATAGATATAGATATAGATATAGATATAGATAGATACAACCTCCATGAAACTTCTCATAGTCTCACAGCAAGCATGTACCTGAATCTAGAACTGAACCTGCTCTTGCAAGACCTTGCCTCTGAATTAAAGGCAACAAAACATTTTATCTCCTTCCTTCCAGCTCTTGGAAGAAGTGCATTATAATAACACTCCTTATGAGTCTGCGGAAGAGGATGGTGAAAGCCATATGCAAAAGGACAGCTGGTGACAGTGACACTGCAGATCTGCTGTGATGAGGGGATCCAAGATTGTCAAGAAGGGTTGCTGGTGTATCTGCATGGAGTGGCCAACTGGCCAAGAGCAGAATGAACTGTACTATAGAGCCAAAATCTGCACTAGTAGTCATCATTTTACAAATAAACAAAAATATAAACACATCGGGTGTATTCAAGTACAAATGCTGGTTTTAAGGGCTAGGCAGCACAGAGACTGAACTGGCAGGGAATTAGTGACACATGAGAGTCTTAGACATTTAATTGCAGACCCAAAGTAGGAGACTTCTGAAAATGAAGCTAGCTCTGCATTTTACGTACTGTCTAACTAGAGTGGAGTAGCTTGTCCCCTCCAGCCTATATTCAGTACTATGTATAGAGCTACAGCTGGATATATGCTCACTGGATAAAGAGGAAGGGGGTGCAGGAGGCTTTTTCTGCTCTGCAGATATCACAACTAGCAATGCAGTGGAGGGCTGCTTGGTCTCCCCTTGCAGCAGCCAGATGTGGCTCTTCATCTGGCAGGGGAGAACAAGAGCAGTGCTTCATGCTCAGCGTGATGCCTGCTTCATCCACAAAGCAGTGCAGCAATTGAAGACAAGGTCTGAGGTCTTCCAATGCTGTTTTCATAGAATCATAGACTGGTTTGGGCTGGAAGGGACCTTAAAGATCATGTAGTTCCAACCTCCCTGGCATGACCAGGGACACCTTCCACTAGACCAGGTTGCTCAAAGCCTCATCCAACCTGGCCTTGAACACTTCCAGGGAGGTGGCATCAACAACTTCTCTGGGCAACCTGTTCCAGTGTCTCACCACGCTCACAATGAAGAATTTCTAATCTAAACCTTCCCTCTTTCATCTTAAAGCCATTTCCCCTTGTCCTGTCATTACCTGCCCTTATGAAAAGTCCCTCCCCAGCTTTCTTGTAGCCCCTTCAGGTATTGGAAGGCCACTGTAAGATCTCCCCTAAGCCTTCTCTTCTCCAGGCTGAACAGCCCCAGCTCTCAGCCTTTCCTCATAGGAGAGGTGCTCCAGCCCTCAGATCATCCTCGTGGCTTCCTCTGGACTCGTTCTAACTGGTCCAGGTCTCTCTTGTGTTGGGGGCTCCAGAACTGGACACAGTACTCCAGGTGGGGCCTTACGAGAGTGGAGTAGAGGGGGAGAATCACCTCCTTCGACCTGCTGGCCACACTGCTCTTGATGCAGCCCAGGATACAGTTATTGGCCTTCTGGGCTGCAAGCACACATTGCTGGCTCATGTTGAGCTGCTCATCCACCACCCCTCCCAAGTCCTTCTCTTCGGAGCTGGCCTCAAGCCACTCATTGCCCAGCCTGTGCTTGGGGTTGCCCCGACCCAGATGCAGGACCTTGCATTTGGCCTTATTGAACTTCATGAGGTTAGCACAGGCCTACACCCACCTCTGAAGCCTGTCAAGGTCCCTCTGGATGGCATCCCGTCCCTCCAGTGTGTCAACCACACCACTCAGCTTGGAGTCATCAGCAAACTTGCTGAGGGTGCACTCAGTCCCCCTGTCCATGTCACTGACAGAGATGTTGAAGAGCACTGGTCCCAATACCAAACCTTGAGGGACACCACTCATCACCGGTTTCCACTTGGACATTGAGCTGTTGACCACAACTCTTTGAGTGTGACCATCCAGCCAGTTCCTTATCCACTGAGTGGTCCATCCATCAAACCCACATGTTTCCAATTTGGAGATAAGGATGCCATGTGGGACGGTGTCAAACGCCTTGCACAGGTCCAGGTAGATGACATCAATTGTTTTAGCCTTGTCCACCAATGCTGTAACCCTGTCATAAAAGGCCATCAGATTGGTCAGGCACGATTTGCCCCTGGTAAAGCCATGTTGGTTGTCACCAATCACCTTCTCATTCTCCATGTGCCTTAGCATAGTTTCTAGGAGTATCTGCTCCATGATCTTGCCTGGCACTGAGGTGAGTTTTGCTGTGACAAAAATAATTAAATTAGCTGACCAAAAAAATGTGACTTAAAGGTATGCAGCACTAAAATGTGCTCCTTCTCAGTTAAAGCACATAGTTATGGAAAATCATTAATCCTGTTGCAGCAGAGCTGTACATATCATGATGCTCTATTAATCCAATGACAAAATGTGAGGTACCTGTTTAAGTTCCCAGCTTCACTTAAGCCATCTAGGATCTGCACAAGCCATCTGATAACAGGTTTGCATCACTGGTCTGTTAAATGAACTTCATTAACCTCACACTCTGTAACAGTGAGAAAGTAGCTTTATGAAGCTTTCTCTTTCTATCATGCAGTTCACTGAATTACCAAATATCAAAGAAAACCAATGCTCTCTGAAGCTGGAAATGGTTGGAGAGTATAGTTTTGATCACAGTGATCTTGAGTCTGAACTCTTTAAATTAATCCCCTGTTCCTTCTGTTCTCTTTAAGAGGGGAAGGTTTGCAACTTTCTTTTTTATTACTCTGGCACCCCATAGCGAGGAACGAACTAGCTTTTCCATTACAAAGCACTTTTTCATTTCTCAGCATGCTGAAGCCTGGCATACAATGCTAACCCAAGATGCAGGAAGTTTTTTTAGCAGCTTAAAGCGAATTAAGCTTTCTTTGAGTTTTGGGAGCAAACAAGGTTGGTTGTTTCTAAGGGAAAAAATTGGGTGGTTTAGCTGGAGCCTGGCAAAATAGTGTATATATAGAGCCAGGAAAGCCAGGTTGTTTTGCTGGCTCTAAATATACTCTTTCCTTTTACTCTGACTAAGATTTTATTTTTAAAAATGGACAAGATTCCAGATTCTCTTAGTTCTTGCTTTGAGTAAGTTCCCTCTTTTTTGTTCATGTACTGCGTTTGCCTTTTTTGTTTTCCTTATTTTGCTTTGCCAGTTCAACATTGCATACAGACATCCCATGTCCTAGATTTATCAACACAGGAAGGGATCACTGCTGTTCCCACTGCAAACTGCCTCCCTGGGTCACCCTCGGGACAACACCCTTTGCACAATGTGATCGCAAACAACGTACATCTAATCCCTGCATCTTTTCATGGGGAATACAGAGAAGGCTCATATCGGTCTTGCAGGAACTTTACCAAAGCGTATCCATGTCCTGTGAAATAATGTCAAGTCATGAGGATTGAGGGCGATTACTTCTGAGCTCATTTTCCTCCTTAGATCCCCAGAGACGCAGCTCTCATTCCCCAGAGAGGGGATTTTTCTCTCCTCTATTGCTTTTGCAGAGAAAATGTTAATAACACCACTGGTAATATCATATGCTTTATGGTCACTTGCCTCTGTTTTATTTGTAAAGTATTCTGAGATGCCTGAATAAGTTCAAAATACCCTCCAGCCATAAGCTGTGCTTGAAGAAAATTGATTGAGTGAACTGAAGTCATTAGAGGAAGTAAACAGTGTTAAGCAAGATATATGAACGTATAAACATACGCTGCTTCTTTGTCCACTTGAAGATCACATTGATCTATGATCTCTAGTTTCATTTTGACTTAAATTGGTCACTGACTGTGTGTCAAATGTTATTTTTTTTACAAAAAATATATATTACATAGAACTGGGGTTTTTTAAGTTAATGTACATCTAGTTCCCTTTAAATCACACCCAGGATCAGCAGAGGCATGGGGGTTTTTGCTTTTATAACACCAATGCACCAGCAGAATTGCCCAATGTGTGCTGCCATTTATGTGCTGCCTTCTCTGAAAGGCCAAATTGCCTGTGTGCCTATCGTGCAGTGAGCATAATGAACATTGTATTTAGATCCACCCTCAAAAACTAAAATAAGGCAAAATCCACATGGAAAATTATTAAAAATAAACCTCCCTTCTCTCTAAAACCAGAACATGGAAAAAAGGCACCCTTCTATGGGGTTAACCATTTGTGTGCCTCGGAGCCTGTAGACCTCACAGCAATCTGCGGGGGACATTTTTGTCAGTATATGCTTCATCCTCATTGAGCAGTGGGAGGAAGCTGATACAGCCCATCTGTTTCATTTTTGAGATACAAAGCTTAGGAAGCTGATTTGCCACACATAATTTGATGGGCTGAATGACAATGTCAGAAAGAGGGCTCAAGTCTTCTGTGTGCACTGATCTGCTCTCCCTGGCTAAGATCAAAGCAGCCCCCTTCCTTTGGTGCATGTTAGAACAAGTAGTGACATGAATAGCCTTGCAGCAGTGCTCGTGCTCTGACTGGCACGTTATTCAGCCCCTCAAAAGAAAGTAATGCTGAGTATAGTTACAGTTAGAGTTAGTGTAAATGCCCCTAAGGAGAAGTGATGTCCAGTGCACAACTGCAGTCCCCTTTTTCAGTCCCAAACACTTTGGGCTTCAGTCTCTTCTGAGTAATGGTACCACATTTGCTACATGAAGAGCCTCTTGCGACATAACTTCTGAGCCCTGTCAATAGTTCTTGTGCCACTGAAACCACACTGAACACACAACAGCAACAGAAAAATAAGTGGGGGGTTTTCCCTTAATATTCCTGAGCAGACTTCACTTTTTATGTGAACAGAAAGCTCTCAGTTGTGGCTATGGCACAGAAGTCACATTGTGCAACTGCCTCTCTTGGTGGCACAATCAGCTTTGCTGGGACACTTTCTCTATGAGCATCTCGCTGTGTGCATCTGTAGGAGAACTTTGACTGAATACTGCAGAGATGGTGGAAGTAAAGACTTGAATAAACCTTCAAAGCCCATATAAAGTTGGTTTCTCATTTTAATAAAAACTGTAATTCTCTTCCTTCATTGCACAAAGTAACTTTCTGGCTCTAAGAGCCAAGGCCAGAAACCCAGTGAAGTAAAAAATGCTGTAATGGTGTGATACAGGGAACGGAATACATTAAGTGTCTGTAGCAGCGACAAATTCCCATTGAAGAAATTAACAAAAACCACAGTATGTTTTTGTGGCTTTATATTACCTATTGTAGTTTTAAAGGCTACAGCCAAAGCAAAAAAGGTCCTATATTTTGAGTCAAGGTACCTGCTAGAAATTAGTTCAATAGATCCAGGCAGGAGGATTCAAATGGAAAAAAATCTCTGAATTCATATTGAAAATTCTCTAAATTAATTTTGTACAAATATTCCCTGCCTGATGGGATCCCTGACCACTGATTTAGTACTGACTTGGTCTCTTATTTAACCTTCCTTTATCAGTACTGATGGCCTCTGCTTGGAGACCTTTTGTAGAGAAAGGTGCACCACAGATGGTGTTGCTGGAGTTTCTAATGAACAGTATTACATGGGGATAGACGAACTGCCTCAAACAAGCTGAGGATGATCCGTAACAAAAGCTAAAATGCACCAAAACCAAAAGCTGCCGAGATATATCAGGCTTGCTTCTTGTTGAAGCCTGGGTTTTATTGTTACATGTTACCTCATGCAAGTTTTGTTTCCCATGTGCTAACCTAAACTGGCCAGATCCTTGTGCAACAGAGCTGGCACCCATCCCCTGAGGAGAACGGGCTCTACAGGGGAGGACGCTCCAGCGCCTGCCAGCCTGCAACCTGCCATGCTTAAAGGATCAGGGCTGAGGAGTAAAATAAAGGCAGAAAGTAGCTGTCTTTGCTACAAGAGGAGATATTTCACACAAAACCAGGAGCTAACAAAGAGCTTTTTACCCATGAGGTCAGGCTGTGCAGGAAGGCAGACAGAGGCGTCTCTGTGGCCGTGAGCCGGCAGAGGGAAGGAGCAGAGCCAAAGGAAAGAGGTGAGACCCAGCCACAGTGAGCTGCTACACGCCCCTTTTCCAGAGAAGGTAACAGGCATCTGAAGTAAATTTAAGCACTAGAAAATCTCCCACAGGCTGCTGCAGAAGCTTTCATTTACAGAACTCCCCAGAGCCATTGGGAGGACCCACATGGGTTTGGCTGCTGCATGGGCAGAGCTCTGCCCTGACTGCATGCACTCACCACTGAGCTTGCTTAGGCCAGGGAGATCAATGTCTGGTCACCACCAAATACCAAGGGACTCCCTTCATCAGGGACATAGGCACACTCAGTCCTCCAGGGCTGGAGAGCCCACTGAGTATTCTGCAGGCAAAACAACAGCATTTGGGAATGTTATTAAAATAAGCCAAAAATATCCCTCCAGGTCCTGCTTATTAAATCCTTAAGGCTAGCAAGAGTCATCATGATGAGCTTTCCCCACCTCTTCCTCCAGTTACATTTATCTTCTTGTCAGGTCTTCTTGTATCTGAACAAGAATGAATCCATCAGCAGTTTAAAGCTCATTCCCCCAGCCTGCCTAGAAACCACTCCAAGTCCTGCCACTTCCCCAATCCAGATACTGTATTATTTTACCAAGGTTTCTTCAGACACCACTTAAGACCTTCAAAACCCCAGCTTCTCTACCTAGCTAGGCAGTAGGTGCTATTCTTAAAGGCAAGCTTGTTAAAGCTGAGCACAGCAGGTATTAATAACCAGCTGATGCTTTTCTTCTCAAGCAAAGCAACAAGAAGCTGCTGAAGATCTGTTTACATGATTCTTAAAAAGCAAAGTTCTCCTTTCCCAGAAGCATTATTGATTTAACTGAAGAACTCTCCTGGGGGAGGGGGTCGCCTGTGGAAAGGTTACAGCCTGTTAAGAAAAAATTATCTCTATCAGTTGTCAGCTCTTTAACCTAATGATGACAATCTTGAATAGCTTGCTCTACTCTGCAAAATTACATACAGCACTTAATTAGATTAATTAGCCAAATAAAATTATCATAAAGAGTCTGGCTCTATATTTTTTGTGCCAGAAAGGAAGGTGAAAAAAAAAAAAAAAAAAAAAAAAAGGAAAAAAGTTCCAGTCAGTCTGAATGAGACCTGTCACTTATTAAACAGTAACTGGTAACTGCTGTGTTTTGATTGTTAAAAAATTGTTCTCATGTCTGTTCCAAAATCTGAAAAATGGGCTCAAAAACTTGGGGTTTTTTCATGGATACTTGATACTTGCAATGAATACAACATAGGATTGCTTGGTGGTGTTCTTCCAAAGGGGAGTGTTTTAGTACAAGGAATCTATGCTTAAATTAAGTAGAGAGGTGCTGTAAAGGGAGGTAGCCAAGGCAATGAGGTGGCTATGTCAAGTTTCCCAGTGTTCTGGCACTGTTCAGCTCAAGATTTACCAATTTATTCAGAGCAAACCATAATTTAAAAAAAAACCAAAAGTGCATAAATTGATGGTTTTTGCCAAGCCTGAGACTTGTGAGACTCAAAGAATGATGTTTTGTGGGTTTGCAGTAGACACCAAAGTGAGTCAATGTTATGTTTCATATTTCCTGCTGGGGAGCATCAACACTCACATGATGTTCAGCAACAAAACCCAAGCCCCGGTCTGTGCTTTGTTTTCTGAGCATAAGCCCCTGTTTCCCAGTGAAGATGACATCTGCTGTTACTGTGTCTATCAGATGTTTTCAAGTGTACAAAATTACTTCACCAAACATTTATAGCTAAAGTAGTGGCATCCTTGAGTAAAAAAGATGAATTTGGATCCCTCTTTTCCTGGAAGAATATTAATTGTTCAGAAACTTTCTGAACCTTTGACTTTGGTTCTCATTAAGCATGGTAAACTGAGAAGGCTCCCAGGACAGAAAAGCCAGAAGGCCAGCAGTATCAAGTAAGGGGTAAAGAGAGAGACAGCATTTGTGCAGCTCTGAAAGTGAAAGCATAATACATTATTTACATTGGTCAAATCTAGGGGCAGGGGGGGCAGGGGGAGAAGGAGAAATCAAAGGCTGATGACTTAAAAATTTCAATAATAATTATTTTCCCGAGCAAAGTGTCAAGTAAGCTCAACTTCTTATTTGATGAGATTATAACTTGATAAATTTGTGCTTATATTCTATGTTGTGCCTGATGTCTTAAATTTAAAATAATTAAAGCTAACTAAAATTATTTTAATGATATTAATATGTAATTAACTTTGAAAGGGAAGACACTAGCCAGAAGAAGCGTTTCTAAGGGAGTGCCATGTAGGCCTGACGATTACTTTCAATTTCTTTATACTGGTCTGAAAAAAATAAGATTAAGGATACAATTTACAGAGGACACATATTACTGAAGTGTAAACAAAAGTGAGGTGAAGTAATTTGTACAGATGGATCTGTGACACTCAACTAAATGACAGCATTAAACACATCTAAGACAGAAGATAGGCATGACTAGCAATGAGAGCCCATGTGAGGTATCACTAGCAGGAATCATGTCTCTGTCATTGCTGAAACGCTATATATGTTTTAATAGTCTCAACACCAGAATTTATGCTGAGAGATCAAAAAGGATTACCAAGGAAGGCAAAATAATAATTTGACGTCTTGACAATGTACTTCAGCAAGATACTTCAATTCGATGCATAATGTAATTTGTGTTTCAACTTGATTAGACTACAGGAAAAATTTCTGATTATAGCGAGACCTGCTAAGGCAGACAAACTCAAAATGGAAATAAGTGCAAGTTTTACCAAGAGAAAAATTAGCCTTTGAAAAATAAAACCTACAAAAATAGTTTAGTTTTTAATTTTCATCATTTTATATCTCTTAAGGAGGGAGGAAGGAAGGGGGATAGATTTAAAGACCTGCTGCAGGTGAAGAATCTTTTGGCCAGGGGACACTAGATGCACTGGTGTTTGTAACTGGTGTTAGGCAGCCTGAATGACCTGAAGTGTTTCCACCTAAATCTCTGAATACCTCTTTTTCTCATGTGTTGAAAGGGTATTTAACAGAAATTTTCAGTAAAGTGGATCTGAGACCAACCTAAACCAGCACAGTGGCATCCCTCATGCCGAGGAGACAGAGCTGTGATGTTTCCTTTCGTTTTCTGCAGAGGTACAGAATAAACAGTGGCTGCTGAGATCATAAATTTAGTTGCAAGGCAACTTTCAGGAAAGGTGGCAAAGCTGTTATAAATAGGGGCAGGCAAACCAACTGAGATAAAGTTAGAAACAACCTCAGCGTGGACCACAGACTAATATTTACACAGAATATATAGAAAAATTGGAATATAAATAGCTGTCACTGACTAAAGTCAGGATATTTCACATGAGCAAAGTACCCTAGGGAAGACTTTAATGGTTATTTGTATCATGACTGACATTTTCAGAGATGGAGTCCCAGAAGTACAGCCCAACAAACTTTGATTTTTAGTGGTGCAGCTCTATTTTCAGAATTTTGGTCTACTTATAGCCATTCCCAGCAGCAGTGATGACAGCCATCTGGCCCAGCCTTTGCTCACCTGGAGCTGAGTCCCTTCTAAATAGTGCATGAGACCTGTCAGTGAGAGTGGCAGTAGCTTAGTTTTGTTGAAGTCTCCTCAGAGAGAAAATCGATGGCTCTGCCACAGGGTAGCCAGAAATAGGTTGTGGTGCACCCCAAGTAACACATTATACATAAGCCACCCAGAGCCTTCCTGCCAGATCCCAGGACACCAGCACACCTATCCCCAGTCCCACAGACACACACCAATATGATCAGCTGGGCTCAAGAAAGCAGTATGGTTTGAAGTCTACAAAAATAAATTTCTCTCTCAAAATATTCCAGCCAGGCCAGCCTCAGCTCAGTCTCCAAACACCCCTCAGATCTCATTTATCTTCTGGATCACAGGGCACCAAACAACTCTTCCTCTACTCGCACTTTGCCTTCTCAGGGAAGAAATTTGAAGGCTGAGCTCAGTTCTCCGAAAGGTGTGCACATTTTTTGACTGGCAGAAGGATAGAGATCCCCTCTATACAAACTGGGTTTGTCTCCCTTAAAACTTTATGTTACTTGGACAAAGATAAAATTGTACTTCTTAGATGAGTCTTGGCCACTCTTTACAAGACAAAGCCATTTCATTTCAGAGAGTTTTGCTGTCTCAGTAAAAGAATGAGTGGTAAAGCCACATCTGGTGTGAGCATTTGATATAAGTCTCTGAAGACAGCCAGCTCTGCAATGACCTGACTTAGATGCTGAAACTAGGAAGAGCCTGCACTGGATTTAATGTCAAAATACCATTTATGTACCTGATACCTGCAAGATCCATGCACAGATTCTGCTCATATCTGTATGATGTTGTTATCTCCTTGCACAGGTCTATATATTAGAAGCTCTTTTTGTTTGGGCAGCCCTCTCTAATATTCCAGCAAGACTCAATGTCCTCTTCCTTTGTTAGTGCTGTGCATCAGCATCCCCCTTGGCAGAGCAAGCCCAAGGCAAGCGCACGCAAGCAATAAAGAAAACAGTTGCTGCCATCCTTTTGGAGTTCCTGCACTGTATTTATCAGCTCCTCAGTAGCTGGGTCCCCTCTGTCCTTCTGCGTGGTGAACCTGTGCTGGATGATGACTGCAGTGGTGTTTGGTCCCGTAGGTACCCGAGAGGGCAAAAGGCCTGGAGGAGGGCAGCAAGGCTGCACCTGCGAGTCAGCCCCTGACAACACTAAGCCAGAAAGTGTCCCCTCGGTGGGGGGTGTGCTCATGCCTACTGTGGAGTAGGGAGGAGAGTAACAACTTGCAAGCACCTGAACCCGTTATTGAGTTACCTGACCCCCCTCCTGCCCTGCTCTCCGCTGGCTCGCTCCATGTTTGTGACCCACGTGGGGACACTGCTGCGCTGGGGGTGGGCTTGGCCCGCTTGCCTGCCCGCCCGCTGCTGTGGCATTTGGATTTGAAGCACTGCAGGGGAAATGGTTAATGAAATAAGTACACTCCATTTTTCAGTCATTTAAACTGTTTTCACTTGTGTCAGGTTTCATTTTACAAACCCCTCATGTTGTGCTGGAAACCAGTTGGCAGTTTGAAGCTTTTGAGAGCAGTTTCACAATGGATCATCCAGTATGTGGTAATATGTCTTTACAATACCAGACCAGGGTTTCAGACTTCTTCCCTTTAGACCTTCCAGCTGAATTTGAATTTAACTCTGTTTTCAGCACATGCTACAACCACTGGCAAAGTCTGAGCTATCAGCTCATGTCTGCAGTTCAGCTGGCTACAACAATTTACTTGAGAAATAGTTGGCAATCCAGCTCATTTTGTCATCTTCCCTGCTTCTTCTGCAATGTTAGAGCTTTCAGTCTTAGAAGAGCTGTGTGCATGAGGAGAAAAGCAAAGTCCCACTGCTGAGGCATTTAAATGCCATAAAATGTCACAACATCAGATAAGCTTCAAGAGCTTAAAAAAGGATTAAAAGTGCAGAGAGTTTATTGGATGCTGACATGCAGTTAATAGCACTTTTGCATGCAATGACTTCACGCAGTGTTTCTGTGCAGTTTTAAATGTCATGTAAGTGTATAAATTCCATTCAAACATAACCTTTATTATGAAAGCATCAATAACAGAAAAATCTAATTAAAGGATAAAAGGCTTGGTGGAAACATAACCCTTTTCACATCAAAATGGTAACGAATTAATAGAATTCTATGAGGGACATTATTTCAGAGGAGGACTGACAAGCACAGAGAAAACACTGCCTTCCAGTGGTTTAGTGGAAGTTCCTCCTCTCTCTTCAGCAACCCATCCTCTCCCTTGTAATCCTGAATGAATTATTATTCCATGTGGCTGCATCAAACTACATGAAAACAGCAGCTGGACCTTTGAAATCCCCCCATTTTGTTCAGCTCAAATCATTTACACTGGGACACTTGCCACCTTGCCACAGTCTATTACACCCAAGCCTGTGGACGATGAATTACAGCTCTGTCAATCGTCCTGTCTAGCAAATTGCCAGCCTATGAGAAGGAACCCAATATCATCAGCAGCATTACAGAACACCATGGACAAAGTAATAGCAGGCTATGTTTCCCTTGTTCAGTGCTTACCCCAGGAAACTAGGCCATGGTGTCCTTCAAACCATAATGGGAATTACTACTGAGAGGACAGTCAATCTACATAACAGAAGAAATGAGGCTTGACAGTTCAGAAAATTGGAGATAAGTACAGTAGCAGAACCAATCACTGCAAAAGGATTCAATTTTTTCCTCCACACGCACTCTGAAACAACTAGAAATAACCCAGGCTAAAGCTGCTGTCTAATTTTGACAATATATGCTCATCTGGGTGTAGCTGCTGATTTTGGCTGGGAAGACTCAGAATGGGATAAAGTTCCGTTTAGGGTCTGCCTTTCCCTAAACCATAGTTAAGTCCAAGGTATGAACATGCCACATAACACTGCAGATGGACAATCAGGATAGCACTCATCTCTTTGTGTTTCTTTAATTATATGCCTACAGAATCGCCATGAAAATATCTTGTCCTTTGTATTTCCAAACATCACTTGCTTTTCTTCTACACTAATCATTCAGAAACAATTACTCTTCCTTACACAATACCTGAAGATACTACAAGCCATTTGATACCTACTGCAGACTGAGAGTCCTCACTGATAGTGAGAACAAAGGCTCAGGAGGACATCTGAGCAGCACCAGTTTTTCAAGTGCCTTTTTCCGTGACCCTTTGCCCCCCAGTACTGCAGGGTTCCCTCGGTCCTGTTTCAGAAGTGCCTGCACTGTCAGCCCCTGGCCCCGTGCTTCTCAGATCTTGCAGAACAGTCCTTCCTACAGCTGACAATGCTGTGGTTGCTGGGTCCTGCAGTTCATCTCTGCAACTCTCTCGCCCTGCCTTGAAACTGCTCTGTGGGGCGGTCTGAGCCCTGCTGCTGCTCCCGCCAGCTCGGTGGCAGTCGTGGGAGGAGAGGACAGTAACCACTAAGGAAGCAGAAGGTTTGGAAGCTGTCAGCACCAGGAGAAAGCAGTGTGAAAAACCATGTTTCTGGGCTCCCTGAGAAGAATCTGTCAGAGCACCACAAGTAAAGCTATGCTTGCTGCCCTCTTGGCACGCCAAGGGTAAGGACCTTTGCGTTACAGGTAGCCAGTGGCAAACAGCAGAAATATCACAGGCCTAAGCAAGAAAAATGGTATTTATTTTCTGGGCATCGTCACATGAGCTGACAAATACAATGACTTAGAAAGCAGGCCTGCATGCCCCCAGCTGGGAGCCTTTCACTGCTCTTCTCCTCTGCCTTTTTAATCTGCTCTCCAGATTTTCATAGCAGCCATCAGCAGCCCTGCTAAGCTGAAGATGCCTCTTGATGTCAGGTTATTTCATGGCTACTTTGCTCCACCACTAGCAAACTGGTTTCAGTATACAACCTGGTTTCTGCATTCCAGTTTAGAGTCAGGGTTTGTGGGACTCAGAGCGACCGCATGGTTCTGAATGGGTCTGAAAGCGGTGTCTAGTCCTTCACAGGGCCAGCAACATTTCTGTGGTAGGATAATGCTAATTGTCAGTCATGTGCCCTAAACACACAACAGAAACATTTTTAATTTTTCTCAAAACCACAGGAATTATCACGTGGCTGTAAATGCATGATCTACTGTAGCAGCTAAGTGTTGGCCACTGACCTGCACCAGTTCTTCCAGCAGAGAGCTCAAAGTTCTATCATTATGAAACAGAGATTATTTTAGGCCCTGACACATGACATGTAGTGGCCACTTGTTTAGTGCAACAAACTGAGATTCTGTATAAATTGCAACTGAGCTCGCTGAATGAGTCGGCTTCAATTAAATCCTGCGGCTGTGACTCCCAGCCACTGTAAAGAGAAAGCCCTGGCCCTTATGGATTTCTGTATTTTGCAGACTTTATTTTACTAAAGGGTTTCACCCTTTACCTACTTTACCTGTATCTGAAACAGCTCAGTAGAATCTAGAAACAGTAATATTTGACTATCAAATATAGCCATTCTTATAGTGTTTTAGGCAGTATTACTTGCAGCGCAGATCACAAGATAGTTTTAATCTGTCTCTTCTACTGAGAAGCCTATGAACAGAATCTTAAGTGCCAGGGTCTGATTTTCAGAGAGATTCAGCACTTGGGGGAATTGCATCAATGTCATTTGCATGTCATATACTTAAGCAATTTGCAAAAGCTGCAGTTCCAGTGTTGCTCATTGCAGTGTTATTTATTAACTACCTTTCCAGTTTGCATCTGTACAAGAAAGTAAGGACGCAAAAAACAGCACTGCTTGGAAACTGGACTGAGGACATCTTTATGAAAACAGCAGAGGTGATGGATTTTAGAGCGTACAGTGCTCCAACCTGCTCTGCATCTCCACCAGCATGGGGGCATGCTATCTTTTCAGGGTCCTACTCCTTGGACCATAATACTTTTGGTACCACAGCTATGGTAGGCAAGGCATGTCACTGTGCTTCTGATTAGCTTGAAACATACTGTTCATATCTGATAATTGTTCTTGCCATTTTCCTCTGGGCTTTGAGCTGGGCAGAGATTTTATGTGGGTAGAAATGCCATTTTTCTTTTGCCAGAATTCTTCTGGGGAGATGCTGCCAGAGTGCTCCATCACATGTGACGGATCATCACTTACAGAAAATTATCTCTAATAGAAAATTGAGTTTTTATCTTGAACTGTCATGTCTGAGAAGTCTCGCCTGTGACATGGGGGAGAGGAAGGAGCTGATTCCTCCTCTAGGGCTGAATAGATCCTCTCTCTCACACCCAGTCCTGTCCTTAATCTCATAACTGCTGCCCACCCACCCCCTTCCTGATCTAACAGGTCTCCTCAGTTAATACTGTCTCCAGTGCAGCCCCCCAGCATTAAGCAGTGTTCACATTACAGTGACCAGACTTTCAGTCCAAAACTACATATTGTCACACAGTGCTGACATCACTAGTGTTCTTCATGGGCTCAGGCTCTTACTGTTTGTGAGCTATTAGCTGTTTAAAATCATGTTGGAAAGAGTGCTGGAAAAACACTCAGTTAGCAAATTCATACAACTCTCTCCAAGTGAATAAACTTCGAATACTGGTTGTGGATCAAGGCTCTGAAATAATGGGAGTAAAACGTACAGTTCTGTAAAACCGTTTGCAAATAAATGTAAGCACAAAATGCTTGTGCACAACCCTCGAGAAGGATGTTCTGGAAATGCTGTTTCCAGTCCTGCTTGCCCACCGCTCCCTGTCAGAGGCATGAGGTTCTCTGAAACGGAAGGACAGCCGTTACTCTCCTGGGCAGCTCCCTACCCACCTCCACGATTACAGACTCCTGGTCTAAGAGGTGATCCTTATTTCTCCATCCAAAGGAATTCTTTTTTCAGTAATCCTGGCACAAGTAGCAGCACATTATATAAAAAGATATTTCAAGATTTTGTTCCATATTCAGATTTGAGAAGTTTGTCTCAGGACATATAAAAATCACAGCATATATCATCACTTCTGGAATTCAGGACAGAGATGGAGATCTACAGCGGAATTCCAGGGCTCTTTCTAAGATTTCTGTGAGGGCTTTTTTTGATTCATAAAATAACGACTCAGATAAAAAGAAGCGCTCATGCTGTGAGACACAGCATAGAGCCCCTATTATGAGAGTATAACAAAATCTTCTCTTCTCTCTTACTAGACAGCAAAAATATTGAACTCCCCAGGACCTGGGACCCCACACAGCCACGCTTAGTTTGTAATGAACTGATAGGATTTGTATTTCATAGTTTAAAATCAACTGTTGTGATTTCCATTTCAACACCCTCTTCATCAATCAGCAGCACACTGGAGTACATCTGCTAAATACATGCCACTGAAAAACCATGCAGGGATCGGTGCACCTGGTAAAACAGCATCTAGTGAAATCTAATGTACATGGCATTCAAACACACAAAGGGCTGCCTTCTCATGACCTGTGTACACCTAACAGTTTATTTCACTCCTAGCCGCCCTCTGCGGGGGTTATTGTTTTCTGCAGTTACACAGTATGTTTCTTCTGCTACTTCAAAAAGTGGTAGGTGTCATTTCCTCCAATTTATCGATGGAGGAAGCTGAGAGCTGGGGAACAAAGCCCAGACCTTTGAGTTCCTGCGCTCCATTTCCTGGCCCTGCTCCTTTCCTTCTCCCAGACGGTCACCGATGCACAGGCCAATGCTGCCTCCAGCTGAGAAGGCCCTCTGCTCCTCCACGTTTATCTCCATGGAAAAGAGATAACTAATAAAACATTGAAGCTCATTCAGCAAGCTCTTCTACAGACTGCAGGTGGCTTAGCAAGGCTGGATTGCTCTTGACAAAGCAGGAGAGGTTCATGACAGCTGAAAGCTCAAGCTTTCATACTCACCTGCCATGCCACCTCCTGAACACTCCTCTCCTGGTAACACACACCCCCCACCCTCCTCCTTTCCTCTCGACTTTGGTGTGCCAAAGTGGCACCAAGCGGGAACTCCTTGAGCTGAAGCGGCACAAGTATGTGTGCCAAAGCAGTGCATGCAGCTGGGCACGGAAAGATAAATGAAGAAACCAGCGTTTACACCTGACCACTGCCAGCACCGCTGCTCTCTCTGCCACACCAGGTAATATTGCCAAGGGAAGAAATGTCAGGCTTTGTCCCCCAGTACTGGTAACATTTCCAGTACCAACGGGAAGTGCTAGGGATGCCGCAGGATGGCACTGGGACCATGTCATCTTGTGGTTGTCCATACTCCTGGGATAATTTTTTTTTTTGCATCCAAATCTGCCTATCTTCCTCCTCACTGCTGCCTTTAAGTCCTTAACTGCTGTTCCAACTTGGTTGACTACAATGGATGCTCCCTGTGCCTATGAGGGCTGCTTGTTGCTCTTGTACTCAAGTCCTGTTTCTAGTCTTTCTGCCGTCCTGCTTCTTGCTACCCTGTCTTTCCACAGCCACCCAGAGAACAGAGGTGATGAGTCAGAAAGGGAAGTTTAATAGCGTCCAGAAACAGAAACAACCAAAAACCTCAAGAGTTTTACTGCCTTTTTCTTACTGAAAACAAACAAGTTGTAATGACTAAAGAGCGTCACATGGGTTAGTTCTGAAAATCAAACTGACCTGTCCCATAGCTGGTTTCAAAATACTGAGAGCAAAAGGAATCAAGAGGTGGTAAGAACTGTGGAGATTTTTTTTAAAAACTGTTTGCAGGAGTTCAGAAGACTGGAGATCATTATAGAATACATGCAGATCTATTAATTTTTAAACCAAGTTGTTAACTACTCCATTTAGAATGCTTAACTGGTCAGAGCGAGTAGATGTGAATAGAAAAAGAAAAAATGTGGTGAGGTCCTACACCCATTACAGTCAAAAGAAGCAAGCTGCTGACCTCACCAGTTTCAGAATTTTGTTCACCCCATAGGCTAGTCATCCTCCAGCAGCAGTGCTCCAGATGTTATCTATATGGGGATAAAATGATTTCACAGTGAAGTACGTGCCACTGCACATGCATACTGTGCCATGAATATGGCTGCATGATCACTCTTTTGGCAAATATTACTCTTTATGTTCATTTTGAACCTTCATTTAACACAAGTATAAATCTATGAAGGCTAAGACTTAATGAAAGATTATCATACCATGCCCAGGACATTCGGGAGTTTCCTTGATCTGTGCAGCACACAGTGCATACAGCAAGAAGAAATCAGTGTTACTGATAAAATAACATTAATGCAGGAGAAAACTAGGAAATCATACAAACAGAGGAAAACTCAAGCACTGCAAGAGTGGAGGATTGAGTCCTTTTAGATTAGTTCATTTGATTAATAGACCCGAGTGAAAATTTTTAATCACGTTGGAACTCACTTCCATTTTTCATTCTGGCAACTGTGAATCATCTCGCTCTCTGCTGCTTCAACTTCAAAACAGGAAAAAGTGAACACAGTAACCAGCCATGGAGTCTTGTAAAGATATTCTTGTGCTGTATGAAGTAGCTGAGAAAAGGCCTGACTCACACAGCATCTTTCACCATGCCTGCATGGGCAAGTTTGTGAAATGGTGCATGGCACCAATCTAGTACTCCTTGCTGCAGCAATGTAAAAATATGAAACAAGGTAAAGAAACAAAAAACCTGAAACAAAGGGGAAGTTTTGCTCACTGTACTTAAATCTTGACCCTACTGACATGAGTAGGAGGCTACCACCGACAGCAGAAGGGCTGCAACTTCACCAGTAGGGCCTGCCCCCGGCTCCGTTTTGAATGCTGTTGCTGTTTTGGTGGCACCCATAGGCTCGGCGATGCCCATCTGTAAGTGCTGCCAGGGGACTTCCTGGAGAAGAGCTTCCTTCTGTAGCTTTCCTGTGTGTTCAGAGGATGGAGGGCATGGTCCCAGGCTCTGTAACGAAACCTCCAATGGCTGCTATGTACCACAGCAAGCACAACCGATGAGGAGGGGACTTTACGCACGAAGAATGCAGATGAGGCTTAGAGATGCTCCTTTTTCAAACAGGCACTTCTCACCCTTTTTCTTGTGTTCAAGAAAAGAATTCACTGTTGCTATCTATATCTATTCTATGAGTCTATGGCTAATCTGCATGTGAAATTTCCTTTCCCAATTAGTATTTTCTTTTACATTGAGCAATATGCTGACTCCACACATACCCATACTCGCCCACTGATTACTGGAGCCAAACGAGAGCAAAAAAGGCAGTCGCATGTGTAGTCACTTGTGCTCGGGCTCCATCTTTCATAGCTCAAAACTATGCAAACAGTTCAACTGCACTACAGCAAATTTAAGAAAATAAAGGCAAAGAAAAGTGTAAAGTCAACCTGTGATTAATTTTATCTGGAGTATTTCACCAGATCTTGAGTGGCTCTTCTTCTATATGATCTAAAATAAGCCCTGTAAAAAATGGACTAATAATAAAAGTAAATTGCATCATGGATGCAAAGAACACTTTAAGAAAATACAACTGAGAACAATATGCTAATAAATTTGGTTTTGAAATTATCATCACTGGGTTAACAATAGAACCTGATACTTTGCTTGCAGGTGTTTATCCTGCATTCTTTTAGCATGCAACATGTAGACTCCCTAAAGAATTCTTAGATACGTATCACCTTTCAAAGTATCTGCTTGACTGAGTTAATTTTAAGGCTTTATACAACATACGATCTGGACCGAGGATGAATAATGCACAAAAGTGACCTCCATTTTAAGCAATCAGCAGTATACAAGAATCCAAATGTACATAAATGGTCATTTTATTAAATGACCAAATATTTTAACTTATTTTCTTTTCTTTTTTTCTTTTTTCTTTAAAGCAGATACTATACAAGGATATTATTCCAAAAAAGTATTAACCTCCTTTTTAACAAGGAAGAATAGGATCAGAGTAAGTGGAGTTGTATGTGTGGTAGTGTTTAACAGACAGAATCTGTCAGCCCCAGCTCATGTGATACTCATCTTTCATGTACTTTTTTTTGCCTTAAAGCAAACAAAACCCACCAAAGTGTTTAATCCTTCCAATGTTCCCTGATCTCTTTCAAGGATGTAATGTGCTAAACAGAAAGATACAAATGCTAACAACACCCAAGCCATCAGTTCTGATAACCTGGTTGGAGAAGAAGTCTCTATAGAAATGCTTCATTTGTGCTATAAATTATGTCATTCTGTAAATGCCACGCAAAGAGTGGAGGATCAGGACTGCTAATGGAGCTCTACTGGCTTTTAGGCTCTTTGAAGAACAATGCTAACTGTACCGACATTTTTCCACAGTCCACAGTTTTCAGAACTAAAATTCCAACAGCCTAGGTTTTGGGTTTTCTGATAAACTGAACTTGCACATTCATGGCCCAGCTAAATCTTGATGTAACGCAGTTATTTTGCTGCAGGTAAATCAGATTTAGATCTTACAGATTTGGCCCTCGAAGACTCATTTCACACTGGCTCAGAGTACAGTTAACAACAGTGAATTTGATGTTGCTTCCCATCAACTTCAGGTGCCATCAGAAGACTTCCCGCTGGCAGCACAGAGAAGCACTGCCCACAACCCGTGCTTGCAGGTGTTTCCCACAGGTTAAATGTTTCATTTTGTACAACACAGATCAGACCTGGCTCCTGGCAAGATAGTAATATTGAGGCATACACACTGAAAGAGCTTAGCACCTTCTAAAACTGCTCCTAACCCCTGCAGTTTGACATTTAAAAGTGCAGGCTAAAGATGTGACATTTACTATGCAAATTGTTTTCATCTCCCCCACCCCGCTTTAATTTTATAGTGACTAGAACATAAAAATTTAAGTCCCTAATAATTCAAATTAAATGCAAGCATACTGATGCTCTTGGTCAGACCTCCACTGACTTTTACAGGATGTTTTATATATAAATATATTTATATATATGTGTAGATGTTCATTACAATCTGAATGTAGAAACAGTATCTTGAATTGGTTAAAAAATAAAAAATTCAGCGTAGAATGCCTGTCATGAAGACCTCTAATTAAAACAATGATTTTCAACAGACATCACCGTCTTCCCAGTTTTCCCCACAGCTGAACAAAAAGAGCATTTTGATCTCTGTAGGTTTTTGCTTCTTTTTCTTCAAATTTATTATATAGTCCATTTTATTGTTAAATCAGAAATAGTAAGAGAACACTCTAGGTTGGTATAGTCATTTTACAATGAGCTTATCGGCTACAATACCTTTACCTAATGTTGTCAGAAAACCAAAACAGAACCAGAACAGCAATTTTTACTTTTTTTGACAAACCTGCTTATTGAGATATCACCTATTGTGTAAGGAAGAAAATACTTGAAAAATAAAAAAGTTAAAATTTAGTTAAAAGCTTTACTTGTCTGGGAGCAATCTCATAAAACTCTTTTTAATATGAGCACTTCACTTCACAAAATGAAAAACTATTTACAACATTTTGCTTGCAGTTTGGTCACATTATCTACACACATTTGCAGAAGATCTTAGGCAAAATAGGTATGTATATTCTTCTGACATAGGCTATCAGACTGATTGCACATGTTCCTTTTACATAATGGCTCTCCTATAGTGCACTGAAGTCAGTGAACACTGTCTAATTACATTCTCATTTTAATTTATGGCTCAACAATAAAATCAATACCACTTGAAATCCAAATATCCGAGCGGCTGAATTACATATAGTGTGAAACATGTGGATTGTCCTTGTTTGGACCCGATTTTCAAAAGAAGAATTCACCTCACTAGCACAATTAACAAATTGTGCAAAGAAATAGAGGACCTGTGCATGTAATTCTTTTGAAAATCAAGGCGTCTTGTCAAATTCTGTCAACCGATTTCCCTCTAGTTACAGTTCATTTTAAAATGTTCATTTCACTATGGCACCATAATGAACCTTTCAGCACGCTGTTACTGAATTACAGTATCTTTTACATACATACTATGTTTTGGCCAATAATGTAATTTCCATGTTACAGAACATCATTGCCTTCACAAGCAGAGTTGCTACATTCATTCACAGTTTCAAATAGATTGTAATTAGCTTCTCCAGTTGTGCTTTAAAAATTCCAAATATTTTCCAACAGTAAGTGCAAAGTAAATGTCCTATGCAGCTACAATTGGTCACAGAGTTATAAACTCCATAATTATGAGAAGATCATTCTCTCATTCTCCGTTTTCATCACCTGCTTTTTCAGGTATGACCTCCAGACTTCGACGGGGCTTTGAGATTTCTGCATTTTCAGTGCCTGGCTTATTGAGTCCACACGAAACTGTGGCATAATGGATTTGTTTCAGATTCTCCAGTGCTTCATTTTTAGCATATTTGAGAAGATCAGCTTGTCCCTATAAGAAAAAAATGAAGTTAGAATACACAACTGATAACAGGATTGCCTTTTTTCTTCTCCCCATTCTGTTTGTTTCAGATTAATGGTACAGCTGCCCTGCACAGGAGGGAAAAAAACCCAAAACCAAAACAAACAAAAAAACCCACACCCAAAATAAAACTCAAAATTGGATTACTTGAAGTTAGTTAAGAATCCAGCTCTCTGCTTTCTCTGGAGCCAACCAGTTGCATAAACAAAAGGATAGGGATCATTTCTACCTTACAGGTTTCAGGAAAGTAATCTGTGCTATATTTTTAATCCATGGGGACTATAAATGCTTCTGCAAGGAGAAAATGGTGAAGGCTGATTTTAGTACTTCAGGGAGCAGTTAAACTGTTTTGATTTTTTGGTTTTTGAGATTTTTTTTTCCTAGCAATGTGATTCATTCAACACTAGCAAGGTAAAGGATAAATGTTTGTCAAAGCATAAACAATGAAAATACAGACTGGCAAGCAACATGTAAAAAGGACAGAGATGACAAAAGACTTCATAGGGTTGTTTGCAGTTCAGCACTAACCCCCTTAACTTGCCATCTTACTCTTCATAGTAAGTAATTTTTAAGTAAGTTTTAAAAGAAACTGTTCCAGATGTAGGTGATTTGTCCCTGTCCTGCATTATTAGCTGCTTTATTTCTTTGTATTGATTAAAGCCCTCTAACAGCACCAGCTCTCATTAGCAGACCACAGACAAGGCAGTTCTTGCCGTGCTATCTGCCTGCCCTGCCCACGTGCAGGGGATGAGCAGGTCTGCAGTGCATGGTGAACACACAAGCTGGTGTTCTGTGTTACTGGTGGACACAGAAAAGTTCACAAATCAGGTGCAGAAAGTCTGCAAGGGCCAAAGTGATTGCACTGTGCCTGCACTCCCAAAGAACTGCCCCACAGCTTACAGAAAAGAAAATGATGCTTCAAAACCACCGCATCTTAAACAGTGTCATTTCCAGCTGAAGGGGAGCAAAACACACACACACCAGAAAAGGGAAAAAACCCTCAGGTGCTGTAGTTTCTTGAGATAGTCAGTTCCTATAATGTCTAATAAGGCATGAACACTGACTGCACCTTTTCTTGTAACTGGGGTATCATGTCTGTCCTGTGTAAATTCTGGCTCCTCACAGACACTTCTCTTGAGACGATGCTAAGGGTTCTTCTAGAGACACAGCAGCTATGCTGCCTCTCCTCTCCTCCCCTGCTAAATAAAGCTGAAATCCAACTTCACTTTTTGGTTTAAAAAAAAAAAAAAAAAGGAGGAGAGGTAGAGCAGCAGACAAAAACATGTGTGCACTCATGGTGTGATACTTCAGCCTTTCTTCTCTGGCAACTCAGAACATAAATACTATCCTATGAAGTAAGCAGAATTACGCACTTGAGGCATACAAATTGAAAACAAATATTGCTTTCTTCAAATAAATAATGCCCCCCCTCTCCTCTTATCCAAGACTATAATAGACAAAGTGTTTTTTTCTGATTACCAGTCAGTAAAAAAATCTAGAAGTTCACCAATCACAGCACAAGCTTCAGTAATATTTTCTTTCACAGAAAACCAGGGCTACTTACTTTTTTTTTTAAATCACATACTTTTTTCCAAACTGACAAACAACTAAAAGCTAATTTAAAACACTCCAGCAGACTAAATGAGTCATATCTGGAGTGCATCTGTTTCTAGCCCAAGTTCCATTTTACATGGATTAGCAGAATATAGTTCTGGAACTTTAATCAAGTTGTTTATTATAGGCAGAGCTGCTAGCAACAGTCTATTAATAAGGTTGCCCAAAACTTCTAATCTAAAAAAACCTGCTTGTAGTTGCTTATATGCTTGCCAAATTTTAACTACTTAAGCTGACATCCTCTATATAAGATTTTTACCACTGGCAGACTTTATTATTATTACTGTTTAATATTAATCTTTAACCTCATCCATATGGTTCATTCACTTCTGAGAATAAAGACAGTAAAATGCTGTCAGAATTTTTTTAACAACCTTCCATCCTTCCCTCCCCACTCCCACTTTGGGTAGGGACTTGTAATTCAAATTACTCCAGGGATCCAGAGTAGTGGATCCAAGTTATGAGCTTTCCATAAACAAAAATCAGATTTTGAATGTGGTTAGTACAATCACTCAGGATTTACTTCTTGATCATTCTTCATCTCGACAGCTCCAGCATGTGGCAAGACAATGCATATTCCATTCCCACACAATAATGAATATGTGTTAGAAGAAAAAGTTGGGTTCTTCCTGGATGGCTTCTCCTGCTTGTGTCACCATTTGGTGGCCAATGCAGGCAGTCCAAAAGCCAGACTGGAGGAGGGGAGGGAAGAGCCTGGGACAGGGACTCTGGGAAGACATGGCTGGGGAAAAGGAGAAGGCAAGAGCGATCCAGCGATCTCTGGGACTGACCTGGCAAGAAGTCTAGGACTGTAGAAAGGGAAGCTGGACTGTATTAGCCAAAGTAGAAACTAAATCTTACTGAGGAAGAGATTGTGAACTAATGAAAAATGAATGCAGTGCAGCAACACTGAATTTGGTGATGGGAGAAAGGACACGTCTGAGGCAACAATCTGGATTAGAATACACAGAGAAAACTGATCTGACAAAACCCACCATGTTGAGAGGCCTGAAAATTATAGACAAGTAGAGGGACTAACAACTCAGTAACAGAGAGAGAGCTTGGTAATGAGACTGAAAGCTGGTAAGAGAGAAAAACAAACAAAAAAGCAGAGCAAGGAGAAGAGACTGCAGAATACAGTGAAAAGAGGTAAGGTGACAAGAAAACAAAAATTAAGAGTCATCAAGAAGGATTTCTGGAGGAAGTGAAGAGGAGCCAGTATGAACTGGAAAACAATGGGAAGAACTGCCAGAAAATAAAATTAGGCACCAAGTGGGAACAGAGTACTGGGAAGGGGAAGGAGGAAATCAGGGGTTAGTGGGAATGGCTGGATTTTCAGCAGAGAACTAGGAGTGTCTAGAAAAGTCTGAACAGGGAAGGTGAACTTTGTAGACAAGAGCACATCTGGGGTAAGGGGTTGGATTATTGCAGACAACAGGGGTTCAGTCTAAACATATCTGGCCAAGTGGGATCAAGTTTAGACCAGAGCAAAATAGAAAAATGAATTTGTGTACATCAGATACTCTCTTCTCCAACACTTAGAATTAAGCAATTGCTTTCTGAATGCCATGGAACTCAGAAAAATGTTTGTGAAACCAACTGTGTTGTCGTTATCTGCTGGCATGTCTTGATCCAAAAACAAAACAAGAGCCAACCACTGCTACCAAATATGGCACAAGCATCTTAAAAATTCAAGTTGTAGTCACAGTGAACACTGTTGAACAGTAATACAACACATCTGAAAGTCAGAAAAGTGAAAAAGTCATGAAGATCTGAAAAAATTGACCCCACATACTCAATTAAAATAACTCAAAAACCTTTCTTCTACTTATATATCAAATGTCTATTGCCCAAGGGCTCTCAAGATTCAGTTTCAATTCTTTATATGCTATGCATTCTATAGCTGCATGAGATTCTGTGCTGTTGATTTAATAAGTAAATTAATAGTAGTCAGTTGAGTACAAGCTGGAACACAGGAATCTCTCTCATCTATGGGCTACTCAGAGGCCTTTCGCCTTCTTACCAGCCCCACATGGCTGTGTGCTACTTGCTCTCGAAATGCATACTATAAAGCCAGCACAAGAAACCTATCAGTGGCTCAGACCCTAGTCAAGCACATTTCTCATGAGCAAATACAAAAAAACATACATTAGAAGACACAAAGCTGGTCCACAGAGACAACTCAGTGCTGCAATCTGGAGCAGCTGCAGAACCAAACCCATACAATGTTTCTCACTACATGGCAGGGCTGGCTCTGTCAGCTTTTCACCTCAGGTAAGTGTAAATTAATTCAGTCCTTTAAGGTAGTCCAGCACACACACCACAAAATGATATTTTACTCCCAGGACTTTGGTTAACAGGCATTTTGTGATAATTCCCATCTAGGAACAGGACCAATACATGCCTTGCATGACACAAGTGCAGAGCACCACAGGAGCGCTATCCTCAGCCGCAGACAGCAATCGCTGTTCCCTTTCCTTCACTGTGTCAAAATTCACTAACAGAACTGAGCAGTATGTAACTTTAATACCTGTTTGACATACTGATGTTCACAAGCTTCAGAAAATCAGTCAAGCACCATGCAACTGTTTTGTAGGCAGACATGAAAAAGACTCTAAAGAATAACAAAGAATAAAACTGATATTTATTCACATAAGCTTTTAATAAACTGCAATGATGAAGGATGTGAAGTAATGTGGAAGCCAAATTCAACATTCTTCATACCTCTGTTCCAATACACCTGCATCAACTACTCTGTTTTGGTTTCTTTAAAATCAACATTAAAAATCTTCTGTTTGTTTTGACACTTTCAGCTAAGAGGTATTGTTTTTACACCATAGCTCCTGAAAGGTAATTAAAAACAAAACCAAAATGGTTCCTATCAGTTCTCACACCTGTGAAAAGAGATATAATTTCAGAGTCAATCTGATATAGCATCAACTAGAATGCCTCAGCACAGCTACCTTTACAATCTGGTATGTATTCACTCATGATTTTTGGTTAACAGCTCCTTCAGTGAGTGTGTGGACATCAGAGTCAAACTGTAGAGATGACATTTGAAATAACTGCACGAGCACCCTTTCCCCCACAAAATCCCAAGAAACTCTACCAGTAATGACTGGGCTTTAGCTCAGGTTCTGGGACCCAAAGCTTGTATCAGGAGAAGCAAGAAGCCAGTATCTCTTTCTCAAAGCGTTTCTCTGAGCAGTAGCTGCTAGGTACAGTGGGACATACTGCAGTGTTCCATGCCCGGCTGACATACTCCCAGTGCCTTTACAGAATCAGGACATAAAGGACTTAACTTTCTAACTTCTAAATATGGGTTTAACTAGGAGCCAAAATCCCATCAGTCCAGCAATACCAAGAGACTAGTAGTTTTAGATATTTAAATTGAACTGGGACGTAGGAGGCTTTCTGAGACTAGGCAGCAGCTATCAGAGGCTTTAAATGTTGCCTGAATCCACTTGTAGATTTGGTCCATAAAATTCAAATTATTTTTTTAAAATATATATTCAAGAATTTGCACCCCTGGAAGTGGCCTTGAGTGTTCCATTTATAAATACGCTTATAAAAATAAAGGAGGTGCAGAAGCAATGACATTACAGAGATAACACACAATAGGATTTCTTTCAAGAGAAAGTAATTCATGTTGGCTAATGCATCATGTCTGAAAACTCATGGCCAACAAGCAGCATCTAACAAATGCTGGTTGGGAGTCCCACCTTCATTCCACTGAGCTCTCCCTATGTTTAGAACAGCTCTTTGTTGCAAAGACTAATTTAAAGATGCTGTTATGCTCTTCCTATGGGTATCTTAACTTCTGAGCCTATACAGGGTTTTTTTTTCAAAGTTTTGCTATGCCAGGGAAGTCCATAAATTGTTACATTATGTTATTTGTAGGAGTCTGCTGCAACAGTACTTAAAAGTGATTTTCTTTCTTGAACAGCGATTTTCTGGCAGGAAACGTGATTATCTATGTTTAGAAAATATGAGTGCTATCAGTCTGAGTAATAACAACAAATTACAAGCAAATGATCTTGCAAACTGCCTATTTTAAAAGAGAGGATTAATCTAATACTGTATAATCTCTATGATCTCTCAGGCAACAAAGTTCACCAAAGCAGACTGAATTTAAGTGATGTTCTGAAGTTAAACAAGTATCTATATGTGCATATAGGGGGTGCATAAGAATAGGAGTGCATGCATATACACATACACAAATTGAATAGAGGTATTTCAGCTGAATTCAAACATACTATACCAATAATAAATTTGGTCACGTGGCTTCAAATTAGGAAAAATAAAATCCTTTAAAATAGCAAATGTAACGTGTGCACATGCATGTACACACATACAGATATCTAACAGCTATGTCAGATGTTCTCAACAAAGAGTTCCCCTACAATTAAGCTGATAATTTTGTAAAATTATCAAAGTTTCCATTGCATAGACTGTAGACAAAATGTCCCAATAGAAAAAAGAGGTCAATATATACCTTGAGGGGAAACTGCAGCTGAATCAGTTTGGAAAATACATCAGGCACAGCATGTGAGCATTCTGCAGTTCCTCTGTGAGGGAGCTGAGGGTGGCACTCATGCAGAATCGCTCAGTAATGCTGTTCAGAGTCACACAGCAATTCCTACATCATAGCTGAGAGACCATGTAAAATACTGTTCTCAATTACAAGAGCAAAAAGTTAAATCCACCTAAGCATGGCACTGCTTTTGGTGTCTTGGCTGCTCAACTGCCTTGCTTCTTGAACAGCAAAATCTGGGGCCACTGAATAGACAGGGTTTTACTTTTGTGCTGTTCAGGAGGGAAGTTAATTTGACGGAGTCAAGGAATTAAACAGAAAAAATAAATTCTTAAAGTGGCTCAGATTGTCACTCTGTGAAACCACCACACACTCTCACAATCAATTTTTACTCTAAAAAATGTGGGCATTCATTTTCCAGCCCTGTCCTCACATATTTTTTAGTGAATTGGAAAAATGGAAAATGGAAAAACATAGTATAAGATCAAAATTATGATTATGTCTTTTTTTGCCAGGCAGTAAGAGCAGTGTCTTAGAAATTGATAAACTTTTTCTCTTTTACTATATAATGCAAGACAAGTTACAGTTACAGCCTATAGTTAAGAGTTTGGAGTGAAAAACCTCAATGTGCTACTCAAACAAATCACAGCCTCTAACTTTCTGTACATCTAAATATGAATAACAGCACTTAATAGATGTCTATGTGAACTGTAATACTTGTAAATAACTTCTAAGATGTAAAAACACACCAGAACTTTCTGTAATACCTCCTGTTAAAGTTTCAACAACAGGCTGATTAAACACCTCACCTTTTTTTTTTTAAATAATGTATTAATTATGGGACAAATTGTACCTTCCTACAGAAAGGACCTTAATCTGTGAGTAGAAAGAAAACAAGTCAATGTTGAAGAGATTTTCTCAATAATATCTTCGAAAGGAAGGCCTTCTAACTTCATAATTACATTAATCCTAAAAATATGCACAAAAGCCCTTCAGTGCTCTGGAGAGCCAGATCTACCATGTGGGTTCTCCAATTCCTGGCTTACGCAGAAATCACGACTTCACATTTCAGTCGCTCACCAACTGCAAACCTCCCCCCTACCAACCCTTATGTTCTGAATGGAAAGCAGAGATGAAGCAAAGGTATCGCTGTTTGAGGCAGCATTAAAACAGATTTGCCTATCCAAGCTGATATCTGATACTTTTGACAGAAAAGTAAAGAAAGGATAAGAATTTATTTCCTTGACATTTGCCCAAACCCACTGAGCTGACTCCCCGCCCCCTCTGTCTCCTACGTAGCACAGGAACGGTACTTGGCACATCCCATACACTGTCCTCAGGAAACTCTGCTCCCGTACAGGAAAAGTGATGCTCTGGTCCTTTTATCTATAAGCAGAACCTGCACACATATTTTTAGAATGTATTAACTGCACACGTTGTAGCCAATTTAACATCTTTTTGATTCTCCTCTGCACTGGAGTTGTGCAGTGTAACACAAGGAGGACTGAAGCATCAAGTAACACCTTGAAAAGCTTAATAGTTGAAACCAACATGGAAAGCCAGAGAAATACATGTGTAGCACTGCTTTTCTGTAGCAGCTCACTGTAAGAAGAGGTGATAGGGAATTCTGTTTTCAGTAAGAACTAAAAATAAAAAATATGTGGGAGAAAATAATTTTCTTTATAATTAAAACAGACTTTATAGTTCAATGTAGTGATGAAATATTTGATTGAGTAGGAGAGAAGAACTCATTAGTGGATGTAAACACAAAACTTGAATAATTTGAGCTAGAAAGATAGTGTCAAGGGAATAAATTAAGGGAGGCAGTTTTGTTATCTCTATAAATTTTGATATACTCTGCTGAGATGAAAGACCAGCGATAAGAAACCTGAACTGTTCCACATTCTAGTTTCCCAAGGGTCTCTGGCTGAAAGCTTTTTTATACTTCATCCCTTAGTGTTGAGTCAAAACATAAGCAAATGCACTGGAGAAAATGAAAGAGAATCTCTAGCTCATACACACTCAACTTACTCCAGTCTGGATTACTAATTGAATTTGTATATATCATTAATCACCATTCATCACTGACTGCAGTAGTAACAGCTTCCTTTTTGTTTTTCAATAACTGCATTAACCTTAACACTCTTACTCCCTTTCAAATCACAAAGCAGGGTTTTAAACAGCACCACAGCTTCCTCCCAGCCCGAGTTGCTTCACAGAAATCAATACTCATTGTTTCACCCATGCAGCCAAGATTACAGTGGATCCTGTTAACATTAAAAGGCTGTAAGAATAAAATGTCAGACAAACTAAATGAAACAACTCCCTACAACAACAGAAAAGAAGAAAAAATCACATTGAGATTCTGTTTTGTTTTCAAGTTATATAAATGAAACTGAATATGATTATATAAGTGAATAAATCCAGTTCAACTGTGTCACAGAATAATAACCAATAACAGTATTAGAATATCAGTTGTGAATGGAAAAATGCAGTAACTAACCAAAGGAAGACACATTACCTTTAAAATTGTAATGTTCCATGTAAAACTTTCTATGGATTTTTGCAGTTTTCTTTCTTTTAAGCCTTCTCTTGCTCCTATATTGTGCAGGTTCTCATGAAACTCCATTGCTGTGGAGAAGGAAAGAGGAAGGAATGCAGCATCTATTTTAATGTCTTTTTGTGAACAGAGAGATACTGATTCAAACTATAAAAGCAAAAGGACAGTGAAAAAGCTTCAGAAATTTTATTTTTCAAGCATGAATGTATATGATCTAGTACTGTGCAACATTATAAAACATGCCAACATACAAAAATCTCCCTAAGCCAAAATCTACATTGAAGTACCTATTGGGCCACTGCCATACAAAGATGGAGCCAAGCAAATACTTTACAAAATATTATTTAAGCAAAACTGAATTCTTTGCACTATATGTAAAAAACATTTTGTGAGTTGCTACAGAATGGAAACAGTAATTTCATTAAGTACTCTGTCACAACAGATTTATTTTGTGCCTTGCTCTTTTATGCACTCAATTTACATCACAGTTGTCCAGTCAGTTAGTAGCTTATATACTGGGGCCAGCCCAGAAAAGAACCTTCCCGCCTTACCCCTGAGGAGAAAAGGAGTAACTGTGAAGGAGGAGTGCCAAGCAAACCGCCAAGGACATTTTACCATACTCATGTAAACCTCTGTGTCCACAAATCCTGTATCTGACAAAATACAAACCAAAACTTTTTGGCATAATTCAGATTAGTCTGATCTAAACATTGACTAAAGTGACCAGAGCTTTAGTTTTTAACCCAGCACACTGCACAGATAAAAGAAAAATAATTTGTTTTCCATGCCACTATTACAAGTCATATAAATACACATTTGAAACAGCTGCCTTCATACAGGGGAAGTAAAACGTCCTTCCATGGCAACGACACACACCAACCCAACACGGATTTCAGCAGCACTCCTACCCAAGTCACACATTAAATTGTGCTCTCAGGATCTCCATCAGTAATAACATAAAGGGTCTTATGAGGGCAAAAGTTGGCAAGTGGTTGTGACTTACACCTATGAATGTAAAATCAAGTTAAAGCTTAATTACAAATAATAACTTTAACTACACTGATTGAGATCTTCTATTTGCCCAGTGAGTGTATGTGCTTCAAAATTTACAAGCAATTAATTATCATGGAATAAGCATACAAATTTGCTTTCAATCCTAGAGTAGACTAACTTTTAAAGACATTATAATATCTATTCTTCGTAATCTCTCTACCCCACACTCATGTCTCATTACAAGAAAGAGACATGGCTGAATGTTTTCATTATACATTCCCTTACCTCACTCTCATATATATATATATATATATATATATATATACACACACACACACATTTTAAAATTTTTTCATAAATTCATTTGAAAGATAAGATTGTTCTTTTTAGCTTTTCTTTTTATTTTAACTTTTATCACAAGGATAATAAATAGCAAATATTTTTCCTGAATGAAACTACTGTATCGTTTGTATTTCAAATGCTCTGGAGTCAGAGATATAAAGTATTTGAGTACAGCCTCAAATAGGCCATTCATACTATATTTCCCCTAAATGGTTTTCTAACCAGGTGAGAAATTAAAAAGTTCATTCACAGAATCATAAAATGTGAGTTGGAAGGGACCCACAAGGATCATCAAGTCATGGTTCTCTAGCCCAGGGCTCTGGAGGTTCCTGAGCCACTCCTCAGTGTTGAAGAACAATGTGAAGAAGGCACTGGATGTCCCTGCTTCGTCTGCATCCCTGTGTGTGAGGTGACCGTGCTCACCAAGTAACAGGCCAATGTTATTCCTGGTCTGCCTTTTGCTTTCAATGCATTTTAAAAAGCCCTCTGTTTTTCACAGTACTAGCCAGCTTTAACTCCAATTGAGCTTTAGCTGCACGGATTTCCTCCCTGCAGTGGCGAATGGCATCTCTGTAGTCCTCCCATGTTGCCTGACCTTGCTTCCACTGGACATATACTGCTTTTTCTGCCTCAGTTCTAGAAGATCCTTGCTCAGCCAAGGTGGCCTCTGCCTCGCCAACTTGACTTCCAGCATTTTGGGATTGCCTGCTCCTGTGCTCTTAGGAGGTGGTACTTTAAAAGTGACCGGCACCCAGCACCATCAAAAGCTTTTTCCCAGGGGACCTTACTAAGTAGTTCCCTGAGCAACTCAAAGTTTGCTCTCCTCATATCCAGAGTTGAGGTCTCACTGGTAGTTTTCCTCCTGTTACTACAGATTTTGAACTTGACTGCTTCATGGTCGCTGTGGTCAAGGCAGCCACCAATCACCACTTCACCCACAAGACACTCTCTGTTGGTGAGGAACAAGTTGAGGTCAGTTCCTTGGTACAGGTACTAAGGGAACTTTCCTGGTCAGTTCCCTTAGTACCTGTAAAAAGAAGTTGTCGTCCAGCTGGTTAAGGAATCCTCTGGACCTGTTTGGACCACCTGTGTGGTATTCCCAGGTGACATCCAGCAGGTTGAAGCCCCCATAAGGACTAGGGCAGATGACTTAGAAGCATCCTTTAGTTCCTTAAAGAACTCATCAATGTCATCATGCTCGCTGGGTGGCCTGTAGCAGACTCCCACGACGATATCTGCTTTGCCTGTCCCTTTATCCTCACCCAGAGGCTCTCAAGTGTGCCATTGCCAACTGAAAGCTCCACGCCCTCCGGTCCCTCTGCTACATACAGTGCAACCCCCCTGTCTCACCTGCCCTGCCTGTCCCTCCTGAAGAGCCTGTGTCCATCCATCATGGCACATCATTCACAGGACTCATCCCACCAGGTTTCAGTTACACCAATGATGTGGACTGGGCTGGGGTTTCTAGCTCCTCTTGCTTGTTTCTCATGCTGTGTGCATTTGTGTAAAAGCACTTCTGGTGCAGCCCATCATGCCTGTCACCTCGTGGAGCTGTCTGAGAAATCCCACCACCGTGAAGCTCCTCAAACTTAGGCAAGCCATCCTGTTGCTCACCACAGACTCATCCATCATTGTTTCCACGTACCCATTTCCCATTCACATCATCCAAAAAAACAGACTCCCAATATGATTGCGGAAAGATTATGCACAGATCCATACTTAAAGCATTAGATTTCTAGAGCCACCATGAAAATACAGTTTTTCTGATCTGATGTATAGTCTGACTATACTGCTAAACTTCTGGAGTTCTGTACCTCATTTCCACCTTTATAAATACTGCCCTTCAAATCCACAGGCACTAGCAATCAATAACAACCTTGAATCAAAGCTGATCTCTAGGCCTAAACACAGGACCAGGGACGAGTAGATTTGAATTGTATTTCTGTTTCTATTACTAGCTTGCCTGACAAATTGAAAATAATTATTTCACCTCTAAATCTCAGGTGTTCCATCTGTTGAATGGAAGGAATTACATTTGCTACTCAATATATGGGCAACTTAAAGTATGAATGCAGAGCAGCATTTAATTGTTGACTACACCTCTCTTGGTATTCCTCTTCTATGTTCCTGCTTGTTTTTCTTGCATTTTGTCTTGGAACTGACTATTTAATGCATCAATAGTGGCGAGGCTATAACAAAAGTGTTCAATTCCAAAGCAATTCTTAGAAGATAAAAGAAAAAAAGAGAAAAGAGATTTTCATTCCCAGCTAAACTAATAAAATGAAGTATATGTTCACATACACTCATGTAAAAGTGCCTTTAAGAAATTAATGAATGATAACTGGATGTTAACTGTCTTTTTTTTTTTAATAAATACACATAATTTTCTATCTCTTTGCAAGTAAAAATTCAGATATAGTAGGCAAACTACTTTTACAAGGCGTAGTTACTTCTAGAATTATCAGTCCATTGGTCATTTTGAAGTGCCTGAGAGCTCCTGGATGGTAACAGACATAATACTAACCTGATACATAATTTTTAATATACTTCTTTATATACCACCTGCTTAATCCAATCAGCACAAACCTTCCCTCAGTCTTCTGGCGAAGCACTTCCTTAGATATGTTCAACTTGTTGTCCTCCAGGACACCCCGGTCCTTTTCTTTGAAGTGGCTTTCCAGCCAGTACGCCTCCAGTCTGTACTGGTGCATGCATGGGGTCATTCCTCTCCGGGTGCAGGACTCAGCACTTCCCTTTGCTGAACCCTACTCATGGGGTTCCTGTTAGCCCAGTTCTCCAGCGTGTCAAAGTATCTCTGAGTAGCAGCACAACCAACTCCTGTATTCAACCTCCTCTTCTGTCAGAAGAGTTTTTTCTCTTCTGTCAACTTGCTGAGGATGTGCTCTGCCTCATCATCCATGTGATAAATGAAGATATTTAAGCAGTACTAGCTTGAATATCAACCCCTGGGGTACACCACTAGTGACTGTTCTCCAGATGGACTTGATTGTCTATGAGTATGTTATTAGAAACAGTGTTGAAAGCCTCAGTAAAGTCAAAATAAACATCCAATGTTTTCTTCTCCTCCATCAAGCCAGTCACCTTGTTGTAGAAGGCTGCCAGATTGTTTAAGCCTGACTTCCCCTTTGTAAATCCATGCTGACTTTGTCTTTCTTGTGTTTGGAAATGGTTTCCATGAGGATTTACTCCATCACCTTCCCAGGAACTGAAGTTGACTGGCTCGATCCTACTTTTGACTCTTCTTGAACTTGTTAAACTGTGGTAATTCTACTGCTTAATGACTGTGATGAGGTTTCAAACATCATCACTTGATTACCTTTTAAATTTCTGCTTGTGGAATATTAGGGCACCTAGTTTGTTTACACCACATTAAGAAGTTTGGTCACCCCTATTCCACTGTACGTAAGAGCTAGCTGACGGAAGCCATACAACTTCCCAAGTGCTTGCAAAATAAAAACACTTCCACCTTTCATAACCTCCATGTTATGGGCCAGCTCTTCAGTGAAACATTAATCCCAACTATTTTAAGTCATAGAAACACACTGTTATATAGGTAACAAAATAGCAATAGCATCATTCAACAGCAGGTTTTAAAGTTTTTAAGCTGCACAAAGTACTAGCAACAAATTTTTCCAATTGTAATTAAAGATTTCACAGCATATCCTTCTCCACTGCAGTACACTTATTTTTTTTTAAAGCATTCTCATAAGCAATTCTTTAGTATTTCCTAACAATTAAGTTATTCCTCTCACTGCATAATCACTTCTGGTTCCCCAGTGAATGCTGATTAGATTAGTTTGAATTTCATTATTGTCTAAGCTTTCAGTTTCTTACCATTCAAGACTCTCTTCTGAAATTTTATGTACAGCTCTTTCCACCAATTTTCAATAACTTCAAACACCACCAGGAAAAGAGAAGTGCTATAAAGTTGATCAATGCCATAGGAACACTGTAGCATGTGAAGACACTAATAAAAAGTTTGCTTGCCTAGTCTAGCAAAAAGAAAACCAAAAGAGAAGTAACTGCTCTCTAGACACACTTCAGTCATGTAAAACCTTGGATATCAAAGAATCATCATTCCAGCTAAAGGACAATATTAGGATGAATGTCCATCAGTAAAATTGGAATTAATGTAAAATTTATAACCATTGTAGAAGTGATTCTGTAAGCAGCCTTGAAAATGACTCAAATAAAAAAACTTCATATTCATTTTAAAATAGAGCTTGACATGATCAATTTCCAAAAAATGTACCCAGTAGTAGACTTCAGGACCTTCCAGTCCTGTGTTTCCTTAAGCAGCTGCATGATGAATCCTGTAAGTAATATTACATGGCAGACTCAAACCTGCATTAATTTATGCTCAGCATATTCTGATGGAATAAACTAAACAAGAACTTATATGACTGTATAGGAACTAGGGTGTCTTATTGCTGTGACATACTTCAGTAACAAAAATCTCTTTCCTAAGTAAAATACTCAAGGCAATGAAACAAGTCTTCATGGGCTGATAAGAATTCTGAGCTATCACTCATCAGAATAACTTACAGATTAGAATCTTAGCTTTACTTTATAGTACTGAATTTTTAATAAATAATGTATCTTCTGAACATATTTATGACAGTTACAAAACGCTTCATAACTTATAAGCATATAGCTGATGCTTGAAATGCTGGAACAAGGAAGATGCATTTCTGTTGCTGCCCTGCATATTGGATACGTTGGCTTTGTAGTGCCAGCAGTATCTTTAGGAAATACAGTTTCATTTGGGGATATAGTTCAGAAACAACATTGTAGATAATATTAAAATTACTAATCTCCAACTATATTTAGCTTGGAAAAATTAAATTTCCTAATTTCTTCAAAATGAAATAACCTCATGTGAAATTCACTATCCTTAATTACTAACTAGAAATGACACCTGTTTAAAGTTGATTAGTAATTCTTCCCACTACTGGGCTTTCATTATGGTTCCAAGGTACTACCCTTGAGATACTGATTCAAATGTGATATATAAAGCAGCATAAGTGATTCTGTGAATTTTAAACTAGTTCAGATGCATCTGTTGAAAAAGCAAGTAACCTTAAGTCACTGAGCTCCATGTATTTATATTTTTGCTTTTGCACTGTACCATACATACGTATTTGTTGGAAAACCCCAATGATAACTACATGTTTATTAAAATCAAGGTGTGAAGAGAGACTGAAACATGGAGAATTGGGGTCATGTAGGGAGGAGTTCAGACTGTTTGGAACTCTGCAATTTGTTTGCTTTTGCAAGAGTTACTATCACAAAGCCCTGGCAACAACAGTTTATAAGAAAAAAATTCACACCCTTTCTTTAACTGAGAGTAGAGATAGTAATTTTCAAGGAATCCTGAGCAAAACAGTAAACACAACACTTGCTACACTGTACTTCTACTTGACATGCTCATTTGTTTTCTTTGATGAAAGCTTTCTTGCCAAGAGCATGATTTACAACCTAGCTGAGATATGTGGGATCCTCCTGGTATAAGTTTTTTTTCTCTTAACACAAAACTTTATAGATGAAACAGCACTTTGGCAATAATACACTGAGTAGGCCTAATATAAAGGGGTAGCAAACAATGTTTGTCTGTACCTATATAAAATACACACTGGTAATACTGCAGGTAAGCACTTAACTTCAGTCAAGCCAAATATATTTTATTTCATTCTTGGTAGGGCACTTTGATTTAAAACAAAGTACTTTTCAAAAGAGTAACAAATAAGTAGTAAAAAATACATAAACATTAAATATTTTTTAAATGGAAGGAAACTACCATACAGCTCTTGATTAGTTACCACATATTGCAGCTCAATCACTATGTACACTCACCTCGAATGCTTACAAAGTTTCTGTGAAAGTTTTTACAAGAAAAAAAAAATCCAAGAAAGCACTTTATACATTAGAATATTTCTTCCTATACTGTGTAGGTTAAATGGTAATATAGGAAATAAAAGAATTCTGGGAAAGAATTTACACTGTAAGTACTCATTTCCACATATAAAAATATAATCTGCACATAAAACTGCTACACTTGGCCACATCTTTGAAAGCCAGGGCTTTAATTTTTTACAGTATTAAATATGTTAATATTTTTATTTTTGATTATATTCCTGAAACACTCAGCTATTTCAACCTCACAATCTGCTCTTCAAATGAAGTTTATCAGAAAAGTGACTGGGAAGGGAGTCTGGTTACCATATCACATCAACAATAAATCAAATAAATCATGTTGGAGAAACAAGAGAAATCACCATACTTGTAAATTCTCACATATTTTGCTTACAGAACACTTTTCAGAAAAAGATTTAAAATTAACTTTAATAAATTAATACTTAGAGTACCTCTGTGATATATAAGTATCACTACCAACTGCAAAAACTGAGTCTTAAGAGGAACAAGGATTAGATCCTTAAGTACTACCAAGCACCTACTTCCCACTGAGGTCACCCAAAACATTTTACATCATAACTAGAGAATCAGAATGTCTTTGCAGATTCTGAGCATGCTGTGCTTCAACAGCTCCAGGTCTGAATTATTTGTATTCAAAATATTTAGATTACTACTTGATGAAATAATACATTAGCTAAACTAGTTGTTCGGTATTTTTTAATTATTTCAACTTCTTTGACAACGTGCAGTATCTCCGCAGTAAGTGGAAACGTTCCCCAGACAGAAAGCCAGGTATTGCCTCTACTTAGATGGTGAAAAACACATTTTGGTGCCTGCTGCCCTTTTATTCTTTAAAAGTAGCAAAGACCAATTCTATGACTGAGACAACCGTCTTATCCCAAATGACAATGGCATCATAGCCTGCCGAAAGCCATCCCCTCTGCAAGGACTAAATTAGTATTTAGTCTTCCAATCCAGAAACATTCAGTTCCATAAGCAATCACAATAATTCAGTTTTCAACACAAGACACTTCCTTTAATGCTAGGGAACCAGTTATGGCAAAAGGTGGTCACACACTCTTTTATAAACCACTCTCAGAAGAGATTCAAAGGAGTTGCAGCACCAAGCTTACGCTGTTATGAAGTTACCAAGAGGACAATTGTGACACCTGGCCTTGATTTAACTAAAACTCAGTTATTTCCAGGGGTTGAGTAACCACCTTCACCTTTCCCAAAGACTTTCAAGAACACTCCTATGTAACAATAACTTTCTAGACCACAAAGTAAAAAAAAATGTATATCAAGCTACAAAACCCATAAAACCCACACAACAACACTTTTTGTGCACCTTCAGAACCTTCTACAAAATACACAGAACATAAATTAAAACATTTGCTCTGAAAACAAACTTGTGGTATTGTACCTCCAATGTAGGGAAAGCTTTCATGCACTCCAAAGGGCAACCCCAATCACAAGGACAGTCCTCCATGAGGATGGACTACATTTCTGAATGTTGGTGAAGTTAAGCCACTACCATATATGAGAATGAATTAATGCTGTGGCTTCTAATCAAAAGTCAAGACTTGCTAATGAGAGGCAGGATTGCAGAAGACATGGATTAACAAATTCTTTTGGATTTGTGTAAACTCCACAATACCCAGACCATGAACACTGCAAATTGTCTCTCAAGTCAGGGATAACTACAAAAAATGTTGAGAAAAACTGATCTAGTCATTCCCTTTCTCTATTCAAATAAAAACCTCAATTGCATGCCTATATACCCAGCCAAAAGTGCTCCTCAAGATCTAATTATATCCATTTCTTTTCCTCTATTAATGGATTACCTAATCTGTACCTAACACTTAAGATAGACTATTACTTTATCTGCATCTTACATGCTTTGTTTTGGTGGATCCTAAGTCCAAAACCAATTTAGAATGCAGATAACAGGAACAAATAGTAAAAGAAACAGTTCAGTAAACATGCCATTTGGCTGAAAAGTTTAAGCAGTAACAGTGGAGAACTGAGTCATAGCTATTTGAACAAAACTGATTTTATTACTTTCATTTTCAACTACAAGAACTATTTGCAGTGCTTGTATGGCTATCCTCCTGATCTTCTGCATGCAACTCAGACTCAACTTTTCCCCAATGGATATTGTTGTGCACTGTGTTTATCTTCAACAGCATCATGAATGGTTAGATATTCATTTTCCTGCAACTGTATCCTGTTTCTGACACTGCTGAAGGACTACTTTGGAGTACGTGTTAGAAAATATACTCATTTTATGTCTTTGCTACTTGCATTATTTAATAAACCAAGTCTCTGCTAGTTTAGTCACTGCACAGATGGAATAAATAAGACAGTCCCTGCTCCAACAACTTAGAACTGAAGTATGAGGAAAAAGGAGGACAGATGGATAAAGAAAGAGTGGGAAGTACAAGGAAGCAACGAAAACTATTTTGGTTAAGTTGGTAGGAGGGCTTGTGTCAATCTAGCTATATTTGTGGAGTAATTTAAAAAAAAACATGCAAAGGAAATAGCCTGTTGTATATTTACACAGAACCTGTGGGACAACATGATAGAATGCATGATGATGGCTGACAATTTATCAAGCAGTGGAAACTCTTGCTACCAAATGAGCAAACACAAGAAACGTGAAAGCAGCTCAGACCTGACGTACAACAAGGAAGAAACAGATAAATGAATATAGGGACAGACATCATCAAAATGACAGCCAGGAAAATGACGTAATTAAAAGCAAAACTATAATGGTCAAACTCAGAGAAAAGGATAGTGTAGCTGAGATCCCAGAAGATAAGAACCTGAACAAGAGTTCTGGCTGCACAGATGACTAGAGAAGGTTATGCCTCTAAAACCATACAGAAAATAAGTTATCTGAATTATCAGTACCCACTGCTGGAATGCATATTTATGTATGATACTATAAGTAAACTGACACTGTTAGAACTGTATACAATAACTTCCTTTCCTGAATTAAAACACAAAACTCAGAGACCATTTCTTGCAGGTATTGTCAAGGCTACTTTTTCCCCTACACATTAATTTACCCTTATTGATGTTACATTTCACACATTGTGAAATATAATTCTAATACTATTAATGTAATTATAATATAATACTATAATTCTCAGTGTCACAAGATCCTCTTGTGCTGTTTCACAGTCATATCTACATTTGATTACGCTCAATAATTCTTTGTCACCAGTAAACCGTATTCGCTCATTATTTGCCCACCTGATCATTTAATAAATACTTGAAATATCACACATCCTTTTGAGCTCCCACTGCTGAACACCAAAAAGAATTCCTAAGCTGTGGGTCTCTCCTTTAACCAGTGATGAGCTCAGGCAGTATTTAAATTGCAAAGCAAAAGAATGCAATGGAAAATTCAAAAAGAGAAGCACAAGAATTATGTGAGTTGGGGCTAAAGGAGACTGGGATGGCATAAGGTGACCTGAACATTCAAATTCTTTAGTCTAGAGAAGATACAGGAGCGCTCTAGGTCTTTAATAGATTAAGGGGATGGACTGGATTATCTTTAAATTCCCTTCAGCACCTACATTCTATTTTCTTGCAGGATCATAAACTGTGCATTTTGAAGTTATGCACATTTTTTTCTTAATTCTGTTAATGAATAAGAAGTTCAGTGGGAATCAAGACAATATTATGTTCCCATATCTCTTCATTAGTAAAAGTATCTAAAATGCTTTCAATAACTATTTAATTAAGAACAGAATGTGTTGAGCTGCAACTAATATGCTGATATAAAGGAAACAGAATTTTTTCATATGGTTTAATTTTAAAGAACCAAAATGAGGATAGTAGTTTACAGTTGAATGTTCTTAGAGAATATTAACAGCAAAGAACTTGAATTCTGAAAAGAGCCATCTCAAGAATCATATCTTTGATTATTCAATAGGCCATCGATCTAAGTAAGAAATAATAGTGCATTTATTTTAAAATTAGTTCTGAATTTTAGAGGACATCATAAATCATGTTAGTAAACTTAGGTTAGAAAATTATTTAATAGTGAGTCCACTTTACCTATTCAACAGATTCTTTTATAAGCCTGCTCATGAAAACAAAATTTTACTGTTTATTGGCAGCTTGAGTATTTCTTCTTCTTTTAGCAGCTTTTTCACTCTTTGAGTCACAGAACAAAAAAACCCAGACAAGGGCATAATTTTGCTTTTTCCTTATCAAGAAATTACACAGGAAAATGCATAATCTTTTACTCAGAATTACAGTAGCATCCACTGAGATCATTAGACCAATTAGTCATAAGAAAATCTTAAAAAAAAATTGATATTAAAAAGTAATTCAATTGAGCTCATTCATCTTAAAAAGTACCTTGACCCTGCAGGGCTAAAGCTGCCCTAAATAGCAAGATCTATTACATAATCCATACTTAGGCATATGTCACCATGCTGGAGGTTTCTCATTTAAATGAGATCAAAATCTCCTTGCTATTTAGCACAGGTGTTAAGTCTTTAGCATTCTGAAACAAAGAATTCTCAGACTCAGCTGCACTTCATGTAAAATAAGGTTGTAACTCCAGAAAATCAGGCTTATGCAAGTTTACTGGAATCCATATAAGTTATTAGGAAGCAATCTTTTCTGAAGGGCAACAGCTCTAAAATATGAGGTAAAATAGGCAATTAGCTTTTGCCTTACCTCTAACCAAGGCTCTAGACTGCTTGAGACACTGATGAAGCTAAAAAGATATGGCACACTATCACCACAAAAATGGGAGATGAATTAAGAAGTAAGCTTACAAGTCTACTACAAGACACTGTCCTTATGGGGCATTAAATATTTTGAATTTGGCAGTTTAGATAAATCTCTGCATCTACCATCAAGATATGCGAAATAATATTTTTCTACTCGTGGCATTTATGATTATTTATGTTTGACAGCTTGAAGAAAATAGAACAAATTAAAATTTTCAAGTATTTTGAGAGTTCTGTGGTTTCACTAAAGTTCAGACTCTGAGGAATGTGTGCTGTCAATAAAAGGGAGATCTAGAAATTCAGAGTGAATAAGCCTTCCTGCTGATGATTTGAGTTGGAAGACACGGCTAACAGAAAATAGTTTGTAAAGGAAGGGTGAGGGTGGAAGAGCATTATTTTTTTGTTTTCATGAAAAGAGAATGAAGAAAAGACTGAAATTTATAGGAGAGCTGAGAAGCAGATCAAAGAATGGAAGAAAACCATGGAAAATGATGGGAGTTGCAGGATGTTGCATATCCGATAGACAAAAACGTATTTGTATATAACAGCTTTTGTCCTGATTGAGTCATGCAAGACATGGTTGTAGAAATTCTGACTGACTCTCTGGCAGCCTTCTTGTTTCTCATGGAAAATGCAATGCACCCTTATTTTGAGCAAATTTATAACATTGTTTAAGAAATACTTAAGAAAGATTGAAAGAAAACAAGCATGATCAAACAGCAAGGTCAGAGATGCTACTCAAAATAACAGTAAAACCTTCAAAAATCAGTCGTCCAAATGAGAAAACTATTACGATATATCAGGTGAAAAGGGGGCAATTTGTGAGGGAATGAAGAACTAACTATACAATGTTTCAAACACATATCAGAAACAGGAAAATTTTCAGATAATCTGTGGGACCAAGAGGTCATAACAAAGTTTAAAAAACCGACTTTCCGCATCCTTGTGGTTTGAAAAGCCTGCCTCAGAAGTAACTGTCTGCAAAATCAGTTTTACTCTGAATAGATAAAACAGTAACAGATCAGCAGAACCAGAGGGTATTCACTCCACAGATCTAGAGAAACACAGAGAGGAAATATCTGAACTACTGTGGTGTAATGACCAGAAGGCAAGGCACTTCAGCAAGACTCTTGAAGATACTAGGTTCCCATGACAAAAGAGAAAAAGTTCTCGCACAGTAAAAGAGAAGGTAGGAGTAAATGGTTAAAAAATTTCATTCTGAAGGAAGATAACTCCCTTTCTTTCCTGTAATCCTATGTTTACATTTGTGGAAATGACTATATTGACAAGCTACTATTCACATACAAAATGCTCATGATTTCCAAAGTCAAGCTGTAATTCTATGGATCTTTTATTTCTATGAATTGAAATGTCTTTTTCACTGTTATTGCATGTGCCCAAATGACAATAATCTCTTTTACTGTTTGGATTTTTTTGTTGTTGTTTGGTTGTAGGGTTTTTTTAGCTATGCCTGAATAAATAAACTTGATTATAAATTTTGGGAAACAAAGAAAAATGCAGTAAGTTCTTTATAATTTTTTTTAAAAAAACAGCTTGTACTTACCTGCTTTCTGACACTGTACTATCTTCTCATATAAGCTATCTGTATTTTCAACTAGAGTCCTGATGGTCTGAATCATCTGTAGAAAAAATAAATTCAAATATACAGAAATATCAGTAAAATTCAATTTTTACTGAAAATTTTTAATCTGTAAAAGATGCTTAAGTTTGAACTCAAATCAATAATCTAATATTTGCTGTTAACATTATGAATACATTAATCTTCCTGGTCATGACCAGGCAGAGAAGTGATCTAAATGTAGCATAAAGACATAAAAAATACAATGGTTTTGGTGTTGCGTCTGTGAACATGGAAGTAAAATGTCTACTCCATAATTCATTGCCTAATAAAGTAAGTGGAAATTCTACAACTATTTCCCAGGTAATTCACTTTTAGTGGCTTGGGTGAGATAACCTGGATGCAGGTTTCCTCTTCCTCACTCACTCCAACATTCAGGATGATGACCACTCACCACCCAGTGCTTCTTCTTCCTAGGAATCATCCCCCTGCTTTGCCAGATTTGTTCCTCCACATTTTCCCTTTTTGTGGCTTGACCCGTACGTACGTACGAGACAACACTCTATGGAGGAAAACAAATCACTCAAGGCTGATACTGGAGGATAAGGAAAACAAATTATTCCTTTACCTAATCTTTCTAAACAAAAAGCCTTTCAGAGAAGCTCAGAAGAAAGCATACCCATTAAGATGGAACTGTGCAGATTTTTCAGCCTAGGGTATGCACTGAGAAGTTAACAACTTTGCTTCAGACCTCACCTACTGATGTCTATGGTATCCACGCAAGCAGACAGATTTCTCACCACTAAAACAATAACTCAAGTTTGACATGTTATTTATGGGGGTGTTCATGTGGAACTTTCTTTTCCTTAGGAGGCCACAATTGCTGTTTTGAGCAGGACCGTTCCATGTTACAGAGAAAAAAAACCCAAACCTTTCCAGCACTCTTCCTCAGAGAAATCCTACTTTAAGAGGAACGACCACAGTAGTCCTTTTTCACACATATTAGGAGACTTCTCCAGTTAAGTAACACTGAGGCTGTTTCTCTAAGTGAGGCATAAATCAGTGTGGAGAAGCAGGCAAGTAAGCCTCAGATTTTTTATCATGGCAAGAGTGCAAGCAAATGGCAAGGAGGAACACCTGCAGAGATGTAACTACTCTACAGACTTCTACTGTTTTCAGCTACACAAAAATATGGCTTAAGTAAATGACGAAGCATTAAAAAAATAATTCTAGTTCTGTTTCTATTATTTCAATTTATAATGATAAATAAAATGATGCAAACCCCAAAATTTTTAGTCTATGCTACACATAAACAACACGTGAACAAGCAACTTTAGAGTAAGTGGAAGGTCATCCTATTGGATAATTTAATTTAATCTTCACATCCTGATTAATCTATATTTAATTTCAAAGTATCTATTTATCCCGATTCATATTATGCCAGTTTTAAAAAAAAAATAAATGCAAATTATAATAAATGAGGAAAAAATAATCACTTGATCAGGTTGCTAAGCTGCATGTGAAATACTTGAGCTTATCCATTTTAACTGGTTTGTTCTTTGAATATAAATATCAATGTTTACTGAAGCAAAAATTGCCTATAAATACAATTATGCTAATTACTAATTAGGTGTAATAAACTGAAGACAACTATTTCAAAAAGAAGCATACTTAAATAAGAGAATACTAATACTGTATTTCACCCAGATAAGCTTCTATAGGGAGCAAACTGACTATTCCTGATTTGTCAAGAAGAAAGCTGCATTTCACTATGTTTCATTACTATCTGGTCTTTAAAACAGTATTCAGAAATTGAAATGAAACCACTATAATTTGCTTGAAAGGCAAGGATTTTACCTGTTTCAGTAAGTATGCCATGTAACAAATTTGTTTCTGTAATGCAGGTAAATGAAGAGAACCAAAACCCTGCTGACTTCAATCGCAAATATACTTCAAATAACTGATGTTATTTTGTGAACTAGCTGAAAGGACACTGTAAAGCATCCTCCACTGAGCTTCTGCTGCACTGAAAATCTCCTTGAAAAATGGAATGCTGAGTTTATGTGCCTCTTGTTTTGTCAGATTGCTAATACACAATAATAAGGACTACAGTGGGATTCTTTGTTAATAAGCATCCTTTCACCTAAGAATCCCTTTGACTAGAGGTCATAAAAGAGACCAATTGTGCTGCCTATTCAAGGTACTTGTTCTGGAGGAACTGTAAGAAATACTACAACTGCCCTATGTTAGTCCATTCTGTGTTCCTGACCCCACGTGTGTAACAATGTGATTTCTAAGTCATCTCGGTTAAGTCCTATTCCAGACACAGAGTATTTCTATCTGCGCCGCTTCCTTCATACAATACATTCGACATGCACATCAAATAACTTAGAAACAGTGGAGAACAAGTCCCAGCATATTAGAAAACTTACTCTGAGACACTGCACTGATTTTTAGAAATAACAGAATTCAAAGACCAAAAAAATGCTTACAGTATTGCTTCTTTGTTTACTTTCTGTATTGACAAAGCAAGAAAGTTGTGTTAGTTCTGCACATGAAAGGAAATGAAAGTAATCATTGTGTTAGTGCTCTTTCATCACAGCATGGCTACCACTGGAGAAGAATTTATAATAATGTGCAGATTTAATATTTCACAGTTGTGGTATGGAAAGTTGCTTTGCCTAAATACTCTCAGATCAAAAGCAATGCCCTCTTTGCAACTTCTGAAAAAAAAAGGTCAATGCATTTCATGTGACAGAAATTATTCTAATATCAATTTTTATATTACCAATGCCAGTAACAGTTACTTTATTTATCTTTGATCTCTAAAATACATACAAAGCTCTACTTAAAAGCATCACTAAGGAAACTGGCTGAGCTAGTACTAATTCCAGAGTTATTGCCACTACCGTTTAATCAATGTTATGCTACATCCCAATTTTGTTGATGTTCTTCACTGAGGAAATAATGGAGCAGTATGCTGTGTGCATGAGTAGGTGTCACCTTTTAGTTGTGTTTGATTAATAAAGTAATATTATTAGTTCATTATAATTTTATTCTTATATTGCTCTTCACCATGCAGTAACCTTTTGGTATGTATTCAGCTATTTGTTAAATGACTCTCATGGAGTGTTTAAACATATAAAGGATTTCTGGTGTTCAAGCCAAAGTTATCACATCGTGAAAACATTCATGTAGATATTAACAGAGGCTGAGAGGCTTTTGGTAGGCGCAGCATATGGAACAACTGAGTATGACTGGTTAAACAGAAAATTTGCCTGATCCAAATGATACTTGTATGTAAGTGTGTGCGTGGTATAAAAGCAAAGTAGAAAATGATGAGTAAGCAGGAGCTTCAGTGTGAAAAACAGTATGTCTGCAGTTGAATGAGAAATGAAATTCTCAAGGCAAATTAGTTGTGGAAATTGAGGAGAAAGACCAAGTAGAGTCTAGTATATAGAGATCATCAAAAACATATTGAAATTATCCACACACATTCTAACAAAAGAACACATACTATAGGAGGTTTAGAAGCTATACATTCTAGCAAGTCTTTCACAATAATAATTCTCATCTCTAACTTATGTTGGTTTTTTCTGGAAGTAAAGATTCGAAACATCCAAGAAATATATTTTAAATACAGAATGCATAACACTTGCTGGAATTGCTTCAACTCTCCCTCAAATTCCTGCCCCCCAGCCCCACTCCAATCTCAGTATGACCAGAGAACTGCTCTGTCACTACATACTGGACTATCTTTTTTTTTTTTTTTTTGGATGAATGGGAAATGCAGAAGTCATCGCATTTCTGCAGAGGCCAAGCTGACAGTTTGATTTATTTATCAAACTCTATTTGTTAAATCTTGCCACCATTTTATGCAGTTATCAGAAAAACTGTAAGCAATTCTAACAAAAGAACAAATGACAAAAAAGATGTAAAAAAAAATTAAAATTATTCTTGAAGTGTTTTAGAAATGAACACTAAATGACTACTCCAGTGTTCTCAGGATTAGAGTATTAGAGACCTGTATTATTATATATTGACCCTGCCTTAAAAAGCATGAGGATGACAGTTAGAAATTAAAACAATTCCTGCTTCAAACTGATGGAACTGTGTTACTAGCAGTATCATTCACCATTTATGTGACTGTGTCTTCACAAACCAAACAAAAAGTCATATACTTAAAAATATATCTAACCTCTTTCTCAGCAAAATTGAACTCTCTCATTAAGAGAGATAGTTATAGAAATTTTAAAAAGAGAATATACATGTCTAGACTGCCCTTTAGGCTTATTTTTTATGTTGCAAAGCTTTGTTAAGTCTGTTCTATTCTTTTATGAAAGAGGTAAGTGCTATGAACTAACACTGTGTATGTCTATGCATGTATGTAAGTGCTTACATTTATGTACACATGCATATAATTGAGACCATTCATTCAATTTCAACTGAATTTGAACAAATGGAGATCTATTTCTACCAGGCTGGTGAAGAAAGGTCTTCTGATAGAAGACAAAACATCCTGTTTATGCCCCCAGCTTAGGGAAAAGATGTAGATTCAACTCAACCCTAAATATTTAAACACAGCATTTAACAAAGAATACAGACCTTGAAAAAGAAATATTTTTTTAAATCTCCGGATTTATTAATTCCTCTGCAAGTGGAATTGGTAGCACAACAAGAGGGACTTAAGCTGCATTTTAAAATGGAAAAAACAGCCAATGATAAACCAAACTGATAAACCAGTCTCACTGATGAAACTCAATAAAATACCTTCACTGACAGAGCTGCAACACTAAGGATGAACTTTATTTTTAGCAAGTAAAGCACACTAGATATTTACATTTTGAAATCTGTGAATATGTGTTGCCAGTACTGTTAGACCTATATTCCAATAGTAAAACTGAATCTTTATTAAAATGGCTCTCTCCACAAAATGCTGCTCACGTTCTCCTTTTGTCTCAAATCTCAACATTTAGATATACTTCTGAGACCACAAACTGCACTATTTCTGAAAACAGTTTAGTATTCAGTGGCCAAATTAGTGCTCTTAACAGTAGTAATAAAAATAAAATTTGCATTTTCCAGACATTGTATTAAGTCCAGAATAGTACAAATAACACCAATAGCAAATAGCACTTCATAAAAAAGGAAAGCAAATACAGGGCACCCTAAAGTACAATACAGAAACTGCTAATAGTATCTGCACCATTTCAAAAGCCGTGTGTGACCCAGAGAGGGTCAGAAGTTGCTACCATTGCCCCAGGCAATAAGAAAGGAACTCTGGTAGGGACAGCATATAAACACTTCCATTGTCAAGAACCATTATATGTACCAGGAACTCAAACAAAATATGGTCAGTTCTAATTAAGTATATGCCTAAACTGCATCCAAGCAGTCCAGTATTCAATGTCAATGCACCAGAAGGCATTTTTGTTGTGGCACTAGAACAAGCAAAGTAATTTTTCTTAGTCATTTCAGTGACAACTAGCATGGTCAGCCTGCTCTGAAGTTGCATAGAGAGTTGTTCTGAACTACATATACTGTCTTTGATTTTCCACTGGAGAAGAATGGCATAAGAGCAATACGGAAGGAAATTACTGGAAAAATCAGGCTGTAAACTCATATTAAACCTCAGAACTCAAATTGTTCTAATGGTGCGGACACCACGCTGAAAGCATTCTGAAATGTCCAACTTTCAACCAACACCACCATAAACAACAGAAGTGGACTTCTAATAACCAGGTGACTCACGTTCACGTTACTGAGCTCAGTTCAAAACTGAATAAGCAATGACACAAACCTTACATCTAACACCCTCCGGACCGCTAGCACCACTAGACAGATCAGTGCTACTCAGTTTTCAAGAGTAAAGGGTCCTCAAGTTCAAACAGGAGTGATACACAGCAAGGAAACATACTGAAGGGATTGCAAAGCACCATCTTAACAGAAGGAATAATAATACTTCTATCTGTCCCAAGTTCAAGTCACAGTCTTTCAGAAGACCTCTCAGCAGAGCTTTAAAATATCTGGCTCAAAGTGCTGTGATCAGCAGCATGAATTTCTGGGCAATCTACTCTACCTGACCTTGCTTTGAGTAAGGTGATTGGACTAAGATGGTCTCCAGAGGTGCCTTCCAACTTCAGTAGTGCTGTATAAATAAGGATTTGAGTAAAGCTGACACCTCTAACCAAAAGGAATTTTTAGAACTGAGCTTTCTGGCTCAAGACAACAATCAACAATACATTCACTATTATCAGGCGTTTTTCTGCCCAGACAGTCCAAAGCTGCTCTATAATGAAGAACAACTGATCTTTCTACAATCCAAGCATAGTCCAAAGCACCAAGGTAAGAAAACAAAGCTGCTAACTGCTACTTCTGTACACACAGAGGACTCCTCACATCAAATTAAATTTGCATCAAAGCAGTAAGATTTTTAGGAAACATTCTGTCTGAATTAGAAATTATTTCTCCAACTATGCAAGAAAATAAATTTAGCACAGAAACACAGAGTCATTAAGGTTGGAAGGGACCTCAGGAGGACGTATGGTCAAACTCCATCTGCTCACGCAGGGTCACCTAGAGCAGGCTGCCCAGGACCATGTCCAGGTGGCTTCTGAATATATCCAAGGGTGGAGACTCCACAATCTCTCTAGGCAACCTGTTCCCATGCTCAGTCGCCCTCACAGTGAAAAAGTGTTTCCTGATGTTCAGACAGAGTCTCCCGTGTTTCATTTTGTGCCTCTTCTGCTGTCACTGAAAAAGAGCCTGGCTCTGTCCCCTCTGCATCTTCCCTCCAGGCACTGATGAGATCCTCCCCTGAGCCTTCTCTTCTCCAGGCTGAACAGTCTCAGCGCTCTCAGCCTTTTTTCATAGGAGCGATGCTCCAGGCCCTTCATCATCTTAGTGGCCATTCCCTGGACTCTCTCCAGTATGCCCATGTCTCTCTTGTACTGGGGAGCCCAAAACTGGAAATAGTACCCCAGGTATGGCCTCACCAGTGCTGAGTAAAGGGGAAGGATCACCTCCCTCGACCATAACATGTATCATATATTATGATATCATTATGTTCCCCTTTAGACTTTAAAACACTGTCCTCTTCTGAGACAAACACAGGGGAAATTGCCATCATGCTTCCTAAACTCACTGGCATACTATGATACAAATATAATGCTGTACCTTACTGACAGGGGCAATATATCCCTACATAAGTGGGAAAAACATAGGAATAGACTCATGGTTTCACTTTTTCAGCCTTCCTTTCCTCTCTCACCTCTTTCTGAGATGTTTTGTACTCCAGGAAACACATACAAGGAACAGGTTTCTTCATCTTCAGAAAGAAGCAAACTGAGATTATGCCATAATGCAGTGCAAGAATGTAAGAGATTTAATCCATTTTAACAAGCTAATTCTTGTAGGCCCTAGAAAAAATAGGACATCATTTGTTCTTAATGCTGCAGTATTTCAAAACTAACTAGATTTCCCACAGTTCAAGAAATTTACCAAAGGAACAAAGAGTCTGCAAGTTCTCCATTAAAAAGGCTTATGTTCTTTCTTAATTCCTCATGAGTAAAGGATCTGAGAAAGACTAGGTTGAAGACAAGAGTAAACAAAATAATCAGTAACTCTCTTCTAAGCTATGCACACAGTAACATTAAACTATTTAAATCCAGCAGTAACTTCTCCTTGCTTTTCTGACTCTGGCTGTTACAGCAAAGTTATTCTCATCATTTTTAAACTAAAGGTGATGAAAACACTATGTAAAAAGTGGGCAATAAGGAAGCACATATGTATGAAAAGAAAATATCCTATATCTGTAAAAAAAAGGAAGAAATTTATCATCCTTGTGAAACAATTAATAGGTAGTGTTATTTTTGAAATTAAAACCATTGATAACAGCACAAATAACATTTTTTCACGCAGAAAGAGTCAAAAAGACAAACAGAAGATTAAGAATTTATTGAGAAAGAAAAAGAGAACTACCATTGGAAATATGGAGTACATTTAAGAGAAGTTGATATGCATATGATCTATTTTTATGCTCTTCCATACACATTCCATTGGACTGCATTAGAAACAGACAGTCAGCTAGATGAACTCCTCTTCCTAAGTTGTATTATCTTATGCTCTTACGAATACTGTGAGTCAGCCATTAGCCATAATGGGCTTAGTGAGAGGGTACAAAAAGCTTTACCATTCATGCTCTTAAGAAAAACTGAAGAAGTCTTGACCTCCTAGAAACATCAAGTTGCCATTATCAGAGCTTGTCAATCAATGTAAAACAGCTCATACTTTACAACATTTGTCACTGGAGTCTGAATATCCAAAATTAGACGTTTGTTTCTGCCCTTGTGGACTGAAAAGCCCAACATAAGCTGAGGTTTCTGTCTGCAGCTCTGTTTCTGGAAGCATAATTGTAACCTTCAGTTTAGAATAACTGTCCTCTTATAAAACAGGAAAATAAACAACTGATAACAAGCAACATAACTCTTGCTGAAGAAACTGCCCAAGCTATTCACTATATTTTCCATCAATACTTTTTTTTTCCCATCCATTTCTGTGACAGACTAACAACTACACAACCAGTAACTTTTTAAATTCATCTCAAAAAATCAAGATCTACAATTATTATAATTTATTAAACTTGGCACAAACCACTACCTGGGCTATTTGCAATATTAAATTGCAATGAATGATGTGCCTTTTGCCCTCAATCTCTTCATCACTGAACTGTATCCATTTATTATCTAAGTAAAGACAGTTCTTACTCTGCAGAGACTTGATAATGAAAGTAAACATACTGTACAAAGCCAGAGGCAATAATGGAAATAGTGAGCCTGCCTGTGTTATCGGTGTTTAAATATTGCATCTATATTGCCAACTCTGAAACTTACTGTTTTAACACACATTGCCACAATCCACCACTAAGACTGAGAAAGTTACCCAAAAATCAAAGCACCCACATACCTCACACCTGGGTGATCTTCCCAAATCTGAGGGCATCATTAAGTCATACTCCTTCAAGAGTACTGAGCTATTTTAGCTAAATCAAAGTTGTTGGAGATACACCTACTTTCTCTAATCCATTTAATGGGAAAACATACCCCATGCAAAAATCAACACAAGCAACTGTCTTTAGCAGTTCTTCTCCTGTTGGAACATCAGGTTAAGTTCAACATTTACTCCAGCTATCAGAGAAAGTTAAGAATTTTAAAAGGCTAAAAATTTAGTAGTAACTTCTTTTCAATATAAGCATTTGGAAAGGGACTTTGTCACATGCTTCTGGAAAATCCAACCAGACTAATCTTCCATGTCTATGTGCTTCTTGACTTCAAAGAACTCAAAGAGATTAACAAGCACTTCACTTTATAAAAGCTGTACTGACTCTTCCCCAACATGACACGTTTCTTCATGTTTCTCCTGATTTTCTTCTTCAAGACAGTTTCTACTCATTTTCACAGTACAGCTGTCAGCCTGTCTGATCTATAATTTCATGATCTTCCCTGGAAACCTCTTAAAACACTGGCACCACACTAACAACTTTGATAGTCAGTTTTAAGTGAGAGGATACACTAAACAATAAGCAGTTTGGATATATCAACTCTTGAGATCTTTCAGAACCCTTGAATGAGTATCACCTCTTTCTCACAATTTTTTTCTCAGTCATTTTGCCTTTCCTGTGTAGTATCTTCTATCAGCATTTCAGTTAGAGATGGATTCTCCAATGAGCCCTTCATAAAGAAAAGTTTCATGGGGAACTTTAATTTCCATAGGGAAATAAATGCAAAAACTAGTTTAGTGTTGTGGCTTTATTTATTTTCCTAGGACTCTCTTTTACACTTTGATCAACTAGTGGTCACACACTCTTTGACAGGATTCCTGTTTCTGCTATTTTCAGAAAAGAAGTTACTGTTATTTTCAAGTCTGTGCAGGTCGTTCCTGAAATTCTTCACTGTGGCTTTCTTGTATTTTATTTAACCATGGCAGAGTTAAATATCTATCCTGTCTTCCTCTTTTGCACGTGACTTCAGCTTTTTGGAACAGGCCTTCTTCTTTGGAACAGCACTTCCTCCTTTCTGTCCTCAAGTGTTTTTTGATAAGTGGTACATATTTACTTCAAACCTCCGGTGTGGTTCTTTAGTGTCTACAATGTCTGTTCTTTCGACTACTTGTCTTACTTTTTGTTTTAACAAGATTCCTTATTTTTACGTAGTTATGCTCTTAAGTGTAAAAGCAAGGAATAACAGCTTTTCAATCCTCTCTGCAAAGCCTAAGATCTCTGCTTTATAAGCCAGATAATGCTAAGAGTTAAATTACAACATGGAAAACCCAGGGAGCTGGACTCCAGAAGACAGGGGCTCAAAAACAACATTCCGAACCAATCAGGAAACAGAACACAGCTATTACAGTCCATGCCAGTCACATGTTCCTCAGAAAAGGTACCAGATGGAAAAATCTGGATTTTCCTCGGCTGTACAAAGCAGATAGTGGTCAGATGCTATCACATGATTTAAAAACACAGGAGTTTTATTAGAGGAGATTTGTTGACCATCTTGAACTCAGCCTTCTCTGCCACAGTCAGAAATTGAGTACTTAGATCAAAAGAAAGTAATGCAAGAGTTAAAGTAACCTATTCACTCACTCCGTTTTAGGAGATAAACTGGTAATCACCAGCACTGGATCTAGTATTTTTTGGTTACCCCAGAAGTTTACAGCCTCAAAGGGCAATTTGTGAACGAAGGCTTCTCAACTGAATAACTTTGGCTCATTAGTAAGATGAGACGAAGTAGGAAAGTCTTCACTGACTTGTTCTCTCAAGATACAATTCTATAACCACAGCAGAATAACTAAAATCCATCTTAAGGTATTTGAAAAATAACCATAACCAAGGATGTACATCAACAACAAGACAGACTTTACATCAACAACAAGACAGACTTTACAAGACAAAACTCAAAACAGATCTGCTAATCATTCTCTTTAGGCCCCGTGGAAGAGGCAATGGATATATTCTTTGCTTCCTTCAGAATTATGAGCATCAATCCAACACGTCCAATACAGAAGGGCCCCATCCAATTCTTCTACACTGAAATCAAGATGAGTTTTAAAGGCAAAGAATATTTAGGGTTTTGAGTAGTAGCTGAAGTATGAGAGGACTATTAACATTTTACCAAAACCTTGACAATCATCCTTTTTATATCGTCTTTTAATAAGCCCTACTAGTACCAGTCCAGTCTATAATTTCTTCAAGGTATAGTGTCAACTCGTCTACTTCCCAACAGGATGCACATGTTCAAGTTCAAAATATAGGCTGTCATATTTAGTTTATGTCATTGGCCAAATTTGCAACTCTACAACATGAAGTTAACTCTCACGTGGCTTCATTTGCAATCTGCTGTATCGAGTCAGAAGTTGAAATGAGCCAACAATAAGGCAACTGGATTTCACCTTACTATAGAGCTACTAATCACCAAACATATGGTGGTTTCCAGGATACTAGCTTTGCTGTATTAATTAATTAATACCTCTCACGTTCATAATCTCACAACCCCCACCACCAATAAACAGCCCTGCTCTCAAGCCTATCCCTAGGGTGTGTATACACAATCTATTCATCTTATCTGATTTCATTTGAATCAAATACAGACCTCCTATACTGTAGTCTGCAGACATTTTGAATGACAACATAACCCCAGCATAAAAAAACAACAAACACACCATCAGAAACTGTGAAAAAATTGATCTAGCAGCGTTATCTAATTAGGATTTAATAACATTTAATCCTAATTATTGTCGCAGCATTACTTCATCTTCTTTCACAAAGGTACAGTTCTCTGCTTTTTCTGTGCTAGCTTCCTCTTAAAAGTAAATGCCTGCTTGCAAAGTTCAGAAAACTTCATCTTCATCAGATGGGACACTTCATTCTCCACTAAGGGCAGACAGAGACAGTAAAGTTCTCACCCAGATCTGGCCTCATTTGTATGATCCTCTAGCATATCTTTGCAGTGCTATTATACTCATCACTGAATAATGCTGCAGACTTAGGATGAGACTGGCTCTTGCCATAGCATAAATTTTTAAGGTTTACTTACTGTTTATCTTAAAGGTTATAAGACATTAAAAAAAAAAACAAACATGCAATGGTGTGGAAGAGGCACTTGCCTTAACTCCAAGCTTCAATCTGCAGCACTGATCAGTGATGGGTGTGATGACACCAACAGAGTGCATGCTGAAGTATCACATAAAGGAAGCTGAAGTTCATGAACAAGAAGGAAAAATAAAACATTGTTAAACAGTGAAAAGATGTTAGGGTGAAAAATACTGAGGAGCATGGAGAAGTTAGAGAAAAATAGACAACTTAAACTCCCGTCTTTCTCAAAAATTCCTAGTTTTATTTGTTTTTCATCATTCTGAAAAGACACTCCAGCTCCTATGACATGGATAAAAGCAAAAGATCCTTTTATTTCCTGTGTAAATTTCAGATTCCAATAATGCTGGTGCCAAATTACTCATTAAATTCAAAACCACAACATTTTAACCTGTCAAGAATACTAGCCTTTATCACTTACAGCTTCTCCACTAATGTAGTAGGGAATGCTGACAATTTAGGAAAGCATTATGTACTATTTGTTTACATGTAAAAACCCCAAGTATCTAGTGATATGCTAATTAATTTATTATCATTTGCCTCATTGTTTCTTTAAAAAATATAGGTACCTGTGCTATGCTGAAGATTCTCACCTTTCCACGTGCCCCTGCAGTATTGCGCTCTTTGTAATTATTTCAATGTGGACTGACTGTCCCCCTGTAAGAGTCTTGCATCCTTTCCCACTTTACAGAGCAATGATAAGTCCTTTAAGCACTCTCAATGTAAACCAATTCTGAATACTTACTTTCTGTGCTTATTACCATTTTATAAAAAGAGTATTTCTGAAAAATAAGAATCCTTCATTAGCCAAAAATACCATAGTCCTAAAACAGCAGTACTTTGAGAACATCCTTATGTGTGCCACCTTGAGAATGCACACAAGGTAATGACAGCCTATGCATTTATGGTACTAACTGAGGTTTATTTAATAAACATTTAACACAACCTCTGTTATCAACATGATTTTATAGTTACAGTACTTGACACACTGGAAGACCATAGTTACATAATTTTGACCTATTCTGAGGTCTAGTCCAGCAGAAAACAAGTATGTAATCATTACTTTAACAGTATATCTACTCTTTCTTAATTCTGGATGAGGCTTTCCATTATTAAGCTGAATTTTACACCCACCTGTTAATAAATCTTGTCAAAAAAAAACCCCAAGTCAAAAACAACCATTGAGATAAAGTGTTGTCATTTTCAGGGCTCACCATATTAATTTACGCCAAACACACGCAAAAAGAAAATCATCTATGATAGTACCAAACTCTAAACAATCTGCCATTATAGCAGGCAGAGACGTCTCCACCAACAAGACAGAACCTCCTTATGTACGTGTTACAGGTATAATCCCAACAACCAAGCTTGTCTGCATCCTAATTAGAGTGATATCCTATAAGCTACCACTAGGAAGATACACCACCATCTTCTCACAACTGTGCTACCATTCCAATCAAATTCTGTTGTATTTACATCATCACTGAACTACATAAACTCTGTCTAAATTGCTAATTACTAATGACCGCTTTTTGGACTTTGGTATAGCATGATACTAAAGCTATTTTTTCCATTATAAAGCAGTTTAGAAGATACATATGAAACTGGGCCACCGGTTTCTTTTCCTTCTTTTTCTTTCTTTAAATAGCAAGGACTGTTTTTAAAACAGTCTGGATCCTGCTGGGTGAAGTTTCTCATCTTAATGCACAAAATTAATGCAAAATTATCCTAGAAAAGCTTACTTATTGTCTAATGATACATAAAAATAAAGAAATCAATAAATACATAAATAAATAAAGGTTCGATTACTCTGTGCCAGATCACTTCAGTGGAAGTAGGGAAGACATTTCAAATCATACTCATGGATATTTTTTCCATAGTCTTAATTAATGCAAGGCAGATGTAAATCAGTATTTCTCAGTGTATTAGACCTTCCTTCTTTTTTGCAAAATGTTTAACTTCCAGTCTCCAAAGACACAATTTACATATTTACTGAAGTATAAGGGCTGAAGTTAACATTACAGCTGCTCACAGATGTAAGAATACCTAATCAAATGAGATCTATAAGAAAGATATAGCAAAGGAAAATGAAAAATCATGTGTAGAATTTAACACTTCAAGGTGCTTATAAAACTACAATTCCTAAAAGCAGTTTCTGACTTTTTTCTATTCTGTGTTGAGTCAAAGACAAAAGAAATCAAAGTCCACAAACTGGAAAAAGGTAAAGAAGCAAATTAATGTAAGAGGTTTATAGATATGCAAAAAGTTTCAAGTTACTGCAAAACAGGTAAATTAATACATCCTCTTCAAGTTAAATCCTCTTAATTATAACCACTTTGCCTTCTGAAGTGTACAAACACTTATGCATTTGCATGCAGTATATTAATCTCAACATGAAAACACTACCAGTCGCTGTACATTCATGGGAATTACTTTCAAGCACATGTAATGAAGCACGAAATAGGAAGTCACAGGTTAAAATGACCTTTCAAAACAGGCATGGTACTGTACATTATAAAAAGAAAGTCTTTCAAATACCATATAAAATAACCACAAAGGACTACTCACCATGTCATATGCTGTTACAATCTTTTTCAAGACCTCGGGAACAATCCCTTGGAGTTCCATAGTCGGATACTGATCATTGAGATTCAGTACTACCAGGGGGGTATTATCAGGCCCAACCAAGCGTGTAGACACTGCCAGAATGCACTGCATAAGATTTGCTACAGGAGAGAGGCCACATAATTCTTTGAATGAAACTACTGCATTCTGCAAAAAGGAAAGAAAGAGTTTCCTTTACAGTTAAATATGACTTTTAATGTCTCATTCTTTCATGATAAAATCCTTCACTGTTACAGTTTAGCTACAATGTGGAATTACCACAGCTTTTCCCTGAAGAGCTGTCAGTTTTCCAAAGCAACCAATACTACACACATATTTTACCAAATATGTTAAAAATTCAAACAGAATTCAATACTTGCCACAGGAAAAAACAAAAAACAAAACAACAACAAAAACCCCACCAAAACCCACACAAACAAAAAACACTTGTTTAGAGCAAGAATGTCTGGTCTCTATCACTACTAAAATTAACCATGCAAATAAATTAATTCTAAAACATACTGGTTATGTATTTTGAAAAAGCCTAGAAGATATTTCAAAGTAATTTTTAAAATACAACAGTGCAAAAAACATTCTAGGTGCTGAATGTCCCAAATAAGCAAAGTGAAGTGGAAGGAGGAACTCAGCCCACTTGTAACTGTAAACATACCTGAACTACAGTCCAGACGTGCTGTGGATCTGCTGGCTCCCATTTGGTGTGATTCACAAACCCAGCACTCCACTACTGATGCCATTCCTATCACAGAATCAGGCTTAAGTGAATTTTTAAGGTACTTTAACACAAATACCAATTTTGTACCTTTCCCTAAAATTTATTAATAGTTGTATTTTATATCAAATATAGTAGGATATAAAATCACACATTTAAACTTGAAGAAAATGTCCAGTATTACAACGTGACTCCAAGTAGCCACTGAAACTTCATGATGGGAATATTCTCATATTCATGTAATGAATTTAGGATTTTTGTACCAAGTGGGAGCTGGTGATCTATGGCAGGTCTGGAGTTTGTGTTTCTGTAGGAAATAAAAACAAAAACATGGTATATTTAAGTTACAAATGTGCTCAGCACTCCTTTCTTTCACACTTACCCAAGCAGGGTATCTGACACATATTTTCATTTTAATCAAAACCACTTTCCACTTTACTGGCAAAGTAAGACTCATTTTTGGAAAAATTTCTTTAGACAGATATAATGCCAACCTTAATGCAAACAGGAATGAAATGTGAAATATTTTGCTGTCCCTTTATATGAGACAAAATACCCAAAGTAGACTTGAAAATACGTATATATGACATATTAATGCAAATTTATGTGAATATCAAATTACATCCAATACAGTCACTTGCAGTGTACTTTCAGTAAATGTTTAGTAGCATCTAGTAAATGTCCAAGAAACAGAAACTACTTTTATTAACTGGACTACACCTTAATGACACAATAATTACATGGTTGAAAATACAGACATATGGAAGTCCGTTCAAACAGATTTTGTTTGAGATTAACGTCATGGGTAAGCCATTCTGAAGAACAATTTTACAGAGAGGTTAACGAGAACCCAACAGAACATATATTTTAACTAAAGGAAGGCAGGACTGAACTACAACTTCAACTCTTGCCTTTGGACTTCCAACCCCAGAGACTATCCCTCACACTGTCAAGCAATTTAAACATGTCACATCACATCCAGTTTAATCAATCATGTTATACTTTTATCAGTGATTAATATGTAACAACAAGTTATGACATCAGCTTTTGTCATGATAATATAGTGCCTATCAAGTTAGAAAAAATGGTAGCTATTTGTATACAGATTTAGAGAAACCATTAAACTCACTGCTGCATACTTTCTTTTTTTCCTCTTCTTCCACCTTATATTTCAAAAAACCCAACTTTGTTCTTTATAATCTGTCTTGTGGGGATATTACTTCTGTATCGTAAAAATCATAACAATTTGTAACGCAAAATTTCAGTAATACAGAAATTAAAGCAAATTTCATTCCCTGACATAAGTTTATATTTATTTTAATCAAGTGGTTTATTTACTTTTATTAGCTGTAAAACCTTACTTACTCAGTTTAAATTGTGCACATTATATAATCTGTCACTAAAGCTATGCAACATGAATATTCTCTCATGTACCCACAATATCTTGATAGCATTTGGAGAGATGATAACGATTAATTTAGTTGATAGCACAACTTACAAACTGACAGAATAAAATATATTAAATACTTTTTAATATCTCACATTCAAAGAAACCACACTGCAGAGCCCATATTCAATTATAACAGTTATGGAAAATATTGAAGCACGCACAGTAAAGAGTTTAAAGCATCTACAAAAACTCCATGTTTTCACTGTTTCCTCAAACCTTCGGTTCAGCTCTTCCTTTAAACGGATCTTAAAATACAATATCCTTTTTATGACAGAACTCTAGCCTTCAATAGGTTAACTACAGGTAAAGTCTACTTTATATGTAGCCCACAATGTGAAATATTTATGAGTGAAAGTACCATTCCTGCATTTTTTTTTCATAATCTTTTAGTGCAGCTATTTTATGTACCAAGTGGAAAGGGAGAGCTTCAAAATGCTGTACTAATTTTTTCTTTCATACCAAAAAAATTAGTTTTAAAACTGTATTGCTATTAAAATCTCTTCAATATATGATTATTTATTAAGAAAATTTATCTACGCTGATATGCCTTTAAAATCCAGAATCAAGTTTCAGACATTTCCTATAATCAGTTTCCCCTTAACATTACATAAGAGGATTTAAGAGGTCACTTCATTTGAAATTATTATGCTTGATTTTATTGATCACTGCTAGTATGTCATCAGAAGTTTATAGGTAGTTAAAAGATTTATTAAATAAAACACAACTGTACAACTCACTTCAATCTGTGCCTAAAAGAGCTTATTTACCCGGATTCTTTATTAGAATCTCCAAACAAGGCATTTTTTAAGGGGGATCTCTTGGCTTCCACAAAAAACAAGCACCTCAACCTGTACTTTTTCCTGATATTCAATGTGTTTATTATATGTGACCTTTAAGGCAAGGTAATTTCTTCTAGAGGATGTTTTCTAGTACCTTAGTGCTAATTCCATGTATTTCTAACATAGCGTTGCTAGGAAGAATCATGGAGAGCAAATGGTCTTTCTGAAAGTACTGCCTTCTATTTGGGAATGAGGAAAAAACAAAACCTCAGTGAAACTATACTAAACATACATTCATGTACAAGAAGTTTTCTAACAAGCATTAAAGTCTCCTTTTCCTATCAGCTGCATTTTCCTCTTGCATTTCTATTTAACTTCATTTTCTAAAACTAAAATATTGCCATACTTTTCTCTAGTGCATATCTAACATTCCTTCAAAGACGCAGGACGAGTCAACAGGCTTGAGTTCTAACACTGGAGTCACATTTCCTGTTCACATTCAACAAAACAAGCTTACACATTCCAAGGTTACCTCAATAGACATATTACCTAAAAGGCTGCTCTAACACAATCAATTTTTAAAGCTGTTCAGCATCAGACTCGAATAACATAACTTGCAAATAATCATAATACAAAAATACACACAAGAACCAATAAATTCATTGTAAAAACCGTACCTGCATATTTTCTCTCAAATCCGTGGCATCCCGAATAGGCTGGAGAGCATTCTTGAACACTTCATCTATTGTTTTAATCCACAATGTTCTCATAGAAGCATATTCCCTTGATTTCTTGCCTTTCCTTACAGAGAGGCCCCGTTTATGAGGTTTCCCACCACCCCTTCGATTAGTAATGGCCACATGCACAAACAAGGAAGCATGTGCTAAAATTTCACCAGTTAAAGACTGCAGAGGAACGTGCCGATAACCAGTCTGTAGACACTCAAAGGGAATAGTGTACTGCCCGATAAACTCATCCCCAATGTAATCATCATCCAGTACTACAAAACGCACCATAGCTAGTTCTGGTAAATTTATTTGAAATTCAAAGCTTTCATCAAAAATTGGATTATCCCCATTCTGATGCATAGTTTTTGTCCTTTGTTCTGCACAGTCAGCGGGGATTCCGTGTATTTCAACATAGACATAAGGATCCACAACATCACCTTTGGCACCCGATCCTTTGGGTTTAGGAAAGTTTTGCCCACTAATGATTTTAATATGAAGCAGCTGAGGTGAAACTCCAGGCACAGTGTCTTTTGTATTTGCACTAAAGAAGGATACTTCTTCTCTCATGATAGCAGGACGAAGGACATAGCCACAGTTCCCGTTTTGTCGAAACCAACCAATGTTAAGATCCATCATTAAGCCAGGCGTTTGAAAGTTCATTGCTACTATCTGACAACCACATTTCCAAAAGTCCTGGGGATTCATATTACTAGAATCAATCCTCATAGGACTGGGGAAAACTCTCGCAAGAAAACGTTTGTTATAATTTACAAAGTCTCCTGGGTTTTCATTGGCATACTTGCTAGCAAGCACTTCGTTAAATGAGCACACTTCCCAGTACTTCTGGAGCTGAAATGAAACTTGAAACTCTTTGAACTGAACTGATTTGCATATGCTTACCAACTCAGAGAGGTCTTTGCAGAGCTGAAATCGTTTCCCCGTCATTAAGTTTTGCTGTTCTACACCCTCTTTCCCTACTCTCTGTGACATTTCTGCTCCCTCATCTTCATCTGTAACATCTCCCTCTAGTCCAGAACAATTAGAGGAAAGCTTCTTTGCTTTAATTAGTATTTTCCCTTTAAGTGATTCCGGAGATGGGAGATAAGACTGTTCAATGTTTGGAGACTGTGTATGTAGTTTGTCCCCTAAAATTTTCTTCATGTGCTGTACCATCACTTTCTGCTGCTTAATAGAGCAATGATTTTCTAAACATAAAATAAGAGGGTATTCTGAAGCAAAAAATGCATACTTGTTAATAATGTCAATCACACTACGGAAGACAATCTGTGATGTCATTGTATGTCCTGTGTAAATGACAGGCTCATTATCCGGGCCATCCCATACATCCAGTTCAACACTTCGACAACCCATTTTAAGAGCGCGAATGTAACCTGTGATGTCAGAAGGCCCTCGAAACTGATCCTCTATCAAGTAAGTATTATGAGATGAATTTATAAAATAATGAGATAAAGGTTGTTTCATATCTTGACAAACTTTTTTATGTTCTGGATCAAATATGTGGCAGTCTGGCGAAGTAAGGTAATTCGTAAACCCATCTATGGAAAGACAACCCTTTTCCTGGCCCTCTTTGGCTGGCTCGTATTTCTGAATAATTGCAAGGCTTATTTCTTCTGTGACATGTGCCATACCCTGTTCTGCTTCTAAAAACATCATGAGGTCCTTGGTATCTAGGAACTCTTTATTGCTTGAAAACTGAACCAACAGGAAGTAGATTTCAGGTCTGGTACAAAGCTCATGAAAAACTTCAATAAACTCTTCTTTTGTCACTTCAGTACCAGTTTTTTCCTTGGATCTATGTAGCTCCTTGAATTTTAGTTCAATTTTATTATTTTTTAAACCAGGATTTAAGTCTTTTATAAATTGTACAGCATTACACAGGGGTATATGTCCCAAATTATCTACATCTGATTCACTGAACATTTGTGAAAGCCATGAAGTCCGCATATTATCTTGAGTACTTTCTATCATATCTAGAGTGTGTTTTCCGTAAGAAATCAGGTATCTTAAGCCAGTAACCCAAATATTTGCAATGTCTGCTGAGTTAGCAACAAGATCTAGTGACTCATAGTTTTCTCCATATATAATTGAAAAAGCACAGTCTTCTGATATCTGGTCATATATTCCATTGCTGCGAAAAATATCTGTATTTTTTCCTGTTCTTACTTCCTTGATTGATTTAATATCAATCTTTGCTTTTTCAGAATCCTTTTTTGAAGGTTCCCAACGTAGAGACTGCATATCTGCATCTAAAAGAAAATATCGGTGATACACTCTAGAGTTGGATCGAATCTTTTTGAGCTCAGAGCCTTCAACCATCGCGTTTATACAGTCACTCGCACTGCTGATCTTTTTCTCAGTTGGCATACTGCTAAATGACACAGTCTTTTTCCGTTCTCGCTTTTGTTTCGTACCATCCTGGTAAACAAGGAGGGGAAAAAAGAAAACATGTATCAGTATGATTTTGCTCAACATTGAAATAGGTTTCAACTTACAGCTGAAAGTTCATAAAGTAGTTCAAAAAGGTCTAACAACTGTGTGATGATCAGTAAGATAGAAATTCTTATTGGAAGTATCACAAATGATACTACTAATAATGGCTTAATATTTGTTCCTGCCTAAACAAGTAATCTTCCAGGGTCTTAAAAAAAATATTTTGTATAAACATAGAATTAAACAAAGCAAGTTTTGAATGCTAATGAAATAATAATGCTGTATAAATGCATTTTATCAGTAATAACCTCCTTACAGAGACAATCTGTGCTACAGCCAAGGCAGTAGGAAGTAAGCTTTCCTCTGAGTCCTATAGATACTTGCTGAACCTCGTCAGCACGTCATATAATGCTCTAATACCATGCCAACACGGTCCTCATGAACACCAGAGAAACATTAATACACGATTAACTACACAAAATCCACAGGACAGGACCCTAATCTAAGTATACAAGATATTAACAGCACTTACTACAAATAGCTCCCTTCTCTACTGCACCTATCTATGTTCTTTCCATGGACTGCCCAGAGCACTGACACCAGCATCTAACCCCCGTACTAGGAAAACATCCATAACAGTCTTTAGAAGCTACACCGAAACACAAGCATTTGGGCTGAAGCAGATATAATTCACTGCAAGTTCTGAGTTTCAGGAAATATGACAATGACTTAGGAGGGAACTGTCTGAGAACATTAAAGTTTAACTGGTTCCAAAGTAGCTGCAGATCATTAGAAAGAACTTGAATTAAAAATGCAAGACCTAGTGAGGAAAAGCACACTGACTAGGTCTACTGCCTAGTCAGTCTGACCTCTACTGCCTGAAAGGAGGGTGTAGAGAGGTGGGGGTGGGTCTGTTCAACCAAGTAACAAGTGATAGGACAAGAGGAAATGGCCTCCAGTTGCACCAAGGGAAGTTTAGATTGGACAGGAGGAAGAATTTCTTTACTGAAAGGGTTCTCAGGCATTAGAAGGGGTTGCCCAGGGCAGTGGTGGAGTCCCCATCCCTGGAGGTATTTAAGAGTCATCTAGATCTAGTGCTTAGGGACATGGTTTAGTTGGGGACTTGTCAGTGTTTGGTTAACGACTGGACTTAATGACCTTAAAGGTCTTTTCCAACCTAGGCAATTCTGTGACTTTGTGAAGGGCGGCAAAAGTGATTAACCTTTGCCCTTAGAAAAACAAAATAAGTCTGAGGTATTAGTTTACTGGAGAAAGCTGGGGTAGAAAACTAGGTATACAAGACATGGGGTAGAAAACCAAGGGGGGGTGGGGGGTGGGGGGGGGTGGGGAGGAGAAGGGGGAAGAGAGAAAGAAAGAAAAAAAAAAAAGACAGAGAGAAGGAGACGGAGAGAAAGAGAGGGAGAGAAAGAGAGGGAGAGAAAGAGAGGGAGAGAAAGAGAGGGAGAGAAAGAGACGGAGAAAGATGCCATTTAGCTACCTCTCTTTGCTCTTTGTATTAATTCAAACAAGTGCAAATAAATCGTCTACAGATGACTTAAGTATAATCAATTTCATGACAAAGAACTGAATTTGAGAAAGCTGTGCTTTCATTATCTGCATTTTCTGAGACTGAAAAAACGCTGTGGTTTTGTTGGGCTTTTTTAGTGTCATGTGTCTTGATAAGCTACTTTTGGTCCAAAATAATACCTTCATGAAATAATCTTTTTATGTTACAGACCCTATTTAGAATTGTTGTCCTTATATTTCACCACGGTTCAAAAAATCACATTTCCAGCCCTACACAAAAATAATTTTGATTTTCCCTCTAATAGTCTTCCACTTGAAGTATGTTCCAGTGCAAATCAGCATTGCTTATAAAGCAGAGAGAGAAAGAAAACTTTTAACGATTGCTACGCTGAACAGATGTTCAAATAAAACCCATCCATTACAGAATGCATTTCCAGTTCAGGGCATATGTGCTTATGTTTAATTTCATTAAATTAAAAATGCAGAATTCTGTTTTTGTAATTTAATTTATAAGCACTCAAAAAGTCTTTCATTGAAAGCAGTGATCAGTAAAGCAAGAAGACTTAATATTTCCTGTTCCATGTTTTAGAAAATTAATCAACCATACAATTCTTGCACCTTTAATGGCAGGAGAGTTTGCTTTACACAAGTTCTCAAGAGACCAGTAAAAGTGAATAACCCTACAGAGGACTCTCTTAGATTTCTAACTCCAGATGAAACACCTATAATGGATACTGCACAGGGTTGACTCTTGGAATCTCATTACACTTATTTTGGGCATGAGGACTGCTTTCTAACAAAAGCACATTTCTTTAATTTAAACAAATAATAAATTACAAATGTGATTTTGTTTAGAAAGATTTGTGTTCCATTTTAAGCCCAGCTTCTTGTCTTGCTGCCCATCTATCTACACCGCCTAACCTGAGAAAGGGGCAAGGGACAGCCTCACAGAAATGAGCAATGACATTCCCGTCCAGTATTTTAGGGCTTGGAACGAAGCATGCTGAAACTCCTTAAGGCTTCAGATTTCCCAGTCACAGATCTAGGAGAGGAATATTTCTTGAACACTCCAGTGAAAGACAGTTGATGGAAAACCTCCTGACACCAGAACTGTCAGTGCCTGGGAGGTATGACCTTGCCTGACCATGAGCTGTATTTATCAAACAGAAGGAAGGTCTGTGCCCTTCTCTACTATCAGGATTGTGCCTGATCCAAGACACTGAATGGCAACAGAGAAAAAAATGTGCCATTTCTTGATGTCATCAGACATAAATAGATCCATCTCAAGGTAACCCCATTCCCAACTCTATTTACTGAACTGGAGTTTACACATGCTGATCAGAAGAATAATTCAATCTACCACCTGCAAGACAATTTTGCTTGTCTGCCAAATGAAGTTGAAGCCAGTTCAATAGTATTCTGCATTTCTGCAGGGTAAAGCAATCTCACCACTTGGTTTATCCATACGAAAACTGCTGGCGGTAGACATCACTGCCGGAATGTGATGACCGTGAAGACAAATTTTAAAATACTCTTGTGAGTTTCTCACAGCTCAGAACTCCAGAACATCCTAAGTTTTTGCTTCTCCAGAGATCAATGATCCTGAGCTATCAGATTGCCTGTGCAAGTCCCCAACCTGACAGAGACATAGCAGTCACAACCAATCTGCATAAAATGTATAAAAAAGAACTTGAAGAATATTTTCCCAAAGACACTGGCCAGAATTATCCACCTGTCTGAACAGAAACAGAAAAGAAACTCTCACTCATAAGCTCAGAATGTAATTGCATAAAGTGTGCACAAACTGTATGAAACAGGTTTGTGAGCCTCAAGAGATAAAGCCTGGCACGGAGAAGGAGGCAGATATGCTAAATGATGTGGAAGATTTCACCCTGGAAACAGAGTGGCATTCATGAACATGGGTCAAGTCTCTCATGGCCTTAAGTCTCTTTTGAATCAAAAAATACTGGCACATCAGAAAACTGGATGGATCTGAACAAATACAGGAGTGACTTCTCGGCATTCATGAGACTTACAGTGTTCTTGACACTGTTCAAGATGCTCAAAAGGAGACTGGCTCTGCAGTGCAGATGCATAATTCGGTCCACGGGAGAAGCTACAATTCTTTGCTGAAACAACTTTCAGAGTCATTCTAGGATCTCTCACACAACGAAGTTCATGTCAGTCTTCAGATTATAACAGGTACTACCATCATAACTAAGGACTTCCACCAAAGACTGTCTGTTGTTCAGAAGACTCTATAATTGAAACCAGAATGACCACCTCATCAAGACATTTCCTAAACCCACCTATGCCACATCCACGGTCACCTGCAAGGAGTTTTGAGAAGCAGATAAAGCAGAAGTACAGATAAAACTGTTGCAAAACTTTGCTAACATCTGCTACAGGTGACAGGACAGAGAGTCTCATTTATCCAGGAGTTCATAGCCCCACAAATAAATACATAAATAATCCTAGCTGACACCCACGGCACTTCAGAGACAGAGAGAGCTGGAGAAAATGGCTTAAAAGGGAAGAGTATTTCCATTATAACTTTTTTTTTATTCCTCCCAAAATACAGACAAAGAAATGGTTGTGTGACTAAGACAGCACCAGCTACAAAACAGAATTCTGGAGACAACAAAACACCTTCAATCGGACGCTAAGAGATACGCACATCATTCCTGAACAGCTAAGCTTTTAATACATGCAACTTTATCGTGAAATTATTTAAAGAGCAGTTCAAATAACCACGGGTACTGACAGGGACAGGGGTGGATTTCTGAGATTTTATAACAAAATATATCAGGATGATAGAGGACACAATGAATAGTGCAAGGTTTGTAAATACCTACTAAAGGAAAGGATGCAGAGAGTGAAGAGTACAGCCTGTAAACGCCCAAAGGAACCATCACTCAGAGACACCATGGAGGAAGCAGTAGACACCCAATCCCAGAGTCACCAAGAGTGCAGTGGAATCCAGAACACTTTGGGAAGAAATGTACAGCCCAAGGCAGGGACCTGCCACCCCCTCGAGGTGGGAAGTGAGGGACTACAACAAGAGCGCTGTAAGGGTCAGTCCTTCCATCTGCCAATACAGAAGGGTCTTTACACTCACCAATGCCAACTTCAGACATGGGTGTCTGCGATCCTGCCTCTCTCCACAACTAAAGCAGCGATCTGCAGCTTTGATGCAGTAGCTATGCTAACTGGGATCTGAAGATTAAGGCTCCTATCTGCATTTAGAGCACTTAAGGTACTCCTTTTGTACAGAGGACTTTACAAAGAAAAGACAATGGTAACAAGAGGAAGTGGCAAAATTACACATTTTTAGAGCATTCATCTGGGAAGTGAAAGTCCCTGATGTCATTACTGCATAAACATTTCATTTGGTGACCCTGAATGCAAAACCTACAAACAGTCCATGCAGCAGGGACCTGAACACTGAATTTTGCCCTCTCAGAGGAATACCGAGCTCCCCAGGAGACAGATCCTGCTGCTTCTTGTCTACACTCTAACCATACAAAATTTCCATTCGTGTTTATATGCCAGAGGTTCATCAGAAGCGTGGAAGGCAGCTCCATCCTAGTTCTGAGAGCAATGCAGCCAGCACACGAGGAGCTGTGCATTTGAAGATGCCTGGGCAGAAGGACTAGAGCCCAGTCACTCAATGAGCTGGTCAGTGCTCTGCCAACCAGGCAACTACCTAAACAACAGAGCCCAAGACACCTCCTCCCAACCCCAGCACCTCACCACAGGCTTTTTCACTGTAAATGGCTGAGCTCTGATAATGTGTGAAGAAACTCACATATCTTGTGGCAATGATGGCAGAGAGTCCACAGGAGCCACAGTTCCACGAATGTCTCTTAATTAATCCTAAACAGGCTTAGAAACAAGATGGATGCTGAGCCGTTCAGCCTAGCAAACATGGCAAAGTCCGTACCTATGTGTAGTAACAAGACTACAATCACGTACAGTGTCTCAAGAGCTTTTAAATAAACCAAACTTTTTTTGCATGTAAGTTCTGAATTAAGTTATGTGTTTGTGAATCTGAGGGTCAGTGTTGTGACAATACTCTGAACAATGACTGGTATGTAGGTGAGAACACAGACCATGCCTAAGTTTGTTTTTTTGTTTTTTTGGTTTTTTTTTTAACTTACTATTATTTAAAGTCATATAATGTAAAAGCTGTTTTAGAAGTAATTTAATGTACATCTGCAGCCAACAGCTGCAATACAATTCACTATGACGAGAACAGTTTAATGATCTTCATAATGAACATAGAGTCAACTACTCTCTGACACTACAAAACTCATTGCTGACTTGCTTTTATAGCACATGATATTTAAGTAGCCAATTTGAGTATGAAAACTGCCTGTCTTCATCCAATGCAATTCTGTAGCAACTGCAGAGTCACCTAGCATAACAACATGATGTGTAACATAAGCCTATTTCAGGAAGTGGTTACTTAAAAAAAAACAAAACAAACAAACAACCTTTGTTCACTTAATTAAGATTCCTAAGCATTTTTTTTCAGAACCCTGCAAACAAAACCCCTGAATTTTGTAGATTATATTTAAGAGAGCATTCAGCTATGTCTATATACAGTTAGGTCTATTCAAAGGAAAAAAAAAACATAGATATTTAAGGCAGTATTTTAAAACATTCAATTTCTAAATGCATTTTAATTAAAATATCATAATATCAGCAATTTGTTTTTTTCCAAGGTTTCACCTGCAGTTGTAGAGATATAAATGCAGACTTAGGTCAGTAAATGAGTTACAAATACAATGTCAGTATTAATTATTCTTCTCATTATAAATATTTTCATCAGAAAAATATTTAGAGTTTTCTTCGAAAAAATATCTTTAACTGATATGGCAATAATAAACAAGACCACTTATTTTTGCAAACACACAAAAAAAGAGTTAGTTATTATGTACAGGTTGCCTACATAATAGCTGCGAACTCATTCCAGAACATAGCATGCAGTGTTATAAAAGAAGCAAAGCCATTTTTTGTGTGAAGGAGTCAGTAGAAAAAAAGGAAGGAAAATAACAGGTAACTAAAATCAGCAACATTTCATCTTAGTTACACAAAATTTAGCTTTGATTTCAAAAGCTGCATGCAGTTAAAGGCAGTGAGAATCTTCTTTGGAAGACAGTGGGAGAAAGGGGAAGGGGGCAGGAAAGGAATTTCAGCATTAGGAGTCATGTCCTTGAAGGACGGAGGTCTGTGTCCTTGGTGCACCCCTTCTCAGCCTAATTCTCCTGGAATCAAAAGGTCATCAAGCAGAAGAACCTGCTGGCAGCCACCACGCAGCCTCTTTCCTCTAGCCCAGTATCTACGTTTCCTAGGCAGTACGTTTAAGTCGCCATTCCTGGGAGATTCTTGCTAACAGTGACTCAAATTCACTACAAGGCACAAACTTTGCAACACTTTAATGCAGCTGTCCAAAGCCTGCAGAGCATGTGAAAATCAAAATAAGAAAAAACGCTCCAAGTAATTAGCAGTTCAGCTAACAGAATCCCAAACACTCCAGAAACAGCACAAATCAAATCACATCGTGTACAGCAGTTTCTGAATGGAAATGCAGCCACTGTTTAATGGCACACAGCACTGAGTGCTTGTTTTAAGACAAAGTAAAGAGTTCTCAACTGAAATAATAGGCATTTGGGGGGAGACAAAACATCAGCTATTTGGAAAACACAGGGCCTCCCACTCATCATGAATCACTATATTTGAGCTCAGCATTTAAGTATTTTTCCAAACTGGTATTTGTGGCATACCTGCTGTTTGCAGAAATCTTTTGAGAGAACCGTATTTTTAAAATGAGTGGTGGCTTGGACCCAGCCAGACCCAGTTACACAATGCTATAAATGTGAATTAGATGCACAAATAACAAGTGTCTTTTGTTTTTTTAAATATTTTTTTACTAAAGGTATTCTGTTATTAAAGGAATATAGACACAAAGGCAAGTCTTAGCTCAATATTAAAAAAAAAATCTAATTTATTTCAGATCAGCTAATTGTATAGTTTAATGATACAGCTAAACCAATTCCCTCTTTAAAACCTTAATTTTCTGTCCTGTCTCTTCCTCCTCCTGCCCCAGCTGCATCTCCCATCTCCCCACACCAGCTCCTCAGGCCCCGTATTAGCACCTGACACCCAGTAAGTTAATTCATTTCACTACCTCAGGAAATGAAAAATCCCCTTTTTGCTGAATTAGTTTTCTGCAATTTCAGTGATCTGAAACAATTTGCCATGCGATCATGTAAATATCAGAGCTGGTTCAAAATAACCACTAAAACCAGGAAATTTATTAAAACATGAAGAAATAATAGAATCATTTTTATTAAGCAATTAATTCATTTCAATTCTCAAAAGATAACTTTATGTCATTAGGGAAAACAAAATCTCTCATCTTGGTCCACCTCACAACAATTTCATGCACATACAGAACATAAAGGCAAGGCCTAAAAAAGAACTAACAACATCAAAACCGTAAGAAGATTTAGGCTCTCGGGGCTCCTTTGGCTCATTTTGTTCTGTCTCAGTTCAAGGAAACGGGACACCAGAACACTTGCATTATATGAGAGAGATCACTACCACACTACCCATTAGAAAGAGCAGAGAAAAATGGTAGCCTGTGTTGTCCTTGTGGCTTTTAGAGGAGACAATTTAGCTCAATTAAAGAATGACTATGGTGAGCAGGGAAGTAACAGGACACATTTTTGCAAATAAAGTCAAGACTAAGGCTTTCTTTGTAAAATTTCTAACAGAAGAGCTTATTTAGTCATTTGATCGGTTTACCAGCAGTAAAGAAACATTTTTAAAATATTTTTTTTTTATGTTGCTGTCTCCAGTACCCTTAGGGTCTACAACATCCAAATGCAGTATGTCGCAGGGAGGCAGACACCTCTTCCACCAAGATGCCCAAGACTCCCACAGGCCTGCTGCCACTCGCTGCCTCTCATCCAGCTCCCGAAGCTGACGCAAGCTGAGCAAGGTAAGAGAACGTCCTAACTCCAGAGCTAAAACCCACTGAAGCAGCATGAACACATTTCGTGCCTCAAAACGTTAACTGTATTATACCCCTCACTGTTAGTGCTCACAAGTCATACTGGCTAAGTTCTAGGAAAAGAAGTAAAACAGAAATGACAGTTTACTATGTTCTTCAGTTTGACAGAACAGCAGTTCCACAGAGCACTCCTGGTTTTCCTCATTTTCAGCAGGTGTTTTCAAGTTTTTAATTCTGACCCCTGGTTTTAACCACGAGAGGCTACACACCAAAACAGGCATTTCTTCTCAGGGCCGTGGATCGAATGGCAAAGTGCATGCCTGATGGCTGGAGGATCAATGGGGGCCTACAAGGAAGCTGGGGAGGGACTTTTTACAAGGGCAGGTAGTGATAGAACAAGGAGAAATGGCTTCAAACTGGAAGAGGGAAGATTTAATTAGATATTAGGAAGAAATTATTTCCTGTGAGGGTGGTGAGACCCTGTCCCAGGTTGCCCAGAGAAGCTGTGGATGCTCCTCCCTGGAAGTGTTCAAGGCCAGGTTGGATGAGGCTTTGAGCAACCTGGTCTAGTGGAAGGTGTCCCTGCTGATGGCAGGGGGTTGGAACAGGATGGTCTGTAAGGTCCCTTCCAACCCAAACCATTCTGTGATTCTATGATTCTAATTAACTAGGTTTTTAAAAACAAAGTATTAAATTGAAGTGGTAATTCAATACAGTATCTTAATTCAGTACACACAAATCTCTGCAGTAAACAATCTGATACCACTACCCCTGCTGTAAATAAAGGAGTTGTAAGAAAAAACTCTTTGATTTTGACCTAGATTTTTAAAATTGTTTATAGTAACTAACACTTCTCAATTCTGCACTTTCATGCTGCCAAGTATGTTTGCCTTATAGCAGCAACTACTATAACTCATAGAAACACATTTATGTTTATAAAGCAATACAAATAATGAGAGAACTTGACAATATTATATTTGAATATTAAAACTGGTAGTAAAAATGACATTCAAACACCACTGAGGTGTTCTTTCATGTGCAAGTATATCTTCATATTTATGGTAGTAAAATAAAGCGGCATTTGCTTTCAGGGGTTAATTTGCAACACAAGAGAAAGGGAAAAAGAACAGTCTAATCTCAAAAGAAAATAAATAAGAATCTAAGGAAACTGCCCAGACTGCTGTGAGCACTGAGAGCGCCAAAGCCTGAGCTATGCTTGGCAAGAATGTCTAAGCTTTTAATTTTACTGAGTTCAGGCTTCTGACCTGCATTTCCAATGGAAGCAAAAGAGGTATCCACTCTTCACAAACTCAACAAAAGCAAAATAACTATATTTCAGATCCAAACAAGCAATATTTTAACCAAATGCATATAAACTACAACAATTATTTCTACAGCAGATCCTATGTACTGTTTAGTCTTAAACTGACAAAAAAGCATTAACAGAAGATTGTTAAAAATTACTTAATGGTGTGAAAAGCCTAATAATCCTCGATAAGCAAGTAGGAAGTATTTTAGTTTCCTAATTTCTCATATACTAAGAAATCGTATCTGATCTATGGCAAATAGACCATTTTAACTACTATAGAGAAACTCACGTTTATGATAAGCATTTATTTTTTCAGTCACTGAGGATCAGAAAAATCAATAGCTATATATGCTTTCAGTTTGAGGAATAACTGAAGATGACAAAGCTGACACTGCAGGTGAAGATAAGACTACTAAGACTCTACAAGACTAACAAGCAAGTTGGCTAAATGAGTTTCAGTACAGCTCAGGAGGGAAGAAGCCTCTGAGTCTCTGCTGTGAACCTTAAAACCAGCAAGATGCTCTTTCTGCATATATGCACAACTATTTAAACTCTGAGCATCTCATTTTCAGTTCTTCAATAATGTTTTAAATACCCAAATATTATAGCTAAAATACACTTTCATTAACATATTATTCAAGGCCTATGGACAAGATTTAATGTGCAGAATACCACAGCAATCATTCTGAAGGTGAATGTCAGACTTTTTTCAAGTATTCATAGCTGCAAGTCAGTTCCACTGGTAGAAAGCACAGCATTTTTCCATTTCTTGTTTCAGGCATAAACAAGAATTTGACTGAATTGGCAAAATAAGTAACTTCTGTAATGCAGCTGTCAGGCTTCACAGTTTCAAGCAAAAATACAGCATGTGGGTGACTTACAAAGGGAACACAAGAACCCCATTTAAGATTTTTGTCATTTCAGATGCAGCACAGGCTCTGCAAAAAGAGGCTTCACCTCTCTCTGTGCTGCTCCTCTCCAGCACGAAGAGAGGAAAGAGAAGCCAACAGCAGGACCAGCAAAAGGTAAGTGCGAGCACTGGCTCAAGCCTCCGTATCCTTTCCCACTCCTGTTGGTAAAGCCTTCCCAGCAGCTTTTCCAAGGTTTCCCACAGACATAAGTATTGGTTTTGTTTTGGTTTCAGGTTTGTTTTTTAGGGGTTTTTTTGATCAGTTTTCCTACCTAGCAGGCCCAGACATGATCCTATCTAATTCACAACCCACAAGGAAATTTCTGGGCAGATTTGTGCAAACACAATGTTAAGTTTGTTGACACAAACTCACAAGTTAAAGACTGCTGTTTCCACATTAGTTCCAAATAAGCAAAGTAGAATTAAATGAGGCTTTGGAAAATTTTACAATGGTGTAAAAAAAGCAAGACTCATTGAAGGTGTTTTGAAACAAGAAGATGGAGGTGGCAGTCCTCTGTTCACAAAACAGGAAAACTCTTAATGCACCAGCCTCAAAATTGTTACCTTTGAGGATCAGGTCATGAACCTAACTCTACAGCTTTCCTAGCAAATGGAACTATTTCTAAACAACTTAAGTTTTAATTATTAAAAGTAATATGATTGTATGTACTTGTATGTACATGGTATATTTCTATAATTTTGTATAATTTAAAACAGTAGAATTGCAGAAGAGAAGTAAGGAGTCATTCTGAGAGATCATGCTGAAGGACATTTTCAGTGCTAAGAGGGGCATTATTTTCAGTGAGAGTTGGAACTGTATTAAGTTTCATATTACGAATATCGATATTCCTGTGTTTTGCATGTCACCCAGAGCTAAGGGAGACAAGAGGAAAACCACCTGGCAGAAATAAGCTTGTAGAGCGTGCATCTTAGGGTGCCATCATAAGTACATACTCCATGATTCAACTGAAGTTTCATAAATGTAAATACTAAATAATAATGTGAAAAAGGACACCCTACTCCATGCAGGCAAGATTTATATTTTTCAATGCTGCAAATGCAGCCAACAAATGAAACTAATTGTGTTTGTTATAAATGACTAATTTAGTCAGAAAGCAGAAAAGTACGTTGTCTCTCCTCTACGGTGGTAAGTAGTCTCCATGACATTCCCTTAGCAGTCTAACAACTCTTGCTCACAAAAAATGAGTAGCAGGTTGACCATGGATCTGATATATGATTTAAAGAACTGACTTTTCCACACATCCACACAGGTCATCCCACCCAACCCCTCAGCACAAGGTTATGACTAAATTACACAACTTCACTTTCACTGAAGTGGCAAAACTTTCATTTCCACCTGTACTGCCAACTCATACATTTTGTCCAAATTTCAATCCAAATGTCATCTGCTCTCTTCGAAAGTTCCTGGTGTCTTTTTGTGTCCTTTCCTGCCGCTGAGTATTTTCCAGGAACAACACAGAAGTAATATTATCGCCTAAAGGTTACTTTATCCAAGCAAAACATCTGGTCTTAAGAGGAATAAAATGGGGGGTTTTTATTCTAAAAACTATCATTCCCTCTGCTCTGCAGCTTTCTATTCATCAACTCATTTGCTTCATTCTAGTGATTGATGAATGGTGTCTTCAGATTTGCTTCTTGAGTAATGGTAATTGGACTAGCCAATTTCATAAAATAACTCTAAAGAAAGAGACAGAACTTCAGAAGCTGAACTGTTCTGCTTTTATGGTTTGAGGTAAGTTATTTTTTGACAAGTAGGAGAGTGACCATTACCAATATTAACTCTTCAATGCCAGGAAGAGTTCACGTACGTAATTCAGTATTAAATTAAATATTTAAAAGTTACTACTTGCTAAACGAAAATTATCTTGCAAATTCTTCTTTGAGCTGCTACTTCAGTCTCATTACTTAGATGGCAATGATAATTAAACAGTGATAATTAACTGTTTATTTTTAAAGATTCTTATGAATCAGACAAAAAATATTTATTAGGTTACTATCAGCAATCACAGAGGCAAAGAAGATGTGACTCCAAACACTTCTGCTAACCACATACTGCTGCTTCTAGTATGTTTTCCTTGCTGATTTTCAGATGTATGTAATTCACAGTTGTCAAACAATTATAGGAAATTCTCATTCTGAATGCTACATCAATGCCTTTCTTCCCCCTTAACTGTTCTTTAATTATTCATAAGTTACAAGCACTTAGAAAATAACAGTGAACTATAAATATTTAATACAAGATGCCTGTAACAGAAAAACATGAGAGAGACTACAAAAATCAAACAGTTTAAAATATTTGTTTATCCTAAGCCAACAAACAATAAGGCATATGCTCTTTAGATTTTAAATTTATATAAATGTTAATAGCTTTGACAAACCAAACCGAATAAGTCATCTGTTATGCTTTACCAAACCACTACAATTAAGCAAATAAAAATTACCAGGCATAGCAGTTTTCTCCAAACTTTTACTATTTAAAGGAGTCTATTTTGATAATTTGCTACAAGTTTACCTTCTGTGGAATGCTGAACAAGCATCACTACGGGACATTACCTAAGACAATTTCTGAAACCCCATCTACAACAGCATCTTAGCAAGCAGCTGATGATCGTAACACAAATTCTCAATACAGATTAGAATTCTAGCACCTGGGATGGTAAGAAAATATGCAAGAATTTCAAATATTTTAAAGTTTACAACTCTTCTAGATGTGGAGGAAGGCTACAGATCCAGTATACACTCAAACTTCAGTATAATATGGCAGGTAAAAATAACCCTACTTTTAATTTTCAGAGCTCTCTGTATTTAACACTCGGTATGGGCAATAATAAGAACACAGTAATACTGTAATTGTGTTCTGTGGAGGAGAAGGTAATTACCAGGAAAACAGGACTTTTTTTTTTTTTTTAAGTCACTAAGACATACTAGGGAAATATCACTCTTTCATTGAAATATTCATGTACCGTATCTCAATATAGTGTATGCAGCTTTCTGAATATATGTCACAAATACTCAAAAAGTCACATTGTAGAGCACAAAAATTAACTGAAACAACATACAAAAACTAAAATCACAGAACTGAAACAATTTTCTCATCCATTTACTTCAAATTGAATTACAATCTGCTCATTCTGAAATCACAGTAACCACTTTTGTACATAAAGTATACACAGATAGTGTAATCAGTATGTGGTGAAGAGTATATTTAGATTATATTTGAAAGTTTTCCTGTAGCATGGACAGTAACAAAGAAAATCCCAGCTGTAAATGGACACTCTTATACCTGCAAATGCATCTTTTCATTGCCTAGCTTACTCCTCTCAGTAGTTGAATTACGCCAGCAAAAGAAGCCTGCTGTTAGAATCTATGTAGTCCCTAAAAATAGAGCTGCCCCTCATGTCACCTACAGCAATAAATCTAGTCAAAAGAAGACAAGCCTTCAGTACTAATACTTACATTTGAACCCTGAGAATAAAGGCAAGCATTCTACTGCTAAAATAAAAACCCAAAGGAACTATGTTTTGTTTATTAAATGACTCTCAGAATATTTTAACAACTACGCAGACTATGGTGGGTTGGGGGGGTGGTGGGGAAGGGGGCGTTTTTGGTAGTGGGGGAAAGGGTACCTTGTGAGAAGCTTTGAGGGGCTTCCCCTGGCTCCAGGGAGTACCTCACCCCTGCCCCAGCCCAGGCTGAGCCAATGAGCACTAGAGAAACACCTCTGTGAATCCACATTGGTGAGGGGAAGGACTGTCTTGAAAAGAAGAAGGTGGAGAGAACCTGGAGGAGAGGCCATTGACCTGAACAAAAGATGACCATCGGCCTAAACAAAGGGAGATTGTTGCCAGGAGGAAGGAGGAGAAGGGGGAGGACAGAGAACCTCAGACAGCCAGTTCAACCACATGCAGTAGGAGAAGACAGAAGAGGTCCCTGCAGCCCATGGAGGTTCAATGGCGGAACAGTTACCCACATGTAGGCCATGGAGGACTCCACGCTGGAGCAGAAAAGCTGAGCCTGAGGGCAAGTGTGACTGAATTGAGACCCCAGAGATGCTCATCACCAGAGCGGGGATGGATCCACCAGAGCTGGTGGGGAAGAGGTGCACTGGACTGGAGACCCACCTGCAGCCCATGGATGTCCCCATGCCAGAGCTAGGAGCTGAGCCCGAAGAGGTCCATGACTCCATGGGAAGCTTGCATTGAAACATCGTGTTCCTGGACTTTCACGCCAGGAAAAGCAGCAGAGGTGAACTGACTGAACCCCCATTCCCTGTCCCCTGTGCTGCTGGGGGGAGAAGGCAGAGACAACTGGAGCAAAGTGATTTGAGTCCGGGAAGAAGGGAGGGGTGGGGGGAGGTGTTGTAAGATGTGGTTGTTATGTCTCACTGTGTGACTCACATGATTGGTAATGAATTAAATTGATTTTTCTTCACCAACTGGAGTCTGTTTTGCCCATGACCATAACTGGTGAGTGAGCCGTCCCTGTCCTTCATTCCTAATCCTGTGTCCCCTTTGTTGTGATTCCCTTCCCATCTCACCAGGTAAGGGGGGTGAGTGCAGGACTGCATGGTCCCACTGTGGGTCAAACCACCACACAGACTAAAACAGTAAATCTTCTGACTTCTTACAAAACCGAGGAGATTATTAGATTAGAAACCAATGAAAAGTACTAACATTAAAATTCACAACTCCTGCTTTTTTGTGTTAAAAGCAGACTGTACTTTACCTGGATTTCCACACATTTAGGTAAATTCATGCTGCAACAACACTTGCCCTGTTGGGACTCAACAGAACTTAAGTCTGAAATGACAGAGGAGCCAAAGGGAAGCGTAAAAACTGAGAGGAAGCAGATGCTCCATTAGTGGAATTCTGCTTTACAAGATTTAGATTTCTGTACTCAGACAGAATAGAAAAAATACATGTAAAGGAAAATAATTTGCTGAATTAATTCGATGGAATGGTTAATTGAAAAGTTAACAATATTATTTGAATACTGCATCTTGCATATTTATACATTTGAATACTGAATTAAGTATCTATTATCCACGTTGAATTCTGAACTAAAAATAGTCATATTATAATTGAAAATGCTATAAATCAACCAATTATCTGAGGTACAAAGTTAACTGAACACAGGAAAAACATTCCAGCAATAGTAACAGAACTGCCTATTCATATCTGTATTAACTTGTTGCTGCCTAATTTTTCTGTATCATGGGATTTTAACTGTCAGTTTAGAAAAAAAAGAACAAACAGTAAGTGGTAAAACTATTTCACTGATGTTTGGTAACGTCTCATTCAATATATGTTGAAACCTTATTTTAGTAACTTGCTCTATGCTGCAACTCAATTTCAATAACATACCAAAGTATAAGTTAGCTACTTGAACTTGTAACAATAGGAAACAAACTAACTTTACAATAGAAAAGTGAACCAATTTTACAAATTTGCAAAATCAACAACAATTTGGTCCCAGCCTATTGCACTGGACTATTTACTTAAACATTTTTTAAGGACAGTTCCAGTTCTATACATTACATTGTAAAGGACTCATTTTGGGCTCAGTAATTTATTATAAATACCCTTCAGCTCAACCTTCAGAAGCATCTGTTAAATGGTCTACACTCAAATACAGCAGAAATAACCCAGTTAACGTAGAACCTTTTACTCTTTTCCTTACCACAGTATTTCCACACTCTCACAATGGCATTTAGTTACAGTAAAAGCTATTTCTTAAAAGCAAGATAGAGATTTATGAGAAGGAAATCATGGCAGAGTAAGCTTCATGATGATAAAAGTGATTGAGATAGAAGCAGGCTGTTTCCAGGGCTACCAATGAACCATATATTATGTTTTAGATGGTTTCCTAGGAAAATAATCCTAGGGATCATATTGTCTATCTGTGTCTCTATATATCCCCCCCCAACATTAGAATTTATTTCTTGATTTCAACTAAAACTGACAAAAGAGGAGATCTAAAGACGATTAGGCTTCATAAGTTTCCCAAAGCCAGGAAGACAGAAAGAATCAGAAGAATTTAGATTATTAAAAAAAGCACAGATCAAGAGTTCAGATCTCCTTGGATCCCCAAGTCAACCAAGATGCCACAGTCCTACTGGAAATCACGTCATTAACCTTGTGGCAGACACAACCGAGTCCAAAGCAGAGAAAAGACCCTGCCACTTTCCACAATGTCCTGTCTCCCATAGGCAAGCAAAATTTTTCTCCTCCATTTTTTTCATAATAGCTTCACATAAATGAGACAGATCTACAACGCCCAGATCTAAATATGGGAACTACCTCTCTTCACTGCCTTTCACTCAGATTTTCTCTGCAGACATTACAGCACTGCAAAGAACTCCCAAGGGCTCAATAAGAAAAACAGAAGCTCGTTGTACAACATTATCAACCAAACCCTGGTGTAGAGTACCTCCCTCTTTGAAGACAACACTCTCTGCTACTACAGAGGCTAAGATTCCTCATCTCCTCTAGGTGAGGAACCACAGAGAGGCTTATCTCATCTGAGTGCAGCCTGCTCTCTTCCCACGGGAGATAACGGCGTTTTGAGAGAGAACAGTAAAGGTTTCAGAACAGACTTTAACCTGCATCACACTCCCTACTCTGGTAAACAGGTGTTTCTTTCAATGCAGGTAACTCATGTGTTCCCTGAAGTGCTTCATACCAGCACTGTACTATTCACCCTCTTTTTCTATCAAGACAGCTGTAATTTGCATCTAAACAAACCCACTCATCCCACCAGCCTTAGCAGGTACTGATGTGGTGGATACACTCAAAGGAGTCACGAAACTTCCTTTTATGAAGACAGAGTTTATCTATATTAGAATGTCTAAATTAAACTACAAGATCTCAGAAACGAGTTGTGTTAACACATTACAGATTACCCTAATCTCAATTGATTTATTTTCTTAGAGGAGATCAAAGCTTCATAAGAGATCAAGCAAGTATTCTTCTGTAGATATGGCTACAAAGGGGCCTCAAGCTTTGTGTTAAACTAATACCAAAAGCCTCAGGTGTGTCAGGTTTGATCTGGATTTGTCTTGGCTGGCCCGCAGCTTTGTTTTAGCTTGCCTAGTTGTACCAGCAATGATCTAATGACCAGGTGATTATTACCTGCTTTGTTTTAAGTCAACTGTGCAATGTAACACTATATATTTTTGTAGTTAACAGACAGTAACAAGGAGTAGAGGTCCTGCATACAATGGACAGTCTATGGCCCTAGGATAAAAACAAAGCACAGAGCACATGGCATGTGGCTGGGAAGACAGCAAGGACCTTGAAAGTATATGCAGAGGGTGATACTGGACACCCAAAGGATTCAACTGTCCAAAGGAATGCAATCTTGGAAAGTGGGTAAGAGCAGTTATAGGGCAAAAAAGAACAAGTATGAACATATGTAGAAAACTTGAAATTATGAGGTAAGAGCAAGATGTTGAACGTGTTAAAAAACACATTAAAATGACCCCAAGAAGATCGCAGGGTGGGGAAAAAACAAAAAGAACCAAAACACAAACAACATCCTATTCTTCTTGAAAAAAGACAGCCTGCTGACAGGACAACTCAAGGCTGACAATAACTTGCCTTGACACTTGGCTTCACCACCAAAATGACCTGTCACTTGGCCTTGCTGAACCTCATACAATTGGCCTCAGCCCATCGATCCAGCCTGTCCAGATCGCTCTATAGAGCCTCCGTATCCTCAAGATCAACACTCCTACCCAACTTGGTGTTGTCTGCAAACTTACTGTGGGTGTACCTGATCCCCTTGTCCAGATCACTGACAGACATATTAAACAGAACTGGCCCCAATACTGAGCCCTGGGGATCAACACTTGAGACCAGTCACCAACTGGATTTAGCTCCATGCACCCTCTTTGGGCCTCGACAATGATTAGTTGATTCACACATCTTTCTGTGTTCTGTACATTAGAGAGAAAAGACAGCATTTGAGTACACAGCCTACCCAGTGGTTAATGAGAAAGCGCAGAAACAGTGCTGAAAATCCTTCAAAACAGTACTACACATACCACAGTCCACTGTTCAGCTTCATAATGTTGATTATAAACCTCATGATACTATCTTCTATGCTGTTCATTTATGATTTACAGTCCATGGTTTTCTCTGAGTTTGTGGATCATTTCTAAGCGGTACATGAAGCTAACTCAAAGCACGAGTGCTATTAGACACTTTCCCTCTTACAACATTACTAAATAATTCTTGGGGTTTATAAACTAGACAAGACTAAAAGGCGCTGAAAAAATCCAACATAACTCAAAAAGATAATGAAATGTCATTATTACACAGTCCCAAACTTTCTGCAGCAGATATTGATTTTTGGAACTCAACTTTCAGTTGCTTCCACCAACCCTTCTCAGTGATCTATTTTCCTGACCACTAGCAAAAATTAGTTACTGCTTTAAGCAGGTGCTGGAAGTCAGGCACCCCAAAATGAACAGTCAAACATCATCATTAGTTCCTATATTAAAGTGAGTATCTTCAACCTCAAGGAAATCTTACAGGACTGCAATCCTTGTTTAGATCCTAACTAATTAATCACACAGAATCACAGATGTCAGGGATTGGAAGGGACCTCAAAAGATCAAACAGTTGTTGTAGCAGTATAATAACACCAATATTATACTTCAAGATGTATGAAAATGTGCAAAATTTTCTATTTCATTCAGCTGTGTACCACACTTGCTGTGAATGTATCACAGCTACAGAATTACGGTTCTAGTTTTGTTTCCATATGCTAGATTGAAAAAGTGTTATGCAGAGAAAATAGATACATTTTATAGATACATCCAAGTATATTATTCACTGATTTATAAAACATTGGCAGCTAAAAATAAATGTTTACACAGGCAACTTTCCTACAACTCTATGCTGTATGGTAATGGTAACAGGACTGCAATTCTGCTTGAGATTAAAAGTAGATTACTATATCCAAAACCAGACCCCAGGTACATACCCAACTTCATGAATAGCAAGTGTGGCTTACACATCCTTTTGTTATGGACACAACTGAACTTAACAACAAACACACGAGAAAGACAAGACGCCTCGAGAGAAACTGACATACTTTCCACAGCTCTAAATCCTGCAGCGTGTGGAAAAGTCATAAAAACAAAAAACTGGATGGCAGTGAGTGCTGATGGTGAGACTGCACACACATCTGTCCTCGTCTGGTTCCAGAAACACAGGGAACAGCTGAACCTGAAGGGTAAACAACAGTAAATCTTTTGGATGTTTTTCATCCAAAGGCTTTCCCAAGTTTCAGGAAAATGTTTCAAATTCAGACTGCAACTCTGACTCACTGAGTGAAATTAACTTGTTTTAATAGACTTTAAATGTTACATGAGGTACAAAGTCTGAGGAAAATGGACAGGCTCATTTGCTATCATCAGATAAAGAGTGATAAAGAATACAAAGAAGATAAAGATAAGATTAAGGTCCAGGACCATAAAAGACAAGGGACTCAGTCATGTAGTCTTTACCTCCCAGTCAGCTCCCTAGCATGTAGTACCCCAGATGAGCAGTACTTTAACTATTTTTTCTCTGGTTATTTGTATGTTGCCAGAGCAGGTCACTATTTATAGAATCCATGACCTTCTGAAGCTTGCCTCATATGGTCATAACATTTACCTGGTAATCTTTTTTTGTTGTTGTTTCAAGACAGTATATTTAGATAAATGACTTCTGTAACTAGTTTAAGGAATATCACTTTGATTCCGTTCAAAGAATAAATTGGCATTTCTTTCAGGAATAGACGACTCACTTTACAAAATACACAACCATAGCAATTGTATATGCCTCACACCTTTTGATATCAGGAGTGGTCAACGTGGATTCACTAAGGGGAAAATCAGGCTTGGCCAGTCTGGTAGCCTTCTATGAGGTCATCACCAGCTGAGTAGATGAGGGGAGACCAGTGAATATTGTCTACCCTCATTTCAGTGAGGCTTTTGATACTGTCTCCCACAACATCCTTGTAGCAAAGCTTGGAAGCTATGCGATAGATGAGTGGACGGTGATGTGGATCGAGAACTGGCTGCCTGGCAGAGCTCAGAAGGTTGTGATCAGTGGTGCAGAATCTTGCTGGAGGCCTGTAACTAGTGATGTCCCTTGGGGTCGGTGCTGGGTCTGGTCTTGTTTACCATCTTCATCAGTGACCTGGATGTAGGGATAGAGTCTGCCCTCAGCAAGTTTGCTGATGATGCAAAGCTGGGAGGAGTGGCTGACACACCAGGAGGCTGTGCTGCCATTCAGTGAGACCTGGACACGCTGGAGAGTTGGGCAGAAAGGAGCCTGATGAGGTTCAGCAAGAGCAGGTGCAGAGTCCTTCACCTGGGGAGGAATAACCCCAGGCACCAGGACAGGTTGGGGCTGACTTGCTGGAGAGGAGCTCTGAGGAAAAAGAACTAGGTGTGCTGGTGGACAGCAGATGGCCATGAGCTAGCAGTGTGCCCATGTGGCCAGGAAGGCCAGCAGTATCCTGGGGTGCATTAAAAAGAGCGTGGCCAGCAGGTCGAGGGAGGTTCTCCTCCCCATCTACTCTGCCCTGGTGAGGCCACATCTGGAGTACTGTGTCCAGTTCTGGGCTCCCCAGTTCAAGAGAGACAGGGAACTTCTGGAGAGAGTACAGCGGAGGCCACAAAGATGATGAGGGGCCTGGAGCATCTGCCTTACTAGGAGAGGCTGAGAGAGCTGGGACTGTTCAGCCTGGAGAAGAGAAGACTGAGAGGGGATCTCATCAATGTCTGTAAATACCTGAAGTGTGGGGGCCAAATGGTTGGGGCCGGGCTCTTTTCGGTGGTGCCCAGTGACAGGACAAGGGGCAATGGGCAAAAACGGGAACGCTGAAAGTTCCACAGAAACTTAAGGAAAAACTTCTTTCTTCTGAGGTTGACAGCACAGGGACAGGCTGCCCAGAGAGGCTGTGGAGTCTCAATCTCTGGAGATGTTCAAAACCTGCCTGGACGTCTTCCTGTGCAACCTGTTGTAGGGAACCTGCTTTGGCAGGGCGGTTGGACTGGATGATCTCCTGAGGTCCCTTCCAACCCCTACAATTCTGTGATTCTGTGATATTTTAATATATTCTGTTCAATTATATTATTCACCATCCAATAATTATGTCACTGGTATATACATTTCTGATTTTCTTGTTTTAGTGGAATTACAGTAGAATCAGGAAGTCTTCACGACACTGGTCTAAATCCTTGTTTTACTAGGAAAATTCCACTGAGTTATGTTTTGAAACCAAGCTCTACAGCTACTAAATTTAAATAAGCACCACATGTCAAGATTTAAATAAGGTTTCACAAGTCTCACTTTTTCTTTAATGGAATAAACTACATTGCTTTTTACAATTTCTATTTATAAATGGTCATGGAAAACTGTAAAACAAAGGAAAAAAAGCATTTCAGAAGCAAAGCTAACTGAGAGAACAGGCATTCTACAATGCAGGCGATACTACACATCTTCCAACTAAAAGCTAGTGATAATAGAGCTCATTCTTCCTCTGAACCACACAAACAAATGAAAAGTGCCAACATTACTAAGCTGCTTCCTGCTCGGGGTTCACAACTAAGAGAAATGGATAGAAAAAAAGGAAACAAATATTTAAAATTGAGATAATTATTCCTTTATTAGAAGTTATATTTACCAAAACTCTGCTAAACTATCAAACATCCAACAGGTAATACAGGGGAGGAAAATAATTAATTAAATAATTTTAATTTAATAATTTATTTATTAATTCATTGATTTTATTAATGAATTTGACCACTATATAATGTACTTGAACTCTGGAGAATTAAGATATGGAGAGATCTGTTCAGCTGAACCATTGAGTAACTGTTTTCTACTGAAGCTGTTATAAAACAACCACCTACACCAGTATCATTTGTGTCTCCCAGTTAAATATTTTATCCTTTTGCCTTCTTTGTCTAGAGGGCAACAGTCTGAAAGTACCTTGACCCACACCTCTTCCCTTTATGTCACATGAAAGCAGAAGTCATTCTTCTGACTTAAATATAATTCTTACTAAATGAACTTGATACGTTAATTATGTCATTAAGGCAAAAGCAGAAGGCATCATCACATAAAGGCTCATAATTTGAGTGAGAGCTCACCAATATCTTTTTAGGAATTTTCAATCCACATAATTTCAAAGTGTATGCTATCTTAAAGATTTTTCTTATTTTTATATGTGAGTGAGACTGCTACTAAAAGCGCCTTGATACAACTAGTTTTCATAAACATACTTACTCATTATTTTTAGACACTGCATTGGCATGTGCACTTCGGGCCACTTTTTGGGTGTATTTACAGAGGCTCTGGGACATCAGTTACTGGGGCAACCTCTGTGGTCACCATCAGCTACTGTAAATTACAGATGTTTCAAGAGACACCATTTTCATGTTAGAATTGCCTGTGCCACGCATGAATGCAGCCCGCTGCAGCGCATCGAGCCAGTACAGCTGCTGCAGCACTACACGACAGCCCAGGTCCAGAAGGGCGCTTGAGAGAGAATTCCTCTGAACAAAACTGGCAGAGGGGAACACAGGGAGAAAACAATCATTCTCCATCTCAACACACCTGAACACAGCCTGAAGCCACATCCCACACTGCCAGATTCCACAGCTGCTATAATTCTCATTTTCGACCACATCCCTGAGCTTCCCAACTACACACGCTCCTCTCCACTACCTCTTCCTACCTTTTATGGTCCCCTCCCGAGCCCAGCAATGCTCCTACTTACGTGGTGTGAATGCTGACCCTGTCCTTTTGTGCTCCTGCAGGACAGCCAAGAGACAGTGCGTGTTGTAGCTCATTTGAGACGACAGCTGTGCGGACAGGCCAGGCCGTAGGGATGTGCTGCCTGCTCCAAAAGTCACTACCAACGCAGAGAGAGTGGCTGCACTTTCCCCGAGTTACTGTAATGAATGAACTGTCCAAGCCCCCTACCCCTCAGTCTTACTTGGTAGAAATTAGCTAGTGGCACGCAGATGCTGTAACTCACTTCCTCGGGAAACTTGGCTGGAAAATTATCTTCTCATAGAATTATAATCTATTCTAAATACAACTGGGAATCTTTGGATTAAACTCTGTATCAAGGTAATTAGTTTATTATACATTTCATTGTTTTTCAGCTGGTTTTTTTTCCCCCCTCCGGTAAGTAAGGAAGGGAAAACACATTATATGGGAAACATATTCCAACTATCATTTGCCTCCTAAAAAAAAATCCTCTTAAAGGGCTTACTTTAGCATCCTAGAACCTTAAAAATCAAATTATTTTTCCATTGAGCACTCCAGACAGGAAGCACATACAAAAAAATCGATTTCCTGCTGGCTTTATAAAAAACAGGTAATAGTGTTTATACAAGAGAAAAGACTACAGACTTGGAGAAAAGTAAAACTCGGGATGTTTTCTGATTTATCAAAAATATTTTAGTGCTTATACACTAAATCACACTGCCACACAAAGCTTTCAAGTTGTTTACTTCACTACAGCCATTCTTACATCTGAAACTAATTTGCACTATTCTCTGAAAGAATCACAGCTTTATATTTAGTTTAGTTTACAAGCCTTTTGCTAAGATTTTAAATCAGAATTATTGAACAGTATCTCCTCTTTATTATGTCTTGGTTTTGGAAGGAGACTAGCCAAGCAAGCTTGTAGTAGAAAGAAAAAGCTCATGTGTAGCAGATGCCATCAGTTCAGCAGAAAAATCCAGTGGAGTTCTTTTATTTACAAAAACTTTCAACAAAACACATTGAGATGATCAGGAAGAGTTTTGGCATCATTCTCTGAGCTCAGGACTGCAAGCAGAAGAAAGCACAGCTCTGGAACCACTTTCAAAATAGCTGACCCCATGCTTCTTCAGCATGGTAGTAGCAGAGGAAAAACTGATTGTTACACTCCTCAGTAAATTATATTTTTTTAAAAAAAGTTATATTAAAAATTAAAAACTGATATAAAAAAGAGTGAAGACTCTCTTGAACTTTTTTCATTCATTCAAAAAAAGTAATATGCTTTTTAAAAGGGTTTGATTTTGTTTTAAGGGGGGCAAACTGCTTTGGTTTTCTTCCCCCCCCCCCAATATTAAAATAATCTCTTATTAACATCTTATTTATTAGACTTAAAAACACTTCACAGTACAGGTTCAAATTTCCAAAAGAGAAAAGGATCTGTTTTTACAGCGGCAGCGAGCCATGACTCTGAAGCACAGAACACCACGCTCTATGCTCAAGGAACAAAGAGGACAACGAAGCAGTTAAGGATTCTACCTGGGAGGGGAGAGAAACTTCGGCGTTTCTGGGTGCGTACAGACACATACAGAGAAACATGCAAACACAAAAAGGACAGAGGTGGATGGGGAACAGCTGCCTTCCAGTCTCACACAGTTGCTACTTTGAAAAGCAGCACAAGGCACGGCACCCTGCCAAATATCACCCCTGGATTATGTGTCTCCTGTACTACGTACTTGCTTCTCACGACCATTCATGATACAAAGATGACGGCATCAGAATTTATAGAAAGTTTGCATACAGTTTGTCAGGTGTAGTCGTGCCCTGATTTCAGAGCAACAACGGCTTTCAAAATTTAACCAAAACATACTTCAAGCTGATTTTTCAGTACCTGAATTTGTAGAAACGTGGTAGTTGTCCTTCCAATGAAAAATGGTATTTGAACTACAAGGTTCACCCACAACACCCGAGGCCCAAATGATGCAAATAATATTGGAGCACCAGGTAAGCAGGAAAGAAAAAGAATAGCTCGTATTCATTTTGAAAGCTCAGTGAAATATACTGAGAATGAATCAAAAATAAAATTGAACTGTAAAGTTTTATTTAGATTGGTCTCAAGTATTACATTCTCTACATCTTTACATCTGTACAACACATTCTCTACATTTTATAATAATGAAGAGACACAATATTGTTCTTACCACCACACAGGTATAAGTCAGAAAACATTTCCAGGCATTTCCTCACTTCTAAATAAACAGCCAAGTGATCATGGCTACAGACTGGGAAGAGAAACTGCTTTGTTGTTGCATAAAGTGTCATTCCCAACATTCTCTAAGTTTTGAAAGTGTCCCTCAAGAGTGCTAGCCCTTCACATTTCAACAGGACTATCTGCAGATACATTCAGGTACTATAAAGCAAGTATCAGATTACTCCCAAAGGAATGTCCTATACTTTTGGAACATTATGAAGGGTGTTAGTTACATATTCTGACTGGGAAGAGGGAGAGGTATTTTGATCACCAACTTCAGAATCACTATTGTTTTCTAACATCCTCCAGAAGTGTTTGCATTTAGAAAGCCACAGCATATACACAAGTGACTGATCTGGAACTTCTGCAATATAGATTATTTTTTAATTCTGTATGTCAACTTGGTTAACACACAAGTCTATGTTTAACCTGAAATAACTTTGTAGAAAGAGGCAAAAAAGAAAAATCAGTGATGATTAAAAATAAGCTTATCCAGTTCACATCAAACAGACAATGACAAAACTATTTGATTTGAAGATCAAGTCTGCTCTGCAACTCTCTTTCCAACTGACTCTAATCCTGTAAAGTCAACATCCACAAGTAACGATAAACTACAGAGGACTACGAAAGGGTTCCTTTCATAAGAATATGGGAAAACAATTATCAGTTACAAGGCAAATAATAAAGGTACCACTTATAATCAAATATATTACCACATTTTTAGATATAAATCAAGCCTAATGATCTATTCCTCTTTTGTTGTTGTATATATTATTTCTTTGCTAAGCGCTAGCAATTTGCAAAACAAAACCCTACCTGAGGTCTTCTAGGAGTTACTGCAAAGCACATAAAGATATTTTATTACAAAATTCCAAGCAAAAACTGAAGTTTAAAAAAATTGGTTTTTAAAAAAAAACAAACAAACAAACAAAAAAAAACCAAACTGTAACAATTTTTTAATAAGAACTTTTGGTTCCAAAATTGATGACATTTCTACTTCACCCTGTCTCTAATTCCACCAACAGAAACTATTTCTTTGTTTAACCACTCTCTAATTACTAGCTGCAGAATAGCATTCAGATTCTCCTTGTTAAAATCTGCTTTCAAATCAAATGTTAAAATCAAGTATTCTGTATTTTCAGTGCATTGCAACTAAACAGAATTGACTCAACAGCCTTAAAATTACACTAGAACTAGCTTGTTCTGGCCATTTTTAGAATTTAACTCATGATCCTTTTGTTCACAGTCTCCATGGTCTTCCTCATATAACTTTGTAGGAAATACACCTTAACATACATGAGTTTTATTTCATGGGTGGTTGTTTTTTTTTTCCTTCAGACACTACAAAAATCTTCATAGTAAAGAAATATACATCTCAAAAAACAATAATCGTGACAGAAGCCAAAACTATTCACCACTTCCTGAATATAATACTGTCTGATTCGTAAAATTCTACCATTCTGTACTTTCTAATACGGTAAACCTACTGCTCCTAGGCAACTAAGAGGACAAGAAAGAGTGAAAACAATTTTTTTATTAATTCAGTGGTAAGTTAGAAAGCAAGTTCTTTCGTTAACAGCAAAAATTTGTTTCTTCCTCTGCTAATGCTACTTTAGCTTACCAGAAAGATTACCATCCATTTTGCAAAAATTAGCTAGTGTTTTTCATTTAAAAGTATTTGCCAAGTCCTCAACCACAAGAGCCTCTAACTACCACTCATAAGGCCATTAATTGTACCAGAAACATTAATTAATCAACCACTGCAATAAAAAGTTTTTAAAAAAAAAAGCTCTCAGAACATGTATTTTAATTTTACAGCCTTTACAAAACAGTCTTACTAAAATTAGCTTGGAAAAGCACTGAGCCAAAAAGAGTTTAAGCACAGTTTATTCTCTTTCCTGTTGTAGCTGTTTTAAGATTAGATTGAAAAGCTGGGTCTCTTTAGCTTGGAGGAGACTGAGGGGTGACCTCATTAATGTTTATAAATATGTAAAGGCCGAATGTCAGGAGGATGGAGCCAGACTCTTCTCAGTGATGTCCAGTGATAGGACAAGGGGTAATGGGTGTAAGCTGGAACACAGGAGGTTCCACTTAAACTTGAGAAGAAACTTCTTTACTGTGAGGGTGACAGAGCACTGGAACAGGCTGCCCAGGGAGGTTGTGGAGTCTCCTTCTCTGGAGACATTCAAGACCCGCCTGGACGCCTTCCTGTGTGATCTCATTTAGGTGTTCCTGCTCCAGTAGGAAGATTGGACTGGATGATCTTTCGAGTATGCTCTATCCTGAACTTCAGCTTTTTTAGACAGCAAAACTGTGACTGCTGATTTGCCAAACTCCTACAAAGCAATTTTGGTCACTGTCTCACCTTTAGACCCAAGAGATTGAATTTCCAATTTTATGTTCTCCAAAACAGTAAAGTTGCATTCAGGGAGCAAAAATCTGTGGTTTGACTGAGAAACTGTTGCATTAACACTCTGACTTCCAAGTGCCAGGGTTCTTTTGCTGTAGACAAGTGCCCAGACATTCTACCCAAGGTGATTTTAAATAGTCTACCGCTACTGATAAACAGCCTACAGCTGGATTTAGGATCTTACGGTCTCGGTATACACAGTTAATCCACTCTGAAACTTGAGTGCTTGCAGCAGATGGTAATCAGAAATTTCCCATCAGCCCCCAAATATCCTCATAGTGTATCATCCTATAAATAAAGCATATCCCATTCCCCTTTGGCTGTAGAACTGATTATGGAATATCAGAAGTTTCTCTAGAGAAGAAAGATACTATGCTGCACTGGCTTACATCTTGTATTTTTGGAGTGGAGTATTTTTATGACAAAGTAGTTAATGCAGTTTTGAAAAATGCTGGACTCATTTGAAAGCTTATGCAATTGCAATTTTACAGCAGAATTTCTAATTTACAAATGCAGTTCTAAAAGTATGTTTTGTCTTACCACTTCTATTATGGGCATATTTTGAGTTTTAAAGAATTGTAGTCAGCTAAGAATGAAAATACTGAAAACTAATGACCTGACTTGGTTTGCAGACTATGCATTTAAGATCTAGTGCTAGATCAAGGCCAAAAATGGTACATCTGAGGTCTGATCACTGTGAATAGGTAATGAGATATATTAAAACTAATTACATGTTCTGGTTTGTTTCCAGATATCTTCAAGAAGAAATCAAAATGACTCCCTTAAGAAATAATCAAGCATTATTACTTCTGACTTTAATCTTGGGTGGGGGCAAGGGCGGGTAGAGATGACTCCAAACAATAGATTCTTGTCAGCTACTAACAGTCATTATATTGACTATAGCTTTTACATGTTTTATACTAATTTCTACCTATTCCTGTGCACTTATGAATGTATAGAACCCTCTTAAATGTTCAGTACTTCTAAAAAAGAAAACCTTAAGCCAAAACTCGCATCACAACACTATGAAATGCTCTCTCAACTTCACTCTCCAAAAAGTAACATTTATTTCTTCCCTTTAAAATTAATTTGCAAATGAGGACATCATGTTCTGAAAATCTAGGGGAAAGTTATTTTTAATTACTTACTGAATGTGGCAAAGTCAACAGCCATCATTACCTCTTCTGGCAACAAGCTGCAAGTTCCAGGATTTCCTCAGCTGTAGGGCCAAAAAGGTACTTCATTTTTGTCTACTCATATATGAGGTCATAAAACCTTACCAACTAAGAAAAACATTGGCATCAAGATTTCCTGTTGACCAGGAACCTTATTTATTGAAACGTAAAAAAAATGCAGACTCATCTTTCAGTATATGTTTACATCTGCAAAAAATTTCCTCACACAACCCAGTCCAAAAGGATTTGATTGTTGCAGCAGAATGCAACACCTATCAATACTCTATAATCACAAGAAATATTCCAGAATATTTCCAAAAGACTTTAGAACCAAGTGAACCTTAATTCGACACTTCCATGCATTTTTTATAGTAATTTTTATAACACTTGCACTGGAAATTAATTTAAACAACCTTTTTCAGAGATCTCTTCTCTCAACCCATACTTGTCCACATCAAATGTCAACCGGTTTAGCTATTCTGAAACTTCCAACTGCATCAACAGCAAACACAGTCAAGTTCCTAGATAAACATAAGTAATAATGCTTATTAAGTAATCAGTAGTTCTGTGATAGTTTCACTGGGCTAGCCCTTGGCCAGCAGCCAACACAGCTGATCACCCACTTCCGCGCCACCCCCAGGGGATAGGGGAGAGGATTGGGGGCAAGGATTAGGAGGCTTGGAGGTTGAGATAAGAACAGTTTAATAATAGAAATAAATGAAAACTTAAAATAATACTAATATTATAAACCAGAGTGATAATGATAACAGTAACAAAATATGCCAATGAGTGATACCCAGTGCAACTGCTCACCACCCACTGACCAAGCCCGGCCTGTTCCCAGAAAAAGATCCTGGAGGAGCGACAACCCCAAACTGAAACCGCAATCCTGGAAGAGCGAGAGCCCGAGCGAAAGCCAGAGAGAGCAAGAGAGGAAGAGCCACTCACTAATATACTGGACACGACGTGATATGATATGGAATATCCCATTGGCATATCCAAACACCAGTTTAGTTTATTAATTTAAATATTCCTCATTCCCTTAGAACTTGCACTTGTAGACTGACAAAGCATGAAGACCTTCACTTCCAATGACAAAAGTGCAAACACTGGTGTGTTATCAGTGCTTCTCTCGTAACAAATCCCAGGCTGAAAGCAAAACACAGCACTATTCTAGCTACTGAAAAGAAACCAGCTCTGTTCCAGCGAAAAACCAGGACAAGCTCACAGATTCCACTTTCAGTATTACACTACCTGCCTATACTGACATGAGGGCAGCAGCCACAATCAATGCATGAAAACAATTACAACCTTTTTTCCTAGATATAGATCCTAATGATGTGACAGACAAAAAAGAATTCACTATCAAAGGGTATGCAAGTCTTTTAGATATTTGGGCAACTCTGGCAATTTTCAGTGCCAAACATGGAACTGCTTTGGTCAGAAGAAGAAATTATTTCCTGAGACTACTGCCAAACAAACAAAATAATCCTTGTGCTTCTTAGCAGAGCAGCGAGGAATGTGCCTGAACCCCACATTTTAGTCAGAACCTATCACAAGATGGTGTAAATGGTTAGATGTATCCTGATACACCTTAAAACGTTAACACCAGTTTAAAAATAATTTTCATGTTCTAAGCTATTTAAGTATCCGTATTGATTCGGAAGTTTTCTGTCACAGACCTTAATAGCAATAGGCAACATTGATTTACATTCATTCACTTACACTTGAGAACTTGAAGGTCAATTTCCGACACACTTGTCTGTCATTACACTGTATGTTACCTTGTCAAATTTACATCCTTGTTACTAATAGCTCGTAATATATAACCCTAGAACTCTCCATTTACAAGGTCCCCAGTGAAGGAGGATATTCTATATTAATACCAGGAGTAACTTTCAAAACACTGGCTTATCCATTATACAGTTTAATAAGTCAGAGTATTTTCAAATCGTATCTGCAGTTTTGTTTTAATTACATATACATAGAAAAAAAAAAAACAAAAAATCCCCTGAAATGTCAATAGGGCCAATATAAATATTTTTTAAGCTTTACTAACTTATAAAATCTCAATAGTATATTTACATAAACATATTAAAAAACCAAGCTGCTAACGTTAGTGCCGCATTCTGTGCCTGTCATTATTTACAAATGGTACAAGCTGCTGCTTTGTAATTAACTAGTTTCTGTTAGTTACATACATTTCTAGCCGATGTGCTATAAAATCTAAGCAAATACTAACAGTTACTGCAAGCATACTGAGTACAGAATTATCTCAGCAAATTTATTCTGCTCTTGGGTGAGAGATTACAAATGTTTGCACACATTTGGCTAATTCCTGAAGGCCAGCAGTGGGAAGAGACATAACCTTACACTGTCCTCCAAACTTTAAACAGACAGAAGTAGCTGCAAAACTTTGTCAGTTAAACAACTACTCTGGTATCTTGTGACAGGGCCCAGAAGCACATTTAGGGTACACACCTAAACACGGTCATTAGAAACTGCCGGTACCAGAGTTTACAAAAATAAATCAAGAGTCCATAGGTTTTGTTCTGCACTTGATCGACTGTTAAACAGCACGGTTGCAGGCATCATTCAAGATCAGGAGTTTTCTCACACATTAAGCTACCAGATCCTTCAGTATCAAATCAAGTAGAGGTATATTCCCTTTCATTGCAGATAGGGCACAATGGAATGAACTTCCCAGAGAGAATAAAGGTAGTATTCAAAATCAGAGAGGTAAGAGTCCTTGAGGGTATCCCACTGGGAGCGGTAGAACCTCAGGAAGACATAAATCAAATAAAAGGAAAATGATGCATGGAGAAGCGAGGGAAGCAAGAAGGTATTGTAGAACTATAGCAAGTAGCGTGATGAGGGCAACCAGTGCAAAATAAACAGCACTGGTGAAGAAGATAACAAAAGTCAGATTCATTTTCTATGGTTTTGGTTGGTTGGTTGGTTGGTTGTTTTTTTAAGAAATTAAGACTGGATTTTGTGCAAGTTCATCAACATGGGAAAAGCACTTCTGCTTGACCTTAGAGATCATGGAACTGGCAGAAAAGGCAAAGGCAGCCTGAAGAAGTCTTCACAAGGAAAAGAGAGGAAGAAAGGGAGGAAGTGGTGACTTCTCAGCATGTTTCACACGGTAACTAAACTAACCTTTGGGCCACTTTTCACTGAAAAACACAACAGTGGAAACTCAACCTCCACAAACTATCCACACAGAACAGAGACAATGCCCCTTCCCCAGCACACAAGACCCTTGCAAGGCAAATGGACGAGCATTAGAAAGGTGCTGCACGGGCACGTTTATTAACAACAATACAGAAATACTTTCACTTACTACTTGGAATCAGTAGTTCTGAACATGTACATCTTAGCCGAGTAATTCTGCAACTAAAAAATGTATTTTTTACTCTTGTCCAAGGTACATTTCTAACGTGACCAAGAACAGACAATATTAGGGCAGTCACCTGGCTGCCATGGCCTGCTACTGTCTCTATGAGAGTACAAATCATTTTACGAAAGATTCTGAAAATAGTGACTCCATTTCTGTATTTCTGGTACCTTATTTTTTATTAATTATATCCAAGCAACTCAAGAATTACCCATACCTTCAAGTTTAAGTGGTTTTTCTATTATTTTTTACTAACACATGGGTCCTGCCTAAATATTACAAACACTCTGATAAAAGTTCAAATTAAATGGAAAAGTTACATTTTTAATTTCTAGTGTCTTCAAACAATATACTCCTGCAACTGAGCAAGATGGTTTTGCTCATGCCACTTCCTTTGAAATCTAAGTAATAAAACTCATCTGCAATTTTCTTACTGTTTCTGACTCCAAGTCAAGAAAGCAATGCTGGTTCACCTGACCACAAAATCCAGGTAAAAGTCTCCTTCTATTGGTTAAGATTAACAAAGGGAGCAGGGGATCAACCCACCTACTCAAGAGTCACATCTGCAGAGGCAATGCAGAAAAGCATGACAATTATCTCATTATTTATAACAGCAAACACTACCTTTCAGGTCAGGTCTTAATTTGAGAACAGCACGTGCAAAAATTCTCCAACACAACACGGGAAGTTAATTTTTTGCTTTTACTGGTATGACCCTTGCACTATTGTGTTTAACGCTGAGCTATACAACAGCTGCTTACTTCTGCTTTACTGAGTGCAAAGTGCAGTATCAATATGGTCTGTCTTCTTCATTTCAGCACTGCACCAAAAAAAAAAAAATCCAATTGGCTCTTTAACATTCTATGAGATTTCACATGTCCTTTCTACCTTCATCTATTAAACACTGTCTTTTTCTTAAGCTTTAAAACATTTTTTGAAAGCCAAACTATTTTATATTTCAAAGACTAAGAACCTAGTAACAGACAGAAGTACTAGAATCTAACAAAAATATTAAGTTCTGTAAGGTGTCTTATTTCCCCCATCACCATTTCTCAACTTCTAAATGGATGCTAACTGTAACAAAATGGAATGGAAGAAAAAGTATGTTCTTTCCACATTCTATTTAACTTCAAGCTTATATGTTAAATTGCAATGATTAAAGCGTGTAAGACTGCCAAGAAGAAAAAAAAAAACAGATAAAAATAACCACTTCAAACAATTGTTTTAATAGCATAATATCCTTGTTCCAGCATTAACAATTCCAGCACTCTTCTATTCCTAAATCTTAAAACAGAAGCAGTTTCTCACACCTGTTTGAAGATATCAAGTTTATCTTCTTGTGATAACTGGCTGATGTGCTTTAATAGGACTAATAAACTTTCCCTAACAATACACAGACAAAGAAACCCAACGATTTAGCATTTCAGTAACAGCTGACCAAAACTTGTTTGATAGTGGATGCTTGCACAGCAGTCCCTTCTCTGCAACTCATATACAGTGTGAACGAAACACGGCCCGCAGCTCATACTCTGGCCTTCTACCACACTGCAGCTAGAAAGAAAACTGGCCAGAGAATAATTCCAACACTATCTTGGCAGCGCTTCCTCCTGCTTGTAGTATTAATACTGTGCTTCTTTTTAACCTTTCCTCCCTAATGTGTTTCAGAACAGACCATTCACAGATATTTTTGGCAGTGGCAGACTCAGATGCCAAGCTCGGGAATGTATTTTTCCATCAGTAACAGTTCAGTCTACGGCTGCCTGCCCGGCTGTCGGTGTCTCAAGCCTTCTGCTGCCCTGTGTGCTAGCCTCTTCAGCTGCTGCACGCAAGGCTGGCACACTCCACGGCAAACCAGTGGGCAAGTCCTTCTATAGCAAACGGGCTTTCTCTTCAATTCCTCCGTTTGTGTTGTTTAAAACCACAAGCAGAGCCTGAGAAACTAAGGGCTCACACACTGACCTCTGTAAACATACAGGAGTAAAACTAACACTGCCCTGCTTTGCAAAATATTCAAAGAATTATTAGTCAGAGAATGAACAATATCTGTTCACATGACAACCTAAGAGCAATGTAGCTGGCAATATTCTGATGGCTACAGAAAGTAGCAATAGATGTTTGCCAATTTAATTACTGTTAATTTAGCACTTCGTTTACCTCTCATTTAATTAAAAACTATTCATTGCATCTATTTGTGCCAAGGTAGTTAGTTACAGGAAAACACTTCAAGGTTTACATTTTCTGTAAGCATTTAATACTTCACTTTTGAAAACCCTCACACACACTGAGGAACAACTAGGATAATCAAAAATCCTTGATTTTATTTATACAAATATAATAACCTTAAGTTTTACCTATAAGTTATATTAAGCCAACCATCTAAACCAAAATTTTATACAAATAAAAATGCACACGGGCTTTCAACAGCAGTTAGTTTCGGGTCCTGTTCTAAAAACCTACACATGGAAAAACAAGAAGAGGCGATACAAAATCTAGGACCTATTTCTCAAACTAACTCCTGCTAAGCTACTCACCTGTATAATAGAGGAAATAAAGCAGTCTGAACAATGGAACAATAACTGTGGTCATTTCTCTACAGTTTCTGTGTAAGTTTTTACATGAAAGACAAACTTCCTTTCCCCAAATATATGAGCATTGTAGAAGGCAAGCCACAGCACTTCCCCTTTGAATTCAAGAAAATTTTTTGACAGTTCAGGAGCAATTAATTGTTTTAGAATGTTATTATAATATTATCTTATCAGACTTTTTGACCTAGATGTACTAGATCATTCCTAAAAACTGACATACAATTACTGAAATTATAAGGAAGTCTGAAGCACTGGGTAGATAGTGAGATGACAATTAGAACCGATCAAAGTCTCCCCCTGTTACTAAAATTAAACTTGTTACTTTGGAAAACTCATGAAGATATTTCAGCTCTCTGGCACTGAGAGGAGTGAATTGTCACCCTTTTCCAAATGACTAGGGTCTGCCTTTTTTCCTTAAGACTGAAAATGCATGATAGCCGTAAGATTTTTTTATTAACACCACTCTCTTCTCACTGGCAAAATGACAGAGAGAGGCATGTGTGACTGCAGAAGAGAGAGAAACTGGTATTGGCAGCAGCCAGGGAAACTTGAAGACAGAGTAGTGGTAAAGCCAGCCTTGATGGCCTGCATGCTGCTCCAGCTTTGGAATGATTCAATCTCTATCACAGACTGAGCCAAAATTGTTCATTAATGTATGTAATCCTTAAAAAATTAAATACTCTAAAGAGCTGTTAAGCACTTAAAGGCAATCACTTTTCAAAGCCATACTAGCTGTATTTAAGTTTTCTGACCATAAATCTAGCATATTCCCTACATTCATCAATACCAAACCACAAGTGGTTTATTTAAGACATCAGCATACTAAACTGAAATACATACACAGAACAACTCCAAACCATACATACATCTATTTATTTGGGAGAGGTGTGTTACTCTGGGACATGGGAACACCACGGTCTGGCTGGGATGGAGTTAACTTTCTTCACAGCAGCCTGCATGGAACTGTGTTTTGGGTATGTGACTAAAGGGCGTGGATAACACACCAATGTTTGGGCTGCTGCTGGGCAGTGCTTGCACAGTGTTAAGGCTCTTTCTTCCCCCACTCTGGCCCTGCTAGGGTAGACAAGAAGCTGGGAGGGGATACAGCCAGGACACATGAGCAGAACTGGTTAAAGGGATATTCTATACTGTATAACATCATGCTCAGCAATAAAACTCATCTAGGGTTTGTCTCCCAAGGTGGCTGTTGCTCAGAGGCTTGCTGGCCATCGGTCTGCTTGTGGGAGGTAGTGAGTGATTTCCTTTGCATCACTTGTTTTTCTTTCCCCTTTCCTCCACTTATTAAATTGTCTTTATCTTGAACCACAAGTTTTCTTGCTTTTGCTGATCCTGCTCTCCTCTGGCCATGGCAGGGGAGGGGAGGGCAAAGGAGTGGCTGTGTGGATGCCTGGCTGCTGGCCAAGGTCAACCCACTACACGTGGTAACTTCAAGATCCTTTTCAGCCCTGTAGTCTGCTAAAAGGATCATCACTAGCACCTTCTTGGGATTAGCAACACTGTCCTTGTATTTAGAAGATCGATATATGGGGGTGGAGGGGGAAAAATTGGTGAAAAAATAGCCAAGAAAAATGCTGCAGGGCAAGCAATACAATGGATACATTTCTGACTAAAAAAACCTACCAATTCAATTTTTTCTGGGGTTCTGTTCTCATTAGTTTGATACTAAGCACCTCTATAAGTCACAGAAATAAATTTTAGATTTTTTAGGTAAAAAGAGTCATTTTATCAGGTTGTTCAACAGCTATGTTGCCAAAATGTTTCCACATTTTTCCTCACTACCTCACAAACTGTCATTTGTTTAGTCTAAGCAGTCACAGTCCAGATTGCTTTTTATAGTTTCTACATCAAAATTATCTGTGGCCTCTACTATTCTAGACAGAACATGTATCCAGCAATCTTCTGAGGAACTAACCATTCTCCTTACTTTCCTTGTGACAAAAGGAGATTTCTCACAAAGGTCTTGACAGAGACTGGAGTTCAAAGCCTCTGGCTAGTATCAAAAGTAACAAAAGAATTCTCAGTTGAAAAAAAAAAAAAAACAAACCTACAATTCCTATGAATCCTCCAGGCAGAGATTCTGCCATTCTAAACAAACAGATTTACAAGGTCAAGGTCATCTTCCTGAAGTTTTTGAGAAGAGCATGGAAATAATATATCCAGTTTTTATCTTACTTACTTTCTTTCAGTCAGGAACAAAAACATGGCAGCAATAAAGCTTGAACCTTAATCAAGAGCTGTGGAAGAAATTCTCTCTTGTAGCCTCAGCTCTTATGGGTGAACTGTCATTTTTCACATCTGCAGAATATTCTCCACTTCCAGATGATTCAGACTGACCTGCTAAGGACCCTCCAGATCAAATGGATTTTATCAATTCCCATCAGTATATTATTAAACACTACATCACTCAACAGTTTTCTGTTCATTTTTACCTCTCATATACACCACATTTCCCCTCCCTGCTGAGCAAGAAGAACCAATTCCAGTACCCACCATGAGACAGCTACAGGTTCCTTAAGCTCAATCCAAGAACTCTGTTGATGGATTCAACCAACAAGCAATTTCTGTTAACAAAAGGCCAGCTTGAATTCCTTGAAAAGAGAAAAAGGCATCAAGAATGAAGAAAATAACCTTCCTCTCTCCCACATGCAGAAGTCATCAAATCATTTCAATCATTTGCAGAAGAAGGGTTTTCTTTTTTATATGGGTAAAAGAGGTGAATGGAAGGGAAGGAGAATAAATAAAAGAATATAAAGCTTGTATCTCCCTAGAGAGGCTAATTCTGGGAAGAATAATTCCGAGCAGATTTGCCAAAACTAGAAGAAACAGAGTGAGCACGTACTAGAAGGCAGCTTCATCTAAACCTAAAAGGAACAGTGTCAGCAATTTAATTCAGTACTTTTCTGTGACCTTTTAAATTTTAATGGCTGAGAAAAGCCATTAAGGACTGAAAAGCACACAGTTTAAGATGATGAATACTTTGTGGAAGAATCACAGTAATACTGTACACTCAAATAAGAGAGAGGATAGAAAGTGACTACACCTCATTAGTGAATGAGGATAAAACAGAACAGAGACATTTAAACAATGCAGACAAAAAAAGATGAAGAAACAGGAATGCTGAACTTTTAGTAAGGATGTTGACATGACAGATGTTTCAAAAACTCAGTGTTAATGAAGACTATCGGTGGGAAATTACTACCAGCACACAAGTTTACAAAGTCAGAATAAGCTGTTAGCATGGAAGAGTTCTGCTATAGGTGAAAGATGGCTTATAGCTAAGTTAGATAAACTAACTCTGTCAACACACACCATAGGTTCCCCATGCATTGAGGTTCCAGGTATGGCCAAGATACTTTCACATACTGAGGAGAAAGAGGCTGAGGGACACAGCACATCATTAATAAAAGACTTCAATTCTTTCCAAGTAGACTGGACAGCTGTAATGTTAAAAATATGTCTCCAAGATCTCAAGAAATCTTTTAGGTTATACAAGATACATGACTACTTTATAGGAGAGCAAATATGAATCAGATTATTAATTAAAAAGTGAAATAAAGAATACGAATAAGGAATGATTGTTCAACCATCTCATCCGGTAAAAAGAATTAAGGAAACAGCTAATTAAACTAGCAGGTAGTATATTCAAATCAGAATTTTCCTTACAAACACATTCAAGATACAGAACTCTGAGCCACAGGATATCCTACAGATGCCAAAGTGTACAGAGTTCAAAAAATAACTTGGAAAAATAATGGGAGCAAAACCTGTCCTTTAAATGTAGATACTAAATATGAGAACACTACCTCTGACTCAGAAAACCCTTGAGCAATAGGTCACTGAAAAATACTAGGTCAATACTGACGGATAATGATACATATTGACTTCATCCTTGCATTTCTCACTGCAAAAATCGGGGCTAGGTGGAGAAGGCAGTAAATTTTTTAATTAGTAAAAGTCAAAGCACAGACCAGGGCTGCAGTGCCTGTCTCCTCCTTCCTCCACACAGAGGTTTCTGAGACAATGGGGGATGCTATCTTTGCTCCCAAGTGCTGCAGAGCTTGAGAGACTGTTACAGCACCTGAGCACCTCCCTGAGGCCTCTCAAACTCTGCAGAGGTGATGAGGCCACACAGCTGGACGCTTGGCTTCATAAAGCTGCTTTGCTGCAGCTCTCATGCAGCTTCCCCAGGCTGGCAGCCTTGGCTGCAGTCAACAGCTCAAGGGCAAAGCAGCCCAGGAGGCAAAGGCAGTGATGATGGCTAGCATGACCATATCCTCCAGGTGACCTCGCTGTGAAGCACCTGGGTTGTTGGAGGAGCTTCAGTGTGGTACTTGGGTACCTTGTCCTTCTCTGTGCTAGAATCCAGTCAGTGCTTGTGAATCAGGGACAGGGCAGCCTGGACATCCAGCACCGAGTTGTCTTTTTACGTTACTGAGAGTTCAGCCTTTGCCCAGCCCCGCAACTCCACTCCCTGTACCCTTCTGAGTAGGTTGTCTCAATTTAGTACATATTCAGTGGGCACTCACCCATCCGTTTATTTTATTCTCTTGCTCATCCTCTGCCTAGATGACCTTCAGCTTTGCCTTCCTTGCATGCTTCTCAGAGCCTGCATTCAAGCACTGTTCTACATGCCCACTCTCGCTGGAGGCACGATGAGGGGCTAGATACAGAAAGGCCGTTCTGACCAGAAGACTTAAGAAAGCTTGGACAGATGTGTTGAAGAATAAATAATTTCAACTTATATTCTAGTTTTTAGGTCTCTGATCCAAATAATGGAGATTGTTGCACCACCATGTTTGCTTTACAGCACACCACTGGAACAGAGCAGCTGCTAACTACCAGCTTAGCAGCTCCCAAAACCTACCTTCTATTTTCCAACAGGAGCACTGGCTAGATGGAAGCAAGTTTCACTGAGGAACTTGCACACAGAGCCTTTGCAACAAATCATGAAGCTACTTTTGCTCATGGAAAGGATCCTACTACCACACCTGTGGCTGGCCCCTGAAGAAGAGGAATATATAAGGTAGCTTTGAGCTACTTTCCATTTCCTTTTTCCTTGGCTGTATCAAAGTGTAAAGGAAAATAAGAGGTACAAGAGCACAAGAGATGTGCAACTCCAGTACTCGGTACCTTTCACTTTTCCCTTTATATCAACATTCTCCCTTAACACTCCGGCCTCCTTTGTGGTGTGCTTTTTTAACAATACAGACTTCTTGGAACAGCAAACTGGTATCACTATGGACCAGAAGCCAGTTGGCCCATTCGGAACATCACAGCAACACAACATTCTCTTCCTGTGTAGTTAATCATCTCCAAGCCATAAAATAAACCTGAAAGGTAACTACTATTTTTAATTAGTCTCAAATTAAATAAGGAATATTTAAAACATCTCTGCTTTCAAGTTCATCTTGACAATTTCCAATGCAAGTAGAATTCTGTTTTATTCACACATCTGGCTCTTCCAATGAATCCTATAAATCAAGAACATTCCTATGAATCAGGAACAAATATCATGAAAACCACCACTCTGGTTCAATGACACTCAAATAGGATATTTTGCTTTCCTCATAAACTGGTCTTCCCCTTAAAATACATATATACATAAACAGAACAAGCTTACAAGTTTGGCCCAAGAAAATATTAAGTGATACACAACAGGCATGCATGCTATCAGAAGAAACACATATAACAAAATAATTCTATGAAGATAGAAGAAAAAAAGTCACTATTCTTTTTATTGTTCCTAGCTACCAACATAGGTCAACTACTAGAACTCAAATAACAGGCAGGCCAGAGAAGAGACTTCCCATAGTCTCAAACTCACACACACAAAACACAACACAAATGGAATTAAAAGTGGCGGAGTTACATGATGCCATCTTAAAAGACAGCTTTTTTTGCATCAATTTCCTTCCATTTGAAAAACTGCCAGATTTCTTCACAAAGCATTTGTTAAGAAACATTTCCTTGATCATGGTTTTGTCCTTCACACTGATTTCTGAAACCTTGTTTCTGTACAATATACAAGTGCAAACAAGTGTCTCAGCCCTAATAAGCTTCGCAATAACTGGAGGAAAACAGACTCTGAAAAGTTGAGCATAACAAATACCTTTAGTAAGGAATCTCAAAATAATTTGGTCAAGGAACTGGAGAAAAGATGCTCATAAACTTTGAAATTTTCCTAGTATCCATGGTTGAAGTTACAGCTTAAAAATAGACGAATTTTTATTTCTAAATTCTTATGTGTGAACAAAACGAGGTTATGAAATTCTAGCAGGTGTCACCTTTTTTTCCAATCAGTTATTGTGAACACTGAAAGAAAATGTAAAAAGTGAGATAAGTACATTTTTCAGGAACAGTTTAGGTCACAGAATGGCAGGGTTTGGAAGGGAACTCAGGAGATCATCCAGTCCAACACCCCTGCCAAAACAGGTTCCCTACAGCAAGTTACACGGGAAGGCGTCCAGGCAGGTTTTGAACATCTCCAGAGATGGAGACTCCACACCCTCTCTGGGCAGCCTGTCCCAGTGCTCTGACACCCTCACAGGAAAGTTTTTCCTCATGTTTAAGAGAAACCTCCTGTGTTCCAGCTTGTGCCCATTGCCCCTTGTCCTATTGCTGGCCACCACTGAAAAGTCTGGCCCCATCCTCTTGACACCCAGCCTTTACATATTTATAGACATTAATAAGGTCCCCCCTCAATCTTCTCTTCTCCAGGCTGAAGAGTCCCAGCTCTCTCAGCTTCTCCTTGTCAGGCAGACGCTCCAGGCCCCTCATCATCTTTGTGGCCTCTCCACTGGACTCTCTCCAGAAGATCCCTGTCTCTCTTGAACTGGGGAGCCCAGAACTGGACACAATACTCCAGATGTGGCCTCACCAAGGCAGAGCAGAGGGGGAGGAGAACTTTCCTCAACCTGCTGGCCACGCTCTTTTTAACGCACCCCAGGATACTGTTGGCCTTCCTGGCCACAAGGGCACATTGTTGGCTCACAGTCAACTGGTCACCTACCAGAACTCCCAGGTCCTTCTGTGCAGGGCTGCTGTCCAGCGGGTCAAACCCCCAACCTGTACTGCTGCCTGGGGTTATTCCTCTCCATGTGCAGGACTCTACACTTGCCCTTGTTGAACCTCATCAGGCTCCTCTCCACCCAGCTCTCCAGCCTGTCCAGATCTCACTGAATGGCAGCACAGCCTTCTGGTGTGTCAGCCACTCCTCCCAGTTTAGTGTCATCAGCAAACTTGCTGGGGGTACACTCAGCCCCTTCTTCCAAGTCACTGATGAATAAATGGAACAGGACTGGACCAAGTAGTGACCCTTGGACGAGGAACACCACTGACCACAGGCCTCCAATCAGACTCTGTACTGCTGATTAAAACCCTCTGAGCTCTGCCATCGAGCCAGTTCTTCACCCACCCCACGGTCCCCTCATCCAACCCACACTTTCTAAGCTTACCTATGAGGATACTGTGGGAGACAGTGTCAAAAGCCTTGCTGAAGTCAAGGTAGACAACATCCACTGCTCTCCCCTCATCCATCCAGCCAGCTGTGCCATCATAGAAGGCTATCAGATTGGTCAGACATGATTCCCTTGAATGAATCCATGTTGACTCTTCCCGATAACCTTCTTTTCCTCTATATGCTTAGAGATAGCCTCCAGAATGAACTGTTCCATCACAGGAGTTCAGTCTTCTACAGTTTTAGTACATTTCCTATCATGTTTTACAGTAACAAATTACATTAAAACAAAGATTTCCTGGAGGCAAGGAGAAATGGCTTTTCATTGCTGATTTAGAACAAGTAATGAGCTTGGCAAGCTACAAAAACAGAGATGGAAATTAGAAAGTTTTAAGCAGCTTAATTTCTGTCTCACAGAATGACCACAGACATAGTGAAGAGAATTCTCCAGTATTATCTTAGGTAAACATAGTTGGATGAGAATGTTTCTTACTCCTGAGCCATAGTGCAAAGTAAGACACAAGTCCAAAAAAGTTTTATTTTCTCTCAAGTGTTGCCTCTCTCCCTTTCCTCAATCTGGCAGGTGCAAGAGCAGCAGTTCTGTTTGTTTTCGCACTGGAACACTGGAGAGAAAATGCAGCTTCTTCCCTGGGATGACCATAACTTTCATTAAAAGCAGGGCAGGAAGAAAAGAAAAATGTATTAGACACAAAACTTTATTCTGTCTGTATTAAGAAAGAAATCTTATAAACTAAGAGATATAAACCATCATAAAAAGAAACATATTTCCAGAAGGAGGGTTAAGAAATGTCACATTAATTTCATACACTGTAGTGCTGAGAGAAGATGATATGACAAATCACAGAGGGATTTTGCTGCTGCTCAACAACTTCCTCTCACAGTAAGATCTCCCAAGACACTTCCAGCAATAAATTAACTGGCATCCCAGAAAGTAAAAAAAAAAAAAAAGCACACCACAAATACTAGTAAGTGTAGCTTTCCACAATGCTACACCATGCTGAAATCATTTACGAGCTACCAAAGCTGTAGGTAAAGGACTCAAAAATATTCTGCCTCATTGAGCCACATTATTCTTGGCATAAAACTCATCCTCACTCACAACCAGAAACTCATTATATTTTCCACCAGCTCTCAAAAACTGCCCTACTACATAGTAACAAGGAACACAGGCAACACCAACACTTACCACACCTCTTTGTTTGTTATCATATGTAATTCTACATTTTCCAAGTAACTTCTTTAAATTTTGTGACTATGATTTATATCTCAGCTATCTGTGAAATCATTGTGTTTCCCCTTCATTACTAGTCCTGAAACCTGCTAACATTCTCAAGCCTCTGGTTTCTGAAACCTTGGATTCAGATTTAAATTCCTGCCAAGTTGTTGGCCTGAAATAATACAGAATTATTTTTCTTCCTTTCTAGTATAACAAATTAAAAGCTTTCAATGGAAGCTTCACTCTTTACTTTTGGGGTTTTTTTTAACTGGTATACTTTAGGTCCTCAGATTTCTGTAACTGGTTATAAGTTTTGAGAATTTTGTAGAACTGTTTAAGTTTGTTTCTTTTCCTCTAGAGAAATTGTCATAAATAGTCAGCTAAACAGAAGTTTGTAAGCATCTGACTCCTGGTATCACCACAGTATGTGGATAAAGTTTGCAGGGCCTCTGTTCTAACACAATGCAGAACTATATGGTAATTGCTCTCAAATCACTGAAACAAAGACTTTAAATATAGGAACAATTTACAAAACAGTTAACCTTCTTCCTAAACATAACTAAACATTAGACAATTAACTACAAAACTCATGAAAGCTTTGCTAAGAGGAGTTTGAAACTACTTAAAATATACATTAACACCTTGCTAATCCTGATAATAAAATAAAAATTAAAGAAAAAAAGAATAAGACCAAGTATGTAAATTGATAAAAAGTAAAATGGTTTATCAGTATTATGTTCTGTTATCTAATGTTATCTGCCTAACATAATAGTTGTCTATATAATAATAAAATGGTCTTTCAAATGTTATGGCAAATTTCATGATACTTGGTGTTTTCTTAAAGTCCTTATGGATACTTAGATCTCAGAATATCCAAACTAACTTAAATTTCATATGTAGTCACGCATTTCTATGCCACGACTTGGGAGAATATAGCACACAGGCAGAATGGCTTAAGTCAAAGGATCACTGAAAAGAAACCAGTACATCAATTTTCATGTCTTTTTTTTAAAAAAAATCATTTTTGAATGTTAAGTTAAGACAGTACTGTAGCTAAACAGGAATGCAAAACATGTACTTCATACACTTTTCTCAAAGGGTTTCCTTACAGCTAAGCCAAAGAAAAGGACAATCAAAGTAACCAAAAGAGTACACAGTGTCTAAAGCAACTGGGGAATCAACGAAGGAAGAAAATTCATCTGGGGAGTCCTAAAAAGCTCAAGAGTAAGGCTGAAAAAGTTACTACTGTGCTTATGAGCTTGCTTTTCACAAGGACTCACTGCAAGTCAAATTCGTTGACAGGAATTTTCAATACTTGTTTTTATCCTGAAGACAATCATAGACCAAGGACAGGGAAGGTTATGAAAGGCTTTAAACTACATAATCAGCTGCCCAGTGCAAGACCAATACTATTTTCATTGTCCTGCAAGGACCTCCGCAGGTTTGTTAGTGATGTCTGCCGGGCAAGTAAAAGAGGAAGGTTCATCATACAGCTGCATTGTTAAAAATTATGTAAGACTCTTAAATCAATGGACCAAGAGTTCACCCTGTATTGTATTTTTTTTAAATCCCAAAATAAAGAGGTAAATAAACACAAGAGCCCACCTGGCTTATGATCAAAGCAGTAAACAGAAATTTGCAGTAGAAGCCCATGACTTATTCCCATCAGTTATTGTTAAGTGGTGCAGATCAGACATTTAAAGTAAGGAAGGGTTATAAGGTGTGGATCCCAAGTATTTTAAGTAGTAAGGAAAAAAAAAAAAGGTACAGCTTTCACTATGTTCACTATGACTCTTGCAAAATTTAGTGGCATGGCAGATAGGGGTAAGGTTCTGAACCAAAGAGAAAAAAACATAATGGTGCTCTACTTTTCTGTTTTAGATAACTAAATAATTTCACTTGTATTTGTTTTATACAAGAACTTTTTAAACTTTTTAACGGCTATGCTGTATTTTAACACAATGCATCATAAAATTCTTATTTTTCTCCATCACCTCATCCACAAGTACCATTTGATAAAGTACTCTGAGTATCTACCAAATTAACATAAATCCTATTTCATGGTGGTTAATTAGGCACCATGTTAAATCACAAGTTGGTATGTTTTCTTGGCAAAAGATACATTTAACTGATGGTATTCCAAAGAAGAAGTGAGAAAGACCTGAAATAAATTCAATAATTATTTACTTCAGAATATTTCCAATACATGCAGGGATTGTTTGCAGACTATACTAAAAATCTAAACACTAGAAACTATTTTTTTTTAATAAATTTAATTGAAGATTCTTAGCTCTGCAGCAAGTGGTTTATCTTGCAGATCATTTTTTGGAGGCCAAAGCTTTAACTACAAGGTTCTTTTTTATCCTCCTTACCTCCCCCTTGCAAAATGATTATAGTAAATTTTATATATCCGCTAAGGACAGAGCTGAATTTGGGATTAGGTGCGGAAGAAAAAAAATATACTTGCTGCAGCTGATCACAATGAAAGTATATATTTGAGCTATGATTTCTGGTTAATATGAAAACTCACCAACAATAACCAGGACAAAAAAGGTAAATTTTCTCCTGGCAAGGCAGGAATTCCTAAACTATTATTTTGGGAAGTTTAATTCAATATATATGGACAGAAATATTAATTTTCACATGTGAAAACATAAATGCATGTAATGTTCTATTCCTGTTAACCCAACTGAGTGCGTGTCACTTTCAAATAGAAGAAAAATACTACGTAATCAGATATTTTACAAGCAGCAGAATTATCTGAAGCTTTGAAACTTAAGAATTACATAAAGATAACATTGCCGACAGCGATGCTCAGAAATTATCAGCCAGGCACTGGACTTTGTCACAAAGTGGACACACAAAAGCATGAGGATTCAGGAATCCTGAGGAATTCAGGATTAACAAAGGTGTCTTCTGTCAAAAAACAGCAGCCTAACTGAGAAGGAACAGGCTGACATGGGTTACTCCTCATCTCAGTAGAAAGAAATTTCTGAAGAAGGGAAGAAGAAAACAATTTCTCTCCTGAAGGAGGGAGGGAAGGAGGGAGGGAAGGAGGGAGGGAAGGAGGGAGGGAAGGAGGGAGGGAAGGAGGGAGGGAAGGAGGGAGGGAAGGAGGGAGGGAAGGAGGGAGGGAAGGAGGGAGGAGGAGATAATCCTAAGAAAAACTCACTACAGCACCCTAACAGACACCTCACAGTATTTCTGCTTTCAACAGCTCAAGTGACAAAGTGCTGGGATTTCCTTCCAAGATAATGTTGTTGTATCAATCTTGTGGGAACTCAAAACTAGTTATTTTTATACTCCGTTGCTTATTGTAAGCATTTAATACTTTTTTAATCCTCATACAAATTCTTCTCTGAGGTGAAACATGAGATGTTCTTCTATTTCCAGGAATCTATCTGATCTCATTGTTACACAATGTGTGAGTTTCTAGTAATGCCTTCTTGGCTCTTCTGGACTCTGACATAGGCATCCTGAAGAGCCTCACACATTATGAAGACAAAAGAAATAAAAGATTGAATAAAATCATCCATTAACATGAGTGTGCAGCAAAAACCTTAAAACTCAAAAGTCTAGGACATCCAAAATTGTATCAGATTGCATGTACAAAAACAAGGTCCTTCCTCTTTCTTTCATATTTAAGAGTTTATTATTACATGAAAGCACCTTTATTAGTACTATATTTTTCAGCTCTATGCTATGTCCATGCCATTTTATTCTGTTACTGGGCAAACAAATGTACTCAACGACAGCTAGAAGCTAGATGTCCTAATCAGCAATGTTTTGTGTCACCAGCACCATAAAAAGACTTTATAACACGTTAAAAGATTTCTAACGGAACTTCAGTCTCCTGCAAAGATGTTAATGCCAGCCACCTCCAACACAACCATCATCACCAGCACAGGCATTCTTACACAGTTCTTCAAAGAGAAGGCTTTGAATATTTAGCAAAAGGTTTTAACAGAACTCTCCTATTGCCAATTAGTGACAGTGATACTATTTAAATCTTTGATGATGACAACACTAAAAATAAATAAATTACAGTCCAACTCAGTATCACAGTATTGCTAAAACTTCATGATGCCATAGTGGATTTACACATTCGGCTGGCAGACATTTGGAATACCATTTTAGTCCCACACTGCAAAAAATTAATAAAATGGAGGGGAAAAAAAAGACACAAAAAGGCACCAAAATGCAAAAAGCACAGAATGGCTTCAATAGGTGGAACAACTAAATACATTAAGATTCTTTGGCCTGGAAAAAGAAGATTACATAAAGCAAACACTATGAACACCTTTCAAGTGATCCATAGAATAAAGTGTTCTTTTAATTCAAGAACCAGGGGATAGCAGATAAACAAATAAGTAGCTGCCAGGTAGAACCAGGCAGAAAAGGAATTCTTCTCACAACACAGAGTTAAGAAACTGCCACAGGACACTACAGAGGTGAAAAGCTTGCAAAAGTCAAACTGGCCTTTGATAATTAATGGGGAAAATTACTAAACACAAAGATGTCTTGGCTCCAAATCATTTCAGGCAGGGAGCAGGCCAGCCTCAGCAAAGGAGGCTTTTTCTTTTCTTCTGTCTCATAGCAGTTGCTGTTGGAGGCAAGCTAAGGAACCAAATGGACTTTCGGTCTGATCCATTTCTTAAATTCACAAGGGCTGGCAACTTTTGAAGACTGGGGGAAACAAATGCATCTACCCTGAGCCATGCAGTCACATATACCTTCAACACAGGTTCAGGCCTCAAACCCTGGTGGGATTTAAGCCCACGGTGAAGGCTGACAGCCTTGTACTGGCATCTGGACTCCCTTTTTGTTACTCCTTTTTGGGGACCCACAAGCAGTCACAGACTATTGCAGTACTGCACACACCACACAGAGCACCTCTGGGTTCCAGCACTTGCTGGGAACAGCAGGATCTCCACTGGCTGTTAAAGAAGAACAGCAGAGCGTGGCCAGCCTGTGGTCTCTCTGCTGCTGAAGCAGAACAGCCAAGCTGTACGAGGGATGGAGAGAAACCAAAGGAGGGGAGAGACAAACAGACACGGTGACACAACAGACAAGGTGACACAAACTGGAACCAGGCCAGCAGGATGGGGAAAGATTAACATTACGAATCTTCCACAGTCTTACTTCTACAGCTACAAAATACCAAAAGACAACATTCACAGCTAAAAGCACTCGGTGCCTTCACACGATGCCGGCACTCAGAGCAGACTCCAAACCAGGCTGGCCATTCACTGAAGGGACAAGGAAGCGGAAAGCCCGTGGGATGCGTTATTTAAGATGAAGAACAAATAAAGCTGAAAAGTGCCAATCTCAAACAAGGGCTGTGAGATACACCGCTGCAACTACTAGAATAGGGGAGAACAAAGAAAATAAAGGAGAACTGGAGTTTAACAAATGAAGTACATCCAATAAGCCATAAAATACTCTAGGGGTTCTTCGAAAGTAAGAAAACCAATACTATCCGAACTCAAACTACTTATGTCTGCTCTAGCTTTCTCCACTATGTGGTAGTAACGTGCCATGACTAAATACATTCTCATTTCACATAAATATTGGTCTTCAACTCTAAGATTCAGGCTGGAAATGCTTGCTGCAACAATCTGCTATCAGCATATAAAAAAAACCCCACACTCTGATTTTGTGACCATTCTCTGTAAATGGCAAAATATGTTTCAGTTGATTCAAGCTATTTCTTGAAGCAATTTATTTCCAACTATTACTTTCTCCTGCCTTATGTAGCAAAAATGTATGTATTTGTAAACACATAAACATTGCAATGAATGCAAGTATCATTTCATCAACTCAGCAACTAACTTTTTCTACAATATGTACATGAAAGATAATAACTCTACTTCTAATTTACTACAGGAAAAAGCACAGTAGAGTATATAAAGTTGCTGTCTTGCCCATTTTAAGAATTGCTTCTGTACTGTTTACAGGAGTTGCCTAAACTCAACAAACAACTGCCTATCCTAAAAGCACCAATAATAACTTATAGGGAGAAAACATTCTAAACAAAAGCTTTGACAGCAAGCTGAATTCCTGTCTTTTTAGTCCAAATTACACTTTAAAAATACAAAGAACTAAGCAATTAATTTTTTTTTTATTTAAATAAACAGTCATTTACACTTCATTATAAGGAATGCAGTTAAACAGTCAACAGACAATGTCAAACACTTTTGTCATTGGGAACTAAGTAATGAAATAAATAAAGCACCCAGGATTTTCCATCATAAGAAATGCTTCATGAAACAAAAGCCAAGCAGACTGTTCTACTACTGCAAGAATTTCAGATTCTTCCTCTCTTATCCTACACTAAAAATTGCAGTAAAGGATGGGGATATGTTCACATATATGGATGCCAACACATCAAAGCACGCACACAACCTTGTAATGCTGTCTTTTTTAGTGAAGGCAAAATAATAATGCTGGTAAGAAGGATAAAAAAAAAATACATAGGGAAGGAAAAAAATAAGTTATAATCAAAGAAGCTCAACCATAAAAAGAACTTGAAAATTCTGCAGAAGTACTTTCTAACAAAAGAGCAACTGTTCTGCTGCAATAGTGATTATCTCATAAGTTAGAGGAAATATCAAACCATTTTCAGCAATTTTAGGAAAGGTATTAGGACAGTCATGACACTAATATGCATAGTATCAATTATCTGCTATATATTTGTAAGGTACCTAGTTCTCATACCAAAATAAAACCCCACAGCTAAGTTTCTTTTATCAAAGTAAATATTTTACAGTAAATTTGGAAATCTGGCTTAATATCTTGTTACTTAATGTTTTTCATTTTATAAAACTCTCAGCTGTTATTCTGAAAAGGGTTTTGTTTGTTTGTTTGTTTGTTTGTGTAAAGGCACTTCCTGTCTGCCTGTGCTTATGAACTACGTACTACCATTTCCAGACCATCAGTGTTTGGTATCTGAAAAGATCCCTGAACAGAGGATACAATCTGAAGTACTCGGGGATATTTTATTACTTATTCTTAAGGGTCAAATGACATGAAAAGGAATCCCAGGAGAGGCAGAAATTAATCACATCTGCTTAACTTTCCCAAGGCTGCACCAGTTAACACTGTGAGCCTCGGCACTGCTGATTTCCAGTCACATGCTATATTATATTCTTCACTGTCTTGAACATGGATGTTTCGTGAGGTCAAGGTCTAGGAGGGAAGAGGTGGGTGAACTCAGACACGCTTCTCTGCGGAAGCAAGGGACAGATGACTGAGCTTATACTGACAGCTTTTGCAAAGAAACTAAGAGATGTACTGCAGTCAAGAGGATAGGCAACATATCTTCCACAGGATTGCTCCATACATTATCTCCTACAGCAGGGAGAAGTACAGTGACGGCACAACCCCGTGTTTAAAAGGCAAGTCAGACGTGAAAATCAACTGCAAACTGTAAAACAGTAATGACAGTCTGTATAAACACACTGCAAAACAGGGAAGATTACATTTGCTACTTATTCTCCCCAAAGAGAAACACACCAGCCCCTTTCAAAGCACCCTTTTTTATGTCAATGCTGCAATCTAGTAAGTATATTAAAAATTGGTACTTATCATCTATTATTTTAATATATTGAGAAGGAAAGACATTTTCTCATAAATTGTATTTCTGAACGAGATTCTGCAGCATCATATTGCCCCACTTACAGGCAGTGGAGAGTAAAAATTACTGATTTTTATTTTATTCATGGAGTATAGAATTTGAACTTATATTTAAAACCCATAAACTACAATAATTTAACAAAAAATCATGTATCATGGTATGATGGAAATGAAAGCATAGTTAAACCTAGCTATTCCCCTGAAGGTGGAAGAGCTGCATGCATGTTAGAAGGTAAGTTAAAATCAGAAAGAACCTGACAAATTGAAAATGTGATCTGAAATAGTTAGAATGCAGTCAGCAGGACAAATACAAGCTTTTAAACCCTGTACAGATTATTGATTTTGCCCATATACAAAGAGACAGGAGTTCTACATAGAAGGATCACAAACAAAAGGTGATTAAAAAAACAAAGAGCATCATACTGAAATTTATTAACAGTTGATCCTGTAACAGAGCAGTGGAGCAGAGTAGACTGACCTCTTGAGGTCTCTTCCAGTCCTATTTTTAAACATTCTTCAATACACATTTGCTGCTGCTTTTATCATATCTCCCCCTTCTCCATGTGTGTTAAATATAAATTATTATACACCTTTCTTCCCCCAAAATATACTTGCTAGTCTATTTATACTTAGATTTCTGAATGTTGAACACAAACCCATAATTGGGTGCAAAGTATTTTAGAATCAATGTACTAGTATTATAATGTGTGTTTTAACTTAATTTGGCCCTTAAAGATAAGACAATTGGCAAATTTTATTTAAGGAGTTTTTCTAATAGACTCAGTGGGAATAACACAAGGATCAAAGTCTGTATCACCCATGAACCAGCAAAGGCTGGGAAACCACGCAATTAACTTGCCCTGTGAGTCTCAGTTTAAATTTTTTAATCTTCCCTTAATGCAATCAAATCATGGGAGCAATCTGTGAGCCTTGAGTAGGAGACTGCTGCTCTAACCCCCAGTTTAAAGACAGTCTAAACTAATAGTCATAGCCTTGATCAAGCCTGATAATAGGCATAAAAAAAAATCTCATCAGGTATACATAATGATTTTTAAATTTCACCGATTTATTTTTCACCACTGTTTTGTGGATATTCGAAGGATTTGGGGGTGGAGGGAGCGCTATTATTCACACTAGCCAAGCTCTTTACTCAGTCAACAGAAATACACAGATAAGCTCTTCCAGAAGAGAAGTCAGAGAAGCTAAATTCATCCAAATTAAGCTCCTGCTCCAAGTCATCTTTTGGAAAAAAGTATTTTCTCTTCATGGGCTATAGCACATAAGCTAACTAAATGACATGCTGAACTTGGGTAACGTGAGTACCTCGTATATACATTTCTACAAACATTCTTTTTTTAATTGTGTTACATAAATCCAAATAAAATTTTGATTACTGTGGTCTACAGAAAGTACTAAAGCAAATAAAAATATATGCCAAGAGCAATGCACAACATACCCACTCAGTGGTTGTGACACATCTCAGTCCAGTGTCACTGTTCACAAGTAGTCAACTGTCTGAAATATATCCAATGTATAAATACAAGATGCAAATACCTAAGGTATATCACTTCTATGTGAACAGAAAATATGATTTATGAAGAGCTACTGTATGGTGTTAAATATTGTTTTAAAATATATATGATATTTTTAAAAATTAGGAAGCCAGTACACAGTAAGTAGTAGAAGGAGGAGGAATACAATGAAGAAGGAGGAATACAAATAGTGATAAGGGCTGGTAACCTTCTATAGTCTAGCTGAGAGTTCAACAAATCAAAGAGAAAGTATCCTCTAAAAGAAAGCTCCAGGATTTATGGAGCTGCAGTTAACCATTCAGATCCGTCATACTATCTAACAAACCAAAGAGATGAGATAGATCTACAATAAATCAATAAGAAGAAACTAAGAAACAAACAAAACAAATCCAGAATCAGCTCCTCAGAAAGGTCTTTGGCTGTCTAGTTTAAAGTCTGCCCAAGGTACGATGTAGCAGTAGCTCAACTATCACAGCCTTGTTTCCTAAACACACGCTTTTTGTGGTGTCAGCCTTGGTATCAATTAGCACGTGTGCTCAGAGCAAAATATCTTCTGGTTTTGGGACATTCATGTCTTTCTTCCACACAGATCTTCTCCAACTAGGAAGAATTCAGCTCACACTGTAGCATTTCGTTTCCCAGGGGAAAGGGCGTTGAGAAAGAGAGTACATGCCAGTCTTCTTCTTTCCTCTATATGTCTGTTTACTTTGAACTTAAGGAGCCTTAGCACCTTTGAGCCTGTGACTGCTCAATCAACTTTACTTGAAGATGTCTAGCACATTGAAAAGTTACTTGGGCATAAATGTGTGTGTGTATATGTGTGAATATGTGTGTGTGTATGTATGTATATAAAAATATAAAAAATATCTCAACAGCATCATTACACACATTTATTTCCCAATATAAAAGATTACTGAAAATCAAGTAATTTCATATATTTTAAACTGATTCCAGTAACCTAACTCCTTTATATCCTTTTAAATGGAAGATGAACATGTCTGATCTATTCCTGGGTCTCCACAAAGACTTGCTAACATGCCATTGTGGCTAAGGTAATTTACGACTGCAGAGAACCTAGATCTACTGAAAATACTGCTTTAGGCTTTACCACAAATGCAAACAGCTTTATTAAAGCCTTTAAAATAACCACATTGGTAGAAAATACTGTGCAACATTCTCTGTATTTCATATTTTGTACACCTGATACAAACAGGTATACAGTAGGACCTAGAGATCACAAAAGATTGATCAATATAATAATGTATGCTCGCATTTTAATAAGAAAAAAGAAGACTTGATGCATATGACAGAACTCCAAGTCGCAGAAAAACACAGATATAAGAATGTTTAGTTCCAAAGCAAAGCTCTGCTGAAAATTACACCCTAGAATATCTACCTGCTAAATTTGGTTCTTCTCTTCTTGCAGACTCTGGAACTTAGGAGTTGCCAATGCTTAGCAAGTGTATGACTTGACAAAATGAAAGCTTGAGTTTACACCCAGAATAAAAACAGGAGATACAAATTTGTTTAAGTTAATGGCTAAGAAATTTATTGACACCGAGATCAGTATTACTATATTACTATATGCAAAAAACCCCCTGGACTTTGCTTCCAGACACATCTTGATAAGAAGTGCTCCCAGAACGCCAACCCACCTTTCTCCATTTATTTTTCTTTGTTGTCTTCCTAAATAACTGCAGTCTCTGCTAACTGTACCTCTTTTCATGTCATTACTGTAACAGCTCTCCTAATACAGACATATTTATGCCACTTCATCTCTTTCTGTCTTGGTCTATGGTTTTGACAAGTTGTGAGACCCCTGCAAGCAAGCCGCTCTGAGGAAACACATACACCACAAGCCTATTTGCCGCCTTAAAAAGTCTCAAAATTCCACCACCTCAAAGTCTCTTTAAAAAAGACGCGGAGCAACCTCACACAAAAACAAAGAAATCTCACTGCCAACTGTCGCAGCAGCTAAGAGAGGTTCACGGGATGCTTAAATCCACTTTGAACTGCAAGAGGGACTCACTGAAAATTCATTTTATGCAGTATTATAGGACCTGTTGCAGGAAACTACTTTATAGAGAACAACAGCTAGTTGCACTAAGGAAAATATTATGGAAAAACAAAATAGTGACCAAAAAAACCACTATGTACATGTAAGTGGCACTTAAATTAGTTCACAAATCACGTATCTGAAGAACCTAAATCCCATGAATGCACGATGTGTCATCACTACCACCTCTGAAAAATCATAATCTCATAAATATGGAGAGTAAGAAATAGAAAGTGAAAAAGTCTCTACAAACACAGATATGCCATCCCTAGCCCTCAATTTTCATTCAACAAAGGTAAGCAAAGAAATAGGTTATTCCATAAAAATTGCTAGAAATTAAGGGTACAACCTTTAACATTTTCAGCCTAAATGCCGCTTATATACAAGAGTGAAAGGCCAAGTAAACTACCAGGGTGTGAAGATCATATTAGGTTTTCCAGTAATAGTGGCCCTACCACCTGTCAGCATCCTAGATCATACTTCAACCTCATGGAGTACATCCTCTTGCACCAAACATGAAAGAAAAAGTCAACATTATGCAGGTGCACAAAAAAAATAAAAAGAAAAAATATGGAACCAGTGAAAAATGAGAAAGAAGAGACTGCAAGTTAGAAAGGAAAGAAAAAAAAGGCAGCAACTGCTCTGAGAAGAGTTATGAAAATAGACAACCAGTGGAAACACAGACTAAAACCAAAATAAAGTACGTTTCTGTGTGCCTGATTTTCATGCGCAAACATGCAGTTCGAAAGAATTTAATCTCAACTGGAACTACTATTAAAACGTCAATTTTCTGTTTGTGACTCAAAAGCCTACATCGTAATCGGCAGGCAAAGCATTTAAAGTATTAGGTATTCCATGAACACGCATTTTACAGATCAACTAACAACATGTTTGGCATGAAGGTACAAAACCTGCATGGGACAGACCTGTATCCTGAGGTTACTCCCTATGTTCTTTAAAAGCAGTTTTTTACATCACCGATGTAAGTTACTAAAACTCTAGGAATATATTCCAAAAATAGATTACATTTTACTTTTTCCACTCTGTTTTACAGACTTTTGCGCTGCAAGGGCAGACAAGAAGCAGCATCTCAAGGTCTACTACTCATGGCAGATTTTCCAAAAGGTTTCATATCGAAAAACAAGCACCTACGCAAACGGACTCGAACTACCTGCAAACTGCTGAACTAAGCAGGCAGGAGACTATTCAGTATCTATGAAGACAAGTGATTTTTCCCAGAAGTATTAAAACAGTCATATCTAAAATAAATATGGATCACATAACTTCAAATGTACTGTTGTCAGATTTTTCCACTCCTGTCATAATTATTCAAACAATATCAGAAAGTTGTAGTAATCAGTTCTTGGCAGCTAAAGAGATTCACTTTTGCAAAATGGTATTCATCAGTAATAATACCTGAAAGTTGAATAATTTGATATTCCAAAGTGCTACCATTTCTGTGAAAACTAAGAACCTTGAGTTAGGTATTCATGAAATGAAATCCAAAACATAGTTCCTTATCTCATCCTTTTAATCTTAATATATCACAAATCCCTAGGTATTGTTGTCCTTGTTTGGTCACCAGAGAGGCAGAAGGTTGCTGTGTAATTAAATCATATACTACAAAGTAGTGTGATGGCATGATACGCACTGCAAATAACACTACTATCTTTCTTGGGCTATCACAGAAGAAACAAAACAGAGTTGGGAAGTATCAGACCTGTAAAAAAACCACAGCCAAATGCAGTAAATATTACGTTATTCCAACACGAAGCTCAGTTGCCCCTTGTCTATTGTTATGATTTCTTTAACACACACACAAACGTACACGCCCAGCATCACTGCTCAAACAGGAAGGGTGGGTGCAGGCTGTCAAATGTGTTCCACTGCTGACTGCCCTTGCTCTCCCCTTGGCTTTTACAGCAAGGTCCAGGAGACAGTAACACTAATAGTCTTGAATTTCCACATGTGTTTTTCTATCATCCAGCCAACAGAATTTCATGCACTAATTTTGGAGGCATGTAAGTATCTAAATCTAGCTTGATTCTGATCTATCTGATCTTGATTAAACTCAGTTCTCAAGTACTTGAAGTTGTCCATTTTTTGGCTAGTACAGCCATTATACCAATGGAACAATTTCTCTATGTTCTCTCAACCTTTTTCAGTGGAGTTGGGAAAGCCAACCCAAGACAAAGTGCCATCTCTCAGGAACCATGGATTTTTAAAAAAGAGAAATAAAATAAATAATTGTATTAAAAAACCACTCCCATTCCTCTTCCCCAGTCTGCATTCTACCATCAACGCTCCCCCTACTTTTCAATCTGAAACATTAGCATTCAGAATATACAGAGCTAAGCATAAATAAAGATGTTTCTATAGGTGAAGTACAACACAGCCCAGTGTTAAAGGAGCTGTCACTTTTAACAAGAAGAATGCTCCCTGCTCTACCTTCTCCCACCCCCAGCCCAATGAGATTCCGAGTCTCTCATCACCTGCTGTGTGCCTGTCACACACACGAGCCAATGCAGCCACAAAACTGCTCTGCACAGGTGCATCCCAAATAACAAGGATACTGTGCAATCCATGTCTCTCCCTGCCAGGCTGGTGCCCATGGTGCCTTTTTGACAAGCTGGCCAGTTTCTCTTGCCTTCCCCAACAGGACTTGCAGACTTCCGTTTTAACAAATCTCAAAACACGATGCCCCCCACCAGCCCCCAAGCACGGATGTGTATAAAGCCATCCTCTCCCTGCTGTCTGCTTGTGACAAAAGAAAAATCAAGTCCCTTCACCACAGGGAAAGGAAAAAAAAAAGAAAAGAAAACCTGCCTATCCTTTCAGCTAAAGCCAAGGCTCTGTGAGCCAAACCTCCTGCCCGCATCCCCCTGCCTCTGTCACAGAGAGAGAGCCAAGACCCCGCTGGGGAGGAGCGAGCGCTCTTACCTTAATTATGCTGCTCCTCCGGGGGATGCCGGGCTTGCCTTCTCGCGACTGACTGGTGGCAAATCCTTTCTCTTTGCCGCTGCTCTCCGGGCTGGCTGGAGGAGCTGGTCCCGGCTCCTCGCCGGCCCCCACCAGGGCACAGTCCCCGTTGGAGACCCGGCTGCCGCCACTGTCAAAGCGGGATCTCCCGCCGCCACCGCCACCTCCGCCTTCCCCATCTCCTGCCTTGAAGGCCACCTTCCCTTGGACCGGCCCCGGGGAGGAGGGGAGCCCCCCGCCGCCGGTGCCGCCACCGCCGCCAAACTCCGCCATCAGCCTCCCTGACTACGGCAGAAACAATATCGCCGTCCCCCTCCCCTGCTCCTGCAGCTGCTCGGCGGTGCCTCTTCTTCCGCTTTCTGGGTATTTACGATCGGGGGATTTTGAGCAAAAGTCTCTCCCCTCCGCACATTTGGCAGCTGAGGCCGCGGAGCTCCAGGAGGGGGGACAGACGCCTCCGCTGCGTCTCGGCGAGCACCAGTCAGTCCCGCGGTACCTGGGGAAGGAAAATAAACGAAACGTGACCGGCTGCCCTCACCGGTGGCGGGCGGGGAGCGCCGCGCCATAGCGCGCTCCCCTGCGCACACACGCGCGCCTGCGGGGGGGGGGAACACGGGACTGCGCGAGGTCTCCGCGAAGCGCCACGCAAGGCACAGGCGCGAGCGGCGGGTTTGGGGCCGCGCAGCGGGACCGGAGGGCGCAGCGAGCGCGGCCCCGCCGCGGGGGAGCGGGGCCGGCCCGGCCCGAGCGCGGCCCACCCCGGGGTAGGGGGGGAAGGCTCGAGGGGGACTGGAGGAACTGCGCTGGTCGGGCTGCTCAACCGGGAACACGAGAGACGTTGATGGCGGTATTTTCAGCCTTACAGTGAAACCCACAGTCGCAGAGCAGCCAAGCGGGAGCGAAAAGAGAACTTGAAGCACAACACGCCCCACACCCTCCGGCCCCAGCCCGGGGGAAAGCCCGTCCCACGCACAGCGGGGACGACCCGCCGCAGCCCCTCTCCAGCCACGCGCGACAGCGAGAAGCGGCGGAACACGAGCAACGCCGACCCGCGAGGCACCCTCCCAGGCAACTTTTCTCCTTTCCCCGCTGCCTGCCGGCATCCAACTGCCTCTCAACGGCTACAGCCGCGGCCCGGGCAGCAGCAGCACCCCCAGCCCTCCCGCTCTCCCCGCGCTGCTACCCGCGTTGCCTCCAGCCCGCAGCCGGCCCCCGCCCGCACGCTGCGCCGCCGCTACCCACCTCGGCAGCAAGGTGGCAAGGGGAGCCCCGCTGCTGCTGCCGCCGCTGCAGTAGCCGCTTTTTCCCCCTCTCCCCTCCTCCCCGCTATGGTCGCCGCCTCTGCCCGGAGCCGGATACAGAGAGAAACTGATTCATGTGGTTGCTTCCCTCGCTCTCTGCTGCTGCTGCCGCCGCCTCCCCCGGCTCAATGCGCGGCAACAGCCCCGAGGGGGGAAATGCCGGCAGCGCCGAGGGGAGAGGCAGCGCCGGCCACCCCCGCTGGGAAACTCTCCGGGGAAGGCAGAGTAAGCGAGCCGGGCTCGCTCCCCCTCCGCCCGCTGCTGCCAATCACAGGGGCCGGCCCCGCGCGGATTGGGCGGCCCCGCCGCCAGCACCCCCCTCCGGCAGCTCGGGGCGCTCCGCCGGGGGGCAGGACCCGTGCCCGCCCCCGCGGCGGCCGCCCCCTTCCCTCGTCCCCGTGTTCTCGGTGGATTCCTCCACACGCTGTCCGCCCGCGCAGAGCCACCCGGCTGACACAGGAAGCCCGCTCCTCGGCCACCCCCGGCTCCCGCGCCCGGCCACATCCTCCGCTCTCTGCTCCTCTCCCCCCCGCGTTCGGCGCAGCGCTGCTCGCACCGGACGGCGGCTCTCGACGCGCCGTGACCCCTTCCCACCTCTACCGTCGGGGCCCCGCGCCCTCCCCCCGCCCTACCCGGCGGCTGCGGCCGCGGCCGTGCCCGGCACACGGGCTGCGCCCGCCGGGGCGCGGGGCGAGGACCGCCAGGACACGCAGGAAGGGCGGGGGCGCGGTGGCCCAACGGCCATTCTGGCGCGGCGCGAGGTGGCGGCCGCCGCCGGGGAGATGGCCTCGGCCTGCTGCCGGAGCTTCGGAGCTCACGGCGAGTCCAGTTAGATCTAGTAATTAATAAAGGAAAGGAGGTGACAGGGTGCTGGGATAATAAAAGCTTCATGAAAACTGCAACTGGACAGTTTCCATAAGAAATGTGTCCACAACAAGGCGAGCACGGCCAATGTACCCTTAAATACACCGCACGTACTTGTTTACATTTCCTCAGAGGCAAACACGAGTGACTTTGTGTATAAGGAATCATTTGAAGAGCCACGCGTTTATTTTTACATCTTAGCACGGCCGCGTATTGCAATCGCTTGATATTTCATGATTAACTGAATAAAGGGAAATGAAATGCCGCAGTGGAGGCACTTGGCCCTCTGCTCGAAATTCAGAAGTTGAGTCAGACGGGGAGGTGCTACATTGAGCGCACGGGCAACATTAGGAGCCGCAGAAATAGGAGCGCGAAGAGTCACGCTGAGCTCAGAGACACCCAAGTCGGCCCTCACCATCTGACCTTCGGCATTTGGCTGAAGTGCTTAATGCAGGGGCTAGACTCAGATTATAGTCAAATGAAAGCACTATGCTTTTAATTTAGGTTCCCTCTGGAGATCACTGCCTGTGCCTGGAGCCTTGGCACCAGAGATCAGACACCTATCAGAGATACCTGGAGTAAGGCAGCATAAATACCCTTCGGTGTGCTGGTACAGAGTCGTGCAGTGGAAATGCTGTTGGGGAAGTACATTTTCAGTCCTGTCCCTCAGCTCCAGGGCCTTGTCATGGACTGCAGAGCAGTGCCTCTGTCTGCGGGTGGCCCACAGCCTTCAGCTGTTTCCAAAGGGAAGGCACCTTCATCTTCTCCATCAGGACACCAAGGGGCAGCTCAGTCCCCCAAAACAGAGCACCACAAGGGTGGTGCCACCCTCTGCTTGTGTTTAGTGATTATATCGCTTGGAGCGTGAGAGAACTTAATTCAATCCTCTCTTCCTGAAGGGATTCACATCTGTGTCCCCACTGCCATCAGACAGCTGCCAACTTACAGAGTGCTTCTGTAGAGTGAGAGTGTTTTCCTTGGGCTGTGCCACGCTGTAGAAAGGAAGCCATGAGACGCTGGGTGAGAAAGAAGACAGAGCACAAGTAGGAATGTGCAGTTCAGCAGTTATCTGCTCATGGGTGTTATTTAATTATTGTCTGGGTAGCAAGGAAAGGATCAAACAACTCACCTTGAGGTGAGAGGGTAAGTAACTAAGAGACTTAGAGTAACTAAGACACAGGAACCCTCTTGTTTTTGTTTAATGGAAGTGCCACGCCACTTCCACAGAATAAATCTGCTTCAGGTGCATAATAATTGCATGTAATAAATCATTAATCTCTGGTCCATGACTTCCAGACAATATTCTGGCTGCAAGTCTGGACAAGGGTGTTTGTCACTAGGAAAAAGGGACAATGAAGTATGATCCAGCTTGGAGGAAAGTATGAACCTATTTGGAGGATATTACCTTAGTATCATTTCTAGTGGGTCAGGGAAGTTCAGAAACTGACACTGCTATATCATTCATATATATGGTCCCAATTTTAATCCAACTATTAACAATGCTTAAGTTTAAATTAAAACCTAGACATTTGCAGGATTTAGGCTGTAAGCATAAATATTTAACTTAAGATTTGAAATAGCCAGTTTGTGTTTTTCATTAGCTGGATATGCCGTGATTTTACCATTTGCTCTTATCTGATCATCTCTTGCCTGGACATTTTGCCTTGCCATTTAAGTAGGAAAAAGCAGACTTGAATATTAAAGGAATGTTCAGTATTATATCTGTAGATGTGCACATCACAAACCATCCCTACGGGAGACACTTTGTCATTAGGATCATCGCTGTTTCTTCTGGAGGATGAGATTTACACCCAACAGTTACAAAATGTTATTAGAATAATTTGTCATAGAGCGTTGCCAGTTAACTAGTGAAGAAGAAGATGTGTGCTTTCTGTCATGTTGCTACTTAAGATGCAGATACTAAAACACCAGTGTTAAGGCCTTTAGCAAAATGTGATCAGTCCTGTCTCAGAGAAAAAAGAAGGAAAAAAAACCCCTCCGTTTTCAACTCTGCCTGTCTCTCCAACCTGTATAGAAACAAAATAACACCACTGAAAAATAAATAATTTAACCTTAGCCTTGGCAGTTCTGTAATGAGTGATATTAGGACCTGCAGACACTGCCAGGCTTTTTGCTGTAAAAGTGATGATTTAATACAAAGGAACCAGTAAAACCTCTGAACCCCATCTTAAGAACACATGCCCACAAGTCAATATAATAGTACCAGCATTATGCTTAATCTAATTACTGAAATTTAATTACTGATAAAAACATGTTATCAGATACTAAACAGGAAAGGCTGTACTGGAAAGATGCAGGTAGCAAATAATTATTACTCTGAAGCTGAGATTTCTTCTGATGACCATTCACTGATTTTTATTATTGCCCCATTCTGTTTTACAGAATTTCCTTACATTAGCAAAGTGTCTATTCAGATGCGTTTTGAGTCCATTAAGTTGAAAAATACTTCCATATACAAAATCAATCATTTCTGATAAAGCAAAGTCCCAGAAATGGCCATCAAGATTGGGCTGCTCTGTAGAGACCTTGTTTATTCCAGTGAGCTCAGGTTTCCCAAGTAGTTCATGTCATACTAATGTAAACCATATACTTACTTTGTCACAACTTTTTGAAGATCATGGGGTGAAGAAAATTCCATATTACCATTATTCAATAGTGGTCTCAGCAGGCTCTATTTGTTTAATTGTTAAATGAAATAAGGATTATAATGGAATCAAAAGACACCTCTGTGACAATATTTGACTTTGAGAACTTGCTGTTGTGTGCACATATTACCCATTTTCATAAAATCCTATTAAATATCAGAGTTCCACAGCTAAGCTAATATTTCCCATTGAACTTTTCTAAGTCAAATAGTCTGATAGGAGAAACCTGCCAAGAATCAGGCTCTGTTTGAACCCCTGAGCAGTGACTAAATGACCAGTATTTAAATAAACCAAATACCAGATTATTACTAATATCCTAAATATTTTTTATTCCAAATATGAAAAACTTGAATTAGCAATTATCTTGTTTAAATGTTTATTTTCTGACATGTCTGCTTGGAATATGTTTTTTCATTATTATAAGTATCTCTACAATTCTAGTGATAATTTTTTTAATTGCCTGACTTGATTGTTCGGGTCACAGCCTTACACATGCTTGTTTATTATACTTGTTTCTAATTAAGTCTACATGTTTAAGCAGTCCCGTTACAGTTGAAATCTAACTCATAATGAATCCAAAGCAAAGTTTAGCTATAAATAATGCATTGTTGTATGCAACACCTGTAAATTGGAGGTGTCATATGCACATAAAAAGAGTAGAAGGTACAAATAGGGGAGTATGAATGGATGTGCACTAAAGACAGCAAACGTAGGCAGGCAAACACAGGCTAAATTGATGGATTTGTTTACTGAAAAGCATTTGTTAGCATTGTGTATTTGAAATGAATAATGTTTATAATTTTGGAAAGTTCATTATACGAGTATGAGGATTTTTTTTAATCAAGCAGATCAACCATTTTAGCCTATTAATTGCAGCCTAAGGAATGATTCTTTTCTGTCCTACCTATCATGCCAATTAGTTTGGCTACCAGCCTACTAAATTTGACGGTTGAGGATTAGCAAGAGCTTAAGGGTAAATCAACTCTTCCCCTGCAGACTATTGAATCCAGAAGGAATGTTTTTCCAAATCAGGATGATTCAAAAGTTCTTCTCCAAACTGTCTGTTATTAAGACTATCATGCTATGGGGTTAGTTGGTTGCAACATAGTTTTAAATCCCATTGCTTTAAAAATGTTTTTTAAAAGGTCAAGATTTTTTAAAAATGAGCAACAGTATTCCCTGCCTTTTAAAACAGTGAACTAGGCACTTTAATGGAAAGTTAAAATGCAAACATTAAGGACTTTCTGGAAATCAGGGAAAACAGACTCCCTTAAGGCCTCAGTTTGCAAACTAGAAATTAAGTCTCTTTTGAAAGTCTTGACCTAGGCACTAGTTTTGACCAACTCTGTTGGGGATCCTGAAGTTATCTTAACTGGAAACGAGAGTTTATCGTATTCCAGTAGCACATTGTTTGTTTGCCACTCTTGAAAAGGCTGAAAAGCAAATATTTTTTGCTTGATTTTAGTATCACTATTTGGAAAAACTTATTTAGCAATTAATATTTGAGGTAATATTGGGTCAGTTTTCTATGGAGCAAAGTTTGTATTTTCTTCCAGGCAGGACAGTCACGGTGGATAAGACTTGCATGGTGCGCAGTTCAGCTGAGGGACATGTGTTTTACCAGAGAGACTGCAACGACAGACCTGTTCTTGAAGTGTTTCTGATGCATCATTAAAAACAGCACACAGAAAGTGTTTGCCATCTTCTAGCATTGTACTCTGCCCTCTGAGGAGAAGTTAGCGTTAGAAAATGGGCTGAGAGCCAGAATTCTGCAGAGGACTGGATTTCATTTTGTCCCTCCTTATATTTGTTAGTAACTAGTGGGTATGTACAGAAGCATTTGACTTCTGGGACATAAGGCATTTCATAAGTCATCTATTTTTGTAATTTGAGGCATCTGACTCTATTATTACAGGAGCATGCAAATAAAATAGCCCACAATGAGCTTTTATAACTTCTTCAAACCTAAACTTTTATTTTGGAAACTAACTGAATTGTTAATACTTATCAAATCCTTTCATTAAATTCTCATGTAGAAAAACAACCAGAAAGCTTTTAGTTTGCTATTTCAGGATGACATGCTTTGCAAATTCTCTTCATAGCAGAATATTAAACACTTTCACTGCTTTGAGGAAAATGGCATCTCTTCCATCATAGGAGAGTAAGTAAATAAAATAGGTTCACTTTTGTCCACCAAGGTCTTTCTAAAATTGTCTTAATTTTATCATGTCCATGAGGGTAAACACTGGGTCTACACATGCTTAGTAGGAATTGCAGTGTGTTATGTCTTCACTTTGAAGACATAATAGAAAAGTTAACACATACATTCTTCTGCTGATAAACAGTTAACTATACGCTGGTGTCAGTTTCTCTTGTTAGAAAGCTTATGACACACAATACCACAGAAAGAGGAAAAGGCATGTATAAAAGAGGAATAAAGTTCTTTTAATGAATGGCAGTCAAAATCCACATTATTCATTTTAGCTTAGTAAATTTTTCTGAATTACAATAAATCATATGGTATTCTTACTTTATGCCCACAAAAGAGGTAGAAGGAGAAGAGGAACTGATTAAACTCGCTATACTCCAATACACAGATGTGTTTCCTTTTAGTGATTTGAGAAAAATCACACAGCACAAAATATTTGGAACAGTTTTTTAAAAGGTTACTAACACATGGTGGAACATAGTTTTTTGTGCTGTTTGACATGGAGACTGGTAGAGTGCATCACAACAGCCAGTGAGATTGTATCCTGTAGTAAAGCTTGTCATTCAGTTCCTTAATACTATTAATTTATTATTTTTTGTATTGCTCACGTATGTAAAATTAACATCAGCTCTTGTCCCCTAGGGATGGTCGGTTTGGGTACAGTGCACTAACAAGCACAGGTCTTCACAAAAGTCAAATCCACTGTTTAATTTGTTACTTAATCTTTCAACTTCTGAAGCAGAAGTCAACAGTCATATTGTTTTCTTTATTTTTAGCTCTAAAAATGCTAATAAGTTACAGTATTTATAGATGCTTTCACATGCATATTCAAAACTTCTTTACTGGAAATAGCTTTATCGTTGAAACATCTGGTCAGAAGACCTTAACTAAGCTTCTATTGTACCATTACCACAAACTGATAGGAGTGCAGTAGGCAGAAAATACTCTTCTTAATTTCTCTGAAACTTTTATATTTTGCATAAGCCACCCATGAAGATCAGGGTCCTGACTGTTGACGTAGCTTTTCCTATATTCTTCAGATTTTCAAATCAGTGTATACATATAAAACCTCACTGTCAATATATGGCAACTTTATTTTCTGAGTAAACAGCAGCTGAAGTAAGGGAAAAGCACTGCTTTTCTTCTGCCAAGAAACAAAAGGGAAATTCCTCACTTCTCTTCTTTGCTATGGCAATGCACTCCTGGGAGAAGAGTCACCAGGAATGGGAACCTCTGGTGGGACAATGGTAAAACTGAGCAGTACTTGAAGAATTTCTAGTCCTCTCACCTTTTTGCCTGGATGTATCAGGAGGCTGGGAAAACCAAGCTGTTCCAGCTGGCACTCCTCTAACTCCTTTTCGTACAGAAAATGTCTGTGCATCCTTCGTTCTCCCATTCAGCTACTCCATTCTGTTAGGGATCTATATGTTTCACTCTTCTTGAACTCATTGTACAAATTGCTTCTTCCTCCTCAATCTAAGATAAAAATCTACAACCAGGTTCAGTCCTCTGAGCATTCCAAAGTCACTGCCCAAGGGCAGAAGGAAGAAACCCCAGAAAAGTTTCGGAAAATAGTATATAGGAGTGGATAAATGAAGAAACTAAATGAAAAGGGAAAACAGCAGAGAAGGACGAAAGGACATAATGGTAAAAACTAACAGCATTTCCTTATAACAAGTTTCAGGATTACTGTCCATAGCACTAATGTAGTGACAGGGCAGAAGAGAAGAGTGAATTGTGAAGTAGTAAAGGGCAAGTCAGTATTGGGAGATAAAGGGAGATAAAGCTGAGGAATTGGTAAATGGAAAGCCATGGTAGGAGAAAGGGAGTAAGAATTGTTAGCCACTGGAATTGGAAAACAAAATTGAAGACAAAGACAGGAGACAGAAGAAAATAAAAAATTGATCAGATGGAAGAAAAATACATAATTGCAAAGAATGTCTTGAGATCCAATGTTACAATAACATTCAAAGAACTGACTTAGCTATCAAGGATTATGACTGTGCAGGGGAAGAGGAAAACTAGACCAATCTCATGAAATGATTATGAATGTAAGAGCTCCTTACGTTCAGATACAATGAAGAAATAACAGACATGGTCTGAAGAAGGGATTTTCTCTTTCAGACTGCGTTGCTAGCATTGACATGTTCTGTCTGTGTTATGTTGAGCAGAAGCAGCTGAGGCCTAAATGCTTCTTGACTGTTCAACATTAGTCATTTCAGTACTTAATATAAATCACTTTCTGGCGAAAGAGGATGTTGGGGTTTTGCTCCATTTAAAATTCCTTTTTTTTTTCCTAAGTTTGTAGTTCTTCCTAAGCAAGAAATAGAACATGAATTTGCCTATCTATGAAAAACAAGATCAGATTACTGATTTTAATCATTTTTAAATTAATGTTTTTGTATCTGCATTACAGACAAGACTAAAGGCCCCAGTCAAGCTCAAGGCTCACTGCTGCTGACACTGCATGAATATGTGGCATCACCCAGTTCCGAGCTGGCACCTATCCATCCAGCTTGGAACGCAAACAGTATGATCTTGCATCTGCTCGCAAGAGACCACATAGACATTCTCTGGGCAATTTAGAAAATGCCTGACAGTTGAAAATGGATCTAGGACCTCCAAAATTCCTGACCGCCTTTCTAAACACTTGATCATCTTTCTTCTCTGGAAGAATGCCTTCTGGTGCATATGTGTGTAGCTAGAAGGAATTTAGGACAAAGAGCAGTGAAGAACTGAAGCACTGTGTGCCCAAAGGATCTGCCAGTGCTCATCAGCGGGCTTCACTGATTTCTACCAGTCTGCATCTTTATGTTTTCATTTGTTTTAATTCTTTTAAGGCACCTTATACACTTATGATAATACCAGCTGCTTTACAGAAATGATTGTGTACAGGTGCAAAGGGTGATGGTGTCAGTGAAGGGAAAATTATCTTGATTAATCGTCATTAGGTGCAGCATTTTAATATAAGATAGGCAATGAAATTCAGGGACTGATTTACTTAACTTCATATCTTTTAAAGCCTCACAAAGACTCCCTGGGCATTTAGAAATGCAGGTGTGTTTAACCCAACTCTTTAGAACTAAGTGAAGCTCTTTTTCTGACCAATTATCTCAGAACTTTCTGCTGATTTCAGTCATTACTTCTGACTGAGGAGGTACCACTTAAAATGTTAAAATATTGTTCAGCTGGAAAAAAACAGTTTCTTTGGCTTTTTTTTCTGTCTAGCTTGTTGAATTATTAATAATGCTTTGTTTCACGTTGTTTGTCAGCAAGGTTTCTGGATGATGAGTAGGTGCATGCACACACACACACGTTCACGACTATTTCCTTTTGTTTCCACATTTTGTGGTGAGCATCTTTTGTTTTTTCCCAATAAAATACAAAGCTGTACTCTGTAAAAAGTAGATGAAGATACATGAAGCAGATGAAATAGGTGTTTCCAACAAGACAAACTATGTGAAAAGGCCAAATGAAGCTAAAGAACAATATACAGCACTGTTCCCTAGTACCAAGCATGGGAAGCACCTCACAAATACCAGCTGTAAATGTAAACATGGGTTGCCCAAAGAAAAGAGAAAAACTGGCCAGAAAAACAGTAAATTCCATAAATAGGTACTTTATTTGAATTTCTGGGGTTTGGAATCAACTTAAGATTTTAATACGTGAATGACTTAAAAATTCAGTGAGAATCCAAAATGAATTCATAAAAAAAATCTGTACCCTAAGGCATTAAAATTGTTTCATTTTATGTGAACTATTTTTCCTGAAATTGTCAAGCATATTTTAAAATTTAAACAGAAGTTATGTAAGATATACAAACTGCATAGTAGTTCTTTCTTTTCCTTGTAGTTAAGACTGACCTTTCAGTTCACTAGCACAAATTTCTCTGAAATATCTGCCAGGCAAAGCAAAGCTTCTATCTTGATTTTGCACTTTAATACAACAGTTTGACATTACAAATCCACTAAGTGTTAAAACATATTATTCTACATACAGAGCTGCTTTTCTTTAAATTGCAGACAATAACTAGCTATAGCCTCCCTTCTGCCTTACCTTAGCCTGAAAGAGTAGTGCTAAATAAGTTGATATATGGGTTCCTTGGTTGTCAGACTGGCAAAAAGCCTGTGTAATACAAACAGGAGGACAGTTATTCCCAGAGAAGCAAAAGTGCTGGGCAGCAGCCTGACATTGCCTATTTTACATCTTGAGAGCTAGGACTTAATCAAAACTTACAGAAATTATCTGAATATCTGTATTTTGTTCTGTAACCTAGGGCTCTCAGGGTATTCTTTATCATGCTTTCGACTAAGAAGAATTACATACAGGATTTTTTTTCTTCTAAAAGTTCAGCAATTGAGAAATTCAACACATAAATTAAAGACTCTCTATCTACATGCATAAGCATGAAGACAGGTTGGCTACATCAGCTGGGAGTATGACCTGCAAGACCACAGCTACATGAGCTGCCCTGACAGGAATTCTGTTTCATTCATGGCGACATGCTTGGGCTCACATTATATTCACTTTGATCAATATACAGAGAGGATTGCTTGTATTCAGATTTTTCCCTTTTTTAATGTGGCTGAGAGCGATCACTTACACGGAACCTTTGTGCACTGCAATTAATGGACTTGGGACCCTTCAGAGAGCTAAGAATCAAGAGGGGAAGGGTGCGCTGCATCCTTCAGGCAAGCCGATTTTGAAGTTATACTAATTTTTATGTGACAGTCTCCCCAGCAATGCTGGGACTCCAGAAGCAGTAATGCACAAAATAGCCCCCCACTGCAAAACAAGTGCCAAAGAACTCCAAGCCTCTGAGTCATTAACAAGTAATTATAATCTCAAAGTCCCTCTGCTTTCCAGGCCTATTCCATGTTTCAAATACCTCATGTTTCCTTCCCCTTCCCTAGCACTGCTGCTTTACATAGTCATAGTCTTCTCTACAGCAATGCAAATCATTAATGATAAACTACATTCCTCAAATAAATGAACAACTATGTTAAAATGGGATACTGTCCCTTTTTATTTTGCTTCACCTTTCCAGGACACTTGCAGACTACAGCCATTTGCAACAGGTCTTCTTAGGGCCTTGTCTTACAAAAGACAAAATGTTCTGGCCCTAATCCAGGAAAGCACTTAGATACATGTTGACATTTAAGTAGATGAGTGGCCTTAGTGAGGTCAATTGGACTACTTATTTGTGTAAAGCTAAACCTGTCCTTAAATATTTTGTTTGACAGACACAGACTATTCAGCACTTTGAATGACTGAAACCTTCATGAGATCCTACACAATTATTATTATTATTATTATTGCACAAATGCTTTATTCAATAATAATTGTTTTCTAAATTATTTGAAGTATGCAAGTTCATACTCAGTAAACAATTGCTGTATCAAATATCGCTCCAAGGCCATGAAAAGGTATGCGACTACTTCCAATAAGTCCAAAGTATTTCTAGCTGTCGTTGTGTATTTCTGCAGTGTTATGGGCTGTTGAATTGAAAGGAGGGGTTGTACTAGAGTCTGAGTGTGACCTCAAGCCAGCCCTGCTGAGCACAGCTAAGTCTCAGTCACTCCTAGTTTGCTCTCTGGCAGACATTTGCAGAAAAGCCAGTTCCTGCATCTTTGTGAGGGAGCTCCTTTAAAAACAAGTCAAATGACCAGATCCCAAACTTGCTAGCATTTTCGATGGAAAAAGAACATCAGGATATCTCAGAACGATGTTGCCTGTCTAATCATAAACTAGCATTGCAGTGTGGCAGCTGAATGCTGGTTCTTTGCCCTGTAATCCAACAAGTCGATTATTCAGTCCGAGACATTGCTCAGATTTAGTTTTTATTCTTCCTCTACAGTAACTGAGTGGCTGTCTGCCCTCATTACCAATATAGTTTTCTTGTGTAGCACCAGTAACAGAAATTCACAAAGAAAGGTTTTGTGGTCACTTACCAGTTCTTTATTTGAGGTATCCAGCAGAGAAGGGAAAGAGGATACCGCATTTATGAGGCCTGATAGGAAAGTCCAGCCATGTCTGGCCCTTACAGACCTCTCCAACACTGCTGGTTTCCTCTGTGACATACTGGGTGCAAGGCTTTAAGAGCTCAGGAATTAATTTGTTAGCAAGTGACATGATCATGGAATCAGAACAACAGTGTTCATCTTTCAGCTTCCTTCAGACTTTCATTAAATAAACTTTCATTAATGTTTTTCACAAAAATTCCAAGGCCTTCTATTAGAGCAAAGTTCCTTCTTGGTCCTGAAATGTATACATTAAATATATAAGTAAACAGGAACTATTAATCAGCAAGATCTGAATTAAGATTTTTCCAGTGCTTGTGTACTTATATTTTTTTATGATATTCACACTGTTCTGGAAGAGGAAAAGTGAAAAGCTAATGCACTGATTTGAAGGGTATCATCTTCTTCATGTGTTCTGCATCCAGCACATGAAATCTCTGCCACCAGCTGAATGCCACAGAGGTTATTACAGAGGAGTTGATCTCTGACCTTAATTTTTCCAGTACGAAATAATCAGTAGAGTGATCAACATCTAAAGATGCATCAATCCTTCACAGCATACAGACGTTCAGCATAAAGTAAAACGTTACTCCACAGGTAAAACCAACCAGGTTTACAAGGCTTCTGAGTTTAATTAACTGCCAGAAAAGTTGCATTTAGTTACATACAAATTAACACCCTGAAATTCGAAGACTATCTCAAGTTGCACTGGGGCTACACAACCCTTTTAACTTCTCAAAACAGTGTTGTAAATCTTGCAGCAATAAACTGCCTCGCAGGCGCTCAGCACTTCCTGCTCGCTCCATGGTCAGAAAGACCACGCAAACCAGAGCGTCTGCCTCTGACACTGGGCAGAAGCAGGAAGCCAGGGAGGCGTCCCAGAACAACATGTTAACCCAGCTAGTCAAAATCCTTGTGAGCACTTTGTCTGAGCTTGGCCAAAGGTTAAACTGGGTCCTGTGAACTAATCTCTTCTGCCTTTAGTTCATGCTGACTTTCTGTTGCATGTAAAACAGGAAGCTATGGCCAGACTGAATTCCAGCTAAGATATTTTCTGGTTTACTTTCGTGTTTGTTTGTTTGCAAATCTATTTTTATTAATTGTTTTTATTTCCATACCTAGCACTTCAATAATGCAGGAACTGTAAGAGTTGGCTTTGAAAATACATTTGTGATAATCCAGAGTAGTTAAGAATATCAGTTCAAAACACTTCTGCATATGTGTTTTGTTACAACACTATCAGTGCACTATTCTAAGGAGAACACACCTTCAGAAAGTATTCAAGAAGGTGTATTAAGAAAAAGGAGCATTCCTCTTTCCAAAGTAAACAAATTTTAAACATGGCTTGAAAAAAACAAGACTAGGCATTAAATTCTAACACAAGAAAATAACCTTCTGGGGTTTTTTAATGGGGGAAAAAACTCAGAAAACCCTGTGAGAACCTTGACCCAAACTCCTCTTCAAACCTACCTGGAACAAACCCCAGTTTTATAAGTCTTCTGCTCAAGTGTGTGTAGTTAAGCTTTCTCTTTCTCTATCAGTGTTTCCAGAGTGCCTCCCTCTCACTGGTTACCAGGCAACAGAACAATATTGCTCTGCATGCACATCCAGCAATAACTGACATTATACTGTATTTTTGCAGAGTTTCTCAAAGAAAATAAAGATGTCCTGAAACACTGTCTTGTGTGATAAATAGCTACTGCCCAGAAGACATTTAAACACTTAAAATGCTGGTTTCTTTCTTCATAAAAATGCAGAGATTGAAAAAACCTCTCTTTTCTAATAGAGGAATTCCCATCCAAAGTGAATTTATAACGCTAAAATAGACCACACTGCAGAAGAAAGCTACTTCAGGTTGTTATTTCAGACAATTAACAGCCTTTTAGGTTCTCCAGCCACTTGTATAAGCCGTTATAATCAAGGCAAAACTAATGAAGCAGCTACAGACATCAAGTTAAAGTACTTTTCAGTGTCTTAAAGACTAAAATGATGTCTACATGACAAAGCCCTTTTTTCCTGTTTTGTGTGCTGGTTTGATGTGAACAAAATAGTCAAGAAAGTTCAGCAGTTTGGCAAAAAAATCCATGCTTTTGATACCAGTTATTAAAGATGGGCCCAGATCCAGTCTAGCCACACACCTTCTCTTAACTCAAATCATCCCTGTGAGGGAGGGATGGTTTGCAGGCCTTCATCTGGAAGCAAGCTGCATTCAAGAAAGGTCTGATTCTAGGTCTTGACCAAAGTAACTCTAGGTCCTTTTATGTCATTGTGATTCAGTTTCGGATTTCACATTGTAGGTCAAATTCACCTTTATGTAACACTAAGATAAGAAGTTGAAAGCTTTTGCAGTTTTTTCACTCCCAAGAGAAAGCTTTAATTTGAAACAAATATCCCATGTAATCCCACTAAAATATGCAATCTACCAAAATCTTAATCTCTAATTCTTAATTACTAAAAAGGTATGTATCTTAGGCTGTAAAAAAAAAAAAAAAAAAAAAAGAAGACAGTATAAGTGAATAACCCTGGCAGGTGTATTACACAAATTTATCTTAAAAAAATGTCAAGGGTGAAATCTCAGAATATTCAACAGCCTGTGTTTTGATTCTGCAGTGGTCAAATTGCATCATTTTGTAAGACATTTTTTATTTACATTATGAGGGCAGCTTTCATTTTTGTTATGCTTCTGTTAGACTTTTTCTGTTTGCTTTTAGATGTAAAACTGTAAGTGATTAATGTTTTCAGCCTAGATAAAAACTGCTTCCCAGAATTATTTGAATCATGACCTTCAGGACAGACAGTACATCAGGATATATATGACACCTGAAAAAAATAGTTCCATTCCCTACTGCTGTTGATGTAAAAGTGGTATACAACTACGTGCTAGATAATAGCTGAAAGATTTGTGGTTTGCTTTCTTGGATCTGGGAAGTGCAGTACAGCATAATGATGCATTTCCAGCTTGTCTAGATAACATAAATAGCATTGCTCCATGCATACATTTGACACTTTATTTACTCCAAAAGTCAGCACAGATGAGCATTGAGTCTGTACAATAAATAAACAGCTCAGTTCTGTTTCCAGCTCTTGCAGCAGGGACCAAATGCAAACACCAAGCTAACTTATTTAGAGAACGGCTGGAGCGTCAGCTGGCTGTTGCCTGTAGTGGGAATATTATGCCTTGGTCAGAAGAAAGACTCTAGTCTGCGCTGAAATATAAATAGCCATCACAAAAACTAACACCTCAAGGCATGGCCTGGCTTGTAGTTTACTGCCATTTCTTGTATGCTAGTCCTTCCCCATGCACAGCTTCTTTTAACTGAACAAAAAAAAAATCATCGGCTTATTTTACAATTCATAAAATCCAGTACACTTAAGAGTACTTACTGAACCTTATATAAAATCCCCGAGCAGTAGGCAACAGCATATTTTCTCTGCAGAAGAAAACCAACAATTAAATCAGATGGGATGAGAGTAAGTGAAAAGACGGTGTGTCTACAGAAATCAGCTAGATCCCTTATGTGTTCATGCTAACAGTTGACTTCATTCATAGACATAGCATTTTTTTTGAGAAAAAAATTCAAGTCAGGCAGCAGAGAGAAGATGGTGGCATCTGGACTCCCCTGAAACCAACTTCACTTTTATCATATCCAAGTTATAATACTTGAATAGTCTTACTAAATAACAGGAGAGAAATAACACTTAAAAATGAGTATTTATTTTTTATACATTGCCAATGATGAGGCAATGAGTATCTGCATATTGAGTCCCTTTCCACATTTACAGGCACACGACGTGCAATCCAATTATTTTAAGCTAAGCTAAATGAAAAAAACCAGATTGTGCTATCGCCTAAAAACCAATCAATAGCCACTGTAAGGATCAATAGTCTAAAAAACTATTGACTGCTCATGTCACAACCTGTACTTTCCATTCCACACTAAATACAATTGTAGATCAATATTTGCCAGATGTCAATTTGGAAACAAAACACTCTGGCTATGGTCTCTGGCTTTAACCTTGGGAAACATATTGGTCTTTACATTTCATTTATACATCCCCTTTAAACATTCTCTAGTGTTCTGAAGTATTCCACTAGCAGCATCTCCCAGAAGTCTCGTTATCTTCCTTTTCTAAATGTAGTGAGGGCTTTCATTAATCCGCCCCACGTCATATAAATCAGACTTCATTCTGAGAGGAGAGATGTGTTAATTTGGAAGGGGATGAGAGGAAAGTGCCTGATCTAGTAATGATGGGCAGTTCCTTATCTCTAAAGAGAATTGACTATCAAGACTCCCACCCTGGTCAAGCAAGCATGCTTCTCTTGCTCACCTATATTATTGTTGGATCTCCTCCTAAAAACAATCACCTCTTTTTTTAAAAAAAACAGGCTGCACAGTACAAAAACTCTCCAGCTGTTAAAATCCCAATCCATCTGTTGTGCAAACTGACACTTCCCCAAACATCGAATCATATACTGGTTTGGGTTGGAAGGGACCTTAAAGCTCATCCAGTTCCAACCCCCCTGCCATGAGCAGGGACACCTTCCACTAGACCAGGTTGCTCAAAGCCTCATCCAGCCTGGCCTTAAACACTTCCAGGGAGGAGCATCCACAGCTTCTCTGGGCAACCTGTTCCGGTGTCTCACCACCCTCATAGTGAAAAATTTCTTCCTAGTATCTAATCTAAACCTCCCCTCTTCCAGCTTAAAGCCATTGCCCCTTGTTCTGTCACTACCTGACTTTGTAAAAAGTCCCTCCCCAGCTTTCCTGTAGCCCCTTCAGGTACTGGAAGGCCGCTATAAGATCTCCCCAGAGCCGTCTCTTCTCCAGGCTGAACAGCCCCAGCTCTCTCAGCCTGTCCTCATAGGAGAGGTGCTCCAGCCCTCGGATCATCCTCGTGGCCTCCTCTGGACTCATTCCAACGGGTCCCCATCTTTCTTGTGCTGGTGGCTCCAGAACTGGACACAGCACTCCAGGTGGGGTCTCAGAAGAGCAGAGTAGAGGGGAAGAACAGATTTAAGTGCAGAATTGTCCCCATTTCTCAGTCGTAGGTGACACAGGCACAGGAGCTCATGTGCCCCAAGCCCAGGGAGCTGCAGCACTGATCACAGCTCCATTTGGGTGGCAGAGAGGGAGCAGCACTGCTGGTGGGATTTCTGTCCTTCAAGTCCTGCAGTGAGCACTGAGTAAGCACTGTGGCACTTTGCATCCGAAGGAGGAGCTGGATAGTGTGTTTTCAGAGAGGGAGAGAAGGTTTAAATAGGTAATTTTTAGAGACTGTCAAAACTGGAAAGTGTAAACATTGTTAACATTTCTTTAAAATTCTGGCAGAGAGTGAAAGCTGCCTGGCTGTGTGCCATCCTACAGTTGCAAAACCATTTAGCAAACCATATGCTGCCCTAGGAGACAGGTCCCAGACAATCCTGCCTCCTAGGTTTGAGAGCAGCAGCCAGCAAGCCCTGGAGTGCAGCTGCCATTGCCCCGTCCAGCACCACCTCGCTTCCTCTTTCTGCAATAGGGTTCACTAGATGTGCTGCTGCAGAAGGTCCTAGAGATAGTGGGCAATGCTAGTTTTGACATGGGAAAGTAAGGATACATCGCTTTTCAACTGTAAATAGTTCCTCTTTCTGTTTACATTTGTATAGTAGGGATTCAAAGAGCCTTCTGATTTACCTGCAGGTTATTAATAGAGTCTAAATTTCCTTTGCATTTGATTTTACATAATAAGGTTCTATAGAGAATAGTTCTCCTTCATCAATATAATTCTGCAGTAACTTATGGGCATCTTCAGTTCCACATCAGTGTGAAATGGGTGTAAGTGATTTCAGAGTCAGACATTAGGATTTATCACAAGTTTTCTGTAGCTTAGAAAAAACACTGATTTAATAACTGCAATGTAGATGTTTTTAACATGCTGTCAATGACTGCTATGCAACATGACTCCAAAAATTAAAAAGTCAATTGCTTACATTTTACTTTCTTGTCTGAGCAGTTCTGGTGAATTTTTCAGCAACTGAAGCAGAGTTTGGCCCAGTGATGCAAGATGCCATTAGCATTTCAAAACAGGCAACATTTTGCAACAATGACAGACATCCTATAACTCACAGAAATTATATATACTTGCGCAGACTTCTGCTTGGTTGCATAAAAGACTATTTTTTCCCTAAATTCCAGATGGCTAAATCTGGATCCTCAATCAGAGGTTCCCGCATGTCTACCATCTCAGCATTAATTAATTGTGGGCTTCTCAACCCTGTATCTTCTCAGTCCCATAAATTATTCTGGCCCTTTTGGTCTTACATTAATTACAGTGCCTCACAATTCACACTGACACGCTTTATCTTGGACTCAATCTGTCTCTTGTAGTCGTAGCTCCAACCACACATACCAGTCCTTCTACAGTTCATATTGGTCTCTCCCAGCTTTAGTACCTGGAGCCTATCATACATCCATCACCTTCATCATCCTGCCTTGTCCACTGTCCATCCCTGCTCCTCCTGCACTAACATAGGTTCTCCATGCCTTTTTCAGGTCCAGGGAGGAAACTCAAGGTATTGTTCACTCCTGCCTACAGCCCGCAACACCAGGAAGAAGGAGAAACGGGGTATTTTAGCAGAGAGTAGGGCACAGAGAAAGCTTAAAAATATTGACAGCTTTTCTTGTAGATTAATGTTTTAGCAGATTAATAGAGGAGTTAGTTTGAGCACTGCAGTCACACCAATAGATTGGCAATTTTTCAGCTGCTGGTTATAATCTAGATTTCTACTACATTGGGAAAATGCATAGATGCCAACAGTGCCTAATTTAGACACACGGGGCGGGCTTGCCCAGTTGGGCGAAAGAGCAGCAGCGCGGTCAGCTCCTGCGGGAATTTTCCCGCCCGACAGCTCTGCAGCATCTGTAATTTGGTGGCTTCACCAAACGCTCCGGGGAGCGCACAGCTGCCAGCTGGAGGCTGGCAGAGCCTGGGGAGATGATCACTGCCGGCAAACAGCCTGGGGGCCTCGCTGCCTTCCCCAGCTGTGAGGTGCTGGTGCTGAGCAGAGAAGCCACAGCCCTGGAGGCACACAGCAGGGAGACAGAGGTCTCGAGAAGGCTGCAGCAGCGGGAGGGCTGCAGATCGTTGCACTGAGACAGAAAAGGATGAGATGAAAGAAGGGGAAAAACCCAACCTCCTTTTTTCTAGCTAAGCATTGTGTTCTTCCTCCCTTCCCCCCATTTCACTTTTAGGATTTTTAGGAAGAAGCATTCCTCTGCCACCCTCTCACAACCTCAGTCTGCAGGGTGAACACACTCCCAGGAGCCCACAGCACTGCTGGAGCTCTGGCTGAGCATTTCGGGCAAGGCAGGAAGAGGCTGTCCCAGCCACAGCCAGACCACCCCAAGGTCAGCAAGGCCAGTACTGCTGACTCAGGAGATGCTTCCATTCCCTGCAGCTGCAGGGAGAGGTTTAGGCTGGATGTCTTACAGAGGTGAGGGAGCCTGCCACCGTACACTGCCACACTGCAGTGAGACACAGGAACAGAGGTACAGGAGTGGAGCAATAAACTCCATATGAGAGCTGTGTTTCCCTAAATGTCGCAACTGCTGCCTCTTTGAGACAGGAAAGGAGGCAGAGAGAATGGAACAGCAGAGCAGACAGAGAAAGAATCCAGGCTTGGGGATTACAACAGCATTCAAGGGAAGCGTTATTTCCAATCAGGGAGGAAAATGAAGGCTTAGCAGAAGGCACTGGGAAGGGGCAGTGCCTATGCTGTAAGAGAACCTGTTCAGAATTTGCATTTTCACATTAGAGAACTCTAATACGATCTTTACAAATGCATATGCCAGATCTTTCCCTTACTGCAGCAAGTTGTTCTCTCTCTCAGCTTCACAATCAGTAGCCTAAACTCCGGTAGTATGTCCCAAACCTTTTTAAAAATAGCCTACTTAAAATCTTTGTTATTTGATTACAGGACCATGAAAATTTCCAGATACTTTTTTTTGGAATTACACTGCCAAGGAACTGATAATCTTAGCTGTTACAGTCAGCTAATACAGTCACTCCAGAAAGCTGTATTTCAAGGAAAAATACCAGCATCCTGATCCAAACAATGAATTGGAGAAGCCTGAGCAAACCAGCAAGAACATGATGCAGAATGCTGTAGAAACCATCAACATATTTTACTAATTAGATTAAAATTAGCTGGAGTTTTAGTTAAAACATGTAAGCATTTACTGTGTTACATACCCTGATGACATTAACATGATGTTGAATTACATTTACATACAAATAAAAGCTTTTTCAATGAGCAATGAAAACCAGTATTTTCCTAGTGAACTGTTGAACCTCTATTATTTCAAAATGTACTAACATTGCTGGTAAAGGAAAAGAGACAAATTTATGACTGACAGTTTGAAAATTCTTGCTTTATGAGACATTCTGAGGACAAAACAGTCATGAGAAGTGACATCTACCCCCTATTCCCCAAGCAATTTGTGCTCTAAAGCTAACCAGTAAACAGTCTCAGCCAGCATTCAAACAGATGCCAAGAACAAATATAATCAGTTAAAGAAAATATGTTAATAATGCCTTCATCCCTAATAGATGCAATGGATACATAAACAAGCCAACAAACGCATGGCTGGAGATGTCACATAAAAGACTGGAAAGAATCAAGCTATCAAAATCTACCCTGATGGTAGTCAAGTAACATCCTGTGCTTCTGTAACTCGGTAAAGCTATTTTGTTTGTCTACGATTCAACAAAATTACTGTGTCACCATTTGAATAAGAAGATCAAGATAGAAATCACCGTATTCCTTTTATTTTGGTTGAGATAGAAGACACTTTTGCAACTGGGAAATGATTCTGTAACACTGGCAAAGTCAGGGTGAATCTTCCCCTTGAGTAGAACAAGCACTGGCCCAAGCCACTTTTTGATACTTTGTTGGAAAGGTTATTTCAAATCTATGAATAAAAAGTACTTTTTTAACAGTTATGTACTAATATCAGTTTTTCATCCTTGTCATTGCCTGTCTTGTATCCCATTTCTCATTGTTACCTTCTTACCTCACATTAATGTCAGAAGAAAGGGTTAAAAGTTAGTTTCCAAACTGAGCAATTAGGCAGGCTTGTATAACTGAGGGGAGAGCACCCCGACCTAGGTCACCTCAAAGCCTTGGAATGTACCTAATCTTGAACAAAGACAGCCTAGAGAGCTCCAAGATAAGGAACCTGTAAATTTCTACTTCAGGGTTTCATGGCTGCCAACCTAGAAATAAGTGTACAACCGTGGAATAAAGCTAAGCCAAGAGCATATCCTATAGTAACCTTAGGTAATTATTGCACTAAAAACCACACCTCTAGGTGGAGATTTTATATGTAAATGTAGGACCACCCTGGTATAATGAGTTAGATCATGCTCAAACTAACTTCTGTACAAGTAAGAAATCAACCATTTTCATATAATTTCTTCTTTCTTATAGTTTTGTATACAAGACCCTGTATGTTTCCAAGAAGTGTGCTGCACCCAACTCTGCAGGCAAGCAATAAAGACAAATATCTCAATTCAGTGCATTGATTGGCTCAATGCACACCAGGTGAAGAACCCAGACAACACCATGTTGTCTTCTACGGAATATGTTGGTAGAGTCTGTAAGGTAGTAGAACAATTGAGAAGGACTGACTAGTCTGGCCACAAGCATGACAGGTCAGAGAACCCAAAACAACTGTCTACACATCTCGCCCATATTCTCTGTCTGGGTTATGCCCAGAGATGCCTGCTCTTCGCTCTTTAGTTTTAGTGCTCTTTCCCTACTCTTTTCTTCTTCTCCAGTGGGCTGAAATAATTCATAAGACCGGAGACATGGGAGCTGCGTGACTCATTTCCTCTCCTGTGGGGTCCATTGGCTGAAAGATTGTGTTTCATTTTTTTCCTTTACTACATAATTTTAAAATATAGTAATAAATTGTAGCTCAACTTTAAAATGCACAACAGACCACAAAGAGAAGCAGTGCGTTCTGCTGGAGTGCAGTTTCTCTGCACAGATATTACAACTAAATACCCTATCACACAAATTCCATAAACTGGGATTTCACTTAATAGACTGAGAATATTGTTTATATGGTTAATTTATTGACTGCCTCTCTAAAACAGATTATGCAGAGAATTCAAATCCTATTTATTCCAACCCTGCGAAGAGCTTAGGGAGTATCTGATAAAAGGTGTAATAAACTGTATATTGTATTCTGTATTGATATTTTACTCAGTATATTTTTTTGAGATAAATTGCTCTTTTCAGTGTATTCATACTTACAGGTCATTGTAAAATTTCTCCTTCTCCCTCTCCCTTCTGTCCTTATCTGCCTTTCCCACACCTTTAAATACCTCCCACATTTCCTGGCCCCCATGCTCTCTCTCCCTCCCTCCCCCCAGTCTTCTTATTTTCCACCTTTTTGCACTATTTTTGTTTTCTTCATTCCTTCTTTTGACATCCAAGATCTTAATGTCTAATACCACCCTATATGAAATCATTCCCTCTGTACTGTTCATTGCTCCCTACCTGCAGTGTCAGAAATACCATAAATGTCTGCCTGCATCTTTTACTCCCTTCTCAGAGCCTCTCTCTGTACCCTGTTCCTCAGAATGCTTTCTGTGCTCACTGCACACCCTGCAATCTTCTCCTATTATCCCTCCTGCTATTCATTCAAGCTCTTGAAGCCCATCCAGTTTCTGCTCTATACTCTGGCTCTTTTTGCTGCCAGAAAATGGTCTAGTTCTCATATTTCTGGGCAAGGAAACAATCTCCATTTCCTATCTCACTTCCTGGATACCATTTCACTATCAAATATATCTGTCCTTTATACATGACCCCTCATTCTCCTCAGTCCTATCAGAGTTTACATTTCTGCCTTGCTTTCTGCCATTTAGAGATTCAGGTATCACAGCATCATTTATCCTTAGTGTATATCTGTCTCTTTTATGTATAACTAATCTGACATCAAATATAGAGAAAGAACTTAACCCAACCTCCTCCTAGAGTACAGATTTATTGAGAGGTTTTTTTCCTAGACAAATTATTTACAGATCAAGCTTCATTGCAGAATAAAGAATAACATTTCCCCCTGCATGGAAATCACTAAGTCTCAAAGGTACACCTGAAAATCCCATTCAATAGTTTGGTGTTCTGCAGTGTTTTGCATTTAAACCATAAATAGAGATTTTCATTAGTATGTTGGCCAGGTTAAAATCCTCAAAAACCTAGTAGTTATTCTCTCTGAATATCTTGTTTTTCCCCCATTTCCTCATTCATCTGTCAATGCTTGGTCCCTGTAAATATCAAAGATCTTTTAGGCAATAACCACTCTTTTGGTCACTTCTAGAGCCTTGTATGTTATTTGGATCATCATTTCCTTCCAGTGTCCCAGGTCTCTAAAATGAAGGTCAAGATTCTCTTTTTTTCCTCCTAGGAATGCCCACTTGAGAAGTTACATACTTAACCTTAGGCTCAGAGGGTTAATTCTCTGACAGATTTTTTTGAAGTCAGAAGTCATATGTGGCCTAGCTGTCTGCTGCTTCTTTGGAAGAATTAATTACAGCACTATTTGCTTCAATTCTCCAATAAAGTAGCTGTATTCCTAGATATAGTCTAACCTTTCACAGTCAGTGAAAAAAAAGAGCATTTCACTTGGGCTTACAGTTAACTCCTCTAGGCTAGACTTCAAAGTGAGACTGTATTTATAAGATTTGGTAAGCACCAGTCCTGAGGCCTCTTAGACTGAAAGTCTCTGCAAAAGTATCTGAAAAGCAAAAAGTTTGGAATCTTCCCTTCCTCTTGGAACAACGTTATGATTCATGATCAGCAAGCAGGCTAAAACAAAATTAAAAAAAAAAAAACAAAAAGAAAACCAGTGACTAGAGAGTCCAGTCACATCATATCTAGCATATTCAGGTTCAAGATGTTATTTCTCAGTGAAGGCAAATTCTTATTTTCCCCTAACAATTGCTGAACAGATCTTATCCAAACTACCTCCATTATGGGCAGATATTGATCTCAACTTCTTAGAAACGTGTCTCTAACAGTAACCAGAGATTAATCCTCCATTATTTTCAGTGCTGCCAGTTCTACAGTTGGGATGGAAACCTGAAGATTAAAGCTACCCATCATTTCTACTCATGATCACCATTGCTCCTTCTTGCTCAGGATTACCCCCTTTATCTTAGAGGAAGCTTCTTGTAGGTCATAAAAACCAGAAAGGTCTCCAAATAAACCTGGTCAGATAATTCCTTTCCCTCATCCATCTTCCTTTCCTTTGATAAAGCAGCCATGAGGAGAGGGAAGTGGCAATGTTGCTAGATGGCACACACGCACTTCAGCTGAAGCAATCCTCCCTGTGCCAGTTACCCTGTCAGGGGCCAACTACTGACAGGATTTCATAGCACAACGTGGTTGGACTGCAATAAAGAGCGTGACCGATTATTTTCATTACTGTCTATATGGCATGTGGCATGCCACTGCCAGCTTGTAAATCCTAAATGTTAAACAGTAGTTTTGATGATATTTTATTATTGGAAGAACAGTCTGCTCTTCTTGGAAACATTTCCTCTCTCCCTCCCTTCCAAGACACCCATACATGATTTCAGCTTTTTCAAGACAGGGATTTCAAAGTGCCTTTCAATTACAAAACATTTTTACTAGCTTGGATGATACTCTTGTTACAATTTGTTTTTTTATAGTTCTATTTTGAGGAATATGGTAATCTGAAACTACAAGGGGGGGAGTACCACTGGCTCTTCCAGCAGCCAGAGATGAAGCACATTCCAGGGTTAAATGGCTCTTGGCTGACACTTGCCGCAATTCTGTCCATAATTGTTCTCAATGCCCGAGAAATGTCTGCCTAAGTGAGAAGATTATGGTTTTGTGGTTGTTTGGAGTTTCCAAAATTCCACTTGTTCCATTGTGTTGCATCTGGGAGTCTGCTAGAAAAGTGAAAATATAGCTGAAATGTGACATTTCAGATACATGGCTGGGGCAGACTTTGAGGAGTAAAATTTGTGTGGTGCAATTAGAGAGAAATAAAGGTAGCTGGAATTCTTCCAGACGTGCTGTCCTCAAGCACATCGCCACAGACATCCAAGATCAAACACTTTTCTGTTAGCAGTACCTTTAGGATGGATGTACACATATCCTCTCTCCTTCTGCACAGAGCACAGGTATATAGTGTGCATACACCTACTTACTCACAGAATCCCAAGAAACTAGAGCCAACTTGAAAGAGAGGAAGGAGATTAAATAATGAAAGTGCCCAAGGACAATGTATCCTGAAGATTGCTCTTCCCAGAGAGGACCTGTGCACAGACTGCCATGCTCACTGCGGGCCACAGGCACAGATGAAAGAAGAAAAGATTCAATCCTTTGCAAATGGAAGGACAAGCCTTGTTTGACATCCCAGGTGTGACATGATGCTCTGTCCCTAAAAATGGAAGGTCTGTGGAAAAAATATGAGCAGGTTAATGTTCTGATTCCAGTGAAAATCTGATTTAGCATAGGCAGAAACTGCCTGAGAGAGGGGGAAAAAAAAAATAAAAAAAAAAATCACTGCTTCACTTATTTTGTGGAAAAAAATCTACATCCAGCTTCTTGCTTTAAAAAAAAAAAAAAAACCCGCAAAACAACACAACAAACTTTAATGTGGACAACTAGTGCTGCAAAACCAAAGCTGAACTCAGGCTGAGGAAGGCAGAAGAGAAAAATAATTTTTTAAAAGTTTTGAAACTCTACACGTAACAAATCAAAACCTACGAGACGAGGTAAAACTCTGAGCAGTGTTCCAGAAGTTAGAGTTCCTACTATAAAATTCCCATCTTGATCTACTGCAGAATTACCCTCAACTCAGTTCAGTCAGCATAACTGAAATAATTATTTATATTTCTCCATCTACCAACTGTTTTGTATGACTTCGGTAATTCGGGAAAGATTCTGCCAAGCTTTCACATGAAATGTTCCAAGAGAAGAGTGGAAGCAATACACAAGGAGTGTTTTCTGGGCTTATATATACATGCTGAGCAGGGGTAGAGGGCTGAAAGGCTCTTCAGAAACGCTCAGTGCCAAAAGGGATGAGATGAGGTAGGTGTGAGAGGTCAAACTGTAGCTCCAGTGGCCACCTGTGTACCAGGTCTGCAGATTTGATTTTAAAACTGAACACGTATCTTTACCTAGGTCAGGGGAAGGGAGATCAAAACAAGACTCCCCAAGACTTTGTTCAGAAATTAAATGAAAATTTTTCCTCCATAGTGTACTAAATTGTATTTACCATCAGTTTTATTGTATTGCTTGTGTTACATGTAGGCATTACACAGAGACCCTAAAGCGGGGTAGCTTTATGTTGGAGATTGTACAAATACATATGAGGAAATGCTTTTTGCTTCCAAGAACTTCAATTCACCGTTGCTTATAAATAACAACAGCAGAGAGGAGGAAGATAAAAATAGGAATAGAAGTACAATCACACAGCAAGTGAGCAGTATGGTCTAACTTCAATGTTGCTTATGCTGGAATAAATCTGGAGTGGGTGAACTTCAGGCAGAAGTCCTACACCAGTCTAAAAGCTGCATCAATCAGGAGAAAATGAAATTAACTTCTGGGAAATAAACGAAACTAAGGAAAAGCCACAAATGTATTTTACGTCTTAAAGAGAGAAAAAGAAGTTAAAAAATTACACAGGGTGGAGAAACAAGATGCTGACACTTGTTTAGGAAGCATTTGATAGCATTTATAGCACACCAATGCCCTTTCTGTGAAGTGAACCTAGATGGGCTCAGAAAAGACTTCATATAAGCAAAAACAGTTGGAAAATTGGAAAACAATTTATTTGCTGGAAAAGTAGCTTCTTGAAAGTCCATTAAGGTGGCAAGAGAAGGGAAAAATGAATATATTAGGACAACAATATCCAACATAAGTGACAAGGGTGTGTCACTAAAGTCGTACCTCAGCAGAGTTAGGCTCTCCCCATTTTCCTCCCCACAATTCCCACATGGTGTTCCCCAACCAGCCTTCCCAAAGGTCTGACAACTGCTGGAGGGGTAGGAAGATGTTATCTGGAAGGACACACGCAAGGGGAAACCTAGCAAGGGCTCCCAGGCAACCAGTGCCTATGTTGGCCAGCCGTTTCACCCACAAGCACCTTCCCATCAGAAGACTGTGGAAAACAATTTCTTGCAGGTGGCCCCTACAGCCAAGAAGTGGGCACTGTCTGTGTGACTGACTCACCAGCTGCAGGAAAAAAAATCATCTCTGAGCTAGCTGGCCACTTCGCAGGGTGGCACGTAGCACCACCCAAACCAGAACGGAGTCAAACTGTTTTTCAGCTGCTGATGGGCAAAGAAGTTACTTGGTGGCCTAACTAAAGGGTTGGATGAGATGCAAGGCACCTCTTCCTGTTTGAGTTTCACTTTTAGTGTTTTTTCCCCATTTATTTAGGCAACAATATAATGGGTGAAATACAGAGAGTCTCTACACAGCAAGTAGCAGCAAGCACGATCAGCAAGATGAAGCTGGAGTAAAGGGACCGTATGAAAAAGAGGTTTTAAGTTGTTGATTGATTTTCACCCCTCTCCTTGTATTTCCCATCAATAAAACGAATACATGGCCAAATGAAAGTGAAAGACTTCAGGACAGCTGTAAGGGGTAATTCTAAAATTTTAACATCCTTCTTGTACCACCTAATTTCAATGACAGAGAGGAAAAATTAATTCCTCTTTTGTATGCTGCTTAAGTGGGAATCACCAAATTAGGCATATTGTTTCTGTCATTTTATTTTATTGTGCTGTAGCCAGAAGAAGAAATCAATAAATAGACACTAAAAAGGTACATCTCTAAAGAAAGCTAATCAACCTGTTATTGACTCACCTACAGTTACTTTTTGAAGAGAGAAATATCAAGATAATTTTCAAGACCCGGCTACCTTGATTGAACACAAAGCCTTGGCAGCGTACAGAAGAGCCATCGCAGTGGCAGGAAAACAACAGCAAAGAGCTTTCCCTGGGCAGAGGTCACTGCTAGAATATGATGGATGGCTAGGGACTCACTAGGCATTTGAAAGGAATAAAGAATGTACGTTACATTTTCACCTCTAAACACTGAAACCAAAACCATCTAAAGTGGATTTTGGAATATATATCAGATCTGATTACAACAATACAAACACTAATCCAAAGTTAGATGCTCCATCACTTGAAAATTTTTGCATATGAACCAAAGGACTGCCTTCCTTAGTGGGAAAGAATTCATCAATGTCTGCATCCAAAGACAAACCCTTCGACGCTGTGAGAATGAGTAATGCAAGAGCCCACTCGCGCTGTGCGAGTCCCAGTGCGAAGCGTTACGTACCGTGTCACATTCCTTAGTTTTTCTGCAGGGCAATGATTTCATCTGCAGTGCATCTGCTCTCTGTCTGCTGGAACAACTCACCTCATCCATTCAGAGAATATTTTGCAACAACAGAGCTGCCCTCATGGCTCGGGTTAAGAAGGACAAATAACCCTTTTAAAAACAAATGTCTGGCCAAAACTCTTATAATAATTGCCAATGTTATCCCATAATTTAAAGGGAAGATCTTTACTGACTAAGGCTGTTTCCCCTCATATGCCAAAGGGAATTTTGTTTACTTTTCCTGCTAGTCAAATAAACTCACATTTGGTATTCACTTGTATTTCAATTAAAGAATTCTTAGAATCTGTAGCATTTGCTTCCTAAATCAAATACTATTTTTTTTTGCCATCACTATAGCCTAATAGACAAAAAACTTTAGAAACCTCAGGCCAACCTTGATTTTCTGATGCACTCAAGTTTTAAAACACATTTATTGCTCTGAGTGGAACATATCTTAATTATAGTATTCCAGTTTCCTTTTTCTCTACAGATCTGAACAGTAAGCTGGCTTACAGAATTAATCCTCAGAATCAGATTAATCCAATCACTCCTTATTGATTTAACAGATAAGGTCTTTATTTGATTTTGAAAATGTTATTTGTAACTGCTAATCATGTTTTTATCTGCACCCATTAGTATTTTTAAAGTGCAAAATACATCATGGGGAAGTCATCTTCAATACATATGAAGAATTATGTCATCTACCACTTACATATCTAATCCCTCATCATGCACAGCACTGAAATTTCAAGTAAACCAGTATCTCAAATTGCACAAACAGTGCTGGTTTAAATTTGTGTATGCCATACTAAGTGTAGTAGCCTAGTTATCTGAAAGAAAACCTATTTAAGTAAACCTACTGAAAGCCGTCTGCTGGCTGAGAAGAGCTATCTATTTCCAAAGACGTCAATCTTCTGTGAGGATTCAGGTAGATCCATAGTGGAAGAGGGCAGACACAAGAACGTGACCTTCCACCACTGGAGGATGTAGCCTCAGCAATGCTGTTCTCTCTGACTCAACATACAGCACCGCGTACTCAGAAGTTACCGAGATATTCCTCAATGTGGTTAAAGTTCTGTTCATTTTATCAAGCTTTCTGATACCCACTAATAAATACATTTCACAATAAGCAGGGCATTATAAAGCATATAAATTACATAGGGAGAATAAGACTCTAAATCCCACCTTGCCTAGACTTTTCTTTGTACAGGATCTATTTAGTTTGAATGCTTTAAGAGAGAAAATTAAAACAGTCTGTTTCTTTCATAGTTTAAGTTCTAGCCCTGCATATGAAATTCTGAATAAAATTTGTTCCCAAGGTGTTCTTAGCAAACCCAAGGGGTTTATATAAAGCAAAGGGGTTTATAGGAAAGTCCCTTTGGGAGACAGCTACTCATAACTTCCTTTCCCAAACACAGCAATGCTAACAGACAACATTACCATAATTCAGAATTTCACATACTGGTCAGTGCACTAGCTCATGGTCTTTGAATTGCTTTGAAATGCTGCCTGAGCCTACAGGTGCTGCCTTGGAGCATCAACACCAGCTCTGTCAGGTGGCAATAAATCCACTACTGCCGCATTCAGGAGCGGTTATCTCTTGCTGTTAAGGCTGCTCCATGCTGTACTCACTGCTGGAGACTTTCTCATACAAAATACTTGAATCACTGCCCTTATCTCTCTCCTCCTTGGTATTTAAATAAGGCACTGTTTCTCCATAATCTGCACCCTTCTGATGTGAAAAGAAAAACAATCACGTAACCATTGGCTGTTTCATGTGGCAGCACTGCTTTTTCAAACATTATTTTCTACAGTAGCTGTGTGCAGGGTGTTATTTTCACAAGGAAATGGCACACTCCAAGAGCCAAATCACACTGTTAGTTTGCTCCATCTCCCTGCCTCTTCATCTTTCTGTGAGTCCCCAGCATTTCTGATCTTAGTTTCCAATTATACGATCACACTGGAGCTATGAACCCAAAGGTTGAATGAATTGTAAGTACTAAAAAATCTAGGTCTTACTTATTCTGTTCTCTAACTCAGTAACACCAAACATGATTCAGAGTTTAATTGCACATATTTTTAGTAGTTTGTGTCTTGTTTTGACATTCCCACCAACCTGTCAGATTGACAGTCATGGTAATCAATATTTGTACAGCTCAACTGTACTCCTCTGCAAACTACATAAATTCATGCCCAATAAATTGTAGCATGCAGCAAACCAGAATGTACTTAACCTGTAGACAGACAGAATTTCCTCAAATATTTATCATCAATTTAAGTTGTAAATGCACTTTATAGATGCAGCAGAAAACACTGTTATTGAGGTAGCATTAGAGACTTGAAAAAACACGTGCCTGCATGAGCTGACAAACAAAGGACTGGGGAAAAGCTGACCTTGTAACAAAGAAATACTTGCCTTGAACCCAATTCAGTGATCACATAGAGTAGGTGAGGCAGTTCTGAAGACCACAACAAGGAGGAGGAGGAAATGAATGCTGGGGTCCACCATCAGTGGCAGATAGCATGGAGTCCCTGGTCAAATGGATGAAATGGGTTCTGCAGAGCACCCAGGAGCTCCTGGGGCTTCAGCCTTCTGAGCTCAGGGCCAGTTTCAAGATAGCATAGCTGGTAGCCTTGAGAAAGAGAAGAGACCTCAGTAGAGGCTGTTCTGCTTCCCAATAAGCTGTTTTTAAGCAGAAGCTCTCGCCCTGGGTTCTGGCCTGAGATGTGCTGCAGCTGCATCACAGCTACACCTGCACCTGGCCGTGGACCCATTTATCTGGACCCAATCCCGTCTCTGTGGGGTGAGTTTGTCTCTGTGTGCTGGTGGGGATGTGTCTGGTGATGGGGACTCTGGGCTGACCCCAGCTGACCCCCAGCCTGCCCTGTGGGGAGACATCATTTCTCCCCCCTCCACTCCCAGCACCCCGATCCCCAGGGAACCGCCTTTTCTGATGGGTGTGAAGAGTGACTGACAGATGTGAAATAGAGAAGAGAAAATGGAAATTAAGGTCCTGGCCCTAATATTTTCCCGGCAGTGTTCCAGGGTGCAGGGACCAGAAGAATCCAGGTGCATAAATTGCGTAAAATGCGATCAAATCTCCCCCACAGCTTGTCTAATCTGGAGTAGGCAGAGGGTTAATTTGATGTAGCCTTTAGCTGCCGACAATCAAGTCACACCTCAGGGGACATAATATGTCACTCCATCCCTGCTTTTCCTTTGAAGTGGTGTGGCAAGACGGAACTGCTCTTCATCCTTACAGAGGAGCACCAATATCGAGCATCACAAGGGATTCCCTCACCCTCTTCCTTTTAAAAACCAGCTGGTGAGTGGACTGAAAATCTTCCTTTAATCACCTGGCTGGGCTGCTGAGCAGCAGCACTCTGCTGCTGGGGTGCAACAAATGCAGCTACGTTATTTTTTCAGCCTGTCTCAACAAACATTCACCTGTTCTGCTTTTGGCAGCCAGCAACTTCCCTGCCACCAGCTTGGACTCTTTTGCTTGTCTCTGCTTCATGTATCCTTTTTCATGTATTTTAATGTAACGTGTTATGAATGTCTGTCCTTTTTCCTTCAAAATATAGATAAAATTGAAACCTGCCCCTTTAATTGTCAAGTCAGAGCTAGGTAATGCTGTTCTGGTCTTTCTATGAGAATATCTTTAGGACTTCACAAATAATTTAGTTAATCAGACTCCACATTTCATCTATGTCCAGCCAGGTTTATTTGGTTGTTTTTTCTTTTCAGATCAATATACATATAAATGGATTTATGTATAAAGCAGTTTATTCCACTGAACTGCTATCCAATGCTGAAGACAGCATGTCTGCCACAACTGAAGTTTATTCTGGAGGTGCAGCCTGCTCATAAGTGTGCATTTGTAGATGAAAACGTCCCCTGTGTTCTTAGGGAGGATTTTGGCAAGGCCCTTTTGACACGATCAGTTGATGAGCAGCTCTGCCTAAAGCTAACCTCTCATATGCAAAGACAAAAGGCTTTTTCTGCCCACAGCTGCCTGCCAGAGCCTGTGACCTTGCTGTGCCTACAGCTTCCACTTCCCAGCATTGAATACGATGCTCAAGTGCTGCACTCCAGATTTCACACCTCTGCAGCAAGACAGCTTCCTTCCACGGCAGCAGTGAGAGAAGCAAACATTTCCCCTCTTCATCTTCACGTATTCTCACCCTCAAGAACAAGACTCAAGTTTTGCCCGTTTACCTTCTGCCAATTGGGGCTTTTCTTCCCCAGCTGAGGCGGCGGTTACAGCTGCAGCAGCAACTGGCACACTTGACTCCTACTTAAAATTAACAAAGCACTTTCTATTTGCCTGGAAAATGACAGCCCGCTCGGTTTCTGTGATGCTCTCCAGCAGTTCTGGGAAGGGCTGCTGCCTGCCGCTCCGTCCAGACTGTGCATGGTTTGAAGCCGCCTGCAAGATTTATTCTGTGTCTGGACGCAGACTCTCCCTGCGGGGTCCCAGTCACAATCTGGGCTTTTTTCATAGGATCTCTGTCACCCACCCCTAGCTGCAAAACGGCTCTTCTGCCTTAGATCAGTCGCAAGCATTGCTCTCCCTCATACAGCTTTGTTTCCACTCTGTGTAATTTCTTAACATGTTTTTTCTCCTGTCCCAGAGCTCAATCAAAGCCATGGAATAAAACAGAAATCTGTTTTACTCAGCGTGTGATTTTTTAATTGATTTTTAAATTCTTTTTTTTCTGAAACAAATTAATAAAAACAACTCTCTTGAGGAACATGATCTACAGAAGTACTCCAGCCTTCAATAAAAGACAAGCACCAGGATGCAAGAGCAAGTGCTCAAAATTAAGACGTTACAGCCTGAGAACTGACCGTGTAACCTAGGCATAGCCAAATACTTTCTGGCCCAGAGCAGAAGACTGACTACAGAGCAACAGAACTGTGCTTGGACAGGCAACCTTAGCTTGATCTTCTGGATGTGGCATACTTGACTAAAGTCTAGATAATCTCCATGTATATATTGGCTTATATTATATTATTTCATTAAAAAACCAAACAAACAAAAAAACTGCCCAAACCCTCCCAGAAAATCCGCAGTGAAAATCTAGTTCCTTGTATTTCACATTCACAATTGTGCTCTGAGAATTACGCAGACATCGTGTCTTCACTCTGGGTTACTTACCGCTCGTTTAAAATCTCTTTTCTGCTATTCTCCCATTTTCTTTTATTTTCTCTCTAACCATAGTTTATTCCAGACATTCAGCCTGTGTAAATGTAATGAGAACACTGAGACTAAGTGTAATTCAAATCCTTCTAAGTAAAATGATTACATATTCAATTAATAGAAACAAAATTCTGCCTTGATTTTTAATCTGTTGACAGTGGCAGCTGCTGCTTCCAGTGGTCTTTCTGTACGCATTGACCCTTCCAGTCTGCAGTATTACATCAATAAATGCATATGCCTGTCATGCTCAGATTAAATAACAAAACGAAATTGTCTGCATGCTATCCAAAACCTTCTGTGTCATCTGATTTATATTTTATTTCCAATAGTCTGAACTTAAGGCAAGTGACTTTTGAAATGATTCCATTGCATTTAAGTAGGAAAAAGAATGTATTTTATTTTTATATTGCAGCAAATCCCTCAAGACCAACCTACAATTTCTTTTGTAGCTTGTAAACTCTTTAGAGGGAGCATAGTTAAACAGACAACACGCTGCAAGGTACAACTATTTGATTTTGCTCTGTTCATCTAGTAAATAGCATACCGAAGAGAGAAACTCAGCTGGGATTTCCATTTGCTACCATCAGAGAAATCACCACATAAATAGCAGAAATGTCACTTTAAAAAGGTACACAAAAAAAATTTGAAAATACTGAAAAATAGCTTACAATATGAAGAAATGCATCACAATAAAATAGTAAAATATGAGGAAGTATAGGCATTTCTTTCAGTAACAGGAATGGGAGTTTCTCATTTACATCAGTGGAGAGAATTTTGCCATACAGTTTCTAGATTCTATCTTGTCAGGTTTACTTGCTTTGGTTTCAGTTATCTCCTCTTACAGATATTTTCCTTACCAAAAAATAAAGAAAAAAAGAAAAAGTCTGTGTAGACAGCACAACAAGTTGCATATAAAATTCAGAACTTTAAATAGAAACTATATTACAGAACTGTTGTCAAAAAAAACCCAACAAAACAATAGTCCCCAGAGTGCCCTTCAGGACTTCGAAAAGGTGAAAAAAATGCTGATATGTGGTCAGTACAGCGTCTGCTTTTTGCAGTTGATTATTTATTCAGTTTGAAAACAAGGAATTTTTTTTCAAACTTTAAAACACATGGAAACACCACCTGGAGAAAACATAATTTATGAGCAAACCTTATGAAACCTTTGAAGTCTTTAGGCTCCCTCTTGCATTTGAAAGCACGGGTGCTATGCACGTACTGCAAGCACGTTGCCAGCTGTCAGAGACACCTGATACGCAGCGTGCCACCATCCACATGCTTCGTATACGTGGCCTGAAATAGGGGTGAAGGAAAGCAGTGGAGAAACACAGTGACCTGAGGGATCAGGTTTGCAACTGTTGGCTTCAGTGAACCTGTTTACACACCAAACCGGCACCATTTTATTCTACAGGAGTCAGAAGGGTGTGATTAGCTCGTGTCCATTAAAAGGCGCTCACCTTGTGATGGTTTGCTCTCTCACAGACCAGCAGAATAAGCTGTAGCAGTTACTCCTTCTACAAACCCTGCATGTGAGGGATTGTGCAATGTAGCTCTACTGGAAAATAAACCGTAACCCTACCGCTCACGTTCTTCTCGCGTTGGTGTAACTACGTGTTGCTCTATCCTTAACCGGGCAGCGATCTGCCAGGTCTGAGCCTCTCCCTGCAGATAATGGAGAAAGGCAAAACAGCCAAGGAGGAAAACTCCGACAATAGAGTGAAAAGTACAATAACTGCAGCCAAGGAGGAAAACTCCGACAATAGAGTGAAAAGTACAATAACTGACTCGAGTCTTAAAAGTTGATACGTAAAATAAGCCAATACTTGACGAGAAGACAGATAATACTCAGTTTAGAAGCAGTCATGAAATCTTTTTTTTAATTCAGAAAGTGCTTGGGGAATTGGAGTGTATATTTTTTATGGTTTAGTGACTGAAAATGATGATATAAATGAAACCGCTGAGCAAGAAAGTTCATTTCAGGCCAATGCGCAAACAGAGCTGGAAAAACTCAGGTCTCCATTATCCTACACCAGTAATCAGGGCGTTCATCTCTACCTGACGTATTCTAGTAAACAGCCTGGCAGATGATCAGCATAACTATCACTCTGCAATAGTGGAGACATTCACAAATTTAAATATAATCGTAAAAAATCAGTTTATTAAAGGCATACTTTTCAAAACTCGTAAGAAGAATAATGCTATTAATTAGAAGTTTATAACTGTCCATCCTGCCTCCAGAATTTGAGGTTTGTCACTTAAGGTACGTCCCTGACACTCTTTTGTTCACTCAAGAATATATTTTAATAAGGTGGAGATGGAATGATAGACAGGAAAACACAATTTTCTTATTTTAAAAAATTCTCTATTAGCTGCTAACTGCAACTAAATGAAATGAAGTGCAACACACTTCATTTTTGCTGATCTGAACACCATCATGTGAAGCCAGCCAGAGAGAAGTACGGGGCAGGCTCTGTCCTCACCTGGGCAGCCCTCATTACCACCAGTCATGCCCCTGTGCATCTCCCAGCTCTCAGCGGTGGCAGTAACAGTGCAGATTCCTTCCCTCCGCTGAGGACATTGCGGCCACATCAACCTCTAAATGCATTTAAAGCAGCTCATTTACATCAGTGGAAATGTTTGGTTGTCACGGAAGGGAATTTGATTCAAAGGCAACAAACATCCTTCCAACGTGCCCTCCCCAGGCACCCTCCCAGCCCAGGGGTGCAGAGCGACTGGAGTACACAGAGCTCAGGACCACAGCGGTGGCTGCGCTCATGCGCACAGCACTGATTTCAAGTCTCCTCTGTTGACCTTGCAACCCTAAAACATCACTTTTCTTTCCCCCTCCTCATCCCCCCATCTTTTCCATTCCAAGTGCCAAAAAACTATCTGAGGGCAGTGTTATTGTAATACGATGCTGAGGGCATGCACTGCACACCGTGAGGGCATGTAGGGGTTGAGATGACGTTGGGACAGCGACAAAGGACCAGGGAGAGAGTGAGGAGACAAATTTAGTGCAATCTCATCTCTGCTCCCATCCGGAACAGGAACTGCAGTAAACCTTCCAGATACACTCAGATTTTCTCCTACAGGGAACCAGCTACTTTGATCCAAAAGAGAAGCCAGGACTGAAGCAATGTGCATGCAGCACGCACAGCTGGGCATGGACACGGGAATGAACCAGAAAACTCAGGCAGATGCACCCTACTCTGGCCCCCCCAAATCCACAGGAAAAGTTAGTATTGTCCTATCCTGTCTGTCATCTAGCAGAATAACACAGCAAACTAATGGAAACTGAAGCTGGAAAAATTCAAACCAAAGCCAGATAAACACTGTAACAGCAGAATTAATTACTCATGGGAAATAACATATTTGTTGCAACTGCATCTGGTCTGACATTATTGAGCTCCTTCTAACAGTAAAGCAGTAGTGATGAGCACAGTACAACAGTTTGTGACAGAACAAAGATAAACACCCATCACAGAAGCAGTTCTGCAAACCATTTATTTAACTACATAGGTCTGCATCTGTCTCTTATAAAATAATATTAGCTATATATGACACTAAATAAGTTAAGAATGCTGCCAGAGTTTGAGAGAAATTCTGATCTATCACCGCTCAGAAAAAGGACACCCTGTTTTTCTCTGAAAACTCCCTCTGCTGATATGCTAATCATATTACTGCTTATCCACACAGGGGGAAATCTAATGCAATGAGGGAAACAAGAACCTGTGAGTGTAACACAAGGCACAGACATACATTCTCATAAATGTATAAGAATCTTACATACATAGAATCATAGAATCATAGAGTTGAAGTGGTTGGAAAAGACCTTTAAGATCATTGAGTCCAAACATAAACCAAACAGTGCCAAATCCACCCCTAAACCATGTCCCTAAGCACCTTGTCTACCCATCTTTCAAATACCACCAGGGAAGGGGACTCCAGCACCTTCCTGGGCAGCCTGTTCCGATACATAAATGCATGTATCACTTCACATTCAATATAACCGTTCCATTTTACTGACCAGCAGTTTAAATCACAATGACAATGAAACTGAAGACTCCTATTGATTTTAATATGACTATCCTGTATGTCTTAATTTTTTTCCAGCAGCTTGAATATATTCAGAGTAACAGAAAAAAAAACCCACCTGTGTTATGGTTTACAGCTGCTGAGCTGAAGTAAAGTTGCAGATTTTTTTGGTAAGAATAACGGTTCTTTCCAACCTTCAAACAAGCTTTCAATTAGGTTGGTTTAGCAGAGGTCAGAAAATATGAGAATCTTGTAATGCCTTTCAAATATCAAAACCTTTTCCAGAGCAATTAAAATCCTTTGAGACCTCCTTGTATGTCTTCTAGTGCTTACTTGAGAAGTAGTAGCCCCTTGTCAAGGACTGAATGCACCGAGCTGTCTCCTACTGCCAAGATCTTCCATACTGTACTGCAGGATCAAAGCATAAAGCTCAGGAAAGAAATATTTAGGTAGCAAACCAGTTCTCTGTCTAATTAAAATGCTTGAAGCCTACACATGTTAAAACCCAATTTTCCACAAAGTGACCTTTCTTCCCAGTAACATTCAATGGTGAACACTTCTATGAATGTATGACTCAGAACTTGTCTACACAAGGGCACCCAGATATCCGTGCTTCTGCCCAAGTATCTACACCAAGTACCACATGGTTCAGCCAGTACATTTACTTCAAAGAGCTCCTTCAAGGTGTCCCATAATAGCTTGCTTTCTATGAATAGGGGTGGTCAGAAGCAACCCATCCACCCTCTGCTTTTTCTGCTGCGGCTGTAGCCAGTTTTTCTGATAACCAGATGGCCTTTTTCTTACAAACAACAGGTCACCAACTGAGAAGCTGCAGACACAAAGCTAGGTATGGCAGGTAATTACCAGACATGATGAAAATCTTAGTAGGATAGAAGCCAATTTTATCTGCATATGAGAAACCACAGCTGGATCACCAATTTTTTAAATAAATGAGAATTCAGCCCTTTGTGCAATTTTTTCCCAGAAACAACATACTTCGGAGCTCAAGTCCAATGTTAAAAACAAAACCAAAAACAAACCCAAAAAACAACAACCCTACATCCTTAAAGCTACTTCACTGTGTCCTGTTAGGGCCCAAGTGCACAAACACACGCTACAATCTCTCTCCCCTTTGCCCCTCACCCAGGGGTTTGGTTGTCACTCTTTCAGGTCAGCTTTGATATGGTAGAGTTGTGTCACTTTGAATCAGACTGCTTTGAAAAGTGTCGTGTGAGAAAGAGCTGCAAGACGTTATCTGGGGCCACCACCCCTTGGCTCAGGAGCTGCACTGGAGCCGGGGCCCTGGTTATCAGCCCTCGCCTGGGCTGCGGTAGAGATATGCCTGTGCCTGGCTGTATCTTTTGCTAATCCCGTGATTGCCACGCTGATTTGACTTCCCAGCTTGGCCTCAGACCTGTCTCATCACTACAGACATTTCTGTGTAATTTTGCACTGCTGTCATTCCACAAGCAGTGGAATCGGTGAATCCTGGTCTGTTATGGATTCGCATACAGTACAATTCCTCCCCTCCACCCCCTACATGTTCCACTCAGGAAACACCAGAGCTGCCCTCACTGTGTCTACAAGATGTCACTTGTATAAAAAGCCTGAGTTCCCAATCCACAATAGCTCCCCACCTCCACCATGTCTCCAAACCTCTGACTGTGTAAGACCATGTACAATGTGACTGCCCTACAAGTGCACTGACTGGTCACCTGTGCTGATGGGGCAGCCACAGATTAACTAGAGCAGGTAACTCTTGCACACACATGTCAGCCCTTCCTTCCTTCACTGGGGACACCCATTTACCCAAAGCTTACAGGAATTTCCTATCTTTGTAATCCTTTGCTCCTCTGCCAAATTTGAATTACACTGGCCAATAGATACAAAAGCTATCGAAGGGAAGGAATGATACTAACAGTAGTAGACCAGATAAAAAGCATTACTTGAGTGCTACTAATCTCTCAGATTTTAAACATGATTACGTATTGTCTAGCCATTTAGAAAAAAGGAGAAGTTTCAGAAATTTATTCCATTAGTACTCACTAATGCAGCCAGGAAATAAGGAGCCAAGTAACTAAGAAACAAATTGACAAACTGACACAAAACTAAATAATTCCTGTGAAAGGCTCTTTCGGGACTTGCACAGCACTGCTTATATCTTATGGAGATTATTAAGTAGGTTTGGCAGGATGTTGGTCCTCCAACTCCTGTTGTGTGGTTTACACAGGAAAGACTAACATAAAGCACTGGTTACAGGTGGGCATGCCAAAATACCTCCAAGTTGCCACAGGTCAGACATGCACAGTGAAAAACTCTTCGTATTTATCTATCAGATAAGCTGTAATAACAGGTCCCTTCTTTCTCTCACACAATATTGAGATATAAACTTTGATCTTATCATCTAACAGGGTTTTATATTCTCCCAAACAAGTTCTTTGCAAATTGCAGATCCTTGGTAGCACAAAACAAATCTATTAATATTTTTAATTTTTCCAGTTTCCTAGTACATTAGTTTTTCTACTCTGAGTACCTGTAACAGAACAGCACTTACCTTCTGCTTTGAAACCCCCCCCAGTTTTCCTGAATTTCACTTGGCTGTTCCTGTTTTAGGAAATTTGCAGTGAAAGTTTTCCCACATTTTCCTTTCAGTTTTGCAGTCTCTTATCCTTCTTTCAAAGTTTTATTGTAGCATTCATTTCTTCATTAGCCTGCAGACACAATGCTGATTGTTGTCCATGTATAACTCCCCTTTTCCTCAGGAAAAATATTGACGCTGCAAAGATATGCAGTGCTATCTGCTTGTGAACGTCAGTTTTCTGAGCTTCTTTCTCTGCTGAAAAGAGTAAATGGAAAGTCATGACCAAAGCAGAAGGACCCGTGATAGAGGCTGCTTCTGGCCATTTACTGAAGAAATAATTTAATAAGACACTACACCATTAGTCAATGGCAAATGAGAAATGAGGTCTAGAGTGTTGATTGCCAGCTTTTCCTACACTTGCTCAAATAGATAAATAAAAAGTAGGCTGGAGCTGGCCTCTACCAACTCACACTTGTTTTGTCAGGTGAGAGAAACTTTTGAAGTAGCATGAGCATCCAGCCCTGGCTACTGATGGAGAACTTACAATCACTGTTAGGACAACCCACTGATGTGCATCATGAGCAAAGTGTATTGATTTTGCCTCTAATTCCTCCAGAATAATACATTTATGAGTTATTCTCCTGTCTTGCAGAGAAAGTTCAGTCCAGTTCAAAGTATAGCAGAGATGAATTAGATTTGTTATGATTATTAGTCTACTTTGCTGTCAGGATGCCATATAATTTCTGCTCAACAAGACAGACTGAACAAGTAGCTTTATATTGTTCTTCTGAAACTACAGCAAACATACATCTGATTTATTCAATTGCTTCCATAGTAGAAGACATTACTTCAGAGTATTCAGAGCACTCAGGGAAGACAAAGGTGAGCAAAACAAGCAGACAAATATAATATTCTCATCTTCTGATTTGTTTCCTGTGTCACATATAAAGAAAATAATTTTACTTAGTACTTCTCTGGGCCTTTTCAGTGTTGTCTGTACAGTAACAGGCAAAGGAACATGATCCATGTGAAGCTGAATTTATGGCCAAAAGACAAGGTGTCCCTTTTCCTATTACCCCTGTGCAAGCCAGTATTTCTCTCCAACATTGGAATACTTTTCCCTTGGCTTCTGTAACTGTTCTTGAAGAGCCCATAATGGTCTTCTCAGGGTTAACCTCATGTATTTGGGTAAACGTGGCTACAAAACACTATCCCGAGGCATTTCTACTTCATTCAGCAAAGATAAGGTAGCACAACATTATAAACTCAGATTACTCGTAATTATGGTTTTCACCAATTCAAAATGAAGCTGTGCTACATTTGTTCAGGACACACTTTAGATTTCACAGAGTCACAGAATTGCCTAGATTGGAAAAGATAAACCTTTAAGATCAGCAAGTCCAGTCATTAACCAAACACTGACAAGTCCCTGACTAACCCATGTCCCTAAGCACTAGGTCTAGATACCTCCAGGGATGGGGACTCCACCACTGCCCTGGGCAACCTGTTCTAATGCCTGAGAACCCTTTCAGTAAAGAAATTCTTCCTCCTATCCAATCTCAACTTCCCTTGGCGCAACTTGAGGCCATTTCCTCTTGTCCTATCACTTGTTACTTGGTTGATTAGACCAGCCCTCAGCTCTCTACACCCTCCTTTCAGGTAGTTGTAAGGAGCAATAAGGTCTCCCCTCAGCCTCTTTTTCTCCAGGCTAAGCAACCCCAGTTCTCTCAGCCACTCCTCATAAGACGTGCTCTAGACCTTCACCAACTTTGTCACCCTTCTCTGCACACGCTCCAGCACCCCGGTGTCCTTCTTGTAGTGAGGGGCCCAAAACTGAACCCAGCACTTGAGGTGCGGCCTCACCAGTGCCCAGTACAGGGGGATGATCTCTACCCTACTCCTGCTAGCCACAATATTCCTGATCCAGGCCAGGATGCCGTTGGCCTTCTTGGCCACCTGAGCACACTGCTGGCTCATGTTCAGTGGGCTATCAACCAACACCCCCAGGTCCCTCTCTGCTGAGCAGCTCTCCAACTGCTCCTCCCCAGGCCTATCACGCTGCTGGGGGTTGTTGTGGCCAAAGTGCAGAACCCAGCATTTGGCCTTATTGAAACTCATGCAGTCAGTCCTGGCCCATCAATCTAGTTTGTCTAGATCCCTCTGCAGACACTCCCCGCCCTCAAGCAGACCAACACTTCCACCCAGCTTGGTGTTGTGTGCAAAACTTACTGAGGGTGCACCCAATCCCCTTGTCCAGATCATTGATAATGATGTTAAACAGGACTGGCCCCAGTACTGAGCCCCAGGAACACCACTCATAACTGGACACCAACTGGATTTAACTCCACACACCACCACTCTTTGGGCTCAGCCATCCAGACAGTTTTTTACCCAGCAAACTATATGCCTATCCAAGCCATGAGCAGCCATGCTTTAAACAGACCTACAGATGAAACACAGTTTGGATTGAAGTTTTCATAACATAATGTAAGAATTAAAGAAGAATAAAACTTATAATGGTCCTACTAGTGGGGCTTGCAGAATTATAGCAGCTTATTCTGTATCTGGTTCATTTTCAATAGAGAAAGTACGTTTCCCTGAGAAGATGATCCCATCTGAAGGGGCATTTGAAAAACTTGAATTTCCATTCTGCAAAGCTGATACCTAGTAGTATGTCCTGCAAATGTTCTTGTTTCATGACTCATCAGCTAACACTGGATTCCAGGCTGCTTATTGAAAACACTGGCCATTAGTTCCTTTAAAAGCATTCGATTCAGTTTCAAACATACGGTATATGTTTTAAACACAAACACGATCCGATGAGGACTGTGAGGGCTATGAGGGCTGTGTTAATTTGCAAAACACAGAGTGTAAATCAAGATTTATAAGCATCTTTGCACCCTGAACATTTGCATTAATCTTGTGTGTAGACACGGTTGGCTTGCAATCATTACAGCTTTATTTAGCTTCCCTCCATATCCCCAAAGACAGTATTTTCTTTCTCCCTTGTCAAAAGTAGTGGAAATATCCACTCAGAAGATATGATTTATTTGATAGGAACGTTCAGAGCAGATCTTTAAGCTCTGATGATGTCTCATTTCTACAGAAATTGACAGCTGACAGAGTTTATTGTCTGGTTATCACACTAAGTCAAATTCTCACTCCGAATAAAATGCTTCGCACAGCTGTAACTACTCTCTGAACTACCTGGTGTAATTGATTAAACTTGAATCAATGTTATGGGAGTGTTTTACACTGTGGAAGCATTTTTGCTTGTTGAATGCAGCCAATACAAATTTACCCCCTGTAGGAGTATACCCGTCAGGGAATCCAGAAGTATGAGTCAAAAATCACATTTACATGCAGGCAGCCAAGCACAGGATTTGTTTCCTCAGGTGGTTTATAAGATACAGTCTTGATTGAATAAGTGACAACCTTCGAAAGCATTGATTCAAACCGTATGGAGACTCCGGTGTGCACATCCAACACTACATCTATAAGCTTGCTGCTGCCTCCTGAATGGAGCAGAAATGCTACCGGCATAGCTCGTTCCCAGCATGCTGTACTCAGGATTTCTATCTACATCAAAACACTAGTCCGGGGACTAGTAATTTCATGTTGCTTACATGGAGCTCTGTGGCAGCCCTTACCGAGATGCCCAGGCAGTTTGCAGGGTGCGAGCGGGCCCCTCCCGGGCCGTGCAGCGCGGCTCCCCCGCAGCCCGGCTGCGCGGGGGGAGGCTTCCTCTCGCGGTTGGAGTTTGGCTGGGCTTTTCTTCTCCCAGGCTATCTGAAGGGCGCCCTCTTCTGTCCAGCACCCACATTGCACCACCACACGGATTTCCTCGGACGATGCCTGATTCTGCAAATGAACATTGCAGTGCTGGTGGTTTGCTGTGAGATCAGTCATACCGCGATCCATCCCCCTCCGCCGTGGGACAGAAGCCTGTTCGACAAACGTTAATGGAGACAAGAGGTGTACGGGAAAAGTTAGGATATTACGTGGGAAAACAGGACAATTCACTATGGATAAGATTGATGGAAAGAATAGAACTACTTTTTCAGCAGAAATGCAGGCAGCTGAGTTAAAAGGACTACAGTGAATGTTATTCAGTGTATAATGCTCTGAAGAGCTGTCCTTGCCCAGTAAATGCAAGAAGTTTACTGTTTATTCTGGGTGGATTGTCTCAAACTCCAAGCTTTCATTAGAGCAGTCCAGGACTAGGAATTGCTGCCATTGTCTGCTTCAGAACGAGGTTGTTTTGCTTCTTTCTGTCAAAATTTTAAGGACTCAGTGTCTGTCCCAGTTCATATCCATCCCTGCAGGTGCGTATTTATTTAACCGAAACAAACAAACAAACCCTTTAATTTAAACTACTTCATTTTTAGGTGATTTTTAAGTGGCAAAGGAAATAAGGCTTCTGCAGCTAGCCTGTATCCCTGCTGACCTCTGATGATGATGGAAACCACTGGCCCCTTTCAGACAGACCTGACAGATGGACAGAGATCTCAAACATAGTGAGCTCCTACAAATTTTCTGATAATTGGCAGCTGGATAGAAGAGTCTAATAGACAGGGCACGTTAATTAGTGCCCCCCTCAGCACGAGCCCACAGTCTGTTTAGATCTCAACCAGCCATGCCACTGCCATCCCATGTCCTCAGTGGCTGCAAGGGAAGAGGAGAGGGAGTGGAGGGGAGGTCAGAGGAGATATGGAGTAGGAGGAAGCTGAAGGACTACACAGATGTGGAATACAAATCATCAGGAAAGGAGATTTCATCAGGTCAACTAACAGATCAACTTATTTTCTCTCTCCCTTGTGGCTCATAGTGTTTTAGAGCCCTGTTATATGGATTGACTTTGGCAGCAGGTAACTTGAAGATCAAAATGCTGTCTATCCATCTGTTGTGTCCATTACTGTAATTTCTTCCCCTATGTGCTATTTATATCATGTTTAGATGTTATTTGGAGACTTTTTTGTCAATAAACATGGCAATAGCTACCAGAGCATACAGATCTTCACCCCTGTGAAAAGTGAAAATAAAGCTAATGTGTTGGGTAATGTTTAGTGAATTAAGAGATGGCTCTTTTAAACGTAGGTTTTTTATTAATTGCTTAAGTGCTGTATAACAACTACTTGGGGAAAAAATATCTGGCCAATGGTTTATCAGCGTTGATATCGCTCAGCTTTTAGGGCAGAATAATCCTAGAGAACACTAGTTAAATATTTTTCATTCAGCAGGTCATGTCAGGTTCCCCTTTTTTCTATGGAAAACAAGAGTTGACCTTCACCTCCATGTCACATATAATGCCCCAAGGCAGCCATGGTCATAGCAAAATAATTGTACAGGCTTTATAAATTCAAGATTTCATAACATATTTGTTATGAATAAGAGAAATGCAGTTTGTATCAATAGGAGATGCACTGACATAAAAATGAATAATCCAAGCACGGATTGAATTGCTTCCATAGTTCTTTGCTACATCCTGCATAGCTTTAGACCAGAATATTTACTTGGATGAGTTATAAAACCGGGTACATCTTTTTTGATCCTGCAATTTTTCATCTTATTACAGCCACTTAATTATGCAGTAAGAGTCAGATTTCTCAGGAGGATAAAGAAAAGATCCCTGTGTTTTCCACAATTATAGGAATGAAAAAATGTACATTAAATCTACTTTATTTTGCATAATCTGTCTTCAGAGTAGAAGCCAAAGAATAAACACTTTAAAATAAAATCATAGTTTTAATTCTACCTTTATGCTTAGAAAGGAAATTTCTAAAATGTGGAAACACTATTTTTAAATATTAAAGATAGGAATTGGTAAGAATGTGTACTGTAGCTAAAGGACTATAAAAGGTAAGCCTCCTTGCTTTCAGAGCTTAGGCACACCGGCCTCCCCCCTAACCCTGGTGAATACACTTGAAGAGCTTGAATGAATTTGTAATGCTGCACTCAACCGTATGTGTGAGTGATGCCTGCGAAGTGCTGGAGGAGGAGATGGATGTTCCTTCCTTTGTGAATTTGGTCCTTCATACATAGGGTACTGAACTAATGTTTGTATGAACTAATATATATGTATGCATATGCATATGCCAAATTTACATATGCAAAGAGGCATAGAAACCCCCACTCTGCTAACCAGTGAAGTACCCAGGTGGGATTACTGGGGAACTTCAGGCTGATGGAGACCAGAGCTTCCACAGAGCACTGCCAGCAGTAATGGCAGAAGGGGATTCATAGCAATGGCCAGATCTCGTTTACCAGGCGCAGATTAATTAGAGTTCATTGTGGATATCATCAAGATGAAGAGGTCTTGCTGGTGCTTTTTGAGCAGCACAGGGTAGCACCATGGTACAAAAGCAGAGCTTGTGCCAGTTGAAGTCCTGCAGTAACAGAAGTCCAAAAAACTGAAGTCAAAGCATTTACAACAAAAAATCTCACTGGCGGTTTAAGGCCACCTCAGTAAGGTTTGGATTCTGTTCTGATTCAAAAAATAGAGATTCAAGCTGCTTCTTCTGGTTCAAGCTCAGGGTTCTGGTTCTGCTTTCTGGCAGTAACAACATGTGCTGGTCATTAATCCAGAGGCAGAGCAAGCTATAGACTGGGAAAATGTGGATGTCTTTAATGAACAGAATAAAAAAATGGAATGAAATGTGGCAGTGTAAATGCTCTGTCATGCTGCTGGGGAGCAACAAGAAAAATCTTCATGATGTGCTGAGAGCTGGAAATAAGAGAAGAAAAGAAACACTTGAGACAGTCACAGAAAACTGTCAGAAAACTATCTGCCTCTCAAACTGTAAGGCAAAATGTGCAGAGCTGTGAAAAAGACAAGTGTCACGAAGGATGTAAAAGGGAGGTGTTTCCGGAAAAGACACCTGAATATTCTCTTTTTAAAAATGCAGAATTTTAATCTCAAATTCTGAATACCCTCTGTGCACTCTTCAGGAGAGACGAATTCACGCTAGACCACCACTACTCGGATAACAAAGGGAGCACACAGCCCCTCTCTGACATGCAACTGTAAGAGTGCAGTGCACTTAGTCTGCAAAAGTGAAGGTTGCCAGGGAAAATGACCACACGGAAATCAGATCGTAAATGACACTGTGGAGAAAGAGATACAACCGAAAGGACAATGGTATAAATGAATCGTGAATACATTTAACCTAGCAATTAGAAAAATATTTTTAACCCTCAGTTTTGAAGCTCTGGAACAGATTTTCCACGGGAGTAATGGTAATAAAAAAGGTAAATCATTTCAAGATGAAAACTGATAAATTGGTAAATGAAAGGATAATATGTGTGGTGACTTACATTCGGGAGAGAGTAGCCAAATTGTCCCAGGAGGTCCTTGCCAGGCCTACCCACATTCGTATCAATGGCTTCAGAGAAACAGGAGCTCTGACTGATACAACGGTGCAGTAAAAAGTTCTGAAACATAACCTTGGAAACACAGGTACCAGCATTATGAATTATTTTACTGCTGCTAATTTTAGTGGAAATCTCTTTGGGAAGTCAGGCTTATGTCACAGTGATGTATTTTCTTCTCAACTGGAATACCGGGTTGTCTCAGCTATCACAGTTTCTATTTTCTTAACACTCCTCTTGTCTTGCATTTTTTAAATTTTCATTTACTTATTTTCTGGACATGCCACCTTCAGTTAAAAGTTTTCTTATTGAAGGCCAGGGCTTTTCTGAGCTCTTCTTTTATCTCTTTAGAATTTTTCCGACTTCAGAAATTTTCAGATAAATTCTTCACATCTTTTCAGATTTCTGACTGTCAGTGTGGCTTAGTGGCACTACATATTCTCTTCTATGTAAAATTAGAGACTACAACTATAGTAATGCAGAATTTTAAAGCAGAGATTGAAAGCAGAGATTGCTCCAGTAACTTTATAATATCTGCAGTCCCAGAAGGCAGTAGTACAGAAAGGAGAGCCATAGCAGCTTTGTTTTTCAAAACCTGTCATGTACTGTAAGCAGCGATAAATCCAGATACAGAATATCAAAAGATACACACAGTGTTCTCCTTCATCAAACAAGCATTTGATTTTAAAACATGTATAGGCTGCCAACTACAAATACATTTTTTTCTAGATCACAGAGCCTCTGTGAGGAACAAAATCATTGATGGTGGTTGTCATCATAGCACTGGATATGTATATTCGTTCAGGATACTCTGAGCAGGTGCAGCCAAGTGTATAACCAGGCAGCAGAAGCAGACCAGCTTGTAAAAGGAAAATTATTGGCAAGAAAAAATAACCTATCTGAGCTCCATGCTGCTGCTACCAGGATACTCACAGTACCTGTGCATACACACGTGTAAGTAGGTGGTTTATGCATCCACTGCACTGCAGGTTGCAGCACAAATATCTGCAGATTTGCGAGAAGCAAAGGGAGTAGATGGTGATGCTGAAAATGACTCACCAGATTTCAGGAGAGCAGCTGGGATGCTGAGTATGCACAACAACCAGTTGAAGAACAGAACAGAGATTATCCGCCTTGCACTCTCCCTGCAGGAGGACAGACAGTGAGGGTTAGAGCTGAGGAGGGCAAGCTAAGAAGGAAAATCGGGGTGATTTTAGGGTGAGACAAAACTGCTGAGATCTCCCTGTTACTCTGCTGCTACCAACAGTCTTTGAAACAGGGCTAGAACTGGCCCATGGAAAGGATGACATTCACGCTGCTGGGATGAGCTGGCTGGGCAGCTTGAGTCGGCAGGAGTTTCTACAGTTAACGTGGCCGTTACTGCTTTGCTGGTGACCTCTCTAGATGTCAGCAATGACATTTTTTTTTAATTCAACATGCATTGATAAAACCACAGGAAATGGTTTTTTCATTAAAAAAAGAAAAAGTGTCTTTAATTTAAAAAAAAAAAATCATATAAAAAAGCATTTTTTCAAGTTTTAAAATGCCTGCATTAGGAGTGCCCGTGATGTCTTTATTTCCACTTGTTGTGCATATTTATATGAACGTATTATCTACAGTAACAGTGCACAGGGTAAGTGTGGTGACTGAGCCTCTTCTCTGTAACATCCTTTCTTGCTTGCTGCAGAGATGGAAAACTGCGTGGTTGATTTTCTGCAGACTACAAGAAGAGAAAGGAGAGCTCCACGCTGTAAAATCACACACTGCTGCCCTGACAAGAGTTGTTTCACAAGCTGCTCCCGGTTGCCTTTTCACTGTGAATCTGTGCATCAGCCTCCACCGCGCCAGCCACGCGCACAGGGCTGGGGGCCCTGGCTCATTTGGGAACACTGGCTCTTCTTTGACACTTGGCATCTGGAACGTTTCAAGTTGCAAATCTGGGGTGACACAGCTTATGCTTCAGAAAGGTGGAAGATGTGTCCATAATTAGGTGGCAAACTGATATTTAAAAGCAAGCTGACTGACTGATGCACACTCAGCAATAACTTAGAGGGCCGTATCTCAAAACCTTAGGAGGAAATGCAATGCCAAATGCTTCCTCACAAATAACCACCCATTTTTCTCCTGACTGCAGCATGACCCTTGTGGAGAACGAGTGCGCAATTAAAAACTATGTCAATGGCTGAAGACATTTGCTCTGTTACAACATGAGCAATGCTTTGTGTCATTTCTATGTGCTTAACTTTGCAGTATCAGCAATATTCTTTCCACAATATTTGCAGGTATGTTTTATAAGCTTAGATGAAAGGTACTAAAGAATTAGAAAATTATAACATCAGTCTGAAGTAGAGAAATGAAATTCAATTTCTTTCAGGACGTATCCATTAGGATCAGAAACTGATGATAGAGTTTAAGGCTATCTAGTTATGCCAAGAACACACAAATCACATTTCCTTGGACAAAAAAGAGATCAATCTTCAATTGCCAAAGCAGAAGAGAGCAACAAATTAGTTGGGATATAGTGAATTACTGTCTGTTTATAGTATAATTAACATTAGGAATTTCTAGGACTTACTATAGGAGATTTATAACAATTATTTACATTTTCAGGTCTGCCGCAGTTCGGTTGTATTATCTGATATTATTGTACACTTTAAGGCAGCTGCCTGCAGATTTATTCTCATACTGTATTTTAAATTTTTTATACTTTGTCAGTCATACCTGGAATTCTGAACCAATGCTGAGATTTTGATCTCTTTTTGGAAAGGACCATGTGTTTACTATGTATTTGTACTATAAAACACTGCTGCTTTCTTGACACTACAACAATATAAGTAAATTAATAGATACCACCAGAAAAAGAGAAATACAGTGAAACACTTTTACTTTAAATCACTTACTAAAGCTTAATGAACAAATGTCAGTGGAATTTTCTAATGATTACAGAAGTTAGTTTTTTTCCAAGGAAATTAAGAAAATTTAGCAAATATTGTGACTAATCCTTCTCAGTGGAATTATATTGATATAAATTAGATGGTTATCAGGCTAACGGATAATAATTTATCCTTGGTTTACTAACATTAATTCTTACAGTATCACAAATAGAGATGATATCCACATTGTACAAGTGCAGAGAAAGAGTAAGCAATTTGCCCCAGCGACTGAATAAACACTACAATCAGAAGTACAGAAGCTCAGCTGCTGCAAATAATACGCAAAATGTAAGCATGAATATATATATATATGAACATTCTGCTCTATTTAGGAGTATATTATCTACATTAATTCAGAACAGAAGAGGCATTTTTAATCTCAGCTTAGGTTTTTGCAGTAAATCATTCCTGTAATAAGAATTAAATTTCCATTTCAATTTACGTCAAATAAATTGCTTGAGAGAGGCCTCACCCCTGTGGGTTGAAAAACATTGTATTAAGAATTATTCAGACGGTAATTAGAAATATGCTATGCTTAAAACTTTGTTTTGTGAAGCCCCTTTTTTTTGCTTTGAAACCAATTTTTAAGCAAACCACGTGTGACCTGGTGCCAACAGAGAAAAGAAGCAGTTTGTTTTAGAGTACGTGAGCCGATGAGGAAACGTGTATCATTCTTCCAAATCAAGTGGATTACTAACAACACCCACAAATTTCAGGAAGTCAAACACAAATGTCAACATGAACAGGCAGAAGAGGCATTGAAAGGGCTGAAAGAACCAAGGAGCAAGAAAGAGAAAATCAGGGCAGATGTAGAAAGCTAAGAGGAGTTGGATGGATAAAGACTAATGAAATAAAACTGGGAATCAAGTGATACTTGAATAAGCCATTTAGGAAAATAAGTGAGAATCATAGAAAGATCATAGTAGTATCAAAAAGAAAAATGACAAAATTAGTATCTGTGTTTTCTTACATATATTTTAACTGTGCCCAAGAGGCAAAACATAATTTCATGTTAAAGATAGGATGTATTTTGGATTTAGCTCATTGTCAAGATGATTTATTAGATGAAGACCAGATACTAAGGGTGAATGAATAGTAAAGCAAAGTCCTATGGCATTGGAGGCAGAAAGGGAAGTGGGGAGCTGCACAAGATAATATCAAAATGATGAATGAATGCAGATATGTTCTGTTTCATTTTAGTCTGCATTCAATTTTATGATAAATATGAATTCCAAAATACAGCAAATTGCATACATAAAGAATAAGCAAAGAAACATTGCCATAAGAAGATTTTTCATTTATCTGAAGAACTGCAAATTCAACATTAAAACTCTGTATGTTTCACTAATACATCTCCATCAGCTATGGAAAAGAAACATCTATCATGCTAGATATTAAAATGAATAATTTGGTGCATCTTCTTACATCACATCACAAACTAGTTTCTCTCCATTGCTTCCTCACTTTATAACAGCCCAGTTAACAGACAAATCCTTCAGATCACGGACACGCCTAGCTGTGGGCAGTTATTTAGTAAATGGCAAACTAACAAATAGCCACATATCCCAAATATATAAACATTTTAAACCCTTCCTATTTTCTAGATGGAGAGATGTCATTTATGGTGTGGTTAACTATACATACACAAAAGACAGGTCTGCACAGCAGCCAAGGACTGTGGTTGTCATGCTTACTGGTAGCTTAGGGTTTAAATCTCCACAGCAGTGAAGCTGCAGCAGCACAGACTTCACCCTTACAGGGCAGAGGACATTTCCTCAGGCCAGATGTCACACTGCCCACCTGTATTGCAATAAGCAACTAATCTGGATTAGGGATGCTGACAGCTGCTGCAATCACATCTTTCTACAATCTCTATATACATCTTCATAAACACCCAGAGGATTCCCAGGGAGGTACCTGAGAAGATCGAGAAGGACTTGTGAGTGGCATGAGCAAGAATGATAAAAGGATGATTTGTAGTTCATGTTCTAACTGCTCCACTTGTTCTAGCTTCTTAAATTATTCAGCAGACTTAACAGAATTTTCACATTTGCAGTTTGCTTTTCAGGTGTGCAAATCCTGCTTGGAACAAAGCTTTAGCAAGTAATCCCTAAGGATAACTTCAAAAAGAAGAGTCTGTAGGGAAACAGAATGGAGACACTTAGTCTGAGCTAGAAATACAGACTCACTGCGTAGCCTGGTGTACGCTGTTAACTTCAGGTGGTGGAAGAGGGAAAACAAAAACTCAAGGACAATTATATTTATAGACTGGGGCTTCTATTCAGAAAAGCACACAGTAACACAGTTTTAAGCCTTGGAGAACTGTCTACCTTTGAATTTTCTAGTAGGAAACCTTATAAGGATATAGAAAGGCCCGCAATAGTAGGAAGATGAAGTAGATTAGACACCTCCCTAATAACAACCTGATATTGGTTAAACTGTTCAAAAAATTTTTTTTTTTTTTTTAAATCACTGAGAATCTATGTCACATGTCAAATGACCTATGACAAGAGGGCAGGTAGTCTAATGGAATGAATAGTCTGTCTTACAGTCAACAATATACATGACAAAGACATCTATAACCAATCGTATTCCACGTTACACAAACTACAAAGGTGGACATATACTCTTACTTTTAGGAAATGTAATATCAAAGTAAATAAAAACATAATAACTAAGTAATCTTCTCAAACATAGGACAGCATGAGAACTTATGAAAAGGGCACAATTAGTTATTTTATTTAAAATTAAATATAAACCAAAGGTATTTGTGAAGGGAAAGTATAACAGAAGAAAAAGACAAGTGATTAACTTGGTTGTTAGACATAAAAGAAGCAAAGACAGTAAACGGCCATCTAGAAGAAAACATTCCCAGACATCTCTCAACAAAAATACTGATGGGATGAATATTCTTACAAGGTAATAACTGCACTCAGGGGTTCTTCGTTCACAGAAGCACAAAAACTAACTTGTTTTTCTTTTAACCATATGCTTTTTGCTAATATTTTACATTGTTTGGCTCTGTATTACCCTATTCTTTCAAACAATATTTAGATGACGGTTACTTCTCTTTCCAAGGTACTCATGGAATCACAGAATCCCAGAACAGCTGAGGCTGGAAGGTATCTCTGGAGGTCATCTGGCACACCCTCCCCTGCTCAAGCAGGGCCACCCACAGCCAGTTGCCCAGGACCACATCCAGATGGTTTTTTAATATCTATCTCCAAGGATGGGGACTCTCCACAACCTTCCTGGGCAACCTGTGCCAGTGCTCAGTCACCCTCACAGTGAAAAAGTGTTTCCTGATGTTCAGGCAGAGCCTCTGGTGTTTTAGTTGGTGCCCATTGCCCCTTGTCCTGCCACTGGGCATTGCAGAAAAGAGCCCGGCTCCGTCCTCCTGGCACCCTCCCTTCAGATATTTATATATGCTGATGAGATCCCCCTGAGCCTTCTCTTCTCCAGGCTGAACAGTCCCAGCTCTCTCAGCCTTCCCTCACAGGAGAGATGCTCCAGGCCCTTCATCACCTTAGCGGCCCTTCATCGTCCTCTCTCCAGTATGTCCATGCCTCTCTTGTACCGGGGAGCCCAGCACTGGACACAGCACTCCAGGTGCAGCCTCAACAGGGTCACCTCCTTCAGCCTGCTGGCAATGCTCCTCCTAACACAGCCAAGGATACTGTTGGCCTTCTTTGCCTCAAGGGCACACTGCTGGCTCACGTTCAGCTCGCTGCCCACCAGGATTCCCAGGTCCTTCCCTGTCAAGCTGCTTTCCAGCCAGGCAGCCCCAGAAAATCCCGGCGGTGCCTGGCATTGTTCCTCCCTAGGTGCAAGACTTTGTAGTTCCCCTTGTTGAACTTCATGAGGCTCCTGTCAGCAGCCACATAAACCTCCACATTATAATTCCTGGAATTGTGATAGTTGTAACCTACCAAGTGCTGTTGAACAGCTGAGTGCATACGTAATCTTAATTATAAATTTACTTCATCTTCTAATAGATTTGACAGAATATAGAATGGTTATAGAAAATGTAACAAAAAACATCAGTGTAGAAAAATGTTTAGCGTAATTCTTATGAAAATCCATGGAAACAAGAATTAACCCTCTAAGAGTAGCTATGAATGATTGTTTCACAAGAGATAAAATTCAGAGCAGAGAGAGCATGGCCAGGGCAAAAAGGCAACCACACTAAAGGTATAAACATAAAATTGCTACATTTCAACCCTACGTTTACTCTTCTAGACCAAATTATTCCTTCATGCTGATAACAATAATTACTTTTATGCACAACTAATGTTTACTCTAAACTTCAGAATAAAAATACAGTACAAAATAAAACTGAGAAGTAAATGCTACATTTTGATAAACACTTCAGGATAAATCCTAGTCTCAGTGAAGTCAGCATTAAAACTCACACAGATTTCAACCAAACAAGGATTTCACCTTTCAAACAGTTGCAATGGACAAACTGGCTCTTACAATCATGCAACCTTGGTGAAACCAGGAAGGTTACAACAGTACAATGTGCAAAGTACTTTTGGCAAACAGCAGATAAAACTTTCACAGATTCTTTCACAGAAAGGTAGGACCAGATGAGGCCTTGATAAACCATCCAGACTGAATCTCTTTTCTATTGATCTCTTCTGTACCTCCTCGAGTTTTTCTACATCTTTTTAGAGTGCAGTGCAAAAACCAGACACAGTCTTCCAGTTGAGGCCTCACCAGGGCCAGGCATACCAGAATAATTTGCTTCGTTATCTCATTCATTACCTTCCTGCAAACATCTCCCCCAAACTACATTACATCACTCCTTTGTGACACTACTGTATTATTGGCTCATATTTATCTTGCTATCCAGAATAAGCTCTGGATTCCTTCTGCTGTATAACCAACAGATGGTCATTCCTCGTTTTGTTTCTGTGTATCTGATTTCTGCTTTGTAAGCGTTGATTTTCCAGATCTGTTAAGTGAATTTATCCTCCCGATTGTGGACCATGATTCCAATGTGTTTAGATAGTTCTGCCCTTCATAGTACTTGCCCTCTCTTCCAGCTTGCTCTTACTCATAAATTTTGTAAGCACACTCTCCTTTCCACTATCCAAGTCCTAAATTATAATATTAAACAGAAATGGCCTTAGGACAGACTCTTCTGGAACCTAACAAAATTTCTTCTCAGTTTGAATTAAAACACTGGGAACTCATCTTTTAGAGTCATTTTTCACTCTGCTTCTAGACTCTATTCTCATTTGCTTGCAATACAGAACAACGCCAAACCCATTTCTAACAGCAAAATATATCATGTCGTCCACAATCCCTTTGGTCATGAAGCAAATTATTTCACAGAATCACAGAATCACAGAATATTAGGGATTGGAAGGGACCTCGAAAGATCATCTAGTCCAATCCCCCTGCCGGAGCAGGAACACCTAGATGAGTTCGCACAGGAAGGCGTCCAGGCGGGTCTTGAATGTCTCCAGAGAAGGAGACTCCACAACCTCCCTGGGCAGCCTGTTCCAGTGCTCTGTCACCCTTACTGTAAAGAAGTTCTTCCTCAAATTTAAGCGGAACCTCCTGTGTTCCAGCTTACACCCATTGCCCCTTGTCCTATCATTGGTCATCACTGCAAAGAGCCTGGCCCCATCCTCCTGACACTCACCATTCAAATATTTATAAACATTAATCAGGTCCCCCCTCAGCCTCCTCTTCTCCAAGCTAAAGAGCCCCAGCTCCCTCAGCCTTTCCTCATAAGGGAGATGTTCCACTCCCTTAATCATTTTGGTGGCTCTTCGCTGGACTCTCTCCAGCAGTTCCCTGTCCTTCTTGAATTGTGGGGCCCAGAACTGGACACAATATTCCAGATGTGGCCTCACCAGGGCAGAGTAAAGGGGAAGAAGAACCTCTCTTGACCTACTAACCACAGCCCTTCTAATGCACCCCAGGATGCCATTGGCCTTCCTGGCCACAAGGGCACAGTGCTGGCTCATGGTCATCCTGCTGTCCACCAGGACTCCCAGATCCCTTTCCCCTTCACTGCTCTCTAGGAGATCATTTCCTAACCTATACTGGAACCTGGGATTGTTCCTGCCCAGGTGCAATACCCTACACTTGCCCTTATTATATTTCATCAAGTTTTTCCCTGCCCAGCTCTCCAGCCTGTCCAGGTCTCTCTGGATGGCAGCACAGCCTTCTGGAGTGTCAGCCACTCCTCCCAGCTTGGTATCATCAGCAAACTTGCTGACAGTGCACTCAATTCCCTCATCCAGGTCATTTATGAATATATTGAATAATACTGGTCCTAGTACTGACCCCTGAGGGACTCCACTAGACACAGGTCTCCAACTAGACTCCGCCCCATTGACCACTACTCTCTGGCTTCTTCCCACCAGCCAGTTAATAATCCATCTCACTACCTGCTCATCTAATCCGCACTTCCTCAATTTATCAGCGAGGATGCTGTGGGAGACCGTGTCAAATGCTTTGCTGAAATCAAGATAGACCACATCCACTGCTCTGCCATCATCCAGCCACCTCGTCGTGTTTTCATAAAAGTCTAGAAGGTTGGTCAAGCACGACTTCCCCTTGGTGAAGCCGTGCTGACTGCCCCTAATGACCCTCTTATCCTTGATATGCCTAGAGATGGCACCAAGGATGAGTCGTTCCATCACCTTTCCAGGGATGGAGGTGAGGCTGACCGGTCTGTAGTTACCCGGGTCCTCCTTCTTGCCCTTTTTGAAGATTGGAGTGACATTTGCCTTCCTCCAGTCCTCAGGAACCTCACCCGTTCCCCACGACTTAGCAAAGATGATGGAGAGTGGTCTAGCAATGACCTCAGCCAGCTCCCTCAACACTCGTGGATGCATCCCATCTGGACCCATGGATTTATGGATGTCCAGGTTGCTTAATTGGTCCCTGACCCAATCCTCATCAACTGAGGCAATCTTCTCCATTGTCCTGTCTCCATCTGGGGTCTCCAGGGTACAGAGCTCCTCAAGACAACTTCCGGCAGAGTAGACAGAGGCAAAGAAGGCATTCAATAGCTCTGCCTTCTCTGTATCCTCTGTCACCAGGGTACCCCCCTCATTTATCAGTGGGCCTACATTGCCTCTGACGTTGGCTTTATCTGCCATGTATTTGAAGAAGCTCTTCCTGTTGTCCTTGACCCCTCTGGCAAGATCTAATTCTAAGGAGGCCTTGGCTTTCCTAGTTGCCTCCCTACATCCTCTGACAATATCCTTATATTCCTCCCAAGTAGCCAGCCCCTCCTTCCACGATTTGTAAACTCTCCTCTTCCACTTAAGTTTGGCCAGCAGTTCCCTGCTTAACCAAGCAGGTCTCCTGGCTCCCTTCCCTGACTTCCTACATATTGGAATGCTTTGATCTTGAGCCCAGAAGAAGCTGTCCCTGAACGTTAACCAGCTGTCTTGGGCCCCTTTACCTTCAAGTAATCTGTCCCATTTCCTTGCAGTGTAGCTGTCGATGCCTCTTTTATTCTCACCTCTTAATAAGAGAATATTCTGTAAGTTCCCAGGCTGAGAATAGGAAGGCAGTGCTGTGTCTCTAACTCATCTTCACCCGTCACTAAGGCTCTCAGCACTGTTTTTCTCCTCCAGACAGTTGTAAAGCATCCATGGAGAGCTAGGAGGAGAAACCTTGCTATATAACCCTACCAGTTCTGCCTCTCCCTCATTCCCTGTTGCCCAGATCTGCAGCACCTTGTGTCTAGAGAATTGAGAAAGTGTGGCAAATCAGAAAAGTAGGATGGGGAAGTTTTAAAGATTGCCTATAATCACAGAATGGTAGAGGTTGGAAGGGACCTCAGGAGATCATCCAGTCCAACCCCTCTGCCAAAGCAGGTTCCCTACAGCAGGTTGCACAGGAAAGTGTCCAGGCAGGTTTTTAACATCTCCAGAGATGGAGACTCCACACCCTCTCTGGGCAGCCTGTACCAGTGATCTGACACCCTCACAGGAAAGGAGTTTTTCCTTAAGTTTGTGTGGAACTTTCAGTGTTCCCGTTTTTGCCCATGGCCCCTTGTCCTGTCACTGGGCATCGCCGAAAAGAGCCCGGCCCCTTCTATTTGCCCCGTGCCGTGCCGCGCGCTCGAACTGCCGCACGAACAACTGCCACCCTACGTCCTAGTCGCTCGCGCTCCCTGGGGGCCGTTTAAACCGCCCGCGGTTGCCCCTGGCAACGCCCCCGCCGCGTAAGCCCCTCTCGCGAGATCGGCCGCCCCTGAGGGGACTCTCTGTCCCGCCCGCGGCCTCCCCTGGCTCCGGGATCCCCGCGCCCTCCTCCGCCGAGGGGTTGAGCGTTGCTGCCGCTGAGCTCCCCGCCGACTGGGGTGGGAACTGTTGGTCGAGTAAATCTGAACATCTTTCACTCTAAATATTCCTTACCGTGTTCTACTGCTCTTCAGGCTGAATTTTAAAAAGCAGACGGAAAAGAAAGCAACTAGTTTTTCAAATTTGTTGAACAAAATCCAGAAGTTCGTATCAAAATTACATACCTTGGTCCCTCAAATGCAATAATAGAATTTGCTTACAAATAAATTAATAACGAATTGCAGGAAGATATCAATAGTTTGGTAATTAATCGCAACAGCAAGAGAAATAAAATGAGTCACTGCAGTCAGTACAGCACCTGCTTCCCAACCAGTGTATTGCCATGCCGTGCTGTGCCATGCCGTGCTGTCCCGGGTGCCCGAGCAGACGGGTGGCTGTGTCAGTCTGGCTGCCAGCCATGTTAAACTGGCACAACACCCGTCACCTATTTGTCTCCCTTTCAGATGAACACAAAGCAAGGAACAAGTAGCAGAGATGAGGAAAAGCAACAACCTACAGTATCAAGGTTTCAACAGTCACTTGTTTTTCAAGTTATTAAAAGTCTTGTTTTAACTCTCTTTCTCTTTTTCTTCCTTGCTGCTAAATTATATGGTTGATTCTGAGCATATACAAAAGTTTGCTATTTAAAGGCATCCCAGAAAAAAACAAGTTTCTATTCTCGGGATTGCAGCAGGTAAGAAGCTGTGAGGTGTGATAAAGTGGTAGAGCTAAAAGCGGGAGATCTGCATAATAACTGCTTATATCAGTGCTGGGATCAGCTAGTGCTCTCAAACCTAGGAGTGCTAAAAATAATTTGGGCCCATTGATGTGAACAATACTTTTTAAACTAAGATTCTGATGTCTGAATCACTGTATTAAAGGTGACGTGCAAACAACACAGCAGTAGGATTTCCTAAAAAACTTAAAGCCACACACTACACAACTATAAAACATATCTTTTAGGTGAATTGAATGTCTACTTTTAAGATCACCCTTAAAAATAATAAAAAAGAACAGAAATGAGTGTATCATGTTTTCCTTTAGGAATTTCTTAGATATTCTTTTACTCAGGGCAGGGGAAAAGTGTTCACATACTCCTGGCTCCTACGAAAAAAGGTATATTGTGTAATTCCCAGACTCCAACGGCTTTCTCCAAGATTACAAGACAAATAACATGTCTCTCACTCATATTCAATATTCATATTCACAATATTCAAATATTCAAGACCCTGAAATCTACTGATGCTGTTCTATGTATTGGTACGAGCATGTTATATGGGTTAAAATATACCCATAAAATATATATAACTCAGAGAAGCGAGTTGAAGTTTACCCTTACATATATGCAATGTACATGGTATGAGCTTGTGTGAAATCTTCTTTTTTAAAGCAAACGTTTAAATACAACAGATGTTCACTTTGTTTGCCTTTATAGTGCTGGGTAAAACACTAAAGTTGTTCCAATATACGGTCATAATATTTTCTCTTTTTCTTGGCAGCCATTAGATTGCTTTAACTTTGTTCAAACTCAGAAGAGCAGTGCTATAGTAGCACTAAAGGTTTGATCTCATATTATATCTAATGTGATGTAAATGTAGGTTTCTGGGACAGAAGTTGTCCTGTCTTGTGTTACAGTTCCCTCCCTTTACCCTTGCTCTTAGCCTCAGGAAAGGATCTCCCACCATTCTGGTGGTGAGCAATTGGCTGATGGGTTGGGCTCAAAGGGTTCCAGTCAATGTGGTTATATTGGGCTGGTGACCGGTCACTAGTAGGATCCCACAGGGATCCATCCTGGGGCCAGTGCTCTTTAATGTCTTCATCAGTGACTTGGATACAGGACTTGAAGGACTGCTAAATAAGTTTGCCAACGACACCAAATTGGGAGGAGCTGTGGACACTCTGGAGGACAGAGAGGCCCTGCAGAGAGATCTAGATAAATTAGATGGGCAATCACCAACCATATGACATGGCAACCCTGGGCACACACACAGACTGGGGAACGAGAGGCTGGAGAGCAGCCCTGCGGAGAGGGAGCTGGGGGTTCTGGTCAATGGCACGTTGAACGTGTGCCAACAGTGGGCTCTGGCAGCCAAGAGGGCCAACCGTGTCCTGGGGTGCATCAAGCACTGCATTGCGAGCCAGTCAAGGGAGGTGATCGTCCCGTCCTGCTCTGCACTAGTGCAGCCTCACCTTGAGCACTGGGTGCAATTTTGGGCACCACAGGAGAAAAAGGATATAAAGCTACTAGAGAGTGTCCAGAGGAGGCCACTAAATTGGTGAAGAGGGGAAACCATATGAGGAGAGGCTGAAGTCACTTGGTTTGTTTAGCCTGGAGGAGACTGAGAGGAGATATTGCAGTCTATAACTCCCTCACAAGGGAAAGAGGTGGGGCAGGTGCTGATCTCTTCTCTCTGGCCACCAATGACAGGACCAGAGGAAATGGCAGAGAGATGTGCCAGGGGAGGTTTGGGTTGGACATCAGGAAAAGGTTCTTCACCCAGAAGGTGGTGGAGCACTGGAACAGCTCCCCAGGGAGGGGGTCATGGCACCAAGCCTGACAATATTCCAGAAGCATTTGGACAACATGTGCCCTCAGACACATGGTCTGAATCTTGGGATTGTCCTGTGCTGGGGCAAGAGTTGGACTCAATGATGCTTGTGGGTCCTTTCCAACGCACAACATTTTATGATTCTGTGATTCTATGCTTTTTGGTAATGTGTCCCTACTTCTGTGACCTTTCCTGTTGAAGATGCTTGGACACACATTAACTATTATAACTCCATTCAGCTTCTCTAATTTGAAAGAAGCAATTCCAGATGCTGCCCAGTGTTTATCTCCTGGGCACAATCTCCTGCTTTCCAGCTCCTTGGTAGGCATCCTGTTAGTTTTCATGGCTTGTTCTTTTTTATTTATTACATTCACTAATGCATTCATCTCTTTCCTTCTCTCAGTAGCATCAATATATGTTGTGGTTTTAAAATTCGTGAACTTGGCTTGCTGTTAAGACCTAGAAATGGAGATAGGTAGTCACTTACAAGAAATGCTGTATAGCATAATAATTACTTTGCAGAGATGGTATTTCCAGCCTAGTGTCTTTCTTTAAAACTGATGTATTCAAATATCTATTATAATAACTGAAAAATAAAAGAAATAAAATTAATGATTACACCATCTTACTGGGATGGCAAATGTCACATTTACTCTTCAACACTCTTCCTCTTTTTTTCTCCATCTCATTTTTTCTTTATATGCTACTATCTAAGGTTGGATATACCTAGTCCTTAAACCAACTTGAAAATTTCAAGAATGGTTACAGTTTATGACACTTAGAAAATCACAAAATACTCTTTATGGGGTTTTTTACTATTTTTGACACTTTCCTTGTATTCTTGACAGCCATACAGTTGCATTCACTACCTCAGTGACAACATCCCCGCCCCACCACAAAACTGAATCACAGAGTAGACTTTGGAAGAACTTCTTTAGTTTTTTTGCATCCCCTGTCATAACATAAAGATTATTTGCTACTTCAGGCATAGTCATCTGCCAGTTTTCATTCATGTGACTCCAGATTTGCTAAAGATTGTGGTTTTTAGATCATTTGCTGACAGCACTTAAACCAAAGGGCTGATCAGAAACATTCTGTATCAGTGGAGTTTGCGTGTGTGGGCTGCCTTCAAGTACTTTGTTATGGGCAAAACCCACTAAATGTTGGCATTAACGGCCAAGATATCACTGGCACAGCCACAGAGATAAAAAATTAATTGTTCAGTTCCCACAAGATCTTTCAGCTATCAAAACAGACGGATGGTTTATCACATTTAGTTCTACACCTATTGCTTGCTTAATTTCTTAGATACTTGTCTAACTCCAGAAGCCCATTATGATTTGTCAGCTATTGTGCATCATGGTAGCAAATTATTTGTCAGAGCTTTCAGAGATATTAGGGACAACTGCAGTTGCATCTTTTGCAGGCAGTTTTGAAACAGCACGATTTCAGAGCTTGTAAGTCATGAAATCATTAAGCCATTAATTTTGCAGATAGTAGTACCATTTGCAAATATACATACATACATGCTTTTACACTGGAAAATGTGGTGCTGATCTCTGTGAATGAAGGTTGAGAAGGTTTTTCTTAAGAAGGCTGAGAGAAGTTGGGAAATATGGTTTGATGTTGCCCACCTGACATTCTGAATGATTGAAAAGTCATAGCTATTCCTTCTTAAAATAAATGATGAGGCATCTCTGACTTGGACTATTAGAACAGCCTGAGAGAGACTTCAAATAATCTGTGCACATAGCATTACATTTTAATCTCATAGGGAGCCAAGGAGAAGTGAAATATAGTAAAATAAAATGAAACCTTGCAATGATTTGTCAGTATGTTCAGGATTACAAATTTGTGCCCAGCTCTATACAATTTCACAAGCCTCAGGTTTGCAAAAATACCACCTTAAATATTGTAGCATTCAAAATACACTACTTCATATTTGGAAAATGTCAAAAACTACTGTATTTGATGAATGTTTTAATATTTTCTACAATAACACTTTGACATTTACTTCAGGTACTAGTTTGGTCTTGTAAGTATTTTTCTACAGTGACTTTTAAAAATCAGGTATGCTAAATGTTACAGTGAGGCAGCAGGAAGAGGAACCAGACTGACTGCTACAAGGATTGAGGTTAGTGAGGTAAACTATTAATTCTTACTATTATGGTAAGTTTTTAACTGGGCCCTTAACAGTCCCTATTTTTCCATGCAGGAATCATATTCAGAAGTATTATTGACTCACATCCACTTAACATAATCATGTCAAGTTGCACCTGACAAAAGCAACTCAACTGTAGCTGTGAGCAAGCAAAGCGATTATTTGCAATTAAGACAAATGTAATTCAAAAATAAATATTTACTAATTGTGGCATCTCCTGCAAGGTTAATAGGTTGCGCATTCTCAGTACTAGGAAGTCAACTGAAGACAAGATTGTAAGGCTGCGTGCTTATTTCAAGTCCATGATTTATTTTTTTTTTTAAATTCAAATAGCCTTTTTTTCCTGAGAAAAGCTCTTGGTTTTTAACAAGTTCTCTATCAAAGGCCTTACTGGTCTTAAAAGTCTTCCTCTCTCCCATGAGGTATACATATGAGCTAGAAAAATATAAATGCTTCAGTGATTATACTGCATAATCCTTCTCTCCCTACCCCTTCATGGTCAAGTAATATTTTTTAAAACTGGTAGAAAACATGCAGATACTGCTCCTTTTCTCAGCTACTCTATTACTGGCCAACATAATGTACTTTCACTGAAGTCAGTGAAAATGTAATGGGTTAAGTCTTGAATTACTGGCAGACGGAGTAACTCCAGGATCCAGTTGGATAACTTCTAACTCAGGTAACTCTCCCATTAAATTCAAGACAAAAAATAAACTGGCTAAAGTGTAGAAAATCAGTCCCATAATCATGACGACAGAGAAAAGGTGAAAGTTCAGATTTTGTACTATCAAGTAATCTGATATGAAGGATAAAGGCTTTAATAACTCCATCAGCAGTGTCTTTGGACAGCTCTTGTGTGGGTGTTGCAACAATCCTGCCACTGTTGCCTCCCTAAAGATGTTAAAGAAATAAAGGGCAAGATCAGACTGCAGTGGTCTGTCCATTCCTTGCCACAGCTAAGAATGGGCACCAAGGCTGCATTTGTTTCCCTTCTGACTTCTGCTCCAGCAGAGAAGTAGAAGAGCAAAAGTCTTGTCTGGAAGACTATAAAACATAGTGCTTGTGTGGTTCTTCTGTAGTTTTTGAGCAGTCTACTCTGCTCAAAAGTTAATTTAGCTGTGGGCAGATTGTTCATACTTCCACTTGCACACACTCTCATTCCTGTCTCTTAGCAGACACTACATCATAAATAAACAAGCCCCAAGCTTGTCTTCCAGATGCAAAATGGAGCTACCTTAAAATTATGATCAGTTTTCTTCTCCTTGCATAGTTTCAGAAAATAGGATGCTTCTGATTTGAGTAGCACTCATTTGTCACTGATTTGATTTACGGAACAGTTTATTCATATAGCTATGAAAGTAGCTTGTATACAGAGTTACAGCAGTGAATGGATCTAAATCAGATCGAAATCTGTGGAAAGACAGTTTCAATACTTTTGGAAAAGCTAACCAAAGCTACAATTAAACAAACAATGTCTGAAAACACTAAGATAAAACCACTGTCACTTTTTTTTCCCCTCCTTAACTCTGAATGATAAAAAGCAGTCATGGTATCTGTGCAATAGAGGATTGCTGCAGTTCAACTCAGGTTCTATATGTAATGTTCCAGTTTCACAGAACCCACTAGGGTAAATACCCAGCAAAGCTGAATATCCAACTGAGATAAAAATCCATTTCCTCTTATTTGAGTAAGGCTGTGATTATTCAGTAACCATAATATCAGTATCAGAACTATTAGTATTGCATATATTTTAACAAGCCTCAATTTAAAGTAAAAAACAAATGCTGGTTAAAGTCAACATTTAATTTTGTAATTAGTACCACTTTTCTGATATTTTAATAGGTGTTGATTTAGGTAAACCTTTTAAAGTGCTGACTTGAATATTTCCGGTTCAAATAAACTGGAATAGTATGGATCTAGTTGCAACTGGAAGGCTGGTTCCAAACGCAACACGGCATTTGTCTTTTCCCGACATTCTTAAATCATTTGGCTAAGAGATACCTTGTACTGGAGTAATTTCCACTCCCCCAGTAATTTGGCACAGCTGCGCTCCTTGTAACAATGCAGGGCACTAGCACCTGCTTTCTGGACACCACCCACATAAACACCACTGACAAACTTAGAGTTTTTGAGTTGGCATAACTCGAGATTCAGGGGTTGTCAAAACCACGTGCCAGTGAGCCTGAGTAGTATAGAACTGGCCTCGTAATTAAGATGAGCTCAAGTTCTAGTGAAGACACAAAATCAACTTTTCTCATATGAATTAGCAAAGCAGAAACTAGACTCCTTGATGGGTTTTCTACTTGTTAGCCGTGTTAACTGGAGTTCTGACAAACAGTTCTCCCTCTACGTAGATCATGCAGGTTAAAAACACATTTTTAATTTAATGAACAATTTTACTCAGCTTCTAGGGTTTAAATATGAACTATTCTAGAAAGGAAATGAATTCAAAGTGGAGTAACTATTCTATCTACAGTTCATCAGTATTAGAGTGTCAGTCAGTGAAATCAAAAGACTTCCAGCACAGACACACTAGGTTTGCACCACTGCAGTAAATTTATCATTCCTGGAAGAAATGTAATAATAAGAACACAGCTTTTTCTAAATGAGGAACACATGTTATGACAGAAACCTTAGTGTAGACATCTCTTCTAAAAATGAGGTGCTTCAGCTTAATTGCTTAAAAATAGTGGTAAAACACATCTAGTAGTTTAAAGTTAGCTCAGAATGTCTAAATGATAACAAGGAGGAATAAAAATTCATTCTGCTTAAGTAACTCATAAATACTGAGAAGTCTCTGACTAGTGTAAGTGAAATTATGGTAGTTCTACTTTAATTAAGGATGAAGAAACTTAATTTTTCCATGGACTAAGCATGGATTATAAACAGACACTCCATAGTGGGTATAATACTCACAGTTTTGAAGCAGTGTAGTAGCATGACAACCCTGTTATTAATGCAAGTCATTCACTAGTTTTATATGTGATAAAAATATTTCTAGAAACAAACTTGGAAAAACCCTTAAAAATAAAGCAGTTAATTCAAAATTCACAGGCCAGTAATAGATGAGATTAAAAAAAAGAGAAGACAAACAGAAGCCCTCCAGTTCTCTAAACAAACAAATTAAATAACACAGTTTAAATATATTCCTGAATCTTAGAATCATTGACTGATAAACCAGTTTGGGTTGGAAAGGACCTTTAAAGGTGTGGTGGATTGACCCTGGCTGGGTGCCAGATGCCCACCAAAGCCCACCCTCTCACTCCCCCTCCTCAGCTGGACAGGGGGAGAAAAATATAACGAAAAGCTCGTGGGTGGAGATAAGGACAGAGAGAGATCACTCACCAGTTACTGGCACGGGCAAAACAGACTCGACTTGGGGGAAAAAAACAAATTTTAATTCTTACCAATCAGACAGGAGGACAATGAGAAATAAACCCAAATCTTAAACACCTCCCCCACCCCTCCCTGCTTCCCAGGCTTCACTTCTCTCCCAATTTCCACCTCCTCCCCCCAGCAGCACAGGGGAACAGGGAATGGGGGTTGGGGTCAGTTCCTCACATGTTGTTCCTGCTGCTCCTTCCTCCTCAGGGGGAGGACTCCTTCCCCCACACCAGCATGGGGTCCCTCTCACGGGAGACAGTCCTCCACAAACTTCTCCAACCTGAGTCCTTCCCATGACTGACAGCTCTTCATGAACTTCTCCAACATGGGTCCTTTCCATGGGGTGCAATCTTTCAGGAGCAGACTGCTCCAATGTGGATCCCCCATGGGGTCACAAGTCCTGCCAGCAAACCTTATGGCTACTTTTTAACATGACAACTATAGAGGTTAAATACAGGAATTTTAAGGCTCTCTTCATGCCTTCTAATAATTTGCTTATTTGTTTTTTCCTAAGAACTCAACTAGCAGTGTCTAATATCATGGCAGACAGCACATTTTTCGTGAAGTGGCCCAAGTTATCAGCAGCAACATTTTGAATCAGATATTCATTAAAGCTCAACCATCAATTAGTCAAGTGATTAAGATGGGCTTTTCACAAGGGTTGTCTTGTCACAAAATGCCCAGTCTTCAGAAGAGAACTGTGCTTTTTTCAATAATCCAGCTGCTAGCATTAGAGTTCAAAATCAAGATGATACTCTTTGTTTTCAGTTGAAAGCTGAGCCACAGTTGATGGGAAAGGGATGCTTGTCGGTCTTCGTACTGCAGTAGGGTCTGTGGCCTCCTGGATGCTGTGTTTAGTAGGTATAGTCTTTATAAACAGAATTTTTTTTAAAAAGCAGACATTGCCACAAAAAACATCACTGTAAATACTGTCACTAGAAGGGCTTTAGCAGCTTATTGTGGATATTCAAAGAGTTTTAAGTTGAACTGCAAGGTAAGAGCACTAAAAATTAAAATGTATACGACTATCTTATTTAGCCATTACAATACTGATTTGCTATTCAAAACTGCATCATTTCTCCCTGCATGAACAACATACTCCAACACTTCTTTGTTTTCTCATTTTCCTATGTTTTGTTTTTTTCAATTTTTCCCTCTCTTAAAAACTGACACAAAACGTTTCTTATTTACTGTCTTGCATTTTTTAACATTCTTCACAGATGTAGGAGGCAATATTGTTTGAATCCTTCACAATATTGATATAAAAACATAAAATCATATTGCCAAGTGTCATTATATTCAAACCTTTTAGCAAGGACTAGGTAGAAGGGTCTCTCTTTCTCTCTCTCATTGCTTCTTCATCACTGCGATCTTGTCAGGAGTCAGGACCTCCCTGGGAGGGCAGGAACTGCCTGGCATAACCCTAGGATAGAGGCTGTGGCATGCCACTGTTGGGATCCCACTGATTACTTCCTTGCCATGCTTTTTTTTTTTCAAAAGCACCTCCTCATTTACCTATTTTCCTGCTGAGACCATGCCTCTTTCAAATTCATCTGTCTGACACAGATGTTCTGTGTCAAGGAAAAGGAAAGCCCTATCAGTTGAGAAGCAAGGGACAGTATAGCCTTACTTTTGTCTCTCCACCTTCTCACTGGCAGAGCAAAGAGGCCAACAGCTACCCGTCCTAATCTTTGGGAGACAGACTTGGGAGGAAGATGGCAAAGACTAAGCTACAGCTGCCCAAACAGGCTGTGCAGATCAGGGCATCCCTTTACAATCAGTGACACATCATAAAACTACCACAGTACCAATCCATTTAGTCACCTCTGTTTCTCACATTTCATCTTCACATTGCTTACAATCTATGGCACTGCAAATGAAGGAAGACTGAGATAATGAAATAGCTTTCCACTTCAAGTTTTTTCATTTTTTTCAGACAAAAGCACACTACCTTTTTTTCTTTTTTTTTTTTCTTTGTAAATAGAATAAATAATATATTAGGTAACAAGCTAACTTTCTATGCTTCCCTGCATACAGACTATAATTTAGAATACATAATACGGAATATGTAACTTTTCCATACTCATGCTCCATTTGTAGTCACACCCCACAACACTGCAATGAAAGGAGCAAATACCATGTGAAATGTGCAAACAGACCTGCTGTCCTGGTTTTACTAGGAGAGAGTTAATTTTCTTCTCAGTAGTTAGAATGGCTGTGTTTTGGTTTCAGTGCAAGAGTTGTTATGACAAGAACGTTGATAACGTTCATAACTGGTGTTATTAGTTGCTGCTGGAACTCAAGGCCGCCGTGTTTGGCTGTTCCCAGCTGCATTAGGACTGGGAGGGAGAAGCGCAGTGAACAGCAAACCCCAGAGCTGGCATTTGGATGTGCCAGTGAGATATTCCAGATCATACCCCATAATGTCAGTACATGAACCAGGGTCAGCTGGAAGGGGCAGGGGCGTGGAATTCTCTCTGGCTTTCGCTCGGGCTCTTGTTCTTCTGGGATTGCAGTTTCAGTTTGGGATTGTCACTCCTCTGGGATCATTATCTGGGAACGGGCCGGGCTTGGTCGGCAGGTGGTGAGCAGTTGCACTGGGTATCACTCATTGGCATATTTTGTTACTGTTATCATTATCACTACTATTTTAATATTAGGTTTGGGGTTTTTTAAGTTTTCTTTTATTACTACTATTAAACTGTTCTTATCTCACCCTACAAGCCTCCTAATCCTTGCCCCCAATCCTCTCCCCTATCCCCTGGGGGTGGAGGGGAAGTGAGTGAACGGCTGTGTTGGCTGCTGGCCAAGGGCTAGCCCAGAGAAACCACCACACCTGTACTGCCCAAGAACTAACAAGCTGACATATCAAGAGCACTGCAAGAGAACATAATTCAACCTGTGTCACACAAGCCCACCTGGAACTCTAGATACTCACATGGATACTTGAGCCACACTACAATACCTTTAGCAAAACTTATTTTTACTTAAATATCCACTTTGATCTACAGAGATATTTGGCAAGGGTCTTGCAGAATTTACATACAGAATTTGCCAGACACTCACCAAACTCTGTATGCATTTCAAACCCATTTTCACAAATGCCTTTCTTGAAGACACCCAAAGTTCCATTTCCATACATGCACCTGAACCTTGTCAATGCTATTCATGTGGAGCTAAGGCCCGCCGCGGTCCAAGTACTCCCATACAAATAACAGAATTTTTATAATTAATTGAAAAAAACACAGGTTTATAATGAATAGGAAATACAGAGCAACAGTCATGTTAACTGAACCCCTAAAGTTTATTTATTTATTTATTTATTTATTTATTTATTTATTTATTTATTTATTTATTTATTTATTTGAGGAAAAAGTCCATCAGTAATTGCCTGAGTAGCATCACTTCCACCGGTGTTATTTCACAACATTATAGTCATGGGTCTCAGCTCATTTTAATGCTGGACTACAAGTGTGGCAAGCTCTCTAAGGTCAGAGCCTAATTAAATTATTGTAGAAATGTTAGCTCTCAGGGAATAGCTCATATAGGCTTAGGGTGGAAAACACTCAAGAGCTACTAGTTTTAAAATAATATTCCGAGACTTTTATTATACAATTCTTTATATGTTTTATGCTTTTCTGTTTTGTTTTCCTAACTAGGAGCATCCTGACCTAGTCTTTTCTGTCTCTGACCTACACAATTAGCTGTTAAAGAGCTACCTTTCCAATGCTTTAGTGCAGACTGCACAAGGTCAAAGTAAAATGTCACACGACTCAACAACATTTAGTACTGAGCATCTGCCAGCTATTCCTTTGCTTTCTGGACATGAACATTAAGTTCAGGTGCAACTGTTTATATATTTTAGGCACCTCTAGAGCATTCATCATTATAGTAAGTATAATAACTGGATGTAGATCTTAATTTCTGCAGCAGAAATAGTATTTTAACATACAAAAAGGACATCATTCACTTTGCAAATCTTATTTTTATTCTCTGAAACTAATTCCATCTCACTAGGGTTTCGTATGGGCATTTTCAGATCCCCTTGCTCTACCGCAAAGCAGATAAGCCAGATATTATGTAGATGAATCAGGATAATACAGTAAAGTAAGTAACAGATGTAGTTTTTATCACAAGTGGTACATCCATTGTTCTTCAAACTAACAGCAACAAGTAACTATTTATATGTGTGGAAATTCTATGTATGCAGAAATGTTTACTGGGGCTGCCAGAGCAATGACTGCTGTGCAGGACACACAGGATACCAGAGTCCTTAGTTCCACAGGCTCATGTACAGCCTCGCAAGACAGCAGGAAATATCAGAGGGCTGTCTCTATTGCCAAATACAGACAAAACGTTATCTTTTGCTGAAAGAATTTCAGTTTTATATAGAGTTCAGCCTTCTTTGAACAGCCTCCCTTCAACTGCAAATTTGAGTCCTTACTTCACCATTTGTGTCTTCCAAGTACAACAGTAATTACTGAAACCCTGCATCAGTTTGGTTAGATAATTTCTGCTCTTGCAAATAACATGATTTGAGCTAACCCGGCTATCTCTACACAACACTACACTGTGTCACACAGTCACGCAGAGTGAAACTAAGCTGGATCTGATATTCAAAGAGCATTCAATAGAAGGGCCAGATACTGTCATTAGGACTGTGACAAGTTTCTATAGAAGAGTAATTCATAACTTACAGAAAAGATTCCACTGTGACTAAGTGAATGAAAAGGGGAAAAAAAAAGCAAACCTCTCAAAATCTCACTTCCAAAATGAACCATTACATATAACTTCCTTTCCTATCTTCTGTTAACCAGGACTGAGAAACCATCTCATTAATAAGAAAGCTGAAGCATGTCAGAATCTGTTTCCAAAGAGATAAACAGAAGGTTTGGGAGGACGGACAACAGCGTGTGCATGCAATCGAGGGAAGATTCCAGTGTTGTTAACAATAACACAGTACACAATTTATTTTCTCTCAGAGTAGATAATTTTCTCATTACTCTGCTGAAGTGTGAAGTAATCTGGAGTAATCTACATTCAGAGCAGCAAATACCTGAAGCTAATATTAAGATCCGTAAATAACATTTTCCAGCAACTGCCACAATAAGTCAATTCTAAAAGTCTACAATTCAGGCTTGTAAAGAACTGGACTCTTAGAAAGGCTGATGAGGCAATTATATTGTCCAAAATCACATGCTTCTGCCTATCAGCTCTACAGCATACAACAGCAAGTTAAATTTCCCAAAGTAAGGAAGGAATACAGGTACAATTCCACCTGTATTGAGTTCTTCTTTAAATCCCTCTCCCACCCACTTCACTTTTTAAAAAAAAAATTAATGATACATTTTAACACAGAGCATTTTCTTGAACAAGTCATTGTTCAAAAAAGTTTCTAAAACATCTCAGGGCTACATGATCTTTTGTAGATAGTCCTGAGTAAAATTCCAATATTCTTACTCGATTTAATGCCAAATCCCTGAATCGATGCCTTTCCAGCACCTTTTGGGTTGGAATGTGATTTATTCTCACAGCCCTGGACAGTTTCCAGAGTATGCATTTGTACTTCAATCTTCATTTTATGTGCAGCTCTAATGCTGCAAGAAACTACTAACAAAAAGGTCTCAAACACAGAACATCCTGTGTAGTTATAATGAATGGATGGTACCAGGCCTAAACACTTGAGTTAGCTTAGCCTGTACCATCACCCCAGTGTGCAAGTCCACTGTCCCATGCCTCATTATTTGTGAGCACTGGCTCCACCTGGGGTTATGGTCACCTCCACTGAGTTTCATTCTTTATAATTCTTTTCCAGTCTCTTGCGGCAACTGCGGAGGGTATCCATGTTTGGAAAAATTACAGGCACAACAAAGTTATGAACACTCAGATTCTTACAGAAAGTTTCCAGTTTCAAGTAGGTAACTTCACATAATCCTGATTAACAAATCAAGGAATGCCTGTGCAATGGACGACACAAAAGAGTTTAAACTTTAATTCAGACAATTCAGTTAAGCAAGGGTTTTCTGAACAGGTAACTGATGCTTCCACTAAATAAGGAAATAGTTCATTTCGGAAACAAGATTTTGAAGGCTTTACTTCTTTTTTTCCCTGACAAAAAGCATTTCTTAACTTTTCTTAAAGTGCCACACCAACAGGGGACATCAGTCATGCAATTCAATATAAAAATCCTTGACCATCAGTCCTGTTCAGGAAGGAAAGAAAATATGAAAAGCAGAATGAAATTGAGACTTTTTTCTTTAGAGAAACATAATTAATGAAATTGTGGACACATTTTAGATACAAAGGCACTCAGGAGTATTAGAATCTGCTTTGTTCTCCAATACTCCATCCTCTCTTATTATATACAAGTCATGGTGATAAATCAGAGCTGACTAGTGGTTTTCTAGACACCACTAAAAAAAAAAAGTTTCTAATGAGAAAATGATTTATACATACAAAATGATGATTTTCACTGAATACAAAGAAATGTCTGTCAACCCAAGACCAACACTAAAATCTATCCAGATGGTGAAAAAATGTTAATATTCAAGGAAAATATAAAAAGATAAAAGATTAATGGAAATTCTCAAAGATCTAGATAAATTATTGCCAGTGAATACTCAGAAGAAACAATTAAAAGACAAAAGTATATTTTTTAGTCTTAGACATCCTCCCTTTATTCTATAATTGATATCATTTCACTGGTAGAAGTAATGTTCACAGATACAGCAGTGGGATTTACTATACTATTGTATGAACTGTACTGTATTTCAAACTGAAGAGACTTTAATTACTGGTACAAACAAAAACGTTAGACTATGATGTTATCTTTTTGCAATGAACAGCTCAGGAAGGACACCACATGTTTCTATAAACATAAACATCTATTAACATACTAATCTATACTTTTACCTCACTAAAGGCACTTCCAATAATTCTGACAGTGAAAGCTTACAGTGTGAAAGTTTACTCCAGAACACTCAATATTATTAGAGTAATTTCGGTATGTTAAGAGGTTTACGCTATTCATTTTTTTAGTAAAATCAGGAACCTAAACTTAAAAAGGAAAGTGCTACTCATGTACCATAAAATCAGAAAGCATAACACACTGATTAAAAACTTAAAAAGATTCTTGTTCTAATTTTGTTTTCCCAACAATATATAATAAGATTTTTGAAAGAAAAAAAAAATCTTCATTAAGGCTTCTGGCAAAAACTCTAAACCAAAGATTTAGTGCCCGATTTGAATGTAGTTCAGTATCCTATATATACATCTAGATCCAAATATACATTCCAGCAAAGACACTGCAAATGAAACTCATTCAAAAGTTAATTAAGGCTCTTCTACACATGTAACTCCTCCTGATTAATTCCATATGGGGCCATTCTTATTACAGAAGTGCCTCATTCCATTTTAGTTAAAAAACTGGTTTGTTCAGGAATCAGAGTTGCCAGTACACGGAATTAATCAGAATCATTCATAGAGTATTTTAATTACTTGTGACCAAATAGGATTTAAAAAAAAAATCAATAGGCTTTAATTCACAAGAAGTTTTGTGCTGATGTAGAGGTCTATATGTAGGGATCTCCTTGTAAGAGCATCTTAAATATCTGATAAAAAATATTAATTAGTAATGAGTAATATTTTGACCTTTTTCAATAAATATAGAAAAAAAAATAAAAGCAAGTACACAGGAGTGAAAAGACACACAAGTCTTAAGTTTCTGAAGAAGGCTTTTATGTTTCAGGCCTCATCATTGTCTCTCTCCTCTCACTTCACAAACAATTTGATCTTGTTTGAGGGTCAGGACTGTTTCACAGTCTGCAATAACTGCATGACAAAGATAACCTCAGAAGATGGCACACAGGACTGGAACCTCTCTCTTTTCCTCTGTCTTGTGCAGTAAAGGAACTTGTATGCCAGAGCAACAGCCCAGTCTGGCAGCAGCCCCACCCAACTGCTTGCCATACACACACATCACTTTGGCTTTATCCTGACAAAGGATGGAATGAGGTGCCTCAGCACACTGATGTTGAAGTGGAAGGGGAAAGCAAGAAGATGAAAATGCCCATACAGAAGTTTTTCAGGAAGGGTTTCAGGGGGCTCAGGCCACAAGACTAGCATTGCAGATAACACAACTGCATCACCACCTAATATTTTTGGCCTAACATATGTCTAGATTGATAATACATTTGTAAGACTTACACACAGCCTATTCTCAGTACTTGCCATTCCTCTTCTCTCTTTCTTTTGATTCAAACATTTGTGAACGCTCGACAAGTAAGGATTTTGGCTGCCTGTTCAGATGACTGATCACCAAATTATATTGTGATCCTGTGGAGAAAAAAAAAATGGAATTTAAAATGCACTTTGCTTTTTATAACCCTACACACATCAGCTTTGTGAGAGATACACCACAATGATAACCCTTATGTAGTTAATACCTTATATATTTCTTATTCACCATTTACATATATGATTTGCACCTGGTAGACAGAAGATGGCGAAGGATTTGGAAAATTGTATCTCTCTAAAATCAAGTGCACTTTGCAAGCAGTTAACGACTTCTGGCTTAGTGAGTACCAAAACTGCAACAGACAAAAAGTGGTATAACACCAGAAACTATCTGAACATGTTTGTTGGCCCCCTTGGCAAAAGCAAGTTTAGGAACCTCCTGTCTTTATTAAAGAACTCTAGCTGCTTTAGAAAACAAGCTGAGGTATGATGTTTGCGAAAGATTTTGCAGGATTTACTTACACAACAAGAATTTTTGGCACAATATTCTTGCTATACAGAATGAATGCAAACTCTTTTTTTTTTTTTTGGCAGTATATAAATCTCAGCTACAAGTTCTACTGCAAATGCAGTTACACTAAATAAGTAACTTGGATAATATACCTTATTTCTCCTCTAGTGGAACACAGAGGATTTCAGCAAATGGGCCTTTCTACACATTTGTCATGTAGATATGAATTGTGTTTACATGTTTGTTGATATGACCAGCAGAATGGTAGCTTTACCAACAAACCTGTCAATTGTAGACAGTCATATGCAAATAATCCTCAACTATTCAGTATGCCTCTGTAAAAGGTCTGTAGTTACTGCTCCAATAGCTGTTAAAGAGCTCACTCAGCCTGCTATTAACTCTCAAATAACCAAGGACAACACAAATATCCTCCTGCTGACTGTTTAACTCTTTGTGTAAGGAAGGAGAACACAAGCCAGAAATGTAATGTTTACTGTAAATATTTCATTCTGATACTGAGCTCGGCGGGTGATACATATAATTCATTGTCCCTTCTCACTTCAGTCAGGAAAATGTCAGCCTAATGGCATCTGTAAATAAACTCCGGCCAGCCTCACACCGTACCAAATGCTGCTGTTTGGTCACTAGGGAAAGGTTTCAGGTGACTCATTACATGACAGGTGAGACATCTTCCTAAGCAAGAGAGAAGCTTTCATCCCTGTTCCAGCAGAAAGGGAGTGCCCTGTAGTAAACTGATGGGACAGCGAGGGGAAAGAGTTCAAACTAGTGTTATAAGCCCTTTTACTCAAGTATGGATCAGCTATTTTGCTTCCAAAAACCAGAGTGTGGGTTCTCACTTGCTGTCTGCAAATGTGACAGTCAGCACTGATGTGAGGGACACAGTGCTAGGTATTACAAAGTAGTTTTCCTTATGTGAAAAATGGCAAAGATCCACTGCTGGTTTTCTATCTTCTTCATAGTGCCACCACATAGGATAGAAACTTTCAGGGAAGGCAGAATGCAGTTTGCTTTAATTTAAGAGAATAATAAACCCAGTTGGCAGAGTTCAGTGCAGTAGGAAGTGAAAGGCTTCAGCTAGAAACTAGGATTAAGAAATCTAAGTGATCACAAGATACAGAAACCTGTGGACTTTAAGGCATAGATGAAAACAGCCCCAAATCAGAAAGATTCGTACAAGATTCAAGCAAGAGCAGACATCTGCAAATTCAATGTACTAAGTTTTCTTTTTAGGGTTTCCCAATTCTATACACTAATGTACAAGAGACTGGATATGCAGATAAGGTTGTAGCCCACTATTTCAATCATGTCAAATGCTTATGTGATTTTCAATCCGTGTTCAGAAATAATCTTAAAAAACTCAGAGCATTTATAATATATACCCCTCTCAGCTCTATCCTTTTCAGTAGATAATTGCTAAAATATGTAAAATAATAATAACCAAACTGTTGTGTTTATTTCATCAAATACAAAATGCAGACTTTGTGGAAGTCATTGCATTGCTGAGGTCTTACTTGGTTGAAATTTAGGCAATAAAGAATGGGTCCAGATGGCATAAGCAAAAAGGTATCTTTGGACCCAGAGGCATAAAGAGGATAAACATTTTAGTTCTCAATATTACTGAACTGCAGGGGGATTTTAGTGTTTCTCCAGGAAGACTTATCCACAGTATGTAGTGTACCACGTGAGCACCCATTAGGCTCAGAAACACACTGAAATCTTTCAGAAGTCGACAGCTGGGTAAAAGATGTGTTAAATCAGGGCCAAGGCAGACAGCTGAGAGGGTTCTCTCATGGGTGTATGTTTCCATAAAGGCTGGCATCCCACTCTAAAGTATACAGAAAAGCATTAAAGAATGCTGCTTTTCCTCCTCCTCTTTCTTTGACAGCAGATGGAAGGGTGATGCTCTGCAAAGAAGTGACAAGATGACATTAGTAATGCCATCATACAGTGAAGCCTGTGTGACAGACAGTGTGTGTTCTATTTGTCTGTTCTAGCTTCTACATTCTGTTCTTTTAACACCAGAGGCACTAAGGTGAAACTCCCTGAAGGAAGGGACACAGCTCTGGTCATTGTAAGCAACTCGAGCTCCTTACCCAGGAGTAGTGGCCAGGGAAGAAAAGTTTTCAGAGTCTGTAGGGCTAGAGAAAAGGTAGAAGAACCTGCAGCACACCAAGGCACACTAATGAGAAAAGCAGATATTCAAACTCCCCTTGCAATGAAAAAAACCATCCTAGAAACTAGACGTGTGTACAATTTGTTATAATTCGGAGCAGCCCTTGCCTATCCACTCAGTTTCAGTCTGCTCAGTAGCTTTTCACCTCATAACAGAGTTGATTTATGGAAGCATAGGGTAGGAAGGGGAGATTGTTTATATAAAAAAAAAATTTCTATTCTGTCTTATTTACTGTTCTTTTCCTTTAGGAAAAAAAAAAAAAATCCCTGTTTAATTACCAGTTCAAATAAAACCAGTCTTTTGGTGTTTAATCCTTTTTCACCTTTGGGGAACTCATTTTAAGGAAAAGACCTAGAGATACCCACTTCTAAGCTCCAGCTGATTCAGTGGCCTCATCATACTCAGGCAACAGTATTCTGCATTTCTGTTTGGAGTGCAGCACAACACCTTGGGCCTGAAATGGCTGGGCAGCTCTGTGCTGACCTTGGCCTGCTGTAGCTGGGGCCTTACTCTAGCACATGAGTTAGTAACACAGGGAGGCAAAGCACTTTAAACAAACAAGCCTAGGAGCTGCTGCCCTGTGAGAGGCGGAGCAAGCCAAGGCAGCTGCCACTCACCCGGTCTGAAAGGTATTGACCTGGGGAGGAGAGAGAAGAGTGAACACAAGGTTAAGACTCTTCAGTCTGAAAGCTGAGACAACTGAAAGGTAGCGAAGACAAAGACCATAAAATCATAAATGGCATCAAAATGTGACAAAAGGAGAAACGTGGCTGTTAAATCTTGAATTAGAGGGCTCTAATTAAATTATCAGGAGAAAAGTTTAAGCAAACAAGTACTTTTTCCAAACAACGCCTATTTGCCTTGCAGCACTCGGCGCCAAACTGCTGTGCAGGCCTAAGTATAAGATCAGTTCAAAAAACTTACAGGAAAAAATCATCAAGTATTACCCAATACAGCAATGAAAGGGCCTTAAGAAATGCTTTGGAGATTGCCAAGCACAAGGAGAAAATATAAGCAAGACAAATCACTCGACACCTGTCCTGTCTTCACATCCTTTCCCTGAGCACTCCTGCGGGCCATCGCGGACAGGGATGGGAGGGACTTTTGATCTGACCATGTATAGCCATTTTCATATGTTCCTGTGTACTTACAGAATTCATTCTTGTAAAATGTTTGCATGAAGAATGTTACATATCTGTACAAGACAGTAAAATTTTTCAGTCATGCCACATGCCATAGTATAAACTAAAGCATGGATCAGCTTTCCTACAGTGGTAAAGTTACTCGGGTTAAAATGTAATGAACTAGTCAGAATTTAAATGCCCAAAGGCTATCACAATGAATTGGTTATGTTAAATATAACCTTGACCACAGAACAAACCCACACCATGCTTTCAGCATTGTCTTGGCTTAGCTTATAGGTAACTCAAGTATGTATGGTTTCGGTGTTAAATGTTCACTGAATTATTGCCTCTATATTGTATTGAGTTAAATTTATTATCAGACTAATTAAGTGTTCTAAAATAATGCAGTTTCTAGAAAAATAAGCTCCCAAAGGAATTCCACTACTGAAAATTAAGTCAATGTATTAATGTGCAAAATAATATTCTGGTTTTCATCCAAGTAAAGGAAAAAAAGTAATTTTATTGGAGTTGTATACATGCAGAAATTCACTGTGTCTTTTTAAAATAAGTTATTTGTGTTCCATTACTTCATACAGAGTTAGGGGTAAAAAAAATATCTAAAAAATCAGTCAGCAAATGTTCCACTACATTTCAAAGGATTTTACCATGCCAATAAGAATGCAGATTCTGTTTTGCTAACTGAAGCCAATGGAAACTCTCCTAGCGATCTTAATGCAAATTATAACAGCTTTTTTTTTTTTAATACAGATGTTTATCACAACATTATGGCACAGCCCCTCAAAATAGCTACCCTAATGCAAACAGCAGTAAAGGAAATATGGTCCAAAATGTAACTAGATACAGCACGATCCTTTAAAGCTGACGGCTGTGAAATGCATGTGGCATTCTCTCTTCAGCAGGAAACTCAGAAAACAGGCATTCAAATCCTATTTGGTAACTCAGCATCTTTTTCTTAAGAAAGCTTGCATAGCTTTCTAAAAGTTGGAAACACCTTCTATTTTTCTTAACCTAATAACTTGAATATTTTTTATGTCCTTCTTTTCATGTTATTTCCTAGGAGTAGTTAGCTGCTTTAGCTTTACAGAAAGACTTAACATGATTCTCAAGAAAAGGTCCCAAAATGGCAGAAGAGTTACAAGAAATGCTATTAAAATTCAAATGTGTTATGATTTGAATCCAGTTTTAGTTCTACATCTAGGAAAACAAAATATAACCCGATCTTTAAAGTATGTACTTCTGACTATGAAATTGTAAGATGTAACCACTACTATATGTAATCAGATTAACTTTCATATTTTTTGTACAATCCTCACCCACTGCAGCCTATCAGATCCCAAACTAGAGGCACTCCATAAGTTATTTTGATTTACTAGTAACACTAGTTAGTAACACTAATTAAAAAAAAAAAAAGGAGTAACCTAAAGACAGAAAGCCAAACCCTGATTCATCTTTACAGTAACATTGAGACAATCACAATAACTGATCATAGCTCCTAGATTGCTTAAAATCGTAAGATTCTGGAGAACGCAGTTTGGCTAAGATACTAAATTCTTTATTTTAAATATGTATTAAAGTGAAAAGAACTGTATGGCATAAGCAGAATACAGAATTAATTTATTCTGCTGCTACTTAGTGCATTTAACAAATAAAGCTATTGAGCAATAACCCTTCCAGTAGCAATATTAATAAAACAAACCAAGACAGTAATTTCCAGCTCCACTCACTCCACCTCTTTTGAGATTTGTATATTGGCAGCAGAAAAGAAATTATTCTCCCCTTTGTTTTAAGCAACAGATGTTCTCCAATTTTAGAAGCTAATACTGAGTTAAGGAAAAGAAGGACACAACCTTGACCCAAACCCAGCCCACAAAAGCTCAGAATAGCCTCACAAAACTAGAATCTATAATATCTCAGTGAGGGTTGCTTTTTTTTTTTACAGCAACTACACTACTCTGCTTTTGCATTGGAATCATTCTGCTTTTGCTAGAAGAGAACAGTACTCACCATTTCCATGATGAAAGGTAAAGAATTATTTTTCTTGGAACACTATTTGCGTTGTCACTTCCAGGACAATTATCTTTCCCTTAATAGCCAACAGGAGATACTTCAAAATACTTCTACTAGGGCCATAAAGAGGAGTAAAGAAGGTAAAAAACTACCCACCCCACCCCCAATCTAACTTCTGCTCTATTTTGGAGTATTAAGACCATTTTTAGTTTCAAGAGTTATTAAAAGGAGAATTACACTTTTTGCACTTAAGAAATAGTGGTACTACCCTGTTGCCACTCTTAAGGCCCAATTGAATAAATTTTCTTGAACTAACTATTATATAATATTTTCCCTTCACTGTTTGACCACATTTTCAAGGTTTTGGGCTTTTCAAATAGAAACTGAAAAGATCTGATACAGTATTATAGAGCATCTCTTTTATTTAAGTAAATGGACATTAGCTCTATGAAAGCCCAGGCATACTTACCTTTAGATAATACAGCAACCCCACTAGCTTTAACAAAATCCCTCCTATAGTAAACATATCTTTTGTGATCAGGGCTTTGTTATTGCTATTACCTGAACCAACTCTGGGTTCAGGTATATCTAGTGCAGCAGTTTACTTTTGATTATTATCAGCATCTGAAAAAGGTGAACACTTTGTACATTGTTAAAAAATAAATAATCTATGCATTAGAAAAAATAAAATCTCACAGGAAAAAGTAACTTATTTGTTATAGATACTTCTAAGTTGAGCTTTGTACTTCAATTTTTCATCCTAAACAAGTATCATTATTATGCCTTTGACATTAAAAAACCCACATAAAACAAAACAAAAAACTTACTAAGCTAGCTCAGTGTGAGGTTGGGTTTATTTTGGTGAGGCATCTCTTAAGTTTCCTCTCTTGCTGAAGCTTTCTAAAAGCTGTATCTCTTCTAAACATTTGATACCAGTGACAAACAACTATTTAAAACTAATTTCCAAAACCCAATAGAAGCATCTTATCACTGTAGAACCAGGGTTCCCAAAGAGGTTTCCTTCTAAAATGGTCTTGGGTGACTGGAGAACAAGCCAGCCGCTGGTTTTCAGAGCGGGCAGTAAGAGATGTGATGGAAACAGCTTGTTCTGGAACAGCTATGTAGCACTGGTCATGAAAACACTGATGAAAAAGCTTCAGCTTTTGTCTCAAAGTCAGTGAAAGCCTCTTCAACAATACACCACTCTCAAACCTCGACAAGCCACGCAAGTGCTAGTTCTTGTCAGAATGAGGAGCGCTGCTGCTACCACAAGCACTCAACAGCAACTTCCCGCTCAACAACAAGGCCACAAATAATCTTCCCACCTAATTTCTGAACAAAGAGAAAAGCTACAGTACCCCTCACACTTTGCCTACAGACACTCTCCTAAAACACAGACACCACCAGAGCTGACCCGTGAAAGGCGGGAGGGGGCGGGCGCCACAGGGGCCCTTAGGCCGCACCGCTGCCGGCTGTGAGAGGGCGGTGAGGGCGGGTGTGGCCTTTCCCCGCCCCTTCCCTCGTGGGGCTACTTAAGGAGAAGGGCGGTAGCCGAAGAGAGCTGCCTTTCTTCACCTTAAAAAAGAAAAAAAGAAAAAAAAAAAAAAAAAGACTGTCCGGAGTTTGTTTTCTTAGAAAAGTTAGTGTTGTTTTTGTTTTAAAGGCCTCGTTTATTTTTAAGTGCGTGGGCGCTGCCTCAGCTTCGGTGAATGATGGTGAGTGGAGGAGGATGGATGAAAGCGAAGCCTTGGTCGGCAGGGTGGGACGCGGGGAGAAGGGGGTGCGCTTGAACGCTGAGCCATGGGGTGGCTTGTTGCTGGGAGCTGTCGTGGCTTGCTCGGGTCCTCCCGTGGGGAGCGGAGGTGAGAGCTGAGCATTAACTTTCTTTGCTTCTTCTTAGGGTGGGGAACGGCGATGCCCGCAGCCCCGGCGGGTGTTGCCTTATAACGCGGGGAGGGGTGTGCCGCTGCCAGGGCTGAACCCCTGAGGGTTACTGTCGTTTTTAATACCTTGAAGGTTTTAAAGTCTTAAGAGGAGGTGGGGGATTAAGGTCAGGGAGGAAATACTGCAAGCAGAAAGCCTGGGGCTTGTATGGGGGAAGGGTTATGGCTCGCGGCTGTCGGCGCCACGGTATGGTGAGGACTTCGCGACAGGAGACGCTTCACACTATGAGCGGCCATTTTGTGGCGGCCCAGCCACATGGCGCCGTGCCGCCGGGATAGGGTCTAGTCACTCTGCGCACGGCCGGACTGGGCGCTCCTCCGCCTGCCCCCGCAGGCTGAGCCCGTGCGGCTGCCGCAGCTGGGCCCGGGCGGTGCCGGTGGGCTCCGTCCCCAGTTTGTACACCCATCCCTGCTTGCCGTTAGGGTCGGGCTGGAGCCCTTTTGGCCCGGGAGTCGGGGGCTTTCAAGTAGCTTCCATTGGCCTCAGAGGGGCGCCTCCCCTTTTGCCCTCCCCACATCTGCTGGGGAGCGTGACGCCCGCTTACCCCGCGCCTCGTCTGGTAACGAAGCCGTTAGGCAGGCGAGGTGCGAAGCCCGCAGGACGTGAGGCCGTAGATGGCGGCGGAGCCGCGGCCCCGGGAGCTCGGGTGAGGTTCCCCGGTTGTGTCTTTGACCTGACGGAGAAAAGAGGCTTCGCGTTGTGCGCTGTGGGCTCCGCGTGGTCGGTGGGAGTTGCTGCCTGAATTCGCACCTTGCTCCTTCAACGTGCGAATTGCTGTTTCTTCAGGAGTTTTTAATTTAAAAAATGGAACTTGCGGCTGTTACCCCGACACTTCAATAACAGAATAGAGGAGTGAGGTTTTTTAAAGGAAAAAAAGTTGAGTTTGTAAGCGGCAGCCGTTACCGTGCGAGCGTGTTGCAGTACTTGACCGAGAGCCCCACCTGCTGCCCGGTGGGAAGAGGACGTTGTGCTCCCTGCGCCGGGAGCCATCTTCGTTCTCTCTGTCGCTCCTGTGCTGTCATGGAAACGGGTCCCTGCGCACGGAAAGCCTGCATAGCAGAACGTGTATCAAGAGTTCTGATGTTTAAAAAAGGAAAGTGTTTAATACTTACTTTAAACAAAGAGTGTGTGAGGTGAGGGAAAGTCAGGGAGAAGCCTGAGAAATCAGGGACTTGTACTAATGTGAAGATTTTCCTCCCCTAGATGTGCATAAGACATAGTGATGTTTGTAGCCCACTTGGGTAGCCGGGTTTTTTCCACCCTAGCCCTAACGAGAGTCATTTCCCATTTTTTTTTTTCCCCAGAAGTCTAACTAGCCTCATGACTACTGTAACCAAGAGGATAATCCAGTTTCCTGGAATCAATTTAAACTTCATGCTTGCTGGAATAATGCAGAGAGCAAACGGATTAAATTTACCTTGTGATGAGAGAAAGGAAAAACCTGTTAATTTCAGTAAGGTGAAAAACATTCAATGATCCATAAGTTTCCTGACATCTGGAAATTTGATTTCAAAGATACTTCATTAAATGGATAGACAAATAAGCCCCATTTAGGGTATTTTTGAACGGTTGGGTCAGCTGATGCTGTAATTTCTGGTGAGGCAATTCATCACCTTCAGGTTTTTCCAGGTTTTGAAAACTTCGGGTGGTTTAGTTTTTTGACACCAGTTCAGCAGCAGTGTGAGTTCTTTGCCCATACTGTAGAATTAGAATTGTTTACATAATTCTACATTAGGGAATAAAATAACAATTACACATTGTGCTGGTAAAATAATTTTTAGATAGGCAAACACTTGGAATTGGCAGAAGTTTTGCATTTTAGTACTGAAGGCTTGAAAAGTGTCTTTGAAAGGAGGAGATTTTGTTTCCTGTCTTTGTACTGTAGTACTTCTAGCACTGCATTTTTCAGCAGCAGCTCCTTTTCAAGTTCAAAGAAATGCATCCATTAACAAATCTTAAAGCTTATTTTTGATGTTAACCAATTTGACAGAATGCCTAAGCAGCCTAATTACGCTTTCTTTTAGTTACTCAATGTGTAAAAGCATTAAATAAGTATATTTTCATTGGGAGTTATGAATGAGAAACGAAGGTTGCACTTCCATGGCAGCAAAGGCCACCTATAACTCACATACCAGCAGTATCTGCATGCCTACTCATTTCCTTGTGCTGGTTCATGCACTTGTCAGGTGCCTCTGCTGTGAGCTGTTTCCTGTTCTAGGTTGCCAGAGAATTTGCACAGCAAAGTGAATGCTTTTCCTTTAGCCTGGTTTGCTGAAACAGATCCAGAAAGAAAAAAGTAGAAGCCAACAGGTCTTGGGTCAGCTTAGGGTTGCTGTGGATTTCAGTCTTGGGTTTTGGTTCAAATGCCCTTTAGCTGGGGGTGCAGCCAAAGTGATCTCCTCCTCACATCTTGCTTCATTTTTGACCTTGTTGTGTTTATGCTAACATAAGTGGTTACTGAACTGCAGAATGAACTTGGATCAGAAGTGGAGCTGTCTGAAAAGTGGCACAGATTTTTTCTATTGTGAAACGTAGGATTGATTTCCTTGCGTAGTGATGTCCTAGTACAACAGGAGGGAAGGGGAGAATGTGTAGTAGAAAATTTCTGCCATAAACAGAAAACCAGTCAGTCTTTATTACTGTGGAATAGTAGAAGTTATAATCTCCCAACTTCACTCACTGGAAGGTAAAGGATGTTCTTAGAGGATAAAGGGAAAGGAATGACTTGCAACTTTTATTGAGACTTTGCAGTGGGAAGCATAGTCAGTGAGTAAATTGAGCAACTGGTGTGATGGAATAAGATTCTGTCTAAGGTGTAGCTTCATGAAATGGTTTTGAACTGAATAGATGGTTTAAGAATTCTTCTTGGAAGAAGATGCTAAGCCTCCTCCATTTCCATTTCCTCTTCTGCATCTACTGATCATGGGGTGGATCTGGTGCTTGTCTGATAGCATAGTAAGCTGGTTCAGTTCTGTACAATAGCAGAATGCTAATTGAGTGGAAAAACTGCTCACTTAATGTTAATCTTCCTGCCAAGTTGAGTTGAGCCATCTTAATTTGAACTGACAAGTGTTAGAACTTGTGTGGTAGAGGTACAGGAAAAGAGATGGGGCAAACCCTCTCTGGCTTTTAGTAATGCTGTGTTGTTAATTTGGTTCAGTCACACTGAAATAACATTTAGAGGGCTGAATTCTAGTTTTGAGTTTTAATAGCTGGGCACATCATGTGCCACATGTACAGTTTGGTTCTTGTAACTCTCTCATTCCCTTACTGGGTGTGCAGTTTGAGTACTTGTCACTCACAGCTGCAGTTTAAATGTGCATTAAACATGAAAATTGTTACATTGAAAAATTGGATGCTACCTATTGCAAATTAGTAAGTTTCAAAGTACTAGATAGCTTTGACCAAATCTGAAACAGGAATAATGCTACACCAGTTGAATTATAAGGAAAAGCTTATTAATGTTTCAAAACGCATTAATATAGAGGGATGAGTAACACCAAGCTGGTCGGAGCAGTTTGTGTTCTTACTAGCCAGGCAAAGCACGGCACATAGCTAGAACCGTTAATTGAGGAGAGTAGAAGGTGAGAGGGGCTAGAGTTTGTGGTGCCTGTGGTGCTTCTGTTGTATTTTAGCTCTTATAAATACCTTTGTAAAACATGTGTCAAACTATGCAGGGCATGGAACACATCTTTACTAGCATTGGTAACAAGAAATGCAATTGCATGTGATCTGTTTGTCTGAACAAAATGGTGAATTACTGTTTGTTTAGGGACCATTGCATCTTCCTCTGGACTCAGTGAATCCAGTTTGTGACAAGAAACCCTTTGGGACCAAAAGGGTGCATCTGAAGCCTGGGTGTGCAAAGTGTCATGACTGTAGTAGTTAATCTATAATCTTAAAATTCCTTGCAGTTCTTCTGTACGTGAAATGCATGGTTAAGGTCCTACTTTGATGCAGACAACTTGGAAATAAGTTTGTAGTCCTTCATGTTCCCATTGTAGTTAAACTGAGAAAATATTTTTTTCTGAGAAAATGAATAACATTAATATTCTGTCAAGGTCTGATTTCTCTTCTTACAACTAACTTGTAGTATAAACCTGTTACCTGTGTTCTAAGGCTGTTTGTAAGCTTACTCACATGTCAAATATTTAAAGCTTTTGACCAGGAAGATGATAGAATTTGTTCTGTTGGGTAATAGATTTACGGTAAATTGTATCTTTAAAGAATTATTTTTCTTGCATCTGAAAGGAACTTTGTGAAGTTCTGAAATGAGTTAATTTGGCATTCTCACTGTGTGTCTAGTAGTAGCAACACTGGTCGTGAAGCTTCATATACTTAGGCAGGGCTACTTAAAGTAGCCTAGCTTAGGTCTAGATTTAAATTTTTAAAGCTTCTTGGAATAAATGCTTCAAGTTTTTTTCCAGTGAATGATCTATTTGCAGCAAGTACTTCCTTTAAGTAATGGGAAAGGTGCTGTTAAAATGAATTGTCCTGTGCTATATCTGGAGGAAGATGCAGGCATTCTAGTATTTTAAAGTGTACTGTAATAATTTGACTGAATCAAATAATTTTATTTCTGTTTAATTTTTTCAGTCTGCAAACGTGGAGGCCCAGTGTGCCGGTGTCTCAGAGGATAATACCCGTTTGTCAACTGCCAGTCAAGGATATATTTTACCAGAAGGAAAAATCATGCCAAACACAGTCTTTGTTGGTGGAATTGATATAAAGGTATTTATGTACTTCTAATTGTTTAAGATAGGTGTAGGGCACTTCAGTGAGAAAGAAATGGGAATTTAACTCCTCACTTTTTTGAATGTATGTCTTTACCAGTCTTAAGGTACTGCAATATCATGAGAGAATTTTGGAATAGATGAACAACTTTAGTTCTTATGGTAGTAGAGGGTGGGTTTGAAAAATGGGACTGACTGCTTTACATTGGTTCTAAACAGTTGAATGTGTTTGAAGACGTTAAAGACTTTGTTTCTTTTAGATGACTGAAGTAGACATTCGGACTTTCTTTGAACGATTTGGCACTGTGAAAGAAGTTAAAATAATAACTGATAGAACTGGTGTCTCCAAAGGGTGAGTAGAGTGTGAATAGTTGTTTTAAGTTGCTGCTTATATGGACATAATTCTGCCATAGATTATATGAGCAGCTACTTAGTAACACACTTGACATGCTTAAGTGTAGCTGCAGTTTTCTTTTGTGGTGAATTAACTTTGAAACCTGTAAATCTAGATCGCCCTAAATCTGTATAATCTTACGAAGAATAGTCTGATTTTTCTGACTTGAGCCTATCTGTTCAGGGAAAAGACTGCTATTGTCACTTAACTAGTGGAAGCAAAGCTTGAAATTTCTGTAGCACTTATGCAGACAGTTCTTTTGTAGGGCTCTTCTGATGACTGGAATAGTTAACAGTCTGAGGAGTTCAGGATGGTTAAGAGAAGGGGTAGATGGTTTATTCAGGACAGTGGGATTGTACTCTTCTCCACTCAAAGGATAAGTGTTACAGAAAACAGCCAAACTTCTTCAAGGTGAAGTGTGAAGCTAAGTAAATGAACATAGTAGAAGCCAAGGAGATTCCCATTGGATATATAGAAAAACTGAATTGTCTGTGGTGAAGCACTTAAATTTAAGGATGTGTAGGACCTTATCTTGTTGAGTTCTGGGGAAGCTCTTGCAGTTTTGAAGTTATCCCTGCTTTGAGAAACCTTCAACCTCTGGAGGTTCTGTGAGCAGATCCTAAAAAGTCATGTTTTTTCTTTAGGCATATGTAGTAATGCATAAGCTGGAAATCTGTTTTATTTCCTCAGATCCCTTGCTAGTCTTCATGGTGAATTCTGATGTGCAATTAACCACTGTGAAATCTGAGTATTGATAATGAATTGGCATACTCAGTTGGTTGACACAACTGTTCCTATAATGCTCTGAAGTTATTTTCATTTTATAGACTAGGTAAACTAGGAGTGCAGTTAAATTAAATTGAAAAATCTCTTCAAGGATCAATTCTCTTGATGGTGTCACTGTTCCTGTAATGCCTGCTTTCCTCCGAACCTCTGTAGTAAATACAAAATATTATGATAATTCAGATCTTAAAAGGTTTTTACTTTCTGAGTTAGTTATTTTGAGTAGCTGAAATGGAAGAATAGCCTATAAATCTATTTGATATTATTCTAGAATCTTGACATTCGTTTCCTTTCATCTGGGCCAGTAGTATATACAGCCAGTTAGCAATAAATACATTTTCATGCTGAATTATAAACTGATGTCTTACTTGATACTTTTGGCATGCAATATAATGTACCTGGCTGTGGTAGTTTAACTTGGTTGGCAGCCTGACACCACACAGCCTCTTGCACACCCCTGCCTCCCCTTCCCCGGCTGTTAACTGATACTGTTAAAAATAATTTAGCTAACAAACAAATCTAAATCAGTTTATTGAATAACCTGTTTTTTCTCTTCAGATATGGATTTGTATCTTTCCTGGACAACGTGGATGTTCAGAAAATAGTAGAAGTAAGCTCTCAATTATCTGAAGAAGTTAATATATGAAGGCTGCCGACATGTTTAGGGGAAGCCAAGTCATGTACCCTGTAAATTAGGAAAAGGGAAATCCAGGGCTGCCCAAAAAGAAAGCTTGCTAAAATCTCTACTGGTGGTAGAATCTTTGTATATTTACTTAAGTAAGAAACAAAATTAGTCTTAGCCTTGGTGTGTTCGAATGTTTCATGTTGTTGTATTTCTAGTTGTTGTAATTAATTTATATGCTTGAAAGCCTTTCTTTCCGTATTGGTTGATTAACATAGAACCCTTGTGCTTATGGCAGATGACTGTCAGCATTTTTATTGGGAATCACAGGAACATAGAAACCAGTGTTATTTTTTTACTTAAGTCTCAGCAGTTGAAGTATGTATTTCTCTTGCAGTATTTGTGCATTTGGTTGTTCAGATTGCAAGTATTTTTTTAAGACTTTTTGGCTATAAGATGCAACTACTGACTTATCATACAGTTTTCCTGTAGTTCACACAGGAGATAAAGGGGTAGAACTGTTACAGACCTTCTGCTCTTTGAATACGGTATCAGAGAAATTTTAAATCTCAGCACTTAAAACCAAATGGTTATTTGATTTTTGATAGACTTCAGCAGGTCTCAAACCACTGACAAAGCTTTTTGTTTTCCCTCTCTCTCAAAACTGAATGCAGTAACTGTGGAAATAATATGTATTGAAATATTTCCTGCTCTGAAGTGTTTGCCTCAGAAAACACCCGTGTTTCTGGAGGATGAACAGTCTCATTTGCTTCTGAAACTCTCAAATAGGGAAATAGATCTGAGGCAAATGCAGATGAATGTGCCAGGTACAAATTTGGTGTTCTGTATGTACAGATGTATTTACTGGCTGTCCATGTCCTTAAGGTGGAAGAGAACATGTTTGAACAAAGTGGAGAGCAGTGAAACTCCAGCAGGAGATTCTTGATCCTTAGCAAAACACTTGGAGCTTGCTGTTCTCTGATCTTGTGGTAGGCTGACAAAAATTCTGTTGCATTGAGCAACCGGCTTTATCTGAGGATACTTTTCCTACGGTTCATTAAGGTTATTGTACTAGATCAGTGTGGAATGCCTGCTCTGACACAACAGTCTCCGTAGAGACCTCTTGAGTAGCGCTGTCACTTGAGCCACACATGTTTCTCATTTTCTGTGTGCATTTTTCTCAAAACTAAAAGCCCTCGGTGTATCTCCATTAATAGAATACTCACTGATGAGACTTTGTATGCCAGAGGTCTTGGAAGACCCAGAGGTATATGGCAGACTTCCTTTCCAGTGCAAATTTCAGGTGTACAGGCAGTATAAATTACTGCCTTGTCAGGAAGAAGCATGTTCAGATAGAAGTCATCTTAGAAAGCTATTGGCTTTTGGAGGGGATGGAGAAAGGGAAGGACTGAATAGAGCTCAAGTCATAAGAAGGGATCACATCACTAAACCATTTCAGGCATTGTCTCTACTGAGTGGTCATAATGTTTTATGTAAATGAACAGGGTAGAGCCTCTCCAAGATTAGAGTCAGTCCAGATGCCCATGTTTTATCTGCCTTGCTGTCTAGCAATCTGAAAGTATTTTTCTTCTGACTGAGGACTGATGCCATTTTTAAGTGCACTCTGACCCGGAGTGAGCCTGTTTGCAGTTCAGAACAGAAAGCTGTCTTCTGCTTTAAGGGGAGACTTGTCTTCCAAGAGCTCTCATTGCACGATTCGGGGTGCAGCAGGATTGCAGGATCAGTTAAAAAAACAAAACAAAACAAAACAAAACCAAAACCAAACAAATGAACAAAACCCTACCAAACCAACCTGTCACATTGGTCAGGGTATTTCACCCTTTGTTCCCCACTCATGTTGTATTTTAGTCTGTTTTTACGAGTATGAGGAGGTGATCAAGACATTTATTATCACTACTATTCTGCTTATTTTTACAATCTACAATAAAGTTGCTGTTACCTGTTCAAATCACTTCCTTTAGCAGAAGTGGGAGAAAAAGCTTAGTGAGTTGTATGTTAAAATTGCAAACTGTGTATTTTCTTCTGAAGCAGGCAAGTCCTTAGTGTTGTGTGAGATGGAGAATTTAGATAGACACATATCTGCATCTAATACTGATTTTAATACTCGGTACTAAATTTGTGTTAATTGCGATAAAACAAAAATCTTTCACTTCTGATGTGGAAAGCACTTGTAAACCTCAGTGTAGCCTTCTGAACTGTAACAGGGTACTCATTTTGGGTAGTGTCATGTGTGCTGTGCAGGTAGGTAAGCATGTTTCTTGTCACCATCTTGTAAGAGAATGTGACAGCTGAAGGTGAATTCTCTTTTGGAGGTGTGTGTGGAGAAGTTCCTGAATAAAACATTAATCTCCTTAAAAATAACTTTCTATACTCCAGACTTAAACTGTAGTCTTGTAACAGGAGAATGAAATATTACAGTTACTCTTCTGCAGTCAGTCCAAATAGACTGTGAAGTGTAAGGTGTGCTGGTGACATTTCAGCCTATGTCCATCAGTGAATGTTCTTCTAGTTTTCAAACTACACAGTTTCACCAAAGAACACAGAATTCAACTTCTGCAGTGAGGAAGGGTGCTTGAAACTGTTCCTGTGCTTTTGTTACGGCCCCAGATGCTGTGCCTGTGAAGCAGTACTCTGTCACTGATCATTGGGAGTCTGAAACACTGCCTTCTGTGTGACCTAGCAGTTGGGCAGAACTGGCAGAATGAGAAGTTGTATTTGTCTCGGGCGTTTCATAGAATCACAGAATGGTTTGGGTTGGAAGGGACCTTTAAAGGTCATCTAGTCCAACCCCCCTGCAGTGAGCAGGGACATCTTCAGATGGCTCAGAGCCCTGTCCAACCTGACCTTAGTGCTTAGACAGCCTTCTGTTTCCTTTAATATTAGGTGGACAGCTTCTGACATGTTACATGATGTGTTGGGAAATTTGTGGGAAGGAAGATAAGTGGTAATGTTAATAGGGTTTCACGGGAACCTGGACTATAGTTACTCTACATTAATATCCTGACTGTGGCAAGAATTCTTCAAATCTATCTGTATAAAACCAGAAGGCTGACAGTCACTAGTGTATGGTTGCAGGCTGCTAGTAGTGCATGTCACTTTTGAGGTGAGTGGTAAATGTTTGGAGAGTTGGTGCGCAGGCAAACAGGTGTGCTGAGAGCATTACAGGAAACTAAGAGTAAAAGGCATGAGGTGTTGTATGAGAGGAGAATGGAGGCTGTTGAGTTTGAGTGCTCGTTGATGATACTGTGGTGTAGAAGCAGAGGAAAGCCTCTTTAAAATCAAACAAACCACGCACCTCCCTGATTCCCCAGCTTACAGAATAAACTGTCTTTCAGTCACAAATCAACTTCCATGGCAAAAAGCTGAAACTGGGGCCAGCGATTAGAAAGCAACAGAACTTGTGTAAGTATATAAACAAATGTTCATATTACAAGTATATATTACAAATTTGTTTTTTTCTTAATTATACATTAACATCCTTGCAAATCCTCTATCTGATACATATATTACGATTAGTAATTTGAAACCTGAATTTTACAACCTCGCTACTTCTGTGATGATGTACAGTTCTAATAATAAAACACAGGTTTGTAGCACAATACAATATAGTTAATGTTGCGTTAAATTTAAGAGTCAATACACTTGAGATTTTTTGCAGCTTGAATTCAAATTACCAATGAAATACATGTGAAAACGTTGTTAATACTTTATTTTACTTTGCTTTAAAACAAGGTTCTTATGTGCATCCGAGACCGTTAGTCTTCAGTCCTCCCGCACCGCAGTTCCATAGTGTATGGGGTAATCAAAATACAGAGACATACATGCAGCCTCCAGCTGTAATGAGCCCAGTGACACAGTATGTTCAGGTAAGGCTATTTATGCCACTGATTTTTGAATGCTACACCTTCAAGAATATTTAATTATGGTTCAAAATCAGTGGCACAATTAAATATTTTTGAAGGTGCAGCACAAAACACTTCAGGAACATGTATTGAGATTCCAATCTTAAGATCTTAACTGCTTGTTTTTGTATCACCTTCCCCAATAAGATGTGCCTAACTTCAAACCACTTCAAAAGAACACCAACAACCTTGAAAAATTTATTCAGTGATGTGATCTCTTTATAAAACAAGATGAAGATACTTCTTATTTTGAGAAAGAGGAAACTGTTGAAGGTGGAGCTAAGATTTAGTTATGTAATGGTTTTGAAGTGATCTTGCTACTTGTCACAGATGCATTTCACAAATCAAGTGCATCTGGATATTAAATGTACTGCTGCCCTGCCTCAGAATAAACCACAAACTTTAAAATGTACTTTTTAAAATTAAACTAGTATGGAACCACAAATTGGCTGTGGTACATTTCCTACCTCCTCCTCTTCATAGCCCAACAAATTCTTGTTTCTAAACTGTTGTTGTGTCTTTGTACGAACACTGTGTTATGGTATCTGCTTTATTGGTACTTCAGGTACCAATTCTTGCTGAGGCGTGGGCAGAGTGGTTCTGGCCTAGTTGAGTCCTGTACTGTGAATAGAAGGCTTTCCAGATTATGGTCTCTACCTGTATTAACCCTATATGACAGGGCAATACAACAGGGCAATATTAACTGCAGACTGATTCTGTTCTGTATATCTTCTTGAGCAAATGAAGATGAGCAAACTGCAGTGACTCAGAAATCTTTTTCGAAGGGGGAAAGCTTGATTGTAGTACTCTTGCTGATTCCTGTAAGTCTATTGGTAGAATGAAATAGTGTAGGAGGAACTAATTCTGTTATATGCTGGAATGTGGCTTTAGCTCTTCTCTGAAGAAGCTGAGAAGATTCCAGGTTAATGTTGTGTCAAAATGCAGTAAAGAAATGCTGGGAGATTGTGTCTTGTAAGATTTCACTTGTCTTTGGCTCCCAGAAACTGATCTTCAGGCTGTACTTCACTATTTCGTGGTAGCTTGTCTACTTCAGAAAGTTTGTGGGATGAGTTGTACTTGTGAAATGACTTAAAAGATCAGCCACAAGCAGATGTGAGATTTTTAGATATGTAATACACTCCAGAATGCCACATTCTAGAGATTTTTAGTGCCTGAAGTGCTGAATCCCCCTGAGAAATCTGCAAGGGTTAATTTTAAATAATGAAACTAGTCTGAAACAGGAATTGAAGTAACGATGTGACTACGTATTTCTCAAAATGTGCTCCTGGCTTTATAAATACTTCTTTACAAATACAAGTTTATCTTCAAACTTGCATTTTTAAAAATGCTTTGTTTTGCAGCCATATCCATACAGTTCACCAGCTGTAGTGGTGCAGCAGCAAGTTCCTGTAGGGTATCAGCCAACCTACAACTATCAGGTGTGTAATTCTTCAGTAGCAGCAGAAAGGCTGTTTGTTCTTTCCATTCAAGTTTTGTCAGATATCAGTGTTAACTGGGGTCTGATCATTCTGTGTTTCTCTTTCTGTGAAATCTTATTTCCCTTCAGATCTGGCTTCACAAAAAACAAAAGTGAAAACAAGATTAGTGACATCTTTATTCCAATGTAGTGAAAACTGTTGAATAACTTGGCATACTCCTTTTTTAGTTTGTGGGTTTTTTAATATGCAATGATAAAACAACTTCCAAATTAGCAAAAAGTACATTGATCAGTAGTACTTTTTCTCAAGGGAAGGAGCTTTGCATTTGTACATGCTATAATGGAGGGAGGTAGTCACTGAGTCTCATGAGACTACATAAATGGGAGCTGTATATAGAGAGGGGATGTGATCTTGAGCTCTAAAAATGTCTTGAAAGACAATTAGCTGATAATCAAAAGTGAAATTTGTAGTAAGCCATGTGACTGAAACTAAGCTAGAAGAAGTTTAGTAAGTGGAAGTAACCAGAGGTTTGAAATGTTTTCAGTGTGGCTGCTGCAATTTCCCCTTGTTTTCCTAATCTTTAGAAATCGTATTTTTAATTTTTTTTTGAACTCTGAATGAGAAGAGGAAGGAGGTAGTTGAATTTGTGGAAGGATGACCTTATGCTCAACACTGCGTGAGGTACACGTGAGAAAGCTATCTTGCTGAACAGAAAACTGTAAAGTACTGTTTTAATGACAGATCCACACATGAAATGTTACAAATGGTGGCTCTTACAGAGTTGTTTCTTGTGTATTGGAAATGAATGAATAAAAGCTGATTCTCTTTCAATTCTTGTTTAAGGTTCAACCACAGTGGCTTGCTGGGGAGCAAAGAAATTATGTTATGCCTCCGGTAAGTCTACAGAGTTAAACTTCTGGAACTTCTTCTTAATTAGCACACTGTTTTGACAGCTTGATACTAAAAAAAGGCAAACTGTTACTTGTTGACTGGATCTATATGTAATCTGGCTTATAGAAATCTGTAGCTGCTGACAGAGTAGGTAATTGTTCAGGATTTTCTACTGACAGGGTGTTTTTTTAGAAGCTGCCTGGCAGAAGAGAGCTACTTGTTTTATGGCATTGCTCCATATGTTCTAATCGCAGAACTCTGGAATTTTAACGTGAACAGAACTGGTTTTTTTCATGAAAAGTTGAAGGAAAAATAAGTGGTGACACAATCCTGACTTACAAGATCTGTATAATATTACTGTTAATTGTTCCAATTTAAAAAAAAAATCTAAAAAGCCTTAAAATATTTTGCTTTGCAAATACTGATTTTTTTTTGGCTCCTTTCAACAGCTTTTAAAAAGGACTTGTCAGGCTGCTACAGACTGTATATAGTGCTGATGGCTTCTAAAGAAATTACTTGCTTTCTCTGATTTTACACAAGTGACATCCACAAGAAATGGAAAATAATTGTTTTTCTTTAACAGTGTTGGAACTTAAGTGTTGGAACTTAATCTTAGGCATTTTCGTGTTGTTTGGGTACAATCTTGTATTGAGTACAGCTTCTATTAAGTGTTTAAAAGCTGTCATACTTAATTTTCTTCTGAATGGTATGCTTTCATGCTAATTCCCAGCACATGTTTGTAATATGGGCAGAAATGAAGAAAATGGAACTTTGTGCATATATATTGCTGCATGCATCTGACAATTCTTTCTGTGATCATACTAGAAAAATACTTCATTCCTGCTTGCTTCCAGTTGTGTGAACTAAGCTTTGGAAAGCTTAGAAAAGTTTGTTAGTGAGAATTAATTACTCTTGCTTTAATGGGGGAAGAAACAGACTTGAAAGAGTTCAGAAGTCACTGAAATACTGATTACCCTGTTGGCCTGAAATAACTTTTGTTGAATAACATCCATGAAGATGATACAGCTACAGTACATCACAGTTATTGGTAGCAAGCCAAAGAGTTTGAGGTGTGCATGGTGGATTTCGCTAGACATTCTAAGCTTGGTTATATGATTAGACAACTTTTCTAGAACTATCTCAGTTCTTTAAGTATAACTATTTACAGACTCAAAAGAGAACAGGCACATAAGGAGATGGGAAATTTCATCCTTCAGTCTGCTGCTTTATACCTACTTAGTTGTTTGGTGGATAATCATAGAGTCATAGGATGGTTTTTGGGTTGGAAGGGACCTTAAAGATCACCTAGTTCCAACCCCCGTGCCATGAGCAGGGACACCTTCCACTAGACCAGGTTGCTCAAAGCCTCATCCAGCCTGGCCTTGAACACTTTCAGGGAGGAGCATCCACAGGTTCTCTGGGCAACCTGTGCCAGTTGCCCTCACAGGAAAGAATTTCTTCCTAATATCTAATTTAAATCTCCCCTCTTCCAGTTTAAAGGCATTACCCCTTGTTCTGTCACTGCCTGCCCTTGTAAAAAGTCCCTCCCCAGGTAGTCCCCTTCAGGTATTGGAAGGCTGTTATAAGGTCTTCTCGAAGCCTTCTCTTCTCCAGGCTGAACAGCCCCAACTCTCTCAGCCTGTCCTCGTAGGAGTGGTGCAACACGACACTGTAAGCAGAGGGAAGTAGAAGAGCTTAAAGCTGTAAAATGGCTTGTGCTTTTCTAGGCTGCTTTACATATTTAAAAAATAAAATCATAATATTAGCATGAAGTAAGCTTCAAACAGTAAAGGAACTTTATGGAGAAAAGCAGCTTCTTGGAAGGGCAGTGGTAGGTGTTTTGCTTCCCCTTCTTTCATTTTATTTTATTTTAGTGCTTAATCTCTTGAAGCTACCTGGTGGTTGTCTGGAATTCTCAGTGAATGTCTTCATTGCTCAATGCACTTAATAGCAATATCCATATGTGGAGGAAGTAGGTTGAGGAGCTAACACAAGAGTGATTACAGTGAGGAGAAAAGACATAAGAGTATATCCTTTCTGGAAGGAAGTAAAACTGTCTTAAAAGAGATCAGGATACAGTTTTTCCTCCACTTGTGAAACTTTATCAAAAGTGTGATGGATAGGTAAGGACCAGTGACAACACAACTGTGCATATTTTCCTGGTGTAACTGAAACACTGCAGTGTTAAAAATAAACAACTATACAGGTTTATACTTCAGTGAGTTATCACTGCACTGAGGATCCAGAACTTATACAGACAGAATGTGCTGTTCCAGAGCCCACACAGTCGTCTACTAACAGTCCACAAAAGGTAGGTGCCATCTTAAAACTTCAGTGTTTTTTGTCATATATCCTATTCCCAGAAATTTGCATGTGAAGATTATGGGGCTTGCAGAAGAGGGCCTCTGGCCAGTATCTTGGAAATTAGTTATAGTTGCTTTAGCCAGTTGCTCAATCCACTGTATCCGATTTCTGTGTACAACTTCAGAAGCCTTGCATGTTTCCTTGAAACAATTAGTGCTTGTCTGTAATGCTGAGGGCTGTATAAAATGTGTGTTCTGCTTCATTAAGTACAACAGTGTTTTTAAGTGGCAAGGCTTTACTTATCTGCTGAGAATTACAGGGGAAATTGCAGGTACTAAAAAAGCAGGTTAAGTAACACTGCTTGCTGACTTACATGGATTTATCTTAAGCTTCAGATGTCTGAATTGGTAATGTTCTACTCCATACTTTTCTTCTGTGGAAGTTTTTGGCCAACAGTTGGCTCTGAATTCAGTTTTCTAAAGGAGACTTAATTTTTCCAGCTGTCAGCCAATTCCACAACTGAACTGGCATGTCACTGGTCTAAACTGTTATGTTGTAACATCTAAGGGTGATAATGAGTTACCAAGATGAAAGACTTAAAGACAGAGAGGTGAGGAAATGTAAAGGCAGATGAGAGGAGTCCTGAATGCAAAGTAAACCCTGTGACACCCATATTGCTAGTAATGGGTTAACAGTATTGTTGTAGATGCACCTATAACTGTATTTCAGAAGTCTGTGGACAGGAGCATACAGACAGTAGTATCCTGTCTCTTTAATCCTGAGAACCGTCTGAGGAACACCTTTATATCACAAGAAGACTACTTTAAGGTATGTAGTGAAAGCAAAATTAAACCCCTAAAACACAGCTGACCTTCAGTTTGTTCACCTGCAGGATACCGTAAAGGTGAAGTGATTAATACCTGGATTACTGTTTGAATTTTTCTTGTACATGCTGGGAGATGTATGGGTTTGCCTCTCAGTTGCTTAATGCTGGAAACAAATGCTGAAATTGGATTCAGTGGATTTAATCAAGACTGCATTAAAAAATTCTGAACAGCCAACTCTTTAACACTTAAAGCGTAAGACTGGCTAATTTCTCGATGACAAGATGCTGAAAGGGCAGTGGGTTACTCCCTAGTTTGGATAGAGGATGTTGAGTTTGATCCTTAATAATCTTTGCACCAGTTAAGTATCTATTGTTGATGGTGGCTCTGTGTAATGTGTCTGTGCTTTAACCAATAAACTGTAGTCCAGATTGGCAGCAGGTCATCATACTTTTATTGTATGTGGTAGTCTTTGTAGAATTGCAGTTTCTGATTACATTCCTAGTGCTGTTTAATTTGTTGTTTATTAATATTATATTTAAGACTTTGCTTCCTTTTTTTAAAGCACAGATGTGAATTAGGCACATGTACTCTGAAGCAGGAATACAAAAGCTCTGTGTGTCAGTTTTGGCTGAGGGTGAAGAGTAGATAATGTCTTGAGATAGTTTTAATGAAACTTCAGTTGCTTTATTCTGATTATTACCTAGAAAAACTTTTTACTTGTCTTTTCTCCTGTCCCATTCCAGGAGAGGAAGGTGCATCACTTCAGAAAAGGAAGAGCAGTACTCAAAAGTGTTTGATCAACAAAGACTTTAAAGTGCCTGAATTCATCAAGTTGATGTTACTACAGTTCAGTTTGACAATATATGCAGTATAACCTTGTTCAAAAAAGTTACTTCAAGTTGAAGTTTGTGTTCCTGTTCTGCCTGTTCCAATACAGTTGTTTTTGCTGGAGTAGGTTGAAGTTTGAAGTTGTAAGACTTGAAGTTCCAGGTTTTATTAATCGTTTGCATGCTACCCTTGATAACTAACCAGAATGTTAAAAGAGTTTATATGAGAAACACTTTTGGTTTGTGCATGTGGATTTTCTTCTGAGCTTTAAGATACAGTTTGCATGTTACACTTAGTTTTTCTTAAACCACAATTGAAGTGACTAATACTGACCAGTTACCTCTTGCAGTTTAAAAATGGAAGCAGTTATTTCCCCGAGGGGTTGTATTTTAAAACTGAGCTCTTAATCAGTGGAACAGAAGATGTCAAGTTGTAACTCAACTGAAGCCCTTTAAGTCCTGGTTGTCTTTAGACTACCTAATCAATGTGGTTATGTTCATTAATGACAGTTTATGTACCTGCAGTCTCGAGCATCACTTAGTTTTGGGAAAGTAATTAAGAGAATCCTGAAATTGCTATATGTAACTTAAGATGCAAGAATGTAATAAGCTGCTCTGGCTACTCAGTCGAGTATGCTTTTTTACTTGAAAAATTTTAGCAATACCCATATGTTAAAATTGTGAGAAAATACTGCATTTAAAATATAATTTTGTTATGTGATGCAAACTGTTAATCAAAGAATATCTGTAAGCCTATTTTAATAATTATGTAGATTTTAGTTGTGTATTTTGAAACAATTAAAACTTTTATTTTGACTTGACTTGCTGAACTTCTAGTGAAATGCTAATATACTAGAGTTAATTTTAAGCTACCTTGGGAAAGACATACAGCATAATAAAGATTTGTTGAAACTATTGAAGATTTATTACTTTATGTGAGAATTCCAGTTACTATAAATTATTCCTAGTAACAAACTTCATTTTGTAGTAGTTATTACCTGCAGTTTTGAAAGTAGAACTGAGAACTGTATTCATTCGAGTATGTATACTGATCCTAGTCTGCTTTATCCTACTATTCCCAAAGCATCAATCTCTTCAGACTAAAAAGGAAATTATGCTTCCTTTGAGGTATACTCAATGTGAGTTAAGTAGGATTGCGTGTCCTGCTTCAGATTTCCAGGAGGTTTAGAAGTAGTAATGGATAGGAAAAGACCTAGTCAAAAGTAGTAGATTTAGTTAGTGAAATGTATAATGACAAAGGAACTGAGTTGCTACAGACCTGGACATTTAAGGGAATACGGTTGCAGCATGGAAGATGTCCAAGGACTGCTTCTCAGAAGTGTTGTGGATGGAGTTTTATTAATGGGGCAGAGGGAGAGGGAAATAGAAATTATTACAGGAGTACTGAGTTAAGTGTTCCCATGATAATCTATTTGCTGTGTTCTTCTCAGACTGCTGTTTTAAAGACAGTAGCTTGATTATACTTAACTTCTGTGTTACCAGCTTCTCTAAGTTTTGGGGGTTTTACCAGCTTCTCTAAGTTTTGGGGTTTTTTTCAGTTGTGTATGAGGTTTTTGTTCTCAATCTTGCATACTTAAACTTGGTATTTTTTAAAAAAGAATAAATCTGCTGTTTTCTGAATATTTGAACACTTTCCTTTGCAACTTCCAAGTGCCTAAACAGCCTACTGAGGCTGTTAAAGCTGTGGTTTCAGTTTATTGATAAGGGTAGTTGTTTCTTTGCAAATGCAGATTTCATTTTGACTTAATGTTCTAGTTGGCTTGATTGCCCTGAGATGTATTTCAGGCTCTATGCTATAAGAAAACATGAAGTGCCTATATGTAGTTCTCTTTGAAGAGTCTCAACACCAAAAGAAGAGATAAAACAGAACATATCTACATAGAGTGCATATTTGATGTTTATTTGACCAAGTGTTACCCATAAGACCATCTGGTGAGTGATTTGATTGTTCAGTGTGTTTGAAATGGTAGTGTTAAATATGAACTGTTCTTACAAGCATGCTGAGATGGCTTATCACAGTGAAATGCTTAGCCTGGGCCTTGCGAGTGCCATTTATTTTCTCTTCCATTAGATCATGTTGTGCTGGTTTTATCCATTTCTCACCCATAAGAAACTGGGTTTTTTATTCCCATCTGGGAATTGTACATTTTGTGGCATATGCCAGTAAAAGTAACAAGTTATAAGCAAGAACATGCATTTTTAATGTTCTTTTGAAGTACCCTATAAGCATAACAGAAAAACAGTAGGCAAATCTTGGTGTTGCATTCAGAAAGTTGAAACATCTGTTTAATATGGCCGTAGCCAAAGGCATTTCCAAAATGGGTGCACAGTGGGAGCTTCTTGCAAATTTGTACCTCTTGTATTCTCCAATCAAGTGGACTGTGTTAGTTGTGAACTGGTAAAGAGTGGTGAGTTCTTGTGGATCTGCCTTTGCGCAATGCACATACGTTCTGTGGGACCCAAAAGAATGCAAGTCTCCTTAAATAGTCAGCTTTTTATCAAAATAAGCAATTGTTTATACAAGATAGAGGAATACAGTGCTTCCATTTACTTGGTATTCTAGAGCTGTGACACTTAATTTTGATTCTTACCTGGAATGTCCTAGTGAGCTGCTTGGTGCTGTGGCCTTTTCATACTCTTCTTACAAGCTTTGCCACCTGGCAGAATTATTCTTGGAATGAGACAGCCAGCCAGATGGTAATCTTGGATCTCCATTAGAATGATTGTCTGGCACAGACACTAATTCCCCATCAAAATGGAAATATTTTTTCCTTCTAGGTATTTGTGTGCTAAACCAAGATGCTAAATTCTGTCTTGCATAAAGGTGACCTGATCCTTGAATGCTACAAAAACAAAGGGATTTTCCCTGAGTTGTATTTTGCAGGATTTTTTTTTTTGCCTTAATGGAACGATTTTTTTATTTTAAAGTCCTCTAACAGATATGCAGTCTATGTTCCTTGCAGGAATGACTTGATAGACCAGTATTTTAGGATAGATGTTGTACAACTTAAACTTTAATGTCTGCCACTTTCAGTGTGTCTGGGAAAGTGTTGTGGTGTTCTGTTTTTAAAAAGGTGATCCAGGCTATCAGGGCTTCTTCAGATGAAACATGCATCTCAGGAAAAAGCTTAAGTAGCTTTACAACTTTAGAGGAATAATAATTTGTGCAGTGATGTCTATTTTTTTCCTAGAACAAACTTAACTGTTTTTCTTTTATTTTCATAGAATCACAGAATCATAGTGGGTGGAAAAGACCTCTAAGATCAAGTCCAACCATAAACCTAACTGCCAATTCCATCTCTAAACCATGTCCCTAAGCACCTTGTCTTCTCAGCCTTTCTTCAGTGTTCCATCCCTCTGATCATTTTTGTGGCTCCTCTGGACTGACTCCAACAGGTCCACATCTTTACTCTTGAGAACTCCAGAGCTGGATGCAGTACTGCAGGTGGGGTCTCGCCAGATCAGAATAGAGGGGCAGAATCTCTTCCATGAAAAAAAACCCCATGTTTTGCCCTGTAGCAGTTCATAGGGTCTTGCATAGCAGAGCTGTGCATCCATCTGGTTCTTTCTTGCTATAAGCTGCCTTTAACTGAATGCAGAAAGTGGTTCTGATTCAAACAGGGGTAATGGCTCAATTTTCAATTGTTTTTTCTGGCAGTGGCCAGATTTAAGTTTAGCTGGGTTTTGACCCTTCTGATTTTCTCCCTGCAAAGCTTTGTGACATATCCTTAAAGTAGTTTCCTTTCTCTTGCACAGCTGCTAGGGTGGAAATCTCTGAAGGCGGTGTTTTTAATTACTGGGAGAAAATCCTCTTCAGAGTTGTCAGGATTCGTAGGACAATACCCCACAGCACTGGGCGGCTGTCCTGCGAGTTGGAGGTAGGTTTCAGGTCTGCTGCAGGTGATGTTGGCACTGCAGCCATCAGAGGGCTCTCTTGCTCAGTGCTACTCAGCAAGATCATACCGCTGTCAGCGATGGCAAACAAGTGGGCTGAAAACATGGCAAGTATAGCATATAGACAAAACTGTACATTGTGAATGCAGAGCACTCTTCTGAGCTCTGGAGCAAGCTGCCCAGAGAGGGTGTGCTGTCTCCATCTCTGGAGACACTCAGAACCTGCCTGGATGCTTTCCTGTGCAACCTGCTGTAGGGAACCTGCTTTGGCAGGGGGGTTGGAGTAGATGATCTGAGGTCTATTCCAACCCCTATGATTCTGTGAATAAGATTTTCCTTATTGTCCCTCAAATTAAGGCTGTTAATTACCTTTATTTTGAGCAAATGTGCAAAATTTATTTGCTTACAATACCAGAGTAATTTTTTTTTTAAAAGGAAAAAGTAGATTTCATCCTTTTTGTTAGATGTTTCACTTGGGCAGATAAAAGCTACTGATACAGCACTAAATAGTAGGAATGCTAGTTGAGGTTTCTTGCTTAGTGCTTCTGATCCTACTTTAACTAGAGATCTTAAGCAACTTATTTGCTGAATCTCTTCTAATGAAAAATGTTGCAACAACAGATCTTTACTGATACACCGCTTCCTGTAAATGCTGGGGTTTATCTGGTTTTGACAGGGAAATAAGTCTGTGTGGTCTTTCTAATTGAGTGTTACAATAGCTTTCATAAAACTTAACTTGTTAATTGTGCTTATCTCACTATTGCAGTGGTTATTCCCTGACTTAGGAGACAGCCAGGTGCAGAAATACTTGTCTGTTTAGGTGCTCCATGGTAGCCTTACTCTTTAAAAGTGCAATTCTGTTAGCAGGCTTTAAAAGTAGATTTTTTTTTTTTTTCAAAGAAAGGTGGTAGGGATCGATAGTGGTGGAGTTTCAGAAATGGTATTTTAGTGCTGTGGCCCGTTAAGTTGTGAAGTCTGGGCTGGTTAGCTTTGTTTTGCTGTGGTTTTTAGGAGACTTGATAAGGTCACAGCACTTAGGACTGCCAGGCTGCTAGGAGGTGAGGAGCTGCTGTGCTGTGTGACAGTTCACACCAGAGCACACTTTCAAACAGTGGGACAGTACTAAACATGTCTGTGCGGGTGAAGGAAGCCTAAATATGGATTTTTTACTTCTCTTGCTGCGTGTAACTTGATTGTGTTTGTTCAGCTTTTAATAACAGTCTTTTAGGCAGTTGTTTCCGTGTGGGAATAGCTGCAACAGGTTCAGGAGGCTTGAGCTGGGGAGTCGGTGGATTGAAATAGAAGATAATCCCGGAGTTGGTGTCTTGGCAAATCCTTTTGCATCCAGGGAAAGAACATCATCTAGGTTCCTGTGTAAATTCAGGGGCCCTGCAGAAACTTTTCATGTCTTGGTATAGCTGAGCAGATGTCTGACTCCCACTTCCCTGAGCTTAGGGGCATGGATATGACAGGCAGGCACATCTACTTCTGAAATGTCCCTTATCCGTGTTTTTTCAAACTATTAAGCAGGTCCTAAACTCAGGCCAGCAGTATTTGCAAGCAGAGCTCCTTTGAGCATGTGAGGCCTGGTTACGAAGCGAGCATGAGACTCTACTCATTCTTTACAATAAGCCGAGCTTTAAAACTGTTCTTTCAAATGGTATTCTCAAATAAATGAGACTGAAATGTTTTTACATTATACACCTTCTGTCTCTTCTCCTAGGCTCTTTGATCCATCTTTGACAAACTATACCTGAATATGACATAGCCCAGTGCGGTGCTGGGCGCAGCTGAAGATGTAGGAATTCTGCTAAAGATACATGAGGAGTTCACTGGGTTTGTAGTATTTCTTATTCATGGTATGCTTTGTAATATCTATGTGATCAATCTGGATGGATATTAAAAATCTTAGACTAACGTCTGTTTTACAGCCGTGTAGGTTCTATTTCTGTGTGTTAATCTTCACACTGTGGTGGACCCAGCTGTGCAGTCCGTTGTCTACATAGAATTGTACCAGTTGCCATGACAGCGTACAGCTACCTGCTGGTGACAGAATAATAGGCATGTGGCTTTGAGAAGTGTCACAATGTAATTTAGCCATCAGCCAGCAGGTGGGGCATTAAGCTAACAAAAACCTACCCCATATTATAATTTGAAAAAGCATTTATCTAGTGGAACACTACAGTCTGTCCTTATAATAAAAACTGTCCATAGCAGTTCTTATTGTAGGTTAATTTCTGCACTAAAAAATACAGTTGTAAGACATGCAGTGGAAACACTTTGTAGGTTACCAGAGGTCATGTTCCAATGTATGATGGGCTTGGCAGAAAGGCAGGGCTTATTAAAGCAGGTCTGACACTGGTTCTGACTATATTGTCAGAACAGAGTTGGGCACTCTGTAGGGAAGCAGGACAGGGAAGTTTAAACCACTGCTGTATTCCGTAGCTGAAAAATTCCTGTTGGCTTATTCATAACACTTTTCAGTTCCTCTCCATTTGTACAGTGCTTACACATAAAATCCTTAAATGAACTTGACAGTATTTCAAAGGAGTGTAAGTTAGAAGAGGCTTTGGTCCTTCTTTCTGCTTTCAGATAAGTCTGGTTGATTCTACGATCCCAAGAATTTGAGAAGTACAAAATAGTAAAAAGAAAAGCCTGCAGTGATACTTAAAGTCACAGTATATTTTGAATATACTCATTTAGCTGCCTTCCCTGTTCCCTTTTTTTACAGAGGTAGGGTTGAAATAAGTAAGAACACAGTCTGCTTTTTAAACTGGATGCTCCTTCTGGATCTCTGTCTTCTTGTAAATGGAACACAGTAATTGTCAATGGATGGGAACTCAGCCAGTGCTTAGTGTTACCTGCTGTTTTCAGTGTTTCCTAAGACCAGATCCTCTAGATTGGCTGGAGGAGGGGAGGGGGTTATCTAGCAGAAATTGTGGATAACTTAATTTTCAGTTGCTGTGTCTTCTCCTAGGGAATTATGAACTCTTTGAAATGTTTGCTTTCTTGGGTGATATTTTCCGATATAAATGACACTTTATAAGATATCATGAAGCCAACAATGAACAGACAAAAAAAAAAATTAAGATTCACTTACATGTTTGCTTATCTTATAGAAGAACTACTGAAGTGGAAAAATAATTAAGTATTATTTTGCTGAGTTCCTACATTTACTGGTGACCCTTAAACAATCTCAATTAAGAACTACTCTACTTGTGCAAATCAAGGTTTGTGTAGTCGAGTATTGTAGGTCATTATTGGAAGCCTGTCTGTAAGTGGAAAAGTAAAAAGGCAAGAAAATAAATCCTCAAAAAAATACTCAGCTTCTAGCAGCTTGTGCCTCAGGATTTCTGAGCTAAAGGTTGTCTTTGATCCTTTCGGTATATACTGAATAGAGTAGCAAGGCAGGCTGTACTAGAGTATTTTGCCACAATGTCATGCAATGTAGTTATAAATAAAAGGAATTATATTTGCTGTATGAGTCCACTATGTTTTCATCCTTGCCTTTGTGAACTTAGTAATGCTCTAACCTAAATAACAATCCATTAACTTGCAACAAAGCTGTTACTTAAAAAAAAAAATAAAATAAAAAATGAAGTTAATATCTTTCATAAGACCATTAGGATTCTTTTAACAGCTCTTCTGCCATACTTAGTGTTCTGAAAATAATTTAAATTCTGTATTAAAAAAAAACCCAAACAAAAACCACCCAAATCTTTGCTTGAGCTGCCTAAAAAGAAGGCAGTAGTAGATATTACTATGTATTTATGCCTAGAGCTCTCCAGAATTCCTCAGCATTTGTTGCGAATATAGTACTTTCAAGTGTTACATACATGCTGCCTAACCAGCCAAAAAGATCCCGTATGTGGAACTAGAAACAGCTCCTGAGGTCACAGGTTGGGTCCAGACAAGCTAAATTAGGGAACTTCTGGTGTATATGATAAGGTATTGTCTGAATCGGATTTTTTGTAACGAATGTAGGGGTCATACATAGCTAATAATGACTCTGACTGTGTCTTGAAGCTTTGAGATCTTGGTGACAGATCCTGTTACAGCTACTAGAGTGGTCTCTTAATCCAAGTGGCAGGGGTCTGTGTTTTGGCAGCAGATGATGTATTATGTCAAACCAGCCTGTTTGGCTTGTACTGTGCAGCTTTGGAAACTATAAAATTCGTGTTTCTCTCTGTTCCCTCACATATGTACAAGCTAAGGATGAAACAGAATTGTGTTCTGGTACTATTAATTATTTTGGAAAGAATGTTTTTCAACTTGGAAAGCAGAAATCTCAAGCTTAATTGGAGATAGATTTCTGTCTTAGTTTAAGCATAGGAATGGTTCAGAGGATTGTTTGCCGAAATGTCTCTGTTAGTGTCCCCTGTAAGGGGCTCTGGGCTAGCACGGGAGAAACGAACATGATCTTTGTCTTGCCTTGCAAAGTTCATTTTATATTGGTCTGAAATAAATGGAGAGTTAAAGTTCAGTCTCTTTGACCTGTTAGGAAACTTAAGTTTGAAAACTTGATTTTTGTGATATTTAATTTTAGGAATCTTATTACCTGCTCTTTTGTCATGTGTGCTGCACTTCATACCTAGTGATAAAGAGAAAGTGGAGCTAGCAGGGAAAAGGTTGTTGTGACGAGTCACAAATGCTACTAGAGTTTTCTTATTGTATTTGTTACCTATACAACAAGGATGTATACTTAACTGTAAGATCAAAAATGAAACTTAATGTTTTTATTTTCCAAATACTGTTTCCCAAGTGCACTGCATAGCAGAATAAGATTTTCTAAAGACTTGCAGAGGCTTTGTGCCTTACCATCCCAGAAAACTAAAATAGTGCAGAAAATACCAGCTTTTGCTGTTATAGTAAGTCAGCTAAAATCCTTATTTACTAGTGTAAGTGTACAGATAACATCAGAGAAGAGCCTGAGTTTTATTGTATCTGTATGGAAATGCTAATGCATATAGAGGCCACATTTACCTTGTTTTAACACTAGTCACTTTGTTAATTTGTCATGTATTCAAGCAGCTTTTCTTCAACACTATTGGCTTTCTGTCATTGGTGTCACAGATAATAAGTTCTGCATGCAGAAATGACTTTCATAATGGAACTGCCTAGGTCAGTCTGGTTTTATAGTTACCAGAATATGAAACTAATGCATAGCTCCTCTACTTGTGCTTTTCTCTTGAACTGAGTCTCTTTGGGGAAGACTAGACCTATCCTGAACTAATACTGCTAGTTAGATATAGAAAGTGCTTTTTGATACTAATTCTTTATGCTGCTGCTTAGGAGTCTGGGTTAGCTCATGTACTAGTAGTCATGAGCTAGTGGTCCTTGTCCATATTCTTTCTTGACAAGCTTTATCTTGTTAGCTCTACCTGATCCAGTTGTGCAACAAAGATACCTGAAAAGTGTCTTGGACATTTTACTGTGGAGGGTAAAGCACTGTTTGAAGACACTCAGGTCTGAGTAGTTTAAAGATAACTTAGAGGTAGATAGTTTGGGCCAAGGTGATACTTCTGTATAAAACCTATGAATGCACTCAGAATACAGAGTTGGTGTACAGCTTGTGTGGGGTCCAAAGTTTGGGAAAAGGATTAATGCATTACAGCTTTCTCATTCAAGAAGCGTTGTGCCACTCCAGTGTTATTTTTTTGTATGTGGTTTTTTTGGTTGTTTTCAAAGTAGCTTGGAGTTGCATCGACTGTGCATGCACAAGTTTAGTTTGCCATGTTCAGCAATGATTTCCTTAGGTGTGCTAGGGGTAAGTTAGTTTTCACCTGCAGTTCAGGAATCTGTACATATTTCTGCTGAGCTGATGAATTTCTAATAATTGGAGGATTGGCTGTACCTTTTTAACTGTGGTGCAGCATGTAAAAATTTTTCCTCATAATTGCTGATAAAGATCTTGACTTTAAAAGAGAATTTCCAGAGTTTTGGTATTTATCATCTTTTGCCACAAATTTTTAAATAGTTGCCTGAGACTCTTCAGCCTTTCATCCTGATGATATTACCTGGGTGGATACTTCCAAAGGTGCTGAATACTGAGGTGTATTCACAGACCACCTGGACTGAAGGCGCTTTGCCCCAGTTATTATCACTCAGTGTAACATACCGTGTGCCGTGTACTGAGTGCATTGCGTATCTGCACTGCTCTGCAACCTCTTTCCTAAGTTTGGGACTTTGTCAAAGCTTGCTTGAATAAATCAACAAAGTTGTGAATTCTCCCTCCCTGAAAGTGTTCTGTGATCAACAATACTGCATTTCTGAGATGCTACTTCTAGTATAAACTGGATTCTACTATCAGAGTGTCTTGTCATGGTGATGTTTTCGTTTTCTGTAGTACTGTTTTCTGGGAACTAGAGTTGGATCTCAGTCCTGGGCATCCATTTAAACTGCTACAGATCTGATCTGTTTGTGACTAAGAAGCTTGAAGTGTCTTCACTTAACTTGCAGAAAAGTCCCTGATACCAAACAAATGTGAAATTGCTTAGAATTTAATGTCGTTCTCTTTTACCAGAGCGAGGCCTGAGGGCCATGTAAAGGATTATAGCTGCCATAGGATGTGTTTTTTCAAGATCTTAACACTTTTTCCTGTTAAACAGAAGTGACTCTTGAACTGGGAGAGAACTGTTCCTGTATCCTTGTGATACTGCTTTTAACTCAATGGACTGGATCTACTTGGATGATGCAGATTCTCCTTTAAGTTGTTATACCAAGCTGCTGTTGCTTCTCCCTTTCCACTACCCAGGAATATTTTTTTTTTTCTGTAGGTTGGAATGTTGTACTTAGCAAGTGTACTGATTTTTTCAGATAATTGCATTAAGTATTGAATTTCCTGGGATTGTATTTATGTAGTGTTTATTCAGTTGGAAATTAAGCAAATTCCTTCCACAAGTTACTCCTGGTAGGGCTGAAATCAATTGCTCATGCCCTTAAGATGGAGTGACCCATTTTAGTCACTCTTTGTGTCATTGGAACGGCTGGGCTACTGCAAATTTGTGGAACAGTTTTTCCGGGGTATAGCTTACTTATCCATCTACTCTAAAAGTAATAGATTGTTTAATACTGATAAAAATTTCATGAATCTTTTTGCATTATTTAAAGTGCCTGGTTATCTAGTCCTTACTCATTATATTGAAATTCATTCAAATGAGAATCTCAGTTGACCTCATTAGTACAGTTGGGCACCAGGTATCTGGAAATCTAAACTGTCAAGAGTTCTGAGAATTACTTTCCCTTATATATGAACTAGCTTGATGCAGTTGAGAAATTGAAAAACACATTGATTGGTTATGGTGCTTTATTAAACTAGTGGAATATTTAAGAAACAGGAATATGTATGAATAGATATCTAACTCCTAACTCATGGTACTGAGTAGTGTTTAGTCTGGATATCCGAAGAAAGGAAGAAGCAGATATTCCACCTCCTTCAGAAATTTAGTATTTCTTGTTAAAATTAAGTCTTACTCAACCTTTTGCCTTTTTTTAAAAAAAAACTTTTGAGAACAGAGATGCAGAGAAGCTGCTTGGGGAATGCCATCTGAAACAAGCCGTAACTTCTCTAAAGCTTGGTTAGATTGGCCCTTCTGACAGGGAAAATTTAGCCTCTCTTTTGATCACCTAGAGCAAGAGCTGCTTTAGTGCTAACTTGGTGTAGCAATAAATCTTGATCTCTGGCCAACAGCCATTTTGGAGCATCTCTCTTCTGTTTCTCAAGGTTCTTCTACAGCTTGGATTTAACAGAAATTATACAGATTTCACATTCTTGTTTCATTAATAGTTTTGAATGTGTACTGAAAGTTTCAAGAAAGGTAAAATAAATAGGGATTCATTAAATTGTCAATAATTATGTAGCCACAGCTTTTCTGACTCCTACAGAGGTGTATCCTATCAGATACTGCTCAAGTAAAAATTACCTGCATATAATGCTTTATAACTGCGTGTGGTCTTAAGAAATCTATGGCCATAAGTGTAGTTTTAAGTTTCAAAGATGATAGAAACTGGCTTTCAGAAAGAGCTTCCAAGATAGAATACTGATACTTAATTATACCTAGCCTCTGCAGCTCCCTAGCAGTTGCCTACAGATGGGCAATAGAAGCAGTTAAATAATAAAAAAATAAATGGTCCTGTGCCTTGCTGCTGGGGCAGAAGGCGTTGTGCCACCACCATAACCAGCAGTAGGGACTGGTACAAGTCTCTACGGCAGCAGCGTAGACCTGACTTCTCCATAGCTTTCTATTGTCTTGAGTCCTGCGATTTGGAGGTAGTTTTCCTGTTACTTCTGAGGAGCTGTGACCTAGTTTTCAACAACACTTGCTGAAATGGGCAAGATAAGTCCTTTACTGTATCTCAGATGGAGTGTGGTTTTTCTCATTTTGGCTTTTCTTTCATATTTTATCTTGCTAATAGAAATCTTGGTAGATACTGAACATGCTTTTGCAAAGTAGTAGGTAAATTTTATTTGTTGATATTTTGGTATCTATTTCTGATTAAATCAAACTTAATCAGAAGTAACAAGTTTTGCTGAATCCTGTGCAATATGGCGTTGCAGGTGTCTGTTGCTTTTTGACAAAAGAGGATACAAAATTTGTTCTAAATTAGCTTTAAATATTTTTTCATACTACTGTGAAAACTGGAAAAATGAGATGTGGTTAACCTGAATGCTGGAGCCTAACTTTGTAGTGAGAATAACAGGAACTGGCTTTATACAGAGTTTCATATGAAAAAATAAATGGCTTACACTTACGTGAATCTTTCCAATTAGTTGTTCAAATAAGGCTTGCAGTAACCAAGCAAGGGGTTATGTAGTGGCATAACTAGAAACACCTCCCATGAGAGAGAAATGCTGTGGATGTGATTTCTTGCTGCTTTTCACAATGTGTAATCTTCTGCCTGTGCCAAAATTGAGTACAGATATTTGGCAAAGCGGAATTCTTCAATGCCCCACCACTAGTAATTTACACCTACTTTGAACTTGCCTTCCCAGCTGCACCCAGCACCACAAAGTGCAAATGGAAAATGTGATCACTTCTGCATGTGATACAGGAGGTTGTAGAGCTCTGCGCTGCTAAATGTGTGGATTTACAAGAGAGATTACACTGGCTAGAAGCAGAAATAAAGTGTATCAAAGCAGTTTTTTACTCCTAAGGTAAACTAATATTCCCTAATGGACTGTCTAGGGGCAGCATCTTACTGTTAATCGATTAAAGCAATAAGGTCCTTCGGTTGTTTATAGTTAAATGGTTGTTGGAGCAGTATTTTACTATTTAATTACCAAGTCACTTGTGTTTTGCAGTAGTCTATTTTTCGGGGGGGGGGGGGGGGGGGGGGGGGGTGGGGGTGTGTGTGTATACATGCATTTATATATAGGTTAAAAAAAACCAAACAAACCAACAACTGACATGTCTAGGATGCTTGTTTAGGTTTTTACAAGTTCATCAGATTTCTCATGGGAAAAATTTTGCCTATTCTTAGAGTACTGCATAAAATAACTGTTACAGTCAGAATAAGATCTAGATCATATCTCATCAAATCAAGTGTGTACTGAAATGGTTCTAGAAGAGGCAAATAATATAAAAATAAGGGAACAGTGCATTTTTGTTTAAAGAATATATGAACACTAGCAAGTCAGAGTGGAACTCTGGAATTCTTGTAATGGTAGTCTAGAAACAATAGTTGTAGATGTGCACAATCAAGTTATGCTGCATGCTGTGCTCCAACTTACATGCCTTGCTACCAGCCACTTGAACCATCTTTGTTTTATTGAATTTCAGTGTTGATACACCTGAACAGGTGATAGTAGAGGTATCCTATCCTCGTAATTAATCTGCTTCTTTAGACTTATGTAGTCAGAGAACACCACCATGTCAAAAATCCTATGGAATAAAATTTTTATTTCAAATTTCTCACTATTAAAAAGTGCAGAAATGTCTTAATGGGTTGTATATTTAACACTTGAGTAGAGAAATTCTGGGTTGAAATTGGTACATCAAAACACCTCGTATTTGATAACTCTTAAGTTTGCAGACATGTCTGATATTTACTGACTGTGAAGTGGGTAGTGGAAAGATGGTTTGTAGTGCCTGGGTCTGTGCTGTGTGATGTCCTATAAACATTAATTTGAAACTTTTCATCTGTACAGAACTGCTACTTCACAGCAATCTGTGGTCATCCAGGAATATTGTTTTCTTAGAGTCAGTATCCCTTTCTGTATCTGAGAAGACTTTGCACCAGAAAGTCTTGGATGTTGTTAGACACCATTTCAGTTCAACCCCTGAGGTACAGATCTGCAAATCCTATAGTGTTGGCAAGGTCTGATGCCCAGGATGCTCCTTCTGGAGCCATCTATGACCTGATGTGTTTATAATACAGGGAAAGCTGCACTTTCACTTCTTCCTGCACACTTAGCAATCCTTCCCCGTATGCTTTAACAATAGTATCAGAGAAACAGCTCAATTACACAGCACCCTGATGTGAATGCATGCTGCTTTCTCACACGGTTGGAAAGCTGAAGAAACTAATGAGTGGAGGAAAAATTATGAAGGACGAGGAAAGAGGAAAAACTGTGTAAATAATTAAAAGAAATTGAAAGAAAAAACCAAAACACACAAATGGAAATAGAAAAAAGGAGATGGGTAAAGCAACCACACAACATGCACTGCTGGTGGGTGCTTCATATTTCAGCACTGAAGAAGTAACTTAATTTTCCCCACTTCCAATGTTTTGATGTTACAATTTTGGCTACTGCCTACTAGCTAATGCTGATAGTTGTGCTTTAAGAGGACTTGAATGCAGAGGCCATTATGGGGAAATTTTGTTTTTTCCTGATGGCACTTGAGGGGAAAAGTGGAGGAAGTACTTTCAAATAGACTTCATCCATCACAATATCAGTCTTATGTACAGAAATATTCTGCAGTTAGGAAGAAATGGAGGTGCTAATGTACTATTTGCTTATAGATTTTTACAAAATTTAATTTGGTTTATGCACCTACATGCTACAAGAGAGATCCTTAAGTGTTTAAAGTGTAACAAATGTAGTTGTCTGCTGGGCACAAGGGCTTCAAGTAGTTTCAGTGTTAATCAGGGGTGTTTGAGGAGTTGCTGACCAGGCTCATGGCCTAATAGGGGGAATTACAATGAGGGTGGCAAGCAAAGTTCCAAACTTGGTCTGCAAGCATGCATGATATTTGGGATGGCAAAATGTTTTTCTGAAGAGAGAATAAAGATGAGGGTACAGGCTTGCCCCCTCTGTAAAATGAGCAATTGGAATGTATGGAGCTTTTGAATGGATGACAGGCAGCTTGAGAATGTGAGGATCAAAGGAGAGGCTACTGAGGGTGACATGTTGGACTGCAGACTGTCTACTCATGATGAAGACTAATTAAATAGCAACTCAGTGACATCTCTGGGTCACAGATCCTGACAGCTTGGAAGGGTAACATGGTGGGATGCAATCCAGCAGCTTTCAGGAAGCTTTCTTGGTAGAGGTACTGAATGGGCCAACCAGGGGTGTTGCACGAATTCATGTCCACTAACAAGGAGGAATTGTTTAGTAATGGGATAATAGCAACCCTGGCTGTAGTCATGATCATACAGTGGAGCTCAAGATCCTGAAGGGAGTAGGGAAGGCAAGTTCTTGGACTTCAGAGAGCAAACTTTAGCTTAGTTGGGGAACTAGTAAACAGGATGCCATGGGAAAAAGCTCTGAAAGGTGAAGGGAGCATAGGAAAGCTGTCATTTTTTTAAGGGGAACCTCTTCTTTATGTGGGAGTGGCACATCCAAATAGGAAAACCACTCAATGAATTGGGACACCAGCTAGGCTAAATGGGGAACACCTGGCTCAACTTCCTTGCAAAACTGTCATGCGGTGGGAGCAAGAACAAGTTATGGCAAAAGGGTTATTAGAAATGGTGCCAGGGCATGTAGGGGTGGTGTTGACACACAAGGGTTTTTGGAATCTCATATTGCTATAAAAACCCCCTATGTTAACAGTAAGAGGGTGAACAAGGAACACAGAGGCCTGTTGAATGTGAGCACGGGTAAGGCTGATATGCTCAGAGAAGCCTTTGCCTCAGTCTTCCTGACCTCTGTCCTTGGAGGTAAGGTTCAAACAAGTGAAGAACTACCAGCGATGGAAGAGGATCAAGACAGGAATTCCTTCTAACAACCTGATCTGTACAACCCTGTACCCCCAACTGGGCTGTGTCTGAGGCTGCTGGGAAGAGCTGGCTGATGCCTTAGGAGCAGTTGTTCTCTGTACTTTTGGGTGTGGTGAGGAGAGTCCACAACAACCAAAGCAACCAAAACAATTTGGGGAACAATGTGGAAATTGGTCCCAATAAATCATGGAGTCCCCTGGGAACAGACTTGCTTTTGTGTGTTTCACCACACCTCACCAACTGGTTGCGTTCTATGATAAAATGGCAGCGTTAGTAGGCATGGGGATGGTAGTGGGTGCCATGGCAACTTTAGCAGGGTGCTGGGGGTTGGCTCCTGTGCTATTTCTGTATATGCTTAGGATTCTGTAGTCTGGGTGGGGGGACAGCTAGATACATAAAAAGTTTGTTGTGTGGTCAGACTCAGTTGCAGTTTAGAGGGTTGTGGTAGGAGCATGTGTATCTTTTTCAAGGACCTGTAGGAGATGACAGGATCTGCTGTCAGCAGGTTTGCACATGACCCCATCCTGGAGGTGCAGTTGACAAGCTTCAGGGCTGGGCTGCTGTCCAGGAGGACCTGGGCAGGTTACAGGAACCAGCTAGCATGAACTTTTTGAAATTTAACAAGGACAAACATCCTGCCTCTGGGAGGGGAAGGCAGACTGGGGACTGCAGGACGTGGGTAGCAGCTCTGCTGTGAAGGCTGCAGGCCGTGTGGACTGTAGCCAACAAAAGTAACAACAGCATGCCAGTAGCTTAGAAAAAGTGATTATCCTCTTCTATTTAGCACTCGTAGAGGGCTCCTCTAGACTGCATACAGTGTCCAGGCATGTCCTTCCCCCTCACAATCTTGTGACAAGGAAGTTGTTGACAAGCTCAGTGGATGTGTCCTGCAGTGAGCGGCTGAGAGAAGCAAACTCGTTTGACCTGGGGAAGGGAGGGCTTGCCACCATCGAGGGAGGGTGAGCGAACAGGCATATTGGAAGGAGAGGTTCAGGCTCTGGGTGTAAGGAGGCCGGTTCCACTGCGGGTAGCCCAGGTCTGGCTCGGCGCTGTGGGCCCTGAAAGCCACAGGCAGAGGCTCCCGGCCGAGGGCGGAGGGGAATGGAGCAAAGCTGCAGCGCGCCGGGCCGGGCTGGAGGTGTGCGCGGGGCGGGGTGGGGGCTGAGGCAAGCGGTGCGTACGGCAGTTCCAGCCCTGGCCGGCGGGCGGAGCAATCCCCCTTCGGGCCGTGGCAGAGGCGGGGAGCGCTGCTGCCCCTGTCCTTGCCTGGCTGCGGCTCTGGCTGGGCGCGGGGCTCGGCTCCGCAGCTCGGAGGAAGAGGAAGTGGCCGCGGCCCCAGGCAGGCCGGGCTCGGAGCGGAGCTGCCCGGCACGGCCCCGTGGAGGCACCTCCCCGCGCCCCTCCGCCGCCCCCGGGCTGCGCGGCGCAAACTTTCTGCCGGGCATCTGGGCCGTGTGGCGGCGCGGCGCTGCTCCGGCACCTCCCTGTCGCGGAGCCCAGGGGGAGCGGCCCCGGAGCGGGGCGGGCGGGCACGGGCGGCAGCCAGAGGAGGAGGAGGAAGCGCTGTCAGTGGGGCCGGCTGTCTCCGCCCGCCGGGCATCCTTCAGCACCGCCGGGCTGCGCCTCGCCCGCCGCCTGTCCCAGGTACAGCCGCGCACCGCCCGGCAAACTCGGTGGGAGAGGGGTCTGGGGCCGGTCGAGGGTCGCTACGGGGCAGGGTCGGCGCGGCAGAGCGGGGAAAGCGGCTCCGGGGCTCTGGCTCGTCTTGATTCTGTGTCTCCTGAAGTTCGGAGCGGGGCCCGGGCTGGCCGGCGTGCCCGGCGCTGGAGGGGCTGCTCGAGGCTTTCACGGGGCGGGGGGCGGCAGCCCCTTCCCGCCCTCGCCCCAGCCGCATTTCGGCTCGTGCAGCGCGGGTCAACGGCTGCTCCGGGGCGGGCGGCGGTCCTGCCGTCTGCCGAGGGGCCGGAGCGGAGCTCGCCCGCGCTGGCCGTTAGGCCGGGGAAGGCGGCGGGGCCGGCGGGCGGCGCTGTCCCGTCAGACGGTGAGGAGACCCGCCGGGCTTCGCCGGGCGCTTGCGGGGAGCGGCGGCGGCATTGCTGAGAACCGCTTCCAGCCTGCGCGGTTGTCCGCGTCCAGCCAGCGCCACGGTGAGGCAGAGCTGGCGGGGGCGGGTGCCTCCCTCCCTCCCTCCTGCCTGCGCGGCCGGCCCGGCGCCGCTCGTCGCACGCCGGGCACCTGGAAGCGGCGGTACCGTGGCGTGTGGCTAGCTGGGGTTTGTGACTTTACAGTTATTGTCACCGGCTGGGCTGGGTGTTGCCTTTTGAATTCCGAGACGCTGTTTCTGCTCATTTTTATTGCAAAATGAGGGGAGATGACGCGACCGCGGGTCTGCAGTGGTGTGTCCGAGTACGAAGTACATCTCTCCTCTCTTGTTTATCTCAGCTCTTGTCGGAGCGGCTCCTTCTGCCAGCCTGTGTATTTCTGGAAAACAGGAATTTAGTTGCGTGGACTTTTAGAGCTCTTCTGTGATACTTCCAACTTGGTTAAACAATGAGCGGGAGGCGTTTGTTCTCCATGAGGATGGAGCTGTCGCTGCAGAGCGCGGCCGGCTGGGGCCCGGGGAGCGGCCTGAGCCCGGGGCTGCCGTGGGGCAGGGCAGGGCAGGGGGCTGTGCTGGGGCCGGCTGCTGGCTCTGGTGAGGGGCGGCTGCTGTGCTGAAGTGCCTGTTGCATGTAACATAATAAAAACTTATACTTGACAAAACGTTCTTTAATGTTTTCAGCCAAAGTTTAGGAGCTCCGGTATGCTTGTATACCACTTCTGTTTTTATTCCCATTAAAAAAAATGGATATTTCTTTTTTAATTGAGTAGGGAAGTAACTAACATTGTCAAGACATAGCTGATCTCTAGTTTACAAGGGGAAATCTTTTTGTACATCTGCTTTAGTGTTTTATTTTTAATGAATCTAATCCATTTCAGCTTCTGGTATTGAATGGCAAGTTACTGGCAGTCACCCTCTTTTTCACAATACTGGTGGTCACATTTGTGTATTTAGTTTCTGTTTTTTCTAAGTAAAATAAGTCTCTGAATGAAGAATTATTTTAGGAATCTAACTTAACCTCAAGTTAGTTACATTAGACAAGGGGCTTTCCACTGCTTGAATGCTGGCATTCCCCTGGTCTGAGAGCGAGAATGTAGCACAAAATGAGTGTATACAGCTGTGATTAAATACCTAGGGGAGTTCTGAGCAGCGGTTCTGGGAAACACAGATACCATATTGGGTATAATAAAGTGGCCTTAGAAGCTGTTGTTGAAAAGCTGGAGCCACAGCTTTTTGAAGAATAAAAATAAAAGTTGATTCAGTCCGTATTTACAATAAATTAAAAAAAACCCAATACATAACTATTGTTTCATCCCTCATCTTCATGTGAGATCCCACAGCTTCACACCTGGCTTCAGTGGTCCACTTTACCTTTTACCCAAAATTGGTTGGCCAGGGTTTTACTCCATGGCAAACTAGTAAGAGACAGTAACCATAGGACTGTCAAGTCTGTCTAGCTTTGTGTTTTACCATGATTTTACTTCACAGAATCACAGAGAATCACAGAATGGTAGAGGTTGGAAGGGACCTCAGGAGATCATCTAGTCCAACCCCGCTGCCAATCAGGTTCCCTACAGCAGGTTGCACAAGAAAGTGTTCAGGCGGGTTTTGAACATCTCCAGAGATGGAGACTCCACAACCTCTCTGGGCAGCCTGTCCCAGTGCTCTGACACCCTCACAGTAAAGAAGTTTCTTCCTTAAGTCTTGGACTTGCTGTCCTTGAAGTTACTGTGCGTACAGTGCAATATGTATTTGTATTTCATGCCTTTTTTTCTGTGGATTCAGAGTGCTGCAGGATTAACTTTAAAGGAAGGTTGGATTCAGATCTATGCTTCTGTCAGGTCCATTCAGTCTTTAGTTTGCTAGACAATAAATGTTAGCTGCTGTAGTTTCCCCTTAAGTTCTTGAGAGTAGTTCTCTAGTCCTTAGCATCTCAGTAGCCTCCTGTCTTCACATGTAGGCATCTTGTTTGAACTTTTGCAGCCGTAATATTTCACAAGAAATTTTACCTGTGCTTTGTTCAGTAACATTAACACTTCCTTACCTTGACCAGAAATACTCTGCCTAACAGTATTTTATAGAAATAGGTGGTACCATGTGAATCTTTTGCTCTTCTGAAAGACAGCATTACAGTGTCACTGAGTATGAAATCTTTTGGATGAGCGTTATGGGGTGATGTGGGTGGGGTAAGAAGCAAGGGTCTCCCACCAACCTACTGTACCTCCCCAACACAAGCACAACACTTGCCTTACTCCTCCACTAGTTATCCCATTTGCTTTTGTTCCTTTCGCCCAGGTGCACACACGTGCAAAGAGCTTTGCTTCCCTAGAGAGGGTTAAGCGCCGCTGGTGGCAGCCCCTGGCTGTGTGCCGGTAGCCTGCAGAGGTGGCCAGCCAACCTGCAGACCCAGGGACAGTGCAGAGGAAAGTGTGTTATGCAGGGCAGCAGAGTTCAGCCCAAGACTAGTGTTGTGAACACTGTAATAAGAACAATAGCACCTAATAAGATTTTGTTGAGATCACGTTACCATGGTGGTGTGCTATTTGACAGGCTGCGTGCTAGGGCTGTGCTTTCTCCACGGCTTGTGATTAGGACCTGTCAATCTGTTCTAACTTTGCTGAATCCATGTTGTACTTATCTGTGTATTATTGTTTTCTTCCTAAAGCTTAGCAAACTCTTGACGCTGGACTAGCAATTGTCTTAGTTGGCCAAATTATGTTTTCCTGCTTTTTTTCTGTGTAGGCAGTACATTTTGTTGGCTCACAGGGAGATGGTATCAAACCTGGTGCAATAGTTTGTTTTTTAATTCTAGTAATTGGATCTGCAGTTCATCATGACAGTTATTCCAGAGTTCTTGATATGAGTCCAAATTAGTCCTCCTGATTTGTGTTCTGCTTCTGTTTAGCTGTGGTATCTTTGGCCTCTCTAAACGGGGCTTGACTTCTGGCACATTTCACTTTATGCTGGTGTTTCTTGATCCGAGACTGTAGTTTCCTCAGCTGAGGTTTTTTTCCTGTCCTTTGAAAGCTCTCTGCTTATTCTACCTTTCCTTCTTTATTAGGTAATTCATCTCGCTGGGTCTGGAAAGCTTCTTATGAATTCTCTTGTCACTTCCTTGGGTTACAAATTCTGCAGATATTCATATTGTAGTTTAAACATGTTCCAGACCTCCCCTATGCTCACATCCTCCCAACTTTTTAATTCCTGTTCATCTCACTAATGAATTCACTTACTTTTTGAGATTTGCCTTTTGAAATTGAAAACCTGAGTTGCAGATTTACTTTGGTTGCTCTACCATTTAATTTAAATAAAATCAATCATGAAGAATAAGTCTGGGATTATTCTTTCACCGACTTTTCTACAAGCAGAGATTTAGTTATCAGCTGCAAGTCTAACATCCTGGTAGTGTTAGTCAAATTGGTAAGTATATGGTGAAAAAATCAGTCAGTTGTGACATCCAGCAATAGATAGGACTGATTTATGTTAATTGATCTTTATAATTATCTTTATTTTCAAAATAAGTCTTTGAGAGTCTTTTAGATTACTTGGTAAACATTAGTTACTTAATCAGCTGATCCTTGTGGTGTTTGTTGGATATATGCTTACATAGTTACCTGTATGGTAATACCCTTCAAAAAGGACTATCACTTGGTACAGAATTTCCCTCTTAATGAGCGCAGTGCCACAAACCTCTGCAGCGGTAAGCCAGCGAGGGAAAGGTGGGGATATGTCAGGAGCATGGCTCTGTTCTGAGAACCTGCAAAGGACCATCCTAGCATACTGTTCTCCTTTCTTTGTTTACCTGTACACCCAGTTTGACAAGTCTGGTGTTTTTAATCCTCTGCTTTGGTTATGCTTTTCTGCCTGATGTCTTTTTGCCTTGTTATTCCTCTTCTGCTTCATTCCTTTAACTGTGCTAGGAAAGGGGCTGGGCCAGGCTCTCTCAGGGTTTGTTTAGAGCTGAACGGGGGACTAAACACTCTGATGTTTTGTAAACTGTGAAGAATGCAAGAGCTAAGCGACCACATGCCAGCAAGTGAACTGAGCTGAGCGTGAAGTGCTTATTATTTTGAAAATGGAAAGGTCAGGATTGCAGGAGTGAGGCTTTAAGAAAACGAGTGTGTCTCATTACTGCACAACAAATGTGCAGTCCTGTAATTATTTGTAAAAGCCTTCTAGCATCCCTGTGAGGTAGCTAAGTATTACCCATGGAGGGAAGAACCAAGATGAAAGGACTTAACCAAAATCAAGAAAGAAAAAACTATTCATACATTGCAGTTACCTTGTTTTGTTGCTGCACTCACCAGTAAGAATGCTGTATTCCATAATTTTGTGAAAGGAACTTTAGCAGTCATTTATGATATGCATTTTTAAAAGTAAATAAATTAATTATAAAGCTTACCAAATGAGGTCACTAGTTCTAGAAAGTAAACATTTTAGATATTTTAATGCAAGCAAGCTTCCTCTCACTAATTGTGCTTAAAAACAAGCTGGTGGTAGTGTAACCTGTACAGCACGTTTTCTTTGGATGCCATTATAAATGTTAAAATTACCTTGTTTCTATTTCAGGTTTTAGTGTATTGCACTTAAATGTACATTACATGATATTTGAATATTCAATCTAATGCTATATGCTTAGCAGTTGACTCCAATACTATTCGTATTTAAAGTAATTGTTTAGGAAGTCTTTTCAAATCATCCATGTAAGTAGTCATTGACACAATGCTTTCCGTAATGCTGATATAGTTGATACACTTAGTTGATAAACATCCCTTAAATTACTTAATCTGGTAACCTAGTCAGGCTTCCATTAGCTATGTCATTCTGTTACATTTCAGTGTGATTTTCATTATTATTCCTTGGAGATAAATTGTCACAGAGTTCCACAGGAGTCCAAAGTCCAAAGGAGGGGGCGACACAGTTTGTTCCCAAAAAAGCCCCAAATACAAAATCAGACAGGAGTCAGCATTTTTTTCTTCTCTTCTTTGTGCCCTTTTCCTGGTGAAAAGGAATCTTGGGGCTTGAGCCACTATTATCAAGAAAAGAAGTTGTTAGCTATATGGTATTCTTCTATGCTTGTTGTTATTTGCTACTTTTGAACTTGCTGTATTTCATGTATTTTGAAGACAAGTAAAGTGAGAAAGCAAAGCCAAGCTACAGAGAGTATTTTAACAAAGCTTAGGTTCAGAGATGACGAGTTGAAAACTTGGCAGATCTCTTAAAGAGCTATAAAAATTCCTATTTTTTATTCAAGATACACTCATTTTCTTGGATCCTGGAGGTGCGTAAAAATGGAAATACTGTTGTTTTTATCTTACTGAGTACAATTCGGGTTTTTTTTGTTTTTTCGTGGCACAGGATTGTACCAGTTTCAATAAAACTTGCATTGGGAAAGAGTGTTCAGGGGCATTTGCTGTGTTGGGGTGAGTTTCTGTCCTGTTCCTCCAGATGCTCCCCAGAGTTCCTCTACTCTTAAAATACACAATGAAGGACGGTAACGGGGAGGAGAAGGTGGCAGCAAGAGGCTTATTCTGTGGCTTGCAAAGTTGTGTGTTTGCTTGGGATTTATAAAACCTAAGTTAATTTTTTAACTCAGTTTGCAGAGGAAAGCTGCTCATTTCCTAATAAGTGGGGGCCTTTGCTGTCATGTACAAGACAAACTTAGGAATTAATTGACTGTAGGCTTTGCTGTTGTTCTGTAACTCATCACAGCTTCTATTTTTCCTGTTTTGCAAAATTAAAATGAGATATAGACTAAAAAAAAAAAAATCTGTTGTTAGATCTGGGTTTCAGTTCTAGTTTTATCATCACATGGCTGAACACAAGAACAGTTTTAGAGATTATTGAGATCACAGAGTATGCTTAAGGTTCATTTGCAATCTAAGTGAGTTTGTAAACAGTCTTAGTTTTTTCCAGCATGTTTAACTGTACAAGCCCATAGCTGAATCTTAATTTTGGTGTTTAATATTATTAATTAGATGTTACTTCTTCTCTCGCTCTTGTATATATGGAACCAGTGACTTGAGAATTAATTTTTACATTAATTAAAAAGTTTGTCTTAGAACCTTCTTCAGAGCAAAAACTATTTGAAAATTTTGCAATTTTTTAAAGAATCATTTTTTAATTTACTAAAACCTGAATATTAGTGATAACATTTTATTTTAATACTGAACAAAAAAAATAGAATTCACATGTGGGTATGAAAAGCCAGGATAAATACATGTAGTACAGTAATCTTAAGCATCCCATATAGCAAAACAATATACCTGCTGAAAAAGGAGATTGAAGTGGGTTTAGATAACTTTGAATGCATCAGTGATGAGCATTTCTTACGGCAGTCTGATAACTTCAATGTAGAAGATTAAGAAGGTGACTAATGTGCTGTTGACAACTAGAATTGTAACTGAAAAGCGAGGAGATGTTTTCAGACGAGGCTGGAGAGACTCTGAACAGCACTAACTGTGCTGCAAAGGAAAGGAAGAGGGTAATAACTAATGTTAAAAATCTTTGGAAGGTTGTAAAGCAAACTGTCCCAGTAGGAAGTCTGCGGGATAACGTTAAGCAGAATTTGGTGATGCAGTGATTACTTGTCATACACACATCATCAATATATGTGAGAAAACTTTATGCATTCATACATCTCTGGAATTTTTTAATACTTAGGCTCCTATATTGAAATAGGAACTTTATTTCTTAAGATTTATTTTCTACTGCTGCAGCACTTGGATCCTAATTACTGTGTAAAAGTTTATAATGTTGTGAAACTTATTTTCTCTACTGATACCTCATTTTTATTCAAGTGAAAGCATTCTTTTCTGTATGTGTACTTCAGTAGCATAAATATAATTGTCTGCACTTAATGGAATGTGGGGAAGTATTTATCCTCAAGGATACTACTTGAAGTTTTAGTCAAGCAGCAGGAAGGTGAAAATAAGTCTCTTGGTAAGCTGTCACTCAGTGAATTTCCTAGCACTTTCACCCTGATTTAGGAAAGAATCCAAAACTCTGTGGTGTGAAATATTAAGTCCCTCAGGCCTCCTTCTGCAGCCATCGCTGTCTGAAGAGCCCTGTGGATTTCAAACTCTTTGTACAACCAAGGGTTGCAGGCACTGTGGCTTAATGACCTCTGAAATAGATTTTTTTTTTTTTCCTTACAAAATGCCATACTGTATACTTAAGATGCGTAGGGATTACTGGGCCGCCACTGAAACAAGAAATTCGATATATTTGCTAATGCTTATTGCTGTCTTAGTTCCTTACTCTGCAGTATTTTAAAGCACAAGTATACTGCAAGGCATGTTCCATTACAGACCATGGAAGCACTTATCATCTCTTGTTAGGCACATTAATATACAATATATATTTATACATTAAAATAAATAACTTTTTAGATTTAAGCAAAATAAAAAAGATGATGTATATATGAAAGACTAATTTACCTTTTTAACTTAATAGTAGTCATAAAAAAAAGGCAGAAATTGTCATTTTGGGAACAGAAAAAGATCTTGAGGATTTTTGACCTTAAATGTAAAAAAAAAAATCCAAAATATAGCTTTAATTTATAGAAACTGTTAAAATAATGTAGTCTTTGTTACAGTAAGCAGGAAAGGTTGTTATCTGTTGGATGAATCCCCAAATATTTAAAGTTTAGGAACGTATATGACACATCATCTATTTTTCTTGATGCTGCACGTCTTTTTAGCAAATATTCTTTCTACTTCCAGTTTCTGTGTGATTGAATATTTACCATGGTATGAGTTTAAGGTTTAATGTGTTGGTCAGTCCTATTTTGATGTATTTACTAGTGACTTTGTAATAAGATGCAGGCGTGCACTTACAGACCCTGCAGATGATGCAAAATTGTGCTCCATTGCTGGGCCTGGAATGACTTCCAGGGGTGCAGGAGATTGGGACGAGATTATTACCAAGTAGCAGAAATGCAACAGAGCAGAGCAAAGTTGTGAGACTAGGAAATACCTCTGTTAGAGGTTGGGAACTCCTCAATTAGCTGTGTTGGATACAAATAAAGAGAAATGGGTTCTTTGGCTACTGGGAAGCTGACAGTAAATTCTGAGCATGATTCAGCTGTGACTGATGATTTTAGGTACAGTAGGCACGTTATTTGCTGTAGTGACAGGGAAGCATTAATGTTATTTTAACAGGCCTCGTTAAGATCTCGTTTTGAGCAGTTGGTCTTCACCTGTGTTCATGTAGAGAAATGAAAACAGTAGTGATGCAAACAAGTGAGTAGGGTGATGAAAGGAGCAGAGATCCTGTCTTGTAAGTGACAGGAAAGGACTTGAGCACATTTATCCTAGCAGAACACAGGAAGGGACATGGTAACTTCACAAAAATGACTTCACAAGGAAATATGAGAGGGACAAAAATTACAAAAGTTAAAGCACAGTGTAAGTATCAATAAATTCTAGAAGTAGATTCCAAATACATTGGGGCTGGAAGTTTGACTGACTTTCTAACCGTTTGGGGCATGAAGCTATGGCATAAGTTTATAAGCCAGGGAACTTGAAGTAGCTTTTCATTGTCCACTTTAGGTTTATTAACTGCCAAGTTAAAGGCAGCCCTACTTTGTGACTGAGGTTTTTCAGGTGTTTATTGCTCTCTGTCAGAGGTTGCAGGGAGGCTGAACCACAGATCTTCATGATGCTTCATGCAGAGCGTTTGCGCTGAATGGATCCCATACATCGAAGTGCCCGGGGTGCCCCCTCTTCATCACAGGGTGCTTATTCAGCATGGCCCTCCCCGTCACCAAAGCATGAGTTTCTCCATGTAGGCAGAGGCAGGGTGTTAGGTGGATTGTAATGAAAAACCACAGGTGCCTACTGCGTGTGTCCTTCTATCTTCTCGTACGCTGCTGGTTGAAATAAATTGCCTCAGTCAGACCAGCATTGTTGAAAGGGAGTGAGAGGATTTGGATCATCGTGAGCATTTTCACCAAGCAATTCTTCCTCTCTTTCGTACTCAGATGAGCTGTAATATGCAGGATATTGAGAACCATTTAATGTGTGGCAGAAATGGTTGTCAGGAGTAATCCTTTAAAACGTTATGGGCTGGCAGCTTATTTAGAGAGCTAGATTTATCTAGTCCAGTTCTGTGGTCATGTGCCTCTTCTGGTTTGAAGATGGCTTCTATAAAGTGCCATTATTTCCTAGGGTTTACCTGAAAAAATGAGGTGGAAGGAAATGAGATAGTATTATCTTTTACACAGATCTCTGTAACATTCAAATTAATATCTAGACTTGTAATTCAATGGTAAACACAGGTTTGCAGAGACCTACCAGCATTTAGAAAACTATCTGCTCTAATTGTAACTGCATATGCAGAAATTGTTATTAAGTTGTCAACCATTACATTATCAAGTTATTTTGCATTTTCAGCCACTTTTTATAATAGAGTATGTGTATTCCAGAGTATACTACTGAATACATGTGAAAGATTAAAATACATGCATTAAACTGTCAATTTTCCAATAAAATAATAGCATGCCCAAGGATTGATGGGTGGTATATACTTCAGTTACTATCTGAGCGTTTATTTAATTATACAATTTCATCTCTTTTTTAAGTAGCTTATATTTAAAAACTGAAAATCACTGTAATGTACTATTGTGTTGCATGAAACTGGAAAGAAAAAACCAAAATCAATGGTGTTTACGCGTTTTCCCTTTTTCCTTTCCCTGCCTTTTTGTATCAGGAGCTGCTGAAATGGGTTGTGGGTTGAACAAGCTGGAGAAGCATGATGAAAAACGACCTGGTAATATCTATTCAACTTTGAAGAGGCCGCAGGTAGAAACCAAGATAGATGTTTGCTATGAATATCGTTTCCTGGACTTCACCACACTAAATGATAGTAAGTACATAATATTTTTCTTAAGATTGTTTTCTATTCAAGTTAACATGTTAATTGCTCCCTAATGGTTTTTGGATAGCGTGTATAATAGTTAAATTTTTAAAATGCCTTTAGTTTCTTTAAGTAAAAGCTATCTTCAGTACAATGCTGACGTGCAGAGATCTTACCGAGAATTTTCTGTACATTTTTAACCTTGGAGCTAGTTGTAGGTTCTCAGATTTTTGATTCTTTTGCACAGTCCTCCCTTCCTCCCCCCTGCCTTTTTGTTTTTGGACTTACTCTAATACAGATTTTTTTTCCTTAATTTGCATTTTATCCAGGTTTCCTATGGTAAAGCAATTCAGGTCTTCCAGGTTGTAAACTTTACCACTCTTTTTTCTTCCTCCCCTTCTTCTCCCTGTGCTCCCTCAGGAGTATTTTGAGAGGTTAGTTAGTGTTTTCACTTTTGCTGACTTACCTTAAATAACTCTTGTGTGGTTACAAATACATATAGGTACACCCATGTGGGTGGAAACAGGATAGTGGGAGACACTGAAGATAAAACATCAAATGGGTGAAGGTCCATTCTCATGCAATGTTAACCTTTTTTTTTTCTGTTCTAAGTAGTCTTGCTTTAATTCACATAGCAATCCACAGATATTTAATTTATTTTCTTCCTGACTGACATCAAGTATCTCTGCCAGTATTGCTCACACCATCGCCTGTGCCCTCTTTCACTTCAGAATTAGCCTGTTCTGCAAGCAATTACTCCTCACACCATTTGGAAATCCGAAGCTTGAGCAGAAGGCTGGGACCTGCTTCTTGCTATATATAAAGCAACACAGCACCAAAATCTGTTTTAGCTAGCTGGCAGGATGCCAGGCAGAGCCTCTGTGCTTTTGCCCTGCGGTGCACTGCTACTTCTCTTGTTTTGCAAGTCAGGTCAAAGGAAAAGCCAAAGTGGTACGTCTCTCACTGTGAGACAAAGAGCTGCTGGTGTGTTGCTTGATGTGACGCTTCTAGTGCAGTTCACTGTGCTCAGCCCTAAGTAATGTGAATTTGGTGGTTTTTAAAACTTGCTGCAAGCGAACTTGGATTTGGAAAAAGGTGGAGGTTTGGAACAGGTGATTGGACAGGAGTGCGCTTTTGTAGGCACTGTGGGAGCTGAGAAATTTTGTCTTTAAAGACTTTGTGCTTCTTTTCCACGTTTGCAGATTCTTCTGTTTGTTGTTAAACTAATTGGGGTGCACTGTGGTTACTGGGAGCACCAAAGAAATTGGAGAGGAATTTTTTTTCGTGCTTATGTGTTGCAGTTGTTTCTACTTTTATGTATTTTTATTTCAAAGTGAACTGTTGATGTTGTTGGATAATTTGACAGCTTTTACTGAGATGTACTGTGCATTGTGTCATTAGTGAATATGAATTAATATTGAGGACACACTTGTATGGGCTTTCTGGGATGCTCATCACTGTTCTGTCTGATTGCCTCACAGGCTTTAGCGTGTGTGTTCTCCCAGTATCTCACGAAGTCTCATGTTTGTCACTGTATGAAGAGTCAATATATGCGGGAGCGATGTGACTTGCCTCAGGCACAGAGGCTGTCTGGCACAGAGCGAAAAATTAAACCCAGGCTTTCCAGATCTGATTAAATGGCTAGGCTTGTTGTAAAGCATACCTGTATGTGTTTCTTACTTGTCATAAATTGCTTTATTGTGATTTTAGGAGGTATGGCTTTAAAGAGACTGTGAGTAGAAGTACTTTTATCAAATTCTTTGGCTTACCAAAGAGTATAAGCTATTCAGCTCCCACTGAGTTCTGCTTTGGCATGTTGTATCCCCATCACTCTGGTCTCTGAAGGTGCCAGTGGATAGGCAGATGGGGAGGGGGTAGAGTTATTGTTTTTGCTGTTTTTCCCTAGTGTCACACATGGCTGTGTGCTCTTGGGATTGGGAGGGCAACAGCTCATAGTTATACAGCTCTCTTCCTGTTCGTGTCATTGGCTGTATGGAGGCTCACATCCTACCATGTAGTGTTACTATGTTCCAGGTTTTTCTCAATGGTGAGAGCATCACTGGTTCATTTATATTTTTGCTCAGAGATAACCTTTGCAGATAACCAAAGCTGATGAGTGTTTCACCTATGCCTGCATGGATTCAGCGGCTTCTAAAAATGAAATGCTCACAGCTGTGTAAAAAGAACATTTGGATTGTGAAGTCTGTCTTCTGTGAATCTACTTTAGCCCTTTCAGTGTGTATATATATCCTGACATAATTTTTTCCACAGGTTTTCTGCTTCATTAGGGTTTTAGAGTAAGCCGTGCTCAAGTACGAGTGGCGGCAGAGTATTTTATTATATTCTTATTCTATGCCTTATTTACAACAGTAGTGAGCCTGGCTGTGAAGACAGGTACTCATTTTTCTCTGAGGCTTTTCTATAACTTTTACTGCTCTAATCACAAGCATTTAATCTTAATGGTGAGAAGAATGTGATTGTCTCCATGTTGCAAGTGAGAGCTAGTAGACAGGTTAGTGCCAGCTAAAACTGAAGTTTTCTGAGTCCTTAGCGTTTCTTCATGTGTTCCAAAAGCAGCTCTCATTGACTTTAGACTTAAATGTGGGTGCTAGTCATACTTGCAGTTTGGAACTGCATGTATTCTTAAATCTGATATTCAGATAATCAGAGATCGCTTCCAGAACGTGGTGTATGTTTTAACTACAGTTTCACAGGCAGCTAGGTGGATGTAAGTTTTCAGCAGCTGTATATGGGGAAATACTGCTCTCCTCTCTCGCTTCCTATCAGCCCTGTGAATTGATTTAACTCATGGATCTGGCAGAAGGCTATGCAGTCTTTTTGTTTGGTTATCTGCCAGATCAGTGTGTTGTGAAAGAGTCTGAAGAATGCTGGAGCTGGTAGAAGTGGTGGGAGTACACAGTTGGGAAAAGAAAAAGGACCTTCTTTAAATCAGCTTACACTGTTATGAATTCATTCCCTTAGCATCACCCTGTTGAAAACAGGGATGAAATACTGTTGTGCTGATAATTTCTCTGCTGTGTTAGCCAGAAACTGAACTTTTCTTGCATGCCGTTTTTGGTTACTCTTTACCTTCTAACATACGCAGCTGAAGGAATATAAGGAAATATGCTCCTTTATTATACATTTTTATTAATTTCTGAACTTGAGCCTTGCTCTGCACTAATGCAGATGTCCAGTGGAAAATAGTGTTTGATCACTTATTTAAGTACTGTATAAATAACACATAGATGCAAAAGATCAAATTCAGGTTGCAAGTGCAACCTTCATTGTAATGTTTCCCAGTGTTACAGAATTGACATACTTGGAAGTGAAGTTTCTAGAGAAAGATTTCCCAAGCTTTCAAGGAAATCAGATCAGCTTCCATTGTGTGCCACAACACTGATAATCTGCATGGTTCTTCAGAATTAAAATGGTTAGATTTGCCACTGTCCTTTACTTCTTGCTCAGGTTTGATAATTGGTAGTAGCAAAGGGTTATCATCTAGTGTAGAATGGTGCTTGAGGAATAAGGAGCACTTTGCTAAGGCATTTCAAAACCTTGAGGTGGGTATGCTCAATTTAAGTTGCTGGTGTTATCATGTCTGCTTATGAGCCTTGTCTGTCTTGTTTCTGCTAAAGTGGCCTCTTACAAGAAATCACCACAGACTGTCTTCAGTGTTGTCCCTTGACAGTGTCATTCTGTGCTCTATTCTTTAGTCATCTGTACTGTCCAAAGCATGTGGGCTGCTGCTCTCCCTCAGGTGAAATCTGATGTGATCTGATCCTTATCTTTTCTTTAATGGATAAAATCATCACCTTTTTTTTACTTGTCAAGAAGACATTAATAAGTTTGTAAACTGGATGACTCATTGCTGGTTCAGAAAAATGCCAGAGATGGTGCAGAGAAAGAGCAGGATCTTCCCCTTGTTAGCAGCAGTGAGCTGTTAGATTGCCCCAAGTGTAACATGTAGCTTCATTCCTGGTGTGCTCATCCAGCTCCTGAACTCTGCCTACCTTGCTGTCATCTTGTAAGGCTCATTCTTTCACTGAGTCAGCCTCACTTGTCACTGTACACTTGACACAGTCCAGTCCTGCGTCATCTCCATCTTCAGCCACTTTCTTCTGGCAGGTTTCTATCCTCAGTCATTTCTTTGGCTGCTCTCCCTGAGTCATTCTGTCTCAGAGTCCTGACACTGCTGGTGGTGGCATGCAGTGCGTGCAGGTAATTCCATGGAGAGGGTGCACGCTCTTTTAACAACTTACTCTGAATAGGTTTTTCTGCAGTTTGAATGTTCTTCTAGCTCTCTGCTGGATAGTCTTCACTTCAGAGTTGCTCAGCTGTCTGTCTTCTCACTGACTTGGAGACAATACTAATGCTAAGTGGCAATGATTGAATTTTGTAACAATGAAAAGTTTGAGGACAGTAAAAGGCAGTAGCATTAGATGAATGTTGCAACAAACCTTTTGCTACAAAGCCAGAAGAGACAGATCAGGGTCTGTATGTATATATTACAGACCTTTACTGGGGAAAAAACACTAAAAGATTCTATCACCACCACCCTCCCTGCCTCTGCAAAGTAAAATAATGTTGTTTATTTTGCATCTCTCTGTATAAATAAAAGGTGCTGAATAATGGTCATCTTGTATCTCTCTTATCTCCAAGTTTTACTGGTAAATGGTGAGCGAACCTGAGGAGGACATGTGCTGACAAATAGAATAACCTTAATTTAAAGCAACCCTGTTTTCAACAGTGACTCCATGGGGCAAGCTAGTTTGTTTTGTTTTGGTATTTTGTTTGAAAGAGAAATATTTCAATAATCTGCATTCCTTTCCTGGCTCTATCTGATCTACTTATTTTGGAAAACTTCACTTGTAATGACAGTTTGTACAGAAACTGAACTCTCCCTTTTCTTCATCCTTTATTTGTTTTCTTCCACCTCTTTTCAGTTATGACCTGGGAGCAGCCAGGAATCTGATAGTTATTTATCTCTTCCCTTCGCCTCAGAATAGTGTAGAGGTTTTTTTGTATTTTGGGGTTTTTTGACTGAGTTTATTGGATTTGTTTTTTGTTGTTTTGCTTTGCTTTACATTCCTGTAGTAATCTATTGGCCTCATGAGTTATGATAGGTTTTGGCCTTGAATAAAGTTGGCATGAAACATATGCTGGCCATGTGATGAGAATGAAATAGGGGTATAAATTTTTTTAAACAGGGAAAGGCCATACTCTGAACAAGCCGTTTGTGCTATAAAACCACTAAAATCCAGATGTTTTGACTGATGGAATGAAAAATAGCAATGCTTCACATGTCCCAAAGAAGTTCTTAAGTTTTAATGTGAATACAAGGGCATATGGTTTTTATCCTTATTGTCAAGAATTTGTCTCTTTAGTAAAAAAGATAAAAATGAAGAAAAGTATTTTAAAAGTAAGGTTATTAGTTACATTCCAACCTTTCCACCATATTTTTTGCTTGAGTGTTTTAAGTGTTGTTTTCTAAGAACGTGTATTTTACCAGGACAATACTCCTGGTACAACAAATTCACTGCACACATAAAACCTTCTGATGTGAGGCATTTTTTTATATGTATGCGTACATTTATTTATATGTGTGTGTGTATCTATAAAATTTGAAAGTGTATCTATCTTTCAAGTACTGACAAGCTTCTAGATACTATACAGTAATGTTTTGGAACCAGTTCTATTGCTCAAAACACGTTTGTTACAGTCTTATTACAACTGCTATGGCTGGGCTTTTGATTGACATATTTTTTTTCCTAATAGAAGACCCAAATAATATGTTAATGAACCTTTATAAAAGACATAATTATTATATTACAATCGATAGTTAAAGAAACATTTCAGTATGGATGTATTCTTAATTTGGGGTTAAATTTCAGTTGTGTGTAGGCTTAAATTAATAAAAAAACCCTCAGTTTTATCCACAGAGAGGGGAAAGAAGAAGTCTGATTGGAACTTGGAAGTGTCATGCGCTGGGAAGTATGAAAGTTGAGGATAGAGAAGGCATTTTTTCTATAGAATATGTTTGCATTTTTTGTCAGTAAATTCTGTTTGCTACAGAACATATGTGTTGTGGACTTCAGTGCTTACTGTCTCTTCCTGTTGGTAATTTTCATATTACATTAAGCAGTTATTTGTGCCTGGCTTCTGGTTTCTGTTTCTCTTAACCATTCACTTAAAAAAAAACCCCATCAAAACCAAACAAGAAACCCCACTTCTCTAAGCAAGTAGCTGTGTGGTTGAAAAAAGAACAAACCCTGCAACCCTGCATTTGCAGGTGTTATTATTTGATTTAAGACTAGTAAATGCAGTTGTTTCCCCATTGGCAAAGTTATTTAATTTCCTGTTTTCATTTCTGTAAGCAAAAGAACATAAATGAAATTAACATTCGAGTTTTGTGTTTCCAGTTGACCAAGTCTGTTACCACCATTTTGTCCTCAGGAGTGATGTAATAAAATTAGGAAGGCAAAATATTGTTAGATTATTAATGTGATGTGATAGCTTGAACTAGACTGTGTATAGATCATTTACAACAAACTAAAACATTTCTTTGGGGGAGATTAATATGTATCAGGTTCACAGCAGTAAGAAAATGAGCAGAAGAGGCCAATGGATTACTTTATGTAGCCCAGATTCTGCTAATGCTTCCCCTTTGTTTTAGCTTTGTCCATGTGCATATCCTATTCAGCTTAGCTTGATTCTGTGCACATGAAAATATGCACATGATAAAAAGAGTCGGCATAAGGGGTTTGCTGGATCTGGGCTTCAGTCCTCTCCATTAATGCAGACATGAAGAAATGAAATTCTTTGGCTTCTCTTGGTATTTTATTTCAAGAGAATTACAGTCTGTAGTAATATGTAACCCTTCAGGACTTGCCACTGTAAGTCACAGCAAAATGAAACGTTCATGCTGTAGCAGTTTATAAAACTGACTTGTGTGTCTTGGGAAGCTTGCAATTTGACATAAAAGGAGCATGCCATATGTTAGTAGTTTAATAAATGCAGTAAATTACATCATAAATGTAATTGCTTTAAAGAATTGTTAGGAATAATTTGAACTTCCTTACCATAGCTGGCTCTTTAATAAGGATGCATAACCAAGTGAAATTTGTTAGATATATTCCAGTTTCTAAATACAAGCTTTGCTTTCCATAATTATTGTGTATAGATTCTTGTTATGGTAGACTGTGTACGCACGCGTTCTCTCTTCTGTACGAGCATATCTGTATCTGTACAGCAGTAATATGCGCGTAATACATGTGCACACAGTTGTGTCATATAGGTATTTATATTCTTGAGAGGAGTAATTCATGAGGATATGAACGTTCAGTCTTTTATGTTTTGCTTTATGGCTGCACTGTACAACAGAAGGTGCAAAAAGCTTTATTTAAAGCTGTACCATGACTGTAACAGGACCTGGGATAGATCCTGGGCAGTGCAGTGCTCTGGCGGCTCCATCGCGGCCTTCAAAGCACCCTTCTCGCTAATCTAAACCAAGAAGCTGATCAATATTATGTATTAAATTTTCTAGCCCATATCTTAACAGTTAGGTAACTGCACAAAAGCTGTACCTTTCACATACTTCCAAATGGCCAAAAAAAAAAATTAAAAAAAAATGCTGGTATTGCCTGTCTCCTCAAGATCGAACTGAACTGTGGCACAGCTATTTTGTGTTAGACAAATGTATTATAGACTGTATACATTAGCTACAATGGTACATGTATTAGAAGTCTCATATACATTAAAGAGCAGAGATATGCATTTTGGAATAGTATTTTCAACTTGTGATTGGAAACATAGTCTTCTTTTAGGTAGTTTTATGGAATCTCACCCCAAACACATCTAGCAATGTAATAGTCATTTTTCTACATGAACTCTGCATAGGCAGTTGGGCCATGGGTGTGTGCCAATTAAAAATGGACTAGAGAGGGAAGGAACGTCTGCAGTGTGTTTTCTATTTATGTATGTTCCACATTGTGAAAAAATGTGGGTGCTGCAAGAGTCATGTTTGTGCTAACTTTCCTAGTCTGCACCCCTTCTTAGACTGAGGAATGGGTGCCTGTAATACTCCATTCTTACCATGCAGTCACTGGTTGTTTCTACTGTGTTAGCTGAAGCTGCTTCTTAATGTAGTTATTGAATTCTTACAGGGGATGTGTACCGTACATCACACGTACATGAATGCTTTCCACGATGCGAGTGAATTGTATACAAATACTTACAGATAAGTCTAAAAAGAGCTCTGAACTTCCAGGAAACTTTTTTTCTATCAGCAACTCAGGAATTGCACATGATCTTTCTGAGTGGCCTTGTCTTTTCTTTTGCCTCTGGCTTTCCACATCTTTCCAATCTTCATGTGGTTTCCATCCTCCTGATGCTGTGCAAGAGCCAAGAAGCCGGACTTGGCAGTCTGCAAGGCTGGTAGACAGACATTTCTGATGGAATTGTGAAATTCTTCAAACCACACGGGCCCAATCCTGTTTTCTCAGAAAAAAAATCTTCCCCTGTGTTTAACTGAAATAGGAGATCACACAGTGGCTTGTAACTTTAATTAATAAATACCTCATGGCTTTACTATGGGAGAGAAGTAATTAGGAGTCAACTCTCTAGTAATCTAGTTAGTCTTTTTATGACTTGTTACTGCAAGTTCCTTGATATCAACCAGATGAAGGATTATATACAAAATCTATGTAATATTTTCATTTTAATGGAGTTCTTAATAATTTACCTTTGTAAATAAGTGGTGTTGTTTGGCTAAAATCTCATGCAAATGAAAGGTTTTGAATTAGTTAATCCTTAGTGGAGGATTCCCTCTTTGAGAGAAAAGGGGAATTGTTGGTGTCAGCTGCTCTAGACTGTGGGAAGTCAGTTTTCTTAGTCATACTGGAAAGAAAACACTGAGTAGATGTACCTTGACTGTTGTGGAATTTTTTCTGTTTGCATTTATCATTCTAATTTCCTATATGAAGAATAAGGAGTCTCTTGTGATGGAAAGAGTGTGGACATTTAGCTATTTCTCATAACCTGTAGCAGTGTCTTGGTGGGTCAGACCTGGGGTCCACACAGCTCAGCACTGGCTGGTGTCGGGCTGTGCATATCTGAAGCCAGTAGTGTGGTGCACGAGGAGTAGCCAGCCAGGCTGGAGCAGTTGTTTCTGGGGAGTTTACACCCCATTAAATGTGTTTTGAGGGATTTACTTTGTACAGAAGTTAGTGTCCTGCTCTACACTGAACATTCCACTGCATGTGTTGCAAAGCAGCCTGAAGGAAAGGTATCTGAAAAATGTTTGCTTTCTGGCTTGCAAGCCCTCCCGGGGGCCACTCTAGGAGGTGCCGTTTTGTCCCAATGTTTGTCTCACACAGATGACTGCAGTTTGTCATTGCCTCTGCCAGTGACACTTGTAAAGAGATTTCACGTGCAGAAACAAGTCTAATTTTTGTTCTGCTTCTGTTCTGGGTTTGTTTTCTGTTCCTGCTATTTCATACATGCTACCATTGCACCTACTGCCTAACGACGTCTCACTTTTTTGCCACTGGCAAAAACGATGAGCGTCCTCCTGCAGCTGTGGCAGCTACTGGGCGAGCACACTCCAGATGAGCTGGCTCCCTCCTGCTCCCTCCCTACTCTTGTCTGAGCTGGAAGACATGGACTGTGCTTTCCTTTATTGAGTTTCTACTGTTCTGTGTGCTCTGCCCTACGTCCACTGGAGGGTACTATGGGTGTGGGACACAAGGTTGGACTGGTAGAGCTAGTGGTTGCCTCTCTGCACTGAGGGTGCTGTGATGGGTTGGAACTTGCTGTTGTCACAAGGACTGCCAGGACTTTAGCATCACTGGATGAAATTTTGGGAGTCCAAACCTGCTCTCACAGGTGTGGCTGTTGCCCTGTGGAGTCCCATGATTGCAGTATCTATTAGTCAGTGGATAACCAGTTTGGGGAGGGAGGGCAAATTTGCAGTGGGCAAAGTCACGATCACAATCTGCAATGCCATCCTCCAAACACTGTTCCAAATGCTGCTCTTGCAGAGAGGCACAGCAGAGCTGAGTGTTTAGAAGTGAGGATGTTCACTCTTCTCCTGGTGGCATTTGACCATTTATCCCTGTTAGTCTCTTCCCTAACTCTCAGTGCTCATTTTGACTTTTTCTTCCTACTGGCAGATGCCTTTGGCTGCTGGGTCAGTGGCCCTCAGGAAATCTGACAGACTTAGGACTAAGTTATTTACTAAGGAAAAGCATAGCTGAGAAGTGTCAGCAGCACACCATGCAGGAAGAGGGGGGGTGAGGGTGAATCTTGTGCCCTGGTCTTCTCAGAAGTGACAAAGGAGGGAGAACTGACAAAGGGAAGAGTGATAAAGTCTGTCCTTCTGCTCCCCTGCCTTGGAGAGGAAAGGCTTTTAAGGACAAGGAAGGAGGGGGAAGTACAGGCTGATTAAGTTCTGCAGTATGGAGATCAGCTCTCCCCTGTTCTCAACAAGGAAACATGCCTCTCTCCCTGGGAAGCATCTGTTCCTTCCCTGCTTTCCTTTTAGCTTGCAGAGGAAATGGCCTGCCAGTCCTGTTCTTCGGCTTTTGGCTGAAGCACCCTGTTCAGAGCAGGACCGTGCCCTGTCAGCTGCTTGATAGGCTGTCAACACTCAGCTGACATGTCAGCTCATATGAAGCTCCAGAGGGTCTTCATAGCCAGAATCCTTCAATCCTAGAAACTGCCTCCACACTTTTTCCCACAAAAAATGCAGCAATCAAGATGTCTGTCAGCCTTGTGATGAGCTGTAACATCCCTCGCCCAGGCTCCCTGCCATAGTCTTCCTGCTGTTGCACCCCAGAAAACACAGGCACTTCAGGCGTCTCCTCTGAAAAAGGGGAGTGGAAAGCACAGCTGCAGCTAAACAGCAAGGGATCAACAGAGGAGTTCAAGCAACACCTTTGTCAGCTTTATTCTCAGAAAAGACCAACGTGGCCCAGAAGTTATAAGGAAGTGAAAAGCAAAGGAGAGAAAATGAGATCTGGAACTTCTAGAACAGGAACAAAGATAGGGAGAAGGGTGATGGGGTGCTGATGTGGCCTTCACCAGAAACATTCCCCAGTGGACTAGCATGTCCAGAGGATTAACTGGAGAAAAAACTAAACAGCACAGCCCAGTTTGGGCATCTGGCACTGCACCTGAAGTCATGAGGAGAACACAAGAGGTATCCACTCTGTCTGCAGGCTGCATGCTGAAATGGGGAATAAAAGCAACTCTGTACCCAGTATCCTTCCATTGAACAACATAGAATCACAGAATTGCCTAGGCTGGAAAAGACCTTTAAGATCATTAATTCTAGTCATTAACCAAACACTGACAAGTCCCCAACTAAACCATGTCCCTAAGCACTATGTCTACACAACTCTCAAATTCCTCCAAGGATGGGGACTCCACCACTGCCCTGGGCAACCCATTCCAATGCCTGAGAACCCTTACAGTAAATAAATTATTCCTCCTATCCAATCTAAACTTCCTTTGGTGCAACTTGAGGCCATTTCCTCTTGTACTACCACTTGTTACCAACCCCCACCTCTCTACACCTTGCTTTCAGGTAGTTGTTGAGGCTGAGAAGGTCTTCCCTCAGCCTCCTTTTGTCCAGACTAAACTACCCCAGTTCCCTCAGCCGCTCCTCAGAAGACTTGTTCTTCAGAACCTTCACCAGCTTCGTTGCCCTTCTCTGGACGCGCTCCAGAGCCTCCATGTCCTTGTTGTAGTGCAGGACCCAAAACTGGACACAGTACTCGAGGTGCAGCCTCACCAGTGCTGAGTACAGGGAGATGATCACTTCCCTACTCCTGCTGGCCACATTATTCCTGATACAAGCCAGGATGCTCCTGGCCTTCTTGGCCACCTGGACACACTGCTGGCTCAAGTTCAGTCGGCATGAACACCTCCCCTTCCCCAGTACAAAGTGTCTGATCCATGCTGTGGGCACACACAGCTGAGAGGAGTTCCAGGAGCAGGGCCATGTTGCTGCCACTGCTCCCCTAAGGGAGCATGTGAACAGGTGACTTCATGAGTGCAGAAAGGCACTGTCTTGATGGCCTCTGCCACCTATTGTTATGTCTTCCAGAGAGGTAGAACCAACCCGGCCTAGACCCATCTTGCTGCAGGTCATGGGCATGCAGACCACAAACACTCTGTGTAGTGCCATTGTTTTGATGTTCCCCTGTGTTTGGACAGGGAAGGGGCTTCACAGCAGCATCTCTGTGTTTGGAAGCCTGAGAGGGCTGTGTTAGTATGACACTGCATAGGCTCTGCTCACTTTGTTGCCAGGATAGATGTGGGCACTCATGCATGGTGGGAAGAGGAGACAATAGCTTCAGAAAGGAAGGACCATCAAAAGAAGGTAGAGTACAGAAAATAGGGAAAGAGTATCAAGGGACAGGCAAAGCTGAATACATAAACTGAAAAACTTTGAGGGTGATGGGTGACAGTAGAAATGGAGGGACAGAATAATTTGACTTGCTAAGTAGGAAGAGAAGAGATGGCATTGCATGAGCTTTCACTGTTTTGGGAGCCTTCCATTGCCAGAGGTGTGCCTTTTTGTTGTGTTGATATCAACGAAGCCCAGCAGGGACTGTGGCTGTCATTCTGACAAGATTTGCTATTGAGATCTGCCTGAATAAAATCCATGGTATTGTGCATGGCAGGCATGTGGTCGTGTACTGAAGAAGACAACTTGCATTTCTGGATTCAGGTCCCTTTTGGGGCTTTCATGACAACTTGTTGGTTTTTTTTTTTAATCTGAAAGTTACATGAAAAACCTCCCCTGAGTGTGTTGGACTTAATTGCTGAGCAGGGAAGGGTTACTTTAAACCTTAAAATGTTATCATTTCTAGGAAAGATCAGCATTCGTTTTAAATTTTGTCTGAAGAATAACCTGAGAACATTTAAGTAGTTTAAATCTGTCATGTCTGTTGTACATGGAAACTGCAGGATTTCTCATTCTCTTTGCCCAGTTCTGTAAATACTTAGAATTGTTGCTTTAGCAACAAGCTTAATTGTGACTGCAATTTAAATGAAGGGTTATGAATACTGTACTAGCAAAATAATGTAGCTTGCTGTGGTGGTTTAACTCACAAGTAGGACCATGTGGTCCTGCACTCACTCCCCCACCTGTGAGATGGGAAGGGAATCACAACAAAGAGGCACGGATTAAGGTGAGGACAGGGAGGGCTCACTCACCAGTTATGGTCACAGGCAAAACAGACTCAACTTGGGGAAGAAAATCAATTTAATTCATTGCAGATCATTTAAGTAGACATAACAACCACATCTTACAACACCTTCCCCCACCCCTTCTTTCTTCCTGGGCTCAAATCACTTTGCTCCCGATGTCTCTGCCTTCCCTCCCCACCAGCACGGGGGACAGGGAATGGGGGTTCAGTCAGTTCACCATTGCCACTCTTCCTGGCATGGAAGTCCAGGAACAAGATGTTCCAATGCAAGCTTCCCATGGAGTCATGGACCTCTTCGGGCTCAGCTCCAGGCTCTGGAGGGAGCAGATGGGTCTCCGGTCCAGTGCACCTCCCCCCTGCCCCGACTCTAGGGATCCACCCCAGCTCTCATCTCTGGGGTCTCAATTTCAGTCACACCTGCCCTTGGGCTCAGCTTTTCTGCTCCAGCATGGAGTCCTCCATGGCCTACACGTGGGTATCTGCTCTGCCATTGAACCTCCATGGGCTGCAGGGACCTCATTTACCGTCTCCTACTCCATGCTGAACTGGGTGTCTGAGGTTCTCTGTCCTCCCCCTCCTCCTCCTTCTTCCATGGTCATCTTTTGTTCAGGTCAATGGCCTCTCCTCCAGGTTGTCTCCACCTTCTTTTCAAGACAGTCTTTGCCCTCACAACTTCACAGAGGCATTTCTCTTGTGCTCGTTGGCTCAGCCTGAGCTAATTTGAGCCAGGGGAGCTTCGCAAAGCTTCTCACAGGGTAGCCACTTCCCTCATTACCAAAAACACTCCCTCCCCCCCAACCCCAACCCACTTGCAAACCTTAATGGTTGTCTCAGGTGTTAACTGTTCTTCAGGTTAGCCCCTCATGGCATTCGCATGGGTTTTGTGTGCGAATGCCTGACCTGCATTTTCTTTATCTTGACTTGGTATAGAGAGAGGCGTTGATCCTATGTCCATGATAGTGCATTATCTACATGAGACCTTTGTTTCTGTTTTGTTTTTCAGTGCCTCTATGTGCAAAGGTGATAGGTAGCCTAATAAGTGTTCTGTCTGTACGAGAGGCAAATGTACTTACCACCAAGCAAGCATTCCAAACTGGGCTTGGTATAATGCACCTTTTTGCATTAGGTCTCAGTTTAGTGCTGCCTTCTGGGTGCTTCTGACAGCTGCTTGCTGGTCCATGGCCAGTCTGCAGCAATTTCAGAACTCTTCAATATAATTTCTTGGTGAAGTACTGTTTAACATCACTATCTTACAGCCATATATTATAAAGCTGATAAAGATGAATCCAGGCCTCCAGATTGTGGCCTTCTCTAGGTGATGAGGCAGTCTAGAGAAATGTTCATGGCTCAGGTGGAGGACAAGAACTTATTAGTGTTTGCTGAGCACTGTGCTAGTCTTGCTTCCAGTTCCCAAACTAGCCCCTTTGGCAGTCATTCAGGTATCTTGGCAAAACCCTGGCATGTGCTGTATATTTTTATCCTGTATATTAAACATTACACAAGTCTCACTGAATTGATTTCATCTTATTGCAGTCATCCAAATATGTGATATCCTGGACTTAAGAGGAGTCCAGGTGACATAATTACTGCATGAAATTGCAACTTACTTTTTGTGGAATAACTTGCACATGCAGCAAACTCTTGGTTTGTGTGCAGTCATGCTTTTGCAGATGATTTGATGCTTGTGACACACTGTGCTGTATGATAAACTTGGGATCGGCAGCAGTATCTGAGGGTTTCCCAGATATGAGATGGCATATGAGCAATTTCAGCTGTGTCCGATGCATACTCAGCTGCTGTAGCTAACTGCTACAGCTCTTACTGGTAAATGGTAACCCATGCATTGTGGTAAAGTACAGGAACTTGTACTGGAACTGCAAGTTTAAGGCTTTCCAGAGAATTTGGTTTTGCAAACTCTGCTTATTTCACATAAATGGAGCTCTGTTTAGTGAAATTGTAAAGAACTTTCAGCTTCCTTCTTTTCCTTCTCCCCCCAAATAATCATCGTCTCAAGTTGAGACTTGCAGTGATGAGCTACAGATTCTTCTTGAAAGAAACAGTCTTTTCAAGGGGAAGAGAATCTCATTAAACCTTTGCTGTGAGCTGCAGCTCTTGATCAAAACACTAAAGACAAGCTTGACAGTCATGAGGTGAGTTGAGAACTGCAAAAATACTACCTGTCTCTGTTAAACAGTCATCAGTTGAAAGAGTTCATCTCAGTCTGAGAATACAGAGGCTTTTGTGTACTATGTGGTATATGAAAAATTAAAGACATCAAGGATGTGAGAAGTCCTAAAGATGCCATGCGTTTCCAAATGAATTGATAAAAGGTCTTAAATCTGAAAGAGAATGAGGTATGAGGTTTACAAATAAATAGATGGAATTTTGAGAAAGTTAGAGGTAAGCCAAGACATGGTTACTGGTGAAATATAAATAAGCAGCAGTCTGCTGCTGTAGTTCCTCAGTTGCTAAGCCTTCTATTGGTGTGTTCTTTTATTTGAACAATTGTTTCCTGAATTTCTTAATAACAACTGATATAAGAATTGACAAATAGTGCTAAATTGCATGGGTTAATTCACTAGCAATTATTGTACAGATTATTAGTAAGCAAAAAAAATTAGCATCTACTTTCATCTCAAATCACAAAACAAAAGAATGAAAAGAGAGTGACAGAATAAATGGTCTTTTGTTAAGTTATTGTCTCATAAAGTTTGGAACTGTGTCAGAATCGCTTCTTTGTTTTGTTTTGTTTTTGTTGTTTATTTACTTAGGAATGCTAAGCTCAGATGCAGCATCTGTCTTTCTCTGCAGTCCTCCTTCTACCCGCTTTTTCCAGCTGGGTTGAATGCCTTGATGAAGCCTTTCAAATGATCAAATAGATAAAATTGTACATATTCTGTGGGATTATTTGCATTGTTCTTCACCACATGTTCAGTGAATAAAATACTTTATAATTTTAAGACTTTGTTTTCAAGCTGCACTCTTGCACTACTTGTCAGCTTTGTTTTTTGTTTGTTTTTTAAATTATGGTAAATTTGGGGGAAAAATTGGTCTGCTCATCAACAGATACTTCCACAGAACCCTTCCAGAAGCATTGGTGAAAACTCAGGCTACTTTACCTGTAGCAGGTCTGTCCCTTCTTGACCTAAAAGGACTTAGAAGTGATTCTCTGTTTTGCAGAATACACTCAGGAAGAGAGAGAAGTGAAAGTGTCTTGAACGTGGGCTGTCATATGATTAGAGTCAGAGCCACGTGAGGCTGCTTGTGACCTCTCTTTGGGTTGCATTATTAGGAACAGGGAGAAAACAGCCTTAGCCAAGGCCTAGAGGCACCGTGCTTTGCAGGCTTTGGCGGGTTTGCTGCTGAAGTATTGCCCGTGCTGGCAGTGGCTGACAAGGGTAACAGTGCACAGTTCTGTTGTTGTGTGCTGGCTGTGGAAATGCCTCCTCGTACACCACTGTGCCACCTATAAAGTTTATTTTCTATTCCTTGTAAAAGGAACTGAGAAATTGACCTGTTTATTTGCTTCTGTGTTATTTAATCTGTAAGAATGTGCATTTATGAAACTATTTTTTTAATGTCACTAACCTGAAAGGGATCCTATCTGGGGGGTAAGGAAAGGCTTAGATCTTAAGATGGCCTGCATAATGCTTTTTAATTACCACCTTCATACCATGAAAGAATTCTGTCCCTGTTGGGCAGGACATCTATTACATCTTTATTGCATATACTTACTACTTTGGGATTAGATTGTAGTAACTTCATTAACTCATTCTTTGGCAACTTTGAAGGTAAAGTGTCTGCTTCTTACCTTTTTATTTCCAATAAATGTTTTAGATGCAGTGCTTTTTCTGACAGAACTACATTGAGAAATGAAAGTAAAATGGTGCCTTTGGAGAAATACTCTGCTACTCTTTGCAAACCAAATTGCAACAACAACCATTTTATTGCAAAATAAAAAAATAAACATTATTATGACTTGGTTTTAGTTGTTCCATTCTAAGGATGTTTGAATTTGTGGCCATTTTCCCATGACCCATATTAAACAATAGATTTGCATGCTATCAGTATTACTGTGTGGGAATTCTTCATTTGAAAATAGAAACTAGCCACATTTTTCTGGAACGAGAGAGAAAGAGTTCAGATTCTGGAGAGTGACAGGAAAATTTCCTCTAAGCAAAAAAGCAGGGTTTTTTGCCAAGAAAAACTTTTTTCTTTAGTAAATCCATCACCCATGCTCTAGCAGACTTGCTTAAAAAACCAAAACATTACTTTTGGGAAGTGCTTTGTTAACTTTTAACAGCCTTTTCCACTACTCTTTGGCTTTCTATCAAGCGCTCTTGCCAAGCTGAAGTGATGTGGTGTGTTTGGCAATGACATATGTCTTAGAGGTGCCAGTGGTGAACTGTTGCTTGCTAGTAGTTTTCAATATCCTGTGAAAGCCTTATCGCTGTTAAATACACCATTAGACGTGTCACAGAAGGCAATACCCTATTGTCCCTTTGCAGGATTTTCTTTTCAGGTCCTTATTTTTGAAGATTTCTTTTTTTTCAGAGGGTTTGGAGGTGGTAGTGCGATGGGTTTTTCTGTTTTGTTTCTGAACTGGTTTCCTAGGGAAACGAGAGTTAAAAAAGGCTCACAGTCTGTTTGTCTCATTCCTACAAATAGCTATAACTGGACAATTTCAAGCCAATTTGCTAGAAATTTTTAAAGACAATTAGGCTGCTCCTAATTTTGTGAAGCTGGCAGTTGGGTAGAGGACACGGACCTACGCTGATCAGCAAAAGGGGAGGAGAACTAAGCCATGCGCGCTGTCTTCGGTAACAGCGCACTGGCCAGCGAGCCAGTGCATTGCTCCAGCATAGCCACAGAATCACTGTTTCCCATCAGTTTGAGGAATCCAAGGAGTGGGAAGGAAAGAGAAGAAGGGAAATTTGAGGCTGTGGCAACAGTGAGGTTGGAGAACAAAAGCCTCATTAGTGGGAATCATTCTTCATTAGCTATGATAATGGAAAAAGACTTGAGTAGGAATTTGTATAACAGCACTATATAAATTGTGATACAGGTAACAGAATTAAGCAAAAAGTGTTTTATCTAGCACTGATTTTAATCAGATCTTTAACCACCTTTATGTACCAATATAGATGGGAAATCCAATAATGTATCGACTGTAAAGTAGGTCCTCTTCAGTATAGCTGTTAACTTTCTCTTACCTCGTTTCTAAAGGATGTGTTGCCTAATTTGTTGCAAAGTAACTGGTCCGTTTAGTGGTTCTAGCTTTATATCTTCCAGAATTAGTTCTAGTTTATGCAGTCATTCTAAAAATCATAGATGGGATAGTACATGGCTGTTCCACATGCCAAATTAGTCAAGAACCATTGGGGAAATTGCTTGGTAGGGATTACTGCCACCTTTTGTTTTCCTACATTCCCATGCAAATCTTCACACGTCAAGTATGTCATCGAAGAGAAGTTTCCTGTGACGTTTTTAAACAGTGAGGATTTGGATCACAAGGTCTTTCTCTTCGGGCCTGTTTTTCTGCAAATATCAGAAAAGCTTCAGTTCCAACTGGGTTGCTCCCTTTGATGCTACAAGGTAGCTGAGATCTCCAAGTACAGCTGAACAATGAGCAAGTCTTGTGAGGGTGATATGGGGCCTACTGTGACAGTAAAGGTTAAATCCTGTTTGTGTACAGACACAGACTCTTCACATGAAGTTCACATTCCCTAACAGAGATACTGTTATGGTTTGCAATGATGGGAATATATTCTGGTTATCAACACAGCTGAACAAGAGGTAGAAGTGTGAGGCACGATTGTGAAGAGTAAATACTTTCTGGAAAATGTTTTGCATTGGGTTTTTCATTGCAGTTCCCCAGACATGCCTAAGGATTGGAAACAAAGACAGATCTAATTTGCTTTTTATTTGTTTTTAAAATTTGGAATTTTCCTGGAAAGTCTGATGGAGTTAGATGGGTCAGTTTTGTTTCTGTTTGTAATCTAACAGCTGTTCTGTGTTCTGGGTCTTGTATAGGTGCCCATGGAAGTGTTTGTCTTAAAATCACTGCAGGGTAATGTGTTTAAAAAATCCAAATGCATTATATCTCCCGTTACTCTGAATTTAATTTACCTGCCCCTGTTTATATTGAATTTCATCATGTAGCGTTCCCTTACCCAGCCTTCTTTTTCAAACATAACCAAACCTGGGGCCAAAATCTAATTGACAATATACCTTCAAGTAACACTGCCTGCTTGCTTATACAATGTATGTTACATTTTTAGCTGCTTTAACATTTATTTAATTTTGCCAGTAAAGCTGAAAACAATTTAACAGACATTTTTTTTTTTAATTACAGGATCTCCCAAATAGGGGAATTTGATTTAAAGAAGCACCAAAAGAACACTGAAAAGTTACACTTTATGTTATCTTCCAAATGAAAAACATGCATAATTTGGAAATGTCTTCTTTTTATCTAAATAATAAAATATTTGAAGCCAGGGTAAAGATAAAAGTATGAAACTATCACTATGATACTTTAGTTATACTAAGTTAAAACATTAAGTGTTTAGTATGAACCACTGCCCTTTGAAGAAAAAGAATGTTATTGGTTGATGCAGTCAAGAAATGAGAACATCTGAAATAGGGTAATATATGGGCTTTAGTGACAGGATTGGAAAAAATCCATTTTTAGCTTTTAAAAAAATCAAACAAACCTGGCACACAGTATCATCCTAAATAAGATTTTACAATAAAGACTGAAAACACCTATTACAACAGAAGGGGAAAATGCATGTGAAACAGAAAACAGCAGCTAACATTTGAGTGAAGCCTTCAAGTATTTATAAAGCTATCAGTTCTTTTCTGTATATATGAAATGCAAAGTATTATGTATAAAATATATACGAGCATGACCTGCCAAGAGGATTTTGGTTTCCCTGGAGACTATCAGTTCTCTGTGGCACAGGTTGTCTTGGGGAATAAGAGCTATCGTGATAAATCCAAACCTTTCTTCTCGAGGTTATTGGATATGTCAGTGAATTTAGATTTTTGTTTTGAAGACTGAATTTATAAAATGCAAACTTTTAAATGTTCTCTCCAATTTCCAGTTATTTCTCCTGGCATGTACTTATGATATGCAACAATTATCTTGTGAATTGGGGGGGTGGGGGGTGGAAAACCCTTTTTATTGTAATACTTTGATGGCAGTTTTATCTTCTTGTGTGTCTGAGTTGTGCCAAGTCTTTGATTTTAATCACAGTTTTCAGTGTATCATGAAAAACTTAGATCAGATCACAGTGCATGTATTCAGACACAGGTACCACTGTTGAATTCTTTCTCTTGTCTTTTCCTTAAATGTTTTGAAATCCTCTTGTCATTTTTCAGTTTGGAAACTAGACTTCAATCATATTTACAGTTATTAACTATCTCGTGAGTATGGAAAAAAATCCCCAGTATAATGCACGCAACCTACTTTGTTTATCTGTGCTTGATTAAGGATAAAACCAGTAATCTCAAGGTTGTTCTCAGATAATTTGAGTGGAAATATGTAGATTGATGTATGAGCTTTTCTGCATTTTAACTCAAAGAGTCAGCACATGCAACGTTTTATTGACAATAGGATATAGTGATTTGGAAAGCTTAGAAATGCTACAAATTCCATTTCAGAGATTTTTCTCATTTAGCAAAGTATACCATAAAATGAATGAATTCTGCATAATTTGGAACTTATTAAAGTAGGCAATTTTTTGTACTCTTTTGAAGATATTGTCTATGCTTTTTACAGTTCTTTTACTGCAGTCCAAGTTTGCTTATTGTAAAATTTGTAAAGAATCCAGTGTTATTTCGTTATATTCTGCAGTTCTAAAATCTGAAATGAAAATTGGCCAGAAATATGGAAAAAACATCAAAGTGAAGTGTAAAACAGAGGAAGAGAGGAAAGGAAAAAGGAGGGGATTATGTCAGAAAGAAAAGATATATATGTATGAAAAAGTAGGGGAGGGAGAGAATGAGAAGATTCTGGAGGCTGCAGGGTTAGCTCTGAAACTTGCTGGTGTTCATTAGTATTGCTGCTAAGAAAAATGTTGAGCACATTAGCTAGGGAGGAGTCAAAGCTAAAAAGATGCATTAGCCCTCCAAATTTTGTGATGGCACCAACTTCTAAGATATCAGAAGATCTTTTCAGTAAGTTTTACTTTTTTTTTTTTTTTTTTTCTCCTTGGGTAGCTCCTCCTTTCCTCTGTTTTTAAAGTATTTGATTACTGGCTACATGCTGTGAGAGGACATAACTTGCTGCACCACTGGTGGAAGTGATGGGAAGTCCCATTTCACTACTGGTTAAGTTGCTGAAATGAATGGCATTCAGTGTTTGACTGATGGCAGCTGAAGTATTGCCAGCAGAAGATTAACTTGGTATCTAAAGGCTTTGGGCAGGGAATCACTACTTTTTTGGGGATTGGAAATAGATGTAAATTAACATGCTGGCCCTTCCTGTAGTTCAGAATTAACCCGTTCTCTCCTCTGTAATTTAACGTAATACTTCCCTTTTGGAGCTTGTACAAATAACAGGTCTGTATTTTAAAAATATCGTTACTTTGAACACTTTCTCCTTTTGGTTAGACATAATTGGCATTTTCTTGGATTTGTGAAGTGTAAATTTTCTTCTTTCTTGTCTCTGTGTTTGGTCTGCATCGTTTCAGGAAGTAGACCCAAGCAGGAGGGAGGGACAGATAAAAAAATATCATTTCAAAGAGCTGCTCAGGCTCCCCCAGAAGGGATATGATTTGGTTATTTTCTCTGTGCACAGTTTAAATTAGAACTCCCTCCCCTTTTTCATCTTCTTTCATTTTTCTTTTTGCACAATCATTAACCCTTCTTGCATCTGGTAGGTGATCTTAATATTGCTAATTCTGCATAATTCTGCCCAAAAAATAATATATAGTGGAGGTAATAGTCTGGGTATTTCCTTTTTTCTGAAACACCAGAAATGAAACCATCCCATGTATAATCACCTCATGTTTGTAGCAGATGAACCCAGTTCCTAAGATAATTATCTTATGCTTGCAAGATATGGAAGTGAAACTTCAACTGGACGACAAAAAAGATAAGTGAAAGATGCAATGAGATTAGACAACACAACAATTGATTACATGTAGCTGTCTAATCTCATTGCATCTGGGAGTTATCTTAGTGCTATCTCGATTTGACTGATGCACATATCTACTGTTTCCCAAAGGAAATAAAAGAATGTTGGCGTATGTCTGTGTGTGTGTGCATATAGGCACAAATATGTGTATCCATACATATCTACATACATATGTTTACATAGGTGCATACTTTCAAAGGGTATATCTGCAGTTTCCAGTCTTTCTGTGGGTTCCCCCCTCTCTATCTTCTTAAGATACAGTGCTTTGGTTTTGAATATTTTTAAGTTCCATTATTACATTTTCACTAAATGTAAACACTAGGAGCTTATTGAACCATCATCCTTCATTTAAAGTCCTGATTTCTCTTGCATATTCATTCTTTGAGGGGGACATTTATTGTATTTGCCTTGAAGATTGAAAGAAAAACCACTGAGAATGTAATTTAGCATAACCAGAAAGGCAGTGTGATATATTAACATCCAGTGTCTTGCCTCTGTCAGCAGCCTGAACAGTAATGCACCTGGACTGCCTATCTTGACTTAGAAATTAAGGAACCTCTATATACACCTTGTGGAGGCTTAAGCTCTACTGGAAAGTAAAAAAAGACTATAATACAACTTGTATAGTTGTCACTCCAGTAGCTTCAGTTTTTAACTCATTAAATTCTAGCAGTAATGTGCTTCAGGTAATTAAAGCTGAGCAATGGTGTTGGAAGCACCATATTTTCTGCTGGGTTAGTTATACTGCTTTAGCATTTGTTTGGTGGGTTTGAGTTCAGCAACAATTATTTGTAATTCCTCAGAAAACTTGCCAGAAATCTGTTTGCTGCTTTGTGTTCTTTAACTTACATTATTAGTGGGTTTGCCTTTATTTTCACAACAAGAAACTATTTGTGGGTTGAATGAGGAGAGCATAGATATAGTTAAGTGAGAGTAACATGACTGCACTGTTTTGCCATGCAAACAATTTGTACTGCATAAAGGCGAGTTCCTTAGTGTTTGTGACAAAGAATGAAAATTTGCAATAGATGCCTCAATATTTTTTTGTTTGAGATTGACACTGGCTGGAAATAACTCTGTTCTCCCAGGATCAGTCAGTAAGTGTTCTGATAATATTCAGGTAACAGTTTCCTTTCTGCTCTACAGAGTAATGAATTGGCCTTACCAAGCTTTAATAGTTGGAAAGGATGATGATCTGGATTCCTTCAGCTGTTTCAAGCCAACTGCTAAATAAATCAGTGAAAAATGCCTTAAAACCATACTTATTTATAGTACAGAGAGGGTATCTTTTCCAGTCTGTGCTGCATTGTTAGACAAAAGCCAGTTCTTCACTCTCTCTCTGTATTTACCTCACACCTTCCTCCAGGTGAATTCTGATGTTCACCCTCCTCTCTGCAAGGAGATGTGGTACCATTCAGCCCTCAGTGCCTGCCCAGATAAACCTGAGGACTTTGGCAAACCAACGAGACCTGCCAGGATGGTCCTTGGTTTAGCAGTCAGTGTACAGGGTGCAGAAGCTAGCTGCTCACAGCGGCGCTGCTGTGTTTGTGTATCTGATTGCTGTGAGTGTGCACCTTCCGTCACTGCAGCTGTACCTTCCAACGAGGAATTACACTCCCAGTAATACATGGAATTCCAAAATTTCAAGTGGAGTGGAAATTCACAGAACCACTGAAAAATATGCTTGTTTAGCCACTTTGATTATGTAATACATTAATGTTACTTTTATTTAAACTTCTGAACATTATCCAAATTAAAAACTTTGCTGCATGTGACATGTTCCTACAGCATGTTTTAACATAGGTGAAACTTCAGCTTCTAGTTAAATTTTTTTGACTGGTTCAATGCAAAGACAATGTTTTGCTGTATTAGAACTTTGTCTGCTGTAGATTTGATTTCTTTAAATTAAATTAATGTTGCTGGAAATGAATTAGTATTAAATTAAGAAGCAGCAATCCTCATACTAAATAGAGGAAGTGTGCCTGCTTTGGTATTCTAGAAAATTATCAGGGCTGTTATAAACAATGATAAACATGCTTGGGAAGTGCCCTGTGTGAAATCATGGGAAATTTTGTGGACTCAGGCCAGATTTATGAGTGTGCTCACACTTGTGTTTGGTGATACCCTCTCTTCCCACATTATTGTCTCCATTTGTTGTTGCTATTTAGCTTCCTGCCAGCAGACATGCAATTACGACCACCTTGGTGGGACGCGTGAGGCACAACAGAGCGAGCTAATACCATTTTCCACGAGGCAGTCACTAAAGGCAGGAGGTAAATAGACAGATCTATTATAAAGCCCTGCAGGACATCAGTGGATGGTGTTGGGGTAATGACTGTATTACCATATGACCATAATTTTGTTTGTACCTTATTTTTATCTTGCATGCTTGTTGCTAGATCTGTGAAGGACTATAGGCATGATTCCTTGAAAAAGGAGACAATTGTGACTGTTTCTGAAAGAGTCTGAGCCTGCTGATGTGTGTTGTGTGTGAGCAAATGACAGTGGGATTGAGTGCACCCTCAGCAGGTTTGCAGATGATACCAAGCTGTGTGGTGCAGTTGACATACCTGAGAGATGGGATGCCATCCAGAGGGACCTGCACAAGCTCGAGAAGTGGGCCTCTATGAGCCTCATGAGGTACAAAAAGACCAAGTGCAAGAGCCGGCACCTGGGTTGGGGCAACCTCTGGTATCAGTACAGACTGGGGATGAAGGGCTCCAGGGAGACCTTATTGCAGCCTTTTAATACTTCAAAGGGGCCTATAAGAAAGATGGGGACAAACTTCTTAGCAGAGCCTGTTGTGATAGGACATGAGGTGATGTTTTTAAACTAAAAGAAGGCAGATTGAGACTAGATGCAAGGAAGACATTTTTTACAATGAGGGTAGTGCTACACTGGAACAGGTTGCCCAGAGAGGTGGTAGATGCCTCATCCCTGGAAACATTCAAGGTCAGGATGGGCAGGGCTCTGAGCAACAGTTGAAGATGTCAGTAGTTATTGCAGGGGAGTTGGACTAGATGCCCTTTAAAGGTCCCTTCCAACCCAAACTATTCTGTGATTCTGTGAAATAGGAGTATTGAACTTGTGGCTACCAGGGAACTGAGTTGCTAGTTGCTGCATCACTAAATAGTATGGGTCCATTGAGTTTGCCAGTCTTCCTTTTTTTGTTTCAGGTTCTGTTATACACCACATTTTTGGCATATATTAGTGCAAAGTGCTTTCTTCTGTGCCTAGTATAGACAGAGAATGCCCATGATCTATGTACACACCAGTTTAATCTTTGGTTGGTTTAATGCAAAGGAAAAAGCGTTATTTAATGTTTCCTAATAATTTGAGGAAGATCACTTTGAAAATGCAGATGAATGTGAAAACTTTAAAAGGGAATGGAAACTAGTTAAAAGGAGTCTAGGAACTAGCAGGAACATTTTCATGTGTAATGTCCTGGTTTTACTAGGAGAGAGTTAATTTTCTTCTCAGTAGTTAGAATGGCTGTGTTTTGGTTTCAGTGTAAGATTTGTTGTGAGAAGAGCATTGATAACAGTACTGGTGTTATTAGTTGCTGCTGCAGCCCAAGGCCACTGTGTTTGGCTGTTCCCAGCTGCATTAGGACTGGGAGGGAGAAGCGCAGTGAACAGCAAACCCCAGAGCTGGCATTTGGATGTGCCAGTGAGATATTCCAGATCATATCCCATAGTGTCAGTACATGAACCAGGGCTGACCAGAGGACGGGGTGTTCTCTCTGGGATCGCTCGGGCTCGCTCTTCTGGGACTGCCTCAGCTCCAAGATCTCTGGCTGGCACGGGCTGGGCATTGGTCAGTGGGTGCAACTGCACTGTGCATCACTCATTTGTATGTTCTGTTATCACTGTTGTTATCGTTATCATTTTATTTCAACTAGTCAATAGTTTTTATCTCAACCCATGAGTCTCCTTGCCCTTTTCCTTCCAGTTCTCTCCCCTACTCCCTGGAGCGGGGAAGAGGCTGAGAGAACAGGCTGTGTTTGGCTTCAGACTAAAAGGGTGAAGCCAATGTACCACAAATGTGAACTGCCATCAGTCTTTCGCAGCTGTGACTGGAATAAGAGCATAAAAGCTTAATTGGGAAAACATGTTGAAAATGAAGACCAAGAAATCCCAACAATTAATTTGTTTTGTTGGATTAAGCAAACTAAGTTAGCACTAACAGAGGCTAATATAAATTTAGAGTAGAACTGTGTGATTGTCCTTTGTATTAAGGAAAAGCACCAAGAAACTAAGACCTAAATTTGACCCTGAATTTGACCATTTCAGTAAAGAGAAATTAAATAAATGCCATTTTAGCATTTAATATTTTCTTTTTCCTGGAGCATAGCTATCATTCAAGTAGAAAGAAATCTTTAAAAAATAAAGTTTGTTTTAACTTTGTCATAAATGTAGCTAGCAGGAAGGGAAAATCACTGATTATCAAATAGAATAGAGTTAAAAGCATCTGATTCTGTTGAGTATATATTATAAAGATGTATTTTAGTTGGTGATTGTTATTATTAAGCATGGGCTAATAAGTGAATCCATGCTTTATTTTATAAAGCATAATATACCTTTCTTATTGGAACGCTTTGGGTTATAGCATCTCAAAGGTTACCCAGATCTATGATTTTAATACGGAAAAGTTATCTTACTTGTTGTAGACAGTTGCTGTAACTGTCTTTTCTCTTAGTATTTGATCAAGATACATCCACCTCTTCAGCATGGACCAAATGCACAGTTGTCAGAGGTCATATGAGGTGCTTCCGTTTGAAGCTGGTCAGTGGCTGTTTGTGGTAGCAGCCCTGGATGATCCATCGAGAGGGAAAGAGGAACTCCTTAACACAGAAAACCCAGTTCTCCTCAGTACCTGTCTCCCCAACCATGTTTTTCAGCCTGCTCTCAGTCCCTCAGGATCCCTGTGGCAGACTGCACCACCTCCTCTGTTTCCCATAAATTGGTTTTGGAGCTGCAGATGTGACTACTTTCAAATATACATGACTCAACCTGTAGATTTTTTTATGTCAACTCAATCCTTTTATTGATTTTTCTGTGTCAAGATGGGGACAGTGTGAGTGTTTGGTCAGGTTTTTCCATTAGCAGCAAAGAATGCACAAATCCCTAGACCCAGAAAAGTCACCTTACAGATATCAGTTGTGTAACACAAACTTTCTTTTCTTTTTGAAGAATCTCTAAGCTGTAGTTTTCTCTGTGTATCTCAGCATTACTGGAAGTGTTTTCAGCTTCAATTATCAGTCAGAAAACAAACTCATTTGCCTGGTAATCAGTTCTGAAAGCAACCAGCACTTCTATTTCCACTTTCAGCCTTAGCAAAATTGAAAAACACAGCATCTGTCATTTACAAGTTTCTTACACACTCATCTAGATGTGGACAGAATAAGCAAAATAATCTTTTGAGGTGAAGTGCAACAATGAATAAGGAAACATGGAGCAGAATATAAAACTTAGTGCTAACTGAATTTCAAGAGGAACATGAAGAAAGAATTCAGCTTTATCTTTTGGCAAAACAGAGGCTGGTAATAAGCACTTGTGTTATACAGGATTTTATTTGCTTTTTCATTTGCTCATTTTCCTTACAAGTCCCTGTTGTACACAATTTTGGTTTTCCTTTTTATTTTGAAATTGACATGATTAGAATTATCTTTAACAACTGAAACAAAAGGTTTAATTGTTTTTATTGGGAGTTGTGTAAAGTATTCTGAAAATGTTAGAATTTTTCCAAGGTAAAGTAAGGAAAGACTAGATCAACAACTGGTTTTTCAAGTTGAGCGTTTTCAAGTAGGTTGAACCTTAGAGGAATTAGCTGAAGAAATAATTGAAATCTTATCATCTAAATTTGAAGACTGCTGAAGTATGAATGCGACTCTCCAGGAAAGTGTGATGTCCTTTTTCGGTCTACTGTTAAAGAGAACGGTATGATTGTTAGCTTAACTTAATGTCCAGAAAGTTACTAGAACAAATAACTAATAAAATATCCCAAGGGTAATGAGTAGCAGGGATTTCTGGGGAGGAATCTGCATCACACGAACTAATCTGTCTGTGGGAGTGTAACAAGAATGAACAGCACAGGTGTGTAGATCCAGGAAATTCATGTAGACCTTGTGGGCACTGGTTGTGCAACGGGAGCTGTATTTTCATTTTGAAAGATCTCTAATCCAAGGAGAAATTAGCAGTAGTTCATCATAAAATTGAAAAGATGTGTTAACTGTAAGGCTTAAAATTATTCTGTCCAGTGTCTGTTAAATTTCACCATTTTTATTAATTATTCCAGCAATAAACTGCTGAGTATGTTTATTGAGGTTTGCCAGTCTGAGAAGTGCTATTCACATTGTGGAAGGAAGAAAACCTGAAATTCACTAAGGGCAAGGACATTTGGCCACTCTTTGTTCTAGGGAAAAGAATTTCATTTTCCCCCCCCAAATGATGTAAACTGACATGGGATATAGAATAAGTGTAAAAGAGCTTTTCCATTCTACAAAGCAGTGATGAGGCTTGTGCTGCATCACTGTGGCGAGGCTTGGGTGCTATACTTGAAGAAAGATGTGGACCAGTTGAAGAGAATCAGGAGAGCACTCTCAAAAAATATTTAGAAATTTAGAAAACACAAGGGAACAGGAAACATTGAAAGACTGAGTTTATACAGTCTAAAGGCAGCAAGATTAAGATGTGACAGGTATTAGGAACTGTAAAATGCTGATGCAGAAAATAAATATTCTAGTGAAGAAGCAGCAATCTGGAATTTCAGAGAGGAAAATTTAGGCCAGATGCTAGTAAAAGGTTTTGAATAGTAAGAATAAAGAAGTACTGAAACATGACTTAAGGGGCTTGTGGAATCTCCATTACTAAAGGTTTTTAAAAATGGATGAAAAAAACCTGTGAGAAATAGCTAAATTAAAACTAATCTTGCCTCTAGGTGATAGGATGAACTAGCTGGATGATCCCTCCTAGTTCTGTTTTCTGTTGTCTTTTTTAATCATCAAGTGTACATCCCAAGGCTCCAGGTACATGCGTTTTCACATTTTCCCCTCGTGTTTAGCGTTTAGGAGAGAGGAATCACTCTCCCATGTTAATAACTAGACTTTCTAGTAGTTTTACCAAGGCATCCTCAGAAGAATCCAGATACTAATTTCATATGCAAGGCAATCATCAGTTTTCATAGATGATATTGTTAAAAACTGAAGCACCATTACCAGAAGTAACATTACTGAATAGTGTTTAGTCATTCCATTGTACTGAAGTAAACCCCTAATTTAGAAATGTTTCCTATTACTTTAATTAATTAAATTATTTGCAGCATAGTCTAAAATCTTTGGTGTCTCTGAGCTACAAGAGGGAAAAAGTAGTTCTAACATCTGGGTTTCCCCCTTTGGATTCCCAGTAGGGTCCTGTAAGTAACAGTCAGTTTTATTATGCATTATTCATTGTGCCATTTCTTTTTATGAAGTGATTTGTATGCTGTTGTAGAAGGTAGAGCCCTATTGTCTGTCAGTGTACACATTGCTTGGAGTTCTCATTTTAGTTGCAAAAATAATAAAAATTCTGCATCTTTGAGTTCTTGGTCGAAAAGTTTCATTATCCTCTTCTGCAACATGGTCTTATATGAAGAAAAAGCATACCAAGCACAGCTATTCTATTATTATTTAAATTATTCCTCTGTATTATTGGTTTTGAATATTTATTAGTTTTTATAACCTATTTCATTATTCATAAAGGGTAGCCACACAGTTTGATGAAAAAAGCAGTACAATGAAACTGTATTTTGCATAGCTGGCGTCTTTCGTACAAACTGTTCTCCAGTGCTTTTTTTTAACGAGCGCCTGCAAAGTGCTGGGGACTTCCATCACATTTCTTGCAACATCCCCTCCCTACTGGTTTCAGTGGGAGGGGAAACTATCCAGCACCTCACCACCCTGTATACTCCAGCATGGTTAGGGATGAAATAATAAATATCCCCCAAGAGAGATGGAAATGAAGAGGCAAAGGTCAGGGAAGAGAGATGTCTTTTCACATAGGATATGAAAAACACATGAAGAAGTACTCATGTAGAGAGAAGGAAAGTGGAAGGTTGTTTTAGGTGATTTATGGGATTTTCTTTTGAAGCCCACAAGACTCCAAGGAAATAAGGACAATTACCGTACCGACTGCAGTATCTGCGTGTACGTTGAGTGTCTGGCAGGAGTCAGCATCAAGTGCTTCACAGGAAAGCGTAAAACCCCACAGTAAGCAGATTGAGGAAGGATTATTTTGATGCACTAGGTCTCATCCTTGTTTCTAATATGTATAGGTTTGCTTAAACCCTGAGGTATAAGGTTTAGTGTCTGTTCCAAAAGGTTTCTCACCACTATAGGCAGGCATTGCTCTTAGCTTTCTTCTTATCAGTGTACCTACAAAGTACTCTGTAAACATTGGTAGATATTTGGTCTCAACAGCATTTTACATCAGTGATCTTAGTCTGATAACACAGCTTTTGTGTAGATGGTTGCTTCTGTTTATTGCTTTTGAATTTGGCATGTTCTATCTTCACTGACTATAGCCTTTCTCTTGTTTTATATTTTTGACTCATGACTCGCTCTCCTCAACTTGCATTACTATAATAACTGCTAAAACTTAGAACATCTTTTGATCAACTGTCTTGTTTTTATTAAATCCTCCACTTCCCTTCTTGTTTATTTGCACCAGTCTCTTGTGTGATACAAGTCCTTTGCTAAAACAGCCTGCTTAAAATCTGAAATACAAAATGGGCCTCAGGAAAGGTCATTTTTTGTGTTAATATTGTAGATCAGTGTATAGCTTGCTTGACTCTGAAGAGGCTGGATTTTAAAAAAACATGATAGTCCAGTGTAGGGTTATTGACCAATTTCTTTTTGTTTCCAGCTGAGCTGCCAGGATCGTCTGCAATCAAGCTCTCCTCCTTGCGTGATCTTCCAGCTCAGCTGCAAGAATTGTACCAGCAGGGCTTCGTCTTGGCTGCTGTCCACCCTTTCGTGCAACCAACTGATGAAAAAGAGAAAACTCCCCAGGAACAAATCTTCAGGGCTGTGCTTATCAAGAAAACAGAAAGGTAAAGCACTTCCAGTGAACTGGGATAAAAATAGACAATGTGATTTCCTGCTGAGTTTTGACCTACATCAGGAAATTATAGCAGCGTTTACTGTGCAAGACTTGATTTTTTTTTTTTTTTTTCCTGTGGGCTTGAATAGGCTTAGCATGTTCTTCGTGTTTACAATTCATCTGCAGTTTGGCAGACAACTTGGAGAATAACAAGTTGAAATATGCTCTGTATTTTGGGATGTGTTGTCATGAGAGGCAAACAAACAAGGCCTATGCCTGACAGTTTGTGAGGATAGTCCCATTGGTACCCTCTAAGAATTTATTAGATTAAATTAAGACAGAAGACTTGTTTGCTTAGAAAAGGCATATTTTGTGTTTAGATGGTTACAGTTAATGCAATTAATTTGAGAACTGCAGTACTAATGCATACTTCTTAAATTTATGTGTAGACTTTAGGCCCTTCTTTCCTCTAAACAATACAAGTTCTTTTAATTTTTTAGTCAGTGCAAGCTCCTTAAATAAAAAGATTACTCCCCTGCTTTGTCCAGTTTCTTAAAATTTATTAAGAATATTTTACATAACCAAAGTCTGAAGATGAATAAACAGGAATACTGTTTAAGTTTTAATCTGATTTAAAAAAAAAATAAATCAATAGAATGTAGTGCTAAATAGCCCAGAAGAAAATTAAAATGCAAGTATTTAGAAAAATATATTTATTATTTTTAGTTAATGATTTAAAGCATAATAATGTTTCCTGACCACCTACAACTCTGCAGCTCCCTGTGTTGTTGCAGCCATTCTGTACAGTTTTCCTATGTTAGTTGTATTCCCTGGTCCACCCCTTCTTACAGTGACCTGTACTGAAGGCTGGGGGATAGTTAAACCTCCGTTTGTCAATCCTAGTCCCTCTCTTTGTGCTGAAGGAAAGGCGGTAGCTGTTGTACACACCTCTAAAACTAAAGTAAAACCACCATTTGCTACAGCCTGGTAATCCATCGGTAGCAATTACAAACAGGATCAAACTTTAGTCTGTGACCTGAGGAAAAAGTTTTGCATTTCATTGGCAAATACATGAAGACATGAGGTGTCACAGGCAATTTTAGCTTCTAAAGTAGCTCTCAATTTATATTGACTTGCTTCTAGTTTTCTTAATACAGAACTTCATGCTGGCTTGCCTGTTAATATTTTTTTAAAGGGTTTCCAGTTTTATATTCAAAGCATCAAATATTTGGCTGAGCAGTGGACTTCTTGAGTAATAGTGGGCTGAGCTTGCCTGGTTTTGGGGCCTTGCTTTCCCTGCCTACAAAATGCTCTGGTGCAAATAATGAAAGTATTCACATGCAGGAGTTTGTAATGTTAAGTAAGCACTTAAGCACTTCTGCTGGGCTGGGTTCCAGGGGTTCAGCATCTTCCAGGCCTGAGCTGTGAAGACACGTCAGGGAAAAGCAGCATCCTTCTCAGAGGAGCGACATGGTCTTCAAGCCAGAGTGCTCAGTGTGTTGCTGCTGTCTCGTACCGTATCCAGTAGTTTACATCTGTGCAGAATGATTGTGAAAGAGTACAGAATCTTAATTGCCTACTCACTCACTTGGGTGCCAGTGTTTCACACACTTTAGACAGCTGTAAATGACTGTACAGAATTGAAGACAGTAGAGAGTCTTGAACCAATTATATTTCCTTTTGCATTCACACTCCATTTCTCTGCATTGCCTTATCTGTCATTTCTGACTGCCTAGAGAAGCAGAAGAGACTTGGTACAGTGGGAAAAAACAGACAAGGACCAGAAAGGGAAATTACATGAGTTTGATGTTTCATGTAGTTTAAATCATAGAATCGTAGTGGTTGGAAAAGACCTTTAAGATCACTGAGTCCAACTATGAATGAAATGCACCTCTAAACCATGTCCCAAGCACCTTGTCTCCCTGTCTTTTAAATACCACCAGGGATGGTGACTCCACCAATTCCCGGGCCAGCCTGTTCCAATGCTTTGACTACCCTTTTGGTGAAGAAGTTTTTCCTCATATCCAATCTAAACCTCCCGTGGCGCAACTTGAGGCCCTTTCCTGTTGTTCTATCACTTGTTATCTGTGAGGAGAGACCGATTCCCACCTTGCTACAAAGAATTATTAAAAACTCTGTACCTTCTTGTGGGACCCACCCTCAGGCTTCCTGGGTACTTTCTGCAGAACACCTGAGGCTGTAGCTCCTTTCTTACTGCAGGTACTTCACCACAGATGGCTCCAACACTATTCGCTTCATCTGTCAGTTGTCTGGCAGGTACCAGGTGTGGTTGTATTAGCACCTTTTTGGTACAGTAATGTCAATTCTCTGTATACAGCAACAGAACTGAGTACTTGAATTAGTCTTTAATCAGGGTTGCACCTTATATGTCAGTTTATGTTTTAAAAAATACTGTGGACTCAAATTTTGAGCACTTTGTCTTATGGCATTGCCTCTCCAAAGGTAAGAGGCTATACTGGAGCAGTAGCAGATGATGTGCATCAGGAACTACATGCTGCTTCTATTGTTAAGATTGGTAGTGACTTTATTTGCTCAAGAATAAAGTGGAAAAGTAGTCCTTAAATGTGTTATGTATGTATGGGAGCCATAAATGTTGAAAAGCAGGGTTTGTCACTTGGAAATGTTAGGGACAATATGAAAGTAAAGGACAGATTATTTTTTTTTAATCAACAATACAATTGTTTGCACTGCAAGAAGTGTCATGTTCAATTAAACTAAATTAAGTAAATATAGGAGTGTTTAATTCTTTAGAGGCACTGGGCATGAAGGTAGTATACCAAGTAGCTGAAGGACTACCATTGCTCTTATTTCATTTAATACTATAAATTTAAATATTTCTGAAGCACCTAATTGCATTGTGCACATTAACTAGTTGATTGGAAGTGATTTGGAAGTCGAATAGAATAGAGACAGATAAAGGAATAACAACTTCAATGCTTCTGTGAATACTTTGTCTTTAAATTTCAATGGGCTTCTTAATTAAAAAGCAGTTGACTGTTTTACTGACTGTGCTGGGTTCTGAGCTACCTGGGTTTGGCATCTTGTAAAAAAACATGCAAAGAAAAATCTTCAAGCCTGAGTTTTTACAGGTTTTTTTGCCGAATGTGGGAAAGGCTCCAGGTGTGAAGTGTAGGCCCTGGCCTGCTGGTTCACATTGATTCACGCTTGGGAAAGGTCGATTCACACTGATTTGCACTTGAAGACAAGAATCTCAGGAAAAGGGGTATATGGTGGAACCCTGGAAAGCATGGGCACGTGACAGCGTGTCACTCCTGGCGGAAGGGACAGGGGAAGGTCCGTGCGTTTGGGAGGCTCTGGCTAGCCAAGATAAGGAGAGTAGCACATGTCACTTACGTTCCCCCAAGGAACAGAGATCCTTAGTTCTTTGTGTGTATAATAACCTTTCTCTCTTTGCCCTTTTATTTCCATGCTCACTAGTTTTAATATCGTAGTCTCAGTTTAAGTGTCTCGCGCGTGTTACTATTTTGGACAGTCTGTGGCTGCTGCAGATAACTTGTTCACTGCAAAGAAATTGTAAAGTCAGCCCCTGAACAAAATCATAACAAAACCATAGTACAAAGCTGCTTTGATTTATTCCCAGCTCCGTGTAGTGTGACACCCCTGTCTGATGTCTTAAAGTTTCAAAGTTCAATGCCAATTAAAAGGTTTTAATTTCCCTTTCTAAATACTGCGCACTAGAAATCGAGCTCCGTTCTCTTCCACCAGGAAAGATATGTGGTCCAGGCTCATAAACTGCCTGCTTCCAATAGTTTGGATGTGTTTGCAGGTGCTCTGTTTCACTGTAGTAGAGTGAAGCAGGGAATATAAATTGAATCCCATAGAGATCTCTCTCTCTGTGGTTCCATCTATGTCTTAGTACATACTCTTCTACCGGTTTTACCTCCAATCAATAAAGCAATCAGCAGGGAAACACTGCCATGCCAGAAGGAGGCTAAATAGTGTAATTTAAGAATAATTTTTTTAGAGTGGGCTTCTATGTTTACCTCAAACAACTTTGCAGCTATTTTCCCTTTCTGTAAAATAATGAGGTGTCAGGTGTTCCAGTGATTCACTCGATGAGATGATTCTGATTCTATTTCAGTAATTGCCCTATAACCACTAATCCTGATGAAATGCAAACTTTCATCACTTGGCCAAAGTAATTCTGTTTATCTGTAAAGGAATATGACAGACTGAGTTCAAAATTTTAATAGTAAAAGAGGATTTTTACAGTTTCATTTTTTTGCTGGTTTGCAGTCTTAATTCCAAGTGATTTCAGTTAATGGTATCTTCAGAGATATAGCTAAATTTTTATGTCCTCTGTGTCATTTAAAGTCTGGATTTACAGAAAATGGATTTATAGAAAGTCTGATTTATAGAAAATGTGAAGTAGCATGTTGTAGACAGAAAAAATTGAAATGGCTTAAACATGCAATGTGAAATGACTTTAAAAAGACAGTGGTCGTTTTGTTTTTTCTTTGATACTATGTTTGCATTTCCAGTTGTCAGTGTGCAGTTAGTGTTTGCTTAATTATGTTGACTGAAGGCTTTGGGCTGCTAAGTCATGGGAAATCTCTCACTCTTGCCTTTTTCCAATCATACTAAACTCCACTTTTAATAGTAGTGAACAGCCCTTCCCATGAAAAAAAGAAAAACTGTTATACCAAGAAACTGATGAAGTATGAAAAGACATAATTATATTGGGAAGAAGCAGCAGCCTCTGGGAGCATTATGCTTTGTGAAGTCTTGGTTTGGTCCTCTGGCATTTGGATGTTTCTAAAAACATCCAGACAACTCATCAAATTTCTGATTCTTAGCTGTTTTAGGCACCTTCTAGCCTCCAAAAGTTTTTCTTCTTTCTTTCTTTCTTTCTTTCTTTCTTTCTTTCTTTCTTTCTTTCTTTCTTTCTTTCTTTCTTTCTTTCTTTCTTTCTTTCTTTCTTTCTTTCTTTCTTTCTTTCTTTCTTTCTTTCTTTCTTTCTTTCTTTCTTTCTTTCTTTCTTTCTTTCTTTCTTTCTTTCTTTCTTTCTTTCTTTCTTTCTTTCTTTCTTTCTTTCTTTCTTTCTTTCTTTCTTTCTTTCTTTCTTTCTTTCTTTCTTTCTTTCTTTCTTTCTTTCTTTCTTTCTTTCCTTCTTTCCTTCTTTCCTTCTTTCTTTCTTTCTTTCCTTCTTTCTTTCTTTCTTTCCTTCTTTCTTTCTTTCTTTCCTTCTTTCTTTCTTTCCTTCTTTCTTTCTTTCCTTCTTTCTTTCTTTCCTTCTTTCTTTCTTTCCTTCTTTCTTTCTTTCCTTCTTTCTTTCCTTCCTTCTTTCTTTCTTTCCTTCTTTCTTTCCTTCTTTCTTTCCTTCCTTCCTTCCTTCCTTCCTTCCTTCCTTCCTTCCTTCCTTCCTTCCTTCCTTCCTTCCTTCCTTCCTTCCTTCCTTCCTTCCTTCCTTCCTTCCTTCCTTCCTTCCTTCCTTCCTTCCTCCCTCTCCCCCTCCCTCTCCCCCTCCCTCTCCCCCTCCCTCTCCCCCTCCCTCTCCCCCTCCCTCTCCCCCTCCCTCTCCCCCTCCCTCTCCCCCTCCCTCTCCCCCTCCCTCTCCCCCTCCCTTCCTTCCTTCCTTCCTTCCTTCCCTGACTTTGTGTAGCACTCAGTGGATAGAGCCTTGGGCCATGACTAGTGCCTCTGCCTGCCAAGCCTGTCTTTCAGTTTTTGTGGAGATTTCTTCATTTTCCGTGTGAAAATTTTTCACGATTGACCTTCAGTGGCACATCAAGGTATGAAATACACACAGTGGTCTGGAGCTTTTTTAGAGCATGCGCATCAGCTGCATCCTCAGCTCCAATGTCCTCTGCAAATTTGACAAGAGCGCACCTTGTCCCCTGCTCCGTGTCAGTGATGAAGATGTGAACCATGACAGGTGCCAGGTTGCAGACTCCTGGGTGGAGACTCCGCTTGTCACTGGCCTCCAGTCAGGACATCAGCATTAACCGTGTAACTGGTTTTCACTCATCTGGTTTTACAGACTGTAGCACCCTAACTGGTGTACAAGAACAGCGTGGGAGCCGGTGCAAAACCTCGTGCTAAAATCGCCGTCAGTGACAGCCACTGCCCTCCCTCCGCTCACCCACAGATCCACTCATTGTAACGTCAAGGGCAATCGGGTTGGGCAGGTGTGATTTACCCTTGCTGCATCTGTGCTGACTGTTCCCTGCTCCTTCATGGGCCCTGAAATGTGCTACAAAACTTCTCTGCAGAAATACAGGAATTCCAGTTGAAGGCATTTCAAAATAATAGTCTGACAAAGAATGTCGGTGATGTCCTTCAGTGCTCCGGTGCTTGCTTGAGTTGGTGCAAGTGGATACTTTGCATTGGTACAGTGTATTTTGAATTTACATATAAATGCATGTGTGTATATATGTGTGTATCTGTTTGGTTTTCATGTAGGATTTAGGCTTGAAGATGGCAAATGTCTGACCTTGCCCTCATGAGCATCAGGATCAAACATGTTTTGTGTGCAAAAGCACTGTGTGTCGTTACTCTCAGCAGGCTGATTTCAGCTTGTTGAAAAAATAATATTTATTCCAGGAGTCAACAGATATCTTCCTTTAACTCAAGGGACAATGGCTTGGGTTTTTAAAGCTTGTTATTTGATTCAAGTTCAAAGAAATACATAGTTCCTCCCAACAACTTTTAACATTGACCCAAAATAAATGTTCTTTCTTCTTTGTTCTCAAAATTATAAACACTTCACATTAAAGATGCCTATGTATCCATGCATGCCTAAACTTCCTTCAAGAAACTCTGTATGCTGTCATTAAGAAAAGTTTATAAATTTACTAACAAATAATATATATTCCATTGATAAGGTTTCCTATATAAGAAAATTCCTAATAAAGAAAGTCCTTAGGTAATGAAGTTAAAACAGTGTCATGTGGGTTAGAGTTGAGATTGTTATGATACAACGTACCTGCTTTTATTTTTATTAAAAATGGTGTGTTTGTTGGGTGAGCGTCATAAAACCTATGCGTTTTTAATTGCTGCCTTCTTGTTTTTCAGAAACTGTAGTTTGCTAGATTTTGAACTTGTAATTAAACAGATGCCCATTGTCACCCTGACATGGTTTTATATTTTTGTAATGTGGATCAGTTTGTTATAAATGTACAGTTATATTTTGAACTGTAGAGCTGTTCCTATGTAGTGGAAAATCTCAAACCTGCACTTCTATTCCTAGCATCATCTTAATCAAACAGTCATTTTTAGAGTGCCTGCACAGCTTACAAGTGTGCTTTCAGCTTTCCAAATTCATGGGCATGGAGAACTTCAGGAAGATTAGGACCAAATGTTGGCTCCCTCATTTCCTTCTTGTATCTGAAAAGGATTGGAAATCCAGTTTGTAAAAGACACCAGGTTGTCGGCGTTAGTAGTTACTGTGTAAGTTACTGGTACTCTACAGCTGGTAATGGTTTATCTACCATGAAATGGCGCTTAACTGCAAGCAGCTGTACAGGAAATGACAGCCTACTGAAACAACCATCATAAAATATTTTTGGCCAGTGAACTTCCCATTATAAGTGAAAATCTTATTTGTCCTATGTATATAGAGGTCCTATTTAGGATTCAAGACGCCACTCTTTAAGACTGTGGTCCTCAGCCTTTTCTGTATCAGTGACACTTGAGGGTGCCCTCTGCCCCTGGCCTCAACATGCCCGCAAATGCTGTACTCTGCACAGCGCCAGGTAGAGTGAAATTCCCTCTCAGCTCTTTGCCATCCCATGGTTAAGGTTGTCCATGGGGTCGCCAAGGGTACCTACAGTGACAGAAAAAGCCTTCTTCAGGAAAGCTGCTATACAAACAATGAGATCTATAACAAAGGAAGAAAAACAAATGAAAGCCCAGGGTGTATAAGATGCAGGGAAATTTTCTGTTAGTCTCTGTGGTTAACCAGTGGTTATTCTCTCCTGGGGCGGTGGGCAGGAGACTGCCCGTCCCCACTGCAGGTGAAGTGCTGGCACTGTTCGCACTGTCCCTTCTGTTCCTTCTCAGGTATCACAAACTGCAGTACAGTGAGTGCAGGCATTGTAATCAGTCGGGGTGTACCAGGTTCTCCAGCTGGTCTTAGCTTCCAAGAAGAGTACAGCCTTACTGTATCCAGGTGTAGTTCTTTCAGGACTGGGCCATTTTTAATTAACCCAGGGATTTTTTTTATTAGAGGAGCAACGGTAATTAAAAAAAACTCGAATGTTTGCGAACAATGAAGGGAGGAGGATTCAGTTTTCTAACCTAAGAGGAGGAAGAGAAGAGGAAGAAATTGCTGACTATACCTCCAAAAGAAAAGGAAGATCTTTCCAACTGTTGGAGGTTACACTTTTTTTTGACTGTACTGATCTCAGCATTTCTCTTGCTTTCGATTGAGAAATACTTTATGGTGAGAAAGCGGAAATTAACATATAAAATGTTTTATACATTGGACTCCCAGTAACCTCCTGTGCTATAAACCTGATAAGAGACACCAGAGTATGGATTATTGGCTTATTTCTCAAATGATTAACATCAGTCCTTCAGAAGTGAACAGGGGGATGCAAGTGCAGGGACAAGACTGAAGTTAGGAGACCTGAGGTCTGCTTTTGACTTTTCATCTGATATCTGTGATCTTGATAGATGTGTGTATTTTGGGGGTCCTAGTTCATAGTCTCTAATGAAAGTGGTCCTAAAAGTAGTCCCATTAAATGAATAAAACAAAAATTATAATAATTTCTGTTCGGTATAGAATTTACCTGTACCTATATTTAGCTACCTCTCTGTGGCTATACTAATAATATTCAAAGAGTTTAATGAGAGACTTTTATGATATTTATGGAGTATCTTTTGATTTATTTATGAAATGCATTGTTTATTTTATAGAGATTGGAAATAATTTCTTGCCCAACTGGATTTGCTCAGAAAATTATTTTTGCGGTCTGCAAAATCCACAGCTATTTTTTATTTTCATGTGAAAAATCTATGACTGTTTTGTTTGTTTGTTTGTTTTTGACAGAATAATGGGCTCTTAAATGTTTTCTAAAAAGGTGAAAAATATCCATATAGACAAAGGCTTGCCTTTAACATATGTGAACATGTTCTACTTGAAACCATGGAAAAAGCCTTTGTGGTAGTATAGAGTACTTCTGTTGGAAGATTTTCACTAAAGATTTTACGGCCTTTAGCAGGATCTGTTACACATGTTCTGTAAAATAATGTTCCTGACAGAGTGCAATGATGGTTGGTGGAATTTCTTTCATGAGCCTTAGTGCAGAGGTAGCTCTGAAGCTCTTAGAGGAGGAATTCACCAACTCCAGTTTGCTTAAATATTTACAAGCAGCAAGTGTATTTCAAAGTAAGTGCTTGTTAAAGGAGGAAAAATAAACAGGTCATTTAAAGCAACTGCAGTAAGAATGGCTATATTTTTATGGAAATAATCTGTATCTCAGATAACTTGTATTCCTTTCAAAGAAATTGAATGTAAGTCCTCCAAAAACTGCACAAAATTAGAGTCCAGGGAGCTGTTGAGGGGGAGGAGAGGAATTAGGAGAGAGTGGTTCAAGGGTGAATTTCTCTCTTCCTTATATCTGTGTATAAACCTCACCAATATAGGCTGAAAAGAGTTTGTTTTTACAGTGGGTTTAAACATGAAAATGCAGTGTTTCTCATTCTTTTGGAGCTAGCAAGGTTTTATGTTCATCACAGCAAGTCTTTACACTAACGCCACGGTTCATGTGAAGACCTGAACGCTATGTGAAGGACAGGATTTGATGAAAGAATGGGCACAGGAGGGACTGTGCCTCTGGCTTTGTCCCATTCTTCCTGTTTCTGGGCCTCACGTTAAATCAGAATCATAGAACAGTTTGGGTTGAAAGGGACCTTTAAAGGTCATCTAATCCAACCCCCCCTGCAGTGAGCAGGGACATCTTCAACTAGATCAGGTTGCTCAGAGCCCTGTCCAACCTGACCTTGAATGTTTCCAGGGATGGGGCATCTACCACCTCTCTGGGCACCCTGTTCCAGTGTAGCACCACCCTCATTGTAAAAAATGTCTTCCTTATATCTAGTCTCAGTCTACCCCCCTTTTAGTTTAAAACCATCACCCCATGTCCTATCACAACAGGCTCTGCTAAGAAGTTTGTCCCCATCATTCTTATAGGCCCCCTTTAAGTATTGAAAGGCTGCAATAAGGTCTCCTCAGAGCCTTCTCTTCTCCAGACTGAACAACCCCAACTATCTCAGCCTGTCCTCATAGGAGAGGTGCTCCAGCCCTCTGATCATTTTTGTGGCTCTAATCTGGACCCGCTCCGACTGGTCCATGTCTTTCTTGAGCTGAGGACTCCAGAGCTGGATGCAGTACTGCAGGTGGGGTCTCACCAGAGCAGAGTGGAGTAGAGGGGGAGCACCACCTCCTTCGACCCGCTGGCCATGCTTCTGTTGATGCACTCAAGGATACAATCTGCACTGGTCAGCTTGGTGTCATCTGTGTGTAAATAATCATGGATAGTGTGGCACACACTTAATAGTATACCTACCATTTTGAGTTTATTTTTGTGTTCTTGAATTCATTGAGTTTGTCTGTGGTGGAAAATCTGCACAGAATAGATTATATTATTTATGACTTTATTTAGAAGAGCAAAAATTGTTGTCTGCAGTTCAGTTTTTTCCTTCAACAAAGTCATTAACTGCTGCTTAAGTTAATTTGTGTACAGCTGTTACAGAGGAGTAGTTGTAGAGCACTTTTAGTCTCCCATCAATGAGTTCTGTAAATCCTGTAAAGATATCTGGAGAGTTTCCATAGACACCAGCGGTTTTTTAAAATTTTTGTCTGGAGTCAAGAGCCGAATGGGACCACAAGTTGTGAGAAGAACCTGGAAAGAAGGGGAAAAACAAGTAGGGAAAGAGCTTCAGTGTTCCCAAACCATACTCTGGTACTGCCTGTCCCACGTGTGAGATAAGAGAAGTGAAGTGAGAGCATGGCCTGTGTGAAAGTGGCAGGATCAAGTACAAAATACAAAGCCACGTGGTGCTTCAGAGAACGTCTGCAGCATCGCCTGGGAACCGCGCTGCCAGTTTGCAGTCAGTAGCCTACGCGTCTCATGGCTCTGAGTAACTGTCAGCATCTCGGGAAGTCCCCGGGGACCATCTGTAGCTGAAGTGTGCTCTGTATGTCACAGAATCTCAGTCCCCAGAACAGGGCCTTTACACAGACTTGCTTGTGCAAGCATGGCAAGCCTGCAAAGCCCTTGTTTTGTCGTTTTGCTGCTTCTTCAGCAGTCTCAGTTCAAACTTCTGCACCTTTCTTCCTGTCCTGTAGGCTCTCAGTGAATCAAGAGACTGCTGGCCAGGGTTAGTTCTTTACTTCAAACTACACCTTTTGATGCTCTGTGTGGGATATTAAGATAGCTGCTTTGTTAATCCAAGGAATTACAGGCTAGCTTTTATTTTTTATTTTTTTTTAATATTCCTTTATGAGTTTTCCTAAAGAGCTGATGAAGCAAATGATCCTCAGGATTTTCTGTGTTGGTCAGGTGTATCAGTTTCCTTGCCTGGGAGTCCAGAGGAGATGAAAACTGCCTTTGGTAGCACTGCTTTCCAGGGCACACCACCGGACTGTTTCTCAGGATAACATTCAGGATAACTGCCAAACGTTCCCTTGGCATGTTTTGACCGATGCCATGTTTCCACAGCACCGATTTGTTCAGCAATGTATATGGCAGGTGCCATACGCTTTGAATTATTTTAGGAGTTTGTGTCATCTGAAAGAGAAGGGTTTTCAGACACAGCTTTACATTTCTCAACAACAAAGCATAAGGTAAGACTGAAGGATAGACTACTTGCATTTGCCCCCATTTTAAATGTTGATTTAGAATGCTGGTAGGTAAGAGAAGGGATTCCTTTAATTACTGTCTGTGAATCACATCCTACATCAGGATGCCCTGTGGGGCCCAGACCATCTGTCAGCCCATTGCACTGAAACCTGCTTTCTGCATATTCCAAGTTACATCACCTGTGTATCTCCCTGGAGCTGGCCATAGATGCCAGGCTGACAGAGTGTTTCTTGGACAGACAGGGAAATTTGGAAGTTGCTGAGGCATTCTCCCATCCACAGCCATTGGTGAGATTTCCTTCCTTAGCAAGTAGATGAGATGCTGTAGCTGACACTTGTCAGAACTGTGTTGAGCTCAATGGAGTGAAAGTGCTGGAACCAATTTTTGTCTGAAGGTTAGGTCTCCATGGGAAATATTTATAAAAAGGGATGTCTGGGTACCCAATGTTAAGAACAGAAACTGATTCTTTTTTCCTGTCTCTCTCTTTAGGTCTCCAAAAGGTGATGTGTGTAGTGAAGGATATGTCTTGGAGATAGAGTGCTGCTCCTCTTTCAACCAGCTTTCAGACAAAAAGGAGATACCTGATTTTATTAAGAAAGTGAGTAAAAAAAAAGAAGCAAAACCCAAAACTCACTATGCTTTTATTTGCACCGTGATTGCTGCTCCTGTCTAGTTCTGTCAGTCTGACAATAGGAATATGCATGCATTTTGTGCAGTTGAAAAACTGCACTGGATTTTGGTGTTTTGTAATTTTAGGTATCTGAAGGGTAATAAAACTTATTGAGAGAAACAAGTTTGATCATAATACTATGAGAAAATGATTTATAGTATCACAGGAGAGTGACCTCTCACAGATTATATCAATTAAGTTAGCAATATAGAAGACAGTCCCAAAATGGTGTAAACGTTTTAAGTTGAAACAATACATGTAATTTCCATTTTAGTGTCAAAATATCCTGTTGGATAGTATTGTAGGTAAAATGCCTATTAACTCCCTAAACCCCTCAGGTTGTTTAAGTTCTGTATATACTGTGGAATTTGAAAAGAACCTTGCAATTCTTTATTTGCTGCCTTCTTTCTAAAATTATTTTTGATGCTGTAATATTCTGCCAGACTGGAAATTAGCAAGTTATGTCCATTTTAGTGAAGACAGATTCATTGTGTGTGTTTCAAATTTTGCAGCATCTGTTGTGTCCTATCGGATATTATAAAAACTAGCATTAAATACTATATTTACTTAGCCGTATGGTGTAAGAATAGAGCGAGTAGACATGTTCCCCTAGCTTTAATCCATCTTGCCATGATAGTAGTTAAGAAAATTTTGTGGAACAAATTTCAGCACAGGCTGTATGAGCCTGACAGGGACTCAGCTTGACAGACTGCACTCATGTTCAGTCTTTCCCTTTTACTGTGAATTGTAAAAACTGGATTAAAAATAAGGCAGCTATGACTATCTGATCATCATGATCATACTTAAAGATATAGAGATTTTGGTATCAGAACAAACTGGTGTTTTCTGAACACTTACCATTATTGAAAAGTTTGAGTCCTAATTTCATTTCAAGGTTTACTGTGTTATTGCACTTTTATTCTGACACTATCTTTGATTATTTCAGTATATTCACACTTAGGCAAAACTGGTGTAGATCTTGTGTATCAGTTTCAGTGTATTTGATTTTATTCTTCAGTTCTTTGAGTCAGAGTAGGAATATAGGCTTATCTGTCACAACTGGTAGCAAAATTTAATATTATTGCAACAGAAAATTTATTTGCATTTGTAACTTCAAAAAGAGTATGGGTAACATGAAAACAAAATGACAATCCAGGAGTCAGCTTATTTCCATATATATCCAATTCTGAGACTCTTTAGAATGCTTTTCTAGACATGGAAATGTTTCTGTTGGTAGAAGCCATTTGATTATAGGGTTATGAAGATGCCTTTTTGAAATACAATAATTTAAATTTTAATAACTAAAATGTATATTTACTGTTTCTCTGTAGTCTGAGTATGTCGCTCATCCTCAGATGTTATTTGATGTAGGGGAATTTGAAGTTCTTTGAAGCTGTTGCTGTCAAGTGTGTGCTCTATCACTGTCTATACCTGATTAAACAGATTGTGAAAGTCTCAACACTTTTATGTAAATATAACTCAGGAAACAGGACTTGTTTGGGAGTAGGAATTAATTGTCATATTAACTAATTTGTCTGAGCAGCAAAAATGTCCATTGCTTTTAAGGGCATAGAAAACAGATGTTTACAAACAAAATAAATTAGAAATAAAGAATGTTTTTCAAGCAAGTAGTAACAGAAAACTGTTAGGGCAATTACTTGCTTTCAAAAAAGAACCACTGTAATTCTTCTCAAACTGCGGAATGGAATTGAAGTTAATAGAGTGTTGTAATTGAATAGGCAAATACTTGATCACAGAGCTTTTCATAACAGGCTTTTAGCACAGGTTTACCATCTTACTGCATTGCAAATTACTATATTTTTTAAAAAGTTACCAAATAGAGTACCCATATTTTCAAAACAAAATAACAAGTCAAAATTGTCTCCAACTGTGAATTTACTCTTCCCTGAGTAAATGAAGAATTCCTCTACCCTGAGAAAGTTAATTTTATTAATTTTATTGTGCACTGCTGAGCGAGTATTGTTTACATGGAGTTTGATCAAGGATGCAATTTTAATAACTTATTTTCTCATTTGACTACTTCTGGCATTGAGAATGTATGTCATATTGCATATTGGCTTCTTGCAAACACAGAACAATTCTGCAATGGCATACAGCATAGATATCTTTTTTTCTATAACTCCATGTAAATGTTTAAGAGTAATGAAGTAGAAGCAAGGAAGTTATTTCACCTGGAGAGTGCTTCTTGCTAACTGAGACAAAGTGCCTCGGTGTAACATTGACTATAAAACATTTAAGAAGTGCCCGAGAAGACTCTGGTCAGAGCTGTGTTCTGTCGCTGGGATCCTCCTGCGCTTCGGGATTCTGCCCCAGTTCTCTGCTCTCCTCTGCACATTTTTGCCACCACTGTGGTTTCGGCCATGGTAAGAGCCATTGAAGACAGGAATCAGTTAAGTCCTGGGGACATAATGTTTAATGAGATACAATCTCCTGTACCTTAAAATCATGTTGATATCACCATGTTCTGCATATCAGTGTGGATCTAGTGCAGCTCAACCTGTCCTAAAGAGCTCAAACAGTCCCATGGTGTCTTTGTCATTTAGTTCTTGGGCAATGAAAGAAGTAACTTAACTGTTGAATATGTACTTTACTGCTGTATTTGAATTAGCACTCCTGTCTTTAGCTCTCAGGCAAAACAGAGATTAAAGGTTTGCTCATCTGCTTTTTAATGAGCAAAGCTAACTTCTGAACTTCTGATCACTCAGATCATTCTGAAGTTGTTGCAAGTCAGAGATATTACTTCTAAGATACTATATTTTGTAACACTTTGACTTATGTCTCATGTAAAGTAGGGTAGTCTTTAATTACCCCCTTAGTTGCTCTTTATTTCTGTGTATGTTGTTACTGTTTGTTTCATCTGAGAGTGTTCTCCTGAAGCTGCTGAGACAAGTAAGGGAATGAGAAGTTAGGCTGACATCCCAAGAAAAGATTTATTTTGGATATGCAGTCATATATGAATGCCAAGTATGTTTCTCATGACCTTTGTTTTCCACATTGATCTGAGTTACATGTTCTAGAAGAACTGTAACAGGCAGAAGGTTTTCTTCCTATGTCCACATCTTTGCAGGACTGGTGAAGGGTTAGGAAATGGAGGATAGTTTCTTCCCAGTTCTGACTTTAAAATTTAGGAAGCACTTCTTTGTATCCTTGGTTGCCTGCTTAATAATGCTCTGTCAGAAGGAAATGCTTGTATGATAACTTTTTTTCAGTATAACCTCATGACAGAGTTCAGATTTCTTGTCTCTGTGGACTCATTATCCTTCCCTAGGGAAGTATGATAAGCATGGTTTAAAAATGCTGCAGCTTAACTGAAATCCACATGTGAGCATCTTCCTTTTGTGTTTTTGACTAGACAAGGACCTTTTCCTGCTGGTCAGAAACGGGGCTAATTCTTTCCAACAATCCTAAGGCTGTACAGATGAATAATTCATTTTGTGTTTTCAGAAGTGGAACAGTTCAGCTTGGAACATGATTGCCATCTCGAAGGGCCTCTACTCATTGCTATTCCCTCTCTTCTTAGTCTTGGTGAACTTAGTGAGTGTACAAATGCCAGCAGCAGCACTGGCTCAAAAACTGACAGTAACATGTCACTCCCTTAAGTGGTCCTCTGAATGACTTCTGTAGTCCAGAGTACTCTAGAAATAATCTTGAGTCCTACAGATGTGGTGACTTTGCTCATAAGTTTGTGGACATTTATTTTGTAGTAATAGCATTGCTGGGCTGAGGAGGTAGCTCTCAGACTTAAGCAAGTGGGAGCCCAGGGAGGAATATGCCAATAAAGCACATTGCAGGGATGCTGCCACCCATGTACTTGTTCTAGAGTTGGCATCGCATCTGAAACAGTGACCACCAGTTCTCCCTGGTACAAAGGCAAGTTGTGTAGGGAATTGGACTGTTTTGAAAGAAAGGTCACACAATGGTAACACTTTTATGAAGAACTCGCATCCTACACTGCTGCAAGGATCAACCTTATTTGAGCCCTCTTGCCAGTTTTATGGAATTTATGGTATCAACTGGTATTTACTGGAATTTTCTAAGTGTCTTAAAAAAGAAAATGTTATCAGGAATAAAACTGGCATGAGGAATTAGTATGTTTCAAGTGTTAGTTTATGCACTGGAAATTAATACACAGTACTGCCAATAAGTTTAAACTGTAGTAGAACTTATTCAGGTGAGACATTTCTCGAGGGCTTCGATCATCCTGCCCGTTATCTGCTCTTGCTCTTTGGAGGGAGCAGCAGGCGGGAGACAGGCTGAGTGGTTGGGTAAGGAACTGCTACACACCCCAGCCAACCACTGGTCAGTCTCACTGCATGCTTCTCCATACTGATGTTTTTGTCAAACTACCAAGATACTTCTTTTCCTGCTCTTTTTTCCCCCCATTCATCTGTGGCTGTTTTGGTGTTACCAAGATAACTTAGTTCATGTGCACTGTTTTCTCAAGGAACGGCTCTAATGGGTGTAGAATTTTTGTCATAGTGTTGCTGTTAAAAGACAGGTTAATTCTCCAGCTTCTTTGGAGTTGTTAGGTAGAAGCAGGTTTGGAGTATTTAGGAAGACTTCTGTTTCTCCTATGAAATAAAAGCTGATTGCTTATATGAATTCTAAAGAGCTAGAGAAATCTTTTCTTGTGAAAAGTGAAGACTTGGCTCTTCACTTATTTCCTACATACTTGCTCACATCAGAATGAGAATTTGTCTTACATGATCTAAGCAAGGCACTTCACATATCCATATAGTGTGTGAAAGCAATATCAAATAATTTTGAACTCTAAACTTCTGAGTTTCAAAACTCTTTTCAGCATCTAACTATGAAATGGCAAGAATATGTGGAAGATGAGAAATGTGTCGTAGGGCAAATTTCTCCATAATAATATATACTTTTTATATATGTAATTATTGGGTTTTTGTAACAGTATGACAAGCAAATACAAAGAGAAAAGCCTGCAGTTTCCTAGAAAAAATGAATGTGAAATTACTAATCTTGTATTTATTTTCTTTTACTTGTAAGTTTATTTTTATGTATTTCTCACATTCTTGTCTTTTTTATCATTTATTTTTGTTAATTTATTAATCTTTGCATTGAGATTTCTTTTTTAGAAGGAACAGAGAGATGTAGCTTATGTGTTCAGAGGAGCACTAGACTGTGGTGGATTTCTTGATGCTGTTGCTGCAATCTTACAAGGATCTCTTCTCTGAAGTCTCTGATTGCTCTGTCAGTGCCAGGGTTCACTAGATAGATATTATAATCCTAAGCATTATTCTTTACTTTGGATATATTTTAGCTGCCCTGTTCAGAAATTTCCTGCAGATTATACAGTCATAGCAGGTGGCAGTAAAAGATAGAAGAGGGGAAAAATTTGATCTTCAATATTACTCAGAGGATTGTTTTTCAAATGAATAAGCAGTTTGAATTTACTTCTGTGGCTAGAGAATGCCCCCTCTAGAGTACTGATTATTACCTAGGAATACTTATCTAGATGTGATCTCAACCTCTTCTAAAATAATTTCCATCCTTAAAACAAACACAAAAAATCCCACCCCAAAACCTTCACTCTCCAGGGTATTTGCAAAAGAACAATACAACATTTATTTCTTTAGCACATTGTAATGAAAACCATCGCTGAGCACTTAGCTGACTGCTTTGTTTTCTGCATGTTTTCAGTGCAAACAGAGCCCCTATTTTATTTTTAAGTATTTGGATCTTAGCAGTAGATATGATCATGAAACTCAACATCAATGGTTCAGCTGTTTGTGATCTGCTGTGATAATATTTATTAAAGTGCATTTTGTTAGCATTTTGTAAGTGTATATATATAACAAGAGATGGTAAAAAATAGCATATACTGTATTTTAAACAGCCTGGTGTGAAGGGAAACATCTGTTCCTGGTTAAGCTTCTTTCAACTTGTGTTCTTTTGACTAAGCCCTGTAAGAGTGGTGTTGATACATATCTTCCATTAACATTGCAAAACTATTTTCAGGACTCTCCCAGGAGCCTGGTTGTGCTTTTATAATCCTTTGCCCCCAGCAGCTTTCAGAGTCATCCTCTTGACCAAGATAAAAATAGATGTCATGAAGTATGTAGTTGATGTTTTTAATGATCCCACTTCTGTCTGGTGGGAAAAAATATCCTTATTAAAAAAAAATTACAATAAATATGATAATATTTTATACTGTGCTAAAATAAAATAAGGGCAAATTCTTCAAATTGTAATTTTGGCTGTGATCAACAGATGGCTTGATGAAACAGTGTGGTTTTAAGGAAATATTCTTTGGTTTATATAAAGATAAAAGAAAGTGTTCTCTGCAAATTAAATGTAAAGTCTGTAAGTTTGAGACTGAATTCTTAATTTTAAAAATATTCCTGTTGTCCTGAATCTTTTGGTTTTTTGTTTTCTTTGCTTAGGACAGAGATGGACTAAACCAGTGTGCCAGTTTTGAATCACATTAGTGCTAGGTGATCACAAATAAGTGACTGTTTTCTCATGTTCTACAAAAAACTGAATTGTGTTCATCCATCTAAAACAGCTGTCAGGTACAATGCTCAACCATCCATCTCTATAAATCTTTATTTTCTCCTTGCTTATGTTCACCCATTAGTGTAGGAGTTTATCTTCCAAGATTCATACACAAGACATGGGCTTCATTTTGGAAATGCCTGTTCTCTAGAGCAAGCCCTTGGGACAGAGTTTCTACAGACTTTTTTTGACAGTGTGTATCAAGTATTTGGGTTGGGTGAGCATAGCTGACTGCTCCATAGCTGTTTATCCCAAGTCTAAAACAGTATCTAGTGAATAAATCTTAAATAATGTGGATAAATTTAGGATTGCTTTTCAGAGTTTTGGACAAGGATGGGAGGACACAGGTGTCTTATGTGGCTTTTGGGCAGATACTGCAGTCACTGAACCTTTGTAGCCTGTGTCCAACAATGTTTGCCCCTTCCCAGCTCTGTGAAGGAACATATGCTAAAATAAGACAAAATAATTGGAGAAGAATCATTGAACCCAAGACCACAGAGGATGAGACAGTGTGGTTTCAAGAGCTGTTGCCTAGTGAGGTATGCTGAAATGAACAAGAGTACTTGTACCATGCTGCACTACTAGTACAGCTCTTTTGTCCTGAGGAATGAACGTATAGCTCATGCCAGCTGAAGAGGAATTTCAAGTTGTTACTGTCATCCATGCCTTGACTCCAGTAGCAGGAGACATATAGATTGCTGTAACTTACTGTCTCTTGGCAGCATTGTCTTAAGAGCCTATCTTCTGTTTTATTCGACATAGCAGTAGGTTGCAGCAGCTGCTTGCTTCAGTGCTTTCTCCCTGTTCAGTTTGTAGCTTTCAGTTCCCTTTTGCAGATGCTGCTACCAACAAGCATGTTGGAAAGCTACAAACCTTGCTTCTTTTCCCCGTTCAGTGCCTAGTTATGCTCAACCACGAACGCAGCGAGAGCTTAAAGTGTCAAGTCAATGGTTCTGTTGAATGGGCTGTGTACTGCGAAGATGGAAAGGCAGCATACAGCTGTTTCTTCAAGAAACTCATTAGTTTTTAACTTTTGGGTTTGTTTTTGGACTCTTCTCTTGGATGTACTGACTTAATTCTAATAGTCTTATCTAAAGTTCCCAAATGATAAAATTCTGGTCAAGGTTTTCATTGGAGGTATCAATATAAACACTGTCAACAGCACTGCTTAAAGGATGGTTCTGGGGTTTGGGGTTATGGCAACATTTTTCAAAGCGTCCCTCCACTATTTCATCCCTGATGGCCTATTTTTTCTAACTGACAGTGAAAATACTTGATAATTTGAAAGCTTGAATGCAATCTGGAATTTGACTTTCTGAAAGCTACATTTATATTTACTTATATTTCTATGAACATGAACTATATATTTCAAACTCAAAATTGGTGAGTGTAAGCTGGAAAAGGTTAAAAATGCATGGGAATTACAGGCTTAAATGACAGAGCATTGTAGTCAGAAAGGCTGCATGATTTGGAAATCTGCAAGTAGTGGAAAAGAGTCTCAGAGTAACAGGACAGAGAAATGCTGCTTTGCTATTTGATTAGTAGAATTATCTTATTTTGTAACTTAGTAGTAGAGATGCAAATATGCCAATGTCACAAGTTTGAGTCGTTTAGAAAGAACTAAACCCCTCCATCATAACATTAGCTCAGCTTAATTGGTTTAAAAATAAGCAGTAAACTCTTGATGACTGTTGCTGTCTTCTCAGGAAGCAGTATGTGAGACCTACAGAAAATGTCAGAGGCAAACTAAAAGCCTGTCTTAATTTTAAACATCTGTTTTCAGAAATGAACAAGCTAGAAGGGGGATGTGCAGTATTTGTGATGAAACATGCTACTAAATATTAAGGAAGGAGGACTGTAGTCTTGAACATACTTTTCCAGTTCCAGCTCCCGGTATGCAGTACATAGTGTTCCCCTCAAACCACAAGATCATGTTCTTTGCATGAAGATCCCAGGTACAATGTCTGTTGTCAAAGGAGTTTTGCTTGAATCTGAAAAAGAAGGTAGAAAAATACAGTGACCTCGTTTCTGGTACATATTATAAGCTCTAATACCTCTGACATTGTTCTTTTAAAAACAACAACCAAATAAACAGACAGACAGACAAGAATTTATTTTATTGGCTAAGACAGCTTATGCTTGGCTTAAAAAAAAGTTTTCGATAGCTCAGAGCAAAATTAACCCAGCTATTGTTTCAAAGGCCATATGTTTTCCCATCAGTAGAACTAAGTAGCAGCCTTTCCCTTAGTTTGCTGCAGAGCTAACTAAATGCATCTGACCATCAGAAAATCAGTTCATTGCACACAGAGAATGTCCTTTCTCCAAGCACATTTTTGCTCTGTGTGCTCTTCATAAATCGTTTCTGTTGTTTGTTTTATGTTAACAGCAGTCCCTTTTACTGGGCTGCTACAGCATTCTTTTGTTACCTTGTTATATCATGAAGCATATAGCAAACTTCATTAGTGAAATGTTTAGTCCTAATGCCTAGGTTTTGAAGGTGGTTTTTTCCAGATCATAAGGAAGTGTAAACCTTGAGACCATTTAGGACTGGTATAAACTAGAGTGCCCTGATGACATGAGTAAAACTGCTGCTCCTCTGGTTGCATCCCAGAAATGTCCAGCTCCTGGCATACAAGAGTTAAGAGAAATTCTTAACAGTTGTCTTATTAAATCATTTGTTTGAAAATCCTTATCCAAGAGAGAGAGACATCCTCATTACGAAGTTGCTGTGCATTATTTCCCATATTTATTGATGTGGCTGGAATGTTATCCTGAGCTTGTGGGAAGTGTTTGATTTGCTGTGTGCCATCCCATGGGAGAAATGTACAGAATGTCCCTGTAAGCATTTACCAAAGATAACAAAAGTATATGATTCTGTTCAGCATGGGATCTATATCCTTGGGCTTCTGTATTTGCAAGTAGTACCATCATGCTCACTATGAATAGGAGGTTATTACAGAGCTGATAATGCAACAAGAAATGCAGAATCACAAGTGGTATGTGGACTGTACAATGAAATTGCCCAGTTTCTTTATTCTAAATAGATTTGAAAAGAAAACCTGTATGTGGCTGTTCAAAATGAGCTCTCAGCCTGGAATCTCTGCACTCCTTTCCGGGTTGTGAGGCCTGTAGTTTAAAAACAAGTAGTTTTCAGAAAAGAGGATTTCATCGTTCAGCTGTACGATTGCCATGCGTGGCTTTACAGATCTTCAAATTAGACTGTGAGCCATTTTCTAATTAAGTAGGGAGCCTTCAAGAGAACCAGAAGTATTTAAAAAGATGGAACAGAAATTTGCTGCATCAACATAATGTTTAGTGACGCTGCTTTGTGCTGCTGATGGTTCCTTTTTTCCAAATGCAGTATAAAAATATTGGACAGTCAGTTCTGAAATAAACAATAACACTTCACAAATGTTCAGAAATGTTAACACAAGTGCCCCAGCTGAAATTCAATTAAGGCAGTGACATCAGGGTTGGACACAGTGCTTGTTCCTGTTCCTGCTACAGTTAGTGGGAGATTTGATATTTGTTTCACAGATAGCAAAGGCTAAACCTGTCATTTTCTTCCCTTCAGGGAAAATGCCAGGTTTCTAATCAAGCAAATTATAGGGATGACATTAAATTCTTTAACTGCCTTGGCCCTCTGTACACATGCCCTTCTTTAAGCAGCTTCTATTTTTAAACTTGCATAAATTCAATTTGTTGCGAGTCAGTTATAAACTGATTTGGGTGTACCCACTTGGGGGTTTGTTGAGATTGAAATAAATGAGTTAAGTTCTGCTTCTGTTGTTGAAAAATAACTTCTTTTGTGATGGAGACCTGCTCTTGTATTTGCAATTACTATCATCCAAGCAGCACTTCATGAGGCAATAAAAATGTTTCTGTTCCTCTTTAGGGAAAGAACCAAAGACTTTGGGTTTTTTTACTTTAAATTTTGTTGGAATTTCCCTTTTAAAATTTCCCAAGATGTAAAGAGCAAGTATGTAGCATATTTAAAACACAAAAAATACCAGTAAACCAACTGAAATTAGTATGGATCACATAATGTAAGGGCATTTTTAATATAGCTTTTTTTCTGATGGGGTAAGTGGTGGAGTTGTTCTGCATTTTATGCATTTTCCTCTCATTTAGTCATTCAACGTAGTATGACAAGGACCTTTCTTCGTACTCTTTGTTAGTACTCTAAACTGGCACATAAAGACAAGTAATTGTATTTATCTGATCTGGAATATGTTCTGGGTCACCCTGTCAGAGTAGCATCATGTTCTTCCCATTCAGTTCAGCTGTACTAAACCCTGCTTTCTCCCATGCTTTGCCCTCTTGCTAATTCCCAACACGACATCTGCTGAGATATTTTCCCAAAAGGCTGCAACAGACACATCTGTCTGTGTGTACCAGCGTGGGGTGCCCTAAAGGATCTAAAACACGCAGGTGGCTGATAGAAACAGCCTTTCTGCCCTGTGTAGCTCCTGGGCACGACATGTCTGGGTACTGAGGTTTCAACTTGTTTAAATCTGGGTTGGTTTTTTTTCTATAATTCAAGTGTTCAGTATTTCAGATACAGGAAGCAGGAAATGTGAATGCGTACTGGATGGCATAATTCAGTCGGGATGTGGAGGCAACTAAAATTTTGTACTATTTAAGCTCTCAACAGGATGCTGAAAAAATAAAATTACCTTTGTTTGTTGTTTGAAAATGCTCAGGCTTTGTACTTTGTTTGTGATGAGAGCTGGCCTCTTCATGGTTTTGTGGGAAGTTGGAAGGAGAGACTGCGTCTGCCGATGTATCACTTTGCTGCTCTGCAGCTTATGTTGCACTGTTGATGTAAGATTTCCTGCTAAATTGGCTTTATTGAAAATAATGAGATGTTTGGTTCTCCCTTATGTAATTGAGAAAATTCAAAGTATAGGTTTAAATAGGATTTTCTGTTCTTTATACTGCCAATAAACTCATTGAGAAAGGGCCTTGAAGAGACAGTCTCTTTTTCCAGTCTTTCTCCTAAACTTAGACTAATATGGCTTAGACTGTCATTCAGTCCTTATTTCCTCCTATTTCCATTCTGGGAACGAGAGCCTCAGAAGAAAAACCTCAGCATCAGGTATTGCTTAGAACAAAATGGGTTTTTTTGAGTGAGCCAAGACTGTAAAACATTGCTACAATAGCTGTGAAAGCTGCTCTCAAAAAACCACGGCGTGGGAGAGTCTGGTATAGATTGACAAGCAGTCTTTATTGACCAGTTCCAATAAAACTGCTACATATGCACTATCCTCAAACTCTTAATGATTGCATGCTAGTTAAACTTCTATAATTAACTGCCCTGCAACCTACTAAACAAATGTAGTGTTATGTCTGTAGGTTAGTGATAAGAAATGAACTGAATTTGTAACTCTTATCACTGACTGTATAAAAAAGTATTTGTAAAATTACAACAGGGAGTCAGGACCATTAAGCAGATTATGAATACATCTGTCATTGACATTCACTTAAACCTTTTGGAGCAAGCTAATTACCTGCTAACTTTCTTTGTAGGCAGATACTCATTTGATCAGGGTACTGCTAGTAGTATTTTTATTTGGAGGTTGTTGTTCTCTTTAGCAATGAGCTTTAGTTAAGGCAGCATCGCGTGCTTGCCAGGCTACACACCTGTGAAGATCATTGGCTTGTTTCCGGAGAGCTCTGTTTAACTTCCTGTGATCATGAAATCAAGAGTTAACTTAATATGGAAAATATAATAGTGGTTTGAAAGAGGAAGTTCTTGTTGTTGATCAGGTATCATCTGTAGGTTTGTGTGTTCAGAACAGTAACATGTTACCAGGAAGTAGATGAATCATTTAAAAAAAAAAAAAAATCTGGGTAGGGAAGATGCAGAGATGAGCTTCTGCTTAAATTTAAAAAAAAAAGTTTGTACAAAATTCTTCATATTTACTTGCTATTGGGAAAAAAGAAGGCCTGAGCTGTTTTTAGATCATACTAAACTGAGCCTCAGAAAATGATTAAGACACTTTAGCTCTCTGAATTTACATGGTATGCAGAGAAAGTGAAATTTCTCCAGTCTCAAAGCAAATATTTGTGTATGTTTATATTATATGAAGAGTATACAACACATGGAAACCTTTCCTTTTCAGTGGGTGATTTTGATAAATCAATCAGCAAGTAATCATGTTTTCGTAGGAGTCTGGGTCTCACTGCAGCTTCTCCTGGATTTGAAGGGTGTGAGGCTGGTGACTCGAATGGATGGTGCATCTGTAGTGCTGAGTCTGCCTAGAAGAGTTTTCTCTTTCTGTTTCATCTTCAGCCTTTCTTAGCTAATTCCAACTTTATCACATTGTCATTACTACTAGCCCAGTGCTTTCTCTTAGGATCTTTTATTATTTGATTCCTTCATTTTCATCCTTTACCTAAAGTATACAGGATTAGTAATAGCACCTGTTAGTTTTCAATTTTCTTCTTTGTTCATCTCACAATGCTTTTTTCTATTTCGAGTTCTATGTCTTCCCAAAAGCAATGTGTTAAAATAGCTTTGCTTTTACGTACTCATTGTGTTTGGTTTGTGTCTCAATCCAAACTAGGAAAAACAAAAATTGTTGTTACAACAGTGTGTATAACAGAGAGAATTAATAACCATTTCCTTGGATAAATATCATAATCATGCACCTAATACAGCAGAAGATGTAATGTTAAGTCCCTGGCTTCATAAGGTTGATACTAGAACTTTGTCTGCCTAATACCACTTCTGGTAATTTAGCATAAATAAACTTTTCAAACAGATACTTTATCCCTTGTGAAGAAATATATAGGCATTTTCATGGTTTTGTTTTGGGTTTTTTTCTTTTTTTCTTTCAGTTTCACATTATTTCAGATGGTTTAGGGAGCTTTTCATCACGCTTCTCTAGAATGTAACTTTTTATGTAAATGTAACATGACAATTTCCTATGGTAGTGGACAGAAGTAGCAAAATTACATGCTGGCTGCCTTGAAGGGTGTTATTTTCTGTATTTCTGTTTAGCTAAGACAGCTTGACAGTTAAAAATCTAATCTTCTTTGACTTGTAGATTCAAGATGCTGCAAGTCAAGGCTTGAAATTTGTTGGAATTATACCTCAATACCATTCCCAAAAGAACTGTCTTGTCAGCGCCTCCCTGACACCCATCGGTAACAACTCTGTGCATTCAGGAGATAATAAAAACGTTTCAAATCACCCTGAGGATGGCGAGAAAATAGATGGCATTAATGGAAGCAGTACTCCAGCACCGAGTGAGGAACGTGCTGACCAATGTGCCACATCCAGGGAGGGCTGGAGAGGTGAAGGACAGGCTACTGAAGAGCTGAATCTCAAGTCTGTGAGGGGAAACGAAGAACAGTTTCAGGATGCAAACCCAGGTGTAACAGAAGCAGCAGACAAGCCCAATGGACTTGCAGAGAATGAAACACCAGCGCGATGCGTAAAGCCGCTTACTGGCAGTAAGTATTGTAGTGACCTCTGATACATAAAAGCCAAGTTAAAATTGCCTTAGTTATGTTCTGAGCTCCTTTGGGGGTGGAGGTGCGGGGAGGACCTCACCACTGTAAGAGGGAAGAAGATGCACCAAATGAGCCACTTAACCCTATTTCAGCAGTTACGCAGCGGCTGTATGTTAAGTCAGATGGCAAATGAAGAGGTGATATAAACAGGTGCAACTTTGTTATGGCCCATTTGTATGCCTGAGTATAAAGACTATTTTTGTCTGCTTGTTCAGCTGAATTAGTTACCCTGAGAGCTCTTGATCTTTGTATCCTTTTTATTCATTTGAATAAAAAGCCCTGCTAATCTGCCTGGCAAGGTTTTGCACAACAGAAGAAATAAATCACAAAGCCTTATCACAGTTGTAGCAGGTGAACAAATAGCTGAAATTAAACTACATCAGAAACAGCAGGAATATTATGTGATCTAGACTCTGAAGTCTCCTAGTATCCTATGGTCAGGCTGGCATCAGTGCTACAGTCAGGACTGTAGTTACTGGAAAGCAGCAGTTGTTTTTCTTAATAGCTCATGTTTATTAATTCATAATAAAGATCATCTTGGTAACGGTGCTCCTAATAATTTGCCTTCCAATTATCATATTTTTATAAGATGATTCTTCATAAATCAGTATTCTTTCTTTCATTTCTTGACATATTTCTTCTCAAGTGTGCTTTCCACTTTTAAATGTCATTAAAAAATATTTTTTCCCCATTTCCAGTTTGAACCTTGAAATACTTTTTTTTTCTAAATTTGCTTAAATCCTAGAAAATCGTTTGCACATGCATTCCTCCTACTGCTTGGCTTACTTTCTTTACAAGCTAAAAACCTGCATAAGGAAATTCCATCTACATTCCTTTCAACTGGTGCTGTCCTTGACTTTAATTTATCCCTATTCTTTATGTCTTACATAGATTCAGTCAAACAATCCTTCACCTTTGGGGATTTCGTATGTAGGACCAAGAACAACTTTGCATTGTACCCTCCTGGACTATTGTCTTGGTTTCCGTTGCGTTTTGGTGTTCAGCTTTTTGCCATCAGATTTGGATCACACTCTAGTAACCTTTCACCATACTTCCTTAATCTTTTACTGGCCAAGGGGACAGCCAGATTTGCTCAAAGCATAGCTATTATTTGAAAAATGTGTTCTCATTTACACTAGAATCTCACACGTTATAAAACCTCTCTTGGTTTTATAGTTCCAAATTAGGTATCTCAAAGTCTAAGCAGACCAGTTCTTTCTCTTTTGATATACACTGTCTTTGAGAGTTAACCTAGCAAGTTTAATAACCTTTGTGATGCTCTTCTCCATACTGAACAGCGGAAATCTTCCGCTGCAAGTAACCAGGTTCTTAATATTTCTTCCTAATGTGAAGCTGATCGCCTCAAATATTCCCCACTTCTATCTGTCTGTAAGACCTCAGGATTTTATTACAGCTGCTGATTTGCCAGATTAGTGGTTGTATTTTTAAAATGTCTTTAGTTTCCTTGTTTATCTTTCTTTCTCTGGGTGCTTTTTGGCTTTATTTATTTCTCATACAGTTTTTTTAAATTGGTGAATTATGCAAATACTTTCCAAGACTGAAGGTCTGAGGAGGCAGTTTTATGTGACAGTTCACCTATAGTAGGGTTTTCCCAAATCTATTGCTGGTACAACATTGCTGATTTCTTTATTACTCTTGCATGAATTTTTGTTATTACAGCACTCCCTTTTTTCCTCCCATGGAAAATGTATTTCAGTCTTTGGCACCAGTTCTTCATCCTTCCTTAGGAACATGAAGACAGAAAGCATCAGGTGTTTTTTTTTTTTTAACCAGCTAGCATACTTATTCCATAGGAAGTTACCACTCTTGAACTCCTTCTTCCTTACATAAAACTTCAGAAAAAATGTAATATTTCTTACTATTTGTGCAATGTTAATTTTGTGTATTTGAGTGTTGTAAAAATGTTGTAAAACACTTCTTCATTTTTTTCCGAATGTTTTGTAGTGCATATTCACTTTCCCTTTTATTAAATGGCTCTTCAAAGCAGTGTTGAAAATGATTTGCCTGTGAGCAAGGCACAGATATACCAGTAGTATGTCCAGAAGTGCCGTGTTACCTAGAACCAAACTGAAGGACTCTTTATCCATGCTTAAGCAGTCAGGGTCGCTGGTGAACACTGTTGTCCACAGTGACTTGAACAGTGGTTAGGACTGGTGTACTGGTGCACTCAGTGATGGTGACAAACCAAGTCAACCACTGAAAGACTCCCAAACGTTTTAAATGCGTGTTGTCAACAGCCCAGTGTCAAATCCAAATTATCATCTCCCTGTGGTTTTCCAGTTCCATGATTTGCTGTTGTTAATATAATGTCTTAATATAGACCAAAAAGATCTCCATTTACAAATGAGTCTGTTTTGGGGGTCAGAATCAAAAGGATCATAGAACTTTTCTGTGTATTTTATGTTAACAATTTAATCATTTTTTATTCTGTTTGAATCATGGTTCATGTCTGAGATCATTAGGTCTCTTCTGCATGTCTGGTATCTCTATCATGATCTTCCCGCTCTCTTCTTCAAGTGCTGCCAGCCTGTCTCTGAACGGCTCCCTTCTAGTATCTTTTTCAATTTACACACTACTGCCTGCTCAGTGATGCTGGTTAGAGAGCAATCTTAGCATTTCTCTTGATGTCTCTTTATTTACTTTAATACTTGAGATTAGAATGTAATAACTTGGAAACAAGAGGAGTTTATTGAATGCATGAATTTAGTGTAATGTTTTTACCTTTTATATTAATTTATTTTGGGAGATTTTTTGTCATTTGGAAATTAATAGAAATTTTACCATTGATTTCTATGCACATTAACAAGTAAAATAAGAATGTCCAAACTTTTTTATTGGTAATTTTATCGATGGTTATACCCTTCTGAGAATTTGGAAGGTGTATCTGCACTTAAACTTGCTTCTAATTTTAGGGCTGTGAAAGTTCAACTTTGCTGTCAACAATGACTTTTTTTGTAATGGTAAGCCTATGTTAACTGCTCTTATGATATACTAGAGGAGATGCAGAGCAGAGTCTAGAAAATGTTCTCATTTGTGAGACCTGCCACAATTCCACTTTCAAAATTCATTTACTGTTGTGTTAATGTCTCACCTTGGCTCAGACTCAGAGTAAATCAACTAACCAGCTATCACAGTCTCTGCATTAATGATTCATTACATTTTGTTTAGCTGAGACTACTACTTGCTCGTTCTATGCCATTGTATTATCAAAACCAAGTTATTTGATACTTTAGTTTAATGACCATGGTCTGCAGAATGCAGTTCCTCCTAAATTTCCAGTAAGATTTTGTATTTGAACTGTCTTCAGTGTCACAGCTCTTTTAACAATTCATTCAGTAGAAAAGTGAAAGTACTCCATACATAAGTTGTTAGTGATTTTGTCACTGATACAGTACTCAAAGCAGTTTGTGGAGCATGTTTTCCTGTCTTGATTTACACTGATAACTCCAGTAGGCGAGTTGTCCATTACTGTCAAGTATTACTTATCAACAGTGAATCCATTATTAGTAACAAATATTCTAACAGCAATGAAAATATCATACTGGGTTTTAGGACCCAGCTGCATTGGACACTGAAGAAACGTATTAGAGAGAAAACCACATCCCAGAGTATTTTCTGCAGTTGCACAGTGTAATCAGGCAGGGACAGACAGTGGGTTGTACATTGTTTTAGCTGAAATATGATATGGTTGTTGCATTAGTCTATGTTTTACTTTTTGGTAGAAGCAGAGATCTTCGCTCTCTTCAACAAGCCAAAAACCCCCCAGAAGTGCAGTCAGTATTACACGGTGACTATCCCTATGAGGATCTCCAGGAATGGGCAGACTGTCAACAGCTTAGAAGCAAATTGGCTGGAGCACATGACAGATCACTTCAGGAGAGGAGGCTCACTGGTAAACGCCATCTTCAGCCTTGGAATGGTAAATGGTATGGAAATTACAGAAAGCATTATGCTGTGATTCTTTTCCTTTCTGTTCTAATAGAGATCATTATCTTTGAAAAGAAGACATTTGGAGGTGCTTTAATATAGGCTTGGGGCAGATTTGTTTTAGATCAGCCCATTTCAATGAATTAGAATGAAAGCAGGGGAAATATTTTGACATGTGAATAAGGAAAACGGGTCCTGTATTGTATTTTATAACCGTACTAGAGATGATCCTGTAATTGCAGAAATATACAGAGTTAATAAACAGTACCAAGTAAATGAATTAAACTAATAAGATTGTAAAGCAGATGACATGAATGGAAGAGTGGCTTTCCTCTTAGCTGTCTGGCCACATACTGCATCTGCATCTGATTGCAGTGTAAGGACCCTCCAGTTTAATCTGGCCAATGTGTAGTCACTCCTATTTCTTGTAGAGACCCTTTCCACCTTGATGGCATAGTGTTTTATGAAATTGTCTTCTATGTTTGTTTCATCTTAGCTAATGTGTTCATATAGGGGATGGATAAATGTTGGTCTTAATTTAAGAAGCGAAGATTAAAAAAAAATTTTGCATGTTGTGAAAGTGTGGCACTGAATCCAGTTTAATACTGTAGCCAATCTGTCCTATGCCCATGGCCACCATGGTGTCTCTGAAGACAAGTCTGCTGTACAAAGAAAGACTTTGGTGCATAGTGGGGATCTGAGAGACATAGCCAAGGGACCATGAGAACAAACCAAGGGAAGTACTTAACGTAAAAGTGTTGCAGTTACAGCCAGATTAATTTTACTGGAAAATTATATAACTAGTATACTTCATGGTCAAAGTGCTTATGGCTGAATCTTTCACCTAATTTTGGTTTGGTTTGCATTCTTCAAAAGGAATGTGGTAACCCATACACTGGGCACTGCTACGAAGATTCATGGGTTTGTGCCTTGAAATTACAGGGAAACTGCTTCCAGAGCATCTTCTTTCCATTTTGCTGCTGGTCAGAATTCCAAGACCCATGATAAAACACAGTAATACCAGTCGGTTCTGGTAAAAGTCAACCAGGAAATTAACAGGCAATCCTAATTTTTCATTTTGCAAGCAAGTAGCAAAAAAGGAAGGTCTAAAGTTCAGCTGCTGGAATGCTTTCACACAGCTTCCTGGAAAGCCTTGTAATTGCTAGTTAACTTGCTTAAAAACAAATGGTCATTTACTTTATGTGTATAAATTGCAACTCATGGAGGCAAATTTAATTGGCTCTATCAGGCTCAGTGTTTTCTTTAATAAAAAATGCTTATCAGTGCACTCTAAAGTGCTTTAAACACAACATTTTTCTGTTACTTAAACTTCCAAAGTTCATTTACATAACAGAGGCCTGGGGAAGTTCATGTACTTGGATACCAGAGTGAGGAGTGCTGGATAACTGCCTGTGGACATAGATAAAGTGGGCTTGAATTATGACAATAAAGTTTCAACGTAAACAGGACAACAAATTATGTGAAAGTGGACAGATTCCGGATTAAGTTAGATTAGAGATTGAGGATGTACAATTAGTAAACATTTTTATTAGCATTTTGCAGTTAGAGGAAGAACAGGTTTAGAAGTCAGGAAGCTCAGATTTAAGGTTTCTAAAAGTGTACTACTTACATGGGTTATGTTAAAACGCTGTGAACATGCCCATGCTATTAGAAGAACATTTGCTAAGAACATCTGTAAATTGCTATCAGTTGCAGTTAAATGTTTAGGATTTAAACCCTAAAATTTTCCTACGCTGCAGAGAAACAGAACAGCTTTTTCACTCATACATCAGCGTATATGAAACAACCCAGGACAGGGAGGAGGGAAGAAAGAGGGGGCTGAGGGCTTCTCAGCTCCTTACTTTTTTCTAGTCTTTTATGGCAGCTCTTCATAGCTGGTCTCCTTATTCACTGATTAATCCTCCTCCAAATTAAGGTAATATTAGCATATTTTCTTTAATCGGTTATATCACTTTTCTTTGTTCTCGGGGCTGGTTTTCTCATTGGCTTAAGGTACAAATTCGTTATTTTGCTTATTAGTCTTAAAACCAGGGTTGTTATGTTTTTCTTTTCCCTCTTGTCATTGGAATGCCCAATGAAGTGAAGATTTCCAGATTGTCAGTAGTCATAAATCTGTTTCTTCCTTCTGCCAGCAGTTCAATAATTAGTCTTTAAAATAGTTTTAAAGTTCGCTGATAACAATGTTTCTTTTTGTTTATTGTACCAGATAATTATAAACAGAAATATAACATAATTGCAAATTACAATATGTAAACCATGCGGAGTTACACTATATATTAAATGTACTTGGATTTTGCTAGTAAGTTAGAAACAGCAGCTTGCTTGGGCCTTGAATGTTCTTCTGTTGACAAATACATTTATTTAAACTTGGAGTTTGGTTACTTGCTGCTATTTTTCATCCAACTCATGTAATTACTAATTCTGCCTGTAGTCCCTGATGTAAACTGATCCTGCCTAGTGATCTGAAGTGATCATACGACTCCACCTGTGCCCTCTTCTAGTGAGAAGTGGAGCCTGTAGCAGCAAGCTACAGATTAATACCACTGCAAATGGCAAGGATGTAACAGGTGGGGTCTTCTTCTTTCCTGTAACAGCAAGTGTCCAATCAGCGGTGTGAGAAGGGAGGAAGAGTCAAAGCCCTGGTTATATTTTGGTGCCTTAACAGAGTGATCACAAGCCTGCTCCTCCTTAGTGGTTTTGAACTGCAGGTCTTTAAACACCTGACATGTATTTGTTTTACCATTCTGGCTTCAAACTTGGAAAAAGCCAGCCAACCAACCAGAAAACATTGACAGTACTTAAAGACAAAGCAAATGAAACAAAATATGAGTTGCTTGGAAGAGGAAAGTAGTCAGGTTTTTAGAGGGCCAAACTGATTGTCTCTGTTATATTCACACTGCCTCTGACAGAGATGAACCAGTGATGCATTTGGCCAATTATAGTCACCTTACCCACTGAAGTGGCTGCAATTTTTATCATCCATATGGAATTATTTTTTTGTGTGTGTGTACTGAAGGTGAAAAGATTCGGGAGGAGGGAAGAATATAAATACGAAGCAAAGGCCAGCATTCAGGTCACATGCCACATAAAGCCACAGATAGCTAGTTTTCCTCATGGAGAGCAACAGCAGCCTAAAGGTTAGTTTCCTAGATAAGGAGGATTTGTAGTTCACAGACAACAAGGGGCAAATTGTTGCCCTCTAGGAAAGCTGCCATAGTAAAGTAAGAAATCTTTTCCCATATCCTTCCTGTAAATCAGAAGCAAGAACATCAAAATAGCGTTTTGTCAACCGAGCTACATCAAATATTTATACAACCCAGTGAAAATAGCTTTTTGTGCACAGTAGGATACCTTAATAAAAAATGCAGCGGTAATGGAACATTTTCAGAGGAAGGACAGTGATTGTAACCTTTATGTTCAGAGCCTTTTCTTTAAGAAAGAGTGAAGTTATGTCAGTTCAAGAGCAGAGATTGGGAAATGATACCAGAAACAGCAAAGTCAAAATTGTTTGTTTTATTGGCATTCCTTACTGCCCTGTTGCAAATGAACTAACATTTAGAATAACTAAAGACTTTGTAATGTAAGCTAAGTTCCAGGAGCTAGAAAAGAGAATACAGCTGTGTCAGAGCCGTATACTGTGCCCAGTTTTGGGCCCTCCCCAAAAGGGGCCAAGGAAGGTATTCACAAACTGGAGGTAGTTTAGCAGAGGGCCAACAAGATAATCTGTGGCTGGAGCGCTTGTCCTGTGAGGAAAGACTGAAGGAGCTGGATTGATTCAGCCTGTAGAGGGGACAGCTTTGGGGTACCTAACAGTGGGTGGCAGTGCCTACGAGGAGACTGTCAAGAAGATGGATCCAGGCTCTTGACTGAAGTGTGTGGTAGGAGGATGACAAAAAATGTGCATAAATTGAAACAAGAGAGGTCCTGGTTGGATATAAAGAAAAACTTTTTCATCATTAAAACAGTCACACCCTGGAAGAGGCTGCCCAGAAGGTTGTGCAGTCTCCATTGGAGAGATTTTCAAGATGCAACTAGGTAAAGCCCTGAGCAATCTGTCTGCACTTGTATTGAACCTGCTTTGAGCAGCACATGGGACTGAAGACTTCCTGAGGTCCCCATCCACCTGCCTTATTCTGTGATTCTATGAAACTAGGTCCTGAATGAAATAAGCATTATTTCTCTCCATCAATTTTAAAAATAGCCTTGGATTACTAACTCAGCTGTAGACCTCTACATCATAAATATCTGATGTTAGTTAGAATCTCCCCTAGTGGGCCAGCTCTAGAATGTGTGGCTGTAGACTGGAGTTGCTGCAGACTCTGGAGCATCTGTATGATCAAGGTATTGCAGGTGGACTCAGAGCATGTGTTCATCTCCTTGCCTTTCCACACCTCTGTATAAGAGTTTCCCCAAAATTCCTGCTGATCCTGACACCATAACATGGGTTATGTGTGTCTTTTCTCCAGAATGTGGCCCCATTAGCTCTCTTTGTGCTCCTTTCTCCTTTCTCTCCATTATTATCAGCCTCCAAAATACTTCACGTGCAAAGGAATTAATGATCCAGTTGTTCTTTCCTTTACATCCTCCTTTCATCTGGAAGAGTAGTGGATGACCTGTACAAGGGAAAATGTGCAGCCAAGGTATGAGATTTGGTAGACATGCACTCGTGGTATGCAAATTTAAATGTTGTGGCATGACAGGTAGAGAGGAGACTTGGTTATGGTTAAGGGGGGAAAATCCTAATAAGCAGCGTCAGCCAGTTTGTCTTACAGAGTTTTTCACCAGCATCACTCTGTTGAGCAGCCATCAGTAGGCAGCAGCTGTCTCTCCCTCATCGTTTTTCCCCTTCCAGTTTTCTCAGTTTCTATAGGTTTCTTTCCTGGCCAAAAAATAAGGGATCTTAGTATTGACTGGATGCAGCATTCAACAGTAATCACTGTACATCCGACAAGGAAGTGCAGTCAAGCTTATCTGCTGCCTGTAGGGTCTCATGAGCTCAGCTATTAGTTTCTAAAACATTACATATGTGCCATAATGTTCACATATGTGGAAGCTGTGAACTGCATGAGTGGAGTGCGCAGCAGAGTGAAACATAAAGAGTGATTTATGAGTGAGTGTAAACACACGCCTGCTGATTGTGTTTTGATCACTTATTAATTAGCTGGCAAATGCATAGGGTGAGCTCAAGCTGCAGTTGTGCCAACAGTGTGACCCTGGATTTCATTAAGAGAATTCACAATACAGGAGCAGTGCACCAGTGCTATATAAAGCTTCCTGGCAAGATCTGGATGTCTATGTCTAGTAGGGATCCATGGATTTCTGCTTTCAGTCTGGGGTGCTGTCCTGTCATCCTTGCTTTGGAAAATTGAAGGATTATTTATACATTATGCATCCTAAAATAGATTTGGATATGGGTTTGGGTATTGGAACATGATATATTGCACAGAAGTTGAGTTGGTTCCTGCTTTGAAATGTAAGTTCTAACGAAGTGCCATTTCTGAATGAAATATGATAATTAAATCTTGTACCTGTTTGTATGTGGCAAGCTTGTTCTCCCTGTGTATTCTAACCTGTAACTCAACTACTTGGTGATCTGGCCTATTATTTCACAACAAAAACATCAGTTCTCCATCCTTGGATGAGAAATCTATCTAGGTGACGGGAGTTACCTCTTTGTAGTTCACCTTATCCTCGGGGCGATTTGTAATACTGGCTTGCTGTAGTGGCGAGGGATCTTCATCTCCCTTTATTCTAAACGGAGTTATGGGAAGCCTGCCTGGGGAGACAGTGTGAAAGGAGACAGTGTATTTTTCTACTTTGAGTCTGAATCCCAAGGAGAGTCCCTAGTAAGTGGTTTACAACTCCTTTCCTTCACAACTGAACTAAAATAAACCCTGCTGTGTTAGTTTAGATTCGAGAATTTGCATCAACTCACATCTTAATGACTTAATTGAAACTGCAGCAAGAGACAGTAGTGGACTGTGCAAACAGAAGCAAGTGGGTGTGCAAATGCTTGACACCTGCAGCAACAGTCTTGCTGCAGTGTGTTTGTAGACATAAGCTTCCAACTGTAGGAGTCTGGTTTGTTGTGGGCTTTACCCACAACAAATTTATTATTTCCAGATAATAAATACAATTTGGATCATAATGACCTTGAGAGATGTTCACCGAGATGCCTGCAAGAGGTAAGAAGCTTCGTAATCCTCTTCACCACCTTCTTTGTGAAAATTGGTCCTAAGTTTGTTACATGTTTTCCCTTGAAGGCAGCAATACCTTCCCACTGGCATTTCTTGACCTCATAACATCCACCAGGGAAAGCACGAGGACCTGATGAAACAGCTAAGCAGACTTATCCAGAAGGCTCTCCTGGCAGTTCAGGAATCTGTCAGTTTGGCATGTGTGGTTGTATTTCAAAAACATGTATCATACCAGTGCAAGGAACATAGTTTTCCTAAAAATGTAAAGAAACTATCGTGCAAAATGCAATACTTGGGGAGGGGATGAGCAAGGTTATAATCAGTCATACGGGGTAAATGTATTACTTAAACTAGAAAGGCTGAAAAACACGCCTTGTGACAATGTGAGAGGAGTTTTCTGTGTTCATAAAGAATACTGTACTGTTTATTTACAGTTTTTCTAAGTATAATTCTATTGCTTCCTCATTTTGTGTATTTTAGCAAAGAAAGGTAAGCAGTTTTTTTCAGTTATTCTGATTCTGTTCTGTCATGGAGCTGACAAAACTGGAGTTCTTGCATATAGGAGTGATTGCTGATTATGGAGTATACGGCTAGCCTGGAGGAGAAAGTGCTGCTCAAATAAATTTAATACTATGTGTTGTCTGAAAAAAGGCTAAACATGCTGGGAATGCAAATGAGAATAGAGAGCCACTAAACCAGATGGTCAAAATGCCTTCGTAAATTGATTAAATAGTTATGAATGTATCTTTTATTTCACACTATTAAGATATGCCAAATCATCCTTAGTCCGTGTAGATCACTGTAATGGCAGCAGCTGATCCATATGTGGGGTTCTGGCTCGTGTGAATGAGTGGGTATAGGCGTTCATATTGGCCTACCTTCAAAAGGCCTTGAAAAGTTGACATAATACATGGTCTTTAGCCCCCAAAGTGTGTGTATAACTTCAAGAAGGTGAGCAGTACTGCTGAACTGAGAATTGAATTAATTGTGCCTGCTCAAAATAGGAGAGCTGTGGTTTTTGAGGACAAAGTCTAGAATAACAAGAGTGGACAGTGAGGTTTGCTGTTAGAGAGTGGGATTGCTCTTAAAAACTGCTAGACATATTAGTCTCATTCATTTCATAGAGCTGGACTGTCAGAGGAAGGCCTATGCACTTTTTTATTAACATCCTTGGAAGAATTTGTTATTAAGAAATTCAAATGCCTCACTGCACATGGGGTGTCTTCCATAAAGCTTACAGATAACCCTGTGTTTTCACAGATTTTTTGCATGGGACAATGGATGGAGTATTTCTCTTTGAAGACGTTACTGTGGAAGACAGTAAAACCACGCAGAGCTATGATGCAATTGTTGTAGAGCAGTGGACTGTCCTGAAGGTATGTGTGCAGTTTTTCTTCTTTGATTTTTTGTAAATTAAAACACTCCAGGACTGTGAGGCAGACTCTCACGGACGGATCTGTGCTTCAGCAGTACCAGACATGCAGCTGAGGTAAAGGGATTCAACGAAACAGAAACACCAGTTAACCACAGTCCAGGTTTGTACGATGCACTTTTGGTTTTGGTACTCTCCGTGCCTTATTGTGGGGTAGGAAATGTGAGTGATGGTGAGCAATGAAACTCAGGGCTATCTGTCCTAGAAATACAGATGTCTGCTAGATTAACTGTAAAGAGGATCTCCACTGGTTGTCAGGGCAACATGATCACACAAGTCACTGTAGCATCATGGTTCTAACAGTGGTGGCCCTTTAGGTGGGTTTAGCTGTGTTAGAATGTGTGGATAACTGCATTTGCTTCTGTCTGACCTCCTTCATATGCTGAAAGAACTGTGTATTCTGGATAGGTCCCAACAAACAAGCCATGTGTGTCATAGATTGGCTTGTTACTTATCCAAGTGCACACTGAGATCAATAGAAACACTTTAGATCAGATCAGTCAGTACTGATCTTCCACAGCAAATCTGATACACAGATAGATGTTTGAAAAGCTGGACTTAAAATTCTTTGTAATTTAAAGCAAAATAATCATGGAGGGAGATAGGATACCATTACATAACTCTTATGAGGTTTTTTTGTTTGTTTGTTTTATTTGATTACTCTGCCAGAAATAGATGTTATGTATTTATAGAGGCAATGCCTGGTCTTTTTGCTTGGAATGTATTGTATATGGTGTAAAATCCTAAGAAAGACAAGCAAGGCACACACATGCCAAAAGGATGGATTAAGTGGAAATGGGAGAGATGCTCTAATAAATGTGTAAAATTTCAGGAGACTAGGATTAAGAGTTTGGTTATTAGATGATGACTTTGTAGTGCAGTAAGAAATGGCCATATAATAATGTCTAGTAACTTCTTGAAGAGCAATGTAATGCATTAATGGCAGCTTTTCGTGTGCTAATGTGCATCTGAACAAATGATTCCTATATTACATTTAATGTTATTCCAGTTATTACAGACTTGACTGTAGGTTCTTGTTCATCTTTAGGGTCAAATCGTGGTGTTGCCACTCAGGAGCAATGTTTTGGGATAATGATAGATGGTTCCATGAGTGCATTAGGTCAGTGCTGATCAAGAAAGCAAATGTTAAGAAGTTTAATGTTAACCATATGCTAAAAACTGTTAGGGAATGAATAGAGAGTGAAACAGCAAGCATATTCTACTTACATACTGCTCTATAAGCCGTGGTTTGACAGCATCTTATTTCAGAAGATTATGTTAGCACTGCAGTTCTTCAGAGAAGAGCAGTGAGGATGATCAATGATACAGAGAGCTTCCGTATTAGGAAGATTTTCTATGGTGTGTCCTTTCAGCTGGGAAAAGAGAAGAGTTGAAGTGAATGAAGTAGGTCTCCTAAATGATGGGAGGCATGTAAATAGGGATTGACTGTTTGCCATCTCTTCCAGTATAAGAACTAAGGGTTGTCAAATGGCACTAGCTGGGGCCAGGTGCAAAGCAAAGGGAAAGGAGGTAAATCAGATAATTCTTTATGCAGCAGCAGATCTGTGGAACTCCTTTCTGGAGAATGCTGCGGGTTCAAGGAGTTTAGATGAGTTCAGGTGGAAGTGATGTGTTTTTTTTTTCCTCTACCTTATTTATGCCTCTGTTTATACCAGTATTTTAATTGAGATCAGGAGTGTGTTTTTGAAGTGAACTGCCTGATCCTCCCCACTTAATATGCCTCACATCACAGGATGGTCTCATATTGCACAAACTGGATTCCTTTCAGTAGAAACTAAACCAGATGTGCTGAGAGGAAGTACACAAATATTTGGGGCAGGTATCCTGCATGCTTACTCTGATATGTATTATTCTTCCTTAGCTGTCACTTACAGCCATGTTGGAGACAGCTTTCTGAGTTAAATGGATTCTTGATCTGAACCTGTTTAGTTCTTAGACAACCAGTGAAAGGTTCTCTCAGTAGGAGATTGCAAAGTTGTGCTTAATGGCACCTGTACACCTCTTGGTTTGCTCCGTGTGGACACAAGAAAGTTTGTCTCAAGCTAGCTGACAAATCTGTGATACCTGCTATCAGCATCTAGTAACAGGGATCCTGTGATGGCAGAGTGGTGACCAAAACACTAGAACACAACAGAAGAGTATCTTCTAGCAAGGCCTCTTGAAGCATTAAAGCCCTTGTAGGTGGAGTGTAATTTGCCTTAGTTCTAGCAATTCCAGGCTGGATACACATCTGGTCAACAGATTAAGGAATCAAACTCCCAGTGCCATCTGGTGTGTCAAGAGATGCTGCACTACTGCACACCATGTCTGTGTGAGGGCTAATGTGGAGAATCTCTTGTTCCAGACATAAGATTTGGTATGTGCAATTTCAGAAACTGACTGATAGCATATACACAGCTTGTTGGTATGATCAGGTCATTCTCTGCTGTAATTTACAATTTGGATGCTGGGTGTTCCCTGACAGTTTTGCTCTTTTGAGATCAAGTGCCCCTCTTTTGGGGGCATTATGAATGTGTTACTCACCAACCTGAAAGTGGAAGAATATGGAGAATAAAAAAGTCTGCTGAAATAAGGAGATTGAGGCATTGGGGAACTCTTGCAAAGGGCTTACCCATTTAAAGGAAGAGCAGAGCTGACCACCTCTGTTTTCTTCTCCTGACATTTAAGTAAGTGCCTGGATATTTCATGCCTCGTGTTTTCTGAGACATAATAGGCATAGGTAGCTAAAGCCATCAATCAATGAAAGACTGGAAGTTGGGGGATCTGTAGGCACTTGCTTAGAGTTGTACCCAGAAAATCAAGTTTGTTAAACTCTCTGTTTAACTCTCTGTTAAACCCTGTCAGAATTCACTTCTATTTGCCATAAAAAATGGAGCAATGCAGTGGCAGAAGAACGGACTATAAAATGGGGGATGTAGAGGGAAGGAGACGGAGTTCAGTAGTGACAGAATATGTCCGAAACTCAGGAAAAGCTTTGTTTCTGTTATGAGTACTTCAGAGTATAATTATCACAGAGATAATTATGGAGCAGTGGAGTGACTCATTAATGTAGACTTTCTTATTTTTTTGATATAGGTTCATCTCTGGTCTAGATTAACCTTTTCCATTTGTCATTTTTCTTTGTACCGAGGCAGTGGAAGAAGCACTGATGGGCAGCATGACATAAATGTGTATAATGGATGCTTATTTTAAATTTGTATCAGATTTGATTATCTGTATGAGCTATGGACTTGTTCAGATGTGGTCTGAACTGAATGTAAATTTATTGCACTGTGTTGCAATTAAGATGAAGAAGCAAACAAAAGAATCCCAGCCACAACAAAAGAAAGCTGTTTTAAAAAGGAGGACATGTAGCATGTATCGATGCCCTTAGTAATAAAAGGAGAACCTTTCTAAATGAGAAGACAAAGTTCTGCTGTTTAACCATAAAGGCAAAAGAGAGGGGCTGGCACACCTCTTAGCAGAGAAAGTGCTGCCTTTTAATTGCTAAAACTAATAGAGAAAACAAGCTGAACAGTGTGATGCACTCGATATGCGTGTAAAATGTCAGTTTGTAGGGGATGTAAAGCTGCAGCTGTCACAGTATGTGGTCCCGCCAAGCAGCAGACAGGATGTAATAGCTCTGAGTAATTTAACTCTTTCTTCTTGAAGCAGAGCCATGGCATCCTCTGCACATGACCACAGGACTTAAAATGACAAAATGCTGCTCTCACCCCTATCGCTTTAACGCTAAAAATGTCAGGGCACATTATTTCCACCGCAGTATCTGAAATCTAGCACCAAAACTTGTTTGATGGTTTTAATTCTGCTTGTGTAGGCAAATGTGGGTAGACAGTTCTGATTAATCAGAGCCTGCATGATTTCCCTCTCCCCAACTCTGATCTGTCACCTTCTCTTCCCCATTACCCAAGACAAAATAGCTCATACTGTCTTAAAGTTGAGTGCTATAGCATTTATTTTAGATTTCTGTATTGTTCTGCTTCTGAAGCCTTGTTCATTCTGAAATATTGTCCTTAATTTACAGGCATTTTCTCATTGAAAATCTTCAGAGAGTGATTCATCACTCTTTAATTTTCTGCTATATCATGTCTTTGGTGTACTGACATCAATTAAAATCTCAAATACATCATGGTGTTGCCATTTCTGTGGCAGAATTGAATGGGGTCAGTGTCTGCTGTAGACATGGTAAACCTTTTAAAGTGTGACATATCAAAAGATTTAGAAAATCATCTCTGCTGAGCCTAGGTTGCAAGTTGCTTTAATGTAAGCCTTGAAACAAATTCCCTGGAAATGAGGATTTGATTTGTCTGTAAATCTGATTTAGGTCATATGTCAGTTAAACTATGTTCTGCTGTCTAGCCATGGGAGAAAGGCATGACTGGGTCAGCAAAGGAGCTGATGGCGATGTGCATGAAATGCAGTTGTGTGCACGACCCTCTTTACCACCCAAAGGACACAAATGTTGCCTGGGTGTAATATTTTAGCATTTTGCCCCTTGTTGCTTTTCGAGAAAAGCTGAACAAAGCCCTTCAGTAGCCTGTTATCTTCAACAAGTTTTTATAGTTTTTGTTTCCTTATTTTATGTCAGATATGACAGCAGTATATACATGTATATATTTGTCTACTGAAGTCCATAGTTATATGCTCTATATTGGATTAAAATGTGCAGGCTAATCTTTGATTGGTTTTGTTGATAAATTTAGTAATAAAATCTAGCAATATGAATTTGGAACTTTCCTGATGCTGCAGTATTGAATGTCTAACACAGTGAACACTTTTTCCACATGAGTAAGAGGCACTTGAACTAGACAGGCAGAGAAGCACGGGATTTAAAACAGTCTGAATAAAAAAAAACAACTTCCTATCTATCTGTCACGGTTTGCTTAGGTTTTGTGACCAAATCAGAGACGAGAATTAGTTCTCAACTCACCTGTAAATTTTTCAGGAAAAAGTGAGTGTACCGGACTGAACTTTCCACTTGAGAACATGTTGAGAAAAAGTATTTCAGTCCTCTCTTACACTTTCTTAAAAAACACACCAGGCACGACTTATGTTTCTTTTCCCCAGCAGGTCACCTTTAGCCATGCAGTAGTGCCCTGGCTAATGTCCCTCTTTGACCCTGTGCTGCTTCCAGGCAGGTTTGGGAGGGCCTCTCTATTTTGGGGCACGCAGGAAGCAGGTGCTGGGACCCCGTAAGTGCCGTACGCAGCCTGCGCATCAGTGGAGGGCAGTGCTAACGTTTGCTCTCCCGCTGCCTGGACCGACGGCCCCAGAAAGTCTGTGCTTCAGCTGCATTTCTTGCATGGAAATAGATTATTAGCTCCACAGTGGTGGAGTGGTGCACCAAGTCTTTTTGCAAAAGCCAAATTTTGTTCAAGAATAAATTATAACCGAAGGAAATTGCGCTGAGGAAGCTGCATGGAGATGATTAAGCTGTGTGTGGTAAGGCACGCTGGAGTATGCGAGTTCTCAGGTAGTGTTTTTCTATGGGTTTTGGTTTTTGGTTTTTTTTCGAAAACAGATAATGGACAAACAGCAAAATCAGTGATCACCTAAAGATACAGTGCACAAGTGTTGCAGAACTGGGAAACTAAAAATGCCAGCGTTAGTTAAGAAAATGTACTGATGGATTGCTAGATCATGTCTGTTTCTTGTGCTCCATGGCCAATTATGTGGGGTTGTCCTCTCACATGTATGTTCCCTTTGCAATCCAAGTTCAACATACTTCATAAGATCCTTCCATGCTTCCTTTGTGGAGAGCCCTCCATGCCAACACATCTACCTCGTGGAGCTTTTGCTACTTATCCTGTGCTTCTGTAAGTGCAAAATTGTGTTGCTGCACAAATGTGCTTCTCTGTTACAAGTGCAGACAATATTAGGAGCACTCAGACCTTTTTATTAGTTTATACATATGCTAGAAAGTAGAATTTGCATCTGCAGAAGTCACTGAGAGCGGTGGGCTTTGTGGACACAGGAGGAGCTTTTGGTTGTTTTTTATTTTACCCTAGACATGGAGACAGATGGGAATGCTACTTAGCAGCCTATGTGTGTGTTGAAATTGTGACTGGATATATCTATATCGCAGAAAAACTGTCTTAACAGCATGCTACCCCATATAGTGTTGCAGCCTTATTATATTCTCAAAAATATTTCACAGTGCATGAATTCATATGTATTAAAAATCATAAATAAGTAATCATAAATAAGTCTAAATTACATATGCCCAGAATAATGAGCAAAAAGCCTATCTGTAGATTTATGTATTACTTTTTTTTCTATTAACTTTCCACTAATGTCCCAATTTAGCAGCTAGTCTGTGTTGGTCAGTGACCCATCTGCTGCCAAAAGCCACTGCTGCTTTCTCAGGGTGCAGGAGCCATCCCACACCCCTCTGCTATACAGCTAATGGATGTGTAGCAAGCATCTGCTAGCAAGGTGCTGTGGTGTATTACACATGGAAATTTAGGAGCTGCTCAATCCTAGATGAGCATAGTCCAACTTCTCTTGCTGAAATCTTATGGAACTTCTGTTTTGCTTCCAATAAGTGTTTTTAATGGATCAATAGTATTACGTTATTAGCAGAAATTACCTTTTGGAAGAAGTCTGAAAAGGAAAAAGGCAAATAATTCATAAATTTAGAGCTTGGATGCAGTCTCCTTGTCAGCTGTGTTACTGCAGGCATAAAACATTTGCAGCACGCTTGTACTGGGTCACTCTTGCACAGCCCATATATTCAATTTCTCTCACTTTATTTTCCCTCTTTTCCACTAAGGTGCAAGTTGTGCCTTTGTCACTTCCTTATCCTTCCCTCACTGCCCTAGGAGAAAGCTCTGGCTTTGGCCGTGGTGGGGACTGGTTGGCAGCCCTGGCCAGGAGTGCAGGTTGCTGCCCTCGTGGGCTTTCCCCTCGGGCCTTTGTGAGGAGCTGGCTTTGACCGCGCTGCCTGTGTTCCCCCACAAACAGCAGGTTACACTTTCAAAGCAACTCGTGTTTTTTAGTTCCCATCCTCTTTGCCATCTGTCTGTAGATCTAAGTATGCAGTCTGTTAGGATTTGCTGATAAAGATTTTATTTATTGAGATTTATTTCACGGGATTTTCAATCTTCCACTCTTTAACCTAGGTTTGAAAAAATATTAAATAGTGACAATCCATAGCTGCCTTGTAACTAGATCACATTCACTTAACCCAGGAAAAAATGATTTCTAAAGAACTTCTGTCTCACAAGAGCTCAGTAGTTGTCTTGTTTATTATCTTGCTGTGGTTAAAATTGCCTCAGTAGAGGGGGGAAAAGAAAAGAAAAATTGTTAATGCAGTTGTTCATGTGGCTTGCCCTAGATATTATCATTACAACTTTTTAATTTTTTTTTTTCCTAATGAGCAGAAGCAACTATGAAAGGAGAAAATGCTGAAAACAAACAGTACAACTATAAATAAAGTGAATTCTTTTCATGTGATGAAAGTCAAGGGAAAAACCTAGCTCAATATGTTCTGGCTTCTTGACACTCAAGGTGTGATCAGAGATTACTTATCATCCACAGGAGAGTGGGAAGCAAGTTAATTAAAATTTTTCCAGCCTCTCACTGAATGAAATGTCTCCCAGTTTGAGATGCATTATTTGAACACTTCTTTTTCAGCAGAGCTCTGGCACGTACTTTCTACTTCTGCTGGTGTTCAAATCCAGTATTTGCTAGCTAGAAGGAGCACTGCAGTTTCATTTTATGAAACTGTATGTTGGCTATTTTATTTCCATTGTCTCAAATAATAGCAGATAAAATAATTTTATTTATTGTAATAAATATAAACTGAATACAAGATTACTCTTTTCGTATGCACCCATCCCCCACTGTATTGTTTATTTAGAAGCATTTCTGCTTGGAAAGCATTTACTATGACACCAATTAAAGGTCTGTATGACCGTGATTCCCGCTGGCACACAAATTCCAGTCGCAGGGTACGATTACAACCCATGATTCAGCAGGGGGAGGGAGAAGTCACTTCTTGTGGTATTAAAGAAAGCTTCAATTATCTGTATTTGAAGTAAGGAGCTTGAAGCCCATATGAATTGCACCTGTTTATTCAGGACTCCTTTCTTTTGTCTGTCGTCTTCAAACACAGCCAGTTGTTAGCAGGAGTTGATTCCCCCAGGGGCCTGGTGAAGAGGTGCAGGGTCTGACTCCAGTGGTGCAGAGTCGGAGGAGCTCATGGAGCTCGGAGAGGGTCTGCACCTTTGCGTAAGGTACACACATCCTTCCTCCACACAGCCTGACACACAGGTATGGTGTCAGGTACCAGCACATAGGAAAAAATAAGAGGCAACGTTTTTGTAACAGTTGTACAACACTCCTTTAACAAAGTATTTTATGTTTCCAGATTTTAAAAACAATTTTCTTTAAGCTTAATTAACTTTAATCTTAAGTTTAATTTCTAATAACTTTACACTTTGAAATGTGCTTGACCTGCTCTTTTCCCTTCTGCCCATTGGGATTGTGAAATGCATCATCTTCTGATGCAGATGACGCTTAATCCTGACAAGTCAGACAGGTCCAAAGCCAGCCATGTCTCCCCACTCAGAGCTTGCAGGGACAGAGGGCTGTGGCAGGAGTGACGGCGCGTCCCTCAAACAAGCTGGCTTCTGCAACAGCCAAATGAGCTCTGCATGGTATTCATGTCCTTCCTCATTGCTGTAATCTCCCTCTGATTTTTGCTCTTTGTTGCACATCCTGATGCAAGGAGAAGGTTCTCCTTGGTAATCACCAACCTTAGGCAATGAATTCAAAATAGAAAACCTCTTTGCAACATAGGATGTTGCTTGGGGCACAAACAAGGTCTGCTGTGCCAGTCTTTCCTGACCTGCGAGTCTTCCACCTTTTAAATGAGTGAGCTCCTTCTGGTTTTATCTCTACAAACACTGTTTGATGGAGGGAATGTTTTGATCAGATCCTTTTACGTGTCCTTCCAGGTCCCAGACAGGCTTGCAATCGCAGGTGCTCTGACCTTATTCTCAATGCCCATGTTGCATATTTTCATCTTTATTTCTGGAAGGCATTGTTGACCAATCTCATAAATCTCAGTGTGTTATTAATCTGCTTTCCTGAGACATCAGCTCTTAAAGGCATCTAGATATGTCATTGTGTTTGCGTTACCCTTAGGACACTGTTTTAAAAACTGGAAAGACAGTGGAAATATGCATCTTACAGTGGGTATAAAGAGCGGGGAGGCAAATGGGAGTCTGAGGAGACAGTAAATCTGCCACAGTCACATCTGTATGAACGCTACAGAGGCCACATGGTATTGCTCCCCTCTTGCAGGACATCTCTCCTGGAATTAGCATTTCTGGACTGTACATGGTGAAGTTGTAGAGTAGCTGTATCTCTCTAAGTCCCTAAAAGCCTCTGCACAGAAATAAGAATTTTCATTAGCAAAGTGGTCTCTGGCATGCACTTTCTGGGGTAAGCAGAAGTGAAGCCTTTTTAAGCAGGAGAAATGCAGCTTCTTTAACTGTGCATTTGTAGTTATGATCAGGCTTTTAATAGGTATAGTCTGGCAGTCATTCAGTTATGAGGCTATCAAGTGACCTAAATTACATTCGTTAGAAGAAAGGAATAGCTGAGACTGGAATTCACTAAAATACCTTGAAATAACTATAGCAGGATTTGGATTAGTTCTGATCAAATGCCTATTTTATTACCGTGGAATAAATGGATCTTTTGGAGCTGCAAAACTATTGTGTCTTACCCAGTGTTGAGAATTGGCAGTTAAAACTCCTTGCATGCACATGAAACCAGTGTAAGTGCCTGAGCTTTTTGGCAAACATAATTGTTATTCCAATGGCGTATAGTTATATTTGTAGAGACTAGTAGTTACCATTTGCCTGCTTTGTGTTTGTTAAAATTAAAAACTAGTAAATATGCTCTACCATCTCTTTGTTAAATTACTGGAAGTCTTGGCCAATTAGACACTTCACTGGTGCAATCTTTGTTGAAACCACCAGTGGTTCTTTCTCTGTGAATTACAGGGTCTGCCATTTAGCAGAAAGAGAATTAGCAAGGCTCTGCTGGGTAGATCTGTAGCTGGAGCCAGAGTTCTGTGCTGAAAGGCAACGCTTTTGGTCTCGCCCACAGATTTCCTGATTCAAAACAACAAGGAAGCGATGCATATTTGGGGGTGATAAAAGGAATCCATCTGTACTTCTATTTTTGTTGTTGTTGGCTATTTTGCTCTTGATGCATCATGGCAGAGTAACCCAACTGATTTCAGAACAGATCTTCAGGATTTACTGCAGCCTAGACAAGCGCAGAATTGAGGCAAAGAAATGTTGTCATTTTTTAACTGCTTTAATATCTTTTTGCTTTGGAGGAGATAATTGATAAATGCAATGAATTTGTCTTGTTCAAAACGGGAACAATCTAAAGCTAGATGGATGACTCAGGCAGTGCAAAAACAAGATCACAGATGTTCAACATTTTAAACAAACTCATTTAACAGTTTGAGATGCACGGGCGAGCAGTCCTGTGCCTCATGTTTTTGAACGCTTTCCTGCCTGCCGAGCTAAACATGCACAATGACCCGCTTCAGAGCCCTTTCTCCCTCCTAGAAAACCCACACGTATTTTGTCTTGGTTTGGGTCTTTTTTGTTGTTTTTTTGGGGGGTTGGGGTTTTTTTTTTGGTATGTCAAACTGAATATCACACTCCAAGTGCTGATGCTAACTGTTGATTTTTCTTTCCTAGGGGGTTGAAGTGCAGACAGATTACGTTCCGCTGCTGAATTCCCTTGCCATGTATGGCTGGCAGCTGACGTGCGTGCTTCCTACTCCAATTGTGAAGACAAACAGGTAGGGAGGGGGTAGGCACTGCCTTTTGGCCAGGGAGGTTGCTGCATGAGCACCACGGTCCTTTTGAGCAATTCTCTGTGCAGTGAGCGTGGATTTCCTTGCATGTACACAGTGACTGCCCTTGCAAACCCTGCTGCAGCTGTTCTCTGGGTTTTCTGAGCATCACAAGCTGCGTGGGGCAGGAAGCACGTGTCTGGCGGGCAAAATACTGCAAGGTGGCAGTGTGGTTTCTGCATGAAATTTCTGGGTATTGTCTTTGCCTCTCTGTAAACTCTTTGATTTTAAAATTCCTGCTCTGAATCTCCTAGTAGCTCGTCTCGGAGCAAAGACAAAATGTGTAGTAACATTTGGACTAAGATGTTGTGTATCTGAAGAAAAGTCATTTTATTCTTAATTGATGTCTATCTAATACTGCTGATACACACAGTCTAGCTGAGCAGGACCATGTGAGGTTGGTGTATCATTACTCTAGTAGCCTTGTTTGCATGTGTAATCACTCTGTGGTCTACTTTGCTATTAATAATATTCTTAGTTTTTAAATATAAATGCAAGTCACTTAAAAACACTCTTAACTGAGGTGAAAAACAATCATCCCACTTGTTAATCATGGAAATGGCACATTCTGGATTTCCACTGATCAGGAATATATTTTTATATATATACCAATATAATCAGTCATGATTTTTTATCTTAAAAGAGTAAAAATATACCCAGCTCTTTATGAGATCTAGATGAATTCTACTCCTACACATAAAAACCTAAAAAGTAAAGGCCATCTGTGCTAGGGGAAAAACAGTATTTAAGTTTTGCATATATGTTTAAATATAGGTATGAATAGAAAATCACAATGGTGATTTGTAAGCCCTGTCTCTTAAAGGTATATATGATTTTCTTTCTCTTCTAGCTTTCTGTGTCCCATTTATAACTCCAGTAACACAGGGCAGGTTGATGGTGCAGAGGGCACCCACCCAGTCCAGCCGCTGGTGGATTTGGTTGTGCCTTCCCACCGCGCTGCAGACCTGGAGGGAGCACCCAGCCCCGGGACAGGGGGAGGGAGCGCTCCGGGGTTGCTGAGACCCTGCTACACACAGGCGCTGTGGGGCTCGGGTTTCTCGCTTTTGGTTCAAAACAATTTATTCTGTGTTTACACACTAATGCTAAAACATTCAGAAAAATTGTCACAGGCTGACAGGCTCTGTCAGGCTGAACAGTTGCTCTTTTTCCCCCCCAAAATAGCAGGCTGCGCAGACACAGGGGACAGGCAATGTTCAGGTCATTCTTCATTCTTCGTTTTGTTCTTCTTTGACCTGCAGAAATAAATATGACTGAGATGGATTTTTGCTTTGAATGATACTGGATGTGAATTTAATTAATTCTTAGGAGCGTGCATTTGTTTCTTTTCAGGGATGGGAATTTATCTACAAAGCAAATTGTATTTCTTCAGAGACCTTCTTTGCCCCAGAAAACAAAGAAGAAAGAATCTAAGGTAAATAACCTCGAATTCCTGGTTTCTATGTTTTTGGTTTTTAATACTGTAATTGATTTCCTAAAGAAGTAAAAATGGCCTATTCAACATCCCTGTGATACAGTAGCAAGACACAAGGAGCTGAACTGTTCAAAGGAAAGAAATAAAAAATGCTCAAATGATGTGGAAGCTCTTGTATTTCGTTGTCTGTTGAACTCAGGGCAGCAGGAGACATAGATTTCTCTTTACATAAGCTGGCCATAAACCTCCGTATGTGACCTAAAACTCTCTGCCCATGTTCACTTCCTGCAAGGAGGAACCAATACTATTTTCTCTCACCCATTGCCTGTCTTTTCTGTTTAAATTGCTCTCTCTTTCTTGCTGTGTGTTTTGGTAGAGCCGAGCCCAATGTTGATGTTGGCTGGTGTTTCTATCTATTGTGTGAATATTGATTAATTCTACTAGAATGTAACCAAAAAAAGCCTCTTGAATCCAGCTAAATTACCCAAGAACATAGCTGACAGCTAATGATGTACATATGAGGATACACATACGTATTCTCATTTCCATTTTTAAATGTCTCGTTGTGGGAACCCCTGCGCAAACCTGTCACGCCGTACAGCTGAGAGGGAAATACAAAGGCTGGTTTAAGCTGGAAACTGGGAAAGTGCTGACCTTCCTATAGTACTCGAATTTGCCTTGCCCTTTCAGTATGCAAAGGGATCAGAAAAGCCAGGTGAGGTATGGAAAGGTGAAACCACGTGATGAAAAGGCTGCTAATTAATGCAGCCTCAGTTTTGTTCTAGCTCTCTGCGTTTCCGTGCGCGCTGGCTAGCCAAATGTCACCTGAGGGAGTGGTGTGCTCGAGGCCCCGCAGGAGCTGAGCCAGAGTAGGAGGTTGGAAACACTAAGCAGAGCTGAGCACTAGGAGCATTTTACCCAACATTTTAGACAATTACAGATAGTTTTCATCTATAAAGCCCTCACTGTTTTGGAGCCTGGTTCTGTGAAAGTCATCTTTTAGATACAGTGGAGACCAGGAGGGTGTTTGAACCGACTGAAGTAGGAGAGAACTGCTGGGAGCATGACTGTGATTTAGGATTTAGCCTCTCTCATTAGTGAAGCTGGAGCCCAGAGTATTCTGTGAACCTGTTACAAAGCCCATCTTTCTTGTTTTTTCTCTTTGTATTCAGGTGATTAAAGGCATCTTGGGATGAGGGTTGGCGTGCCTGTATTGGTCATTCTTTTCCTACCACTGTGTGTGGTTTTAATGGAAGGAGTGGGAACCTATAAGTGATTGTATGTCTTCAAATAAGAGAAATTGGAATAATACTGATTTCTTGTGTTATAATAACAAATGCATACCATCCAGATGACTCAAAACTTTGTTTAAATTTTTCAATTCAGGGATATAAAAACTTATTTAACAGTGTCTGGTTGACAAAACAAAGGATTTACTCGTTGGCAGTATTAAATATACAGACATATTTGAGGGCAAAAATCCTTCAGCACATTTTCATACCAAAGGTCAGGGAAAAATGGGATACATTGATTAAAGTTATATAAAGAAATGTAAGACTGGTTCAACGTCTGTAAGTGGTTGTTGAGAGTCACATCAAAGATGCCAAACCTAGCATTTGACTAAGTTGCTGAATATTCTGCACAGACAATGTCACAGGCTCTCAGGGTTTTTTTTAACTTGTGATACAGAATGTCTAAAATGTTTGTAGATGACCCCTGGGAGGAGGGAAATAGGATGATAAGATTAAAAGGACATTGCAGGGTTGGAAACTGACCTGTCCTATCTACACAGAACAACCAACTGCTGTTCAGTTCAGCCAGATGACATGCAAGGAGTGGTACAACTCATTTTTCTCTTCAATAGGACAGAAGTGCTCTTACCTAGGGCACTGTTCAGTCAGTGGTGAGGCAGTCATGTTCATTCCCTTTATACAAAAGTGCTGTTTACTTCAGCAGAAACTGGCTCTATGCATTTCTGTGAAATACAGTATAAATACCTGACTAAGTATATGCAGCATCTGCACATACACAGAGTCTCTTACAATTTGATCTTCATCACATTCAGGGCCCTGATCTTACCTTCTGTTAAGGAGAACTTTGAGATAAAGGGGAGCTGTGGGTGCCCAGCACTTCTGCAAATCAAAGAGGAAAATATTCAGATGTCTCTGAGTTTTAAACAGTTGAGCTCTAGAACTGAGATGTTATCTTTTACTTAAATATCATTGCAATTTAGAGAAAGAGGAAAGATAGCTTCCTCTAAACCTAAAAACAAGAAGAGTCTTGTGAAAGCCAGGGGGTTTTTTTCCCCCTTTTTACATTAAGGTCTGGCTAGCAGAAGGAAGGGCATTGTTCTGTCTTTGTAATCTAATAAAGTTAATAGTTTTTGAATGTCTTTTTGATTAAATAGCTAAGTAAAAAATTTATGACCATGAATCCTTCTCTTGTCCAGCTTTGCCACAGACCTGGTTGCACTGGAAAAATGGCTTCTGGACCACAGCTGAATTTGCTGAATGTCCTGATGAGATTATTTATGGCAGGCAGGCATCGCCTCCTAACCCGTCCCTGAGTTTCCATCAGTGTGGACATTGCTGATGAAATGGTTGTGCACATTCACTTTTAATTAGCAGATGTGTAGGATGGCTCAGCAGTGGCTTGGAGCATGGTCTGGCTTTCCTTGGGAAGGTCCATTTATGATTTGACAAATGAAGCAGATCTAAGAGTGGCATATTTGTCAGACTTTATTACATGTGTTAAACCTGGCAGGTCAGTATTTCAAGGCACTGACAGTTTCCCCTTTTTAAAAAAACCAAACCCAAGCAGTTAAAGCAGTCAGTCCATCGGCAAGGGCAGCTGCGGTAAGTCTTGCGGCAAGTGCTGAAAGCTTCGTGCTTCCTCGTCAACAAACATCCATACAGATGGTTCAGAATATTGTACTGCTCAGGTGTGGTCCTGGGAGCGGTGCTGGTCCTGCTGCCGAGCTGGTGGGAAGCACGGTAGTAATGCCCGGGATTGCTTCCTGTCCGCGCCGGTGCAGCTTTGCGCACAGCGCGCCTTGGCTGCGGGGGGCTGCTGGCCTCCACAGTGACACGGCGCGTGGAGAGGAGCAGGATGCATCACAGGCTCTTTTCTCCGTGTAACAGATACAGACGTGTGGGCACAAGTGATCTTAAGTCTTCTGATTTAGTCACACCATTTTTTTAATCTTAGGTCTTTTTGGTCAAACTGCTTTTTGAATTAAAACTAAATAATAAAAACATTTCTACTCAGGAAAGCAGCTGTCCGTGTGAGATTGTCTCCAGCAGTCTTTAACATTTGGATCTCTTGCTTGTAGTTTCACTGGAGGTTCTCCAAAGAAGACATGCACAACAAACAAATGAAGAAATCCATGAAGGCCAAATTAAGTGCTAGGGAGAAGCAAAAGGCAGAGGAGAAGCAGGAATTTGAAGTCACAGAGAACACAAGAAACTTAGAAGCACAGATCTCAACAGCAGCCAAGCCTGATCCGGAACAGCAGCTGGATGAGGTCATAGACTTGGGAGATGAAGTAGCTGGGACCGACGACAGAGGCACCCATCACGATGGGGCGTCGGGAGATACGTGTCCTGCCGGCTGCGATGCTGATGCCAGTGACGCGCAGGTGTGCTTGAGCCAGAGCTGCTGTGCCGAGCAGGTAACGGCGGGGGGAGACTGCGCCCCAGTATCGGACGGCTGCGATGGCAGCGGTGGGGCAGGGCTGGACGTGGACTGCTCCTGCGAGTAGGACCCGTCTCAACGATCCCGTGAGTTGCTGATACTTTGCCAAGACAAAAGAACAGATTTTGCTAATCACCGTCGCTAACTGCATTGCTGGTTCAGCCTTTCTTTGGCACTGTACTTTGCTCCTTAGCACACTGACGTCTTGATGTTGTAACTACAGGGCCTGGGCTTTTTCACCCACAGATATTGCAAAATTCCGTCCCCTGCACAGAGTGGGAAATGCCCTGCGCTATCTCCGAGAGCCACGCTGTAATTTAAACAGTGGGGACAGGAAACGTCCTCAAGTTTTTGTGTGGCTGACCTTAGCAAACCAGGTTTGTATTTAGGCCAGGGAACACGTTCCATTTTGATCAGTTTTTGCTCTATAGAACTTTCCTGTTCACGTATCTTTGCTGGAGAAGTTACTGTGCCATATGTTATTTTGTCATTAAGCTTGTAGTGTCATGAAAGTGGTATTTGGGCTTAAACAGGCTGAAATTGGAAAGCTTAGATAAGATGGCTGTGATCTGTATTTGTCTCAAATCGCATACTTACTGATTATACTCTCTTCTGAATTGTATTAACTTTTGCAGACATCTAAGGAACAAGCAAATTGTGTGGCTATTTTAGGCACACTGAGTAAACAAACCCCATGGTAAATTTGTGTGAGGCAGATGATTCCAATATAAAATGCAACAATTTGCTCATGTTTATGTTCTCTTTGCCAATCAATAGTTCACCAATAGTTGTGGGGGCTCAGAAGATAGAAAAGCAGGAAACAAAAAAGCAGGTAAATGTATGTCTGTCAGTCACCACCTTCACTAAAATTTGAATTAGATGTTACTTCCTGACCCTCCCAGGTGATTTTGCACCACTTCCTCACTGTTACGAAATATCTTGTGGGAAAGAACTGAAGTTGTATGCAGGGGTCAGTGGTCAACAGATGTCACTAAATGACCTTACAAAATGAGAATACCTTAACAGAGGGTGGTTTTTTTATACCAGTAACCATATTTTGGGTCTGATACCTAACTGAGTTGTGTAAAATTACCAACATTTTAATGTTTGGAGCTACAGTAAAATATTTACCAGTGAATGTACATGTGTAATACAGTGTCTGTGCCACTGTTCTCCAAGTACTTCAGTATTCTAAAAAGTGTCGGAAGTAGTTGTTTTCTCTCTTCTTAACCACCTTTATCCCTGTTTAGAAGTGGTCCAGTAATCTGGGAACAAGGTGAGAAATACGTTCTAAATTCCCCTGCTTTTATTTTTTTAAAGCAAGAGCTCTGTAAGTGATTTGCTGTTTTTTCCCTTAATTGAGTTGGGCCTGATCGTTTTCCTTAGTTTTCAAATCAAAACTTTGTACGAGGAACTATGTTCTGTATCAAATGTGCACCTAGAATGGTTCAAAAGCACCTTCCATGCCTAAAAATCATAGTTGGCAGAACATGGCAGGGAAGGGATAAAACATACCACTTTGTTAATCTAATTGGGACAATGGCACTCAAGTGTAAAGCATTTGATTTCACACACACAAAGCACGGTGGTATTTTTTCATTGATTAAAGAGGTTTTTTATTTTGAATTCAGTGGTTTAACCACAGGGCTGTAGGTAACTTCAGTTTCTGGTGGTATTTTTCAATTATTTCATTCTGTTCCTTGAGATGAGACTGGAGTTCCAATAGCCTCAAAAATAGGTTGTTTCAGTTGTTCTACTTAAATACAAAGTCTCTGCTCTGTACAGTTTTAAGTACCTGTTTGCAAGTTTTATTAGCATAAGATCCTTCTACTGATGTTTTCTATTTCAAGGACTAGCTTTGTATTAATCTTGTTTAAAAATTAACTGTATTTAATGAACATTTTACTAGTAGAAAGTGTTGCAGTAGAAACAACTCTCCAAATACTTTTGAATAGAAAGTGTTTCTTGGATTGCAACTTGACCTTGTTTAACTGGATCCCAGCTGCTTACAAAACTAAAGAGAAATAAAGGTCATGAGGAGATTTCTTATTTGTGGTACTTGCACAACTGCCAATAATTTGTCCCCAAAAGGAGGAACTCGGCGTCTCTGAGTGGTGATGAAGGGAAGCTCCTTTCTACTCAATTAGCAGTAGTTAACTAGTGCTGGAGAACTTCTACTTGGTTTTCCATCACCAGTCTGACAGAGCATGTAAGGATCTAGGAGGAAGTTGCACTTGTTTACAAGTGAAAGCTTGATTTAAAATGTTGTTCCCATAAATCCCAGAGTGGCTTAGCATTGGGAAGATTCGAAGAGAACATTCATATTTTTTCAGTTTAAAAAGGGCAAACATGTTTTGGTTTATTGTCACATAATCAATTCCAACTTGTGACTTTGAATTACTTTGAGCTCAGCTGTCTGGAATTGCGCGCGTGCTTTCACTGTGTCCCTGTCTCAAGTAAACTGAGAGTGCTCAGATCACCACGTAGACAGATGATAGAGATGTGATGGGGTCTGGGGAAGGCAGGCTTGGGGTACAGCAGCAGGGCTCCGCAGCTGCTATGTGCATCTTACCTCAGCTGCATTTGCCTTTTTGGGCTTGAAAAAGCAAGAACCACCAGAGTGGCCAAGGAAGTGAAAGAAAACAGTCGCCACCTTATTTGAAGCCTGAATAGAGAAGAGAAAGGCCAGAGAATAACTCCCATATTGAAAAGCTGACCAACATGGTAAAATACACCAGCAGTGGAGAGACTGTATGTGGGAGAAGCTGACACAGGAGTTTGGATGCAGAGCTACAGCCTCCACCTCTCCCCCAGAGAAGCCACAGTTACTCTGAGCCCCCAGCTCTGTAGCAGGGTTTGTCACCCCCAGCAGAAGGTGGAGAGAGAAGCCAGGCCCTTTCCTTTCCTATGGAGAGCTCCCATTTTAAGCCACACCTATTTTTCCCCAAACCAGACAGAATGTCCCAGTGAGGATGCACTGATCTTACTGTGCCTCTCTTGTAAAGGAAGGAGACAGCAGGACTGCCTGCACGCCCAGGGAAGGAGCCAGCGGGTTGTGCTGCCACGCGTTGCCGATGCCAGCTGGTGACAGAAAAGCACTCCAGCACACACAGCTGTATTTTAATGTGGCACTCAGGTGTATTTTCACATGAATGTGTCCTTGTGAGACCAACACAACTCATGTGTGTACATCAGTCCCAAGAGTCTCCTGTCTGTAAGGGAGGAATGCGTGGCCTACTCTGCCAGGAGGAATGACACCGTGCCGGTGTTTAGAGCAGGTGGTCGTCTGAACAACAAAGTACAAAGGAGAAAATCCAGCTCAGGTAAGTAAAGAAATGTCAAAGGCTGAAGGAAGATGACAAAGAGAAGAGGCTGAATTAAATGAAGGAAGGAAGAGAGCTTTTATATTGAAACAAAACGCAGGGGGCAGGTGTAGAGGGGTAGAAATAAGATGGGTAGGAAGTCCAAAATGATGAAGCACCATAATGAAAATAGTTTATGTTGAGTTTAGGACGGGTTAAATGCACAAATGATTGGACTGGCACTTCATCTTGCAAAATTTGATTATTTGATCTGTGCACTTGAAAACAGAATCATTGAAATACCTCAAATGAGCTTTAATGTATGCATGGAAATGAGGCTAAGTACAAAACAATATAGTTTTTTCCTCCCCTAATTTGGCTCCTCTGTCAGCCTTGGTTTCTGAGGTGAGCAGAGGAAGGGCTCTGCATTTGGATCCCCTGCTTTTTCTTTGTAGTTACCGTGACTCTGTACATTTGCCTCAGGGAGCCAATTATAGGGCAGAAATAAAGCACAATCAGCTTTTCGTGCAGGAATTTCATCCTCCCAGAACTGAAGAGTATAGCAGATACTGATTTCTTGCTGGCAAATGCTTCTCAAAAGTATGAGGAATGCTGGCTAACGATACCGACGCACCTGTGAATTACGAGTTGGAGACGCAGTTCATGTCTCCAAGGCTGTTAGTGGAGATGTGCTTCTGGTTTTTAAGGGTGATCCTTGCCAAAGCCTCCATCAGCAGAAGGGTGCCTGTGGTGCTGAATGTGGCAGTTGACTCTAATCAGTACCTTACCTATACACTGAAGGGGGAAAAAGGCTTTTCAATTTAAGTGCTTTCTGTTACTCACGCTAAAAGCACCCTACTAACTAAAAGGATGTAATGCTAACTGAATAGCCGCTCTTTTGCCAGTTAATTAATGCAGATCCTATAGGAATACTTCATATTCATTGTACCAGATGAGCACACAGCAGACTAGTAAAGTAAATGTCACAGGAAGAAGAAAAAGATTCTGTCTAATAAGGCTGTTACACCAGGTAACTCACAAGCCATCTCACCAAGCTTAAATATAAATGTATAGGTGGACACGTATCTCACTCCTTATATTTTGCTGCAAAAAAATAAAGTAACTATCAATCGACTTTTTCTTCTTAAGTTGCTCCTTAGCTGATGACACAAATGTAAGAGGAATAAACATTTCTGAAGATTAAATATTATGAGTGGACAATGTGATGAGAATGTTTCTCTGGCTTGGTACCTGCTGAGCAGCAGGCGGGGCTCTCTGTTCCCGCCAGTGTAGGCGAATGCCACCATTATTTCGTTACTGGTAGAGCCCATGTTTATAGAGGTTGATTTTCCTGGGTGGGTTTTTTCAATTGTGGTGGAGTCAAATCCAATAACAGACTTTAAGGTGAAACTGATGACCACTAAACTCTAGAAAGAAGAGACTTCCAAAAGACTCTTGAGTGTCAACAGGAAAAGGCTGTGGAGGAAGGGGATGTTAACAACCTTCCTGGCTTCCTGGCTCAGAAATGGCATTGCTGGCCCTTGGCTGCGTTATGGAACGGAGGTGAGCTGTGCCCACTGGCAGGGTCGCTGTTCCAGGTAAGAACGAGCTTTGGTGACAGTAACCGAGGTCACTGGCATTTGGGGGTGGGAGGGTATACATTTTTTTTTCCCCTCCATCTTTTGGTGCAGAGTGTGTGTGCGTGTTTAATAGCACTAGTTAAGCAGATGAGCCCATACAATTAGAGAGACATGTCCTTGCCCTATAGCACTCGTTCTGAGTGTAACAGAGGATGACAGAAAGAGGTTAGAGGGAAAGAGGATGCTAGCAGAAGCAAAGGGGTTTGAAATGCCTTTTGTTAAATGGACAGTTTGGTGCAAGTCTGAGGAGTGGTTTGTGAAAGAGATGTCATTTGGGCTGGAGAAAGCATGTGCATTAAGGGGAAAAAAACAGTAAACCAGTTTATAATCCACTTAATGATTTAGAAATCCTAAGGAAAACATTTAAAGGCTTCTCAGAATCTTTTATTATTACACTGTTAAAACATGCCGGAGCCTAGCGCGCAGTTTTTATCTGAGAACACCAGTGCTTCCCGATAGCAATTTATTGCACATTTCTAGGAAAAACCCCTGCTTCCTTCAAGCATCAAGCTCTGACCTGTCAATTGCGATCTCTGTGAACACAAAAACCTCTTGGTTTCATTTTTTGTGACAAGCACACTGTCCTATTTACATTCTAGAACGAACGAACAAGGACCCCTTCCTTGAGATAGGGGCACTCAGAAAGAATCTTCCTCTCATTTGAGTGGGAGGGAAGTGGATGAGACATCCCCTCTGGGTCTGCAGCAACTGCCGAGGAGGTGAGTAATGCAGCCTGGGTCTAGCTGGTATGGAAGCACACGCCTAAGTGGCTGAGGCTGCCGGCACCAGAAGATGAAAGCTTACGGGCAAACCCCTCATCATGGTACTGTCCCCAAAAGGCAGCTCTTTAAGGTCCATCATTCAGAGTTCACCTCTTCCTGACCCACAGTACAGCCCGTTTCCTTCAGTTCTGTTTGTTCTAAGCTGCAGATTTCTCTCTTTCAAGCTGTTTGCTGGAAGTTCTAGGATAATTTCACTTAGTTGTTTAATCAACTTCTGCACCAATTATGGTAGCATTCAACAATCAGTAGTAGTCTTGTGCTGCACTCAATACAAGGGCTTGGAGTTTCCTAGTCAGGCTGCCTCACTGGTTTCTGAAGATGAGGTGAATGTGCACATGGCAACGAGTATCCTACAAGCTGCAAAACGTAGCGGGAGACTCTGACAAAGAGAGGTTAAGACTTAGAGGCTAAATTCAGCATACTGAAGCCAAAATGATTTCTTGGGAGAGAACTACAGCTGGGCTGGAGGCCTTTTTATCCAAGTACTGGGATATAATCCTTGGAAAAGGAAGTGCTTCATACCAACAGTGAGTGCTGCTACAGGCTGGGGATCAGGTGAGGGGATGGTTATCTTTCTTTGCAACCTCTGCTGAAGGCAGAGCAGAGGAAAGGACCTTGCTCCATCACCTATCTGACTGTTGTCTGAAACGTTAACTCCAGGACAAGAGCCACTAACAAAGAGAGGGCCACATGATTTAGCAGTTTTAATAATGCAATAATAATTTAGTGGTTTTAATAACTTACATGTTCCTTACTGAGGTCCATAAATGTACAGTGGGACTCTCCACCACTTAAGGACTTGAACTATACAACTAATTAACTCCTTATGGCTTTTGTTATTTGTAACATTTCTATGATTAGTTTTTCTACAATTTGGGGAAAGAAGCTTTGTTCGGGAAGGGCTGAGGTATCAGCCATCACCCCTAGAGGTTCACTCATACCTTAAAAGAGCAAACTTTCCAGAGACTTTTTCAAACAGACCTGGCAGGGTAACAGAGGTTTCCCATCTCAGCTGTTTGAGGACATGGCAGGTGCAAGCACAACCTGGATGGGCCGTCTCAGCACCAGCAAGGGACACGTGTTCACGTGAGTAACTCTGTGCAGCTCTGTCAGAAGCAAACAGGTTTTTAACACATCAGTATTTTTAACTCAGGTCTGAATGTGATTATGAAAAAAATGTCTTTTACCATCAATGCCACTGACTTACTTAAATAAACCACCCAAGGTTTTTTTTTCTTTTCCTTTTAACAAGAAGTGGCAAGAGAAGGAAATCACAACACAGCAACTCTACTTCTACAAAAATACTAATTCATTATCTAGAACTGGGGAAGGCGGGGTGTTGACTCATTAGCAGAACAGCGTGAAGAAGTTGTGGCCTGAAGTGTTATTTATTGCAAACTGACCTGGTATTGCTGCACGACTCATTCTCTAGCACTGCTGCATCAGGCACTGGGAGTCTTTTAAAAGCTGACTAAGTGAAAATATGCTGCTACCCATAAGAAGTAAGCAAACCATAAAAAACCAGAACAGTTAATGTCTTTAATATAAAATCATTTTTCCCCCCAAACCAGCAGCACTGTATTACAGCAGGTGCATTATAGTTAAATTAAAGGAACACCATTATGATCGAGGACATCTTCATGTATGAAGTAAAATCTTCCAAATAATTCACAGTCCATTTTCTGTACATTTCAGCTTATCAAAATACACTGGAAACAACTAATAGATCTCCTATTCAGCAGGTGTCACTACCACCATTTCTCAAAGAAAACACAGTTTCTAGGAACACCCATCTTAGACAGTAGATTGGATATAGATTCTATCATTGGAGGTGGACCACAGATGTACCATAAAGTATCCTTAGATACATGTTTTTCTAGATCCTTTTCAGATATTCTTCCCTCTGACAAAGAAAAAAAAGCAGGAAATGAGAACAGAAATAGTAATCATGAAGCAATCTCAAAAAGAATGACTGGTTAGAGGTTTTCCAGCACTCATTTCTTAAAAATGCCAGACTTGTTTAAGGATAATAGGTATCAAAATTTGAGGCTTCCAAAACTATTTGTTCTTCTGGGGATTTAGATCAGTACTTCCAGCTGGAATACATCGGATATTAGTCACTGAAGACATGCCTTACATGCAACTAGAAATCCCACATTCATATGAAAAAAATAGGGTTAAGTATCTCTTAACACAAACACAACAGAAAGGGAAACATTGATGTATCTCTAACAGGCAGTCAGCTTATCCTTCACTGGTCCTGCCTTAAGCAAGGTAAATACTTTGCTTAATAGTTTCTGGAATGAAGTTTGCAGTGGGAAATACCAGAGTAAGTTGGACAGAGGAGGTTTACTAGAAATGAAAACAAAAACTGCAAAGGGAAACTGTTTCTTCAAAGCATAATATGTATAGTGGAATTTAGGTTTAACTCACATCTCATTTTGAATCTTTAAATGTAAAAATACTGAATTATGCATATAACTCTATCCTCTAGGATGTAATTAAACTTTAGAGCCATCGCTCTGGATTGTATTTACCTGTAACATGTGGCTGAAGTTCTTTACAGATCTGCAGCCTCTGCTGGGTAACGTGGAAACGACACGTGATCTTTCCAGGAAACGCGTTCATCAAGCCAAGGATATTTCTCTGTAACGTTAAACACAGTCGCTCATGCCACAGGCCCTTAAATCAGAGCAGATGTCCGCACCCAGTCCCAGAGCACAGCGACTGCTACAGAGCGCCAGGACTCGGCCTTTCAGCGCCGAGACCTTGATGGGCTTGGTTTCGCAGGGCTGACCTGTGCACGCGCACAGAACCGCCACACCTGGATGTGAATAACCACCAGCTATGGTGGTAGTGCTCTTCTCTTTTTTTACAATAGGCTGCAATTTGTGAGGTTTGGACCTAAGAACCAGTTACATCCTTTCCTGTTTTCTTCTCCATATAAATTCTCACATTTCCTCCTTCCACTTCCATGTGGATTTTCCATTTAAAAAACCCCTGCAGTTGGTATTTACCATTTGTTAGGAACTTTTTGAGTCTCATCTGCTTTAGCTGGAAAGATTACTAGAACCTTTACTCCCTCTCTTTTGTGTTCTCCAAATAAAACCAACTATTGCTATTTTTACTAGAGTAGAAACTCTGTCATTTTCAGTTCCATAAGTCACAACTGTGATAGTTGCCACCAAAAACCCAGTGGCTTCAGTTCAAATTATAGCTTATAAAAAAATAAATAAATAAATCTGTCAGATGCTGTAGTTAGTTCTGAAACTAAGATTTATTTACCATCTAGATTCTGCACTATTTGGGATTTTCACTGCTGGAATGGGCACTGGAAATTCTTAAAATATTCTGAAATAAAAATAATTTCAACTCTGTGAATAGGTAAATTAGCTCATTTTGTTATGGGTTTGCTTGCTAACTAGTTACTACGCTGAACAGTCTACTATGGGTGGCTTAACAAAAAATCCCCAGGCAGATTCTACTACTAAAAAAACTCTTTTGGAGTCCATAAGAAGACACAGAACGAGGAGCAGCTCAGCCAGGCACTGCTGTAGGCTGCTCCACTAGTACCTCTAATACTGGCCTGTTCTCACTGCTCTGGATGGGACTCTCAACTTCTGTCCCCTTCGTACAGAACCACGTACAATTTGCTGGCACTTCTGAAACTAATCACATCCTGCTGAGTTGCAGTCCTAGGAGCAAGCCAGAAAGCAGGGCTAAGGTAGGACTTAACCTGCTTAAACCAGTCACTGAAACACCTACTTGTAACCTACCACGCTGCCATTCAGTGACACAGACAGAAAAGGGACAAGGATCATGCATGTGACAAACCACCACAGTACTATTTTCTAGTCTCCCAGGCCAAAAGACTCTCTTTAACTCTTTAACTGAATGAAGGAGAATCCCAGCAGCTCAGGTGGTTCTTCGCGGCCTCGTGCGTCAGTGTGGAACACGAAGTAGGCAGCTGAGCCATACAGACCTAAGGGAAAAGACCTATCCCTGTGTCCCAGCCACAAGAAGGAAATGAGGGTCACATCCCTCATTTCAGTCCTCACAAAACCAGGAAAACCCAGCTCGCTGGCAGCCTGAAGTAGCAAAGTTAGTATGCTGTCCTTTGGAATCCTATTCCAATGCTGTATGTGGGTGACACCACACACAGCTGCTTCTTCAGGGAACAGTCCTCCAGAACATTAGTGACAACCTAGCAGTTCCTCAGGGAGGTTTGTACAGGTGTATCTCACATCATAAAGACTCCAGTAATCCTGTTTCCTCAATCCTCTGCACAAAAGTAAAGCATTTTCATGTACATGTTTGGGATTTGAGGGACACATGAAGGATGAAGGGAGAGATGTAAGAACTGCGACATATCATTGCATTCTCTTCTGTTGCAGAAGCTGTAATGCAATAGCTCTGCTGTCATAACACTGCTGAAGGGAAACTCAGGAAACACTCCTCTTGCACTGAAAAAAAATTGTGCATACTTGGAACAGACTGGGAGACAAATGGAGGAGAAGACAGGCTCCAGGTTATTATTCTGCTTCTAGCAATAAACAACTTCTCAAAGAAAGCAAACATTTTCATACCTAGAAATATGGTAGAAGTACAGAAGAAAAGCTAGTGACGGATCCTATACACAATTTCTGGAATCATGACAGATTTTCACCTTTATCTTAACAATCAAAACCTTTCAATACTTCAAAGAAACCTAAATCACTAGGGATGCTTCTTTATAGAAGTTGTGCTAATTTGACTCCAAAATGTCATCAGTGACGCTTAATGTCCGAGTGTGAGAGCTGCCCTATGACTGCTAAGTAAATGTTGATGAAGTACTGTTACAGGCCTTTTTACAAGAGGTGCCTCCAAATCCTTCATTCATCAACGAGTGCCCAGTAATAACTAATGCTTTATCAGTGGAGCTTCCCTAGTACTTCTGGGAGTATTTTTCCTTTGGATAGGATTGCTCATGCTACTCTTTAGATTCAGTACAATCAGAGATACTGTGGTTACAGTATTAGAGCACAGTTATGCATACTACTAGTGTGTGTATATGCACATATGTATATAACCTTTAGTATACTACGATGCTGTTGTGAGATTCTAGTAAAATAATAGACATTTAGGGTTAAGTGACTTGTCAGTGAAGTCCATGAGACAGGTATGTCCAGTAACATCCTTAATTTGTACACTGGCATCATTAACAGAACACAGGTGGGATTTGAGGCAGGAAGTGCCCTACACAGAGGGGCTCTCTGGAATCTGGCACAAGGATGATACACACAGGAATACCTGAATACCCGAGATCTGTTTTTAAAAACACCTTTTTATTTACCTTAAATAAGAGTTCACTTGTATTTTTCGCACTGTAGTACAGCTTCGCTGTTCCCATTTTGTATCCATTTCCTTTACCCTCTTGGCATCCCTGAAGATCTGCTATATGCAGCAGTATAGAAAACAATGGGTTAATTCCAACACCCCCTGCTATCAGCACTAGTTTTACAGGGGAGTCACCAGGCTGAGGATCAAAGAAGAAATCACCTCCCACTCGAAGAGCCACTTCTGAGTCAAGAGTACACTAGGATGAAAAAGAAGATATTTATTTTCAGAACTAAAAGCAAAAGTTGAAATATTCTTCCTGTACCACAGTTACACGACTTGCTGGCTGTGATTTTTTAATTTTTATTGACCATATAACTGAAGCACTTTAAAATAAATGCAGAGTTTCCAGCTACCTGAAGTCATCTGTTTCAGTGTCTCTAGGGATCTAGTTCCACTTCCAGAAGTTTCAGTCCCCTGACAAGGCAGGATGGTGACTCCCCCTCCCACCCCCTTAAGAGCTGAAAGAGGAATGATTCATGCAAGAGTTTTTCAACAGCAGTTATGTTGCTGCAAAAACACAAGGTTAATGTGTGAGATCACACTTTTACCCAAACCCAGTCATGTCAAAAAAGGCCTTGCTATGAGGTCACAGAAGGAAGTCAGAATGAGTTGCACAGATGCAAAAGGTTTTTCCATTCCCATTCCTAAAAAATAAAAATACACCCAGAAGTGAAGCAAGTATCCACAAGAATATTTTTTGTAGAACCACTTCTCCATTTGCAACTTCAGAGTTGCAGAAAAAAAAAAATCAAGGGAAAACCTTCTCTCTTTGCCTCCCCTTGTACATAAGTACATTTTCTTTCAGAAATTGGCCAAAGCATGGGGGTTTTTTTGATACATGGAAAACTAAAGCTACAACAACAAAAAACGACATTCGGGTCAGTATCTCCTTGGCAAACCGGCACTGCATCCCGTATGAAGGGTGACGCTGCAGTACAGAGAAGTCAGGCGGGTTCTCCCACATCACTGAAAGCTAACAGAACAAATAGGAGCGGAAAACAACTTATTTCAGATCATAGATAGAGAAAAATAAAATAAAGAGGATAAGGAAGCCAAGGAAGGTGAGAAAGAAGGAGAGAAAAAAGAAATAAAGCTACAACAACTGCTGAAAAATTAGCAGTTAATCATTTACAGAATAAATACACTTCCTCCAAAAAATCCTTTTGATATTGGGAAACAATAATTGAAGCAAAAGGATTTATATTAATGACACCTGTATAGGAAACAAAGGACTAAACAGGTAACAATTCCACCAGGAGGAAGAAGGCGGCCCTTTGACGCAGGTATTGCACAGAACACAAGAGGTTCCTACAGTAATGAGCATGACCTTTAAAAAAACCCCAAAAAACCCACAAAACTAATTTCTCTCTCCCTCTTCAGTGTCCACTGCCAGGCTTCCCCCTCACATCAAACAGAGGTGCAGGAATCCGGAAGCGTTCCAGATTCATGTGGCAGGAGGAGGACACAGAATATGGCATCCTTTGTGGAAATAAGCATTTTCAGGGAGAAACAATCTCCTTCTCATCTAATCTGCTTCCTTAACCAGCTATAGCTCACCAAGATGGGACACTGGGCACAGGAAGGATCTCTCTGAACCAGGAGTGTCCCATGTATTTCAGTGTGTTAGCCATTGCAATGGTGACAGTAAGTCAGTTTTCAAAAAACCCAACAAATTCTGGAGTGATACGGTGAGAAAGTGTTGTCCTTCAGCCTAGTTTGTAAATACAGCACTGAAACAGCTCAGAGTCGTGAAGCAATCAATACATTGTACACTTCTCTAAATAAAAGGCTGCATTTCCCTAAGCTATAAAGTACAGTGTGCTGAATTTTATTATTTTATATAGAATAATATTAAAGAATAAGTATCTCTGAAAAAAACAGTGAGGAAATGAGTATTAAGTATTCCCATAACATTTTTTACCCTGAGATATCATTTATAAATAACTTTAAATAATTCTTCTTTTTTCCTAAGGAAAAGCATGCACTTCTGTTTAGCTAGAAGAGTCCATGTATACCCTGGAGGTTTCTTTCTCCACAGCATCAGGTCTGACCTAGCTTACCTGCTAACTAAAGGTTTTCCTATAAATTCAACCAGAAAACTCAGCAACAACAGCAAACTGACTTATGACATTAAAAAATCCTAACAGAGCCTCCAGAGACTGGAAATTAGGAAGTTAGGCCTTCGTATTCTCTAAAGAGCAATACCAAAGAGCAGACAATCCTCTGAGGCATTATGGGGTCTGCTGGCACCTATACTGCAAGTTCTACACAACAAAAAAGTTATTTTCTCTAAAAGGTTATGTTGTTTATGTTCCAGCACAGATAACTTGTTACAACACCAGTTAAATGCTGTGGCTGGGCACATGCTCACTACTAGATTAGCACCACTTTGGAGAGTCTCAGTTCTAGCAAACTTGCATCAATCCTTACTGTAAGTCTGCTGGCCACTGAACAAAACCACAATACTTGTACACCTGGAAGAATCTGTCAAATCAAACCTTGCAGCCACACCGAAGAAATACAAATGTCAGGCAGAGAACAGCAAATAGGACAGGTCACAGGGGGTTGTGAAAAGAACAAAAGTTGACAGGACAGGTCATCTATGAAATATGATCAGGAGCAGAAACAGGACTCTTCTGACTGTAACTAAATGGGGTCAACAGATGAACAGAGCACTGCAAGAGGCCAAAGTGTCAGACTTCACTTTTAATATAGCAAAAATCAAGACTTGGGTTATATCAATAGTACAGAAATATTGCATATTTAAAATAATACTACAGAAATTCTGACATATTCTCTTGTTTTATCATTTCAGAAAAACTGATCTAAATATTCCCCTTTGCTCCTCCTTAATAACCTGTATTTACAGATACACATTTATCTGGCAAGGATTCCCAGTTCCCATTTGTAGGAAGGGCCAGGAAGGATGGCAAGTGATCAGATGTAACTTTGTAATGCGTAACAGGGCCTGTTCTCAGGGACACAAGTTAGAACAGAGGTTTTTCAACATTTTTCAGTTCATGAATTCCAAAGGACTGAGAACCCTTATCTGCACTAACTGCAGTATCACTGTAAGTCCACCAAGCACAAGTGGAGTCAAAAGATCACAATAACCATATTCCCACATAAACAGCTACTTCAGTCCCTTCCTGAACAAAGGGTTTTAAGATTTACGTTGTATTAAAACCGTTGAACAAGTCAATAGGAGTTCTGCAGTCAATAGCAAAGAGTGGTCTGAAACAACAGATACACCCACCTCACCCCCTGAAAAAAGAAAAAAACAGACAAATCTCACAGTTAATCTCATTTACCTCAGTGTGAATCCAGTGAGCAGGAGGATGAACAGTGTGCTTTACTGCCAGCTCTAATATTCCTTCTCGTTCCAATAGGCCAGGGCTTGAACATATTGAGAATCCCCCAACTACAGATACTCCAGGAATAAAGAAATCAACCCTAAAAATAAACCAGAAACAAAAGTTTAAAAAAAAGCCAACAACTCCAAACATGGAAAACAATAACCAAAACAAAATGGCTGCCTTTGTTTCAATCATCCTTCTTTTACAAAGACATCTTCATTTCCATAACATAACTTTTCCAAAAAAGGATTTAATCTTGGGTAAAACTATGTCCTTAGAATTATTTTCATCTAGAAACATGTCATCACCTTTGTTCAACCAGCAGGTTTTTAAAGCGTTCTGCTTTCAGCATTAGATGCCACATCTTACGGCAGACTAGAATTTTAAGTGTTTAAATAAATTATTTGCATATTAAACCAAAACCACAACATGGTCTGATAGAGTGGTTTAAATCCCACTCTTTCTGGTCCCTTTGATGGGCTCTTCAATTTTCAAACATAAGAAGATTAGGAAACTAATTTTAGGGAATGACTTTTGATTAAACACTTTATTTTCTTGGGAAGATGAAATGTCTCAAGTAAAACCACAGCCTGGAAAAAAATTCTTATGTGCAAAATCAGTGACTGGAAGCAGAGTTGCTTTACCTATCGAACTGCGGGGCCCTCTGGTGGCAGATATCTTTCTAGTTCACAGGAAACCGAACTGAAATAAATCACTAACTTTTTTTTAAGCTTTTAAAGTAAACCATGCATGGGTTTCTAGAGAATAGAAGGTAATATGTGGCGTTTGCAACACCTGCAATTAGAAAGTACAGAAGGCAAGCCATTACTACACTGATTTTTATGAAAGTAAGGCCTTGATACTCCAAATAGTATCAGAAGAAGTTAGAAGTTGGTTTATGAGCTAACATTTAAATACTTCTGTGCTGCCTAAATCTTTAAAACACTTTAATTTTCTACAGCACATAACAAAATCCCTGTATTTCAAAAGAAAACTAATGTTAAAAACTAATTTTGCTGCTCCACTTAGGAAACAATGACACTGGTAAGCAATGCCAAGTAGTAGAGAATCATCATTCAAGTCAAGCCTGAGTTAGGCTGGCTCAGCATTAGTTAAATGAGAATGCCACAAGAAATACAGACTGCCTTCCACTGCACAGATACTCTCTTTGAACAACAAGCCTGTATTCTTCATGGAGATCACACACTCTTGAAGGAGAAGCACTTTGAATAGTTCACTACTTCTTAAAGAAAAAAATCTCGCCTGCTTACTCCCCACAAAGCTCCACCCTTAAAAGAAAAACATCCTCTCTCTTGAAGAATGTACAAAGTGTGACATATACAACAGCAGAGTGATACAATTTTTAACTTAATGTTAATAAACTCTATGGTGTACCAAGGTATCTGACTGCAAATGAAGGGTCAACAACCAAAAAAGGTTGAGAAGGGTTATTTTGCTGTCCTCAGCTCCTGCTGCCCCACTGACCATGGGGCTCAGCTTTCCTGACAGTAAGGATCTAAGAGATTAAAAAGGACAACTCGTATTGCAGCATTTATTGTCTCAAAGAACAACCTCAAAAAGCTACTACAGCTCTTTACCACCCTCTGGTGGAAAATAATCTTACTACTTAAATTAACAACAACAACAAAAAAATTGCATTTATGCTGTGAAGTAACAATTTACATTCAAGTCAAAATGTTCTGCTTGAGATGTAAGGGAACTGTTATTTGTGCCTGCTGGGGAAACATAAATCCAAAAATCAAACATTGCTGTAAAACCTAAATCAAACCTAGTTTTGGCCCTTCTAAAGTACTAATATAGACACACATTTCTTTCTATTTTAGTATTTCTTTTCCAATTACATAATTATGACAGATTTCAGTACGTAGTATACTATATTACAGTGGATTAGCTTGTATTTCTGTTGGCTTGTCTCAACTTAGCTGTGTGTAGGAAGGACAAGAGGACACCCAAAGAAATGCTCTCTGTGACAGCTTAAGTGAAAAGAGTAGTTGTAAGGAAAAAAAGGAAAAAAAAAAGAAAAAAAGCACTATATAAACCCACAGCAAAGAACAGCACAAAGAGATGTAAAACAGGGATTTATGGTGGTTTTTAATTTCCCTCCTTTTAAAGGCTACCTAAGCCAAATCTTTAAGAAAAGAACAATTAGCAGTTGCTGGAGGAAGATATGGGAAACATTGAAACCATGAAGCTACTTCTTCAAAGCATCTGTAACTGCAATACACACTGCAATGCATGTTTTAGTAAATCAAAATGGGTAAAGGCAACAAGCCCCTTCATTACTACTTGAAGTCAGATAACGACCAGTATCTGCCAGCATGCTTGCAAAACAAATTCACTTTTGCTTCTGAAGAACTTGATAATTAGAAGACTTTCAAAAAACATACACCATTTTAGTGGCAATCTTTGGCTGTAACATCTTACTATAGCAAACCCTAACAAGTTAGCCTTTTCCACTCAGGAAATTGTGGCCTAGTGTTTTGTGCCGCTCATCAAAAAGTGCAACCACAGTTTATAGCCACAAGTACAGAAAAGTTGCTGTGTACCTTACAATAGCATTAGGATGCTTTTAAGGGAGAAGAAAATGAAAAAGAGTAATTATAATTAAAGCTTTCAGTTTTCAGCATGATAACTTCTAAAGCATTTTTGGAGGGTAAATGCACTTTCCAAGTACTGGCAAGCAAGAATTTAATATGAGTCACTGCACATGTGCAAAAACTGCAGAAAATTACTCCACAAACAAATTATTGCAATCAACATCTTGTGTTCTGGTTCTAAATTTAAAAGTCAGCATATTAACACTACATGAGTAACATATGCTGTTAATACCCTAGCAGCTATACTTTGATTCCAGCAAAACCACTTACAGATGGCCTAAGCCAATAAAAAGTTTAAGAACACTCAAATGACCAATGCCAAAAGCAACTCCTCATAGTTTGAAATCAATTTCTAAAAGAAAAAAAAAAGTGCTTGAGCAGGAGTATTTTTAACAAGGAAAGAAGACAGACATGAAAATCCACTATTTCTCTGGGAAGAAAAAAAAAAAAGCTGTAAGGTTGCTTAAACAAACAGCTAATTATTCCAAAGGCTTAATAATTCAACATTTTTTATTTTCAAGTTTGCCTGTCTATATTTATCTATTAATCTCACCTAACAGGCCTAATTTTGAGAGTGGAAACTTCTAGGGAAAGAAATGAAAGTTAACAAGCAATTCTGATTTAATTATAAACCAAAACTAAGTAACTTGCAAATCAGCAGTCTCAGCTCCACTGTAAAAATAACTAGCAAATAGAGACAGCAACAACAGCTTGCAGCATAAAGTGCAGTATACTTCAAAGTAATTCTGAAGAAACAATGTAATACACATAAACCAGAGGAAAATATGAAAACAATCAAACTGAACATTTAAATATCCATCCTCGCCCTTTTAAAACTAGTATTAGCATATTTAATAATGGCTATTTTTAAATTATGCCAAATGTCTGCTATTTGACAGAGCACCCAATACTAAAACATCATATTCTATAAATTAATTATTTTTTTCAAGGCTCAAGTATTAGAGATCTATTAACATTTTGTTATAGTGAACTTTGCTAGTGATTTTCCCCTCAAATATCAGAAGATCTTACCACTGTCCTGCTTTGAAAGTAAATTCTTTATTTGCAATAGCCAAACGAAGTCTTTTGACCGTCTGGGATTCATTGGTGATTCCACACACCTTTGCTTGTGAAATTACCTAACAAAAGGAAAATAAGCCATTGTGTTACCTAGAGATCATTTACAGCAAAGGTACTGAAGAATCTATGTATGAGATGAGATGAGATGAGATAAATGAGAAGTGATAGGTATCTGCAGCATTTCATGACCTAAAGCACCAATATTTTTTCACTGCAGTACAGAAACAAAAATGGATTCACTTACATAGTCACTGAATGGAGAAATGGTTTTCTACTTACAGTCCACCATGGCTGTCACTTTTGTCAGGGTTATTCTAAGATTATACTCAAACTTACTTTATTTCAGTTGAAGAGAACATAACAATAAAGAGAAGTGATTGCTAGTTACCAGTCTTCAGATTCTTTTGACATCTGTACAGGGAAGCTATCCCGTATCTTCCAGCAACAAAGTAAAAAGATCTCTGATATAAAGACAAAGGAAACTTGTAAAAGATCAGCTGCTACTGAAGTCTCAGGGAGAATTCTGGATCTGTACCTAGTTTTATTTAAGCAATTAAATGCACTACTGAAAGATTGTGCATTAATGCATAATGCATTCATGAAAGAAAACCAACCAGCCTTGTGTTACTGCCTTTACACACACACCCCCCCCGCCCCGTTGGACCACATATGTGATCTATGAACAGGGGGACACTGCAGCACAAGCATTCACTCCTCGTTAACAGAAGCTTTTGTTTGGCAACTAGATGGGAGGGGATGCAAGAGTCAGAGTTGATACCACTTCTTAAGAGTTTAAAAAAATTAGGAAAAAATAACACTTTTCTAAATGAAAAGTAGATTTTGCAACAGGACCATTGGGAGGAGTGCCCCACTTAAAACTCTTTGATGCCCATCAGTACAACATGGCTTTTCATCCCCTCCCCTCCCCGGCCTTCCTCTTCAGATATTTCTGAGTTATAATTATTAACCTTTTTCCTCTACAAAGAAAGTAATGCCCTAAATATTTTCTACACAGGGCAATATACAGATTTTATTCTGTTTTAAAATGCTGATGTCATTTACCACTCTAGGAAATACTAATAATACCACCACAAATCTACCATTTCTCATTTGTATAAGATCAAACAGATTAAAAAACCCCTAAACTTTAAGCAACTATGCTCTAATTTAAAACACATGGCAGGAAATTAATTTATTCATAAAGCAACAGCTGAACACGTCCACTGCCCCATTAAACAGCAGGACATTTGCCAGTTTAAAACAAAGTAGCATACATTTCTTCTCCACTTTGGCAGACAGTGTTAAAAGGGGAATGCAATCACTCTAAGTTAACAAGACAAACATCAGATACGTTGCTTCAATAGTTGTTCTGATGGAGAAACCTTAAGTGCAGGAAATGGACATTAAGTTTGGATCTTCTTCATTCCTTTCTTTACTTCTCAGTACACCCTAATTTGTTCTTTGGTTGATAGATCTGACAGAGCACTGGAAATTTAATTCTTAATCAGTATAAAGTTCTTACAAAAATTAAATTTGAGTCAGGGTGATCAAAGCCATTCAACCAGTGTTTTGGAGCATCACAAGAGTATCCAGCTGGCCCAAGCAAGGCTGCAGTGAGAGGGAGGAAGACGCCAGACTCCAGACTTTGCCGCTGTGTTTCAAGACAGCGTTGGGCACTTTTTCTTGCCCTGGTCCTTCACATTACCGCTCTTCAGCGGGCAATATTGTGTAGCATGCATGCTAATGCAACACAGATCTGTGACTCTTTCATCTTTCTACAGGACTGACATGGCCAAATAAGGCAATATAGACTGAGGGAGAAGCCAGCCGCTGATTATATGAAACTTAAAACCAAGCAGAGGATTTAAAATAAACTGATTTTGAAGTGGTCAGAAATAAAGTAACAAAGAATAAATCACGCATTAAAAAAATGAAAACAGCGCAATCCTCTGGTATGCAGAGAATTTGCAGTAGCAAGAACTGAGCCCTGCTCTTTCACCTGTCCCACACAGCTTCCTTCTCTTCTCAGGCCTTACACAGTTCCCTGTACCACCTCAGAGCTTCCAACACCTCATGAGGATCCATTTTTCACACATTTTTCCAGCTACCCAGCATTTATGTGGAGCAGAGAAAGCAAGCAAGCCAAGAAACCAGAAATATTCAAGATAAAAAAAACCCAAACATGGCTGCAAAACTCAAAGTTAAATTGCTTTTTCCACGTCAGAAGCAAACAAGAATGCACATCTGTCTGTACCTGTCTCTACTCTCATTTTCTCCATGTACTGAGTTAATTTGGCATAAATCGGATCCCCCGAGCAGCTGTACGCCCACAAGCCACATTCAGCTGTACCTAAGTAAGGGCTGACGTTAGGTGTGAGTAGCTGAGGCACAGCTTGGAGACACGTGGTTCCAAAGCTGGCTCACACTCTGACAGCTCTGGTAACAGGCAGAATCAAATACAATTATCCAGCTTCTTCACACACACACACACACACACACACACACACATGCAAAACAAAATAAATTCCTTACATTCTAGAGAATATAACACTAACCTCTTGGCGAAAATTATTTGCTGTCCTCTCTAGATGATCCATTTTCCTTTTTGATTTTATTGTGCTGCAACAAAAAGTGAAAAAAAGATAATTACCATTTGGACAGCTGTGCTACTGTCCCTTACTGATATGAATTTCTATTAACATAACAATTTACCAGTGTAGTCCAGTCTACATATGACATAAATCTAAATAAGAATTAAATATAAATATATAATTGTGAGTTAAATAAGTATTTATAGGTCTGTAATAATTTGCCAGTTTCATTTTGACAGTGTTACCATGACATTCTCTTAAAAAAAAAAAAAAGATGTTTTTGTATGTGGATAACCTACCCGTTCACTGTGCAGTGACAAAAAGCAGAGTGCCTCAGCACCACTAATGCAGAACAAGTGGGAAAAATCCTGCTAACACCTCTCAGTATTCGAGGAAGAGTAAAACCCACGTAAATAGTAGCACGAGCCATGATGACCAGGCCGTCTTCAGACTCACCAGCTCCTGAAAAATCCATATAAATATTTGTTAAATAAAATACTCACTGTTTGACATGGCTTGTTTTCACCTTTTATTTCCATTAAATCAGAAAGACCAAAGTTGAGGTGGAGCTAAAAATAGCAATAGACATACAGGGTAAGAAGACGGAATTTTAATAGTATGAAAGTATCATAAAGTTGGGTGGAAATGCGCATCCATTGACTGACGGGGAAGGCCACCTTCTGTCACAGATGAGACGGAAAAGGCTGAAGCACTCAACACCTCTTTTGCCTCAGTCTTCACAGGCAAAGCCTGCACCCAGACCTCTGCTTGTACCAGTAGTGTTTGGGAAGGAGAGGGATAAGTAGGAGTGGGGCCAGCAACTGCTTAGAGAAGCTGGAGGTATCCAAATGCGCAGAGCCAAATGGATCACACTCAAGGTTGCTAAGAGACACAGCTGACATGCTGGTGAGGCAACTGTCAGTTACCTATGAAAACAGTTGGAGAGAATCTCCAAATGACTGGAAAAAAAAGACTAAAGCATGGTCATTTTTAAAAGAGGCAAGAAGCAGCGCCCATGTCCAGTCAGCACCACCTCAGTCTCTGAGAAAGCGCTCAGAGCTTGTCCCCTTAGCTGTGGGAAAGCTAAGAAAGCAATCAGGGAAACTGAACACAGATCTACCAAGGACAAATAATGCTGGATAAATCTGAACACCTACTGTGGTGAAATGTTTGGTCAAGCAGCTAAGGGGACAGCAGTGGATACAACACACCTTGACTGTCCTGTGGCTTTTGACAGCACCTCCCATAGCACACACGCGAGGAAGCTGAGGCCAGACGGACTGTTGCAGTGTTTGAAAACTGGCTAGGCGGACAGAACTGAAGACTTGATGGCTTCAGTTGCTGACTACTAACAGTAAGAGGACCCTGGGGCTGATATAATTCAATAAATTGATCAGTAACTTGGATGCTGACAGAATGCACCATCAGCAAACTTGTGGATGATACCAAATGAGAGGGCTGTTTGACATGTGGAATGGTAGAGCTTCACTTCAAAGGGGCACTGAGAAACTGTAGGGCTGTGAAACAGAAACCTCATGAATTTGCAAAGTACAAAGGTCTACACCTGGGGGGACTGCCTTAATCCAGTGCTAGCAAAGTCCTGCTCCAAGAAGGAGCTTTGACTAGATGACCCTCAGAAGTCCCTTCTAGACAACATGCTTAAGATACTAAATGCTCAAACAATATTTACATATGAAAGAAGATCAAACACCAAATATGCATTCCATTTCTATGGGTAAAGAAAAGGTTCTGGTTGGAAAATTTTATAAACATTAATTAAACCTGTTTGTTTGAAGTTTATTTAAAAACATGTAAATCCCTCATACTGCCATATATCTTACATAATACTTACAGCTCTAGACAGCTAAGTAAGTAACAGACACTTTGATGCGCTACAGTGGAAATATCGTGTGAAGCTTTAAAACTGCATAGTCCAACAGAGCTATGACAGAGAAAGATAAATGGACGTGTACAATATTCAAAATAAGTCAGAAATATCCTCAATTTAAAAAGTGTAGGAACAGGTTCACAGTGAGCCCAGAGACACTTCTCATTGCTTGTAAATCTGCCTTTGTTTTTCCTAAAACAGATTAGCATAATTCTCTATCATATTATCATCACCTAGCAAATGGTATCATTTCTACGATGCAGTCCATTGCTTCTTTAAAGCATTCTTAATCTTTTACTTCCATTGAAATCTCTTTTCCCACATTCTTTTAAAGCATGTAATTTATTTCCAAAATGTTTTTGTTATTTTGAATGCTCTGAAATGGCAAGGCTCCAGCTCGTTTAAGTCATCAGGCCTGTACTCTCCAGGCTTTCACCAACAGCTGCATTGGCTGGTCACTTCACAGTTTGCCCTGTTTGTAATCTTGTACAAGCGGGAGGCAGAGCTTTCATAAATTAAGCTGCTCAGAAATGGAACACATTTACTGTAACTACGCAAAATGCTCACGTTCAAGCATAAGAAATACTTCCTGCAGCTTTTAACTGTCCGTAATTTTTAATAGCTTTTTAGCATGTAATTCCGCAGCAGCTTGCAACTTTTCACAGTGGAATTATTTAAAACCCATCTACCACCGGTAAGCAAAACTACTTTAACATTTTTTTTGAGAATAAAAATTCAATTATTCTTTTTTCATATTTTTTTAAAATCACCTCACATCCTTCAAAACCCTTTCTGTGATTAATTGCTACTAAACATAGCAACATCTTCTGGTCAAATAAGTGGCCTAACTTTAAAACCCAATACAAATATTATTTTATCTATTTAGTTTAATACTGCTGCTGAGGCTGACAGTCACTTAAAGCCAACCTCATTTTCACTGCTACCACTTTAGGACATAAACATGTTCAGTTCTACACACATAAAAAAACAACTAACTAACCAACCAAAAGATCAATACCAATACATAATACTGAATCCAAAATAAATGTCAACCTTAATTTATCGTAGCAGCTACAACTCTGAAGTCAGGGCTGAAAGATCCTATTGATATAGACTATTTTAGGACCGAGACTCTACCCTAAATTAAAAATAACTGTTGAGCAGTAGTTCAAAATACTTGTTCCGTTTACACTATCATCAAACACTTTCAAATCCTGAAAATTACAATAAAGATTAGCTGTAATTTTTACTCTTAACTAATAAATTCCAAAATCTCTTTTAATGAGTCCTGGTTCTCCTCTACCACATACAAGTCTGAGTCATGCCTTTACAAAATGTGAACAGCCTCTTCCCCATCTGTCATCTCAGGACTTTCTTGGCTCATCCATCTCTTTGGCAACCCCTGCACCCCAGGAGGAAGGAGGTGGGGGGATAAGGAGCTTCAGCCTCCCATGCTCCTGTTTGACAGGATGCTCTTGTTGTTTTTATTATCTTCAGACCCAAGCCCTTACAGAAACAGCCACTCCAAATACTCCCTTTCCTCCTTTGCTCCACGGAGAGAACTCCTTCCTCTCCTCACTTAAAAATCAAACAGTTCATTAATTCTCCTTACCCTCTGACCCCCTGCCCAGGGTTAATACCGCTTGAGATCTATGACCGCATCTTTTCTCTGCCCGAATCCTCCATCAGTCTCTGAAGGGGAAGAGTTATTTGTAGTTAACCCCTGCCTCCCTGAAGAGCAAGCTCCTACCTCGGCCAACGCAAGGGCGCTGAGGGGGGCAGCAAGGAGAGCCGGGAAAGCAGGACAGGCTTTTTTTCACCAAAAGCACCCACTCAGACCGGTAAGAGACACCGCTCTGGACAGGCTGTCCCTGCTGCGAAGGGCGGCCCCGCACAAAGCTTTGAAGCGGGGGTGCTGGGGGGATGTTGGGGAGACGCTGGGGGTGTGGGTGTGTGAAGCAGGGGAGGAGCCCGCGCTTGGCCGAGGCGGGGCAGCATGAGGGGGCAGGACGGCGGCTGTCCCTGCCCGCCCTCCTGCCGCGGGGCGCGGAAGGACAAGGTCGCGGTAGCACCCCTAACGTCCCCGCCCAGCCTCCAGAGAGCTCTGCTCCGCGCCGCCCGCCGGGGAGCCGGCGGAGGGCACCGCTCCCAGCCGCGGTGCGGGGCTCCCGCTGCGAGGAGGGGACGAAGCGGTGAGAGCCCCGCCCCTGCTCACGCTCCCGCCCTCTCTCTCCCCCTCGGCCCCCCCGACCCCGTCCCTAACGGACCCCCGGAGCGCGCGCCCCGCCGCAGCACCCCCCTACCCGGCGCCGCATCACGTGACGAGAGACGCTGGCGCCCCGCCCCTGCCCCGTCACGCGACGCGGCGCGTGCGCCTGTGCATCCCGTCGGTCCCTGCGGCTCGGCCCCCGCCCCCGGCGCCATGTCGGTGTTCCACGATGAGGTGGAGATCGAGGACTTCGAGTACGATGAGGAGACCGAGACCTACAGCTACCCGTGTCCCTGCGGAGACCGCTTCCTCATCACGCGGGTAGCGCCGGGCGGGCGGGCGGGCGGCGAGGTGGTGGCAGCGGCGGGGGGGAACAGCGCTAGGCCGCGGGTGTCTGCGGGCGGGCCGAGCAGGCAGCGGGTCGGTGACTGCTTTCCCGGCGCTTTTGCAGGAGGACCTGGAGAACGGCGAGGACGTGGCCACCTGCCCTAGCTGCTCCCTGATCCTCCGCGTCATTTACGACCAGGTGGGTGCGGGAGGGGCTGGCGGACGCGGTTGTGGCCTGCTCTCCGCGGCGCCGGGTCGGGCAAGTCGAGTTTCAGTTCACCATCCCCCGAGGAAGGCGCCCTGGCAGCTTTTAAAAGTCCCTGGTGGACATGGGATAGGGTTGCGTGAGCTGGTGGCCCTTTTCTTTGTGACTACGGTCCTGCTTCATCTCTTGTTTTTCTGGTGTTTTTCTCCTGCGTTTCTTGGGCTTTAAAACATGCCTGCTTGGGTGGGTGTGGGTTGGAACACAGTCAGAACAATCTCAGTGACGTTAAAATCTGTGATTCTAGTAGCTCTGAATCAGCCCGCTAGTTTTTTTTTTTTTTATCTGGTAATCATATTTTGGCTTTCAGGTTTTGGGAGACAGTTTCATATCAGTTATATCCAGGCTAGAAAACAGGATGGTGGTTTTTGAGGGAGAGGAGATCTAAAACTAATAATCAACTAAAACTCCACTTGCTGTCTTTAGGAGCAGTTCATGCGTGATGAGGTCGTTGCAGAGCCTTTGCCAAACAAGGAACTGGTTAAGTGCTGATGAATACGTCATGGACTGTTGCTGCTTCAGCGTGAGAATGTGCGGGAATGGCAGCTGCGGAAAGAGAGATGGTCCTCCCAGAAGTGCTCGCTGCTGTGAGATACAAGTGCAATAACTAACTGTTCATACTTTGAGTGAGAGTTTGCTGGGACATCAACACATGAATGGGTTTGTTCAAAAGGGTTATACATTTTGAAAAATACTAAGTTACCATATGTATTCTAGAAGACTTGAGGATTGTGATCCTAATTGACAGCCATTCAATATGCAGAAGTGTGCAGAGTTGTGAAGTTACAGCATTTATCTAGCAGTGGCTACTTAGCCTATGGAGAAAAGCAGGCTTTGTGTGGGCATGTGCCAGTGTGAAAGAGACAAGATTTGTTGGGAGAAAAAATGTGTAAGTCCATAGGACGTGGTGCTGTACAGAATTACAGTTTTGCCACAGTGTGGTGACACCCAGGATGTGGGCACACGTACTTCCAGCCCATACTCAGTATGGGGAAAGGTAAGAGACCCAGAACCAGAGCTGTTGGTAAATTGTTTTTACTAGTGTAAGCACAAAGAAGGTGCAGTTGTATTTGTATCTGCGGTGGGTGCAACACCTGAGTTGAGGCAGACTTGTTTCTTAAATTGCAGGGTTTTTGAATCATCTTTGGTAGCTCTTATCATGTGACTCAGTGACACAGTTTTTGGGTTTGTTGTAAGAAATGAAACAAAAGGAGTCAAACTTTTTAGCCCTGCAAAGCTAGTGATGTGCAAATGGACTTGAACTTAAAGTGGATTCTAATTTAGCCATATTTTTACAACTTCATGATTTGACTGTTGCAGCAAATAAGATGGGCTGCAGTTCTTTGTGCCACTTGTAGCAGTAGATTTGCTGAATTTCTCAGTCTTCCTTTGTTGTTTTCTGTCACTTCTGGGATAGGAGATGTACACATTTCACTTAATTAATAAAAATGAATTTTTTAGAGTAGAAAAGAATTGGAAGAATATACACCAAAGTAGATTCCAAGACTTGTTTTTGTATTACAAGCCACTGAATTTAAATATTTAAAATTATGGTCATTCGTGTGTTTTACTAGGATTTGACATTTGTAAAGTTAAATTAGAGGGAAAATACTTGTGCAGCATTTATATAGTTATTTTGCTCCAGGCACTAAAGATAAGCAAGTTTTAATGAATTCTTGCATTTAACTATTTTTGTTCTTACAACGTTCTGTGAATGTTGAAGATCAATTTTTTTTTTTTAAAGGACAAAAAAAAAGCCCCTACACCCTTCAGTTAGAAGTTTTTAATGCAAGATGCACAACCCAGAGTGTTTTCATGCCGGAGCCAGAAGGTGGCACTCGGGTTACTTTGGTATTTGTGCTTAAAAAAAAAAGAGCTGTGGTACTTTGGTTAACTGTGTCTTATGATATCTTATGAAATATTTATTTTGACTATTTAAATAAAAATATTTAAGACTGCACCAGTGGTATAATAGGCCATTGCTTATTCTGTTTGTACACCAGCCACAATGATTTCCAGAGATGTTGAGTTGCTGCTGCTGCTGTGTTGATGATACTGGCATTTCTTCAGGCTAGTTAATAAAAAGGGTTTCAGTCTATCAACAGATGCTGTAAAGCAAATTTACAGGAACCCTATTTAAGCTCCTATTCAAATTTCTATTCCATACATATCTTCAGGATTTTTTCACAAATATTCTACATAAAAATGAGTAGAATGAGTGTCAAATGGAACAGCAGGGAATGTATACTCTGATGTAATTACATCCAAGTAAATTGCAAGGTGTAGCATCTCTGAAGGTGCAGAGGTTTTACAGAAGACCAGGTTTCATGTTATAATGAAGGTAAGGCACTGTCATAAGGACTTTTATGAAACTTATGTAGAGAATTATGTATACTCCATATGACTGAATTCCTACATGACTGTAAAAGGTGTTTATCAATTGAATTTAATTTGGCATGTGCTAATACAAGCTATGAAGTGATTCTCTGTGGTGTTGTCCACTCATCTGAAATACAGGTAATGGCTTTTTTAACAGTAATTTTAACAAAATTAATTACTTCCTTACATCAGTTGGTACTGTCAGTGCTTAATCACAGGATCATAGAATAGTTTGGTTGGAAGAGACCATTACGATCATCGAGTCCAACCGCAGACCTAGCATTGCCAAGTTCACCACTAAACCGTGTCCCCAAGTACCACATCTCCACGTCCTTTGAACACCTCCAGGGATGGTGACTGCACCACTCCCCTGGGCAGCCTGTTCCAATGCCTGACAGCCCTTTCAGTGAAGAATTTTTTCCTAATACAAGGTTTCATGATAAGCATATTCTTACCAAGAGTGAATAGGATCCAAGTTGCGAAATGCAATTCATATGCACATTAAAATTATTTGGTTACTTAGTATATATCAAAGCTTTAGTGAAATACCTGCTATGTTTGCTTTTCCAGAAATTTTTTACAGCACAACAACAGTCAAGTGTTATAGCTGACTTTGTTAGGAAAGGATGTGGCCACATTTGCCCACATAAATTGCTCTCGACTCAGTCTCATTGTAGTGTCTAAGGATCTCAAGACAGCAGTTGCTCTCCCCAGAAAAGGAGACAAAATAGGATGGATGTCGTGTATCTCTCTTTTTCTTGCCCTTTAGGAATTGGAGAGATGTTTAAAAACTTGAGCTTTCCCCTCTACGCGGAGAGGAGTGGAGCTCTAGCAACAGAGTTCATCCTTTGTGAAAGCTCAGTGATGCTGAAGCCAAACAGCTGTCCGCTTTTGTGTTTTGTTAAGTTGTTGTGAAAAGCTTTTGATTCCAGTGGTTGCAGTCAGCTTTTTCAAAATTCTTCCATACTCTCTAATTCCAGAGCTCCAGTCAGGGCAATCTGAGTAACCCATCAGAAATGTTCCTCTCCAGGAATTCAGTCACAAGGGTTCTTCACAGCACCACAGGCTTTCCCTGGCTTTACTTGTGTATTACATGTTCCTAGAAACCGATGGTTCACTCGTCTTCTAAAAAGGCAATTGTGTGGAGCACAAAGAAGCCTTTAGCTTGCTGTTTGTGTCTGACAAGCAGATTGATTATGTATTTGATTAGGTCCTTGACTCTACACAGAGCCGTCCAGTGTGATGAGAACAGCCTCATGTGAACCGTAATGGAGTAAGTTGTATTTACTAGAGAGAGAGGGTGGAACAATTTATGATCAATTTCCTGCATTCAAGCTCTGAAATTGCTAACACTGTTAAACACCGCAAAACTTCTGTAAAATGGTGAAAACAAGCAATATGCTCTTGCCATGATTTTATAGGAAGAAATTAAAGATAATTTGCTCTCCATTGAACTAAAGAGGCTCAGCTTCTCTGAGCAGCCAGGTTCTTGTTTGCGTTTCAAAGAGACTTGCTGAGGAGGTCATGTACTTTTGGCTCATTGTGCCTGTATGTCAGTGGCATGCATGATTAGTTTTGAATAGTTGCCTTAGAAGTCCGTGACAGAGACCCTGGACCTCCAAGAGCTGAGGTCATTAGGCCACCAATTTCAGCTGTTGCACTTGTTCCATTTGTCTGTACGTTGGGGAAGTGGTGATGTCCTGAAGGACCCGCATATAAATACCTTGATGTTTCTTCCCTCCATCACAATTTTTGATTCACAGCACCAGTCAAAAAATAAACTTCCTTTGCAGGACATCAGTTTAATAAAGATCATTACATAAATTGCCAAAAAGCAAAAGCTGATTAATTTCAAACAAACCTTCAAAATTTCACTTACGAGAATGAGCTGACAACTGTGTAATGTAATTAGGAAAAACAGTTTCCACATAACCCGTTTCCATCTCTTCTTTATTCCAGTTTAATGTTCAGATCAGGCTAACTGTAGGGATAGGCATTTGTTACACTGAAAGCTTCTTGAGATGTTTTTACAAATAGAATTTATCATTATATTTAGCAGAGTAATGAATGTTTGCCCTAACTTTCTCCTAGCACAGTTCTTTGTGAATTATTTTTTATAAAGTTAGGCTATAGCTTTGATTCTGCTTCATGGAAACTTAAAATCCTAGTTTCATAATGTGTCTCCATAGTAGCCGTGGCATGGAGGAGACGGGAAGGTCAGGGAGGATCCAGAGGATCCTGTGTAACCCTGAAGGTGCTGGGCTGTCAGCCCTGAAACTGGTTGGACCTTCTGAGTGACAGAGGCAGCAACTGACAGAAGCTGTGCCAGGCTGGAAAACAGCTGTCACCGTGTCACCGGCTGTCGGGGAGGAAGTGGGTCAGAGGGGACTAGCCAAGAGGGTGAAGGCTTGTGCAGCCTGTCATCACCCCTTCCCACCCCTTGCCTTCACCGTTCTGGTCTGTTTGCATACCAAGTCACCTCTCCAAAATTCTTGGCAGCTCCCCAGTCTAGCACAGACTTCCCATCACGTGGACGGTCATTGCCGTGCGGTTTGCCCTGCTGCTGAGCACAGCCAGCCAAGAGAAGCTCGCTCAGTGCTGCAGGAAGGGCAGCAGCAGCCCTGCCCCACCCACAGTGCCATCGTCCAGCCAGGCAGGCAGCCACCGTAGCTACTCTAATTACTTCTCTAAAGCAACCCAACTGAACGACACATCGGGATTTCCTGCGTTAGGTTATGTGCTGCAACACCCAAATCTTGCTCTTTAACCAGGTCACGCAGGAAGTGGGGCTCCGGGAGAGCTCTTTAGAGAACTACCTGTGTGGAGGTTTGTTTGAGCCCTGTGAGCCCTCGCTTTTTGCTTTCACTGTCCACCCTCAGTCTTGGTGTTCTTTGTCTCTCCTCTCCACAGAGAAGGCAGGAGCTCTGCCAGTATATGGTGATCTAAGGGAATAATTTAAAATATGTGATTGGAGTTGGCAGCTGTGTAATTGAGAGGTAAACTTTTGGGACCCCCAAGTAATGGGTCATTTTTGTGAAGCATTTCCAAAGGAAGCGACTAGACTAACTTGTGAGTATTACGATCTTATTCCTGCTCTCTTCCTTCTAGTGGAAAAGTAATTTAATTTGCATTCATGGAGTAGTAATTAATTAATGAATATCTGCCCCATATATGTATTGTTAACTAAGCATCTTTTCTTTTTAGTCTTTTCCATGTTTCCAGTTGTGTGGTTAATACAGTGTAACTTTCAGTGTCCCATTTTCTTCTCCGTCACTTCTCTGACAGATTTTCAGTCAGCTCATTGATGTTGCTGAAACCACAGGCTTTCAAAATTTCAGAGTTTTGCCTCTGAAGATCCTAAATTTGTCTTTAAATTGTAGTATTAAAAAAGTATTTAAAATTTATTCTTTCATATTGAAGCTTTTAGGGATCATATTTTTATCTTTCTATCACGATTCTCTTTTTTGTTTTGTTACGGTTATTTTTTACTTTTAAGTCAAAGCTAAGATCCCTATCATGCTGTTTGAGTGCTGAAGCTGTTGCTTTAGGGAAAGAACCAACTATCACAAGACTCAGGGTAAAATCAACAGGAGCTGGCAATACCTTGACCCATAAGTCACTCTCAGTGCCCTCTTCAGGTTTTCTGCTCCATGGCAAATGATTTCCTTTGGTCTCAGTTGTAGTCCTTCTGGACAAGGCAGAAAACTTTTTGACATGTTCCAAGTTATTCCAGTCCATCAGAACACTAAATAGCTGCAATATTTGTGAGCATTTTCTTTTGTGTGTAGTCCTACAGTGTTTACACAAAATAAAAGTTTCTGGTATAATCTTAGGAAGAATAACTTCCACACTCCCTAGGAAAAAAAATGACATTTTTCAAGGGAGGTGTTTGTTTGTTTGTTTGTTTTAATCTGTTGAAATAGATACTGGTTAACAGTTCTCCTTTCTGATCATAGGCCTGTTGCTGCTTCTGTGGAAACTGTACCTGTGCAAAGCCAATGAAAGCATCTTCTGGTATTTATTTTATCTTTCAGACAGTAGTGAGACTGGGGAGCTCCAGCTGAGTTAGGTATACTGCAGGATAAATCTATCATTTTCCATCACTCTATAACAGAGATTAGAACTAATTTAGTAGCTTGTGACAGATTTTATTATTAACAATTCATTTAATCAGATATAGAAAAAAGTAGATAAAATATGAACCCTACATTATCCCACCTCTTCTCTCGTTAGGGTAGAATACATTTGACTGTTTGGATTATGCTGAGGCTTCTGTGACCCCCAGTGCACTGCACAGGTGTTACTGCATTGGTGGGTTCTGGTGTCTCCTTAGTCCCATCCCATCCTCAGCACTGCCCTGCAGCTATGCATTGATAAATATGTATTTCCATGAATTTGTCTAATCACTTTTTTAACCCATATCACAACTTAAAATTTTCTGAATCCTGTGGAAAGGAGTTACACATTTTTAAGTACACTTTGTGACGAGAGATATGTCCATTTTTGTTTGTTTTGAACCCATTGCTCCCTAGTTGAATTGAAGACACTTTTTGGATAGGAAGAGGCTGTTCCCTGTTCTCTCCTCTCTATCTTACTGGTGACTGTTAAGAATTTTTTCTTATTTCCCCTCAGTGACTTCTTCCAGCCTGTAAAGCCCTTGTCTAGTCAGCCACTCTCTGCATGGGAGCTGCTCCATACCTGTGATTGTCTCTTGCCCTTCTCTGAACCTTGCCCAGCTCTCTTGCACCATTTTTAAGAGGGAGGGAGATAACTGTGCACAGTTCTAGACTCAGGTGCATCATGCACACATTGGCATAATGGGATTTGTTCTCTGTTCTGTTTCTCTATTTTCTAAAAATTCTTAACATTTGATACACTTTTTTGACACTTGCTAAGCACTAGGCTGACATTGCCTTAGAACTAATGTTTAATTAAGCTTTTTAGAATCTAAGCCTCAGAGTAACTATGTTTTTCTCTTACTTGCTCATGGCCTAGACATCTTTTAGAAGAAGACAAGGTGATCTGAGCTAGGTATCAGTAGCTCAGGTGGTCTCTTGGCTAGTCCCTCGCAGTTGGGGTAGTCATTCCACCACAACCTCCAAATGGCAGCTGATGGAGGTGTGCCTGCTCCATGCATTCTGGTAGGGCTGTCCCAGGCTGGTTTATGCTCCTCTCCTCCCATCATTTAGCTGGCTTTATTTGTTTAGTTTTGCAATTTCTTACTTCCCTTCCAGGTTCTTTTTAATTAGCCATTTTGCACTTCTTACATGGCTTGATCTCTCTCTTCAGAGCCACATCTATGCACCTCTTGTTTCTTTGTCTTTGCTCCAGTGGCTTTCCTCATGGGTATCTTGAGTTTTCAAGGCATTAAAGCCTTTGACTGGAGTCAGTGGTGTGTTTCAGTGTGAGATTTCTTTTAAATTTTAATACACTGTATTTACTTTTCTAAAAGGAGCATGAATGGATACTGCTCAAGATGCACATATGAAATAGCACCCTTTTTGAAATTGCAAAGATTTTTTTTTTTTCATTAAATTTACTATTTCCTTGTAACTTTATTTTCTAGTACTGGCCTGGTAAAGAAAAAAAAAGTCTTATCCTGAATCAGTCGTGAATGATGAATGTGATAGAGTGAAGAATTATTGCTTTTCCTTTTGAAGAAGGGGTTAATTATAACCCATGATCTCTCTCCTCTTGCAGAACTACCCAAGATAAAGCTATTTCTTGGAAGAATACCCTTAGGAAGTTAGTGACCTAGAATGAGCTTGGCTCAGAATTGCCTTTTAGCCTTAACTGTGATATTTGCTGCTGTGATCTCCATACACAAATGGTTTTTGACAGGCTTTGCAAACAGCCTGGAGTCAGAGCCTACAAGCTTTCCTTGGGCAAGTAAAAGCGGTGGAGTCAGGAACTTAATCCGTTTCCCTTTGAGACAAACAGCAGAACTCCCGAACTCTGGGCTGGTGCACAGTGGGACACTGGCAGGCAAAGGCAACCCCTGGCTGTAGGACTGTGAAAAGAACACGGCAAGCAGCTAAGTGTGCTCCCTGCCAGGGATGGTTCAAGGAGTTCAAGCACTGTTGTTATCTGGAACCAAGACTGTATTTTTAATATCCCTTGACATGAGGCCCAGGGGAGAGCAGGTGATGGTACACCATGTTGGCATCCTGCCTTGGGCATCAAAGTATGTTTCAGTTGTCCCTGCACCTCCACTGCAGGCTGCTTAGCAATCCAGAGATGGGATTTTGCTGTGGAAGTGGGGGTGAGTGGGAGAGAGGGCTGATAGCTGAGCCTTTTGTGGACGGATTCCCACTATGTGCACACTGAGAGCATGTGGTAGTGGGGCAGTTTGTGGGGATGCACTGGTACAGGGCTCACCTCCTACTGCTTCTGAGGGGGAGGATTTTTTCCCTGCCCCAGCTATTTCTTCAGGCACTAATCTCAGAATTTGTTTCTTGCTCAGTAAACCTAGCAAGTCGCCTAGAGGCTAGGGCTGCGTGGTTATCCCCTGTGCATACAGCAAATGAGAAATGATGTACAGAAGATGCACACTGGAATAATTTAATCTGGTCCCTGCAAAACACTCTGATCCTTGCAAATCCTTTACTTTTTTTTTTTTTTTTTCTTTCCTTGAGAGTTTTTTCAAGTCTGGGATTTTCATAACTGAAGGAGAATTTAAATAAATCAGCAACTGGAGAAAACGCCAAACAACCACAGTTAAACTTTCCCGGTGTTTTAAACTATAGACCCCCTTTTTGAGATATTATGCCTAACAGGATTTGATTGTGCTTTCTCAGCCAGAGAATTTGTCAGTACCTCTGCCAAATGCACGGTCTCACGAAGGGAGGATTTGATAGCCATCCAGGTTAAGCCAGCCTCTTCATTCAGAGACAATGACTGCCAGCCCCACACAGACTGCAGCGGGGCCACCCAAATGTCGAGTTTCCATTGAGGAAAGCCAAGTTCCCCATACTCTTTTTTATTTTTGCAACCGTAGCAGGGCCGTGTCCTTGGTTTCTTTCCATGCCAAATAAAGCGTCTGCACATTTTGTCTAGTTCGTTTTTGTACACTTGAGGCGTTTATACCAGGAGCACCTGCAAAAATAGAGGTCTGAAGAAAGAGATTCATTTCTGACAGGTTAATCAACCCAAGGAATAAGAAATTATCATGCTAGATCTGTAAACACACTTGCAGGTTGCCTTGCAAGGGCAGCTTGTGAAGAATTAACTGGCTGAGGATACTCAGAGCACAAGGCATAGAGAGCCCTGTGAGACAGGGCTAATATAAAATGCTCCAAGGCAGATCCTGCCATCGCCACAGCCGCGTAAATCTGCAGGAACACAGGCTGCTTTGGGGATGTTACTTCAGATCCACTTCACCCATGTGAACAGAAGGGCAGAATTTAAATGAATTACCCATGAACAGAGAGTAAAGGACATGTACACTAAATAATAAATTTCTGGGTTTTCTGCCCTTCATGACTCTCATAAATATTTCAGGCTGAGTCTGACTGCTGCTTCACTGTGTCAGCCGGAAGATCAGATTGGGCAAGTGCATTTCAGTGTCATTCACGTCTGAGGCTGTTGTTATGGCTCAGGGTGAGGCAGAACCACCAACAAAACCTTTATTTCTAAGAGTATGATGCTGTCCTGAGCAGTACTGTATTTGAAGTGCCACGGGGTGCATTCTGTGACTGGTTTTAATCAGGTCTGGCTCCTGTTTTTTGGGGGAGTTTTTGGGGGGCTTTTTTTTGCTTTTTTTAATCTCTTGCTGAACTGAAAAATAGGGAGGAGAGAGGGGAAGCAATTTAAAATGCATAAAAATCAGTTTGGTCCATAAATGTTAACTGAAGCATTTCAGCATTTATGAAATGAATAATTTCATTCTGAAGGGGTCAATATAAAATATTACAGTACTTCTCACCCTGCACAATCCCTCTGTGCAGACTGGCACTTGACGTCTATCTGTGAGTAGTTATGATTCCCCCAAAACTAAATTTTTCAGGGGACTTTATTCAGTGAGTAATGAGTCTGGTTTCATTTTTTGTACATTACTGCTGGATTCTTTCTATTTGCTTTTTTTTGTTCAGCAGCTACACAATCCCTATTACAATACCCTCCAGATGTAAGGTATCTGATTGGAATCGGCCCCAACTGCCTTAACTTGCCTCAGGAGGTCAGGCCATCAGCCCCATCGATGATGCACTAAACGCACCCCCCTGTGTTACACACTCCTGGTGCTCCTGAGCGGTTGTGCAACACCAACTGAGAAGCAAAATGCCTTTGTGAATTTAAAGAGCTACATCCATGCCTAGAGGCACAATGACTGTTAAGGAACATCTTTTTCAGAAAATCTGAAACTCCTCAGTTTTATTATTCTACTTTCTTACTTAGTGGACTGTCATATTTTAAACCTGTCGGGTGTGTTTTATCAATGTGAAACGCTGTTTACTTTTGCTCATTCTTGCACTATCCAGATCTTTACCGTGCAGACTCTTTCCGGTATGTTCCCCCAGATGTAGTGTGTGGTAATTCATTGCTCATGGCTGCCAAGAAATGACAATTCCAAGCCTGTCCGTAGTTCACAATATAGTTATTTTGCTGGTAGAAATTCCATCTTTTTTCATTATAGCCAGTCCAACAGAAAGTAACCAGAAAACTAAGCGAGATGAGCCTCGCAAATAGGGCAGAGAGGAAACCTCACGTATAGATGTGTGTGTATTTCTGATATGTCCAGCCAGGAAAAGAGAAATCTTGGTCTTAGTGGAACAAATGACCACCTGCACTTTCTCACAGTCTGAGAAATAACCTCCTCTATCCTGCCACTTCTCCTGCTGTGATTTGCTCTCCTGTGTGCTCCATCAGGATAGTCTTTCTACTGCCAAAACCAAGAAAAAATGGTATGGCTCTCCTATGTTCTTGCTGGATGTAGACTTTGTCCACATCTAGGGGTTTTATTAATTTTTTATTTTGCAGGTGTGTTTTAAACATTTTTAATAGTAGAAGTGCACTGATGGGACCTAGCATAGGAGCAGGTCTAAACTGTCGTTGCCCTTTTTTGCAGCTTAATATTCTTCTCAGTTCAGGGGGAGAAGTTGCTGGCCTGGCAGAACTAGATCCACACAGAGTAGGGGGTTTTAATGGTACTGGCACAGCTGGAATCACCTGACTAAAGGCTGCACACAAAACCCACAGTTTTTTGTTGTCAAGGATCAAAATGAAGGTTATCTGGAGGGATGGAGTTTCATGGCCTGCAGTACATTTCCAATGTTCACCATGCCAAGAGTATTCCTACTGAGAAACAGAAAATTAAGGGTTAAACCTCTCATCTAGAGAATCACCTTGAAACCCCATAATGAAATATCAATAACTGGGGATAGCTGTTTGCTAAAAAGATTATGGACAGGCATAAAACAACCATCACCAGTAGCTATAAATGTATTTTATGTCTTGAATATTTTCCTGGCAGACTTTTGTCTTTCATTGAGTTATGTAGTAGCAGCCCTGGATTTGGACAGCTTGTGCTCAGAAGAATAGTAGGATGTTTTTTGGGGTACCAGAGGGGCGAAAGGATATCTGGTTTTTTACAGCAGTGTACCACAATTTTCCTTGCTTAGCACAAAAGCATACTTCCCTCCACAAACAGAGGTTTCAGTTTATTCTTTTGCAGTATCCTGTATAAGAAGAAAGAAGATGAGACAACTCTTCCTGGAGAAAATCCAGAATATTAATTAGAGAAATAGTATTTTGACATTCATTCCTTACTGGTTGGAGTTCACAGCCATACTGGTATTTCATGTCTTGCTCTCATGTTAAAAGCTTTCCAAGATGATCTTCTCTACAAACACCTTTTTTTCTGCCACTAGAGGTCCTAAAAATAATAAGGAAAGGAGGCACAAGGTACCCATGTATTTGACACCAGAGCATTCTCACAAGGTAGACCGCAGTGTCAGGTCACCGAAACCCCGGGGGGACAGCTGACAGCGGGGGTTAGCACTATGCAGGCTGGAGGAACAGCATCTGACTGTTGGACACAAGACATTAGATTTGCCACCGATCCAGAGTGATTTCCATGTGTTCCTGCCACTTCCCAGAGGAGTAGGAGGTAGGCTTTTCTTACACTTGGGCGATGCTCAGATAATTTGTCATGCCACCCAAGTTACAGCAGGGAGGGTTGAGCTGTGGAGGAAGGCTCTGAGGCTGCTCAGATCTACCGGAGAAGTTAAATGCTAGGAGGAACCAAAAAATAATCAAATACCAAGATATTAAACAGCAGGGCAGCTACACCAGCTGAAATGGCTTTGAGGACTTGGTTTTGGGTCCTTCAGCCCCAGCCTCTTGCTTTGTCCTTTCCCCTCCAGAACTTGCTTTTGTAGGTGGAGATGAAAATCACCCCAGGTTTTGAGGAGACCAATGAGAGAGAGCAAATGGCTTGAATGCACGAAAATACAGAGACAAGCTTTCCTGGCCAGGGATGCTATTAGGAGCCAATACTTGCAACATCAGCCTGAGGCTGCTGTTACTGTTGTAGCCCTGTTGGGTTGTTCTACAGTGCTCCAGTGCTGTAAAAAGAAAAGGATGGATGTATTTTTGAACTGAAATTAATTTCAGCTTTCCTGTTTGCCACTTTTCTCTATTCTTTCTCTCTGTTAAAAACTGAAATATTGATTTTTCTCATTTTGCTGAGTCTGCAGTCTTTGCTAGCATGTAATTGTTATAAACAGTTTCACTAGAGCTGGCAAAGAACATTCTGGCAAAACAATTTTGTATCAAAATTTGGCAGCTTGTTGAAAGCAAGGCATCCCAGAGGAAAACATTCTTTCTTGTGATGGGGTGCCGAGGAAGTGGAGCCCAGCACCTTGCCATGGGCAGTCCAGCACCTTGTCATGGGCTGCCTGGCCTGGGGACCTCTCTCAATGTGCCTCCAGTGAGAATCCCAGCTCTTTTTCAGAGAGTAAGGGAAACACTGGGTCTTGTTCCACGCTGAAACCAAACCGAACTCAGAAACCTTGGAAATGCTGCAAAATGGAATTACCCCTCTCTGCCAAGCCTGAGCATCATGTTACAATGTCTAACGTTGAATTAAAATGCACAAAAGACTGTATTTTTCAGAAAAGACAGACATTTTCTGGTAATTAGCAAATTATGGTCTCATACTTATTTTGCTTATCAAGTCATTTTTCAGTGTCAAGACCTATTTTGTTTCACCCTTCCCTGTAATCACTGATTTAAGGGTTGTTCTTGGCACTAGGGAATCTTAAGAGTGCTGTCACAGGGTGCATGCAGGAGGTTGTTCCAACAGCAGCAACTGGAGCTGAAACCACTCATTGTTTATGTTAAACTAAAAGTTACTTCCTTAGCATCAGCACCAGGCTCCGTTCCTGAGGTTGTACGCATTTGTATTTATGCAGATACCACAGACTGACCATGGTTTGTAACACAAGGAAATTAATGTGTCCATTGCTTCTGCAAATAAAGGAATCAACAGCAAACTGCCCCAAAGAAGCAGCTCTTTCCACCCTCTGGGAGCTTGATCCGTCAGCTGGTGATCCACCAGCTGAACTGCCTGAACTCAGGCAGCATTCAGTGCTCAGTCAGACTAACCAGTCTTCCAGGCTGTGTGGTTTCTTGACTGATTTCTAGGTTAAAACAGCTCTTGGCACCACAGATGATGAGTTTTCGATGGGTATGACACATACACAAAGGAGATAAGAAGACAAAAAGCCGGTATTTTAGATAGACAACTTGGCCAATGAGAATTTTACTGCAAGGCTGATTTTTAATTGACATGATGAGTTTTATGCATCTGCCCACTTGAAATATTCTGATTATGAAACTGTCTCTTTGTTCACTGCTTGGCTCCTGATTTCTAAGCAGGCAAAGCAGGCAGTGTGTGCTAATAAAAGGGACAGAGAAAAGAGGAAGACACTAATGCAATTAACTGTCTTCTCCATACGACTGTTTCACATTAAAGATTTTGCTTTGGCTTTCGCCTACGGCTTTTGACCACTTTTGGTTTGTTCAGTAATCCCAAACCGTATGTATAAAGAGTGATTGACAGAATACACTGTGTTTGCAGCAGCCTCCCAATGGCTTGTACTCAGATATAAATATCTGATGTTCAAAATCTTTAGAGAAGAACTCCTGATGCATCAGTGTACAAGCTAATTTTCTTTCATATCTGCAATTAAATTTTTCATGTAAATATCACATTAAATGATGAAAAAGACTATAAAAAAAACACATTGCTAATTGGATCTGAACTTAAGAAGTTAAGAAAAAATACTGTGAAAAACATAATACCAAAGACTGCAATCCTTTAAAGCTCATTTATGCCTATAACGATGTAAGTGACATTATTAGATTATTTTTTATCAGTCTGTAAGACTGAGAGACTGATAAATATGTGGCAAAGAATGGAGATTTTTTTGGTAACAATCTTTTGAATAATTGCACAAAATAGTTCAGATTATTTTAAAATGTACTTATTGTTTTTATATAATACATATTTTTAAAAATTGATTATTTTCACCATCTCAATTTGTAACAAAAAATTACTGTTAGTGTAAGTAAACGTAATGATAGTATTACCAGACACCATGGACTTTGACAAAGGTAATTATGTAGCTACTTAGAAACTGAATAATATATTCAGTCTTTGGTCTGTTTGTAACTTAGGTTCAAGCTAAAAAGAACCTTGCTAACAATCCTGACACCTGTATTTGTTCTGTATCACGAAAATTCTGCTGTAACTTTCTAGCCTACTCAACAGAAATACATAGAAGGTCTACTATTAATATTAGAATTATCATCTGCAAAATATTACAGAGGCTTTTCTGAAAATCTAAATTCTTAATTCCATTGGGACCAGATCATGCTGTAACACAGCATCCTACCCAGTGGGATCTCTCAGTTTGTGAACAACAAAGCTATCTTGAAATAAAATGTGCTGCTGGATGTAAGCTTATTTGAGGAAACTGCAGATGGCAGCAAGGGAGTTTGTCCTTGGCTGTCATCTCTGTGCTTAAAGCCAGATCTGGGGTGGATTGGAAGAGCTGGGTACTGAGGTTGGGCTCCTGGAAGGGATTTTAGCCTGAGTACCCTTTTGGTGATATTCCTGTCACCTAACTCCAGTTTAAAAGCTACATATGCCATCTAAATTAATCATTAAGACTCCCTCTCTAATCAGGAGAGAAAGCAAGCACTTCTAGATAGTGATTAAATCTTGTTTAAATACTTGTCTATGAAAAGAAAGACATTACCTCTGGAAATGTCCTCTGCTGACCAGTAGAAGCAACCTAGACAATTAGCTTGGTTGTGACTACTGTTTAGGTGGCTGCATTTAACAGAGGTGAATCCCATCCCCTGTGTCTAACACATAATAATCCCCAAGTGGGATAGCTATGTTACAAAAAAGCACTATTTACAGCTAGAAAGACAGCAAAAACGCTACACCTGCTCTCCCAAGTCATGTAGCCAGATTGTTTTTCTAGTACATCCTTCCAAGCCACCTGGTGAAGAAGCATCTGTGAGCTGCCTGAAGATATCATGCTTTCCAGGGACTCTACTTCTGTAGTCCCTATTCAGACCTTTCCACTGAGAACAATAGAAATTATGGCAAAGGACTATGAAATCAAACCCCCTCCAAGGTGTTAGTGGAGGCAGATTCCTCCTGTGCATCTCTGCAAGACCGTCAGGTGATGGCTAAATGAATGTATTGCCATTGGAGGCTTCCCAACAGGGTTCTTTGCAGACCAGCTATTCTCCACCACGAGGAAAAAGAGGCATTAGCCAATCGTATCACAATAAAGAATAAAAATACAACATTTCACTGTGTACTGATAAACTTTATTCGGGGCAGAAGTGTGCAGTTTGCATAGCTTAAAAACACGAGCCAAGAAGTTACCAGTATTTGCAAAACATTCCTTTTTTACTCTCTTCCAATAAGTTTGTAATTTGAATCAAACTGCTGGAGATAAAATGAGATTACAAAGGCAGAGTCTGAATGCTCTCACCCACATGCCACCTTCCAGCTGTTAGGAAAATCTAAGCTGTTCCTGTTCTTGTCTTGGTTGCCTCAGCACAGCCCCATTCCTTCCTGGGGAATCTGTGATGGAAGCTATTGCGTTTTAGTTAGCAGACAGTGTTACAGCTCAATCAGCATCTCTAAGGGAGGACCTGGAGGCATTCACACGTGGACTGAGAGATATGCTGGACATTTCTGTGCCACAGGATTTAGCATAAAGGTTGCTCTAACCTTCCCTCTGTTCATGTTTTGTGTTAACACCTGGAGAAAAATGCTGCCATTCTGTTTCTCTGCGTTGGTGATGACACCTCACCTAACAGGACAAACCCCAAACTCGGGGCAATACCGACTGCATCCACTGGGTCTATGTTTAAAAGTAAGTTGAGTAATAGTTCAAGCCTTTATGTTCTTCCATTTCCACTTAGCTGGAAAAGGAATAAACCAGGCTATTTAGTAAGCGCTGTCAACTGAAAGATGACCTGTTCTTGAATCCGACCTTTTAGCTCAGCTTCATGGGTGGGTTTGGCTCAAAGCACTCGTTATGCCTGCGTTGCCAAATTCAAAGAAACAGGTGGAATTAGACTATAAGATGTTTGCCCATGTTATGCTGGAATTCCTTTGCTCTTGCTCGAGGCTCTACTTTGGAGGTCTTCAGAGTTAAAACTGCTACTCTGTTCTTGCCTGAAACATTTTGTTCTTATGTTTCTCTTCTGTCAATGGGAATTAGAGGAACTTGAAATGTTGTCCCTGTCTAAATACAGAGCTAAAAGTAATTCCATGTTGCCATCTGCTAGTGTTGTGTGAAAGATGGGCTAAAATGAGGAAAACACCCTAGCAGCCTATGCAGAGCCCCTTTGTTTAGCCCCCTGTACAACCTACATGAGGAGAAGGTTCTAGTTGATGGATCTAACCACAAGGGCAAAGTGTAAATGACCACAATGGGGAAACAGTACCAGTACAACCAACCAATCCATTTAAAAGGCATACGGGAAGGAAACTAGGAAAAATAGGGGATAGATGTTTGTGGATTTTGTTGGGTTTTTTGTTGTTTGTTTTGGGGTTTTTTTTGTCTAATAACACGTTATGTTTACATTAGAGGGAACTGTGCTCCACGGTATGGCCCACAATCTGTGTCGCCTGGCTGTCCCCATATGGAGACCTCCTAGACCACACTGCAGCTCCCTCCTGGCCTGTGCTCTGAAGTTTAGTTCCCTTGGAAACCAAACACACATTTACACTGTTACCAAAAGCAACAAGTATAACAACAATTACTTTTTAAATGGTAGTGAACCGTATATTTTAATTTTATTGTTGGAAGAGGTATTATCTAACATATTTTTCTATTGTACATATATCTACAGCAAACCTTATTTTCTAGGTTTTTATTATTATGTTAAAAAGCAGTATAAGATGAGGATGTCCACATCTCTTAAGTTTAATACCATTTTCTCTCTAAACAGAAAATATTTTCATTCTTCTTTGTGACAAATCTCGCTTGTGATGAATTATCATATTTGCATACACTTTTTTATCATTAAGATAAATGCTAAAGGAATTATATTCCCAGTGTAGAGTCCAAAATATAATAAATAATGCACAATTTAAAAATCTGGCCTACTTATAACTTAAAATAAAAGGATCACGCGTCATCAAAGTAGCATTTCGCTCAGCTTTTATGCAGTTTTAGAAATTATCTTTTCTCACCCTAGATTTGGGCAGTGACCAGGGATCTTGTGGTGTTCTGGAAGAAGTTGCTACCATCCTTTCAGCTGAAAGTTGAAGCATTTTCAAGAATGTCACAGGACATTTTAAATGACACAGCAGCAAACGGTATTAGATTCTGATGCTATCAAAGACAGAGTAAGAGGTAATTAGGGTGATTGGAGTGATGCCTGAACATGGTGTGGAATCTGTAGCACTCAAAGCAAACAGAGACCCCACTGGGAAAGGATTTGGGCAGCACAACACAGAATGCTGTCCGCGTCTTCTGTTGTAACAAATTTTATATCCTTGAAACCAATTTATTATGAGTTACCAAGAGCAGGTGACTGGAAGGCTCTAAGCAGAATATTCTCTTATTCTTTCTTTTCTCTCAAGTTCAAACAATGTGCTGTACATTTTACAAAAAAAAGAAAGATTTTTTATCTCTTGAAAAAAAATCTCAAAACCAAATTAAGTTTCATTAATGATGCACTTCCCCTTTAATAAATACATATGGTTATGACTGATTTATGCTCTAAATCAGGTGCGGTGCTCATGTGGGAAGACTCCTAAATCTTTGTTCTTCTGACTTAGCAGGCTCTTGGAAAGTGTCATCGTTATTGGTTTTAATTCCAAAATTGAAAGTGCCCTGACAAAATACTGATGGAAGTTTGCTTTGCTACTGCATACTGTGTGAGACCATTCTCATTACCCAACATCAACTCCCATCCACTTCTCTGGAAGACAGGAGGTCAGCAGGGATGCAGGCTCCGCAGAATAAGTTTGTTTAGAAAATTTTGTATGCTACTGTCTTTTGAGGATCAGTTTGGAGAGACCCATGACAGCAAGAATCTGAAAGATCTTGGCTAAAACTGACAGTGTGAAAGACTTAACTGAGGCTCCAAGCAAGTGGAAGTAGGCACTGGAATTTTCTACTTAGCTAGGCACTAGGTAGAAACCTCCCATTTCCCTTCATTTGCTGTTTTCAGCCAGCACTTTTGTCACTGGAATAATAATAATCTCATCCCACAGGTTTGTAAGAGCAAATGGATGCCACTGATACTTTGCATTGCAAAATAAGCAGGAGCGTTGTTACCTTTCTTCCTAACATGGTTCAATCTCCTTCCATATTCCACAGAAGTTTCCTGAAGAGTTCTTCTCAAATTTCATCAAAACAACAAAAAAGTTGTTAATATTTGAGTCTCATTCTCCCATCCAAATTAAACTATGGATAAGGATTTAAGGAAGGGTGTGTCAAACGCTGAGGGCTGTTGCTATTCCAAGTCAATTAGAGCAGTTAGTGCCTAAGTAAGTGCTAATTTATGCTCTTTGCAATCTCATAGAGGGTAGAAATTTGGCTCAGGCTAGTAGAAAAAAATTTTAGCTATTACATGTGAAAACTTCTACTACTTTTATGCACACAAACCCAACTGTTTTATATGAGTCGAGTGCACTGTAAACCAAGGTTAAACTCTTATCCTGGCTTGGCTGGCTTCCTCCTACAGTTTCAAAAGTTTTACAAACATTTGTTTTCCTATATCCTCCGAAGTCACAGAATATGCTAAAGACAAGCTGTCTGGCAGCCAATTTTTCATGTTTTCTTCAAAGAGCAAGCTTAACTGCCTTCTGCAATAGCAGAGTTGAGAATCTATTGATGCTCGTAGTACCTTTATTCCCTGCTTCATGGAATAAATAGAACTTTTAGCTAGAGCTGAATAAACCGGGAACTGGCGGCAACTATTTGAGCCAGGCTTTCAAAGGAGAGACCTTCCTAACTTCCCTGCATGCTACAGCAAACACAAACGTTTCTTGTCCATGCAGGAAATGAATCTTAAATCCCAAACAGGAGCAATATTAAATGTTGGAGACTTGACCTCCACAGAGACCTGTCAGTCATCTCTGATGCAGCACATGGGAACGTTCAAATTGCCACACCTGATTTGCATTCTGGTTACATGCACACAAAAACAAATCCTTCTCATCTTCAGTCTTTGCTGCCTCTATGCATTTGCCAGAAAGGACATGGACAATCACTCCATTCTACAAGATGAGAGAAGAAGAGAAAGAAAGAACCAATTAAAAATAAGGGATTTCCAGTAAAAGCTAAGCCATGTTTCTGAAACTTTTTACATACAACAGAGCACCAGTAATGACTGGTTGTTCAGAATGTTTTAGGAATTGCCCTAAACATAATGACTAGGTTTAGCTTTGAGCCCAGGGCATAGTGAGTGTTCTTAATTCCTTTCCAAGCTGCCAGGAGTGGTAGGTGCCGAATTCCATAAATGTCTTTTCCACCACTATTTGTTTCCTATGGGTACAGATTGTCATCAGCATCAACTACTACAGGCCACAAAATTTCACAAGGACCAGTGCTTCCCTTAGGAATCAAAACAAATTACAGTAGAATCTGTACCAGAGGATTGTAGCATCCCCACAACTACAGTATCTGCTCTTTTCCCAGGCTGTCCCAGAGCATGATATTTTTCAGTATTGTAGAAGAGTTCCTGCTCTGCTGGGTGAAGTTCACTGAATAATACCAAATTCCTCTAAGAGGACATTTGCTCTTCTCTTACAATGCAGAAGGAATCGTAACATTTCACCTACTCCCAAAGGGCTCTCATTTTGGAAGGTTCAGGATTCCCAGACCCTTCCTCTTTCCAAAAGAAGTGGGCAAGGATTTGCCCTGCTCTTCTTTGCAGAACCACTGATTCTGATTCTATTTTAATAAGGCCAGTAAGAGAAAGAGTTAAAACAAGGACACAGCAATTTAGGTAGGCTTCCTGTTATTTGTATTTTTAAACCAAATTTATTTCACATGTAAATGGGCTAGAGGCATCCTAAATTTCCTGGGTGAAAATTATACAGAAGTGAAACTTGCCCTTTAAATATCTCATCCCTGCCCCACACCTGAATCCTGTCAATCACCCAGTGATCCCACGGTCACCATCAGCTGCCTTCCCCTTATGGCAGTTACTACTGACCTCCTGGACATCCCAGTGCTGGTGGCTGTTGTCTGTCTCCTGTGTACAGTTTTGAGGGATAACCTTCCCATGTCTGACATCAAAGCAAAACAGCGGAGCAGAACCAAGCCGGATTTCCTTCATGCTGTTATATTCAAAGTGCTGGAAAAGGGAGGGTTTGTTTGAACAATCATGGAAGCACATCCCAATTAATTTGAAAATGCTAATTCAAAAAATAATTTCCTGTACATGTTTGTTAAGATGCAACCCAAACAGGAGTGACTGAGACCCGACAGCCCTGACCCTGCAAACCAATCCCCTCTGCTAGCTAATTCTGGCATAACTATTTACCTAAGGAAAGGCTTTGTGGGCTGTAATTATATATAAAGTAAACCCATCCTATAATAAAATTTTCTAGTTCAATAAATATTTGAACAGAAGTGTGTTTCTAGCAGTGTCTGCACACACTGCAGTTGGAAATGTGCCTGCAGCTTACCCTGAGCTCTGTGAGCAGTGAAACTTGCTTGGGACTTGGAGTAAATATGTGTGGTCAGTCTGTATTGGCTTGGCTTCTCTTAACACATGAACTTGCTAGTTTAATGCTAGTCTGGGAGTCTACATGAGTTTCCCTCATGTTTTTGGAGTTTTAGGCACTGATCAGGAAACCCATCCTCATTATTCTGGAATTGTTAAATATTTTTTACTCACAGGCTTTCTGTTCTCCAGACACTACCAAATACCCTAACAAATAGGCACTTAATGATGTCTGCTGGAGCCATGTGTGGGTATCTGGCCTCAGTGACACACAGAGCATTGCCATTTTCCAAGTGATACTTAGCTGCAGAAGAGTGGGCACCATTGCCTTAGCATGTGCCTAATTTTGAACATGGTATTTCCACTAATGTCAACCCATCCATTTATATGTTGGAGTCACTGTCTTCTGGATGGTTCCCTAGAGCTGATACAGTGCCTGTATAAAGCATACAGTACCTGGGTGGGACTGTCACTGCAAGGGGAGAGTTCGATAGAGCCTTCTGCAATGGCTCTTCCAGGTCTGTAATCTGCACAGAAGCCAACACCAGTATTGTAAAGCTGTAAGTAAAGGTTTATACTGAAATAAAGCACAATTAGATACAAACAAAATATCCTTCAGCTAACTTTTTTTGTGATTGTATCCCTTTATGATATATGTTTTTGCTCATAATTCAGGCAATATTTTTTGCTTTCAGACTGGATCTTGCATATTGATCTCGCAAAAGGCAGAGTCTCACCAAAGGTCAGTGTTACCCAGTGAGTTTTGTTAGAGATGATACCTACTTCTGGTTTTAATTATTGTGACAGTTAAAAGAAATCTGTCAAAATTTTTATGCTAATGAAAAATTGCACTTCAGCTGGATACTGTAGTCAAAAAAACCCCAAGATATTCCAGAAGAAAAAAAAACATGTGACAGTTCCTGTGGTCCACGCTCAGTTCTTACACTCTTCTCATCGAAACCTTGATAATAAAGAACAAACAAACAAAATAGTACAAGGACACAGTAAAATCTGGCTAGCAGAGTGTGACTTCCTCAGTGGACCTTGTCGCTTTGTTGGGGGAAAATCCCTTCCAGTAAGGCTGCTTGGAATAAATTCATATTTTAATGAATGATAATTATCAACTTATGTCTTAAAAAAACCCAACATTGCCTCTCTACACAGGAAGCCAAGGAACTGCTATTGCTACCACCTCTGCCCCAGGGGGAAGCACAGGACTGAATAAATGCATTTTTTCTCTTCATGCACATGGGTCAGCACAGAGATATCTCAGCTGCTGTTGCAGTTGCCATCTGCATGAGGCAACACAATCCTTTTCCTATACTAATGGCACCTAAAGAACCTAAGGTTAGGATCTTCTGAGCTTCACTCTGAACTGAGTCAGACACTCTGGGTTCAGCTCCTGGCTGGCTTTCGACATTTATGTGAGAATCTGAACCAGCTGTTTGTCTCATCTGTCCTTTTCTCTCCGCTCTGGTCCTTGAAGCATTGTCAGTTTGGACAATAAACATTTCAAAGCAGGAACAGCCTTTTTATGCTCACTGAGTACTTAGTACATGGAAGTGATTCTGGGGTGCTTGAACAATGCAAAACCACGAATCATTCTTTATAGTGTGTTTCCTCTTACCTTGCCAGAGAATCTTGGTGTGTCTTCAGGTTGGGAGAGTTCAGGGTACACATTTGATATGAACCACTGGAAATTTCTACAGCCCAGTCTCTTCTGTAGCTGAAGGCGCTCACTGCAGTCTGGCTTCTCTGCCTTGGTGGAGAAAGCATAAGAGCAACAAGATCACTCCTGTATTTGTGTTAGAGACGCTAGAAATGAAAATGACTACATAGGAACTATTTCTTCCACTTCTTCTATCCTGTGTATTATAGATATTGATATATACCTCTAATGAGTATGCAGAGGAGGACCAGCTATAGCCTTCCTCCAACTTTGCACTAAAACAGCATTTATTTGGACACTGTGACAGAAGTAAATGTTCCAGAAGTTGAAAATAAATATTGCCTCTAAAAATTATTATTGTACTGCAAGATAAGTCATTCTTTGTCATTTTTTTAATTAAAACATTCAGGGCCAAATTTTATACTTGTTGCACTGAAATTGGTGGGATTGTATTAGATTGTCTTTCAGTATAGAATTTGCCTTGCTGATTAAAATTCAGTTTCCTGGCCTTTAACAGCCCAAATTACCCAATTATTGTCAAGTCTTCCATGATCAGAGGATGTAAGTGATGATAGAATTTAGCCCACAATACAGTCTATCCCATTATTATCTGACAGTTACTCAATCTAGTAAGCGAATGTGTTTTGCAGCTATAAAGGCATAAAACCTTTCCTGTGATTTCTGTGTTTTCTTGAATTATATATACACAATATCAACTCTCACCCTTTCTGGTAACAACTCTGCTCTGAAAAAAGACAAGTGCCTTCAACCCCTGGTGCAGCTACGGGCATCTGCACTGCAGAGGACTGAGAGTCTGAATATTTGAGGGTATTCAGCGCTGAGATGCCTGACAGGGTTCTGAAAACCTCTAAGCAGGTAAGTGTCTAATCCTGCAGTTTCAAAACCACATAAAACACTTTTCTAAATCTCTCAGTGCCCAGATACTAAAAATATCTCACCACCCTTAGAGTGTCTCTGCTCTTTCTTGCCAGTGGTAGATCTACCCTTCACACTTCTACTTTTTAAAAATGCAGTTTTGGATTCCAGGAAACTGGTCTGGATTCCTATGTCAGAAATTAAAATTGGTAACATAAGCAAAGAATTGCCTGTAAATAACTTTTCTTCAGACCAGATATTTTTCTGCATTCATAAGACAGAAAGAAAAGGACTTTGTGACATGCCTGGAAAACACTGATAAATTAAGGGCCTTGGAGATCAAGGGAGAGGTGTCAGTTTCTAAAGGCAGGGATCAGTCATGCCATGTGGCACTGTTTGCCAACGCCTGGAAGCTGCACAGGCAAAGCTCAACAGTTGCAATATGTTAAAAGAGAACCTCATAGTTTAGTATGTCTTGGATTCAATAAGCATAACAAACAAAGTTCAGCAATTCAGCACCACACACACCTGTCCCTAAGAGGTTTTCTTGGAAAAGGGAAACAGAGAAGTAAAATGTTTCCCCTAAAGAGAGATGTTTCTCATGAGACTCTGCTGTGGCTGAAGAAGGAGATGGCAGTAAATCTCATTTTGTCATACTAGTTATAGTCTGCATTTGATGCTGAATAAATGGTGTAAATAATGTAAAGAAAGTAATTCTCTCTGTAAACCAGTCTGAAAGGAAACTATGCTTGTAAATTAAATGAACCACACAAGAAAAGGAGAAAAAGAGACAGCGGCTGAAATAGTAGAGAGCTGGAAAGAGCCTTATTCATCTGCACTGATGCTCATGCCACAAGCATTCTGTGCGATTCAGACCATAAAACGGGAGGACTTACAAAGCAACCTAAATGGGGGTGGCTAGTTGTTTCCTGCAGTGGGCAGTGCTGGCAGTGAAGGCTCAGGGAGATTTTTGCAGCGGCCAATAGGTGACTCCGCTCCCCCCTCTCCGTGCCATAAATCCCCGCAGGGCCCATCCGCAGCTGAGCGGCAATAACGCCATCGCTTGCTCCTGCCTGTTCAATAACACCCCGCTGCACTGACATACTGACAGTATTGGCTGCCAGAGACAGGAACGGAGAAAAGGGCCCTTTATGTTACGGCATCCTGAGCAGAGAGATCGTAAAATTGATCATTTGAAGGAGCATCACACTTAGGAGTACTAAAAGTGTTCTGGCTGCAATAAACTCCCAGGCAAAAGGTCATGGTGCTTACAGCTAGTGAACTGTATCATTGGTGGCTGTAGTTCTTAGTACAGAAAATTGCTTCTGAGTTGACAAGAAAGGCTTTCAGGAAATTAGTAAATGATGTAAGGACCTAACTGCCCATCTTAAAAGACTGGGCCTAGCATCCTCCTTGCAATTACACAGATGTAGCCCTTGTGAGTCAACTAATGAACTTCTGGCCACTGGATTTCAAACCTACAACACAGACAAGGAGGGAGAAGCTTTTTAAAAAAGTGAAAAAGGAACGTGATAGCCTCAGACTCTAGGACCAGCATAGCAGGCTGACAGGAGAGACAGATCTACTGGTGGAGGGTAAGGAGGTCAGACTAGGTGACAGGAGAAAAGCCACGACAATGCACAGCGCTTTTCCTCTCCCCACTACAATGCAGTTCCTGCTGGATCTGGCTTTCTTAGACCATGGCCAGCACTGCAATGACTGAGGCATGTAGGACTGAAATCAAGCAAAACTGAATGGGAAACTTTGTATAGCACCCACCATGCTCTGCCTCACTGTTTTCAGTGAATCTTCTTAAAAGCATGGCATTGTTAAATGAACAACATGAATTGCACATTTTCATTCACAACTGCTCACAAGTTTGTCCACTGCCTTGTAGGAGAGGACATCATTACCAAAAGACATGGGAGCCAGAGAACTCTTGAGAACTGCAGCAACATTAAAAACTTAATGTTATTAACAACAACATTAACCATAGCTGCATGACTCACAATAAACAAACATCCACTGGTTTGTAGTACATGGGATCTGTAGTCCCTTGACTGATCTGCAGTGGATTATACAGTGGCTTAAAAGCAAGTGTGGCCATTCTGTAGTTGTTGGATGGTGTGTAGCCTGCAGGCAGTTCAAGTGTGGCTGCACGGCAGGGCTAGGGCACACACCTGGCTGCAAGCCTGTCTTTGAGTAGAGGCTCCTGGGAATCCAAGTCCCTGGAGGTCGGAGTGCTGCCTACACGATGCTTCTAATGAAAAAGTAACTTGTAAATAGTGGCTGTGACTTCTTCAGTTACAGACAACTGCTGCTAGACATCTGTCAATTCAGGAAAAAAAAGTCACCTTTTTTGTCACTTGACCACTCAGACATGTTCCCTTCCAATAGGACAGACACCACAGTTTGCCACATGCCTGTGAATATTACTGGATATCTTTATGAAGCACATGAGGAAGACCTTTGGTAATGAAGAATGAATCCTCTAGGAGGGCTCTTTGAGCACACGGAGCTACTAGCTTCCACTTCAGATGCACTGCAACCCTCCATGTACTATCAGTGGAAAAATAAATCACAGCTTGTTGGGCAAGCTGAAGGAGGAGTCATTTGGAGAAGGAGTCATACCCTAAGAAATTTGATAACTTCAGCAAACAACACCTAGGCACAAGTTTCTCCCTTTCCTTCATAATCTGACAGCTCTTCCACTGGAAGGTTTCATAAAAAGACTATTCCTAGCACCATGCACATTAAATGTTTGACTGCACACAGATGCTCCCACCTCTATTCCACTCCCTTTACCTAGCTCGACCCAACTCCTTCCCTCAGAAACAAACCACCACAGATGCCTTTACCTTGCTGATTAAGAAAGCCACTGAGTCGTGCTTGTAGAATTTCTCTTTAAAAGAGCCCAGCCAGGTCTCTGCTATTCGGATTTTGTTCCTCACAATGGCCTCTTCATAGGAGAAAGCATGGGGAAAGTGATTTCGATAGACGTGCCCAACTCGGGAGCATGGAATAATTTCTACAGAGCCACCGCAGAGCCAGGTCTGAAACACAGGTGAAAGCACAAAAAGAGATTATTTTATTGTTAATATCTTTATCTAAAATGAAGCAGCTTCTTTACTATAGACTCTACCTCAGGAAATCCTAATCTGTATATTGTTGGAAACAGCAAAAGCATTATTATGTGCTTCCTCATACACTGTTCCCCACAGATACAGAGACGCAGAGAAGACACTGGGCAAGACAAACCTTTGATTTGACCCAGTATGGCTATTTATATGCTTTCATGTTTTTCTGTGCACAAGCCGTGCGGTGTAGTGAAGAGGCCTGGGGCACACCTTCTTTGGTCTGGGACATTAAAGACTCTATACCCTTTGTGTCTGCAGTTTTCACTGCTTTTTAATGTCAGATATTCTTTGTATTCAGCAAAAATCAATGCAAGCAATTTAATATAAACAATTTGGTATTAAAACTACAGGTTGGCAAAGAAATAAAGCTAATCTCCCTTTGGTGCGTGTTACATGCCAAAAAAGAAGAGGCAGTTTTGAGAAGGTGCCAAAACCAGTGACTCTGTCCTCAGGCAGACAGTGACAGCCAGTGAAACTTCCTCCTCCTGACATAATGCTCCTAACTCACAGCAGCTGCATGTTCTTGTACAGTCCTGACAGATCATGGAGCACGGGGATAGATTTCTGCAAGGAAGGTGATATTCTCCATACCCCAAGACATTCTTCACTTAACTGCTTTTATAAATTGTTCCTTGCATTTTCATTCAGATTCCTTGAAAGCCCAACAGTCACCAGAGCTTGATGTTTTAATTCAGGTTCTTACCCTTATAGATAGCTCCAGATTTTCTGCTCCCCACATGGTCATGTCAGAATCATAAGCTCCAGTGTTTTGGAAGTAATGTCGATCCATGGCCACCACTGCACCAGCCACCACAGGACTCCTGTGCAGAAAACAGTTGGCAAGTGCACACCTTCAGTTTTGAACATGTAATCACATGAAGGATGAAAAACCTGCCACTTCCATAGAGATAGTATTGCAAAATGATTGAATCCTACTCCATATAAGCTTGAATTAATTGATTATCTAAACAAAAGAAAGAACAACTAGAACTGAATTCTAGGACTTGCTTGGGGAAGGGAACAAAGAGGTGAATTATTAAATAAAGCTCAGAACAGTGGTAAATGTTACATACACATACACTCAAAACAACAAACAGATAATGATTAAGACATCTCTTTTAACTCTGCATGATCCATCTTTTGCTTTCCCTATAAACCTCCACACCTTGTCTGGTCAGGTTGTATACTAGTTGTATCCATGCGTGGAAAATATTTGTCATGTTGAAAGTATAACTGCAATCTAGTCAGGCCAAACAAACTCAGTGTAAACAGAAAACCTATCCCTTCAAAACACCTTAACTGAGCATATGCAAGTAACCACATCTCTCTTCTGGTAGCTGGAAGATGACCCAAATTGCCCAGTTTTGCTGCTGAGCTGAGTGGGGGCATATTGGCTGTTGGACTGTTACCTGATAGGGCTGATGGGAGACTGTCGTACCTTCTCTTCATGCTCTGGCACTGGTTCCCAATGAAAATCTAGTTTCCAATCAAAAACACCTCGAAGCAGGCCCACAGAGTGATAGTACTGAAAAGTCTTCCAGTCAATGGCATCTATGACAGGGGAGACGACACTGTTTCTGAAAAAGACAATGTAATTTATTTTCAAAACCAAAGTACAAATTCAGTTCACTACTCTGTTAGTAAACAGTAGTTCTCCTCCTTGATATTGTCAAGCATAAGCACTCCTCTAGATGTTGAACGCCCTTATTTTCCCTGCCGATAGAAGTTTCGGTGCTCTGTGCATGGGAATACTGAGCCAGCAGTGAGGAATATAAAGATCAATAATTTATTGATAACCTGCACCTTGCATTGTCATTTAAAGCTATTCATTATGTTGCTATGAGTTAACCATCAGAATTCTTATAAGGCTATTTCACACAGAGGCTCCCAGCTCTGATGTTATAGGCTCTGCATGGATGCAAAGTTTATATCAAAAAGTTATTTTGGCCTCACACAGTTTGCCATCCTCTTCCTGTAGATGTTCCACAAGCTTAATGAGTTTGTGACTTCAGGCCAGTGAAGAGTGCACTTACCCTTATTTTGTTCTGCTGGTTGTTTTGCAAAAACATTTATCACTGAGTTCATAAGCCAGTTTCTGTTTGCATCTATCAAGCTTAAAATACTCTTGCAAATGCACTGTCACAGTGTGGAAAGTACTTTTAAGAGCCAGAACAGAGCCACAGCACCGTAAGCAGCAATCTTCTAATCCATTTCTGACTTCAGTTAAATTTGGATTGGTCTGAGAAGAGGTATTAGACATTTCCCCATGGCAAACATATCATGATATTTCACAGTGTGCTTGTACATCAGCTTGGAATTAACTGGTAGTCAGAAGAGCCACCAGCATTCCTTGTTTCCAGGTCAATGACGTATCACATCTGGAAATCTTCCAAGTAGAAATGCAATGGTTTTACAGATTGCAGGAACAAAAGTGTTGAAGAACAACATCATCCATTTCTTGTCTGTTATGCAAAAAGGATAACCTCTGTTCTCAGTGTAAGGGTTTGCCTATAGACAGAAGGTCCTCTGTAGAAAAATCAGTAACATTTACTACGGATTCAAATACACTGGAAAAAATTACTGTTGTTCTAGTGTAAGAGTATCCATATAGCAAATTATTCACTCTTTTAAAGGAAGAGGAATTTATATTTCGGTGAGAGCTCACTCTTGAGAGGAACATGTTTAAAGCATAATACTATCAATAAAGAAAGGTCATCTCAGAAGTCTCCAGTGAAGTGAGCCCTTTGTACTTTTCCATGGCAAAGACCAGAACTAGCTGAGGAAGATGGTAGCTCTGGGTGATGTTAATGTAATCTTGACGTATCTTCTCTGTCTTTACAATCACTAGAGTTATGTTTTTTCAGTATCAGGGTGGGGGGAAACTCCAAATTTATTTTATCACAGTTGCCATTTCCTGTAGAGAATTTTAGAAACCTAAGGAGAAACACAGACTACTGATCATCAGTGAACTGTATGAAGATGAACTACACAGAAGATAGCATTAAAATGACTCCTTTGTTTCCTAATAAAAGCAGACTGTGCTATCATGAGCTGAAGGCAGAAAGATTTAAAATATAGAAGTGCTTATATTTCTTCATTCAGGTATAAAACCAGACTTTGTAATATGTAATAATACACACTCTTAGAAGCAAGCATTTGATTTATAAATGGATTGGAAAATTTTATGGTCACCTGCATTGTAGGCATATACATTAAGGTAGAGATTTGCTGTCATTGTCTCCCAGGACTCAAGAAGAAATGGAAAGAAATCATACTAAAAATAATAAAGCTGATATCCTCCCCTGATCTTCTTGACGACACTCGTGTGATACAGTTTTGTATCCAGGACAGGAGCAAGCACCTCAAACTCAAGCCAGCAGGACCCTTTCTACTGAAAGCTGGTTTTAAGTTTTACTCACTAACAGCATGAAAAGTAAACTAACTGCTTCCAGAAGTTACTAAAAGGTAGTGTCCTGATTAACTCAAACAAGCACGTGTGTTTTCCTTGGCATGCTGAAAAAATCCATCTAAAAATTTAAATGGATTTTATATGATGAAACTTCAAAAAATGAAAAGTCACTGTACTTGTAATTTCTACAGGCAGCTGCATTTTCCAGTGTAAGAGTATCTCTGACAACTGACTGGTCAGGAGTGTTGCTGGAGTTATATCTCAGTTTGTTGCCACTTGCTGAAATGCATGCTATCTATTGCTGCTTGTTTATCCATCCTCATCCAGACAGGACTGAGAAACTAATGACCCCAGAGTAGTTTATTTTGCAATTTCATAGTCAAGAGGCAACTATTAGGAGGGCGTATTTGATCAGGAGCCAGAGGAGGCAATGTAGACTAAACCATTCAAAAAACCTTGACCATGAAGACCAGACCACATGTGCATATCCAGGATAGCTTAGAGAGACAATGCAGATACTTGGAGTTACACTCCATCTATTCTGGATGAGATGATCCAGACATTTCAGACTACCCTACATTTTCACATCCAGCCGTTTTAAACTTGTCCTTCTTTTTGGATTCACCTTAACCTTGTTGTCACTATAAAACACTTCTAGCATCAGTGCAATTGCTCATAAGAATAGGCACCACAGTAGTAGTTCTTGTCAAAATAATCCTTTATTTTTAATGTAGCAAAGCTTTTGCTTTGCTTGTTGTTGGGCATTGATTCTTCAATATCATGCAAGAAAAATACCTGCAGTGCTGTAATGGATTCTTACAGTTTGGAGACCAAGCAATTATCCAAACTATCTGCAAAGTATGACATGGAAAATTACAGTGTTTAAGATAGCTGAAAATAACTCACTGGATAGGTCACATTCTACCCTGGTTAAATTCAACTATAAACCAGAACGAAATAAAATCTAATCTCCTTTCCTGCAAAATGATACAGTACAAACTGATAACTGTATTTTAGTGCTATTACTCTAGCAGCTCTTTCAGAATGCCAAGATTAAGTGTTCAAGAGTATGTTTGTAAGTGTAATGTTAGATCTTCACCTAGTATAAACTGGTGTAGCTCTGCTGGAAACAACAGAAACACACTTTCTGAAAACTTTAAATATTGGGAGCGTCTTTCTGATCTGAAATAGAGGAATTCAGTAACTTTATCATATGTGAAAACTGGTCAACGTCCAATTTTAATCTTAATCAAGCAGTGCTTTACCTGTCTTTTGGTATTAATGTTTTCTTAATAAAAGATTTGTTTTCTGCATGTTCTGTGATGGTTTGATGTTTGTGTGGTTCTAAATGCAAATTTGCAGCAGACGGTAATTGAAAGTTGGAAGATGTTCTTAGCTATTCTTTTTAACTACGTAACTGGCAGACAGTCAGCAGCTTCTCAGCACTTTGAAATGAAACACACACTGGCAAACTACTGCTAATTTTACTCTGTGGAATCCAAGGAAAGGGAAAAACAGGAAATTCAAATACAACTAGCAGCAAGGCTTTGAACCGTTTGACTAATTTGTGAATATTTCAAATACTTGGAACACACATGAACTACAAAAGGTCACAATTCCATGAAAAAGAGCAACCCAAACAAGAACAATTTCCTGGTTTGGGATTTCTCAGCTAAATACAACTGCAAATTAAATGTCTTCCCATGACCCTTTATGGTCACCGTGGACATTATGTTCTTTTCTATTTTTAGAATCAGCAACATGAGGAGAGGAAGACTTAATTAACACATCTGTTTTGACGTTTCAGATACACTTTTTTTTGAAAGTCCTTTATATTGATTTACTTTCTTTTGCTGGGAAGGGAACAGATTTTCATATGTTTAAATCTCCCTTCAAATAAAGAAGAACAAAAAAAACCCCAAACGTGAAAATGATGAATTTTCCTCAACCAGTTTCAGAGTGGATCATTCCCTGCAAAAATTAGATAACTAGGAAATGCAGGCAGTCCAAGTTCTCTGGCTCTGCACGTAGTCAAAACTTCAGTAACTGAGAACTCAGGCTGGTTCCACAGCACACTGAAAGCTCCTTGCTGGCTGGATGAGGTCTTCAGGGAAATAGTAATGCAAAACATTTGAAATTAGGTAGGGCTAATAAAAAGATAAAATGCAGGGGTCAGGAATGATAAAGCTATGGTATAAAGGATTACTTAAATATTGCCTTAGAGTCCAACTCAAGACTAACCTAGATCATATGAACAGTCTCCTTAAATTAATGGACTATTCATATGCTAAGCACTAAACATATACTTCAAATCTCTGCTAGGTATAATGCTAAGGGAATACTTTATAAAAAAATAATATTTTGAACCTGTCCTTTTTGTTAAAATATTCCAATTTGTACGTGGAGTACCAAAATTTGTAGAAGTGACCAGTACCTTTTCACACTGGACAGTCAGGGCACTGTGCCATGAATCGTGCCTAAATCCTCGTTGCTCCTACTTTTGGCAGTAATGTTTGCTTTTGGCTTTAGATTCTCATCTTCAGTTTCCTTACCTCAACTTCTTTAAAATAGGTTGCCTGCTGATCCTGCTCAACTGTGAAAGATTGTAAAGAGATAGGATATCTTCACATAGCACACCATGTAAATACAGAACATTAATTTACCAAATTTGAAATGAGTGCTATTGGTAAATGGAGGATATAAAAGGATCAGGCAAAAAAAGAGAAGTTGGAGGAAGCAGGCTGTTATATGTGAAGAACGTGGCAGATTTTCAAGAAGAGTAGCACAGAAATGCATGCTCAGATGCTGGGGCTGTGTGGGCTCTGGATGGATAACATCATGGTTCCCTGAGCCTGTGAGAAGGAAAATAAAACAGATGGCTTATGTATTTGGTAGCTCGAAAAGCTGGGGTATGGGCCACTGAGAATTGGAGAATCAGATGAAAAGAGATGAAGGAGCTGTTCAACTTTAGTACAAAATATTTCCCTTCTCTACTGTATTACTGTAGAACTAGAACCACCCAGAAGTTTTCTGGACAGCAGAACTCTGTTATAGTCTTGTATCTACAAGAAGAGGCTCCCATTCATTCCCGAATGGGAGCAAACAGCAGATGAGATACCTCTCCATTGCTATGCTCATTTCTTATGTTTAACAGCTCTTGCATTAAAGATTAGTGACCTAGAATCACTTTGAATTTTAGAAACTAGATAGGCTTCTTTTAATAATATCAGATAGGCTTCTGTTTCCTATCGTAACGTTTGAGCTGTGGTATAGGCAGTGCACCAGCAGAGACGGAAACAGCCCTCTCAACAAGGAGCAGGGAAAGGTTCTAAGGGCAAGCTACCTCTTTGCAAGCCACCCCTCTGCCACAGTTAGGGTGCCCATGCCTTCTTTAGAGGTGGAACTCCTTGTTAAGGATATAATCAGGGCTCATTTTGCTTTCATGCAGTATTCTCAGGAACCACACTTTGGATCTTTTTTTTTAAAAATCATCCTGCTTCAGCATGATGGTCACTGTTTTTAGGTCAAAGGAACAACCTTTTCAAGGACTCGTGGCACAGTTCATTATATGCCCTCTGTGCCTTTCTCTGCCTTTGGACTAAATACAAAATAGCAGCTGTCTCATGCAGTCTCCTGGAAAAGGCAAACCCATCAAAAGATGACTGCACTAATGGCACAGCTGCATTACTATGCACCATGCTACTCACCTAGAATTAGCCTGGAACACAAACAGTTGTCAAATGAAATGATCTGTGGGGCATCTCATCTAGTTTTCTGTTGTTGTCCAGGTGCCTACGGTATTCATCCTTGAATAATCAAAATGTCAAGGGATGCTTTACAAACCTTAAACCATTCTCTAGGCAATACACTAAACCGATGCATAGCTTCCCAGTCAATTTGTTAGGTATGGTTCACAGAACTAGTCCCAGTCAAGGTGCCCACAAATGCATGTGTAATGATTTTAGAAAGACTCAATACTTTTTGGGAAAATAATTTCGATTGGGTTAGTGAATAAAACCATCATGTAGGGAGACAAAATATCATCACCCAGAGCAAGTAAAATATCTGACAAATATTTCCATACCTGTAAAATGGGGACAATTTTTCTTGTGTTTGTCCTGTCTGTCATTACCACAGGCTACTCAGAACTGGGGGCATCATTCCCTTTTTGTGAGTATCTTTAAGTCACAGTGAGATCTCAGTTTGGGTAAGGATCTCTTGGCATTGCTCTAAGACAAGTCACAATAACAGTGGTAGAAGTGATCAAGAGTCTAGAAAATTAGGCTTCCTCACAATTTTTAAAGTTAAAATCTCCCTCCAGCTCCGATAAGCTCCTGCAAAGGTTTGAGCTTTGGAAAGGCTGCATTTTAACTTCCCAGCAAACAACTCACTCTAGGTGATTAAGTGTTTTCCCATCCTGTCTCTGGCAAGAGTGCATGAGTTGCAGCTTGATTGGTACATTAAGAAGAGGAATGATGGATATTTTACCAATCACTGTAAGCTTTTTTTGCTCTACTTTCCTCATTTGGGTAGTCTCAGGGAGTGCCCATGATTCAATTTAACAGATCCTCAACTGCTAAATGAAGTCAAGTTGACTATGCTAATGCTTTACATTTCCATAGTTATCTTCATGCAAGCATCACAAGCAATTTGGGGAAAATAATGAATTAAAAACCTTACCAGGTCACTGTTATTATCACCATCCTTCAGCTGGGAGAAGGACAGTGAGGGAAAGTGATTGCCAGGTGCCCTAGAGCATGTCTTCCCTGTGACTGGAGAATGGCACGGCCTCTCCACACTAGCAATGACAAAGCTTCCAGGGTCAGACACAGTGATGCAGCATATAGAAAGGGATGGTTTAGACCATACTAGTATCCAAACATCCTTCTACCTTTGCTTCATGGATCCAATTAGCCATTAGCTAACTTAGAGTTAAATTCTGCTCTCCTGGAGGAATGAATGAGCTTATAAACTCTATAGGGGAAGAGAATCCTTTTCTCATCTGCTGGGGACAGTGCTACATAAATCTCAGAGCCATAGCAGGCTTGGTGGCTTTGCCTTCCCCTAGCAGGGATAATTTTTGACAGTGAAGCACTACAATTGTGGTGGAGTCCTAACTTCTCTCTTGCCATTGTAATTCCCTCTTCACTACAGCTCTCCTCTGAGACTTTTTGTAACTCTCTTAATTTCAGCAATATAACCTTGAATAAGGACTGACCAACTGATATAGATAGGAGTTCTGCATGAACATCAACAATAGACTATGTATAGCTCAAGGCAGAAGAATCTTGAAGCGTATGCATAATAAACCACTTAATAAGTCAGCAGACAAAAAATAATCTGCTTTTCCAAAAAGACTAGTCCTGACATCCTAGGGCAGCACTACTCTTGCTTGCAGTATTTTTAATGTTTTCGTCTGAATGATGTAATAATTTCTAAAAACTCAAATTAATTCTCTTATAAGCAAACATAACCAGCCATAAAAGCAGCTTGTTCCAGTGCCTGAGAACAGCCTTTGAAGGTCTTTAGTATGACTGTTTAATGGTCTGGTAAGAGTTTTAAAGATGCATTTTTTTCTTTTACCCCCTTAAGCAATTATTCATTTTTTCCCCAAGTGGCTTATGGTAATGATAGACAAGTTAATGCATAATTTTTTCTTTCAGAAAAGTCTCTTTAATGAAGGATTTGCTGCCATGTAATTCTTGAAACATTTTCAGTGATTTAATCTATTTGAAGGACTTGGGGACTGCATAGATGAGCTCAGCAGTACACTAGAGAGCAGACCCAAGCACCAACCTAAACATGAAAGAGTTAGAAAATACCAATCTGTACCTTCCTCTGTCAGTTTGGTGTCAGTGAAAGCACCTGCAATTAGCTAGAACTGTGTAGGCTGCCCAGAAAGTCTAGATTTTTCTGTGGAACAGAGGCAGTATGGGTGACATTGGTATGTAGCCAAACTGGCTCAGGAGGACAAAGTGTTTTATCCTTGGCTTCATGACTGAGACAGCTACAAAGTAAAAATAATGGAGTCTTGCAGTAGTTTCTCTGGTGGATGTTTGGCAATTTCCAAACAGCTTGAGACTTCAACCTTTTTAATTCAAACCACCAGGGAGCCTTCTTATAGCTCTAACTGGATACCATCTCTGACAGTTCAGTGATTCTGTGTGTGAAGTGAGGGTTATCAGCTGTGTAACCTATCTTGCTTCCCTCATATCAGAGTGATGCATGTGGTGGTAAGGTAGAAAATAGAAGCAATGTGACCAGAAGGAAGAAGCTAACCAAGAGAAGATAAAAAATTACCCAAATCTTTCCAAGTATATCTCTTTCAGCAGAAAGCAGCATATGCAGAGAACTTAGAGGCCACAGGGATATTTACCGGTTGCTGGACAGCCTGGCTAGGAGAGGTTCCAGCCAGCCCTTGTGACACTCGCAGTGTGAATCCATGAAGACCAGCACATCTCCAGTCGCCCGTGCAGCTCCTAGCATCCGACCTCGGATGACTCCAAGCCTCTTGTTGCTCCGGATGAGTTTCACACCATCCAGCTTAGAGATGTATTCACTCAGAGATGACTTCAGGGGCCCTGTCAGAAATAGAACAGTCAAGAAAATGTTTTAGCTTTGATTCAAGCTGTTATAGAAAAGCAGCAGGTAGTAGGAGATGCTACTTCTTGACAGTAAAATATTTTTGGGGCATTTTGTTTTACATGGCCAAATAGGCCACTTTCTAAATATTCCCACAGCAGCATAATGTCAAACTAGAGACTAATGGAAACTGAGATTCACTAGGTGTGAAGCTATTCCTGTGGGAAACATAATAGCCTCCTCTCCTGTCTTCAGCAAAAGGTGGATGTTCTCATCATCTCATAAAAGATGCAGATCAGAGTGAGATACTACAGGTGTTTGTCTTTCCCAAGTGCTTTGGATTACTTTACAATGTGGAGTTTTCCACATTATGCTTCAGCCAAAGTCCAAGTCTGGAAATTATTATAGCAGATCTGGTTCAGTGGGAAGGCCAAGATTTGCATACTGTGATCTTATTTTACAGTAAGAAAGTTCAGAGTGATTGGAAATGATGGGGAAAAAGAAACATATTTCAAAGTTGAAAGGCTAAGCTGAATTCTAAGGATGGAAGAGTGAAACCTGGCAGCCAGCTCAGGGCTCTGTTTACCTCTCTCCTTGAGAGTCCTCTTTGAATTCTACTCTTTTTATACACTTCTCGGAGGAGGGTAGTTTCTTCCCTGAAGCACTGGAAAAAAGAGTTCACATACAGAGAAATGGGGGCTACCTGGCTGGCTGAGATCGTCGACTAGGATGATATCCTTGAGGGAGGCTTTTGGGGCTGTGTCCATAATGCTGTGCACCGTTCTCAGCAAAGTGGACCAGGCTTCGTCATGGAAGCAGATGATGACACTAGCAGTAGGCAGACTGGAGTCATATTGTTCCTGTAGGCACCTGCAGGAAGAATGAGGAAGACACTGGAAACACTGGTACAACTGGCTACTTTTTTCTCAGAGCAAAGTTGTAAGCTACACCTAAACCTTCGGGGCTGGAAAGTAGTTTAAGATCTGAGCTCACTTCTAATGAAGAAATGGAAATATTAAGGTGTCCAAGACTGAAATACAAAGGGAGAACAGGGGAGTGACACTACAAGAATTAAAATACAAAAAGAGGAAAGTTTTGCTGTGTTCTGGGATACTTTTTTTCTGCTATGGCTACCCCAAAACACAGAGCTCAAACAGAAATAGTCCAGAAGGCAAAGAAAAACTGAAAAGACAATTAGACAAAGCAGAGAGGGGGATAAAGCAGGTCAGTCAGCCTCCACTGACTTCCACATTTTCTGAAGTAACAGAGAAAAAAGCAAATTGAAATGCAGTACCTTTAAGACTAACAAGAAAAACAACTCATCTGCACAGCAGATCCTTATACCTGTGGACTGCCTCACCAGGATCCTAGTGAATGAAGCCAACATCTCAGTTCTGTACAGGAAAGAAATGGCTCCTTATATGGACAATGGAAAAAAATATAGATACATTTAAGGAAGTAAATGTATTTTCCCTATAAGGTTTGTACAGGTTGCCTTTTTTGATGAAAACGAATCACTGATGATTGAGGCTCCCAGCTGGGTAGTTTTTTCTATGCCATTTTCTGCTACTTTACAACTCCAGGGACTGACACAATCCAGTGCAAGACACCTGGCTGTATGAGTCACTGTATGGCATTCCCAGAGATGCTCCAGAGCGCCAGCTGGGGCCCACGGCTCCTCAGTTTTCCATGGGGCCAAGATTTCACCCATGACATTGAAACAACTTCCATCAAAATTACCATGAATTAGATGTTGCTTTGACAGCTCAGGCATTTAAGAATGAAAAACACTTCCTATTCATCCTCATAGAAACTGCACATGAAAACTAGAAACCCTCATCAAACAATGGCTTCCATAGATGTACGTAAAGGATCTACAAATTGCATTCATGACAAAAAGTGTTTTCTAATGTACCAGTCTTGGTTCAGAGACACAGGACACACTATACTGGCATGAGGATGCACATTGTCTAGAAAAGGCCTTCAAATGCCTGTTGTAGAGATGCAAAGACTGTGTCAATGTATCTGCTTTGCTTACATTAGCAAACACGATTTGAAATATTTTCATTTCCTGTGTAGCAGTCATTCAGTTTCCTAACTCATTTAATCTCTAGCAGCAAGAACAAAATTGGCTGAATGTGGCCCATTGTTATTTCAGCATTTTTGTATTGCCAAGCAAATCATCACACCAATTTTACAGCGGTTGTTAAACAATTAGCTACTCAGCAGAAGCTCATGTAAGGGATATCACTTCAATATTGCTATGTTTATTACCATTTTACTTAGTGCTTCTATTCATGGACCAAGGCCCTGTGATGCTAAGGCCTATCCAGACACAAGGCTGCTTATAATTTAAAAGAAGCCATTGTCTGAATTATTTGATAAGTAAATGAATAATATAGATACACTTCTGGGAATATAAATTTTAAATGAGCACAATTATAATAATTTATTATAGTTTATAATATTTGATATTAGTATCTTTTTGTATAGTGAGGCTCATTTTCTTCATTATTTTTACATTGTAATGAATCTATACTGTCCTTGGTTTACTAATTTTCTGTAATGAACAGTGCTGTTATTTCACAATTTCGTATGGGATATTGTTTCCATTATCAGCAGGATGGAGTAAAGGATACTCTCACAACTTGGCAGTGTTTGTATTTTCTGGGAGAAGAATCTAGAGGTAATTAAGAAAAGTGAAGATCTGATGCAGTCCTTCTACTACCAGGCAGGTTCCAACCAGGAACATTCAGTTCAGCTATAAGCACCTATATTTTGCACCATGATGCAACTATGCCTTGTTGCTAGTACTGTGGTTATAGCAAGAAAATAAGGCTGTTGCAGAATCTTAATTGGAAAAGATTTGAAAATAACAGTACTTGAATACATAACCTAGGTGGTGAGTGTTTAGTTACCATGGAGATTGGCAAAGACTTGCAATAGAGATACCTAATCTTCAGAAAAAACGCCAAAGGGTACTGGTGTACAGAAATATCTTCCCTGTAATTTGGAGCAGTTTCACAGACTGTCCATCATAAATTGGCATTTCAAAAAGTGAGGGCTGTGACTGATATGAGACATAGTGATTTAATCCAATTTGTGAAAAATAAGGAATTGTCACATGCAGCAATGAGCAGGGGAGCAATTGCGACACGGCAAAGGCACTGCCAACAGGGACTCCCACTCACCTTCAGGAAAGCTTCTCGCTGGGATTCGGCTCCCAACACCACCCAAGTGGAAGCTCTCCTTTTGTAATGAAACTTTTAGATGCATTGTGAGCTTCTGTTTGCCTGGATAACGTTGACACTCAAGCCCAAGAGAGGAAACCAAATCTTTTTTAGGGTAGAACACCCATTACAAAAGCCACAATGACAGGCTTGATTCGGGTCCAGTGGTCCAGGAAGGTGTCAATGGCAGCTGGACCAACTGATAGTGACAGAAAGCACTCCGAGGGATGAAAGTACTTCAGAGGATGAGTCTCGATGTGGAAGAACAACTTCCTAGTGCAACTGGCCAACTTATTAGGCTTTTTCACCCAGAAAACTGATGGTGTCAAAACTGGTACTCAAAGTAAATGGGGCAAAACAAGGTACCTGATTCATCTGTAGGGCATGTTTTACATGTAGGATCAGTAGGAGTGCTGGAAGAGACCGTTTTATGCATCTACTTTCTGAAAAGTAGCATAAAACATTCACCTGGAAAGGCAGGCAAAGAGATGTGCATTATGTTAGAAGCTGGGGTCAGGTGAGAAAGGTGTAAAGTATTGCTTTTCAGGAGAAGAAGTTGGATCCTGGGCCGTCAAGGCACAGCACATCCCACAGGCTCTGGTTTATTTCCAGTAGAGCTCCGTACTCTACACCTGAGAAGACACTGTAGCTATGCTGCTCATTGCTCCAATGCAAAGCACAACAGACCTCTCCATGTGATTTTCTAAGGAACAGCAGCTAAGTATATTTTATGGCATTTACCTTACATCTTATGCTATAGTTTAAGAGTAAACATGAAGCACGCAAGTGTGAAGTTTGGACAGTCCTATTTTACAGTACCTGGAAGTGCTTCACAATTAGTAGCCATAGCTTCTGGTGTGAAGAGTTTGCCACCTAATTTCAAGTGAAATGAGAGAGACTTGAGTCCATGGAGCTAACTCACTGAAATGCCTCTAACTGGTTGGGTTCTCTCCAGCTAAGTAATAACAGACATTATTAAAACCAACATGATTCAAACAGAAGAGAGGAACAGACAATTTTATTCATTACTGGTCTGCTCTCATTTTACACTGCTATAAAACTGGACTGACATAGATGTGAGGCAGGCCCCCAGAGTAAACTACAACTAAAAAACGTCATTGTGGTTTGTGTGTTGTGCCATAAAGGACAGGTCTGGCTGAGAGGTAGACCTCTGCTGCAGGTTTATGATCTGGATTTAGATCTGAACAACTGCAAAGCCTCAGATGTTCAGATCTGCGGTTTCAGTCCGGGCTGTATAAGCTGTGGTGTTGATAGCTGTTTAGGCTGTAACTAGTCAGACAGGAAAACCCATCTGAGAGCTCTGAGACCATGGCTTAAATCTTACCGAGATTAGTATTAACTAAACCTCTCTCTTGTTGGATGGCCCTTCAGCTGCCAAAGTAATACTGTTTTTTGGCTCACTTCACAGACAGTAAACCAGGGTCATCATTCCTCCTTTGAACATTACATAGTTCAAAGAGTTGCCAGTGAAGCATGGTGAAAAAGAACTGAAATGATATTAGCATTTCATTATTCAGTGGAATTACCCAAATTAACACTGAACCTAAGCAGCAAGTGTAAAGAACACTCTGTTTAATTTTTTAAGACTGTCCCCTTAAATTAGTGACACCAGTTGTCTTTGAACATGTGAAAATGACCACTAGAAAAAATATTCTTTATATTCTGTGTTTTACTTAAAATGTTTTCTGGTACATCTTTCCACTATGTCCTGGGGGAAATCTATGATAGCTTTCATTACAGGAGGCAAGAAAAAAAGATCCCCACCCACATCCCTTTTCCCCTCCCCTGGGCAGGGGAGCAGGTACACCTCAGCCCCCTTTTAAGAAGTGTGATGAACTGCCCCTCCCTGGCTGTTGGAGGAACTGGCTCTCAAATCTCCAGGCTTCAAATGTAAACTTGGGGCTTCAAATGGGACATGTGGGGCTTCAAATGGGACATACGGGGCTTCAAACAGAACATGTGGGGCTTCAAATGGAACATGTGGGGCTTCAAACGGAACATGTGGGGCTTCAAACGGAACACATGCTTGATGTGGCCTTACAGCCTGGCTCCTTCTAGCTATGGTGGTGCTGGCAGATCTGGTCAGACAGAATCACAGTATGGTCAGGGTTGGAAGGGACCTCTGGAGATCATCTAGTCCAACCCCGCTGCCAAAGCACAGGAAAGCATCCAGGCAGGTTTTGAACATCTCCAGAGAAGGAGACTCCACAGCCTCTCTGGGCAGCCTGTTCCAGTGCTCTGTCACCCTCAAAGCAAATAAGTTTTTCTTCACCTTCAGATGGAACTTCTGGTATTCCAGTTTGTGCCCATTGCCCCTTGTCCTATTGCTGAGCACCACATCCTCTTGACCCTCATCCTTTAGATATTTATAAGCATTGATAAGATCCCCTCTTTGTCTTCTCCAGGCTAAACAGACCCAGGTCTCCGTCTTTCCTCATAAGTGAGATGCTCCAGTCCCCTCATCATCTTTATAGCCCTGCAGACACACCGATCTCCATCTTCCTTCCTCCCAGGAGTTTCCTTTCAATGTTTGTCGGGTCACTCCTTACATCAAAAACGCTGAAAGCCCCAACTCCTGACTCCTTCATCACCCCATAAGCCCAGCGACCCCATAGCCCTGGCAGAGGCCCACCATGAGGAGATCCCTGCGGCCTTAGACCGACTCGTAGCGGTCACTCCTCTCAGCCCCGACCTCCTCACGCAGCTACGTGTCCCCTCCCGCAGGCCGGGCCCGGGGCTGCCGCAGCCGGCGGCTGGGCTGGGGCCGGGGCCGGGGCCTGGCCGAGCTCGACAACCCCCGCACGCGCTCGGCACCCGGCGCGGAGCCGTGCGGGCTCCCTCCCAAGCCCCAGCAGACAGACAGACACACAGACGGACACACAGACGGACAGACACACGGACAGACAGACAGACAAGCGCGGGGGAACCGCGGGGCCGGGGCACGCGCAGCGCTCCGCGGCTGCCGCCCGGACTCCCCTGCGGCCCAGAGCGCCCCACCCGCAGCCGCCGGCAGGGGGCGCTGCCGCCCGCAGGGCTTCGCGTTGCCATGGTGACGGGCCGGGCCGCCGTGTCCCGACCGCTGTGTCCCGACCGCTGTGTCCCGACCGCTGTGTCCCGGGGAGGCGGGCGGGGAGTGTGGGCAGCGCAGGTAACGGCAGACACCGGCCGTCAGCCGGGGCGCGGGGCGCTCGTCCGGCCTCTCCTTTCCGACCCGGCGCCCCCAGGGAGCCGTAGCTGCGCCCCCTCCTCCCCTGGCCCCCTCCACTTTCTCTGCCAGTTTTGGCTCCTGTGGGCTTGAAACGCCGCCGGAGCTTCGCGCTGCCTCCGCCGGCTCCGGCAGCACTTGCCGCGGCCTCGGGGTGCGCGGGGGCTGTGGCCCGGGGCGGGGGCGGCCGTGGCTGGGCAGCCGCGGGGTGCCTATGGGACCCGGCTGGGGCTCCCGGCGGCTGGGGGCCGGGGCCCCGGAGGGAGGCTGGGACGCCCCTGGCTCTGAGGAAGGAGGGTGCGTTCCTCACACAGCGCGGAGAAACGCGTTACCCCGAAGCGGAGGGGAGGGTCTGGTAGGCAAGGCGCGGGGTTTAGAGGAGGAGAGGTTCACGGGCGGGACGGCGACGGGGAAAGAGACAAGTTTTCTCCCAGAAATTAAATGGACTGTTTACTTACAACGGGTGTCGTACCTCAGGCAGCTCCCTGCGCAGAGAGATCCGCTCACTCAGCGCTTCGTTAAAGCCGTGGGTCTCCAGGCCGAGCGGCCGCTCTCCCGCCGCAGCCTCCCCTTCCCCAGCCCGCAGCGGGAGGGAGAGCAGCTGGGGCTCGGGGTCCCCCTCCGCCTTCCCCTCCGGCCGCCTGCCCGGCTGCTTCACCAGGCGGTAGCCCTTCCTGGCCTTGCTGTGGTTCCTCTTGCCGCTGGGCGACACGACGGCCGCGATCAACTCGTCCTCCCGCAGGGAGATGAACGGTGACAGCCCATCCAGAGGGTAATACTGCTGGCTCTCCTCCTGGCTCTCCAGCATCTCTTGTGTCTCCGCAAAGCCCATCCGATACCCTTCCCGGGGGTTGAACTCCACCGGCTGGAAAGTCCCTTCCTTGCTCTGGCTGCTGGGTGGTGGATTCAGCGTTGTAACCATGAGTAGCAAAAAGCCCAGCATCAGCAACAACAGGAGAAACTGCAGCTTACGTGATCCATATCTGCACTTCTTCCTCAAGAACATGCTGTTGGTGACAAAACGATACAGATGGTCATGTTAAATATCACTTAGATCTTTCTCCGACTCCAGCTCTCGGGTTGCAGCAAAGCCCTGGTTTTCACTATCTGCCAAGAGGACGTTTTTGCTCCCCTCACACTTCACTGATGCCGTTTCATGCTTCCTTCTCTATTTACAGACAAAATATAACATTCCTATTAATATTGCACTTACTGTAGTAAAAGGTAGCATGGATCCAGTGAGATAAAGTAGATCCTTTATTATACAGAGTCCCAGCTTAGTTAGGAAAGCGCATGTTTAGCTGAAGAAAAGAGAAGCTGAAGTTGTTTTGGTTTGTTTTGGTTTTTTCCTTGTTAAATTCTAAGTAAAAATAAATTCAATTTCTTAGAGGTCCCTTCCAGAGTAGATCCTGTTTCTTCAAAGTTTCCAGTTGCTGCCTGGGTTGAAGCGCCTTATCTCTGAAAGCAGATCTGACAGCTCTCCCCTGTTCAGAGGCTTCACGTTAACTGTGATCAACAGATGAGAACTAGTCGGTCCCTGAGTTTGTTTCACACATAACTACGGCACTCAGTCAGGAAGCGCTTTGCCAGACATAATACAGAGCAATGTGTGCGTCTTTCTCTTGGTCCTAATGCCCTCACTGTTCTTGTCCTATCAAATCAAAACTTTGCAAAAGCTGTACGAGGTGAAATGGAAGAAGCAAAACGTCGTATTATGAAAGAAATCAAGCACACCATGAATTGCTCTACTTCTGAACGGCTATATTAAGCTAAGAATGCTCAGAGCAAGAAGCAAGAATTTTATAAATGGAATAAAAGAAGGAGTGCACAATTTGTTTAATGTTAGATTTATTCATATGGTAATGTGCTAGCTGGAGTATATGAATATATTTCATTTTCAATAAATATTTACAGCTGTAGGGATTTTAACACTGACATAAGGATGCCAAATTATCACCTGGCAGACTGAAGTTGTCTCCTCATCCATAAATTTGGTATTGCAGGGGAAGCAGCACTTCAAGTTTGCAGGAGTCCAGGAATAACATGTAGAAAGCCTGGTCTGAAGCAGCAACTACTGACACTGAAAGAAAACGACGACTTCTGTGATTTAAAGGGGAGCTCAGTCTCTGAGATCTGTTTGCTAATATTGCTGGCACGGGTGTTAGTGGGCACGAACTGTGGCATTTTTTGCTGCAAGATGGATGCTAGTCCAATAGGAAAAGGGAGGAGACAGTCCACATGCTTCAGCGTTCACACGCTTCTTGGTCTGGCAGAGATCAGGTGTGGATGTAACGCAGGTGTTAACCGACCCTTTTGATTCTGGGGGCGTGGCATGTGGCTTTTGCATATCTTGTAATATTTGATGAGCAGAAAGCTCCAGCTCCAGGAGGCATGTGATTACTGGAGAACTTCCACGTTCACCTTTTGTTAAAAAGTACACTACTAGACATACAGGTTAAAAGAAACACTCCAAAGACATGAATGCAGTATACTTTAAAGGGAACCAGGGATTTGTTATTTTTTTCCGTCTTCCCTGTTACTTCCCTATAAGTAAGTTCAGTCTATGGTTCCTGGTAAACAGCTTTCAAAAAAAAAAAACAAAACCCACCTACTTTTGAACTAAAATGAGTCATGCCCTTCAAAAGGAAGGATTGGGTAGAGCACCTTAAAATTGCTGGAGTCATGTAGTGTCTGGCACGTCTGTGTGTACTCCCCTAACTCTCTTATACAGAATGCGTTGAGGTAGTGTGACCAGTCTGCCGTGTCTTGGCACCTTCCCTACCTCAGCTGTTCTTTAAAACATATAATATTGATTTAATCATATCTTGGTTAGAAGGAAGATTTAGCCAATATTTGGATACATCACTGTTGTATGTATATATTCCTTTTTTTTTAAAATCTTAAATTCACAGAAAAGTAACACCCCAACCCACCTTCAGCCCTGAGAGTATTGCTTGTTATCCTACTTTTCATAGAGGAAAAAAGTGTTGATATTTTCAGTTCAATAGCAAAGCAGCACACATTTGCACTAAAAAAAAAAAAAATCTGAGTTCAAAAACATTAATTTAAATAACAATGTATGTCAGCCATAGACAGACAAAAAGAAATGAAAATGAAGAGACCTGTCCGAGGCAAGAAAATGAAAGAAAATAAAAGGAGAAACTCAAGAGTGTGTGGAATAAATGGAAGAAAGTATTACTGCCCTTTTTACTTTTTTTCACTTTTCTGATCTACCCAAGTATTTTGATTTAATTTAATTAATATTTTTGCCCTGGCTAAAATATTATAACAGGATGTCATAACAACTCTGATCAAGATAATTCTAGCCTGCAGTGGTAACTGCTGTATAAATTCTGTCCTGGTGTGTTCTGCGTTGCTGAGCAAATCCACCTGGGTCTCTTGTGCAGCTATGTTTCATCTGCAGATGAAAAGAGACCCAGTTAACAAATATACAGCAATCTTTGCTACTTTGGGGACAGAGCGGATAGGTAACATTGTCACTGAAACACATGCATATGGAATCTGGCTTTTGAATACATCCTGAATATTTTAACAAAGAAGAAATGAACAATTACAAAAGACCTTTGGAGGTCAGCCTAGTCAATTAAATGTGCAGGTATAAAAAACTGGGTGGCACACTACCAGCAGCCTCTGCTCCCTGTCCAGCATGGACTTCTCTGTTGAAGCTTTCTCACAACCATCCCCAGTTCTGCACCACGAGCCTTCCTGAACCATCGTGTGTCAACCAGTCTGTTTTCCAACCTCATCTTTTAAAAATGAGCCAGTGAAGCACTGTGGTTTTCCACTGGCAGCATACAAAAGAGAGATTGTCTGTCCAGTGGATGAGCCCTTCAGTGCCTGAGAGGACATGTCTTGTTTCCAAAATGCACTTGAAGAAGAATAGCATCACCTGCTTATCACCTCCCCACCTGGAAGTCAAGAAGACCGCATTCGTGGTATCTTATTTCTACCCGTGCTTACTAAATAGCATGCTACAAAGTAGTCCATTCATGGGAAGACAGAACGAATTGCTCCCTCCTGCCTAGCTAGTGGGGAGTCCCTCTCCTGAGGCATCCTAGGACATGTTCCTGTGCAACCTTTGATGGAAGAGGAAGGAGCACTGAATTTCCCAGGCTCTACCCTCAGGCCTAGAATCACTGCCTTTTTCCCCACTTCCAGTCTCTTAAGTACTGCTTCATGCAGGTAGCCCACAAAAGTGGCTGCCCACAAAAGGTATTTGTCCTGGTTTTCCTAGGATAGAGTTAATTTTCTTCTCAGTAGTTAGAATGGCTGTGTTTTAGTTTCAGTGTAAGACTTGTTGTGAGAAGAACGTTGATAACAGTACTGGTGTCATTAGTTGCTGCTGGAGCCCAAGGCCACCGTGTTTGGCTGTTCCCAGCTGCATTAGGACTGGGAGGGAGAAGCGCAGTGAACAGCAAACCCCAGAGCTGGCATTTGGATGTGCCAGTGAGATATTCCAGATCATATCCCGTAATGTCAGTACATGAACCAGGGTTGACCAGAAGACGGGGTGTTCTCTCGGGGATCGCTCGGGCTCGCTCTTCTGGGACTGTCTCAGCTCTGGGATCACTGGCTGGCACAGGCTGGGCATTGGTCAGTGGGTGCAACTGCACTGTGCATCACTCATTTGTATGTTCTGTTATCACTGTTGTTACAATTACAATTTTATTTTAATTAGTCAATAGTTTTTGTCTCAACCTATGACTTTTCTTGCCCTTTTCCTTCCAGTTCTCTCCCCTACTCCCTGGGCGATGGGGGGGAGGGTGAGAGAGCAGGCTGTGTTTGGCTGCAAGGTACAAGCCAAAAGGGTGAATCCACCCAAACCACCACAGAACATGTTGCAAGCTGTGCCAAATACATCAGCAATTGCTCCAGAAAGGGCCAACCTCCAGTACCAATACTGACCAGTGCCAGTATTGTGTTGTCTTTGCTGCTTATGAATCCATGCAAGTGCTGAAAGACTTAGACTCTTAAGCAGTCCTCCCCAGGCAGGCCCAGTTGTGGAAGATATACATACTTTCAGTAAATACGAAGTCAAGCCATATCGACTCCTCTATTCTTTAATGCTTGCTTATGCCTCTGATTGATGAGGAAGAAAATATTCACCAGCCTGCACTGTTGCAAATTTTGCTCACTTATTGCCAAGAGCTAGAACATGAAATCAAATCTAGGTCTTATTATTCCTTTGAAAAATATCAGGAAACCTAGTTGCCTTATCCAGAGTAATAAACATTTCAGTCACTGCGGTGTAGCTGTTTGTACTTACCCTTTCCTTCCCACCTCATTTTGGCTTTCGTTTTTGTCCAAACCATTCCCCATCACATACTTGTTAAATATTATGTGACAAGTTATGTTATCCGTACATGAAGAAACAACACATACTTTCAATGTGCAGAGCCCATATTTAACTGCCAGGAAAATAACAAAGAAAGAACAAAACCAAGGCTGGATGGAGGAAAGCACGCGTGGACAGGTTGTTACTTACTCTTTAATAAACATCTTGGATTGATTTACACTCCTATGTCAAAAGCAGATGTGCTACCTTCCATCTAAAGACTCAGCATGTTTTTCACTCATGGTTTCAGAGCTGTGTGTATTATATGCCACAGCTCTTTGTGCATTGTAACAATGGCTTTATTTGCACAGATGTGAAGAAAGTTAGTGCATAAAATGAAACCGATTACATGGTGCACAGGATTTGTGGTGGTTTTATAAGCATGTTACTTTCCCCATTCTTTCCAGGATACAATAAGAAAGATGTATTTTTAGATTATGAGAAGATATAATTTATTTGCAGATGTTGCAGATGTTTTGAGTGCTTGGCATTGCACCAAATATTGTTTGTTCAACTACATTTTCTAATAGCAAGTTAATAATAAATTAGAGGAAGATTCTGTAGAACTTGGTTTTGGAGGCTATCAAAGCTTGATAAAATCTGTTTGGCACTGTCAGGGATTTTGGCACTAGTGTTGTGATTTATAAGATGTTTGCCAATCTGTCAGTGAAGGAAATGCAGCTGAAATTCAGTTTTTACAAGATTTCTGCTCATAAATCTCATGGCCAATGTAAAACGGAGCATGGAAGCCATGGACCTCTGTGCTGCTTTGCAAAAGCAGTTCTGTGGTCATGAAGGTCAGCAGCACTTGATGGGAAGTAGAGGGAACATATCACAGGAGTGACAGCTTCTGTATTTACTGCACCACGGTCTCTGGCTAACTCAGAAATGGTAGCTCTCAGTATTATGTACTCTGTGCCTGAAACCTAGCCTCTATCACAGCCTTAGACAGTTACCAGCTATCTGGGAGGAGTGAGACCTTTGATCATTATTAGCCAACCTAGAAATCATACATCTCAAGCACTGTAGGCAATACACAACCTCCTGCCTCTTGTACTCAACCACTACGAATATCCTTAAGCTGGAGAGGTTCTGTGTACCTTCAACCCCCAGTAACCCAACCCAGGTAAACTGAATCCAGCTCTAAACTGGTTGGGACTATTGACCGTTTTCAATATCCTTCACTAGAAAATCATCCCACATTGGCCATAAAATCTAACCTACCTTAGAGACAGTTGAGCAGGTTCTTAGCTGGCTCTAAATTGCTGTAGCTGCACAGGTGGAAATGGAAATAAGGTGGCTTACTCTTTTGGAGTGACTGTCCTGGCCTTTTTGGCTTTAAAGAAGAAAGAATGAGGTAAGGGAAATTGATCTCTCATGTAATACTAACAACATAAGCAGAGTTACTTCAGGGATAAGAGACTCACAAGAAGGAAATCTCCATCACAGGTTCCCCCTGTGGAACTCTGCCTATAGAGTTTCATCCGTGGTTGGAAGTTTATTTTACTTCTACAGAACAAGCCATGAAATCATTTGCAAATACAGCATCTCTAGAAGTCTGGGTGATATTAAAGACACCCACAGGAGAGCCTTTTTTCCCTACCAACTATGATTTCCCTGGTGGGCAACTCTAACTTCACATCTACTCTACTTCTTTCTGCGTATATAAGAGGTATATAATCAGTGTATGCTTCCCAGAAACTTTAAATGCAGACAGCATTTAAAAGTCACAGCATTCACATGGAGAGGCTGTCCCCATAATTAGTATTTTTAGTTAAAATGGTGTTTAGGCTAAGTGAAAAGAAAAAGCTTTAAATGGCTCTTGCACCTCTTGATGCGCTAAAGTATGGAGTGACATGCAGTTACATTGCTAACGGCACCCGTTTTGATGCAATGGTCACTCACAGCACCTACACTGGAAATGACCTTTTTTTTTTCTCCTAAATAGTTACATATTTGTGTGCATTTGGTACAGTAAATAGCTGTTCTTCAGATAGCTGCTGAATATTAGGGGTTTGATTTATCAAGGAAGTTGGCAGAGAGTATCATATTTGTGAAAACCCTGATAAGAAGACAGTATTTAACGATAATGTGGAGAGCAAACAATTTTACCGTTGCTGGGGTGGGTTGAGAGCTGAGTAAAACCCAAGTTAAGTCACTGCAGGTGTGCAGCTTAATGAGCTGCACTTGGGGAGCAGGTGAGCACATACTGTGGGCACAGAGGCCATATTTTGTAGAGCTGTTACAAGGGAAGAGCTGGAGTAAATGTGGGGTGAATGTTTGAGGTAAGGCTACAGTAGTTATTATTTTTCTGTGCTTTCATCTTTAATAAGAGGAAAAACAGAGAAAATGAAAATAAGTTATGTTAATATCACAGGTGTGTGAGTTGGACTTATGATTTCTCTCCATCTCTGCCAAACAATACTTACATTCTTTAACTCTTTGGTTAACAAGAATGTGGAAAGTACTAAATCTTGCAAGCCTGTTGCCTTTATTAATTTTTTCTTTTTAAAATATCAATTTAAAAATACATTCATAAGAATTAATGCTGAAGTTATTATGCAGTTCAGCTGTGTGTATGTAAAAGTTAACTTTCAAGAATAAAGCCCTAGATCCTTTCTTCCCTGGCCACCCCTCCATTCCCGCCCTGGCCCTGTTGAACTGCAGCTCATGGTAGGATGGATGTTCCATCAAATATGAACCATTGTGTATGGTGTAGATCTTGGATATGTTTCTTTCAAGAATCCAAAACAAACCCTGTGCTGTTCTTTATGTTTGTTCAGGCTCATTGATGTTCGTGTAGAGTGAACAAAAGTTAAATGTAGAGTAATATTAAAAAATTACAGCTGTATGCCTAAGACATTCTAGATAACCTAGGTTTAGCCCAAAGATGCACATATTTGCTGCTACTGATATCTGTGGAAGCTGTGTGTGTGGCCTACATATTTAAGAGAAGGATTGAATTTAAGGAGAAAGAGAGAAACAAAATGTGTATGTGTACAGAACTTCAGTCTGTGTATATACTCTGTGTGTGTGTATATATATATATATATATATCTCAAGATAAATAAAACCAACCTGGTCTACTTTCATGGCTCACACATCCATTCCCACTTGGATTATCCTACCATCCTGTCCTATGTGCTCTGTCTGGTTTGTGGCAGAGTGACTAAAGAAAGGAGTAAACCAACTGCTGAAGGTACTTCCTTTCTTGCCTTTTTATTTTTTTTTAATTGTAATAGACAAAAGCTCTTATTCTCATCCCTCTAGCAGTATAGAACTGAATTCTATACAGCTGAATTAAGTATATGGTTTTAATTTGTTAATATACTTTTAAAACTTGCTATCTTTATACATTTTTGGTTAACACGGGTGCTCTGTGAATTTGTGCAGTAACAGCTGGATCTTGGAGAACAATTTAAAGCAAATTCTCCAGGAGAAGCAGCCCTGTTTCCATGTTGTGACAGTCACTGTGAGTCCTGGTTTGGTTTGGACTAGCTCTTTTCTCCTGTCTTAAAATAGGAAACCCAGAAATCTTACTTCAGGAAATCTGCTGAGGGATGTGAAACTCCTTTGTTTACGGTTTCATGAAAATATCTTGATGTTGGCAGGCCATTATAAAGAATAGCAGGGTGGAAGGAAGTGGCAAGACAATGGAGATAAGGTGTTAATTTACCACCTTCCCTGTATAAGTCTGTGTTTCCAAAGGAACCCCTCTGGTAGAAAGGAAAAGAGCGTCCTTTCCAAACGTAGCCTTTGAAGGAGGTGAGGCGTGCAGCTACAAGGGACACATGCTACCGGAAAAGCCTCCTCCTGTCTGTAGTTTGCAAGAGTTGACTGCATTTTCTGGGCTTTGTTCTATTCTTAACAGAAACTTAGGCAGAAATGGGGATTTTGGTAACTAAGTTATAAGAAATAGGATTGTCATAACAATAGGTTAAATCTTCAAATCTTCTGACTTCTTGGCAGCTTAGGAAAGGGGCAGAGGTGGTAGAAGGGATGGGCTGTGGTCACTTCTGGCTGCCAAACAAGGCAGTAGGAATAGAAACAAACAGGTTTTTTGCTCCAATTGCAAACAAGACAGATCATTAATAGCCACTGATTAACCTTTAAAAGATATGCCTGCAAAAATATCACGTGGGTTGTACAGGCCATTGAGGCAGGCATTTCAGACTGTCAAATGCCAGGAAAACTAGTGTAATTCACAAGACTCTGGATGTGCTTTGAGCTGCACAAGAACACAAACCAAGATATGTGATTGATTATTCCAGTTCATTTTCTCTGTATTTGTGACTGAAGTAAAAGTTTGTTTCTCTTCTCTTACTTAAACGCTGCATATGGCATGAGACAACTGAGATTTTTCACTGACTCCTTTCCTCTTCGTGTTAAGTCTTGATTTTTTTTTCCTTTTTTTTTTTTCTGTTTAGGAAAAAGCCTTTCTAGGCGTAGACAGGATGCTTGGTTTGTGAAGGTGGTTAGCAGATGCAGTCTGAGAAGCCAGTTGGCTGGTTAATGCTTACAGAAATTGCAACAGATGATAGAACTGTTAAATGGGGAGAAAAGGAAAGTTCAGGAGGCAGGGTTGCAGTTAGTAGTTTGAACAAAGCCTTTGTTCAGGTTCTTGAGTGCTTCTCAGAAATCATACTCTTGGCATCCATACAACAGAGCTTGAAAATGCTAAGCAGATGATTTTGGAAGGAAGAGTACTACTTTTAAAGGTGCATACCTGAAGACAGCATCCTCTTTGGAAGAGCCTGGTGACTGTAGCTTTATATTATGGTATGGGTACTAGGAACATGGGCTGTTCTTTTGACTAACATTTCTGTTAACAGCCTCAAAAGAATAAGCATGTGAGTTTTGGGAAACAGTGATTCAGTGATTCTACACCAAAAGGGAAAGAGAGGGAGGAAATTTTTCAGTAGAAGTTAAAAAATGATCCTGCAGGCTTCTCAGAATTTTTCCTATGTAAAGAAAGTCATCTTGCAGGGAAAGAAACCATCACTAGAATCATTGTGGGAGATTTCTGATTGGGGTCAAAGATGGTGAGAATTTGGCATTGCCACCCAAACCCACCGGTCCATGGCCTGGTTAGGAGTCAAGATCAGCATCTGATTCTGAACCTTGTCCACTGCACCATCTCTGAAGATGCTGTATTACTTCTACCTCACAGTAGACCTGTGTTCCCACACAGCTGTGTGGCTTGTAGAAAGGCTGATCTCCAGTCCTGAAGCACACAAGAAGCTATACACCAGAAGCTGGAAAAGCGGCCTGCAGTTTTAAGAGGAATTCTCCAAGACAGAAAGTAAAGTGAGTGCGCATGCTCAGGGGGTGCCATTAGACTTCTGGAAACCATCACTCAGCAGGTATATGAGCAAAAATAACAAGTCTTTATAGTGGTTTTAATAAAGTGCATGTTATAGCACCTTTCATCTTCAAAGAACGAACCAAATTTATTGTTGGTATAAACCCACTGGGACCAATGAAGTTGAAGAGGGGGGTGCAGTTACCCCATTACTAATCAGGGTCATGATTTCACAGGACTATTATTTTGTACCTTGTCAGTAACTATTACAAAATCTGGGAGGCTGCAGTTCAAATTTAGCAGCAAAAGGCAAACTGAATCTTGTGACTGCAGGCTTAATGGCCATCATTAAGTATAATATATATGCATAGCTGCAGTACACTTCTCTTGCCAAGTTTCTGGAAAGATCAGTTAAGTAACTGACTACAGAAGTGTAAAATTTATACTTCATCTCACTAATGACTACTTTTATTCCTACTGCATGCAGTATGAAAGTCTGTAGATCATGTTACATACAAAACTGCACCTCATTCTCTCTCTTTTTGCCTTCTTGCACAGCATCACTTTTGGTGCATTCCTGGACAGCACGACAGCTGTCAAACTTCAAGTTATGGAAGGTGAAACACTGGACATCACACAGGCATCCAAAAGAAGCAATGCATTTATGCCTGTTAGTAAAGCAAAGGCCTTTAGAAATGAGGATACAAGCAAGCTGGCCTGGACATTTCTGCAGGGTATGGAGAACATTTCTTCCATGTTGCCTCAGTCATTTTATGGTGTGGAAAGGGCACAGGGCCAATAAGTGAGGCTAACTCTCTGTTTGTTTTCCCCTTGGCCCTACATACTGGGAGTGCAAGCTAATGCATTTTGCTTGGCTCCTGCAAAGGAGTTCAGGGATCTCTCTCTTTATCTGAGCAAGCCTTGTCAAAACCTGTCTGCATTTTGCTTTCTTAGTGGGAGCTTTATACAGAACTCCATTCGGATTGCTAATGACTGGCAAGCTAACATGCTGGAATGTCTCAGATGTGACTAATCCATGTTACACTTCTGATGTTTTATTTAGGGGGGAAAAAAACCCCCAACAACACTAGAAAAGCAAAATTAATAAATTTGTTATGTGCTTAAATGCAATATGCAGAACCAAAACCATTCAAGTTAGATATGAAACTGTCTCAATACTATCAGTATTTCAATAATTTGTGGATGGGATTCTTTCAACTGAAACAAGACCAGTATTTTTCTTACTTGCAAGAATTCTTGGTGGAACAACTATTGTCCATGTATAAGTAGCTGGTTAGTGTGGCATTCCTTACAAATACTTTGCAGAGCTCTATCTTAATTACAGAATCATGTGGTAAGGACAGATTCCAACCTTATCTTTCAAATTATCTTCTTAGACTTTAACTTTAAAAAGAATGGGTGGACATTGTCCAACATGGGGAAAAAATAATATTCCTACAAGTAAATATCAACTTGTATATATTTCTTAAATGCTTAAAATGCTTTGAGAATTTAACCTTCTCTCTAAGTGTAATACACCAAGTTTTTCCACTGTGCTGTAACTTGTCTCTGCACTTGGTTAGGCTCTTTGGTTTCTATGAAATGATCATCTGTTCTTGGCATATAAACATTGCAAAGAGAAGTAACTAGGAGATGCATATTGCTTTTTATGAGAATGGCGGGGTAAGTGACCAGGAATTCCTTTGAAAGCTGTAGAGACTACTCTGTTACTTGTCACTCTGTAAACAACACTAGAGCATATGCCTTGTGATATTTTCTATGCATGGAGGAAGGCAGGGGAAAGAAACTCCTTGGAAGTTGCTTCAGAAAGTTGTAGCTAGTGGTGACAGTGCCCTGGAGACTGCACAAAGTGAGGATGTGAAGAGATGTAATCCACATCCCCAGTTTAGCCATTGCTGGTAGATTGCTTACCTTTGTTTATTTCCTACGTTTATGTCTGTTTAGATTTCCACTGTCTACAGACAGGACCTGCGTTATGTCAACTGTTCATACAGCACCTCTGCAATGTTGGCCTTACATTACTGGTAGTCATGTAAAGGCTGGAATTACTGTGTACAGCAAATTGAAGAAAGTTCAGGGGAAGCTGCTCTTGGCTTGGGTCAGGATATCATACCTCTAGTCCCCAGTTACAGTAGTGTAGTATCAGATACATTAATAGCCACAATAAGGCTCTCGTACAAAGCTATAAAAGAAAGTAACCTAAAAACTAGATGTAGGTGGAACTGACTGGTGCAAACACCTGTAGCTCTGAGTGATAGATCCCTCATAAGAGAAAATACACTGGTCGAATGGGTTTGCAGCCAGAACATGCTTTCTACAAGAAGGCTTGAAATGACTGCAACTTCTCTACATAGTAGGATAAGAGATTTGTCTCTACAAGTTCTCCTTTGGTTCTTCCAAATGTGGATTTATTAACTGGAGTTTTCAAGAGGTGCTAACAGACTTGTTAATCTCTTACAACAGATATGGTGAAACAACATCATTTATATAGAGCTTGTAATAAAAATTCCTAAGTCTATATAATCACAGGTACTAATCCTGCAAATTATCAGAACTGTGCAGTTTGCTTGTCTCTCCTGCAAAGAGCAATTGATACCACAGGACTCCATCATCTCCCCTGTCTTTTGACAAACTTTTGCATTAGTGTGCTAAAATAGACTGTCCCACATGACCTTCTGGTTCCACTGAGCTCAAAGCAAATCCACAGATTCCCGGGCTACCTCAACTCCTCAGCTACTCCATTGAGCATGGTATGGAGAGACGAGAGATGTGGTATGTGAGGATCCTGCCACTGTCTCCCAATACTAAATGGCGTGGAAAAAATGTATGATATGACTAAGAGGCCAGCCATCAAACCAGGAGAAACTTGATGAGTAGTAATAAACAACGCTAAATATTTTGTAGTTCTTGATGCATGGGTTGCCAGCTAGTTAGCAAGACATCTATTCATAGACTGAGGAACCATAGGCCCCACTTACAGAGGTTTGCACTGTGTTGAACCTGTGATAGTGGAAACATGAGATGTGTGCACTATTGCTCAATTATTGCTGAGTGCCAAGGAAGGACTGAGGCAGAGGAATGAGTGGAAATAGAAAAATAAGGAGCAGTAAAGTTATTTGGCTGGACTTGTTGCCTCAGTGGATGTGAGGAGAATGCCTGATGACAGGATGCCGGGCCAAGTGTCCATGGCCTACAGCTGTGGTGATGTGCTAAACAGGAAATGTGAGGTCTTTTTGCAAAGGCAACTTCAGGCTCACAGAGAGATTCTTAATTACTGTTGGGTGGGAGTGATGTGCAAAGTGAGAGGTAAGCTGGTTAATTGTGATGAGAACCGTAATTCCTAGTGCCCTGTCAGGACCCTTGGCCCATTGAGATACTGTATATCCTTACTGCCTTCTGCTCCCATATGCCCTCATCATCCCGTGCTGGCCTACACTGGCTCCATTTGCTCTTTCTCCCTGGCCAGCAGTCTTCAGCTCTGTACATGGCTGCACGATTTGCCTCTTATTATCTGTGGCTGCTCCATCCATGCAGGTGCCTAGGCAGCAGTGTAATGTACTTGTATGGTGCTTCTTGAGACAGACATCTAAACGACAGTAATTTACAATCCACATTGATGTGGTACAGAATGCCAGATGCATGAGAACAACCTAAGGGCCCATTGCACTCCGTTAATCTCTAGGGTATGCTCTGCTATTTCTTATATAAACACTGGCAGTGTTGCTGCTGCAGAAAGTCAGTCCATTCATACTTGCCATGCCAGGGTGGCTGGCTGCCACAGCCTGCTGCCTTATTGCCCGTATTGCGGAATGAGTGGCCCTGTGCCTCATTATCCTACACCTTTTCTGGAACAAGGGAAAAAAAAAACCTCTTAACTTTTCTACATGCTAAGTTCACTTGCAGTGGTGATTTTTATATGACCACTATGTTATATTCTGTAAAAAAAGCAGCTACTTGGGTCTTATAGTGGGTGATATGTACAGAATCATTCCCAGGATAGTGAGAGGTCTTGGAGTTCCTAATCAGATGCAGGGCTTCATTTTGCCTGCTTATATCTTTCTAAATCCTCAGAAACTCTAACGTGACTTTGTAACAATGCAGATATTCTTGTTTTCAGCCTTCTAGCTAACTGGTAGTCATCAGGCAACCACCCATTCTCCACTGGTGTCTTTTAATTTAAGACTATTAAATATGGATCACAGTCTTATTCTACAGTTTTTAGAGTAGGCATTTTATTTTGGCACTGTTTTGTACCAACCGTTTAATTGGAGCTGGTGGGAATTGCTTCTAACATCTCTAAATTCACACTGTTGCAAATGATTTAAACTCAAGAGTTGTGAAGCTGTAGCCTACTGTCAGATGTATTCTCAGTTGCGCCACTTCTAATGAAAATGGTTTTTGTGCTCTCTGCTGTAGTGTGGTCATTTTGTTAATACTTTGTGCAAGGGTGTCAGACAAGTACATAATTTTTTTCCCATGTTAATATATATATAAAAAAATCTTTGCTCAGGTTGCTCTCGAAGCAAAGATGGGCTCATTTACCTGAGCCGGTCTCTGTTTTTTGGAAGCAGTATTGCCAGGTTTCCTCTGTGTTTCTAAGTCCAAAAGAAGTCTGCTTCATTTGGGGTCTGGGCCCTGACTAATTAGCACTCTCTGTAATGACATGGTGGGTACAGTGCATTAACTGGTTCTTAACAGTATGATCTTCTACATTTACTTGCTAGTGACTCACCTAGACTTAGAGACATCCATGCTATTTCTAGTCTTTTAGATCAACCACTTTGCCTCATTCCTAGCCACATTTAAGATCCATGCTTGTCTCTTTGGCCATGGAGTTCTTGGCATTATTTCTTCTGTAAGCTTCAGGAGAGAACTGAGAGAAAGGAAATCGAGCACCTCTGCACTCCCATGTGTCATGACAGGGAGCTTTGTAGCTTCTTAGGTATATTTTCCTTGTTCAAGCTGTGGGTTCTGAAGACCCACTGCCAAGTATGGAGTGAGAGAGGATTAGAATGAGCAACTATGATTAGAGTTAGTCTGTGTTATGTTATGTTCTTTGCATGTTCAAGACAAATATTGTGTACAAAATTGTCATTAGAACACCCATGTTATACCATCCTGTGAGGTTGCAGATTACATCCATGGGACCTCATTTGTTATCTCCCATTTTCCTGTGGAAGACACCATCCTTGCAGTCTACTCAAGGGGTCATCCCAGCAGCTGCTCTCTCTTCTCAGGTTGTTATTCCTCCTGGAAGATGGTAGCTTTCTCTAGCAAAAGGTGCTATGCTTTGAATGCAGGCAATTATCTCTGGCCTCTGTATTATCTATTTCTTAGATATTCATGAAGGAACTCTTTCACTTAGCAATCAAAGCCCCAAATTTAGGAGCACAGACAATCTTAGGATAGAGCGTTTATGCCAGTGTTTTTAGGCAAGGCTATGACTTAACCAGTTTTGTGTACTGACAGTCAGTTTTAGTGGAGTTATTTGTTTTTTAATCTTGGAAAAATCTTCCTTATGTTTTGCTGCCTTGGGGAATGTGACACTGATACTTGCTTTAGATCCATGTCTTAAATAGATGGTTTTGACTTGTGGGAGACGTTTGGTGAAAACAACCCTGCAGTGAATCTTTAGACCTTAGTAAAAAGCTGCATAGGAAAATTTTCCTTCTGTCTGGAGGTTTCCCTCTTACATCATAGGATTGACTTCTTGTCTGGAAGAGGGAAGGCTGTTGAAATGCTGGCATATAACCTGCCTGATTCTCTTTATATAAAACATTATTAGCTGCATCTAATCTTTGCTGCTGGGCTAAATGGCTCAGTGCTTCATCTCACTATGAAAGTCTGCTTTTGCTCAAACATGGCATGCCAAAATCTTCATTATTTCAAGGGTAATTCTGCACAAATTGGGAGTGCTGTATCTCAGCCTGCTTGGATATGTTCCAGTTTTTTAAAATCATTCGAGTTCAGAATGCCTCAGTAACACTGTGAGGTTGTAGGACCTGCTTCTACTCTTTTATATGCAGTTGCTGCAGCCAAAGAGGCGAGTTCTGGCTTCTCCTGCAGTACCAATATGGTTTTAAAGTATGGCTTTTCTCAATTTTAAAGTAGCCACCATGCCATTTATCAGATCTGACTCCTCTGTGGATATAGCCATATCTGGTTTTGACACTTAATGTTAGCCATTCCTTCCTAGATGAATTAATGTTACTTGGAGATATTCAACTAGGTATTTATCTTGTCTGCTGAGTTACTGAAGTTGCAGACGTTTAAGTTGTGTGAACCCCCTGCAGTTTGCACAGTTATCAGAAAGCACAACATGAAATGCCAGGGTCTGTACAGCTCTAGCATAGCTGTTGTGCTGCTTGAGAAGAACTACAAGCTACGACAAGTTAGGTTTATTTTCAGATGTCAAAGGCTGTCTACAGGGGCTGTGATCTGAAAAAGGAAAGGCTTAAAGAAGTTATGGTTGACATGGAAATGGCAAAAAGAAATAGAACTTCGCAGTGCTTCATTAACAGAGTTAAAGCAGAGTTGGCAATCACATTTCAGATGGAAAATTGTATTTCAGGCTTTCATCTACCATATAGATCAAGAACAGGAAAATAACACTTTTGCATGATGATACAGGGTATTAGTAGGAGAGCCAGCTGGGGCAGTGCTGTATGGCATGCCTGCTGCCTTAGTCTTTGTTTAAATTGCCTTCCTGTGCTTGTTGTTAAGATTCACAGTAGCTATTTACTGAACTCTTAAAAGACATTTGATATTTCTGTATTTGGCAACTGAGAGATACTTAACATATCTACTGACACTTTTTATCTATGCTTTTATTAATATGTATTTATCTCTTTTGTTCTGTTTAAGACTGGATTGCTTTATTCAAATCCATCATAAATAGTGTTACTGTAGCCACAATCATCTAGGGTATAAAAGAAACAAACCTCACCTCTTACTATAAATTGGAGCTTTCTTAAACAATTGTTAAATGGCTTAATTATCTCCCATTAGATTTTTTTATTATTTTGACAGCTGAAATAGTTTAAGATTGTATTTTGCTGAATAATGTATCTCTGATTATTGTAAGAGGGTATTTTCTTGCACATAAATGAAATACCATCACAGCAGCTGTAGTTCTCCTTAAAATGCTAGCTACATAGCAATATGTTCAGTGTTTAATTAGCCTTGACATGTTATTAACATCTCTTTAATATTCACTCAGAAATACTTGTCTGTTAAAATGTAGAAAAGCTAATGTATACATATAGCTTATTTATATGCATGCATTAGTATGAACATGAAAAATAAGGTTGAAAAATGTAGGCTAAATGCCCAGATAATCTCCTTTGACAGCCAGCTTAGCTAGACTGTGGAATCAAGCCTCTTCACAGACAGCCTTCAACACCAGAAGATACCCTGTGGTGCACAAGGGACAGAAATCTGGGTTTGCCAAGCTCTGGACTAGATGATCTGACACGATTTGATGGCCACTGTAGTGGTCTTCCTGCTGATGGCAGTGCTCAGGCATTTGCTTTATGAAGGGGTCGAGGCTTGCTGCTTCCAGGTAACAGGATGATTTATGCTTTGCCTGACAGCATCTATTTTCTGAGCTCAGGGTTGAGAGGAGTGTTTGACAAGAGACAGGTAGCAGTCATCAGGGGCAGTGTGTGGCAAACTGTCTGGTATCTGTGCAAGTGAGCAAAAGTAGAAGCAGCAATTGTGGCAGGTTCTGCTGCTGTCCCATGTGTGCTACAGGGCACAGCACACTACTTGTGGTGGTGGTACCATGAGTCATGCTAGATGCATTGCCTTGGGTCTACTTGTGTCCTCTGCATCTCTAGACAAGGTGCCACTCTGAAAAAAAACTCACCTCAAAGTACAAATAATCTTTCTGGAGCAGAAGGATTCACGGCTACTCCTATTATAGGACAAACCATTTACAAGATCTGACCTCTAATTCATATCAGAAGTCATCTTTTGTAATGAGAAGTAGATCTGCTCGATCTCCTGACTTACAGCTGTGACTTTTCCACAAAGTTTGTTTCTGAAATCTGTGAGCCACTTTCAAGTGGGCCATGGAAAGCAACTAAAGAAAAAAAAAGTAAGTATTGCCTGTTGGTTTAGGCTTCCTATAAAAGGTCTGTATGTCCCCTGGATTTTTCTAGGAGTCTAGGGGAAAAGTGGGTAAAAAACCCCACCCTCCCATACAACCAGCTTTTCAGCTGCCAGCTTTATCATGCCAAGAATACCATGAAGCACATTTTTCATGACTTTTTTGAGAATTCATTATGCTGCATTGCTCACTAATAGGTCTCTCTCTCTGGGAACAGTTTGCAGTTGTATATTTGGTGGCTTTCCTGTAGAGAGGGTTACAGTTATGTCTATTATAGCAAATTTCATGAGCCAGCCTCTGTGGGGGAGAGGGAGAGGTATGGCTCAGCTTCCAGCTGCATGGCTACCAGGTATAGTGCACCTCTGGCCACCTTCTCTAAAAAGACCACTCCCTGTCCCATGCTGTCTAAGCATGGTTTGAATTATGGTTCAGAAAGGCCAAAATCATGTCAGGCACTAGGCTAGCAAGTTAAATGCTACCAGATGATCTTGTGCCAGTGGTTAAGGCTTATGTCCTGGCCATGTCTTGTTTATTACTACAGATTGTTACTGTAAAGGCTTCTAGATGTTTCAAAATCCATTTTCATGTCTTGTGAATGTTCTGGCAGAGAATCTGCATACAAAATTCTTGCCTTACCAGACTCATGTTTAACTTGAGTTTGCCAAAGCTCTTATCACTCAGCGAGCAATTGTTGTTTGTGATGTGCCTTTCTCTCATTTGCTTTTTTTTGGATCAATTAGGAAACAAAAGAAGGGAGAGTGACTAATGCTTGTGGTACATGAATTGCACAGGTAATATTTAAATATGGTCATGAGTGGACACCTCTGAAGGATCAATGGAATAAGACACTTCCCCCAAAACTTGATGTAGAGTGAATTTGGGATAACAATCCCTGCAAGCAGTGAAGTGGGAGAAGGAAATGATTGGGTTCTGCATCACAACTTCCAGCTCACTGAGAGAAAACCTTTCTGACCGTTCAGACATTGTCAGGTTTTCTGCTTCAGCTGCTCATGATATACCTCTTACTGCTTTCAGCCCGTTGTCATCTCCTCTCCCATGGACTGCTTGAGACTGGAGGGCAGAAGTAAAATGGAAATAGTTATCCTCCTTTCTTGGCATTTTAAAGGCATGAGAACATGCTTGAGACATTAACTTTTTTTTTTCCTCCTTCTGCTGTTCTTCTCATACTCTCCTTCCTCCTCTCCCTCTTCTTCCCTCTAATAGGAGCTGCAGGGGAAGAAGGATGGGAAAATTCACTGAATTTCTTCCCAAAGTAAAAATTAAAAGACACGGGAACTGAAAAACACCCCTTTATTTCTCACTGCACGAAACCAGGTGGCAGGCAGTCAGGATGGCAGCTTAGGTACTTGTAGGCAGATGACTATAAAGCTATCTGATTTATGAGGCAGCTTGGCATAAAGGTAAATTATGCACCATTCATATTGGACAGGGGCTAATTGAATCCATATATCTGTTAACTCATATTCCGAGAACAAAGATTCATCCATTTGGATTCTGGCAGCTGGCAAGTTCACTGCCTTAGTTCTGTAACTTTTGCTTTGTCCATGTTCATAACTCCTTTACTGTAACAGAAGACAAAATGTCAGTGTTGGGTCTTTTACTCGGCTGCCGTGACTCTCATGAGGCACACTACATGTAGAGGAGTTGTATTACTGAACACAAGAAGAGTAATCAAAGGTCCTATTTTGAGCAAAATGAGAAGGCTTTGTCAGCAAAGTGCAAGGCTAATTGGTGTCCATTTAGAGAAAGAACAATAAATACTATTATTACATGAGTTTACTAATGTAATCTTGGAATGTCTCTGACAATTGCACACAATTATTTGCTTCCTTCACACAGAATTCTGCAAACATTCCAACACTACTGTTTGACAAAGCATAAATGTGGCACCCACAAGGCAGAGATACAAACTGTTATCCTTGCAGGCTCAAGTTGTACTGAAGCCAAGGCTTGCTGCCATCTCACTGATATATTAAATGCCAAGCAGTTGAGAAGAAGAAACTGTTACTTCATCCATCTTTGTGACTGAATGCCCTTGCTTCTCTTACATCTTGTTTATTCATGGCTATTTGGAGACATTCCTCAGTGTGGACTGTGTAGCTGCACTTTGGTCTCCTTGGAGTTTGCCTCCTGTCCACTTAGTTCATTAAACCTTGTCTCTGCATGTAAGGCAATGCTGCTTACCGCTTGGTTCAGAGCAGCCTGTTTTAGGGAAAAGTGTAGGAACTGTAAAGGAAAAAGCACGAAGAGGTGGGTGAACAAGAGGCAAGGGGAAAAGGATAACAAAAGCCTCCATTGAAACAGGCTCAGAGACCTGGGAAGAGAAAAATAGGGACAAGTATTGCTGGGAACAGGGGTAGAGGAAAAAGCCGAAACCAACCTCCTAAAATAGGAGGCTAGAGATGATCGAAAAACATGAGTTCCTTTATTAGTATGTAACATACTTGTTGGGCAGTTTCATTCTTGGGTGGTGATATTACCAGTTGGAAAGAATGAAAGGGGGAATGGGCTGTCATGGCTCAAGTTGCAGACTAAAGGAGTTTGGCTCCCTTTCCGCTTAGCCCTGCGATAACACTGGGACCTCTCCCATACCCCAGTGTAATTAGAGTAGCCCCAGCTGATCAAGCATGGAGAGAACTAATAAGCTTTGTTTCACTTCAAAGTGTTGTGATTCCCTCTAAAATTGTTACCAAATCTTATAGTCTGCATATTTATTCATTATCCTACATCTAAGATTAATTTAATTCTTATTTACAGCTATTTTGGAAAACCAAAATACGTTTAAATAAATAAAATAGTCAAAATACCACATGCAATTTCCAGCACAGTTGGTGGAGGCCCTGGGGCTCAGTATTGAAAAACTATAGGAGTGGTCCAAGAGTGTCAGGCAGACAAGGAATTAAAATATCCAGATTTAATGCAATTCTAAGTTATTTACCTCCAAAGTCTAGAATCGGATTACAAACATTGCCGAAGGATCTGGCCCTGCTCTGATACAAGATTATGAGATGAGCTGGCCTCCTGGCTGAAGTGAAGGACAGCAATTGACCTGCTGTTTCCCTGGTGCTCTATGAGCACGCTACAAGTATTTAAAGAGAATATTGGATTGAAAAAATGTGGGAGGTGTACCCATTGAAAGGCAGAGCTGTCTGCTCCCATTATCCACCTCAGCATACAGAGCTGGGGCGTGGTTGTGCTCCAGTGGGGCAGCTGCACTCCTGGAAGAAAGTGTTAGCCCCAGACCAGGTCACAAGCTGTCCCCACCCCTCGCTCCAATTATGAACAAAGTCAAAGGCAGGCAGTGAACTGTGTTTCAAGATTAACCTCAAACTATGCAGTGGGGCAAAGGAAGACATGGATACCTGTAGCACATCTTCATGGCACAGTGAGGAGCAGGCTGTATCTGCAGCTTTTAAATGCTTCGTGCCAGAGCTGGAAATGCAAAGGAGTATCACATAAAGTTAGTGCCAGGTCACTACAGAAAGCAGAACAGAGCTCTTGAGTAATGTTGGACAGTAAAGGATGCAAAATTAAGTGGAATGGTTCCAGTTCTCATTGCCTTGGGCAGACTAACAGATCCTTCACAATGTGAGTATAGGCTGGATCATTTCCTGTAAGGACAGCATCCTTTGGGGTCTTTATTGCTACCACTTCATCCATCCAGATCCAGAGAGTCTGAAGAGTTGGGCAGGGAAAAATTTAATGAAATATAATAAGGGCAAGTGTAGAGTCTTGCATCTGGGCAGGAGCAACCCCAGGTTCCAGTATAGGTTGGGGAATGATCTGTTAGAGAGCAGTGTAGGGGAAAGGGATCTGGGAGTCCTGGTGGACAGCAGGATGACCATGAGCCAGCGTTGTGCCCTTGTGGCCAGGAAGGCCAATGGCATCCTGGGGTGCATTAGAAGGGCTGTGGTTAGTAGGTCGAGAGAGGTTCTCCTCCCCCTCTACTCTGCCCTGGTGAGGCCACATCTGGAATAGTGTGTCCAGTTCTGGGCCCCACAGTTCAAGAAGGACAGGGAACTGCTTGAGAGAGTTCAGCGCAGAGCCATCAAGATGATTAGGGGAGTGGAGCATCTCCCTTATGAGGAAAGGCTGAGGGAGCTGGGTCTCTTGGACTAGATGATCTTTCGAGGTCCGTTCCAATCCCTTATGTTCTGTGATTCACTTTTCACGCTTGCCCATGTGATGGTAAGTAGCAGAATTTGTCAAAGAGGGGCAAGAAACGTCTGTCAGCTTTCCCAAACTGGGCATCATCCTGGTCTGTGTGCTGGTGCTTGAGCAGAGCAAGGTGGAGGGCCAGATTGGGTTGGCTGAGGTCTTCCATCCCACCTCACCTGCATAGACTCCTGTGAGCTATGAGCTGCTGCCTGGAATGGATGTGGAGGAGGCTTTTAGGACAACTGAGCTGTTGGCCCCATCCCTGTATGGATATTCCCAGCTATGACCCAGTGAGGGCATTCAGTCTTGTTGGAAAAGCCTTGCCACGTATGTAGGCTGACCTTCTAACCATACATTTTGTGTGCCATATCTCTTTACCTGTATATGCCAAGTCCCATCAAAGCAGCATGAAGTGGGAAGTCTACCTGCTTGCAGGTTCTGTCCCACTGTATTTAGCATGGTAATATGTAATAATGATGTCCTTGGCATATTGAATGCTATCGTGGTATTTTTATGTTCCTTTCCTGAATTAAATGTCTGGGCTGGATTCTGATTGTGGTTACAAGGAGATGTTCTGGATTTGGGTGGTGTATACTGTATATGAAATCCAGCTGAGAGGCAGGATGAATATTACGCTTAGTTGAAAAGCATATGCTTAACTGTACCCATAGAAAAATCACAACTTTTCAGCTCTGGAATCATGATAAGTTGGGCTGATTAGTGCTGGGAAAACAGTATTTTTTTGTTGTTGTTACCAAAAATATGAAAACAAAACTTGCCACGAAAATAGCAACCACTGTGCTGTGGTTATTCTGGTGCAGGTGAAAACAATGCCAAATCAACATCAGCAAGGAGAAAAAAGATAATGAAATGCATGTTCAGAAAACAGCTTAATAGAAATTAAAGTTTATGCAACCAATAAAAAGTGTGACTCATCTGTACTTTTTCCACCCCAACTGCAGACTGATGTTCCAAAAATCTTTCCCAGAATTAGTATGCAGAGAGTGTTTATAAGCTGAAGCCTGTTTACAAGTTTAACACTCAAGAGCAGGCAGCTAGCACACAGAGTGTTTTATTCTTTCATCCTACTCGATGTGTTATCCATAAAAAGGATGACCACTCAGATCATATGGTCTATAAATGGTCCATGAAGATTTCTGGCCTGTAACCTGACTGGAGTCATTCTCGCTTTCCTGGTTGCCTTGGGTTCACTGGTGTGTATGGACAGTAATGGCTGTGCAGTGTATTTGCAGGCTGATTGTGCACTATGGACCTGCCCACCACCAGAATAAACCACGCAGCCGGCCAGGCTAGAGAGGATTGTGCACTGCTGGGCTACAACTTGCTCAGCAGCATTTATGTCTTCCTGCTGTTGTCTGTGGAGTGGGTATATTTGTGGTTCTGTGCAGCCATTGGTAGTGCTGCATTGATTGTTCAAAGCTGCCTTTTGTCTCTCTAATTCTTCCATCTGAGACAAGCAGCTAGTGTGAGTCTGCTCCCCCAGCTTCTCATAAATTGCAGGTCACTCATTAACAGCCTTTTCAGGATCTATTCCAAAAGCATTGTTAGAGATGCTTGCTTTATTTTTATTTAGTATTATTTACCGTCATTATGCAATTATTATGTTAGTCATGGAATACTGTTCTTTTCAACAGCTAAACCACCAAGCGTTACAGTGAAAAAGATAACGATCGCACTCTTAACGCCATGCTTCTTGGACACTTCTGGTGTTCTCATGCAGTGATGTATATAAGAATTTTCTTTGTTGGAAACAAATGTGAAATATCAGATGTTCACTTTACTGATTCAGATGATAACAAAAGGATACCAGACATTGGTCCTAACAGATCAGTTTATCAAGAAGTATTGATAAGCCCTTGGCTAATGGAAGTTCTTCATTCTAATATGAAACGGACAAAAAATTTATCATTTTTTACAAGCAAAACTGTTTTCAATTGGTAAAGCTTCTAGTTTTTCACTTTCTAGAAGGACCAAAAGCAATGCATCAGTGTAATGGAATGAGAAGTGCACAGTTGTTCCCCTTTGGGAGCAGTGATACACAGAGATGAAACTTTGGGGCTGGCAAAACTCACTGACTTATGTCGTTATTTCATGGTATCCTCATATGTGCACTCAGTGACATAGTTTGTTTATTTAATATTGGCCTTTTTACAAAGAGAAGACATCAAACTGAATTTTGGGTCCATTTTAAGTGCTGTTTTTTTGTTTGGTTTGATTTGTTGTTGGTTGGGTTTTTTTTTTTTTAGTGCAAACAAGAAGAAAACATTTTTCTTCTTTGTGTGTTCTTTACTGTCTGAATAATCCCCTCCAAAATCTCTAGTACAATGGCTTAGGCATACTCATGCCGCCTGGCTCTGGTCAGATCAGGATTTGTGATCTATAAATATCTGGAGGGGTAAAAAATCAGTAAAAGCGAAAGCTTTGAACAGGCTTTGTTGACATTAGTGTCTTAACTTAGAAGATTATGTGGCTTGAAAGTCCTTCTCTTCAGCTCTCGAGGGAAGGACTTGGGGGTGGTGGTGGACAAGAAGCTCAACATGAGCTGGCAATGTGCACTTGCCGCTACGCCGCTCTCGTAAGGCCCCACCTGGAGTTCTGTGTCCAGTTCTGGAGCCCCCAACACAAGGGAGACTTGGACCTGCTAGAATGAGTCCAGAGAAGGCCATGAAGATGGTTCGAGGGCTGGAGCACCTCTCCTGTGAGGACAGGCTGAGAGAGTTGGGGCTGTTCAGCCTGGAGAAGAGAAGGCTCCAGGGAGATCTTATAGCGGCCTTCCAGTACCTGAAGGGGCTACAGGAAAGCTGGGGAGGGACTTTTTACAAGGGCAGATAATGACAGAACAAGGGGCAGTGGCTTTAAACTGGAAGAGGGGAGGTTTAGATCAGATATTAGGAAGAAATTCTTTCCTATGAGGGTGGTCAGACACTGGAACAGGTTGCCCAGAGAAGCTGTGGATTCTCCTCCCTGGAAGTGTTCAAGGCCAGGCTGGATGAGGCTTTGAGCAACCTGTTCTAGTGGAAGGTGTCCGTGCTGATGGCAGGGGGGTTGGAACTGGATGACCTTTAAGGTCACTTCCAACCCAAACCATTCTATGAAAGAGTGGGAAGGGTTGGGAAACTTTATGAAAACAGAGACAAAGTAAATGAATCCAGTCCAATTGAGGTAAGACTTGGTAAGTAATGCATCCAGACAGCAGGTGTATTTTATCATATATTACATGATCCTCTGTAGAATTACTGCATACTCTAAAAAACCCCAATCAAACAAAAACACCACACCCAAAAAAAGCCCACACAACCCTCATGAATCATTTGTATAAAGTAGATAATATATAGTGGGGAAAGAACTAGCTTAACGATTTCACATGCAGAACACAGCAGGCCAACTACTGATTTATTGAAAAGTGACTTTTCCTGCTGATGTAGAAAACTTCTGCCATAAACAAGATCTAACAGTGCTCAGCAAGCACTAAAAAGGCAGCACTGGGAGAGGTTGAAGGTTGAAACAGGAGTCAAAGTGCAGCCAATAGGGCTATACTGAGTGATACCTCTAAGGATTTAGATCTAGAGACAGTTTTGTTCTTTTTAAATATGTGATTTTGCTCATTATCTCAGCATCAGACCCACTACAGATGTGTGCAAAAGAAAAACTCTCTGATGCAGCTAAGTAAATAGTTGTCTTCTGACTGCACTGGCTTGAAATTTCATGGCAAATGTTCTGGCAAACAGATGAACAGCGAACTGATTAAATCATGCTGTTTTCTTTTGTTTGTATTTTGTTGTTGTTGTTGTTTAATATATGAATTTTCCAGTCTAAGTGACTTCATTATCTATTTGTGTTCATTCCAGGTGGTGGAATTTCATTAAATGAGTATTGAATTTCTAGATTTTTGTACCAAATTCTTACGTGGCTTTTGATGTTGGTTAATCCTGATGCGACTATGATCTTGAATTTTAACCTGACATTATGGCAGATCTGCTATATCTTTAAAACCTTTCTAATAACTGAGTGGATGGGCTGTTGTGGAACACTGTCTGAAGGGACCTCTGCGTGATATGGAGAGCATCTACTCTCCTTCTACCCCAAACAAGAAAATCCAAAGAACGAATAGATGTGACAGGTAGTATTGGGAAATGTTTTTTGTTGAGTCACCACAGCAACTAATTAGCTTAATATTTTGCTTCTGAGTTTGTCTTAACTTTATATTTCAATTATGCCTTGCACCAAAATGGACTTATGGTGCAGCGGAACAGATTGATCCATCCCAATGGCTGATCCATCCAATTGAATGGATCCCACTCCATCCCTGGGGTCGCTTTTAATTGGTCCTAAGTGCAGTATATGAAATAAGTTCTCAAACTGTGGTATAATACTACTGCTGTAATGCAGTGCAATGCATCTGGGTCATCAAAACAATGATGCTTCCAGTAGCAGTTGGAAACTGGATTGATATCTCAAAATATTTTAGGAATCCTATAACAGACCTACTTAGTTCTCATTGCAGAAGCCATCTCACAGAGACAATATATACCTTCTTCCAATTAATGGCTTTAAATGGGAAGAGAGTAGATTTAGACTAGACATTAGAAAGAAAATATTTACTATGAGGGTGGTGAGACACTGGCACAGGTTGCCCAGAGAAGCTGTGGATGCTCCTCCCTGGAAGTGTTCAAGGCCAGGCTGGATGAGGCTTTGAGCAACCTGGTCTAGTGGAAGGTGTCCCTGCTCATGGCAAAGAGGTTGGAACTAGATGGTCTTTAAGGTTCCTTCCAACCCTAATCCTCCTGTGATTCTATGCTATATATGTAGCCAGGACCTTCCCTTGGGATATTAAAGTTGCCTAGGGCAGAGAGGAAAAAAAAAAAAAAAAAAAAACCCAAAACACAACAAACAAAAAAACCCCTCAGCATATGCTAGTTTGTTTGCTTGAAAGCCCTCAAAGGCCAAGATGCTTGTGCTGAGGGCTAGGGTATCTGAGGTGTGACTCAGTTATGGACCACCAACTTTCTCTGTCTCTCCTTAGGGCAGCAGATAACCCAATTACAAAGATTCACGGGTCTTTTTCTCTGGCTCTGCATCCCACCTGTGCCTGCTTTTTCTTTTGTCCTTTCTCGTAGGAACAGCTCAACCTCTGGTTCCAGTTTCTTATTCCAGGAGGCAAAATCCATTTTTGCTTATCTTACTGAGAAGTCCTGAGATAACCGTAATTCTATGGAGCTAGAGAGCATCTTACAGACCTTGCTGTGTCTTTGTGGGTTCACCATGCTTCTGATGTTAATTCGACAACAAAAGTTCACTGTTTCCTCTTAGCTGAAATAAAATCTGGATTTTGCCCCTGAATATTTTTACATGCATTGCTTATCATCTTTCAACTCTTTTCCTTGTAGAGGTTTCTTTGGAGCTATTTCTTGAGTATAAATGATCAGGATTACAAAAGACCTTGTAATTGGGAAGGAAGTGAACAGAATTAGACTCTATAAAGTCTGATTCTTTTCTACAAAGACCTGAAAAGAACAGTTTTGAAACTGCAAGCAAGAGTAGTCAATTATTTGAAATCTTACTCCTGGGGAGAAAAAGTAGTTACACAAATAGGGGTAGGAATATAAGCAGTGACTGCACTGTAACAGTCTGGAGTTGTTTTTAACCTGTTGCATTTTTATTGAGGTGACAGTGTTCTAAGTTTTAGTGGTGCCTGTCTGGGGAAGTGTAACCCAATGGCATCTGGTCCTTTGCTGTGTACAGTCAGTGATCACTCTATACCCATTACTTTCTTGAACAAATATTCAGCTGTGGACCACAGATTATTTAAAACCAAAAATAATGGAGACCTTTCCCATAATCATACTCACATCACAACTGACTCTTGTTTCGCCTGCCATAGCAGAGCATCTACTGCATGAGTTGCAATCTCACTTCATGTTGCTGATAAGTTTTTGTCTAGATAAGAGAGGGGGGGGGAAATAATAATCTAAGCTTCTGGGGAAGGTAAGATGCTCTGAAAGGGAAACAAGTAGCAACCCTGAAACTGTGGCTTGAGAAGGGGATTGTAATCAAGAAATTTTCTGTGGATTTTTCTTCTCCTACATTGCTGCTGTTGAGCAGAGCACAGGGCTTGTTCTCAAAGACAGCACCTTCACTACCCTGCTTTAGCTTTCTTTGCCCTGTTTTTCTTTCTTCCCTTCCTCTTATTTATTTGAATTGGAACTTGTTTGAGCCAAGGATTGTGTTGATGCAAAATTTAGCCCATGGGTCTGAAACTTTACAGGAGGTTGGCTCTAGCGATAATTCTCATTTTGTACATAATTTAATTTCCTTTAAATTTTTCTCACTTTCATTTGCAAAGTCCTTGGAGAAGTAAAAGCAGAAAGCTGAACCATGACTTTTTTATTTTTGGACTTTGCTTTGGCTAAATTTGTTCTAGCTCTGCTCTCATGCAGGCTGCTGGTGGGCTCTTAACCGCTTTGGTAACCCCAAAGCAGTCTAAACATGTTTGAGTTGGAAGCCAGACCATCTCAGAAGGGATTGCACACACTGCAAGAGTCCTTTGGGGAAGGGATGCCAGGCAGGACCTGAGCAGCACTGAGCATCGCTGTGGGCAGCACAGGGGCTGGTGCTGCACCCGCTGGGGAGCCCTATGGATGTTGAGGACACAGGCTGTAATGATATGGGATATAACACAGCATTGCAGACCTGCACCGGTGCAGACAGTCCTGGTGCTCAGCAGGTGTCTATTTGTAAACAATAGCTGAGCTGTTACTCTGATTAGTAAAAATGCTTTTGGAAGGCTGGTATGAGTTTAACAAGAACTTAAAAACACTGGTTTGAATGGATTTTGGTTAGGGTTAGGTCTGATTCAATCTCCCTTTTGCAGTCCCACTAGGGAGGCAGAGAGAATGCTTTCTGACCTGGCTGTTGGCAAATAGCATGTGCTCTGGCAACACATTCCCCTGAGGGAAGATATGAGCACAAGGCCTGAGCACAGTGTTCGTGTGTTGTTGAGGCTCCACATGGAGAGCCCTGACTGTCCATGGTCTGTCTGCTCCACTTTTCCCTGATCACCTCAACACTTCCAGCCCTTGTCATGGCTTTGAAATAGGGTTAGCCCTTGGCCCTTTTCTGCCCTTCAACTTGGGCTGGTGAGCCCAGTATACCCATTAGCTTCATCAAACAATATTGATTGGATATAAGGGTTTAACCTTTCATAGCAAGCCTCAGTCCTGTGGCACAAAGAGCAGTGAGGCAAGTGAGCTTTTCAACAGTAAACAATATTATCCTTATCTCTGCAGGACAGAGTACACAGCAGGAGAGCCCCGATCCAGTTGGCAAAGTCGTCTTATACTTGCACCACATCCCAATTCCTGAGCTGGGTTTCAAAGGTGCAATGTCTCTAGTATCTGCAGTTTTCAGATTCCCTGAGAAACTCTGTGGTTCCTCAGACTTACTGTCAATGATTTTTGAGGACCTGGAGTCTTTCAGGTTCCCTGCAGGAGCCTTCCTGAGAAGGTAATACATTGCTGGGGGAGCTCCCCCTTGTTTCAGCCTCAATCCCAAGACTCTGGAAATAATCCACTACTTTCTAGCAATACTTTTTGCCAATTTTTGTTGGTGTCAGGTCCAAGAAGTGTGTAAGCTAATTCATTCTCCTTTAGGCTGTACCAGTCATTTCAAGTACTTTTGATCAGCCGAGATGGGGGTGACTGCCTAGCAGAATTAAATACAGAAAATATGTCCTTACTTTTATTTGTTACTTTAAACAGACCTCTTGGAAGTAGTCTGCAATCCTACAGAGCCCACTGAACTCAGGTTGAAAACAACTGTTTATCACTATGCACGCAATTACAGGAACTGTGGCAAACGTATTATAATATATTTTCATATTTCCCATGTAGCTGTTGAAATATCTTTCTCTAGTCAAGATCAGCATGCCCATAAACTGAAGTCAGAAGGTATTTCTTTAAATGTAGAGGCATTAATGTGTCCAGTGATGCTGCAAAGACTGTGTAAGGTGCTGCATATTCTTCTATTGTCAGTTATCAGCCTTATCAGACCTGTATTGATTTACAATCCATGGTTCATGACCTGGGGATCTATTTTCTACTGACCAAAACACATTTTAAAAAATGTCTGAAAGATTCTCAGTCTCTTTGTTATTGTGAACTCTGAAAAGTTCAGTTTTGAACTCCAGCTGGAACTCTCAGTGATGCTCCACATTAAATTGCCATCCAGAAAAATATTAGTGGAAGCTCCAATGAGCATAAATTCAAATGCAGGTTCTGTTTCCCTGGATATGAAGCCAATAATGTTGTTTTGGTTCATATTAAAGGAATTCTTCTGTTGACACTCATACGACATATTTTGTGCTGGAAATATGAGCAAACAACAAAGGCTGCATGGTGGACAAAATAAATGATAGAAAAAGCTGAACAGGAAAAGGTTGTGCCATTGAAAAACACTAGTTTCAGATGTTTATTAACATCTGGATGCTGTTTGTGAAGAGGTGGAATGATGGCTGATGGGAGTTTGGAAGGGAAAAACTAGAAAGGCATTGAATTTCTTATGCCTGTTTTCATGCAGACTGAGGCAGCATTTGACTGAACTGGTGCATTTTACAATATCTGAAGCAGCAACAGAACAACTGTAAAAATGTGTAGTGATGTAAGAAATTGAGGTGGTTTTATGCTGCTTCTCTCTTAAAGTGAGATGGAACGTGTTACTTGGCAGAAGAATGTGCTAAAGATTACATAGTCTGTCTTATGGGATGAAAACAGCCATCCTTTTCAAAGGCTTCTTTGGACTTAGGGATCTATTTTAGCCTGTGAGTCAATATTTTGTTTTGCTTCCTGCTTGCTGGGAAAAAAAAGGTGGGGTTTTGTTTTGTTTTTTTTAAGATAATAATAAATGAGGTCACTACCAGCAGAACTATTACTGATATTCCTTCTAGCCAAAGATTAGGAGCAAGGTGACATACTAGTAGAGGTGCATGGACATCACTACTTGAGTACAAAATACAGGGGAGGGAAAAACTTAGCAAGATTAAATCCTTAGGGAGTATCTCATGCCTGTTACTGTCTGCTTCTCTACAGTCAGAAAAAGTTGGATGTCTCTAGAACTGTTGGACATTTTGCTAACCAGGGACACGTTATAAACTTTACAGGGGAAGAAGAGATCACAATGGGCTGGCTCTAATGCCAACTAATTCTGCATATCTACATAGTTACAGGAAAGCTCATAAAGCTTGACTTTGGAAATGCATTTAAAGTGCCTCTACTGCAAGCCCCTCAAACAGCAAAACTATATGATCATAAAATTCTTCCATCTAAGCAACATTTGACATTCATTAATATGCTTTTACGCTGGCTGCCTTGTCTTACCATTTAGAAATACCTTCAGTTGATGGCTGAAATCTTGTCCCTATTGAAAACAGTTATAGACTCCTGTGCGTTTCAGAAGGGACAGGTTTTCACTCCATATACTTTTGCAATGGAGATTAGGCTGTGATGCTACCTGTATAATAGATTTTTTTTGTTCCTTGAATCAGCCATTATTTTTTTTGCCTATGAATCATCACTAGATCAAAATAAAAATGCAGTATGCATAAAGCAAGTAGTAGAGGAAAACATGTACTTTAAAAGCAAAATCCAAAAAGTTTCTATATGCTAATTATCTGCAAGGATCCTCTTCTCTTTATTTATGACTGTAGTTTAGATCAGTGTTTAACTGTTTCCTTTCTCAAATTACTGCTACCATCTGTCCTGATGAAGTAGGTTCATTATCATACCTAGCACAATGAATAGGATATAATTGCAGTCACCTTGATGACAGTGTACAATATCAAGGTTGCAAAGCTCTGTTGCCCTGTTTTGGTAAACAAAACCGAGAGGAAAGGGAGATAATTTTTCCAGCTCAGAACATTCACATCTCTTCTAGGTAACATGATGCCTTGGTTCTGTTTTTAAAAAACGCAATTTGTGCCAAAAATTTAAAGGTCAACACTAAAAGGATTCATCACTTTCTAGATACATACGTACCTACAAGCAATGGTTTTATTTACAAGAGATGGTTACGGACTTGGCTTTCTGCTATGAGCAGTTCTAGATACCACTGGCACATTGCTGAGAAAGGAGCATTTCAGCTGGCAGACTTTCACTTGACAAACTGCATGGGATTGTATGGGGGGAGAGGAAAGAGGATGTTTCTTCTAAAAGAGAGATGATTTAGCTCTGAATGTTTGTTTTTGCTTTAAGTGAAGCCACCCTTTCCCTTTTTCTGTATTTCCTCTTCCCAGATTTAAGTAGACCATACCGATTTCTTTTTAATAGTCTCTGCTTTTGTCGTTCATAGTTTTCCTTCTCTTCCTAGTCAACAGTCCTTACAGGATAGGAATAAAATGCATAACAGCCAGAAGAGGTTACCACAGAGGCAAAAATAGCAACCTCATGGCCAGAGATGTGATATACAGTCATTTGGCTCTTGCCTACCCTCCACCATTTCTCTCTCCTTCTGGGTTTAAGATACGTATCTGGTATGCAGATGGCTTGTATTGAACATTTCACTGTGCAGTGCAGGCAGCTTGTTTAGTTTTTATTCAAAGCATGATTCATTTGGTACTTTACGAGGTTTTGGTTCATGCCTTGTGTGTGCAGCTCCATGAAGGAGCCTGTAGGAAAGTTGTCTATTATTAACTCTGCAGGGTAGACACCGTGACTCTCTGGGAGGCTGTTGTGATAGAGCCTTATCACAGAAAGGTCATGTGGTATTTCTATTAACTCTGCTGATGCAATTGAGAAAAGTTTATAGCCTAATAAACCAAGGATGAGACTGAGGCTGGGACTTCTTAATCCTGCCTCTGAGAGTAACTCCTCCAATAGCCTTGAGAAGATACACAGGGCCAGATTCTGTAAAGTGTTTTAGTACCTGAATCCCACCAAACTCAGAATAAATGAAACTGGGAAGTATTCCCGTACCTGAATCCTTTTGCATATCTGGTCTGCTGACCCTGTATCTACTTGGTGAATGAGATGTGTAATGCTCATAGTAGCATTCTGGAATCAACCTATAAAAATTGTTTGGTTATTCTTAAAGATATCTTAAAGGGAAAGTTGCTTTCAGTGCCAGGTATTGGTGTTAAGATTTTAATTCCCCTGTTATGTTTACTGAAATTTCCTAAAAAACTATATATAAAAAAAAATTATTTTATCTATTTGGCATCATCCACAAATGCACAGAAAATGGCAGGCCTCTGAACTCCAGTGTTGGTTTCTCTGATTCAGGCTGATGGATGCCAAGTATACTTTAGATCTTTTATTTAAATATGCATCTGTGTCTACAGTTATGTGGAGCTCTGCTTGTGGGTTTAGAAACTCTGCAATTGAATGTTACACAATACACGTCGCTTTCACAGCAGTTTGTGGCAAAAATCCCTTGAGAAATGGTTGAGAAAGTTCAAGTTTGTTGCCAAATAATAATGTTTAGTGACTCAGAAACTGCTATCTGCTATATAGACTCTTAATTTGAGCTCTGCACATTGAAATAGGCCCTGAAACATCTGCAGGTTTCTTCTTGATGTTTGGGCTAAAGCATCCACCTATCTCACCCTGTCCTCAACCCTTCCCCCAGAGATATTTACTTATCACAACTGTTTAGGCTTTTTTAACCTATCCTAGCATACTGTCAACTATATCTACTCTTACAAGTATCTCTGATTCTGTGCTCTTAAACTAACGCTTCACTCCAGCCACTATAGCCCAATATTTCTATGGTGTTCCCAAGGGGAAAATTATGCTCATGAAGACTTTTGAAATCCTGAGGTGGTATGAGTTGTACCACCTGTGTGGATAATACCTGAAGCACCATATACTCTTGTTCAAACTGCAGTGTTTGTAAAGTATTCCAGTTCCCAGTCGGGCATCTGGAGTCACCAGAGCAGCTCCATGTGTGTGTCCCATGCTGCTGTGCTTTGGGGGAGGAGCTGTGCAACCCTCTATGGGGATGCTGCCTACTCACTTGAAGTTGCTCACCTGCTCTGTGCCTTACTCTCTGGATGCATCTTTGATGATTGCTTGTGTACCCCTGAAAATGTCCTGAAGGAGTGGAGTAAGACACAGAGAGTCTTGTAAACTTGCTGCCCTCTCGGGAGAACTGGGTAGCCTTCTCTTCATGGGAAGACTCTAAAGTCTTGCCATGCTTTGTAGTCAAAATTAGGTCTGGTCTCTCCTAATCTTCCTGCTCTCCCTGCTGTTTGTCACTTTATGTAACACAGAAGTAACCATCATGCCAGAATTTGAGCAATTCTGAAGGAGCAAAGTCGACTATTGCATTAAATGCAGTGTTCTAGTAGCGTTCTCTCTCACACTGTTGTGACGGGCTGTGAAGTATGCAGAACCAGCCCCTGTGCACAGGGATGTTCCAGGCAGAGAGGAGCCACAGGAGCCTACTGAGTAGTCAGTATGTCTTGACTTTTGTCTCAGATTTTCCTTCTTTTGGGGAAGGCAGAGAAGAAATAAGGCAAGAGAAAAAGGCTGGAAGCTGAAAAGAACATTAGACGTACGTGAGGAAGATCTGTGCAACTTAGCTATGAACTACAGATGTGAATGGAGGATTTATTGTTGCATGGGTATTTGTGAAGGCACATTGCACACTGTATTCCTTTCACATAAGTAGCCATAGCTGAACATTAGGGAAGCCACAGTTGCATAGTTTTGATGCTTGGGCTTATTTTTGAATGCTGAAAATGAAGCTCAAGGAACTGAGAGAGAACTCCAAATCACAGGTCAGCCACAGGGAATGTCTTTCCATTTGTTTATTCTGTAGTTGTTCCAGTATGTATAAAGACATTGTAGTCTGGGAAATGTCCTAATGCATTTATGTGATATGATACTGGCTAAGGATATGAGTAATCTACAGCAACGCGGTAGTTTTAGCCAGAAACTGACCTTGGCTAAATATTACCATGAGATTCAAATATCTCACCAGAAGAGTGGCTACAAATAAATCTCTTGAGAAGCACAGAATAGAGACATTTTTGCATCTGATGTTACAGAGAAATAAGATCCCTATATAAAGGAGTAAATTCCATCTGGAGATAGATTCCCTTGTGGACAAGAGCAATGATTCCTTTAAAACAGCTTTTCATGACTGTATACTCACTTAGATTCTATTTATTTATTTATTTTACTACTCATTACACAAAAGGAGACACTGTTTAATTAATTCAAAGAATTATTCACATTTTGAATTCACAGGTTTGAATTCTTAATGATGGTGATGATTCATGGACTAAACTCCATGAGAAGCTTTCACCTCTGTTTCACCAGTGAAAATCCAGATATGTGATCCATACCCCACTGTCTTTCCCCTATTTGCTGGTGGCACGTGCCCACTGTGGGCACAATGGGAGACAGATGTTTAAGCAGCTGGGACTGGTTTCCTTTGAAAGCACAGGTAGAGGGAAAGATGTGGGAAGAGGACTGACCCTGAAGGCAGGGCCACACTGCTGTGCAGAGCTGAGATTTTGCTGTGGCCCTTGGGGCAGCTGTAGGAAAGTACTACAAGATAGGCCCAGCCTACAATTTAAAAGTCTTGCTGGCACAGAAATATCGGCGAGGAGCAAGAGCCTTTTGCTGCTCTGTCAGTGGCAGTATAGCTCCAGTGTAAATGCTGGTCAAAAGATCCAGCTCTACTGTAGCACATTTTATTTAAGGACTAGATACAAACCACATGGACAGAAGAACTTTTTTTGGCCAGCTGTTAATTGTGCTTACTCTAGGAGGATTTGCTAGTATGGCTATAGCTTTTAAAAAGAAAAAGGCCAAAGATCAAGAATTAGAGGCATGTTCTGTCTCATTTTTGCCAAGGGCTGATCGTGGTGTGTGGATTACAGATTAACTCATGGATTAATTTATCCTGAGCCAGTGCTTGGGTTAGTTAAAGGTCTTTGCATCAACATTTAGTGTGGAGAAGCAGAACTGTTTCAGTATATAATATGGCTGGGATACAATAATAACTGTATATAATAAAACTGCATTGGTACCAGAGTGACTAAGAAGTGGCAAATGAGACTTCAATCTATGAAATAGATTTTGGAGAAGGATTTGGGAATCAGTGGCCACCAACTCTGATGTCTATATCAGAAAAACTGTAGGAAGTGTAGTAAAAAGTAGACACATAAGAAGACAGGTAAACAAATAAGGTGTGGTAGGAAAGAGTTGTCACTGCTTTTCTAGAAGGATCTCATCCCTCACAAATTTATCAGAGGTTTTTCTAGAGTAGTTATGAACATGTGTGAAAAGCTGACGTGGTAAGTCTGGATTTCCAAAACAGCTTTTACCAAACACTTGAAAAGCATCAAAACCACTAAGCAATGTGTTTTTCCTTATACGAGTCTGTAACTTGTTAAGAAACAGGAAACAAAGAGTTGACTTCAGTGGCCTAAAAATAGGCCCTTTGTCTGGGATGCTCCGAGATATCCAAGGCATCTGCACGAAGCTGACAGGCAGGGCCTGGGATCTAAGGGAAACGTGCTTGTCGGCACCATACAGGCTATACCGTGTACAAAATCACAAGGTGTTTTTCTTTATACACTGAATCTCACTCAAATTGTAGGGAGAGATAATGAGTTTTCAGAGGAAAGGAGATCACTGGAGTCTCCTGGAGATCAGTACTAGAGACAGCGCTGCCCAAGTTGTTAATGGGTGATCCAGCAAAGGCAAATAGAGAATGATGAAAAGAAGCTTCAGAGGAGAAACAAAGCTTACTTCAAAATGGTATAAAGGATTTTCTTTTGTAACTAAGTGACAAAATGCCATCTGATACTGTTGATAAAAGCAAAGTAAAGTAGCGTTCCTGGAAAACATCCTTAATGTCACATATACAGTGATAAGCTGTGAAGTGGCTATTACTAATCACAGAGGGTCTTGGAGTAATTTTGGGCAGTTCTGTGAAAATTTTAGTTGAGTGCTCAGTGAGGGTCAAAGAGGCAAAAGGAGTATTAGGTGGTGTTGGGAAAGGAATAGAAAAATGGGAAAGACTGTAAGAGCTAATGGTGTGCCCACCTCATTAATCCTCCATTCTCAAAAAAAGAAGAGTAAAGAGAAAATATACTAAGAAGGGAGGCAGCAACGATCAGAGATACCAAATTGCTTCCTTTCAAGGCATGACTAAATAGATTACAGCTCTTCAGCATGGAAAATAAATGACTTGGAGGGAGGAATATGATAGAGATCTATCAAATAAATAGCAGAGAAGGTAGACAGGGCGTAGTCATTCATTATTTTCTCTCTATGATGCCAAGTGAAATAACAGGTTCAAAAGTTCAGAATAGGCAGAGGAGGTTTCTTCCATGATCCACAGTTAAGCTCTGGCAGCCTTTGCCACAGAGTGCTGTGGGGACCAAAACTGTACCCAAGATCAAAAAGCAATGTAACCTGCTCATAGAAGAAAATGTCATTAGCAGCTATGATACAGAAGCATACAATTCTGGTTTGAGAAGTCCTAAAGCTGCTGACTGCATTCTGGCAAAGCACAGTCTGTTCTTATAGTCTGACTTCAGCATCTCTTACTGGTCCCTGTCCCAGAAAGGATACTGAGCTGAAGATACAGCACTCTGGCCTAGTATAACTATTCTTACCTTTTTAAGTCAAGATTTTTCCCTGTGAGGAAAGTGCCTGTTTGGTTCAATAGCTCCCCTGAGACACAGGTGATAAAAATAACAGCTTGCTGCATCTGGATGTGAATTAAGCTTAAATCAGCAGTGTCACAGTTTCCTGTTATGCATACCTGGTCAAACTGTGCAGTGATGTGAGACTGTGAGCAGGTAACACAAGCAGCACAGGATATCAATGCTAATTCTTTCCTACTGATGCCTTTGAATGCCACATTTCTCTAAAAAGCTTCAGTCTTCTCATTCTCTAGTGACTCTCAGATAACTCTTGAGCTACTTATGCTCAGACTGAAATTGAGCTCAGCAACCTGAAGTAAAGGAGAATTACTAATATCTTTTAGAGGAAAAAGAAGTAGACTTCATTTGAAGTGATGTTAACCCAGTTGAGAGAAATACATTTTAAAAAAAGAGAGAGGGGATAAGTTGGATAAAAACACCACCTTCTTATTTTCTTGCTTTTCTGCAGTGTGAGCTTCATAATCCCCATAGTGTTAACTTTACTATCAGCTATTAACTTTAGACATTATACTTCAGAATAATTTTTCTCTGTTTGTGTTTCCTGACCTTCCAATTCCTTAGTTTCTACTGCCTTTGTGGTATGGTACAAAGCTCTCCAACTTCTCACTTGCTGAAAAACAAACTGGCAATTATTAATCCACTTGAGAATAAAATTGTAGCTTGCATAGGTTTGGACAGTTACCATAATCTCTTTCAAACAGCAAACACACCCTAGAGTCTAAATCATAGAAACATAGAATCATTTGGTTGGAAAAGACCTCTTGGATCATCGAGTCCAACCATACCTGTCCACTACTAAACCATATCTCTGAGCACCTTGTCTACTGGTCTTTTAAATACCTCCAGGGATGGGGACTGTACTTCCCTAGGCAGCCCATTCCAGTGCCCGATAACCCTTTCAGTGAAGAAATTTTTCCCGATATCCAGCTTGAACCTCCCCTTGCCAGACAAAGATGTAACTGTTAAGCTATAGATAAGCTGTTACTGAGAAACTAAGTTTCTTTGTATGGGCGTTGCTTGGACTAGCTAACTGAGGAAGTTCTTGGGGGAAAATTGTTAACAAAATGCTCACTGTTGTTGTTTGATTCCCTTTCTCTGCCATAAGCAGACAATGTGAAAAACAGTTAGGAAGTGGCCCTACATCCACCGAATTTCTTTGGGCGTAAATGACAACAACCACCCCACCTTGTCTCCCCTGGGATGTTTTATTTATTTGGTTTAGGGTTTTTTTTTTTTTTTCTGCAAGTGTGGATAATTTTAGTGAGTTTCAAATATTTTCTTAGAGGAAGTTAAAATCAAGATTGAAGCAGGTGTCACATAGGCCAAAAATAAGTGCAAAGCCAAATTAAGATACATTAGATTTTTCATTTCTACAGTATTTTTCTTGATCCTGGACAGTGATGATGGAAGGCTGATGTGGCAGATATTCCCTGGTACAGTGAACTTAGCCATCCTCACTTATCTGAGTTCAGAGCCCTGCAGAAACAGACACACACATGCATTCCCTGAGACTGTGGGGGCCACCAGAGCCTGTTATTGTGGGTTTGTATTATCCATATGTTTTGGTGGAACCTTCTGCCTTTCTCCTATTCCTATTAATGCACTTAAAGGAGAAGAGATGTGAACTCTCACAGGATTGGCTTCTTTGAAAAGGAGACATATTCTTATCTTTAGTCACTGCTTAAGGATACAGAGTATTTTGGGGAAAAACTAACAAAACCTCAAAACTATGAATTTATTTGGAAGAAAAGAAACCATTGAGTAGGTATACTCACAATCACCTCAAGAAGAGCAACTAAGGATTTGGGTACAAAATTGTATTATTGGTGTCACAAACTCATAGATGGCACAATAAATAGAATTGTTCATTTAACGCTTTTTCTCCCTCACTTTCCAGAGGAACAGAGAGAGTTTCTTGAGCATCTAGATAATAGGCTTTGAAATGAGGTGGCCTCAGGAAATCTATGAGTTAACTGTCCTCTTTTATGTCTGTCATGGATGGTAGAAGAGTGGTTAGAAAATCCAGTGGAAATGTAATATCTGCTCTGCTGAAGATGGAAAATATAAACATGGACAATCAAAGTGTTATTTGCTACTTGACTGCTGTGGTTAGATGGGACTGCTCACTAGGGAAAGTATATATTGAACAGCTTCACAGTGGCAAGAGGGCTAATTATGTGGGAAGTGTCTTGGAGCAGAACAAAATACTGCAAACACCCTTGTTGTGCCATCACCCTCACCAAAGATGAAACCGAAAGTCCTGTCTATTTCTCAGCATTTCTTCCTCTTCTTGATTAAAAGTTGCTTTCACTTCCAAATGTGGGGTGAAAAACAAAGCAGCAATTGGCATAATGAAATAACGCCCGTGGGTGCCGCTTACCGCTGTGGTCTTGTGTTCAAGGCAAGGGCTGGGACTGCCATGGCCCCAGTGGCACTAGCAGGGTTTTATTGGCCATGACCAGCTGCCCTGGGGCTTCCCCATGCCCTGCTCTGTTTTGTTCTGATTCATTAACTTTTCTTAGAGCGGAATGGTAATTTGGAAGAGAGGAAGGGGTTTTGGCTTGCTTGCTGGAAGAAGAATCCCAGTGGTTAAAGAATTGGGGAGCAGCCCTGACCAGGTCCCGTGACACTCCCATTGCATTGCCACCACTCCGAAGGATGTGTGGCTATGTGGCTACAGGTACTGTAAGCTTGGGAGGCCCTAGGTCCCACCAGAGCCTGCACCAAGAGACTCTGACTAGTAGACCAGGTGCTGCAATGGCAAGGTGATCTGGGTGAACACTAAGGCTGGATGGGGGTGAAAGTAAACATGAAGTCTGAACCATTCTGTTGTAGCTACATCCCATTGTGGCTCCATCTGCTTCTAACAAAAGCATTACATTTTCTTCACCCCCTTTCTTTTGTTCTATGTGTGCCCAGAGCAAGGGGCATCTCTACCCTCCTTATTTTGCAGTTGTGGTGGGAATAGCACGTTGGACACTTTGAGCCTCTTCCTCAGCATTTATCCCAGCCCAAGTTTGTCCTTTCCTCTGGCTTGAGATGCTCTGCTCTTTCCTTGGGCAGGAAAAAGTCAGTCCAGTGGTCTTAGTAAGGTTGTGTTTCAGGTTATTCTCTCTTCAAAGTACTTTAGAAACAACAGATGATGCATCTTCCCTAAGCTTTGCTTTAGTGATAACAAATTAAAATTCCCATAGGAGAAAACTTAAGTAACAGGTCTCCAAATTCATCCCTGGCATCTCCATGGCACATCTGATAAGGTCCTGGTAAGTTAGGATGTTCTGTATTTCAACCTGAATGTGGATAAAATGTCCTCAGTAAAGGAAGTGAAAGTATTTGTTGTTGAGGCGAGCCAGCAGATTGACAGATCACACTGTTCTGCCACAGTCAACAGTAAATTTCCATATTGAGTCTGGGAATGGCAGTTTTTCATTAACTTTATTATTTCCCAGAAAGTTCACACAGGAGGGCTCAAACCTATTTTTTTTCTGTCTCAAAGGCTCCCAGAAGCTTATGGCTATAGCCTTTTTCTTGTATTTTTTCCCTCTTTATCCCTCCACCAGTTTGGACAGTGCGATTAAGTTATTGGTTTGCAGTGCCTTTAGATCTCAATGCTATTTTTGTGATTCTATAGCAACTAAAATCCTTGCAGAGGATGTAGGAATTTTTTGTCCAATTTTTTTGACAAATATCTGTCACTTGGTTTGCCTACTCATTCCGTTGTTACTGCCTACGTAGCCTTCAGTTCTGCCCTGGAAAGAAATGTAAAAGTCACAGAGGCAGGAGAAAACCTACTCGTTAGTGCTGACATTTGGAAGCTGGGGGTGTATTACAGAATTTGACAGCTTTGTGGGAGCAGCTTATGACATTTCTGCTTCTTCCTGCCTCCAGATTCTCACTCCTGTCCCTGCCCTGTGCTTCATTGTTGCTCTTCAGTTTTACTGGTAAGATTGTTAAATAACTTTTTCCTGATGCTTTACTTCTGAAAGAGGTGACAGATAGAGAGGGGCTTGTATCTGCCAGGCCAAACAAGCTCGAGCGTGCGGATCCAGCGGTGTGATCCAAGGCAGCAAACTGCTTTGTCTGCTCCAGGCTGGGTTAGCTCCCTCAAGCTATTGAGGGCCTGTCGTGCCAAGCCCTGTCCATACACACACACATCCCCGGTGATCCCTGGCCACAATGCACACAGTGGCTGCGGTTAGCCAGAGACAGCCTACAGGTGAGTTAGGCTGCTTGGACAGTGGCTGCATACTGACTCCTTAGCCCTTGCAGTGCTGCATGTCACCCAGTAGCTAAATGTCCCACTTCCCATGTGAAGATGTTGATTCTGTTGTCCTATAGGTAGGTGATAACTGAAGCCAGAGAAGGCATCAGTGACATTACTAGGGTGTCAAACAGAAGCAATGTACGGTGAGAACGATACCTGTCACTTCAGGTGCGGGTATATGGGTGTTATTCTGTACCCATGCTCTCAGGCTGAAGATGTTATTGGTAATTGTGTGGTACCAGTGATGGGGACACTTTTTTTTTTTTGCCTACATCTGAGAAGGTCTGTGTGATGAAGACCTCTCTGTGGTGACATATGGTGTCACTACTTGGCAGACTGCAGAGCTCACCACTTTGGGGCAGGAAAACATAAAATCTGCTTGTAACTGAAACTAGTGCAGACTGCTGGGTTGCTTGGATAGCCTTACATAGAAAAATGTCATTTTGTGTCTGTGAGGCCATCTCCTTGTGTGCTCACAGGCAAGGCCGGGTGTGCTGCTTTAGTTAGACCTGCTTTACCTTCAGGTGGGTGTCAGGCAACTGTCAGCTATGCCTGCTGCCTCAGCAGCTTGCGGCTCTGCCTGAGGCTGCGCTCTCCAGCTGGGGTCCAGAGGGTTTCTCTAGACTTCTTTCTCATTTTTGTCAGAGGCTGATTAGCTCTTGATCACAGCTGTCCACTTTGGTGTTAGGTTATACCGACTGCTTGATGGAGGATGAATATGAGCATGATAGAGCACAGTATAGCTACAGGACTTCCTTTGGCTTGACTTGAAGGTGGAATTCATGGAGATTACTTGAACAGTTACTGCCCTTAATCTATGTCACAAACCTTTTTCCAAAGGTCTTTATCAGTGCTGGAGGCACAGCCAAGCAGAAATAAATGTGACAATGAGCAGCAGCTTGTAATGAGCACATAAATTTGAAGTCAGTCATTTTATTTCATGCTAATGTGTCAGGCTGTAAACTGCAGCAGGTAGATACTCCACATGGCAAGCTCTTCTGTTGGGGTGGCAAAATTTGGAGCAAGGTAAAAAGTACAACTGAAGGTCAGCAAAATACACTTCATGTTATGAATTGGAAGCTTTTGTTCTACAGAGAGGTGGATGAAAAGGTCTTTATTGTGGCTCAGGTTTTAAGCCTGCATAATCACAGAATCATAGAATGGTTTGGGTTGGAAGGGACCTTAAAGATCATCTGGTTCCAAACCCCCTGCCATGAGCAGGGACACCAAGAGCTACTGCATGGACTATCCTCTCTTTCCAGAGAAGCTGATGTCGAACTTGATGTAATCTTCTGGTAAAATACTGAAAACTGGAGTCTTTGACCTGGCAAAATGAAAACCTATCATCCCATGGGAACCAGTGTTCTAGCAAGTAGGGGTTGCAAGATCAGGCAATAGTTGGGAATTTCAGTGCATTTGGTGAGACTGCCTTTGAGCTACTTATTTTTTATGAGTAATGTCAGTCTTGGGGTAAGTTATGCAGCCTAATATCTCTGTATCTGCTGGCATTGCAAGCGTGCCCTGTACTTGGTGACGGGTTACATTCCCTGAATGCTCACAGAGTCTCATCAGGGTGGTGCTGCCTCAGGCTATAGACGTCAAAGCAGGATCTCTCTGCACACACATTTAACATGATTTGGTTGGCTATAGGAAGGTTACGTGCTCACATATGAGGCTTTTCCAGGCTTTTTTGGAAAAGTAATATTTCCAGTCAGGTTTTGCTTTGAAGGCTGCTGCAGAGCACCAACTTCCACAGATTTAAACTGCTTTGAGTCATTTGCCTGTTTAAATATCACATCCAGTGCAATGCTGTAAACAAGTGAGCAAACAGCCACATAACTGTGATTCCCAGGAGAGAATGATCTGCTAGAAGGGAAAAGTGCTTGTTTGGTCACAGCTGAATTACTAATATTCCTATAAATTGCTTCTTTAGGGTTGTGTAACATGTTTGGGAATGTGGCAATAAGAGATGTTGAAATGGGGAACAGACTTAGAGGCGTAGAAATGGAAGGAAGCCAAGCCAAAATACACAGCAAGCCTTTTCCAGAGACAGGTCAGCAGTGATCCAAGTGTATTCCCACAAAATGGAAGTTCAGAAGGGAACCGTAAGCAGTGGAAAATATTACATGCTCAACTTCAGTTACAAATCTCAGTCACTCTGAGTTCACTGCAGAAAAATTGTTCCTAGAGTCTAAAGCCCCTTCTTACTCTTTTCTTTTCCCTTTTGCTTCTTCTATTTTTAAATAATTTTGGGTTAGGTAGGCTAAAACTAGGAGGAAAAAAAACAACTCTTTTTCTAACATAGGAAACTTTAACAGTAAGAATACTTCAGAGCTTTTTGTTTATAGCATTTGTCAAATAAAACTTTTGTTTCTCCTTAGGAGGGAGGCAGCTCAAAGCAGATAAGTTTTGTGGAGTATATTTCTATTTGGCTTTTATCTTTGTTTTAGTCTTGAAAATTACTTGCTGCCTTGCTTCCTTTTTCCATCTTTGCAGATATAGACATCACCCTTCTCTAAAAACAGCTGCCCAGGCAGGGGCAGGCAGCACCTCTGTAACCGGTGGCAGGGGAAGCACCTGGCCTGAGTTCTCTATATGTTCTCAGCTGGATAGTTTCACTGAGGAACATCATGCAAACAGTAAGACAGTCTAAGTGTAGCTGTTACACTCACAACTCAGTCTGGCTTTTCCCACGTACACTTGGCCTGAAAGTTGCTGTTTCTATTTCAGACCTGGAGAAGGGCATATGTACCCCAAAAAGCTCAACCAGTGCATCAGATGTGCATGCTGGCCTAACAAAGCTCTTAACAGCCTTGCATCTTCTTATCATGACTTGCTTGTTTGGCATGGGATGCCTCTTGTCAGTCAGCCAGACAGCTGGTATGGTGTGATAATACTTCAGCTGAAGGTGGGATGGTCTTGTTTATTTTATTTTTGTATATATATATCTGTAGCCTGTTATCTTTATTTTGAGTTCTTTAGTGTCCTAGTGCCTGCATGCCATTGCAGCTAGGGGATAGTATCAGTGATCACTCATAGTGATCCCCTGTACCTGCGTAGTCCTCTGTTTTCTGCAAGTAGGTCCCCATGAAGAAGACTTTTGACATTTACTGATAACTAGTTTGTCTTTCATTGTACAGCTATTTTTTTGCTTTGTGCATATCTTGTACCAGTGTGTGGTACCTCATCACAAACTAAATGCAAACTGTGTTTCCTTTGGTTCGTAAGCAGGCAGAAACCATTAGGAAAGGTTACACAACAGCCTGGTCTACAGCTCTGACAAAGAGAAAAGACAGCCTGGTAGTACTAACAGTACCAAACTTCTGGCACTGATTATGTTCCTAAGTCAGGAACTAGACTCCTTAGTGTTATTAACAGAGAGAGAGAGAGAGAGATTCTTCCTGTTGCAAAGAGGATTTATAGCAGGAGTGTAATTTAGATAAACTGCATGACCCTGGAGAGGTGCATCTGTCCCTCCCTCTCACTGTTACCTACAGGGAACCTGAAAGACCTATGGCAGGTGTCAGCACTTGGGTCGTATGAATGAGATCTCTGTCTCAGTTTCTCAGTTAACAAGGAAATCCTACTACATGCTTGTTTGTAGGGCAGACTAGACATCTTTGTGGGTTGTCCCTGTTTGTGATCTCCCAAAAACAAATAGGTCAGAAAGCTTTCACCCCTTTCTGACATCTATGGCTAGTCAGGTTGCCCATCTTTGTTTTCTAACCACAGTGATCAATTACTTTGTTGGCCCAGACAGGCCATAGCGTATTGTACACTTATTAAAGTGCTTCCAGGCTGGAAGATTCTGCACTTACTTTATATCAAAACTGAAGTAAAAGAGGGGAAGGAACATCTTCCTAAGACTGATCTGAACAATCCTGGAAATTCAGCCGATTTGAAACTTGAGACAGGGAAATTCCCTTTGCAGGTCAGCTGTACTGAGATGGTCAGCCGTGCTAGTGCTCTGATCCCTATTCTGCTACCTCAGGAGATGTGAGACCAAACTCAGTCTCCTGGTTCATAAAGGCCTAAGTAACTGGGAATTTAACAACTGCTAAATTAATCCGGCCAGAGAGTTAACCAAGCCCTTTCCCATCCTGTCCTTTAGTGGTTGTTGTACAACTGCTCTCTACAGGCTTTTTCCTTGTGGAGTTAGGTGTTTGTTGCCTAACTGCTTGAGTGGCTGCTCAGCCATGCTGAGGACATGAGAACTATGACTCCTTGCAGTGTCATCTCTTTCCCAGCTGCTGCCACAAAGAACTTGTTTTTACCTTCAGTAGAAAGCTCCCCTTCTCCCAGCAGTGGGAATTCAACTTTTTACTGATATAGCTGTTTTACAGATACTGCTTTCTATACCTCTTGGCTACAACTTTTTAATCGTTCCTTAAAATTTGATCTATTTCTGCTTTTAAATGACACATCACCAGTGTTCTGTGTGATGTGACCATAGGGATTAAAGGTGTGTTTTCCTGAAAGACAAATACCAAAAAGGGCTCGTTATTTGCATATTCACATTACACACACTGGGGTCCCCAGCTGTGCTGGAGAGCAGCTTCCCAGCTGCATAGTGAGTCCATCATCCTATCATGTCTTCCAAGGAGAGAGAGGTGAGCTTGTCTTATTAGAACTCATGGAGAAGTGCACTCTGTCTGTTGGAGAACCTAAATTATTTCCAAAGCAAAAATGTCCACTTACAGTGAAAAGCTGGAAATTCTATTTCTCAGAATGGCAAGTGAAGAAAAGCATTAATTCAGATTCATTTTTATGGTGAAGATAAAATTATTTTGGAAAAGTGTGTTGTACAGAGTAGGAATACTTTGTTCTAACTCGGGTCAGAACGAGCATATGTCTGCTCTACTGTTGCAGTGCCTCATGAAATTTGCAGTTTGATAGTCTCACACTTCAATTCTCTGTACACATTGCTCACCAGCTGACCTGCATTTCTTGTGCTAACCTGTGATCAAAATCCTCATGAAATGCAGCATTGATCTGACCACAGTTTGTTGGTTAAATGCATTGGAGTAAAATGGGAACTCATGGCTCAAACTGCAGGTCTCGGAGCCTCAAAAATTAGAAAGACCAAACAGTTAAATTAGAAAATTCAGAGATGTATAATTTAAGTCAGGTTACTTGTTAGATTTTTTATTTTTTTTTCAGTTTTCCCCCAGATAAAAGAAAAAGAGAGATGTATCTTTCATATGGTGGAAATTATTTTAGCTGAAAAACTGTTAATAAATAATTTTTCTAGCTATACAACGACTCACCAAGCATCTTGTGTCTAAAATGCCTTCAGTTTGCAATTCAGACTTGCTTCAAATTCACAGGTACTTCTTTTTCAGACAATATAAAGCCTTGCTAATCTCCTGCTTGTTACGGAGGATCTGAAAATGGCTGACTGTGGCAGAAAAGACTACCAAAAGAGATCAAAAGAGATCACCACAATGGACTTTTTTTTTTTTAGTAATTTTTGTAAGTTGGAGAAGAACTTCATAAATTAACAGCTTCCTGAAGTCTTTCTCATAGACCTTAAAACAAAAACAAAACATCTTTTAAGAGTAAAATGGAAAAAAATACACAACCCCACAAAGTGCATGAATATTTATAATATGGAAGAAGAATTAAGTATACTTTCCAAGGTCATGTTAGAAGGAAAAGTGAGTAAAAACTGGTTAACATGTGTGCTCACCTTTGCTTTTTTTTTTTTGTCTGTGGATCTCACCCTTGGTAACACGTACAGCTTATGGAATATAAATTACATGTACTGGGTGTTCATGTGGAAAATCTGTATGGCCAAAGCAACCTGACAAACCACAGTTCCTGCTGGGTGAGTTAAGAGTCTGTCTTGAGGGAATGAGGGATTCAAAACTCCCCATGCAGGTGAGTGTAAATCTCTTCCTCCTTTCATGGTTTTAGCTTTGCTGGTGGATTTAATTTCCACTTACGACCACTCATTGGAATGAAATGAGAGTCTGAAGGTGCTGCCGCACAGTTCATTAACCCCAGATTTTTTGACAGGCTCTTTACTTGCTGGGGTTCCTCTGGTTAGCTCTGCTCACTGGAGTGATCCTGAACTCACCACTGGTCTCACCTGTGTCCAGAGTGTGAGGGAAAGTGCAGCAGGTGTCAGACTGCACTGGGAGTAATATCTCGTGGCTTCTGAGTCATGCTCTAAAGCCCAAAGGGGCCTTTCTTGCATTGCTTTCCCCTCTACCAAGCCTTTTCCCAAAGCAACAACTCTGGGCATGCTAAACTTGATACTTTTATTTGTTTTTTTCATAATAGTAATGAGTTGAAAGTATTTCTGCATTATGTAATCATATAATTCTGGGTTATTTTGTTTTGTTTTTTTAAAAAGCCTAGAAACTAGAACCCTGAGTGCTGTGGTGAATTTATCCCTTGAAAATTAGTACAGCCCATAAGGAGGAGATTGGATGATGATTGGTTAAGATTAGTCTCCCTCTGAGCTTCTGGCAAAGAATCACAAAGTGTAATTTATGCAGCAGGCTTTCTAATCCACCAGGCTTCAATAATGTAGTAAAAATATATTAGTAATGTAGATACATGTGGCTGGTTAACTGCCTCTGTTGCATTTTTACAAAGGAAAAAATCCCTTTTGCTTCAGCAAGCTATGACGGCCAAAACAGGTATTTTGGCTTGTTCAACCAATCCTCTTGTCTTCAAAAGCCAGCAGAAAACTGCCACAAACACCTTGAACGTCTACTGAAGATGAAACTGAAATCTGGTCAGATGCTGGAGTACTGTTGCCCGCAGTCAGTGGGCCTCATGTCTTTGTTATTGTAGGCTGTAAAACACAAACATCTGGCCTGCATAGGTACACGTGGAAGAGTGCTGATGCGAGGACTGCTCTACAGCTTGTGGGACTGTGCCTGACCTAGTGAGAAGATGTATTACATCACTGTGCTGGGCAGCCAGGTACAGTCAAAAATTACGAACCTCAACCCACATACGGCTTTTAACAATTCACAGAAATGGCTTTGTCTCTCACCCAGGACGTTTGCCATTGCCTCGCTGCACTTTAACTCTTACAAAGCATGAAATCCCCGCAGTCAGTGCTGGGTCGTGCTGCTGGCTTCCATGACTGGTAGAGGAAGGGACCCCCTTAACACTCCTCTGGGGTCTCCTTAGCCACAAGCAGGGCCTCGCAGGCTGAGCTGCTCCTTGGTTTGCTAACCTGTGGTGAGTCTGCGTGGTTGCCCAGAGCCCATCTGGCTGCTGGTGCGGTAGCCACTGCCAGGGTGGATTGCCCGTGGTACTGCAGGCTTGGGGCCACCTGAGGATGGACAACTAAACTGTGTAAAGCCCTTCCTATGGGGCAGGGATGCCATATGTGGTTGTTAGCAACCACTCCACGTGCCAAATACAATTCCTCAGCAGGAGAAAACAGACAGTTATCGCAGCAGGCCAGCTGTATATCCGGTATACACGAATATGTACTTTGTCAGCCTCATAGAGGGCTTCTATAGGGGTGTCAGCAACAGGGGAATGAAGCTTTGGAGTTGCGAGGTGTTCCTGTTAGCCAAAACACGAGGCAAACATATTCTGTGCAAGGCTTCTATTTTTGGAGGGCAATCATTCATCTTATTTAAAAAAATATTTTGCTTAGCCCCATGTTTTGCTTTCTGGAAATGGCTCAGCAATCTGAGCATTATGGATGCAAACATCCACAGAAGTAAAACTTGCTAACTCTGAAGGCTCGAGGCTTTGCTCCACCCAGAGTAAGTTGTCTTTGTGCTACTGAAGCTAGTAACACTATACACTTGCTGGGCGTCTTGTCCACAAGTATTTGCAATAAGCTGGCAGTGATATTTATTCCATAGAACAGGATTTTTTTTTTTTGTTCTTCTTCATGTCATCCAAGGTACAAACTTCAAGAACTGCTTCTCATCCTCTATGTCTGAGTCTGTGCTTCCATGAGAGCTGTCTGTGAATGTGACCAGAGAATTTGGCTTCGGGCCAATAAAGCTAATATTTTAGAAAAGGACATATCAGGCAATGTAAACTGCCCTCACAAGGAAAGTTTACATGTCTAAAATGTCTAACTCTTTATAATCTTCTTACTCCCCATGTACTGCCAACTTCCTCCAAGAGAATCGAGCTTCCTAAGCCATCCTCTCTGACTGTAAACTCTGCTTTCATATCTAGCCAGGGAACAGACTAGGTAGTTGTTGGCCTGTCTCAAATGGATATATAGGTAATTATTAGTCTCTGTGAACAGTTCACAATCAGCGAAAGGATTTTTATGTTAATTGTATGCATGACAAATGAATACATTAAACTTTAATCTATTTCTAGCAGCTTCATAAGCAGCAGAAGACCTAACATTAAATACATTATTAATTATTCTAAATCCTCCAATCTTGGAGTTTGTGAACAACTCCACTTTCCTTTACTTCCCATATCCTGGTCTTTCTAGACCTGAACAAAACATCACACACCAAGATGATCATGATTATGTGCAATTGGGAAGGAATACTACAACAGTGTGCTGGATTTGCTTGGTTCCATGTACACTCACTACCATTCCCAGATACTTTTGAAAAGTTTTATTTCTCCCCCCTTCTTTGGCTCACACTGCTTCTCTGTTGGGGTTTATGGAGTTTCTTTAGAAATTAGCCCATACTGCAGTTGCCAAAGAAATGATCTTTCTCTCTAGAGTCATAGTTTGGCTTTATTTATTTATTTATAGCATGTAATAATATATGCATGCCTGGGGACTTGCAAAAACATGAGGCCTCTCATATTGTCTTCTCCTCCTGTCAGTGATGCACAGAACTTAAATGCTGGCTATATGTTTTTTACTCTCACAAAACTTTTGGTGCCACACTGACGCCTCCATCTAATCTGTTTGAAGTGGGGATTTTTCTGCAACATCTCTGTGGCCCAAGTCTTTGTTTAGCTTGCTCTGAAAAATGGCTCCAATTCCCACAGTACTTTTTGGAAGCTAAAAGCCAGTGCCATGCAGGAGTTCAAGTACAGAGCTCTGTGCTCTATTCAGGACCACAATCAACTTGCAGAAGCAGCTTCATTAGAGACATGTTTCTGGGATGAGGACTGTGGTTTTGGTACTATATATGTGCAGAGGCCTATGCCTGTAATGCTTTGCTTTGTCTCGCCTTTTCATTTTATTAGCAAGAACTTATGATACCCTTATTTTTAGCATTAGTGGCCTATTTCAAATACTTTTATTATACAAAATTTCAACATGTGATAGTCCCAGATGAGTTGCCCTGCATATTAATGCTCTCTACCTATGCAAACTTAACTTTTCATGTTTTAAAAATATCATTTTAACAATATTGACACTGTTTTCCATAAGACAGCTTAATTTTAATTCCCTGGTTATGAAGAAATGTCATTCAGGTCACAGCTGTTGTAAAGCACAATAGTGAAACCGTGATCTAACGTCTGTCATTACCCTCAGCCAGTTTGCCATAAGTATCAAATATAGATATTATACATGAGATCATACATTATATTCTTTAAGGAGATCTGGATAGTGACAAGAGTAATGCAGAACCACTATCCAGAGTCAATATCAACAAACACTCTCAGGCCAAACTTGTACCCCGAACTTAACCATTTGCTTACGTGTAGTTGTGTGTGCAATTTCAGACTGTTTTCATTCTGCCTTTTCTGTCATGTGCTTTTAACAAGGTTTGTTTTGTTTTGGCTTTTTTAAAGAAGTCTTCTAATATTAAAACCAGAAAGTAACGGAATGTCTATGCTATTTCTATACTTGCTGGTAATTTGTCTCTACCTGTGGTGTACTCTTGCTTACGTTGAGTTTTACATCATGTTGAGCTTGGTCTAACTGCAAGCTGCCACCAGAAGCAGCAGTCCTGTTTGTCCTCTGTTCCTCATTGTGCACAGCCTGGTAATGGCAAAAGGCTGGTAAATCTGTGGCTAAGGCAGGAACTGGTTCAGTGAATGAACTCAACTCCAGGAATATTTGCTCTGATACTTTTCAACATAAGAACAGGTATTCTGTTTCTCTAGGCAAATACAAACTTCTTGTTTCCAAGATTTTCTTTCTCCTTACTCTCTCATTATTCTGCCCTGTGTATGCCTGAAGTTTCACACATCTGTATTCCACATGACTGAACTTTTTCTGAAAATTCTTATTTTAGATTCAGATGTCACATTAATCAGTTGTAGTCATGTCCTGTTAATAATAATCATCTCATCTAAATCCAGCATAATATCCCAGGCAATGGATGTAACTAGCGTTTGAAATCTGATATTTTTTCTTTTCTATTGCTGAAACTTCTTTTATTCAGAATATGTGCGTTTTGGACTGGCCTTGGGTATATTCTATTCCTTTTCACAGACTGATGTAAAAATGTCTGGTTTTCCTGCAGACAGAGAAGTTTTTTCCAACAGCTGGACACTCTGCATGTCTGTGCTTGCTCCCATGCGTGCTCCTTACCTTCTGCAAGGTTGGGCTGTTCACAGGCTTTGTAGAGTAAGTCCACTGAGTCGCATGTGCTACTTGTTGTAAGAGAGTCAAGATCTGATCTGACTCACCAAGATCTGATGAGTATATTCTGTATGTCTAATTAATCTTTATGCTTCTTCTAAGTTAAATCCAGCAATTTAAAAAATGTTTTGGACTTCCAATCCCGATTAAAACACTGACATTACCAAAAGACTTTGTAAGCAATCCAGAACAAAGTGTTTGACTGCACAACTGACATCCTTCATTTTTCTGTAAAGTTACAGCTACTAAATGTCTCTCTAATGCCTGAGACACAGAAAAAATTACAGAACTATGGCTACTTTTCAGTTGTGGTGTATTTTGGTTTTGTTTTTTTTCTTGGAAGTCTGTACCCTGTCATGTACCTGTCTGTAGCCTGTTCAAAGCCTTCATTATTTGTTGCATTCCTGGAAAGCTTAGGATGCAAAAGAGCCCATGTTTCTTGCACATTGCTGTTTTGTGGTTTTGGTTTTTTGTTGTGGGGTTCTCCCCCCCACCCCCTTTGGTTTCTCCCTTTTAGAAGGCTTTTTTTCTGTATTTACCTCTACTAGGCGGCATGGTTAGGTGCCAGCTAACGAGAAGCGAGCACCAGAACTTATGACTTAGAGGGGCTGTTGATATGACTAAGAAACGTTAGAAGAAAGTGCCTAAAATTGAAAGAAAGCAGAGCATGTCTGCCTTTGAAGGCTCCAGGTCAAATCTCTGTATGACTAACTAAACTAGACTGCTGCATTTCAGACTAAGCCCTAAAGGCTGGATAGCCTTACAACTTCTAAAAGCATTTGGTAGCTCTGTTATTGGTTCGTGGAGATGGAAAGCCAAAAATTTGCTTATGTTTGCCTCTAAACTTGCAGACATCTGATTAGCTCTCTAGGAATGGGCGTAATAGCTTTTCTTAAGGACCAGATTAAAAACTGAGCAAAGAGTTCATTGTTTGGCCCCCTATCCCAGCACGCACATGGCTGATGCCCATGTCTATTACAACGCCTTACGACTTTAAAAAGTGACTTGAAACTAATAAAAATAGGGGTAGTTTCCATAAAGTGGTGCTTTCTTGCTTTTCCACTGAACAGACCCAAAAATATTTTGGCTCATGTTAGATAATGCAGTGAAAGAGAAAATGCTTTTTCTTTGATCCATAGAGTTTGAACTGCAATGTAAACCAGATGGAAAAATCCCAGTGGATAATTTTCCCTTCTTTTGACCATTGAGGGCCATCAATCCAATCACATGAGCTCAGAGAGCCCTTGAACAGCTATAGCATATTTACAAAATGACATGGACTAAGAATTTTATTGTTTGAACACAGTGGCTGTGTGGAAATAGTTTAATGATATACCTATCATGTTGTCTAAGGAAAGGCTGAATTGTATAAAAGACCTTTCACTCTAACATGGATCTGAGACAGGGTGACTGGGGCCAGGAAATCAGGAAACTTGTGGAATTTGTAGTTTGACATACTTTATTTTCAGTTGTCCTAAACACTATAGACAGCTTAGCACTTCAATGTCTGCTGTACTTCATAATTTTGTTTTATACTACTGCAAACAATTTTAATAAAATCTGTATTAAATTAATCCCAGTTTTACCGAAACAGTTTCAAAAGAACATAAAACAAATTGTAAACTGAAGTGGAACAATCCTGAAATACAATAAGCTTGTAACAGGCTGTTTATCAGACACATATGTTCCACCTTTAGGTTTTATGTGCTAAATAGACTTCATACAGATTCATCTATGCTGCAGAAAAAAAAATAGTGATAGAGAAGCAAAAACATACCGATATATAAACAGGCTATGTAAGTGCTTAAATCACCTAACAAGCATTCTTTAAAAGGTCTCAATTTAAGACTAGTGTATACTGGCCTTTACTTTTTACTTTCTTAGCACTTTGGTTATCTAGGTATACTTTTACTGCACTGATGCTAAAATCTGTAGCAGTGTTCTCATCGTCAGTCTCCAGTCAACAATGAAGGGCAAAGTCTCAGATTGGTTTGATTGTGTCCAGGATCTCTCATACGCCCCTTCCACCTCATCAGACACCAGCATCCTAAAATCAGGCCCCCCCGAGGTATTTGCATAAAGTGGCACATTAAGACTCACAAGGAAAGTTTAGGAAAGATAATTTTATGGAAAACTTTATATAAAGGGGCACTTGATCCAAAGCTGTTGATGCCTGCTCCATCTCTGCTGTAGCTGTCTAGCCACACCTGTAATTATCTGATTAAAGATTCAGACAGGAAAGGCATTGGCTCCATTTCAGCAGCAGGTACAGATTTCCATTTGTCTCAGTAGTGATAGGCAAAGGGAGGTGACCTCTATTTTAACAGATGAGCCCACCAGAGGTAGGGAGGCTGCAGGCTCACGCTGCTGCAGCTCTGCTGTTTGTAATGGATTTATTGCAATGCTGGCATGAACCAGCACTGGAAAAGATTCAGGACCAGACACAATCCTGTGTAGTGAAAATACTTCAGTTCGATCAAACATTTTCTGTGTATGGCTGTTTGTTGCTAGTACATAGACTTCAAATCTTGAAGAGGTGATCACAGGCAGGTAGACACATTACAGAAGCTGCCATGCTTAGCACTTCAGGGTGGCATCTATTGTCTTTGCAGGAAGAAAAAAAATCCTTTCATGAAGCTTTCTGATTCAAATTCTGTAGAAAGCTTGTTCACCTGGAATGGCTGCTGCATGCTCTGATGTTTTAAACTTGTCAGTGCAGGGAGAGCTGCATTCCTACATACAAGCACATTAGATAACTCCTCTGCCTTTAAAATTGTATTTGCATTTATTTTGGAGATTCAGACTCATTTGATTATGTGAACACAGGTGTTTTTAACGTGTTGTGCTTAGCTCCTCAAAATTCTCACTTGTGTGTGGATTGCAGAATTTTACCTTTTTCATTAAGAAATAAAATTTGTCCTGCCTAGATCCTAATAGATATTTCAGAAAGCACTCTGTATTCCAGTAAACTCTGTTCTGCTTAAGTAGATGTAAATGAGACTCTAGGAGGTGGCTTAGTGATCCAGTACAACCAACATTTGCATACCTATTTTGAGCTAAGTTACTGCTCTTGTCCTTGCAAGTGAGTTACAGTTTTAAAGGTGCTGCATAGGAATGCAGGGCTTTGTTCTTGAACTGTGCCAGCCAGGTGGTTTGTTAGCTTAAGTAAACACTTCAGCAACTTGCTCAGTCCTTTGGAGTACAAAAACTAGAGACTGAAATGGAGAAGTTTTCCAGAGAAAATAATGGATAAAGCTTAGAGCTTAAAAAAGTTTAGGCCCATAATTGTTATTGAATAGATGAGTGACACCACCAACCCACTGGAAGAGAAGGCAACTGCATTGTATCTAGTTATCTTATGAAAGATATATGCTTACATGTGTGTAGTCTTAGGATAATACTCCACTAGCACCTTGTGTATCATACACCTAAAGGAACACATACTTTGTTTTCTGCTTGGGAAGACGAAGTTAGGTTTGAACAATACGAAAGGATATTAGAATAAGGATAATTTCAGTTTCTGTCATCATTTCTGCACTTCTTACCATAAGACTGACTTACAAATTGGGAAGTGCATTGTCCAGGTATTTAAATGAAAAAAAATGTTAAGCTTGCCAGGAGTTGGTTTTTTTTTTCTGGAATTACATGGAAAATCTTGGTTTGTTTTTCTCTTGCAAAATCCAGGTATCCCCAGATTTGCTCTGAAGAAAACCAAGTAGCAGTTCAACTGGCCTAAAAGAACAACTTGAAGCATTTCAACTGGACTGCCAAATACAGCAGAGAAAGGAGACAGATGTGCAGCATGAACAAACCATGTAAGATTTTTCATACTCTAAATTTTTTTCTCTCCCCCCAGAAATTGTTTCACTCTGTTGTTCCCCCATTATTCTTGTTCAGACCCGTGTGATTGAAACACTGCTGCAGATCAGGTTTGGGTACACAGCAGGACTATGGACATCATGATCAGACAGTGGTTTTGAGGTTTGTGAAAAAGCTTTTGGTGGCTTTTCTCTTCAAGCCTATAAAGCTATAGTATGTGACAATTCACTGGAGACTGAGGTTTTTGCTGAAGTCCCAGACTATATTGCAATTCAGCTCAGGGAGGCTTTGAGATCAGTCATCACATCTTTGCTACTTTCCTTCTGCCAACGCTGAGTCCCTAAACTGCAGATCATTTCTTCCCCTTCCCATTGCTTCAGTTGTTGGGCACCGTATTCAATAGACAATTATGAGGGGACACCTTAATGAGAAGCAGCAGTCACTGCAAGCTCCTCTCTATTGCATTTCAGTTTGCTCGCTTGTTTGGGTAGGCATAAGGGCATTAAAGTGTGGCAGAGACGTGGATTCTGCTTCCATCTCTGTCACCAACCTGTCACATGGTTTTGGGGAAGTCACTCCGCTCTCTGTGCTGCACTCTTACTGCTTATCAAGTGGGAATGTTGGGCTCCTCTTTCCTTTGGGGAGTGCATTGAAAACCACAGACACTGGTTTCTGTATGAGAGCCCTGGATGAACAGATTTTCTGCTTTGCATCATGCAATGTGATGATCTTAATTCTACTTCTTAAGAGAAAAATGAAAAGAAGAAAGAAAGGTGAAGGTAGATCATGCTTCACAGCATCCTTCTCCACTGAAGTGTCTGCTCTCCAAGGTCTACCTTCAGCACAATATGACTGCCTATAAAACAACAAAAAAAAATCCATCCAGTGTAATTTTAAATTCTCATTCATTTTGAAACAACTGTTGTATATGATGTTAATGTGTGGGTAGCTCTAACCAGTCTCAGAGCATTTCTATACTGCCAAAGTGGCTGTGCTTTTGACTAGTTATAATGTACCTATGGGAAGGATTTGTCACCCAGGGAGATTTGTCTGTAAAAGTGGTGCTTGAAAGAAATGTTTTCCAAGTCTTGATTCAAATTACAGTCCTTCTGCTACAAAGAATTTGTGTTGTACCTCTCCTGCCTGAGCCATCCCCTGCTGAAACTTTTGAGTTTGACCTGTTCACAGTGAGATGATCTCTAAGACCCTATCAAGGATAGGATATACAAGTGTATTAGGTACTTTTTAAGCAGCTTAATTTAACTAACAACTTCTAAGAGAGTAGCTGAGGCAAAATCAGTATGTAGAATAATTTTAGCAAACATGAAGATAGTAAAGTTCAAAGCTAGGCTTCCAAAAGGCATTTAGTGGTGGGAAGGTGGGCTCAGGCTGTGGCTCTGTTGAATAACTCTTCCTTTCACTGAAGTTCTAGAAGAAATAGAGGTGGGTTTGGAGAATCTCTTTTTTCTGTTTGAAGATCCATTTGTGTTTTGCTGCGACTTAAGCAGTGAGAAAATACTTATGCCATCAATATTTTGAATACTGCTGAATGGTAATATATTTTTTGTATTTCACCTAGTCTCTTCTGTTGTATATGTGGACATTTTTATTCTTTAAGCAACTATAAACAGGGAGCTTTTATTTTTCCCTGTATTCTTTGGTTCACAGATTGCCACACAAGTTTGCCAAGTGTTCAAGAATACAATACACTGATTAGGCACTCAGTGTATTATTCCTGCTTCAGTTTCTCTTGGTGGTCTTTTCTCCTTCCTCAGGATTTGTCAGCTCTCTCTCTCTCCTTTTTTTTTCTTTTTTCTTTTCCCCCTTTCATTTTTCAACCCTAATGTGCGTTTTATGACTTTGTCCTTTCTTTTGGCAAGTTAGCAGTAGATTGATTTTGGAACACTTTTGCTTGAGTGTTAATTGTCCTTCAGAAATTAGCCAAGGTCGCTGGCTTTTGAATTGGTGCAATCTGCAGAAGCAAGCACAGGGCCAGGAGTAAAACTGAAAGCAAAATATTCCCTTGGCATGGTAATTGTCTGTGCCTAATACACAAGCGAGTGTAATATTTGGAGTATGTCAGAGGTGTAGGCCATTAGATATTGATTCAAGAGAAGGCTTCAAAAGATATAAAGAATTGAATCTTTTTTGTGAAAAATCACATCTTTCTCTGGTATTGAATTACCTGCACCTCAAAGGCCTAGTCTTTGAACTGGATTGTAGTTCTGTTGGTGCTGGTCAAATACAGAACAAAAAATCTTCTTGCTTCAAAAACTTTAAATTCTATTCTCTTCAGAAGTAGTATAATGAACTACTGGGGTTTTCTTCACAATGAAGTACAGTGAAAGTGGTGAAGAAACAACAGATATACATCTGTAGTGAATGTCAAGAAGCAAGAAAATTGTGTATGACAGGATGTCCCAGTCTATATGTGTATAAGCCTGGCACTCCAAGCAGTTCCTTTAAAATAAATGCAGTTCATGAATATAGATCTACATATCTGGCTGCACAGGTTTCTCAGCAGATCTCTTCCTACAAAAAAATTCCCTTATTTCTCAGCAGATCTTTTCCTACCAAAAAATGCCTTATTTTGAAAGCAAATTTTTTTAATAACATTTTTTCAGAGTTATTTTTTAGAAGTGCTTGGATAATGTTAGAAAATAGCTGGAAGTGCATAATTTTTCCTATCTATGACAAGTGTTATTGTAATAGGATGGACTCTTGGAGGGGAGCTGCTAGGTGCTTTCTGTTCCTTTTCCAAACTGTACTATGCCCTGCTTACAGTTTTCATTTACTTCCACTCAGTAAGTACAAAGGGCATATCCCATCCTCACCTTCTGTGAGAAATGCTAGTAATAAAGTTTAGAAAATATGGATGTGAGGTCCCTTAACAGATCATCTGCTAATCACCAGGTTTATTTGGGAAATGAGAGCATGGAAATCCTGCTCAGGAATACCTACAGCTGCATGGCTTGATCTGCAAAGTGCATCCAGTTGGTGGCAATACATTTTCTGTGGGAAGGAAGCCAGACCTGGAAGGTCAAGCAGAAGGGCAGACCTCTGAAGGAGCTAGTCACAAATAATTCCCACTGTGCAAAAGGCCTCTGATCCCACTGTGCACCAGGGAAGACGAGGGAAGAGTTGGTATCAGTGCAATTTAAAATACCAGCGTGCTGGGCCCACAGGAATCATTGATAAGTCTATCATGATGTGCATTCTCCCAGACTTTACGGACAGGTTTTTGGCAATAACACAGATGAGATGGTTCAGACATGTCTGCCTGGTGACTTGAGAATGCAGAGCTGCTCTACCACTGCAGCAGTGACCAAGGTATCAGCCTAAAAGAGATTTTGGCACAGGGTGTGTCACAGTATCTCTCTCCCATATGGCAAGAGAACCCCACAGAGTCTGAACAGCACCAGGCTCACCAGCGCCTGGGATGTGTGTGGCAGGAGCTTGAGTTTCCACCAGCTACACTTTGCTTCAGCAACTGAGTAACTGAGAACTGATCAAACTCAGAGGTGCATGCAGGACAGCCAGGCTTATGAAGTCCACATCAAAGGGGTCAAAAAGAACCATAAATGAGATGGTGTGACACACCTTTCTAACTTCACTATTGTCTTTCTGCCAAATTGCTAAGGTTCAGAGTAGGAAGTAGAAGTGTTCTTCATGAGTAGGTGGGGAAAGTTGCCTTTGTAGGTAGTTTTTGCTCTGGAAAGCATTTGATCTATTGGGGATAATGCCTAATAAACCTCAGGCAGATAAAAAGTGTGGAAGATTTCAACCCTTAAAAGTTAAAGGTCTGACAAAGTTACAAGCAACTGGAAACAGTGGGTATGATGGAAAGTGTATTAGCCTGGTGGAACAATGGATGGAGCAGTAGCAATGCCTATAATGATAAGTGACAAAACAGAAAGGAAAACCACATTGCAAGGTATTTAAACCTGGGCCAGATTGTCCTCTCTCATGTTAAAACCCACATGAGGGGATTTCTGCTTGGAAATTGTACATGGTGATCTGCAGAGCTCTCCCAGACTGACTCATCCCAGAGGCAGAATTTCTCCATTCTCCAAAGGGACCGAATTTTCCCCTTCAAGTGCGGACATAGAGACTTGAGAGAATTTTCTTCAGGTCCTGCCCTTAGGGTCTTTCTCACCTATCTTCTCACCCCTACTGCCCCTTAGCCTCTTTTCTTTGGAGGCACCCTCATAGCTATCTTGGTTTGTTGGGAACAGTTTCCAGAATTGAAAAGGGAGAGATATAGAAACTATGCAGCCTTCTGTCCCTGGGCTGCTCCCTCTTCCTGGCATAGGTTATACAGAGAGAGAAAGGGACAGCAGAGATGGGTAAAAAGCAGATCTGGCTTGGATGCAAGAAAACATCTGCACAGTGTGAAGAACACTAATACCTGGCTGCTGGCTTGCTGTTTTAAAATATCACAACTGCCTTTTTGAGGTTTCTAAAAAACTAAATAAAAGCAGCACTATGCTATATTCACATTTTTTCTTTTTTTATGATATTTTTAATATAACTTTTGGCAACATGTACCAAGAAGCAGAAATGTGGGACCTCAGAAGAAAGTTTGTTTGTCCCAAAGCAGCATGTTGATTTGTGACCTTTCACAGATGTTTCATGAATTTCTCATCCTGAACTACAGCATTGTTTTTGTTAGGATGTAGAAATAGCTCTGTACTTGCAGAGCTGTTGGTGACATGACTCACGGTCCCACTGCATAGACTTGGACTAGTACAATAACTGGATAGAGGGAGGGATGGGTTTTTTGCAGTCTGTTGTGGTAACAAAGCAGAGACATTGCACTAGCCCCTGCTTTCTCCCCCTCTAACCAGTGGTAAAAGTCTTGCATATATTTATAGGAAAAGTGAGTGATGATCTGTAGTAAGGATTTATTACTTTACCAGTTACTTGAATTTCTCCCTTATGATTACACAAGGGCAGTTAGGCTCTTTTTTTTCTTATTCATAGAGGAGGGTCCTAGGCAAAAGCAGGTAACAAAGAACAAAGCTCATAATAAATGACAACATCATGAAAGAATCTGCCTTCAGTCACTGAAGAGTCTTCACAAAATCATCTACTTTATCAAGAAAACATAGTCTGGGATTTATTATCTGACAAATGTTTATTATTTTTTAATATCCACTGAGTGTTTTTCAGATGTGTCCTAGAAAATTATGAGAACATTCCTTTAAGCACTTGCTGAAACTCTTTGGACACTATGAAGCTACCTCTACCCTCTCCTTAACAACAGAAGCCCTCCTTTAAGCCAGTCAGAGACCTTTAGAAATACTTCTCTTGACTGTCTAGGTTGCAGGACAGAAATAAAGAGCAGGTCAAGCCACTTTTCTAGACTGCAGAAACCTAGATGAGGACAGAGAGCTGGAGGGATATCTTTGGACCCTCCAGACAAACACCAAACTGAACAGCTTCCAGTGCCTGAAGGCCACTGCCGGTGCAGTTGACAGTACAGTGAGGGCAAGACAAGCTTCCTTCCAGGAGAAAAGTTACCCTGTCCTTGCTGTGACACACACAGCTTTTTAAACCTACCTGGGAGCAAGGTTGCTCTCATGTTAACAGCTCTACCACCTTCCTAGCTGCATCCTTGCATATCACCGGTGGGTCCCTATTGGCTCTGCTTTTTCTCTGAGCTTGCATTGTGGGGAGTGCTGGAACTCTGGCAGTCATTGACACCCCTAGGATGAGCAAACACCTACTGCAGTGGACCTAAGGAGTCTTTCTGTAGCTACCCTCCATGTTTATGTCATTTTGAGGGAGGAAGTTGTATTAACTAGCTGATGTTCCCAGTAAGAATATGTCTTCCTTTTCCCCTACATATTACTGAGAGAAGGAAATGAATGTGGAGCTGCTGGACTGCAAATGGGGGCAAAACTTTCCCTTGGGACCCCTGCAGCAGCGATGCACATGGCAGGAGGTACTCAGCTCGGCCCTTGCAGTCCTGGCAGAGTATGCAGGGTTGTCATCAGAAGTTGTGCCTGATGTTGGGAAAATTAACCACAGATACAGCCTGTACAAGTCCTCAGAGATAGTCTCAGCCTCCTGCCCCATGGTATCCCTTTCAGACTGCCATTTCCCAGGGCTTCCCTGCTCTTGGTTCCTGGGAGGACAGAAAGAAAAGCAGTGAGACAGGGGTGTGAAATCAAGTGGGATGAGGTGTGCTGTACGTGGTTTCACTAAGGGGAAATCAGGCTTGACCAATCTGGTAGCCTTCTATGAGGTCATCACCAGATGGGTAGATGAGGGGAGACCAGTGAATATTGTCTACCTTCATTTCAGCGAGGCTTTTGATACTGTCTCCCACAACATCCTTGTAGCAAAGCTTAGAAGCTATGGGATTGATTAGTGGACGGTGATGTGGATCGAGAACTGGCTGCCTGGCAGAGCTCAGAAGGTTGTGATCAGTGGTGCAGAATCTTGCTGGAGGCCTGTAACTAGTGATGTTCCCCAGGGGTCGGTGCTGGGTCCGGTCTTGTTTAACATCTTCATCAATGACCTGGATGTAGGAATAGAGTCTGCCCTCAGCAAGTTTGCTGATGATACAGAGCTGGGAGGAGTGGCTGACACACCAGAAGGCTGTGCTGCCATTCAACGAGACCTGGTCATGCTGGAGAGTTGGGCAGAAAGGAACCTGTTGAGGTTCAACAAGAGCAGGTGCAGAGTCCTTCACCTGGGGAGCAATAACCACATGCACCAGTACAGGTTGGGGCTGACTTGCTGGAGAGGAGCTCTGAGGAAAAGGACCTGGGTGTGCTGGTGGACAGCAGATGGCCATGAGCCAGCACTGTGCCCTTGTGGCCAGGAAGGCCAACAGTATCCTGGGGTGCATTAAAAAGAGCGTGGCCAGCAGGTCGAGGGAGGTTCTCCTCCCCCTCTACTCTGCCCTGATGAGGCCACATCTGGAGTATTGTGTCCAGTTCTGGGCCCTGCAGTTCAAGAAATACGGGGATCTTCTGGAGAGAGTCCAGTGGAGGGTCACAAAGATGATGAAGGGCCTGGAGCATCTCCTGTCTGAGGAGATGCTGAGAGAGCTGGGACTGTTCAGCCTAGAGAAGAGAAGACTGAGAGGGGATCTCATCAATGTCTATAAATACCTGAAGTGTGGGGGCCAAACGGACGGGGCCGGGCTCTTTTCGGTGGTGCCCAGTGACAGGACAAGGGGCAATGGGCAAAAACTGCAACACCCAAAGTTCCACGCAAACTTAAGGGAAATCTTTCCTGTGAGGGTGTCAGACTGCTGGAGTAGGCTGCCCAGAGAGGGTGTGGAGTCTCCATCTCTGGAGATGTTCAAAACCCACCTGGATGCTTTCCTGTGCAACCTGCTGTAGGGAACCTGCTTTGGCAGGGGGGTTGGACGAGATGATCTCCTGAGGTCCCTTCCAACCCCTGCAATTCTGTGATTCTGTTTGTAATTATGGGGGAAATATCTAAAAAGCTGGATTGCAGGATACAAATTCTGACTCTTCCATTTCTCTTCTGTATTGATGTAACTTTTAGGAGTTAAATCTACTACTAAACAACTAACTAGTGCACCAGAACAGGAACAGAGCTGTGAACCAACAAGTGACTATTATGGCATATTATAAATGGCTATTTGCAGGAGCCTGAACGAGGGGAAGGGGCTGCTCCACAAAGAGAGTGGCAGCAACCATAGCATAGCCATGAGCAGAGAGAGTCTGCCCTGGGGTGTCCCAGAGCATGTCATCTCCATGATACCTTGGAGATGTACCAGATGTTGCTCTTGATATTTGCTTGTAAATGCCGGAGAGAAAGGCTGACCCACAAGAATGTGTTTTCCTCACTTGCCCCGCTTCTCAGTGTCAGTGCTAGGCCAGGGCACCTCTATGTGTCCCAGATGGGAGGTGGTGGCATGGCACAGCTCTGTGAGATGAGAAGGGTCATTGAGGGAACTTGCTGGAGGAGTCCCTGATCCCTCCCAGGAAACCTGTGCCTGGTACCTGCACAAAGGTGGCAAATCCACCACTTCACATGGACATTATGCACATTCATCACTGCTCCTGCCGCTTGCTGCCCCAGCCACTAGCTCAGCTCTTGATTGCCAGAATTAAGGCTGGCCTACAAAGCTCTGTCCCTCCACAGCTGCTAGTGGTGGCCCACCTACGTTCAGTTGCCCAAAATTTATGTGGCATGGATGGTGGCATGTTGGTGTTCTTACTTTGGTAGCCAAGCACATCATATATTTTACCATCCATTTACAGTCTCCAAGGTAACTGATGCTGATTTATGTCCTTCCATTGTGAAAACCTAGTCTTGTGGCGTCAAAATGGCGGGCAAAATGGGACGAGATGTAAGCCCATTCAGCTGGCTGCAATGCATGTCTCTGAATAGCCTTAATATCACTACAGGGCAAAGAATAAAGCCTATTCAGAGCCTCTCCCTCAAACCTTTTAAATGCTTTCTAACGGTGGCAGCAGAGCAAGGGAAGCAATGGGTGTAGGAACCCCATGGATGGCTGTTGGACCCTCAGTTGCAGAGCCCAGCCTTTTTGATATCGCTAGTCAGCAGAAATTGGAGTGCAGTGTCAAGCCTGGTGGCCTTCTTGGGAGAGAGGCCTCTTGAGAGGAGGATGGACCCTATTCACCGCTGCTGCCCCTAAGGATTCCCCACTCAATCCTTGGAGCTGCTTGTGCAGCAGCCACACCAGGCTCCTAGTCTGGGGAACTTAGGTGGGGGATGTCTGGGACCATTTTTAGCTGCTCTGCTATGCTACACTCCCCTTGCAGCACAGCCGTGAGCATTCAGGCAGCATCATGCTTGAAGGAATTTTTAATCCAGTCCAGATATGATAAATCTCTGGGGCTTTCCCCCTTGGGAGTTAGTATTGCCGTGTGACTAGGTGGTTAAGAAAACATAAAACAAGCCATAGGAACTGCCATGGTAGGTCAGACAAAAGTCCTTCTGTTGCAAGCAAATCACAGTGGTGTTTCTCGTGGTATGTGTTCCCACCTTTCTGGCCACCAGCCACTTAGGGACGTCCTGTTCCAGTCATGCTGCAGCCCTCACCTCCTGCCTTTAGTCACACATAACATTGTCATTACAGCAACTCTCAGGATTGCAAGTGTGGATGAGCACTTTGCTGTGTTCATTAGCAGAAAGATCATTGAAGGCAGTTTTGCCACCTGTGAGCTTGGCATGCAGGTGTCATTCTCTGCAGCAGGGAAAAGAGGGGAAGACCCAGAGCAGAGTTTAGCAGAAGAAACAGTAAAGTCACAGGGAAAGAAACAGAAAAAAAATATCCGATTAATTTTGCATCTGTTCTCACTGAACTTCACTCTTGTGTTGACTGGTTACCTCAGATTCAGCATTCAAATAGAACACATGAATTATTTTTAACTCCGGTCTGGTAAATATCAGCTATCTCCTGCTCACACTGCATTAGCAGATAAGTTGCCAGGCTAAAGTGAATTCATTAACTGGCAACAATAAAAACATTTACAGGACAGGAATCATCAGAGGAGGGAATTAAGACATTGCAAAGTGCAAGCGAACACACCCTGGCATTTCCCCAGTAGAAAAATTAGTCAACAGGACTATGAACTCCTGAACTGATCTGTGTCTCCTCAGTTTGGCCTCTCTGATGGGAAGCTGGAAGAAGCCTCCATCCCAGCAGGCTGAACAACTGCTGCACAACAGCAGCTTTTCCCTGCACGCCCACACGCCTCCATTTTCCTGATTGTTGGGCTTGTATGAACAAGCTGTCAATGCAGCTGCTTCTCAAGTGGTCTCTGCCCATCAATATGGGTTTATTGACCAAGCATCTGAATGTTCTACGTGCTCAGACATTTTGCTGAATATCACATGGTGCGTGTGGCTTTGTCAGGCTCTTTTGCTTGTAGCACATCCTTCATGTTCAAGAGGGAGCATGCATCCAGTTCTGGGGCCTCCAACACAAGAAAGACATAGACCTGTTAGAGTGAGTCCAGAGGAGGCCATGAGGATGATTCGAGGGCTGGAGCACCTCTCCTATGAGGACAGCCTGAGAGAGCTGGGGCTGTTCAGCCTCGAGAAGAGAAGGCTCCAGGGAGATCTTTTAGCGGCCTTCCAGTTCCTGAAGGGCCTACAAGAAAGCTGGGGAGGGACTTTTCATAAGGGCAGGTAGAGACAGAACAAGGGGAAATGGCTTTAAGCTGAAAGAGGGTAGGTTTAGGAAGAAATTCTTCACTGTGAGGGTGATCAGACACTGGAAAAGGTTGCCCAGAGAAGTTGTGGATGCTCCTCCCTGGAAGTGTTCAAGGCCAGGTTGGATGAGGCTTTGAGCAACCTGGTCTAGTGGAAGGTGTCCCTGCTCACGGCAGGGGGATTGGAACTAGGTGATCTTTGAAGTCCCTTCCAGCCTTAACTATTCTATGATTCTATAAGGACATCCAGCAAGTCAAAATAGGCAGTCCCAGAGACATGGCCCTTTTCATAGTCTAAATGTTCTGTAACTTGTTTTTTTTTTTTAATTAGACAGTAAAGAAAACTAGATGATTGCTTCCTTCCCACTCATATGGCTCTCCTTAGAGCCACCTTCTTCCCACCATCCCTCCTCCTCTTCCTCCAAAACAGAAAAACATTGTTCATTTTGCTCATGTTGCCATTTCCAGGAGCCCTGCCTGCTTCCAGAAAGCAGCACTGCCCCTCTATTCCTGTATTTCAGACTCGAGAGATGGACTAGGCAGGTGAGACCTTCAAACAGAAAATTTTTCCAGTGCAAAGAGCAGCATTTGCATTGTTCCTTGTATTTGCTGCTGCCAGCAGGCTTTGCAAGGTCCCCAGTAGCTGTGAAGCCAGGCCAGGACACCTCAAAGAGCCAGTGGGTTTCATTTGCATCTTACTACAGGTGTGATGGTACCAATTCTGAGTTGCTTCCTTTGCCCACCCTTCCATTTCAGCTGTGCTTTATAGAGACACTATCGAGGATTTTTCCACCAGCTACACAGAGTTGCCATAATTTGTTTTTATTAGGGGAAAAGGTACTGCTGAAGATCCTAGCACAGAAATCCAGTGTTTCTCAGTTAACTTAGATGGGCCCAGTGGTTCAGAAGTTGATTCCCTAGTTGGTGGTTTTATCAATTAGATTTATTTAAAAATTAATGGTTTAAAATCTGTTACCATTTGACAACTAAAGCCCTTGGTGGAGTCCACTCTTGTCATCAATGGGAAAGCTGGGCCACAATTAAAAAATAGGAATGAGACCTGTGTGCGCGAATGTAAGAAAGGGATAGCTGGACAAACAGAAAATAAACACTTCTTGCTAAAAGACAGAATTTCACTTCCCCTGAGAAAACCTTGAGAGGTGGTAGATGTGCTTGGGTTCAGCCTCACGCAGATGGACATGTGGCCTTTGGTACAGCTGGGAGCAGGGCAGGATGGCAGTGCCCTGCACCTCTGTAAGCTGTGTAAGCTCTTCCTATATGTAAGAAATAAGACCTTGAGAATGTTTTTGTATAGAGGGAATTTGTCTACGTCTACACTGCTGGAGACTGTGCCCAGGAGCCCCAGACCCCTGAGGCCCCAGAGGAAGTCAGCATAAAGGAGGTGCTTGCCTTGGTTAATGAGAACTGGGTTAGGGATCAGTTAAGCAATCTGGACATCCATAAATCCATGGGTCCAGATGCGATGCACCTGTGGGTGCTGAGGGAGCTGTCAGAAGTCATTGCTAGGCCACTCTCTGTCATATCTGGTAAGTTGTGGGGAACAGGAGAGGTGCCTGAGGACTGGAGGAAAGCAAATGTCACTCCAGTCTTCAAAAAGGGCAAGAGAGTGGACCCAGTTAACTATAGACTGGTCAACCTCACCTCCATCCCTGGAAAGGTGATGGAACGACTTACCCTAAGTGCTGTCTCTAGACATATGAAGGATGGGAGGGTCATTAGGAGCAGTCAACATGGTTTTACTAAGGGGAAGTCATGTTTAACCAACCTGATAGCCTTTTATGAGGACATAACCAGGTGGATAGATGATGGTAGAGCAGTGGATGTGGTTTATCTTTATTTCAGCAAAGCATTTGACACCATCTCCCATAGCATCCTTACAGCAAAATTGAGGAAGTGTGGTCTGGATGACCGGGTAGTGAGGTGGATTGTGAATTGGTTGAAAGGAAGAAGTCAGAGAGTTGTGGTCAGTGAGGCAGAGTCTAGTTGGAGGCCTGTGTCTAGTGGAGTCCCTCAAGGGTTGGTACTGGAACCAGTACTATTCAATATGTTCATCAGTGACCTGGATGAGGGAACAGAGTGCACTGTCAGGAAGTTTGTGCATGATACCAAGCTGGGAGGAGTGGCTGACACTCCAGCAGGCTGTGCTGCCATCCAGAGAGACCTGGACAGGCTGGAGAGTTGAGGGGGGGTGGGGGCGGAAATTTACTGAAATACAACAAGGGCAAGTGTAGAGTCTTGCATCTGGGCAGGAACAAGCCCATGTATCAGTATAAGCTGGGGACAGACTGTTGGAGAGCAGTGTAGGGGAAATGGACCTGGGGGCCTGGTGGACAGCAGGATGACCATGAGCCAGCACTGTGCCCTTGTGTCCAGGAAGGCCAATGGCATCCTGGGGTGCATTAGAAGGGGTGTGGTTAGTAGGTCAAGAGAGGTTCTCCTCCCCCTCTACTCTGCCCTGGTGAGGGCACATCTGGAATGTTGTGTCCAGTTCTGGGCCCCACAGTTCAAGAAGGACAGGGAACTACTTGAGAGGATCCAGTGCAGAGCCACCAAGATGATTAAGGGAGTGGAGCATCTCCCTTATGAGGAAAGGCTGAGGGAGCTGGGCCTCTTTAGCTTGGAGAAGAGGAGGCTGAGGGGTGACCTCATTAATGTTTATAAATAAATATCTATATGAAGACATGGTCTTTTCTGGAGATGAAGTGGTAATATAGAGCGTTAATTCAAAATGAAAATGGCTAACTTGCCAAAAGATTTTGATTAGACAAAATTTTATGCTTGGAAATTTACCTCATTTCTTAATCCTGTTCCATAAAAATATACTGCCATACGTGTTTAACATCACATACAAAGGAATTTGATCCAGTTTAACACATAGTAAATTAGTTACATGAAGGTTGCTTGCTTTCTGCTATTCTGTCTGTTCCTAATACTCTGCCTGCCTGACATTCCACTCTGCCCATCTGTTCCATCCCTGCCATGTAAAAATACAAATTCAAGATAAGAAGATTAGGAGCACCCTGGAATATTCTGTCTTTGGTCATTTGGTTTTTTTTAAACAGGAATCCTGTATTTTGGCTTCCAAATAAATCAAGAAAAAAGAAAGATTACAAGAATTCATTTTCAGATGATATGGAATATGTACATGCACAGATTTACAACGTGAGTCTCTTCATTTGTGTGGAGTTGCAAGGCTCATGTCATGTTTTCAGAGTCAGGTCAAAGAGAAGAGCAATGAGTTTGTTTTTAACACAGCAATCCTATCAATCAGAAATAGAGACAAGTTTCCCAGGTGATCAAAGTACATTTTAAACCAGCTGACTTAGGGTGCTGATATTAATTTTGGGAGGATTTGGGTCAGATATGAAAGGATTTAATCCCCACATAGCTAATCCTCCTAAGAGCTAATTTAAATGGAGCCTGATCTGTCAATTACAGCAGTGCTTCACTACACAGTAGAACTTCTGAATTACTGAGGCTTAATTTAGCTTGAAAATTTGTTTAAGTACTCTGTTACTATTTCAAATAAAATGGGAGCAAGTGACTGAGCTGAGAGAGGAGATGTCAAGGGTTTTTCTCTCATCACAGGGTGAATCCCTTTGATTTATATTCTGTTTGGGGAGCTTGCTCAAGGGTGGATCTTGGTGATGATTTTGTGTTTTTTGGAAAAATGTGACCAAAACCTACAGATTCAAGGAAAAGAAAATTATCTTTGAATTTGTCAATTTATAGAACCAGCTTTTTAAGCTATCTGAAAAAGAAATCCAGATGTTTCATGTCAGTATTTTCTCCTAAAATCCATGTTATTTTGAAACAAGTTTAGGTTTTATATCTGAAGAACATTTTGAAGAGACTACCACCTCCTGCACTTCCAAAATGAAACATTTCATGTAAGGCTAAACAGAAATTCTGTTTGACCAAAGACAAAACATTATGGCTATTAAATTATGTGTTCAAACTTAACATGTTTCATTTCAGGTTACTCTAGAATAATGCCTTTGATTTGAGGGTTCACTCATCAGCCCCAGGTGTCTGATATTTGCACAGCTCTTCTCTGTGAGTCTGAGAAGTTAAATAGCAAGAAGAGACCTCAGTAGGGGCTGAGCTGTGGAACTGGCCTGCCAGATTACAGAAAACATTCTAATTTGATTATGAAAAATGTACTCCTTACATCCAAATTTGGTTAAAATTCATGACTTTTGAGTCCTGTTCCATGCAACAAATGTTTTGTCAGACTCTGTGGTGATAACATAGCAGTGTTTTAATAGCATTAGAGAAGAAGATGACATAAGCAGCCTCCTTAAATTGCCAGCTAATAAATACAGCTCAGTCTTGGCTGATTAAATGTGGAAGTAATTTATCCAATTGAAATGCTCAGTCTTTTGCCAAGATTTTTTTTTTTTTGGTGTGTGTGCTGGATTGATCAAAAGTATAAGGCGTGCTAAAATGGGAATCTAGCCTAGCTTTGGGATAATGTTTCTTTTTTCTGACCCTTGCTTGCCCCCCTAGTTTGCTGCCATTCAGTGTAAGGACATTTTCAAAAGAGAAGAGTAGGGTGCAGGGTTTTCTTGGGTGTTTTCTCAACCTGCTGGTATATTCAGCCTTCTGAATCCTTATTGTCTTCTCCTTCTGCATCATACTTTGTAGCATTTGTTTTTTTCTGAAAAAGAATACAAAAAAACACCAAAACAAAACTGGCTGCCACACTTCATTTCTCCTTGGTGAGCTCCAAGTTGGGCATTTATCAAATTCCCCTTCAAAGTGGCGTTAAGATTCCTATTGATTTCAGTAAGTGCTGGAGCAGACCTTTATGCTATACTACCCCCTTTGTTTTATGTTGGCAGGTTAGTTGGGGTCTTTGCACTTTTCTGTCTCTGAAAGCTTTTGAAGGATGCCTGCCCTTCTCTGGGTGTCTGTTCTCCCCTTTCCTCCCCATGACTGGCTGTGACTGCCCCATTGCCACCAAAAGGTCTCAAAAACATACCCAAAGTATTGCTCAGTGACAGGGGCCAGTTGCTGCACTGCCTCTCTGGCTGTGTAGCAGAGAGGGGACCAGAGTGCACAAGGGCCACTGAGCTCTTTGGGGAGAAATTGCTGGAAGCACTGTAAAGTTTTTGCTGCTAATATGAAGCAGCACCTCATCAGCTGCCACAAGCAGGGCAGAAGAGCAATCAGCTGCCCTCAGATCCCAGTGAATAAGATTACCAGGCAAAGCTAATGAAGTTTTCTCCCTGACCTGGGATAAGTGAACACCCTGCTCTCCACTAAGCAGATCAGAGCGTGACTGTGGCATGAAGGCACATCACCTCTTCTCTGCCAAATTGGGGCACCCAGGCACTGCACGTTGTCTCACAGGGCAGCACTCACCTTGGGGCACAACGTGCCTCTCCTCGGGGCACTCAGGAGTTTGGGGGGAAGAGCGTGTGTTACTCAAATTTGTTTCATGCATCCCTCAGCCAAGTACACCCTTCTGGCCACGTACTTGCAATTTGTGTGCAGAAACGTAGAATTTGCTGTGTCAGTCCTTTTCCCCCTCTTCCTCCTCCATATTTATTTGTCTTTTCTGAAGTTTAATGCACTGTAGCCAGTTTAATAAAATATGACAGTAAAGATCCAGGCTTGTATATGTCATAATTCATTGCTTTTACTTAGCACTACAAACTTCCTGTGGCTGCTAGACAGATAAAGGATGAAGTCGCTCTGGAGCCAAAGACAAAAAATCCAGTTATTTTTTAAGCTTTTTTTGCTAGACATAATTGCTGAAAATAGCACTGCTGGTAAAAGCAACCTTAATGTTTATACCAATATAAAACACTGCTAATAAGGGACTTTGTTATACAGAAATAAAGTTGGTTTTCTTTATTTTGTTCCACTTTCTCCAAGAGCGTTTAGATAATTTGGGGACGGAGGTTAAGAAAAGTTTGGAACATTACTTTCCCTTTAATCCTTAGATCCCTCAGCTGACTCTACACTTTGTTTTCATGCTGAAGGGGAAAAAATATTTTCCTGGCAGGTTGAGAATGATTTTTCCATTAATCTTTTCTTTTGGAGCCAAGTTATATTTTTTTCACAGAGATCTGATGTGACATAATACTGTACCTGGAATTTCACACTAGAGAGAGTGGAAAAACATTCTCACCACAGCAAGAACTCACAACTGGGCTACAAACCCTCCAGCAAAACTAAGAAGCCAAAAGAGCAGTTTAGAAAGGGGATAGGAAGAGAATATGGGGCATAGTAATTTCCCATAGGGAGGAAAGCTCTGAGATGTCGTGCTATTTATTAAAGCTTTTCAAAGATAAACTGACAGAATGTGATATGTAGTGGCACAGGCCAACAATTATCTTACTTGAAAGTTATCTCAGCAGTTTGAAATCTTATTAATTAAAAAAAAAGCACATCAGGGCAGAATCTCAAAGTGTAAATGCAAGGAGCAATAAAAATGTTTCAGATTAATGCAATTCAATGCAGAACAGAAACTGCTTCTGCAATTAAATACATATGGACCTAATCTTGGATTTATGAAAGTTGGTAGAATCCACCCATCTCCCTGTTTTTGGCTTATCAGTTTTTCTTTCAACATTTAAAGTGTTTTCTTCAAAGCATAGAGCTGGAGCATCTCCAGGCAGTTTAATTGTCCAGATGTGGAGTGGATTTCCTAAACACTTGCAGCATGGGGAAGACATGATGGTTTTGCTTGGAAGCCAATGAAAAGGAGAGAAATATTTTCTAATTCTGACTTGGTTTTCAAAAGTACTTGCTGGAATATGTCTTGAAAAATTCCCAGGCCTCAACAGACAAATACATCTGTCTCGATATACATCTAATCATGGTTCTGCACTGAATTTGTCTGTGGCTGCCTGTGCATTCATGAGACACAGCCAATCCTGAGTCAGTTGTGTACCCATGGTAAAGCACAGTAGACTAACTATTCAAAGGATTTTTGTTAGAGTACTAGATGGCTGCATTTCTCCTTGAGTCTGGTAGAGATCTACATTGTGTTTCTTGGTACTAGAAACCCCCAAACAACACTGGAATGGGAGATAGATTCAACAAAAAAGTTCCTTCTGTCAAATATTTTTCCATCATGAGGAAATTTCATGGTTGCAATATGCCACAGCTAGCGCTTACCAGAAGTGCAGTTACCCGAACTCTGCTTTGTCCTCCATGGCAGTCGAATTTGTTGTCTCCCAAGAGCAAGCTAGGTGTAGTGCACTTCATGCCCTCGTACTGCACTGCTGTTGCAGTGCCCCTGCAGTATCATACCCCTGTAGGAAGGACCAGAAAAGGTAGGCATTTATCTTTTTGACAGTGCTCTGGTGGCATCCATCCTACTAGCAAGACTTATTTTGTGGAGAGCAATATTGAGTGTAATGATGTTCCAGAAATCCTCTGATCACAGGATCTGCTTTTTTTGATCAGTTTGATTTTTCAACTTTACATTAGTCCAGCTCCCAGAGAAGAACTAGACAGCTCTAGAAGCCTACCCCTTGCATTTAGCCCTGACACATGCAAAGTATCTGTTCAATCCACCATCATGCATTGCTTCATTTAATGCTTCATTCACTATGCTTTCAGGCCACAGGGCAAAACCAGCCATGGTGTCAGTGAATACCACCCTCTGAAACTCTATTTCTACCTGTGTATAGCATACCTGAGCTCGGCCTGACATTTCTAGTGACTGTAGCTCATTTTCAGAGGTTTGGTCCACTGAGGTAGCCAGGAGGGTGCTGGTGACTTCCCGGTGGGATGGCACTTATTGTACTGGATGTACTTGCTTATACAATGCTGGCATGAGATCGCTTAGTCATGTCAGTGACAGATACCGAAGAAGGAACCTGGAAGACTGTTTACATGGGAGACTCTGTCTATCAAAACTGATTTTTTTGAGCTAGTCAGCCTTAACTATACTGCAGAAATACAGAAACTGCTGGTCTGTGCTCCATTGTCACCTATACAGGCAGCATTTTATAGTGATGGTGTAAAGAAAAAGCTACTAGCCGTAACAGCTTCTCCTCTGTCAAAATACCCACTGTCAGGTGAGAGGTTTCAGGTATTGAGAGGCTGTGAGATGTGTAACTGCTGTAAAGCAACCATTGCTGTTGTATGCCGTGCCTTTGCGCGAAGCTAGCCTATAAAGAATATGCACTGAGTCATACTCTTCATCTCATGCTGGAGTCCTACATACTGCTTCCCTCGCCGTAGACACTCATGCTCACAGCAAGGGCGCTGTTGGAAATGCTCCATCTGTCTCACCCAACACAGGGCCCAACGAAGCTCCCCTGTCCAGCCCAGCTGAGGGAAGCAGCCACTTCCTACATAGGAGTAATGAAAATGTTTTTCTTACTTTAAAAATTTGAGTAAATCTCACCCTCTTTGCTGTTTGCCCTGGGCTCCATGTGGGCTTACTACGCTTTATTTGTATGACTCTCTGCCGAACTATTTCTGAGAATTCTCAGTGTGAAAACAAATAAAAAAGTTATATGTGAGGGAAAACCTACTGCCTGTGTTTGAAATCAGTTCCCAAATCTGTGGCTGGCTAAACCTCACCCTGATGTTTTTGTGTGGTTATGGATTTTGGATGTTCTTTTTGCTGGAAGCAGTGAAGCCAACAAGCACCCGTTATGCAGAAGATCTGCTAAGGGAAAAAAAAAAAACCTGTGTACCGCTGCTGAATGCAAAAGTCAAAACAGAGGTGGGAGCTTCTTTTGGCAAAACCCATTGGGCTCTGAATGTTATAGCTGGTAGGAAAAGTCTGGGGAACTTGCGTAACACTGCAGCCCAAAACAGAGCCATAACACACAAAAATAGTAGGAAGCAAGACAAATATTCCTCAGCAGCCATTTTCCTTTCTTCCCTTTTGCCTATTCTCCTTAAATCTTTCAATTTTCCTTTCCCTTTAGCTTTCTGTCTCTTTCAGGCTAATTTTATTTTCCATTTGAGGAGAAAGCAAGCAATTCTGCTTTGTTCACTGAAAGAGCTGGCGCTCTGCTGGGAGTGACATGGGACCAGCCTGAGCAACGTGCTTGCACTGCTAGGTACTGTTATAAAGTTAGTTGTAGGCTCTTCAGCTTCGTAAGGATCTTCTAGCTAAGCAATAAAGCAGAGGTTATGTCTACTTATGATCCTTAAAAATCCTTCACCGTGACTGAGTATCCTGATTAAATGACAAAACTTATCTTCCAGGATGTGGTTGTAAATCATTGCATAAGGCTAACATGAATGTGTTACAAGCTAGATTTGACTTCAGGAATGTGTATTGCAGTGGCAGGTAGCAAAATACCCAGTACACGAAATATTTCTGTTAAAAAAATAGTGCTATGTCATCCTTGTCTGCATTAGCAACCCTCTAGCAGATGTGTTCCTGTGCTGGGAAGATGTTGTGGCCAGCAACAGGCGCTCATGAAGTAAAGGACTTTTTCTCCTATTTACATTTCCCCTTCAACCCAGCTTCATGAAAGAGCCTTGGTGCCATTCACTGCCTTCTTGAGCCATCTTTCTTTTAGTATCATGTCTACTTCCAGATCCCCTTTTCATTCACTCATGTTGACTGGCACTCCAGAACCTGTGCCCTGCTCTAGGAGCCTGTAACTTCCCTGTGATCACAAGCCAGATTTATCCAGCTGTGACAAACTGGTTTTGTCCCCAGGAGCTGGGCCTGCAAGACTTTCATGCAGATGTTAGGTGCTGCAGACCTAGCCCATCTTCCCTCTCCCTTTGCAGATCCAAGAGGCTGAAACACCTCTTGCAGGTCTGTGCCTGACATTCCCTGGGCTGAGGGGCACACACCGGGGTCCTGGTCAGGGCACGGAGACTCAGTATTTTGTTACTTTCTCTAGCAGCAGAGACAGATGTCTTAGGACTATTTCCAGAACTGACCTCCCTGTGTCATAGCTGTTGTAAGTGCTTTTCAAACAAAACCTTTCTCCCCAGCATGCATGCCTACCTCCCTTGGGCCATGAGTGCATCCTCTTCTTTCTTCTCTCCTCATAGCTCTGACCACATCCCTTGGCAGCCCCTATACATTTATTCTTCTGAGGTAAATTGACACAGATAATTACTGCGGGGAAAATAGACAGTGAGCTAATAATTTAGTGGATCTTTTCTTTGATCTGTTCAATTTGTCCAGTTGATACAACCTGCTTTGGCACTCCCTTTCCACAACCAAAGCAACAGCCTTGATGCCCAGGCAGTTTGCACTGCCCTTGTTCACAGCTCCTGTTAACTAGCAGGCCTGGTGCGTCTCGTATTTACTGACATGACACTTCACTGTGGCAGGAAGCATTTGTTCCTTCCAAAGTTCACAAGTGTATCTTGAAGTCATGCATGCAAAGTTTTTGATCGACATTAATATTATCATTGTGCAGGAAGCCAGGCCAGCAAGACTAAGGGGGAAATACAGGAAGTCTGAGTGAATTAAATTAGACTGGGATTTTAGTGTAGAGACCCCTGTTATACAAATTGTGTCACAATTTAGTAAGAAAACATTGTACATGTTAGAAAGGCCAATGCAATTTCTGTGTTTTCTTTTTTTTAACAGCCCTAATTTTTTTAATACAATTTTGTGCCATTGTTTCCAGAGTGGTATGTTTGAAGGAGTTGAAATACTAAAGGGTAATTTTGGGTAGGATGATCTTTCAGGTAAATTCTGCATTTTAATTCACAGACTCACTGCAGAGATGAGAACTTCTAGTTTCTTACTCCAAAGACTTCTCAAACTTTGGAGCTGGGATCCTTGGCTTCTTAAATTTAACATGAGTTGTTGGATGGAGTCAACAATCTGCCCTATAATTCTATGTTTTCCCAAAATATTAATTGCAGATTTATTGGAGCTCAGGCTGTTTCTCTACTGTTGCTGAAGTGCTGTTACTTTCTGGTTTTACAGGTTTGCAGTATTTTTGTCCCCTTCTAAGGATGTTCTGTTGTTTTAGTCTTTGTTGCTTAGGCTCAGGCTTTCCTTTCTTTACTGAGCTGTGAATTGGGTTATTCTAGTACATAATGGTTGTCATCTCAGCTACTAGTTGAGCTAGTTATGCAAACATGTCCACATATGTGCACACACACAAGCACATGTGCACATTGTCTAGAATACGTGATCCAATGCCTGTGACTTTTGCTGCTCAGCTCTCATTGCCCATCCTTGGCTGCAGCTTGCAGCAGTTCAGCTGGTGGATTGTGCCCCGCTGGCAGACTCAAAACAGCCTTTTCAGCTACTGTCATCCAACAAGTTCCCTAGTAGGACTTCCAAATTTGCTATACCCTCAGTAACATGGCTTAACTCCCAAAGGACAACTCTAAGACCCTGCTTACAGGCAGGCTTGGTACCAAGCAATCATAGATAGCTTGGTATCATGCCAAGGCTATTCAGCAGGCAGCTAAGAGATTTATGTGCTGGTCCACGTTAAGACCAGGTGATTTTCTAGGCAGCCTCTTTTCCAAGCTTTGCTTATCACCTGGGAGGCAGCTAATATTTGCAGTCTCCAACCTTCCTAAAAGGCCTCCCCATCCTTTATTTCATGATTTTAAGCCCCTTCCATGAGCTTTTTCTAGGCTGAGTGTCTCCTAACACCTCGCACACATGGCTCACAAGCCCAGTAAGAGCCAGTTCCAATGCCCTCTGCTCTTTTATTGGGTCAGCTCCCACATCTCTCCTGGCACCAGCTCTATGAAATATATAGATACTACAGACACAGCAAAGCGTGAATTCTCAAGTAATGATACTTCATACTTTCCTCAATCTGAATTTATTTCCAGGGTCTCTTATATGCAAACTTGGATTTGATTTAATATAATTGCTTGTCTCATTTGCTCATACAGATTTATCCTAGGGAAATACCAGCTGACACACTTTCAAAGGGCTGTGGGGACCTCCTCAAACCAGCGTGAGTCAGGCACTCAACATCTCTGTGGATCTGGACCATTAAGGGTGTAATACAGAGTTCATAGCAGGCAATCCATGTAGCACCATCTTGAAGACATGATCTGTTGCCAAAGAGGTTCATTCACCTCACAGCCATTGAGAAAATGTATTTAACACTAAATTTCAGTGCATGAGAGGATTTAGGGTCTTCGCAGTGTTGGGGAGCCAGTGCTGGGGACCTCTCCAGCGGCTGGACCACGCAGCCCTTGCGCAGCGGGACAGACTCCGTTCTGCTGCTCCCCTCTGCTGTTCAGCGCAGAAAACAGCACACTCCGAGCCAGGTGTCCTCTCCCCGTTCCCAGAACATTTTCTCTTTAGCCGTTTTTCATCTTTCTTTGACCAGGTCTGGGAGCGAAGAGGGAGGGGAAGGGAGCCTAGCTGCGACTGGATGAGTTCATTGTGCTTAGCAGCCAGCTGCAAATGCAAAAGGAAATAACGTTGATTTCCTATGCATGGTAATTCTCCTTTTTGACCTTTTTTATGGAGAAGGAAGAAAAAAAGATAATTTGCTGGAAAAGCACAATAAATGGGACACAAACCCAGAATTGTGGCAGGAGAGATACTGGCTAAATGTGCAGGGCATGGAGATGGGCTGAGGCAAAGAAGCTTTAAAGGTTTAGAGTCAAGGTCGAATGAAGGCTGTCTTTCCAGTTCAGATTTAAAAATACTAACACATTATGCATCTTACTTTTTCAGGATGTCATTTCTTTTTAAATGAGAATCTCAGAGTAGGGCCTTTGTGGGTTTGGATTGAACTGCAAATAAAACAAATTCAGATGCAACTCTTCTCCCTTCTCCTAAAAATCCCTCTTAGATAGCTTAGCTTTGAAATTTTGGATTCCAGTTTAATTCAAATAGCAAGCAGAGTAAAGCAAAAGGCATTATGACATTAGATAATTATAAATTATAAAGTGACACCCTCAGAATTTTTAAGCCTGCCAGTTTAAGCAACCATTGCTTATATAGAATTAATTGCCTAGATTGTATTGACTTGCATTTCTTTTTTCAAATCAAACCCTGCTGCTGAGTTATTCTTTATGTGTAGAAAACAAACAAAATCTCTACCCATTTTGCTCTGTGGTCCTGCTATGAGTAAACAAAACACACAGGTTGGAGAGAAGACAGGCTTTGCTTACTATCTTCATCTTTTTCTCTCCTTTTGCTGGATCATTCATAACTTACTGCATTTTTCTAAAGCCTGACTGGCATTTGCAAGTTCTTCACAATGGACCAGTATTTCTACAGTTCTTAGCTACCTCTGCTCCTCCTTTCCCTTTGTCCTGTTTTCTCAGGAATAACACCAATAAGCTCAGGAGAAGCTCAAATATGAAAAGTTGTTACATCCTCTGGATCAAACCCCTTCAGGAGGGTTGTAAATGGTGTGATGGCACTTGGACTCTGCCCGCCCGAAAATGTCGAAGACAATGGGGGTTGCAAAAGGCTTGGGCAGTCTGATGTTCCTGCATGAAAAGCAATGCATCCCTGTCTTGAGCAAATAAGTAAGTGAACTGAAAGATCTCCTTCTCTGTCTGCTGACTCAGCTGGTGAGGTGCAAGCAGGCGAGATGCTCATTTTCTGTGTTCAAGTGCTGTGCCTTTGGTGGCCACCTGGTCCACTTACTTTTTTTCTCAGGATGGAGTGAAAAGAGGGGCCCTCAGGTTGCAGGGGGAGCTGTGGAAAAACATGGATTTCCATGTGGATCTTCACACTGAGGGCCATTCAGATGATTTGAGCTTGCTCTCCCCCCTGCATGAGACCCGTTCTCAACTAAAGTGGCAGCATCATGACTTTATTTAACTCCTTCAGAAACAAAGTGAACTTGGTCAAACTGAACTAATTTAACTTCATAAAGGAGCATCACCACGGGACTTTAATGAGGTCAAACAAATCCTCTGCAATTTCGCATCTTTGTTAAATTTGGATGGATTTTCCCATATATCTGGGCATCCATAAACCTTGACTATGGCAGATCTAGGGAGTATTTTGTTTCTTGAGGGCCCAGAAGGCCTTTCTAACACATTTACTACACCAGAAGTTTAATGTGAACAATTAGTATAGCAAAGAATTAATAACAATATGGCTCTCTGCTGTGAGAAATGGAGTCATGTAAGTTGTACTCCCCGGTTTCGTGTATTCTGTGATTCGTTACTCAGAGCAAAGATCAGACACAGATTTGTTCTTTGAAAATACAGACTGCTGGAAGCCGTGTGAGTAGAGATTGCCAGCCCCCAATTAATCAATGTAGGCTGCATCTTGTCTTTGTGACAAGTTGCAGTCAACACAATGTCAGAAGCTGCCTGCTGACTGCATGTATTGAAAATGGAGGGTGCAGCCTCCCCTTCCTTCTCAAATCACAATACTACCTTGAAGTCAATATAGCAGGGGTTACTTTCATTTATTTTTGAGCTTCTGAGTTTCCTATATTCAAGCTTTCTTGAACCACAGATCAAAAAAGAGATATTTCCAGTAAAAACTTAGTAATCCCATGATTTCAAGAGCACAAGCTTTAAGTAAATCCCCAAATTTTCATGAGAAAATTGCAATTCTGTAGCTGCCTGCATTCCAAACAAGCCTACTCAAAGTATTTCATTTAGGTAGGCTATCATTCCTTATTATCTACCTAGCACTGACGATGGCTGTAAAACCCATAGAAATAGTGGCATTTCCATTTATTTCCATGTACAGCTTTTGGAACATACACATGACCTGAAAATATCATAGAAATGCAAAGTAATTATTATCATTATGTAACTCCTTAGCATCCAGGAACAGAATTAACAATTTGAGTGGTTATATACAAAAACTAGAATACATTTCAGTAAGCCTGTCATTTTTGATCACTTAAGTAATCTTAAATAAAATTCTCTGGCTTAGTGTGAAAAAGAAAAAAGCAACTTCTAATCTTCACTGTGATGATAATACATGTATTTCATCATTTAAATAAAATCTCTGAACAGCACCTGGAATTTTACAGAGAAATCCTACACTAGGGATTTGTATGCAGCACACTTGCATATGAAATGTCAGAATTGCATGGACAAGGAGAGCAGTGAAATTTAAAAGGTGAGGGATAAGACAGATGGCTGAGCAGAAGTGGTCTGCATTGCCATGGAGAAAAGCCTGATGCCATCCTCAGCAATCAGTGCTCAAGCTTGCAAGAGTCTGGCTGCTATGGAAGCATCTGAGCCAACCCTGGGTGTTGCAATATGCCACTTTTCCAAGAAACAGATTGATGTACAGTGTGTACTATTTTTTATTTTCTTGAGGAAGGACGGGAGAGCTATCTATGGATTTGAGGCTGTCATTTGGCTTTGAATTTTGTTTTATCAATGCATCTATTGACACCTAGGAAGATTTCTTTGAAATAGAGATGATGTTGTGAATATTGGCATACCCTCCTTGGAAATGACTTCTTCCCCTGCCCCCCAAGGAGAGCAGGAAACAACTATTTATACAGAATCTAGTAGTTTCTGCTCACTGTTCTCTATTTAATCTGTAAGAAAGGTCCTGTGTTTCTCCATTGAGACTAATAACTGTTGCTCTCTGCTTTTTAGGGAGTTTCACTTCCCTTTGTGAGCTTGTCTTTGTGAGGGGAGTGCGCTCCCAAATGGCCCATACAACAGCCAGTTGGAGCTGATGCCCACACTGTGAAGAGGTTCCCATTGGGTTGGGCTCAAGGCTGCCCGTGATTCTAACTGGCACTGGGAGGGAAGCAGTCTATGAGCCCAGATTTCAGGGACTGGAGTAATTGCTGAGCAATGCAGGGAACTGGGATTGAAAGAAAGTGAGAATATTCCCAGAAAGGAAGCGTGAAAGCTTTCTGCCTTCTAGGGCTGAAATTCTCCAGAAATATAAAGATCTACCAGAGAGAGTTTAAATAGTGACTCAGTCTGTAACTGCAAGAAATGGCTGCCAAAATAAAGATAGTTAAGTCAAACTAGCCTAATTTCTGACTGTTGCTTTTTCTAAAGCATTTGATGATTGTGAAAGTTTGCATTTAATTTGTGAGAATGCAGCTAGATATGAAACTGTATTACAGGAGTTTGAGTGGTAGAGGCAGCCCATGAAATGTGAGCAGTATGTTTTTAAGTGGCAAACCAAAAGGATGGCAGAAGCACAGAGAAGTACATGATTGGCCTGATGAGCCAACATTGCAATTTTGGGAAAATGTTGAACTGTTGGTAGGAGACTAGGCTGAGTCTAGAGTAGAGCAAAACACTCAGTACAGGCTAAACCCTTAAGAAGATAATGAAAACATAGCCTGAGAGGAAGGTCCCCCAGCTCCCAGAGAGTAAGCAGTTCTCTGAGACCTCACGCCTGGTAGCAGACCTGAGGCAGAAAGTGATGGGAATGTCCAACAGACCATATATAAAAAATGTGAGCTGCACAGACTGTGCAAGCTCCCACCCCCAGCCAACGCCACGCATTTAGGGAGTGGTACTGCCAGGGGCTGTGCTCCCTTGGAAGAGACAACAACCCCAAGAGGGTGACAGCAGTGCTGTGGTGACAAAGGGGACCCAGCATAGCAGTATGTGGCATTGCTACAGACAGTGAATACCAGCAGATGAGGTGTGGATTCATCTCCAGTTGGGTGGGAGCATGCAAGCCAGTGTGGTGTCAGAGCAGGGATCTTACAGTGCTAGATGAGCTGCCATAGGAGGAAAAAGTCAAATTTTACAGTGGTAGAAAAAGCCCATGTGAGAGTTTGATATAGCCAGTATCAGTTCTGATGAGAGATAGGAAAGGGAAAGGCCTAGAGAGCTGGGGGTGGAAATTACATAAACAGCAGCTCAGCAGTGTTCCCTTGGGTCTAGATTGTCATAGCTGAGGTCACTCCAGTCCAATTTCTGGACTGCAGGACATTCAATCTCTCCTCAACCCTGAATCTTAACCCTTCTCCAGGGAGCAGGTCCTGCAAAGCGAAGATGCTGGTTTGGGGGATGTTTCTCTACACTTGTTTTGACAGAGGAGATGAGGCTTTGCCTAAGAGCAGCTCCCAGTCTTGGTTGTGGACCCTGTTTTTAGGAGATCCTTTTTGCAAAGAGACATGAGGAGAGGGGTGTCCTCCTTTCCTTTTCAGCCTCCCCTCTCCTGGATTAGGATCTCAGACAAACCCTATGCAGAGTTCAGGAGAAAGACAGAAGAGGCTGGAGGAGGAGGAGATGACATCTCCTTTGCAGGAGAGTGGGATGCTGGCACTGAGAGCCCTTCGCGGCCCAGATCTGCCCAGCCCCTGCAATTCTTCCATCCCAACTTCTACAAAATAAGCAGCTTCAACAGGGAAATTAATGCTCCAGATTGGGGTGTGGAATGAGAGCAGAGAGAAAAATTAATTACGAACGGGACGTAACCAAGCAATAATACAACTTCAGTGTGTGTTTAAATTCCGTTTAAACAAAGCATGGTTTTGTGCTCATGTTTAGCGGGGATGGACTCAGGAAGCTGTGTTAAATTCCTGGCACTGTTTCTGACTCAATCTGTGGCATTCAGGAAATTACTTAATTGTGAGGTCCTGCGAGGTGCTGAGCCCATGCTGAGGAGCATTTCATTCCTCTGAAGCAAAGGAGGGTTTCTCAGCACCTCAGAGAATCAGGATATGCTCACTGAAAAAAATAAGATCCCCTTGTCTTTGTAGCTTGCATAAAAATTAAGTTCAAGAATCCCTGGTGCTGGTAGCCTTATCATCCACGAAGCAATGAGGAGACTTTGCTGGGGACCTGTGAGGAAGCCAGCTAAAAAGGGTTGTAATTCAATTAAAGGATGGACTGGCATTATTGAAAGAAAGGGGAAGAGAACCACTCAGGCATACAGGCTTACATTGTGAAACAAATTACAGGCTGACACATCAGCTAATAGTCTGTCCTTTGGTGCAGTGGGCAGGAATAACTCAAAACCACAGAGCTGGCTAAGGGGAACTGAGAGTAATGGAGGAAGCTTGTCTCTTCTGAATCCCATCCCACAGCTGATGACCAGGTCATCTCAACGTCAGCTCGGGTCAAGTGAAGGGCGACCTGCAAGCAGTGTCCACCAGTGAGGCAGGTCCCTGAGGGGAACCACCTTTTTCCCTAGATGTGAGTGCAGGGACTGAGGGTTTTCTGGCTGGAGATGAGGCAGATGCTGATAGTGCTGACAGGACTGACTAAAAATACCTGCCAGTAGCTGGTAAATGGTGTATGCAATCCAGCGCACCCCAAATAGTGCCTGGGCAGGAGTGCACTCTCCCCAGAAACAGTTTCTCCAAATAGCTTAACTCAGCTGAAAATGGAGAAGGCTTCTGTGCATGATGGTTACTTCTTCTCACCACAGTTCCCACCAGCACTGCCCTGACATGGTCCTGCAAACCTCCATGCTGGTGTTCCCAGTATGAGGGGCTCAGGGCAGTGCTCATCAGCAGAGCGGAGAGGTGGTGTTGGCCATCCTGCAAAATGTGAAAGCTTTCCATAGTGTAAGGTTTAAGTCTGCTCCTTGAGAAATCATGGGAATTTCCTGCATTTTCACTACACCTGACTGCTTTTTTAAAATGATTTTGTTTTGTACCCCAGGAAGCCACCTAACAAATGCACCCAGATAAATCCCTGCCAGGCAGTATGGCTCCGTGTTACATGTGCTGGGAGTCCTGTCAGGCAGAGCTGGGCTGTACTGCAACCTTGTGATGTACGTGCAGGCTTGGTAATGTGTGTTTTTTCAGGCCAGAACAGTAGATATCCTCAATCCACCAGATTACCCTGGCTTTCCTGTGCCAAGCCTCTAAAATCCTTTATGTTCCTCCTCTGACCTCATGCCTTTGCTTTCCCCAGGTACCCTGTCCTTAGGTACACACAAGCCTGAAACATCCAACAGCAAACATGAACATCAAGACAACACATATATTCAGCTGTGTGCACGTCATGTGTTCAGAAGATCAGCCACATAAACATTGCTATAATAAATGGATTTTTTCATGACATTTAGTCATCGAGCAATATTTATGTTAAAACCCCAGTTATATTTTTAAGATGTGGTGCTAGTTTCACTTATATTTGTATATGCATACATACACACACACACATATATTGGTAGAAATTGGAAGAGGCATAAGGAACTGTTTGCTATTTAAAACAAGAAAGTATATTCCAGCTGAACAAGAAGTCTTCCTTGTCTGCATGAGCTCTGTTGCTCTGTGATATTTCTGCTCCTATTTGGTCTCTGTGGCTTCTTTCTTTGTTCCCAGTGTCCTTTGTGCTACTGTTACCCTCTGACTTATTTACTGTATTTCCCTGGTTTTTGGCATTATCTATCCCATCTTCAGAGTGTGCTGGCAATAACATGTTTTATGAAAGTGGCACCACCATATGCTGCCTAAATTGTTTCGTTTTACTGCATGTTTAACCAAAGAGGTTTGAAAGCATTCATTTGCCTTTGTTTTTTTGCTATTGAGCTGTGATGTTCCAGGAGCTCCAGAAAGAGACATCTCTTGTAACTGTGCTAGGAAGTGCTGACATTGAATTAAATTGAGTTAGGCTGATGCAAATGAGAGCAAAATTTGGCCCCATCTGTTCTACATACTCTAGTTCCTAAATCAGGAAAAACGTAGTCACTAAGAAATGACACTCAGTATTTTATTTTTGTGGGATTTTGATTTTTTCACTCCTAAAAAATACTCAAGCTAATAATGCAGACTAGCATGCTAAACAAGTTGGTTTCATCTAGGACAATGAGACCTTTTTTGCTACTTTTTCAGATGAGAATGTATCTAACTATTAAAACAGTCATTAGTTTTATTTATTGGAAAAAAGGGACTGAGGATAGTCTTCAACATTGTGGTTTTTAGAGAGAATAAAAGTGAGCAAAAATGAGACAAGAGATGTAGTTCTTAAGCACTAAAGAACATTGCACTCTTAAAGGAAGGAAGAGCTATGTATTTTGTTACTTGAATAGATCCAAATCTACCAGCCTTGAGGAGGACATTCCCTACCCGTGGGTGGTTGTCCCTATCCAGCACCCAAATGGGCTTCTCCTTGGAGTCTGCTCTGTCCTGCTGCACCAGAGCGCTCTGCTTTGCAGTGAACAGGCTTCATGTGGCCATAACATTTGGTTCCCACTACTATTTTCACTTTTGGAAGTGTGCTAGAATTGCTGTGGATATGACCCAAGTTTGCGAGAAGATAATAGGACAGAAATGTCCATACATGTGACATTGCTGTAGAAGGCAAGGGATGTGTTAGTGGATTGATCAATAATCTGCTTTACAGCAGTGCACAAGCAAGTGCTGTTACAGGCAGTGTTTCAAACCCCGTTGCCTGGGAAGAAGGAACGCTCTCAAAACTCACAGTCCATCTGTAGTTTAAAAAGCCACAGATGGTATTAAAATGGCTCGCTGGGAGCCACTGGTGGTATCCAGGTGTTTCCTCCTGTGGTTGTTCTTGCACAAACGTGTGCTGGCTCGTGCAATTGCTCTCCACCCATATGGCACAGTGTTGCTGGTTGCACAAGGTCAGGTGCAGGTGAGTAAAACAAAGTAAAGCACTCTGGACAAAATTTTCAAGCCTACACCTATGCATTGGATATGAGCAGCCTGATTTTTCAGAAGATGCTCAGTATTTCCAGTTCCCCTTGAAGTAAATGGAGCTGCTGCAGCTTTCTTTAGCTGCTGCAGAATGAGCTCAGCTCTTCTGTGGACGAGGCTGTTCATTCAGGCACCTCATACTGACCAAGGTGCCTGGTTGCAGAAGACCAAGCATGGACCTCTCCACTCTTATAATTTACCAAATGCTATGAACAAGACAACAACCAGCACATCAAAGTTAGGAGGGTTTTTTTGTGAATGAAGATTTGAAATAGTTAGATTATCACCCCTCACCAAATGTCCTCAGGCAGAGTAAGAGCTCTATTAACTTCAAAAAGGGGTTTATCAATGGACTTTAAATTATCTGTTATGCAAGGGATATATTCCTGACATTTTTGAACCATAGGGCAAATGTAGGAACACTGCATTTGGATTCCAGATGACTCTACTATAATGAAAGGCTCAGTTTTGTAATATCAACATATGACTATTTACACTTCTCCTCAAAGAGAAGATGCTCTCAAAATGTTCATCTTACCGGAAATTATACTTTATGAAGTGTCAAGCCTGTAAGTGAAATTATTTATTAATAATTTAGTTTAAATACAAGAATGTGTAAAACTTCACAGAATGTGGAAGATATTTTCATATAAAGAGTACAGGGTGTATCTTAATAAATCCATCACATCACAGCACCTCTGCGAGTTACCTTCAATAATATTATTGGCATACATTTATTTCAATGCAAAACGAAAATGGAAAGACTGTCTCATTTCCTGATATTATGTGATTATATCCCCTGGTGCATTTAAATTATAATAATCTGATTTTGGATTTATTTGCTAAGTTCCTGTGCACTTAGGAAGTCAACTGTTAAAAATATGTAAAATTTAGCAACCTGTAAAATGTAAAGAGGGCCACAAAAATGTTCTGGGTTATGTGTCATTGGGGGATAAGGGTTGGTTTATTTTTAAAGTCTTTACCAAATTATTGTTGTTGGGTCACAACAACCCCACGCAACTCTAAAGACTTGGGGAGGAGTGGCTGGAGAACTTCCTGGGGGAAAAGGACCTGGAGGTGTTGGTCTACAGCCGGTTGAACATGAGCCAGCAGTGTGCTCAGGTGGCCAAGGAGGCCAACGGCATCCTGGTCTGTGTCAGAAATAGTGTGGCCAGCAGGACCAGGGAAGTGATTGTGTCCCTGCACTCAGCACTGGTGAGGCTGGACCTCGAGTCCTGTGTTCAGTTTTGGGCTCCTCACTACAAGAAGGACGTTAAGTTGCTGGAGTGTGTCCAGAAGGGTCTAGAAGCTTCATCAGCATGACCAAGGGCGCACTGTACAACAGGACTGAATCAGGGGCCCGTGTGTACCACAGAAAGAGCACAGATGAGACTGAAAAAAGAAAGGAAGGTTTTTGATTAGATGGTTCGTAGTTGACATGAAAGTGTTGTTTAAAAAAAAGTTTGATGCTCTATTAGTGGTGAGAGGTGAAGAGAAAGAAACTGAGGCTCTGAAAGCAGAGATGTACAGAATTTGGGCAGTGCCACAACTGAGATGTGGTTGCTTGTTGACCCTGACTAAGGCAGAGCTTCTGTGACAGCTGAAATATATCTTATTAGAGCATCCATGAGGACCCTCATGCAAGAAAAATTTCTATGAAAGCACTTGGGATGTGTGCAGAATATATGCCTTATTTTGTTCCTCCATCTTTAAACAGAAAGTAATCATTAAAATCCTTTCTGTTATAATTAGTACTCTATCAAATTTTCCAGGAGCTCTCATTGCTCTTAAGCACCCCAAGTAATTACTGTGCTGGGGACTTGCCATGCCCATGAGCTCACCTTGAAATCAAATTATTAACAGTGGGACTGGCAATCATTTGAGGCAGTCTTTAGAAAACTGTGACTGATTGCTTCAAAAGCTGCCAGTAAAAGAAAACCCGCATGCGTCGGCCTGCCTTCCTGCAGTAACCAGATATTGGTTATAATAAAGATGTGGTGCTGCTGATCTTGAGTAAGGAGGAGACACATAGAAACTGCAATACCTGTGTAGAACCCAGGAGAGCCTCTAGACACAAAGACTGTGGGGATAACAGGAAAATATTTAACCTTACAGCTAGGTGCCTTCCTCTGACTAAGCCCTCTCAGCTGTGCTGTGTAATAAGTGCAGTTTTGATTTGCCGCCACCTTTTACCACCTGAATTACCTTAAAGGGCAGTTTCAGCTTCTTAGCAAGGCAATATGGAAATGTAGCCCTTTTTCTGGGAAAACCATTGCAGCTAGGGAGGTGTCCAAGTAGCAGTGTGTAAGATTTCCAGCCAGACATCAAGACTTGGTCATGCTGTACAGTGCCACAAGTAGAGCAGAGGGTGGTCACTAACCACACATGCTGAAGGTCCAAATATTTGGATGTTTAATAAGAGTGAGGAGAAAATGTTTGGGCTAAATGCAATGGGACAAGCCCCTACAACTATAAGCAATCTTGTAGGGTTTTTAGCGAGCTCAGATAGAAAATGGAAGGCAGAAACACTCTTGTGGAAAACCTCAAATACCTCTAGTATCAAATGCCTCTGGAGGCAGAAGGCTGATGCAAACCTGCATCAGTGTGATTTGCCACAAACACAGACCTATTTTAGTGCTCAGCTTAACAGTTAGTTTCTTAACTGAATCTGTACACACTTAAGACACTCTGCTTTCTGGTTCATCAGTGCATGATGTCTACTTTATCAAGCAAAATATTAGCTACAGACTAATGGGCCTGTTTCACCCCATTTGGGAATCAGACACACTTATGGACATACGATGGGTTACACTCACATTCCCTGAGTCCTATTAAAATTGATTTCACAGCTTAAGTACTGAACAGATCCGGGCAAATGATCACAGGAGATTTTCCTTAGAATTAATAAAGTGAACAACTGGATCACTGAATAAGAAGCGTTAATTGGAAACCTACTGTTAAACATTATTGTTAGTACCATGTCTGCCCAGTATCAGAGAAGCAAAGATGACTTCTGGAAAACCCTCCAAATTCTGGAGGTAAAATGAGTGTGAAAAGAGCAGGCCAAAACTGTGGGCAAAACCGTGCGGGCCACCTGCCAACAAAGTTTGCAGATCACCCAGTGAACTGAAGCTGGACGTGTCCTGGCAATCAGGGAGAAAAGTGGAGCTCATGCCAATTTTCCTCAGTATTTATCAACAATATTATATCACTGTAGCAAGAAAAAATCCAGTCAGATGAGTGACAGATTATTTTTTTTTTACATCTTTCTTCCCCTGGAATACATGCCAGGGAAGTGTCAGCTGAGACATCTGGCAACTTCTGAAGGACAAACTGTGCAAAAAGTTTATCCACAATCTATGAAAGCTAGAAAAATCCTTGTTTGATATCAATACCCCAGCAAAATAAGCTGTATCTGAAGCAGCAGGGTCCAGCTAGCTGGACCTTTTACTTCAGGTTTTAGTGGCCAAAAAAACCCACTCTGAGAGGGAGAGAGAGGGCAGTGTTTCCATAAAATGCTGTTTCCTTGGCATCAAAATACGTTTGGAGGGGCTGGGAGGTCCTGCACAGTCAGACAGCAGCTGGCACTGTTGGTAAGGGTGAAAACTGCCTTCTGTGACCTGACATGTGGTTTATTTCTGGTGAGGGGATGAAAGCATTTGCGATGTGCTATGACATTTCTGTCGGTCCTCAAAATGCACTTGACGTTCCCGCAGAGAACATCGTGTCTGTGGCTGGCAGCAGCGCAGGAGGGTCTGTCTCCTCTCTGTGCTACCCCCGCAGCAGAGCTGCAGCAGCACTGCACCCTTCAGGGGTCCCCGGTGGGTGCCAGCTGGCTAGGGTGGCACAGGACTGCAAATTCTGCTGCTGCTGTTCCTCAGTGTCAACGCCCTTGACCTGAAGCAAGAAGGGATGGGATACGGCCTTCTGTGTAAAAGGCATTCGGTGTGCTTGAGAACCTTTTGCAACTTCTTCTAATCCCAGTGAGAAAGCCTCGTCACAGTGGTCATTTTGCAACCCCACAAGAGCCAAATCTGCACTCACAGCTGCCCGAGCTGCCCGGCACTGGCACTCCGGCACAGAGCAAGGGAAACAGCACAAGTGGTGAAAAGTGAGCAAAAGGCTTACACTCCTTTTGATTCCAGTAATCCCTTCTCCAGCGCTGTTCAAACCCCAGATACACACTGTTTTTCCTAGATAGATGGGGTCAGGTCCTTGGCTGCTATCAGCTGGTGCTGCCCCACCAGCCGCAGTGCAGCTGACACAGCTGGGCTCCTTCGCTCTCACCAAGGGTTTGACCCGCCGTTTTCTTCTTGACAGCATCCCTTAGAAGTTACATGATGTTGTGCAGGGCCAGGCTAATCTGCTTGTGGAGGAGCATCCATTGTTCAGCCTGCTGCCCTTATCACCTCCTCTTACCAGAAAAAAAAGCCCAGGCTGGATGCTGGTGACAGCCCTCTTCAGGCATGGGTCTCGCTGAGACTGTGAGAAGCCTCGTGCTGCAGAAAGCCCCCAGGAAGACGGGAAGCAGCCGTGGCTGTGAATCACCCTAGAAACAAATGATTCGCTCTGGGTAAATTCCTGGAAACGGCATGGTACTGTAAAGTGTGACTAAGGCTATTATCCCAGAGCAATGGAAAGTCTCCCAGCCCCTGCCCTGCGCTTTCTTGAGAGCGTGTTAATTACTGCTCTGGGTGTGAACACTCCACATCTGGAATAAGTCACTTTAACCAAGCAAGTCCATTGCCCTTTCCACGCAAAACAACACTAGACTGTCTGGAAAAGACTGTTGAAAACTTCTGACAAAACATCATTTTTCTGTTAAAACAGATGTGATTCAGCAATAACTGATGGGCTTGAGTGTTTTTTTAATTAATTTCCCTGGTCTGTTTGCTGCAGCAGGGATCAATACAATGCAGACACACAGTTCTGCAGAGCTCTTAGGATCTCCTACCAATGTGTTAGGACAGGAGATGTGAACTCTGATGCTCTAAAAATCCTTGCTCCATCAATGGTGAAAAGCTATTTCTTGGCTTCTTGTCAAATAAAAGTGACAGGACTGGTACGTACTTCGTCCCTACCATCACCCCGTAGCTGTGTGGGCACTCAGGCCCCGGGAGTTAGCATAGCAATGCTAACCATTTAGGACTGACCAATAGCAATGTTGCTGATGGAATTCCCACCTTGTGATGATCCAGTCATGCTTGGTAGCACCCCCAGATCCTTCTATGTCCCCTCATATTTCATGCAGAAAAAAAAATCTCTCCCCAAAGTTGAACCGAATAGTTAAGAACATGATGGGAGTTCCACTTGCCTCTGGACTGCTTGTTTCTGGGTGGTGCCATAGGTTTCCCAAACTTTAGTTAATATTGGATCATATTGCAGTTTACTGTCTAAAGGATGAAGAAGTCTGACATAAGAAAATGAGGCCAGAACTGAACTGCTTCTGATCATGCTGTTTTTTTCTGTTCCCATTATATGGCCCTGCACTTTTAAGGGCATGTTTGAATGAAACTTTTCATCTGAATTTTCCTAATGGGCTGAAAATTTATGTAGAGAAGCCAAGATGATCACTTCAGAGGGAAAGGTAATGTGTTATGCTATTGTGCAGGAAGCACAGAGGCTTGCCCAGTTTTTCTTTGCAAAGACTAGACAACTTTTTATATAAATAACCTTGACGCAAGAGCATCATCATAGCAAGACCTTCACCAATAACTCCTTAACTGCCTATTAGCAGGCTGTATATATGATATGAGCTACAACAACATTGCTACAATTCTGCTTAGCTATTCCAAAAGAGAATTCGGGCCAGAACTAACAATTATACTAATGCACTGGGTTGGTTAATTGAAGGAATTTATGACATAAGATAAATGTCAGAGTTCAAAGCCAAGTATGTGCGTGTGTGTGAGAGAAAGAGAATGTATGCAGGTAGAATTTTCATCAGCTGGAGCACTAAATAAAAGCCTCTGTGATTTTACATCTGGGAAAATATCCAGAAATCCTTTCTAAGCAATAAATTATATGCTTCTGGGACAGCAATGATATACAAGCAAAGCAGCACCTGTAATGAGCCTGCAATCGTCACTGAGACCTGGGAACATTAATGCCAATTAATCTGGGAGGGAAGAGTAAGAATGTGCCAATGAAGCTAGAAAGTCTCATAACACAACCACCTTGTCTTCCGCTGAATAAAAGCACAGACTATTAATGAGAACACTATTTTTTTTCCCTACCAGCTTCCCGGAAAGTATTTGCTTGCCAAAAATAGTTCACAGGGTCGTGGTACAATAATTTTCACTAGTCATTACTGCTTCTGTCAGCTTGGTGACAACTACACTGTGAACTTGGAATTGCATTAAAAAAAAAATGAAAGCATGTCTTGATCAATGTTGACTCATCACTTGCCTAGTATATGCAAAAAATATCATCATCCTTAATTGCCTCTGTGATACTGCACTCTGAGAGGAACATCCCTCAAAGGAAACCCTTGGGAGAAAATGCTACTCTCAGCTTTTATGAGACTAATGTGGCTTGGACTGAATTGATCAAACTCGCATTCCACAGAGTAGTTTAAAGTGCCCATTTAGCATTATTCCCAGTTTGCTCTGCCTAGTTTATATATTAGTAAAATGTTTTCCTTGGTTTTGGTTTATCCTGCATTTTAGCCTGTATTAATATTTAAAATGACTTGGAACAAACAACTTCCTTTTGATGACAACAGGGAAGTCTTGATGCAACTAAAGTGAGGTAAAAGCCAAGGCTGGGATTTATTCTTCCATCTGCTACCTGATACATATGGGCTTTCTCATTATACCTTCCAGAGAGAAACTGGCTATACAGGTTAGTGAAAAGTGCCACAAGAGACAATGGCATTGTAATATTTGGTGAAGAAGGGTCTAGTCACAGGGCTTTGATCCAGCAAAGCACTTCAATAAGTGACTGGCTTTCAGCAACAAGAGTGGTCTCCAGGTCCTTTAGTGCTCTGTGCCTGTGCTGCTTTTACAGTTCCCAGGGTGGCTGGGTGGATGAGAAGGGCACACAGCCTCGCTCATTGTCAACAAGGTTATGTCTTCATGGCAGAGATTGCCTGGCAAATGCCTCTGTTCTAGGTCACCTAGAAGATACTCTTTGCCCAGCCCCTTCACAAGAGTGTTCTGTGCTCTCAGTGTATGCAGAGCTCAGTTTATGAGCCTCTGGCACAGGAACTTCATGCCTTGGATTGCTTGGACAAGTGGGGTGATTAATGTAGGCTCTTCAGCCCACATGATGTATGTGTGTCCATGGGGTCAATCTGCTGGCTGCTTCCTGTATGCATTCCTTATGTGCTATAGGAGTGGCATGAGGAATATCTGGTAGTAAAACCCCCTTGGTTCAGAGCAGAGGGCCAGCCTTGGCAACAGTCCTTCTCTGAAGGGCTTCTCCAACAGCAAGACAGCTTAGGCAGGGCCAGCCCAGAGAGCAGCAGGAGCCCCAGTCCTGCACTCCCAATATGCGAGGTCCTGGCACCTCCATGGAGGCTGGGGTGCAGGCAGACTGGAGCTCTGCTTGAGAGATTTCACAGGTAAGGATAGCAAGGACTGTGATCCCAAAAGATGGAAAAGAAGCTATACTAGCTTCTACTAGGGTCTGTGCACAAACCTTTTCATAGCACATACTGTTTTCACTCCTACGCTAGATGAGTCCATTAGATGCTGCACCAACTACCAGAGGGGTTACAATTTAAAGGGCTCCAATGCATATCCCATATGTAGGATGCTATTTTATACAGACTACAGCCAGGGAAATAGCTTTTAGTATAAAAGGGTTTTTCTGGAGTCTGAGGCATGTGCAATTACCTTTCAGATCACAAATTTCTTCTTATTGAGGGCAGGAGAGTTTGCTTTAGGGTAATTAACAACATAGACCAGAGGGACTGGTCTGGCCTCACACAGCCCAAAGAATGCCCCTCTCTTGATTCCTGTGCAAAACTCATTAGCAGTGGTTGGTGCTAGAAGAACAACCAATTATAATGTCAAGCTTTCCAATTGTGGAAAATCCACTACAGCCCTCGTTAATGTTTACTTACCTTCACTGATAGGCAAAAAATGCCTTAGGTAATTTGTAGTCTGAACTCATCTGGTTTCAACCTGCATCTACTGAATCTTATTATGCCTTCCTGGTCCAGAAGTGCCCTTATACGTGAAACTGCAACATTAGCTAGAAAGAAAAAAGCGCAGGGGTGATATTCCATGGGAAATTAAAGTTCAGGCAGATGATGATGCTCCTTCAGTGACTACATGTAGCAATGAATGCCACCTAGCCAAGAGCTGCATTTTTTTGGGTAATACATGTCAGTCTCCTGGGATAGGAATTATATTCTCTATCCAGAGTCTAACGTCAATTACAGTCACTGTCTTTTAAGATGTTGAAACTACAAAAAGGGTCAACATATGAAATATTCATGCTGACATTTCCTTATGCTGACACATCCTTTCCTGGCTCAGCCATTTCCTCAGCAATACACTCTGCATCATACTGTGCTCCCCTGCTGCCCCTCTTCCCCTAAGCCCTGTCAATTCACCTGCCCTCAAGGCTCCTTTGGTCTTTTTCCAGGAGAAACTCTGTCATTTCTTACATTACTGCTCTGCCTGGATTGCTCTCAGCCTGCACAGTCTGTAGCCTGTCTGTGTTTCTAAGCCTGTGTGATTCTTCTGGCCAGCCTCTGCCACCCAGCACCATACTGGCCCCTGTTCTTGATACCATTTTATACCTCACTGCATCACATTATCGAAAAAATTCTAGCAATAAGCAGTTTATAGAATGTGTTGTACACCAAAGCAGGGTGAAAAAGAAAGATCCTTACAGTTTACAGTAAGAGCAATTATCAAAATGCTTACTTGTCATCACTCCACAACCTTTCTTTGATTCTCTGTTAAAACTGATAGTGTATTTTTAACATACATCAGCTTACATGTAAGAGCAAAAGGTTAATTTGACAAGCAAATGTTTTAATTTAAAAGATTTCTGAAGCATTTCCTTCTATGAACGTTTTCTTTCAACAGAGTTGAATGGGAAATTCATTTATGTAAATCTTTTCCTGCAAAATCTTTCCCTTTTAATAAATTGGCATTTTCCAACAAATATAACACAGCACAATGCAACAAAAATAATTGACAAAGTATCTTCCAATCTGATTATGCCTAATTATGATTAACAAACTCATGCTGCAGGGTTTTTATTTTTTCCTTTGTCTGCTAAACACCATGTGTGCTTCTGGTGATAGATAAATAACAGCATGCTGAATGAGATGTGATTGTCAGTTCATATGGCGATTCCTCATTTTAAAGTAGTTTGCTTCCTAATGTAGCCTTGGGTATCTTATAAAGCCATCCATCACGGCAGTATTTTGAGCCTTTAAAATCATAGTATAAGGAGGATTTTCTGAGTGTCTGGCACTTCTGCCTTTTTGAGGACAAAACACTGTGGAAGAGGGTAACAGAGATGTTGCTAGTGATAGTTGTTGCTTGCACCGCACGGTTCTCCTTCTCTCCCACTGGATTTGTTGAAGAAGGAAATTTCCACTGCAGTTATCCCAAATTCTTCCGACAATATAGCTGTCATCTTTTTAGTTGTATTCACTCAAGCCTGGGATTTGAAGGGGTTGTAAATCAGGGCTTGTTATTTGATGAAGGTTATGGATTTAGACCTGCCTTTAAGTTGCTCCTTCTCTTTGACTGTTGTTCTGGACTAGCTCTTATACAAATATTTGCCAAGTGGTACCCTGACAGCAAGGAGGGATGGTTTGATGTCTTTAAAAAAGCAGTATTAAGGTAGCCTGCCCTGCCACAAAGGTCTGCCCTTCCCACATGCTGTGGGCAAGAGGACATGTTCCAAAAGTGGGTGCGTGCCACAGTGCTGGGAAACCTGGCTTCTAGTTCTCGTTCAGACGATAAACTGATGGATGCCTGTGAGCAAGAGGCTTGCTGCATCACACCTTTGCTCCCTCACATCCTCTCTTAGCCTCCCAGACATAGAGAGATCATCACCTCCTTGGGAAAGGTGCTGCTTTACATTCTGTATTGCTAGGAAAAGCATAGAATCATAGAATGGTTTGGGTTGAAAAGGTCCCCTAAAGGTCCTCTTGTCCAACCCCCCCTGCAGCGAGAAGAGACACCTTGAACTAGATCAGGTTGCTCAGTGCCCTATCCAGCCTGACATTGAATGTTTCCAGGGATGGGGCATCTACCACCTCTCTGAGAAACCTGTTGTAGTGTTTCACCAACCTCATTGTAAAAAATATCTTCCTTACATTTGGTCTAAACGTACCCTCTTTTAGTTTAAAACCATCATCCCTTGTCCTATCACTACAGGCCCTGCTAAAAAGTTTGTCCCCATCGTTCTTACAGACATCAGAGCAGAGTAGAGGGGCAGAACCACCTCCCTCGACCTGCTGGCCATGCTGTTTTTGATGCAGCCCAGGATTCAGTTATTGGCCTTCTGGGCTGCAAGCGCACATTGTGGCCTGGTTGTGGAAAGGTCTTTGAGATGCTGCTGAAATAAAAGTAATTAAGAAAAAAACAACAGCCTCAAGCACACAGAAGCGATAAAGCAAGTTTGCTCAGAGCAAGTTGCCTCACCGAGGGATATGGGGATTTTTTGTATTACTCCTACATGAAGCACTGAGTGGTTGCAGAGAAACAAACTGACCCAAATTCTGTAAAATTCCCTTCATTCAAACAACCCCAACTGACAGCATCAAAGGAAGCAGCATCAGCAGTCCCTTCTTCAGCTCGTGGGGCAGGCCCAGGCCCTGTTGCTCACTCCTGTTCCAGTGCTATAGGGCTCTTGGCAGGAGACCTGATGTGCAGCGGTGGGGTAGAAGGGGCTGGCCAGGCTCTCTGGCCAGCAGGCACTGCTGCTGTGCCCTCTGACCCACGCCGCTGCTCTGATCTAGGCTCTGGGAATGCTGATTGCAGTTTTCCTCCTCAACTGCTATGTCTCACACAAACTTAGACACGGATTTAGTATATGACCACATCCTCATCAAGCTTCCTTCTGGTTAGCTCTACCAACACCCAGTGAGTCACCTGAGCTCACTGTGTTTGCTCTCGCACACATCTGTGTGAGAGCAAAGCCAGATCACTTGCGTATATCAGATATTTTGTATACAAAAGGTACACTGGAAGACAGAGCCAAATGTCCTGTCACCAACAGAGCAAGGGGACGCCAAGCAGCCTGCGTGAGTCATTCTTTATCAGGGAACAGATTGGCTTTCCCCTCCCAGGTACTCACTGCAGGAAAAAGGGAAAGCTGCAGCCCATGGTGCTAGCTAGTCTATAGTAAAGCATCTGAGCTGGTGGCACTTTGGTGGCTTTGGAAACGGTTGTGGGGCTCTCCTCATCACTGAAGAGTCTCCCTCCAATCCAGGAGCAGAAGTGTGTTACTTAAACCAGCAAAAGTGTGCAAAGCTGTCAGGCTCTTACAAACTGCCTCTTCTGATCCTCTCAACAAAGGGATTGTCTCAGCACTGTCGGGCTTCAGTCAGTTAGTGCTGAACAAAGTGCTCATTTGCCCTCAGAACATGCTCAGCTCCACAGCTTTGCTTGTTCAATAAATGGGTTTACAGGATTTCTGTCTGAATTTGTCTCAGAAATATAACAAGCAGGACAGTTGCAAAGTTGGTAAATTCTCTTGCATTTTCTGAGGTTTATTTCGGTATCAGCTCAGGTTTTTAATACTCTCAGTATTTTAATATCTTTATATCTGAAACCAGAAACTGGAAAACAGAGAACCTACTTCTAGAGAATGGCCCTAAATGACTTTCTAGCCTATGAAGACCAAAAATAAACAGATTTTTCTTTCAAAATCTTCTCCTTTCTCTTTTTTCTTTATTGATGTGTAATCAACAGCTCTGTCATTCAAGCTCTTAACTTAGACACACCTTTGAAACTTCCTTTTTTCTTTCTCAGCACATACAAGAACTTCCTGAAAGTATTTAACACTTGTAAGTACAGTCTTACAATACACAAGATGAAAATATTAGAAGATGGTGAGGCAGAGATCCAGCTGGCTCAGTGTCCCATTTCTGGCTGTCGGCAATAATGCAAGCCTAGGGAAGAATATAATAGGGCAACCATAGAGCAATGCTTCCCCAAAATACTCATGTAGGTGTCAGCAATGAGCTATGCAGGGACCTCCTGACCCACAGACAATGTCTTTGTGAAGACTAGCTCTTTATGGCTATTTTTCTGCATTTATTCAATTTCTTGTTAATTCAGCGAACAAATGTTAGTGTGACGTTGTCCTATGACAGAGAATTTCATCTTGTTTGTGGCACACATCTGTGAAAGTAATTTTTTAATCAGTTTTATCTTTAAATAGGACTTTTCCTTTACTAGTTTAATCAGGTTGGTTGCAGGACCAGAAGGCATTGCACTGGAGACCTGAATCCTTGAACGGTGGGTGACTGTGCCACCCCCAGGCAGTGTGTGACCGGGAGCCAGGTAAAAAGCATGTGAATATGGGACTTGGGGTTCAACAAGGCAGTAGTGCATGAAGAGCTGCCAGTGACCAGATGTCAGAAGTTGTAAGGCAGTAGTTGACAGGCAGTTGAGATGGAGAACTTGGGAGACATTTGGGTTGACTTTCAATGACAATGTGGTCTTTAGTATACAAAGGTGGGAAAAGCAGATGGTCAGAAGGTGAAATCTTGGGACTCACTAGCCTGACAAGGGGAGAGATTTGGTAATCTGCAGAAAATGGATCCTACATAAAGTGAACTTGTGATACTGGAACTAGCTTTGCTTTACTGAAACTCTTGAACTATTGATTTACTGAAACATTGAACTATCAGAGGCTACTATACTTGAATAATACACTACTGCTTGTAAGCAAGAGCTCCAGGCAGTGCTGCTTCGGTTGGCCTTCTCCAAAGAAAAATGTGTGGAGGGGTAAGTGGCACTACAGAAATAGCAGGAGGAAATACAGCAGAGAAGCTGTGGTGGTAAATGGCTGGCCTGCAGACAGAGTAATAGTGACCATGGTAGAGATTTCCGGGGAGAAGAGAATAAAATGGCAGCAAAGTAAAGTAGCCTAGAAGCATTCATTGATGTGTTTGAAAGGACTGCCTTGCATCAAGGACAAGAAAGGTCTTGGAGTGACACAGGTAGCACTCAGTATACTAAATAGCTGTACATGTCTGGACTACTCTGGTTGGAGAAGACAATCCTCCAAGATATTTGGAGGAAGCAGGAGGACACATTGTATGGAAAACCAGCAGTACTGGCTGAAAAGTTGTGAGATTGAGAACATTAGATGAAGCCTTTGAGTTGAGAAGGTACTTGAGCCCCATGAATCAGGAGTGACTGAGACAGAAGGAAGGTGACAGGGCAGCCAAACCCTGGACCCAGAGACCTGTGAGAGGAAAATGGTCACACTTGGAAATCGAAGATGCTGTGTCAAAATAATGGGCACCTTGGGAAAGAGGTTTATTCTGAGGGGACAGAGTTCATTATGATGTGCCTCCTTGGAGGCTCAGCAGAAGATCCTCAATTGAGGGTAAAGGCAAGAAGCAAAGGAGCAGATGTGAAGAGTCCTCTGGGTAGAGTAAGTGCCCTGCTGTGCTTGCTATTGCCCAGCTCCCTCCACAAGAGGAAGGAAGAACCCTTGCAGGACATGCCTTTTCCCAGAAATAACCATTTATCTGAAATTAGAGAATGGGGAAACTGGAAGGACCACAGCTCAGGTGGGAGGAGAAGCATGAGGCCTCCAGTTGTGGGGAGAGCTGAGGGAGGGAGCCCTCCCAAACCCAAGCAGGAGAGAGGCTCCAGCTTCTGGCAACTACCCTGTATAGATGAATCGAAGCAAAGTATAAGCTGAGATCAGAGTTTGGCAGGGGAGGACCTCTGCGTGGTAAACAGTCATATGATCAAGCACCTTTGGGTCTAGCAAATTCCTGATTGAAGACCTTGCTGTATACCCTACAGAAATCAGTTTAGACAGGGAACAACCTAATCAGGCTGAAACTGGCCTGCTTTAGTGAACAGATAAAATTGACATTTCTTGTTTCTTTGAGAAGCAGTTTTGCTAGTGGCTGTTGCAAAATGAGTTCATTATCTCATACCTTCATTGCTGTCCTAATCAAGTTGTGAAGCTGTTTGCTCTACTTCCATTGCAGTTTCTTAGCATTAATATCTCAGATGTTTTATACACAAGTTCAAAAACTTGACAATGCTGGCAGCACACAGTTCACATCAAGTATAGTCTTGCTTGTTTTATTGCAACTGATAACAATCTCATTCCAAAGAGTGGAAACACTATTTCTGACTAATCAGGTCACACGAGATAACTTGCATGCTTCATTCAATATACAATGATTACAGTTAAGCATTACCCCATACAGAGAATATATTCAGCAAAGTAATTCAATCCTTTTAATTGTGCCTATAAAAGTGTATAATGTCCTCATATAGTTGATGCATTGTCGTGACCACGGTGCTCTGAAGGAGAGAGATTCTATTCTTGCAAAATGCTAATTGCCACAATATACCACAGCTGTTGCCATAAGTGATAAATTCCTGAAACTACCTCATTGGGATTTGGTCTTCTACATGTTGCACTGCAAAAATCAACTGAATGGCAATGTATATATCTGGGGAAAGGGGCACACAAAATGAATCATGTTTTACTTTTCTTATCCAAAAAGAATTGCAGACAATACCGTATAACACTGCAATACTACGTCAATACTGTCACTGCCGCTTGAGCAATATATTTTTTGCAGATAAATAGGAGTCTGTTTAGCAGTGTTTCAGCATTTCTGGACAGGCACTGAAAGGATGAATCAAAAAGGCTGAGTCCTTCCAAAGTTCCTAGGTCATTTCCACTACGCTCTGATTCTGTTATTTCTTTAGCTCTTTTATGCCAAAAATTTCACAATTCTTTTAAAACTTTCTGCCAGTCATGTTCTTTGTTCTTGTAACTCAAGTTGATATAACAAATATTTTTCTTCATTTCTGCACAGAAAGAAAAAAAAATATTTAAGACTGTGGTTTTGCTCGTCCACTGAATGGACTTGTGAAAACTTGTCCTGATTCTGGCATGTTGAAAACTCTTTACTGACCCACTAGGAATGCAGTTTATTGCTGATAAGACACCATGAAGTTGGGCATGTAAAAGTGTTTGTTGACCGGGATGGTCTTGTAATGTTTGGCAGGAATGTAATTTCATACCTGGCTGTGGTACTAATCAGCTGCGCGTCGACACTAAATTATCTTTTTTCATCAAAAGGAAATTTTATTAGAGGGAATATAGTCAGTTTTGATAGATTTTTTTTTTAATGTGTGTTCCCTTTTCCTCGCCTGATTTTCCCTTTTTTCAGGTAGACACACACACCAAACCAAATAGGAAAAAATATGACATATTAATTGTACAATGACAGATTTATCTCTGATTGGTAGCTTGTAACCATATGAAAATCATCTTAATGAGAAAACACATACATTCAGCCACACTTTGCATTTTGTGTAATCACATGTTGGGATTTTCATAAATTTGTGTGCTCATGTTGTTTTTTCCTCTTCACAGTGCTTTCCTCAGCATTTGCACCCTGGTGAGGAAATACATGACACTGGCTGCTGGACTCCAGAAGCCCTTTCAGTCCAAGGCAGGTAGGTCCAACCCTACATGCAGCAGCCCCAGGCACTGACAGCACTGTCCCCAGCCTACTTGTAGCTGTTTCCTCCATAGCATCTGTCACGTCTACACATCTGTTTGTATCTCTTGCCAAAATCCTTCCAAGGATGGTTCACCACCATTTTCTTAATCATGATTATGGTTTGCTGTTCAGGAGTTATTAATGGATGGTGCGTTAGCCCTGAAGATTGCTGAACACACACCCAGGGTGAAACTCCACTGGTACACCAAGTAGTAAAATGCACCTAGAGAAGGATATTGTGAGGATATTCTAAGAGGATAATTGTACTTGGCTTTGTCTTCTAGTAGAACCCCTATAGTTCTTTTATATTGCAGAGAAGTGGTGTAAAGTAGAACAGACGGCCTTGGTAATAAGGCTGGGACAATGCTTATAACTGCCAGTGGAGATGCAGGAATAAAGGGGTTACCACATTAGAGCTCTGCCTCTAATTTTCTTCAGGGATTTCTATACAACAGATCTGGTGAGGAAAAGGCAGAGATGCCTTCTCCAAGCAGGAACTGCCTGCAAGCCTTTTGTGACCATTCTCATTCAAGGAGACAGGATCAGTGTGAATTTTTCAGGAATACCGAAGTGTGCATCTCGAGTTGCTGAATTTCATTGTTCTGCTGTGCTAAGCATCCAGTTCTCCAGCAAAAAGGGGCATCTTTTTCCATGAGGGATATAAGACTTAAACTACACTTCAGCATGGCAGCAAGCAATAGATTGGTAAGACACAGACACTGAAGATTTTTCTTAGTGCCTGAAATTAAGGACCTAATAAAATAAATTTGGGATTAGAATACAAAGTCTTTTTCTTTAGAATATCACGGAATTCTGCATTGCACTGGCACTTGCTTAGTTGGACTATGTGTCAGTGTTAAGCATTAGCAAGTTATTCTAAAGCTGACTATGGGCCAAATATGAATGAGGTATCCTTGTACAAAGAAAAAGTTGTGGGCAATGTCTGTACTACACAGCTTGAAATTGAGATAGATCAGACATAAATGCAGTAGGGAACGGGATAAATGCATAAGCAATGAGGTTCACTGGAATGATGGCAAAAACTAAGATATTTGCTCCACAGGTGTTCGTCCTCTCTCTTTTGTGAGATGTTGAATAAGGAGGAAATCAGAAAAACAGAAAGAAAATCATGAGATGAGGATGACTCTGAAGAGAAAAGGTGAAAGAAGGGGAAAGAACAGATACATGATTGAGTGCCACAGAGGTGACACAATCACAAGATAGGCAGAACCAGAGCCAGCCAGCACACAGCAGAGAAACAGTGACACAAAAGTAAAATGTTCTCTGAGCATCCAGAAAGCCTTGCTTTGGCTGCTCTCACTGGTTGGAGTCTCAGGCTGGCTTCTCCTGACAGTTTTCCTCTAAGACTCAGAGGTGAAGGGAGAAGAGGAACCACCGAGATGTCTCTGCCCTAGAAATTATGTCTATACATGCTGAAGAAATGCAGATGACAGACTGAGGTGCCTCAGTTTTGGGTGAGAGTATCTAGACCTATAAAGAAAATAAAACTTTGAACAAGTTTGCACTACGAAGTTGTGCATAAAAGAGAGCAAAGTTAAAAATAAATAAAACCTTACTTCACACAAATAATACACCTACTACACAAAGGACAAGCTTTTACATAAAAAAAAAAAAACATTTTATATTAATCAGTTCACCAAAATTGGTGGTTTGGAAAGTAGGTAATAGACCTTTGGGGAGATTAACAGTTGGACAAAGAGGCTGGGAAAACAGGCAACCTGGAAAGCTCTCTAACTCTATTAGCAACTCAGCCCCAGGCTACCCATGACTTTGAGCCCAGGGTATCCAGTTAAGCCAAAGAAATAACTTGACCAGTGAGCTAGAGAAGGGAACCAAGAAGCAACCAAGATGGCAAAATCACATTTCTACCTCTTCCTCCATTTTTATTTTTGTTTCCTGCTCCTTTTTGTTCTTCTAATTTCGTACATGCCTTCTGCTTAAAGACTTTTGCCTTGCTGTCCAAGATTAAATCTTTTTCTAAAAGAGCTGAGAAGAAATGACTTAAAAAAAGAAAAAAGTCTGCTTCAGCTGGATTAGTATATATTATGCAATGGCTGATGTGACTGTGTTATGTCCTTGCCTTTCTTCAGGCCTGACTCTGCAGGTAAATGCTAATAAATCTTTGAAAATCTGAAATGCTGAATCTTTGTAAATCTTTAAAATCTCTGGTACCAGGTAAGTAAAGCTGTGTAGTCATGGTGCTCTCCAAGGCTGCTTGGTCTTCTTCAGAAAGGTTACACAGTGCAACATTGGCATGGTTCAGAAGTCAACAGCTCAAATAAAAGATCCTTTTGCTACCTGCATTTTCATTTTCTTTGCCTCTCTTCCAAGTGTTTTATCTCCATTCTTTGTCAAGACTGAACAACAACAAACTGAGTATTAAGAGCCACAACCCACTCCCAAAATAATTATTTTACCTTCTTCACTACTATCTGAAAACTATTGCACATCCAGTACTGAACAGAAAAAATCCCATAAGGTAATAAGGAAGAGAGGCATTGTTTAAGTGAAAGTTCAGTTCATAGTTCTTCCTTCAATGAGTTTAACTCCTTTTTTTTCCCTCCACATCTTCACTAACATTTTCAAAGGATTTGTAGGGTGATTGTTGATGGTATGACTAGAGCAGCTCTCTCCAGACTAACTGGAGAGCAACACGTCCAAAGCACACACAAGTCATGCTGTCAAGCAGCCATCTGGATGGCCCTACCACCCTGACACCTGAGAAATACCCCAAAATCCAGACTGTTTGCATCATATCCTGATGTCTGGCAAGTCTGCCCGCAAGACAGGGGAGGCTGCAAGTGTTTCAGGCATCCACAACCATCCTTTTGCTGGATCTGGGCCTGGTGCCAAGATTCGTGCTATCTTCTGCTGGCATGGACCAACATTGGAATCCAACACTTGATATTTAATTAGGAACAGTATTTGGAGCATCTGTTTGCAAAAGCAGTCAGATTCTATTAGGATACCAAATAATGAGCATTTTTCAGCATGTCGTGAGGCCATACATTTTCTTATTTAGAGCTTTCTTGGAACTAAATTCCTTGCAGGATGAATTAGAAAAAGAGTCTAAATGTTCTTTCTTCTTCTGACCCCCAACACAATAATGACTGTATGGAAACCACACTGCAGAATCACACAAAGAAAATGTCTTGTAGGCCATATGATAAACCTAAAATTAGAGCACTAGTTTTGCTAAAGAGTTGGCTTAGGAAGTCAAATCACTTAGGCTGAACAGCAAAGAGTAGAAAGAAGGATGCCAGGGTAGTAAGAAACAAAAAGCATAGCTTGGATTATCCTTCCTTATTCATTATTGTAGCTTTGATTGGGTTTTGGCTTTGGGGTTGGTTTTTTTTTTTCTGAAAAGTGGATGATTCTGCTTTAAGCTACAAGAATAAAATTACTAATGTATCCAGTGAATATAATATGTTTTACATCTAGGCAAAGATATTAAAGTCTTATAGAAAGGAAAGGAGAGTTATTTCAAAGTACAGGACATTAACCTTACACACTATAGAATAATAGAAATGGCCTTATCTAGATTTTGTTCTGATTATAGCTTCTGGTGAGCAACAGGATCTGATGGACTTATCATTAACCCAAGAATCAGAAAATGCTGGTTAGTAGCAGAATAAAGCCTGCTTCCTCCCTTGAATAGCTCTAAGTGAATGCCCTTTGACATCTAACTTTGATTCTTATGCTCATTCTTTGAGAAATTGTGATGGGGACCTTTTTCTTATGCTACAATGCATAAGAGAATTGAATAGCTACTGAATAAGGTCTGAAAAGTCTGAGAGATGAGCTGTAAAAATGCTAAATGCTTCCAGACAGGTCTTTCAAGAGGAGGGTGTGATGATAAACATGAGATGTAGTAACCACCTTACTAATGACAGAGGACAAACCAGATGGGAGTCTAATGGACTTTATAGTGCATTTTATCAGATGTTCTTATGTTCTAATCGGATGTCTTCCATAAGGCTAGCAGCTCCTTCAACATGCTGAGGGAAAAACAATCTGCAAATACCAACCATTTGCAGAAAAGAGTGTTGATGGGGTGCAGAATCAAAAAATGCAGAACGACTGGATGTAACGACTCCAGCCCCCATAGTATCCAAACACTGTTCATGCCATGGGACAGAGTGGAAATGAAAAACATCCCTTGCACAGGGGGCATAGTTTTCCAAAATAATATAAGATCTCTGGAAATAGAACTTCTTGTTCCTATCTCCTTGAAAGTTGTATTCACTGTCAAGGTTAAATTGCCTTTTTTTAAGCAAATTGTAATTTGTGTTTCTAAAAATTAGCTTCATTATGGTGCAGTGTCAGTATTAGACCTATTTCTTACTCTGCTTACCATTCATATTTTACTTACATGGACTATTAAACTATATAAGTTATTTAACTTGTTTCTAATCAGTTTAATTTTATGATGTGACTAGCATAAGGGCACGCTATTCAAGGGCATACATTGTGAAATAATGGAGAAGAGTTCATTATTTAAAGGTTTATAAAAAATGGTTGTCTTAATGTTAACTTAAGAAAAAAATAATAAACTCTAATATTTTTGTCATAAGTTAGCCTTTCAGTGACCCTCTAGACCACAGAAATTAAGCTACTGCTGAGCATCTAGCCTCTAGCCTTCAAAACATTGAAATAAAGCAGATGCTTTCTACTAACAAGGCCCTTGATAACTCACAAATTTCTTGAGGTAGACCACAGCACTATGTGACAGCTCAGAAACACATGATAATAAAACTATGGATACAATGCTCCACTCCTCAGAGAGTTTCTATCCACATGTGCTCATGTACCACATGAATAAAATGGCTTTGATATTGGAACTAATGTTGCTGGTCAGAATAATTACAGAAAGTCTTTCCAGCATTATGAACCTCAGAATCACAGTGGAGGGGTAGAAGCAGGTCCAAGAGCTTATCTAGGCCATCCTTTTGCCTCATAGCAGAGCCAGACAGACCTTTCCCACATCTGGCAGATGTTACTAAGGCCACTCTCTGGCAGTAAGTGCACAGCCCTTCCAGGCCACCTAGTCCTATCCTCAACTAGCCCTTGCAGTTAAACATTTTGTCTCCTAATATCTAACCTAAATATTCCTTGGTGCATTTGAAGCCCTCCGGGTTGCATCCTCTCCACAGGGGATACTGCCATAAGTACGAGCTCATCTTACTTCTCTGTCCATTTGCATATTTCAAGAGGAATCACACCCCTCCCTAACTCTTCTGCATGCTTGATAAGATAACTCCAATTCTTTTAACCTGTACTTATAAAACACAGTGTCTTATAGTGTAACATCATTTGTTGCTTTCACCCTGGCTTTCTACACTAGATCCATACTCTTCTTGCATGCACTCAGGGCACTCAAGAGTAACATTTGAATTATCACAGCTTTATGACATTGTTGATTTCTATTCTATTTGTGATATACTTTAATTGGAAATGGTGCATGTTAATGACTTTGATTGCAATTATTAAAATGAAGTTGGGACAGGTAAACAATGGAAAAAAAGTGATTATACACAACAGACTTCTATTTTTGGTTGTCTTTCTAGTAGGACCTACCATTCTCTGTCCAGTTTTTACTATTTACACAGAAATAATTTGTTGTTACTTCAATACTTGATTTCTTGGAACCTCTAATGCTGCAAATTTTTGTTTTCTGTCTTCTTTTATCAGGGTAGATAATGTCATCATCTTCTGAGTGAAGTATCCCAGTGGGGGTCTGCTGTAATAGATCTGAAGATTCAAAACCTATTCAAATTTTTTATCCTTATAATGTCAAGAAATATTCTCCCTGATTCATAAAAACTGACATGAGAAAAAGGATATTCAAGGTAAACTAGCCTGGAATATAGTTGCTTAAAAGAGATCCCTATGTGTATTTTGCTGTATTGCACTGCAAGTGTTTAGGGTAAGAGAAAAGGGGACTTTTTTTCAGTGCATGTACAAAAATAAAATGTTTTGGGGTGCTTATGCTAAAAGAATCAAAATCTTATACTTTGCCTTAAATATCTTAAAGAGTCTAGACCCTAGTAGGATCTTTCAAGTGCTGAGCTGTGTAATTTCATGAGAATCAAGAGGAGCTTGGTAGCTAAATACTTAGGCTTTTTGGAAAGCCTTTTTAGTAGCTGCTGGTAGTCAGGGCTGATGTTCAATGCTATTGAGCAGTTAGACTGATTTGGTTCTGCTCAGTGAGATGAAGGGGAAAAGCACCAAAGGAGTTTTGTTACTCATTTCTTATGCCATGAGGGAGCGTTTCTCCCAGTGCTTCCTTTTTTCCAGCACTCAGCAATACATTGTATCTTACTTGGCAGATTCCAGAGAATTACTAAAAAATTCATAATCCAGGAACATAAAAATATAAACAGTAATGTTGCATGCTGCAGTATGTACAAAAATAATTGATGCCAATTCTAAATGTATAACGCTAATTACCATAACTAGATTTGTAGACGTTAAAAGACATTTGTATCTGACTTTCAACACAGGAAAATGAAACAATGAAGGACAAAACCATCTCACAGCAGAAAACAAACTCAGTGTTGAAATCGGTCAGTAGTCCTTTCCACAGTCGCTTGCTTAATTATTTCTTGCTTTCCTTGTGCTGCTGCCAAGAACAAAGGTCATATTTAATGACTGCCTAAATCATTTGCAATACTTTTTAGACTTGCCCCAGAGGTAGCTGATGTAGATTCTTTCGTACTTGGTAGGAAAGTCTCATCTGGATTATCCTGTTAAAGAAACATTGCCTTCATTTATCCTTCTAAACTGATTTGAATCCCTTCACATTCTCCAAAACACACACTTTTTTTTCCTTTTTGTTTTCTGTCAAATGCTGTAGTGACAGCTCCAACCAGGAAACACTGGTTGTTTCAAGATTATAGAACACTCAGGACACCCACATCAGCTTTGAAGTAAGTTAGTGGAGCCACAAGCACTTTCCTCTGCCAAACACAAAGGAATGTAAGTCATCATAGCATTGTAGTAATGACATACACCCTTAACCAAGAATCAGCGCCAACAGCACAAAACTGAGGACCTACTTTTCCTCCATCTTGTCCCTCAAATAGAAAATGTCATGACTCCATCACCTGGAAGTAGTGGTTTACCATCGCTGTTCTAGAAAGTGAAATCCAATACAGTCTCATATTTCTAATGATAGTACATTCCTGGTATTTGCATTCACTTCCATTCTTGCTTCAGTAAAAGACAGTAGCTGGGCAGTAAGCAGTAGGAAAGTATGTTATAGTGGAGCACTTCATGATGAGGTGGAAATCAAAGAAGGAATGGAGGAAAATGAAATATTAATTATGTAATACTGGAGACAGACTGTTAGGTGTCTGCCATCAGGCCCAAAACTGGGGCACATATGAAGACTATGTCATGTCAAGGAGGGTTGGCGGTGGAAAGCATTGGGGCTCAGGATAATGAATTTCATTGCATCTGAGGGATCTAGGCCCTATTTCAGGAATGACCTTGTGCTTTCTGTATTTTTGAAAACACCTCAGTAGGACACAGGGTGATGCCTTCTTAGGATTACACTGACACCAAATCAAGTCAGAGTTTCCTTCCATTTTCTCCTCTCATCAGTAAAGGCATTCCTTCCCAGCAGAGTAAAATATGAGTCCCACACAGAGTTTCTTTGAAAACTGACCCCTGGAAACACTGACTGACTACTTCAGTCTGTCCTGTTTAGTAAAATACAGGCTTTCGTGTTAGTGCATGACAGTTATTTTTCAACACTGCTGAAGTCTGCTCTTGCTGCCATTGAAGCTCACGTCATCAACAGCATCATGGGGTAACCCAGTGGGAAGGGACCTCAGTACAGCTCCTGTCCAACTTCCTCACAAAGCAGGGTAACCTAGGAGAGCAGACCAGAGTGCCCAGGGCTTTATCCAGTCAGGTCTTGAAAACCTCCCAGGACACAGACTGCCCAGCCTCTTTGGGCAGCATCTCCTCATGCTCAATTGCCCTCATGACGTTTCCTTATATCCAGTCAGAGCATCTCTTCTATCAAGCTACATCTGTTTTCTCATGTGTCCTTGCCATGCACCACTGTGAAAACCCTGAATCTGTTTTCTCAAAAACCTCCTTATAGGCAGTGGAATTAAAAATGTTGTGCAAAAGTAGGATGAGTTCCTAAATAGGCTACATTTTATGCAAAGCAAGATTAGACCTTTGTATCTGTGTCTTTCCCATTTCCAATCCTCTTCACCAAGTGCTGAGCAAGCGTCTCCCTATCAGTTTCCCGCATGCTGATCCAGCAAGATACATAAGCACAGGTTCAGCTGCAAGCATGTGTGTGTTCAGGACCACTGACTTTAGACAAACTAGGCATAAGCAGTCTCTCAGAAACATGAGTGACTAAAACGTCGTGTGATTTAACACACGTCTTCAGCACTGTCCTTGGTTTGGAGCTGGAATGACCCATCCATTATGTCTGAGTCATGAAAGCTGGAAACTAAACTTGCTTTTGTGTTTTAAATGAAAGCTGATATTCTGAAATCATTCCTTGGCCCAGGAGTACTGGTAACACATTAACCAACGTGAGAACTGGTAACACTGCATCTACACCTAGGCATGGGCTTTTAGATCTCGCAAGACAGAGGAAAGAGAGAACAGCTAAGCCAGACATATGCTCCTTGTTTCCCTCAACAGGACCGTAAACCAGCAAATTGTTTTGTGAACCTTAACTCTTATACTGAGATATTCCATTGAAATTATATGCAGTAAGCTTGTGATTAGCTATCAACAGACTGTCACTTAAATGTCATCCTTAAAGAGTTATTTAAAATGAAATAAATTTAGCAATCAAGCCACGCTGGGGGAAGTTTAGCTTGTAGGAATTTGCTGTGCTACTACGTCTGACCCTCATTTGGTTTTAATATAGTGTATAATGTAATGACATGGGTAAAACTTACCCACATTTTGTATCATGAATGTTAAAAACATTTTAATTAATCATTTGTACTGACAATGAAAATATCCACAATTATTCTTAATAAGCCCAAACTGGAAGACTGGCTATCATTCCTTAGGGAACAGGCACACTACTAGACCATGGGAATTAGGCAATAACTGCTTTCCTGAGCACAGTCCACATTTGTTTATTATTAATGCATTCATGATTCCTGAAAAGCATGGCAAAAGATCCAAGTGCAAGAGGAAGGCATGGGAGAGAGAGAGACTGTCAGTGTATGAACTTGCAGTAGCCTGGCACTTCCTAACACACGTCCATAAACTCTACTGGTATTAAATAGCATGAATCCTTGATTAAGAATTTGATGCTTTTGTTTACATGGGGCTCTTCTGAAGTTTGTAATACTGCTCTCAGCAATGCCCAGTCTTCCAAGGAATGGCTTGCCCATTACACACCTTTTCTTTTGGATAGCGTCTTGCCAATTTTCAGGTCCTTCTTGCCCACAGCAGTATACACATTTCCATCTCAAGAGGCATTATTATTTCAGACAAAAACTGTGGTAACACGTGGTGGCAGCAGTGAGTAGCAAGCAAGAAATGATGACATCGCTACTCAAACTTCAAATACCATGAAGTAAGGGCAAATTCCATAATATGGTTGACTTTTCCACATATCTTTATTCCCCCCTCCCATCTGTATATTTCTGCATTCTTTGTACGTATCACATATGAGGTTTTTCCAAGGGCATTCTGTCCAGTGTGGGTGTCTGAACATTTTTAATGAGCAGTTCAGATCGTACACAGAAACAGCATGCTCCTCAGAAACACACGAGCAATGTAACACTTCTTGGCTGCTTGTTGTTTACTGAACTCCTCAAGCCCAGGTTGCACAAGCAACCTTTCATACAATATCTAGTGCCATTTCAGGGCTGAGGACGGGAAGCTGAAGCCTACAGTGAAATGCAGAGGGAAGAGTCTGCCTTGCCGAGATGGAATGTCATTCCTTGCTCCTCTTCTTCAAATGGAGACATTTCCTTCTGAGCATTCCCTTGGGTGCTGACAGCTCTTTGCCCCTTTGCTCTGGAGTCAAAGGCAATGCTACCTGTGGTAGAGGAAGCAGCTCTTTTTTCTAAGCAAATTCTGTACTGCGGCAGATGTTAAAGGTAATTAAGTTAAAATAGAGCTCTATGTAAGAGAGAAATAATAATATAGAACCAGTTAAGCAGATAATGTTTAATATTTTCAAAATGTTCTTTTTATTGGAGAAAAATAAATATTAGTTTTCTGAATGTGGTCAGCTCTATGTGGTAATGTCAGTGCCTGGAAACTTAATTTTGGAAATTACTTTGTGTTCGGGGTGTCTGAGCAGCCTAATGATCAAATATCATAGCACATCTCTGGGCTCTGACTCAAGAAAAGGCATAGTAAATGTCAGGACATCTGACAAGATTAGTGGTTTTATCTCATTTTGAAACTTGTGAAGATACATTTTCAAATGGCAGACTGTAAATGGCAGGGGTTTAGGAACTGCTTCATGAACAGCTCTGCAGTCTGTGGAGTGGAGACAGAGAGGGTGACTCAAGGATTGTGAGTTCAGTGACACCCCCACACACAGTGTAGGCTGCCTTTGCTCTTCAACTAGCACCCTGTGAAGTAAGGGAGGAACACTAAATGGATTTGCAGGCATGACAGAGAACCTAAGCCTATCTCAAAAAGGCTGACAGTCTTTAAATGCAATGGTAATTCCAAGCATCCCTCGCCCATCCTGGAATCAGTGGTTAGCAAGACGTCCCGTCAAAGGCAGCTGAGAGGATGGGAAAATGTGACAACACATTATTGTTTTATAAACTAAACAAAGGGCTAACATTTGTATGTTTGCATTGATTTTACAAAAAGACTATGGACTGCAATTGTCATGATGTACAAAGCGATGACAGTATTGAAGGCAGATGCATTTGCAACAGTGGTGATTTCCAAGCTGTTTCCGTGATGCTGCAGTATCGGTAATGAGGGTGCTGCTGAAACACTGCAGTCCTGGAACCATAGTGATGCTGATTTGATTTAATGTTGAAAAAAAATAGTAAGGAAGGACTTTACCCACCCATGCAAGAAATAATAGCCCAATAATGTAAACCCTGGTCAGTCTTGCATTGCCATTTCCTCTTTTCCTGACTAATCATGTGTGAAAGCTTTTATTCCTGATGAATCCATACTCCTGTCTGTGTCTTCTCATGATCTGTATTTATTACTCCCAGCACACCCTAAAAGTGTCCTCACTAAGATTTTATAGTAGCCTTAATAGTTTTGTTCACATAAGCTGATTTGCACCTTGGCCCACATGTATTGCAGACATTATTATAGCATTTCCAGGCTGTACAGACATTTCTATAGGGTTGATGGAGATACTAAACTCTAAGCATGCACAGGTATGCATGTCATTTATGCAAAAATGTATACTGTCCATCTAATATGCAAATCTTAATTGAAATTGCAGTGTCAGTTGATGCACTGGCCATATCCTGCTCTCTGTTTTAACTTAATCTAAGTCTTCAGATTAAGTTCTTTTGCCTCCTGATTGAGGCATTTGTTTTGGAGCTATGCCTACAGAAGGTATGTGCAGCTTCTAGTCAAAGGTCTTTTTAAGGGTGGGGGGGAAGGTAAGTATTTTAATATGTAGTCTTTGAAACCCCCACTTTTTGCCTGGGAATAAGAGTTATCCTTGCCAGAGGAACCGCTGTGTGAGAGGATGCAAGAGAGGAAAAGAGAAACCATGTGTGACTGGTCTTCTCTGAGACTAATCAATGCCTAGCCAAGGCATGAATGCTGTATTTCTGAAAGAGATCTTATCAGCCCAAAAGAGGAACTGGAGAGAAGATGTTAAAGATGGGCATTGGTTTTTCTCAGGGGCATCTTGAACTTTTGTTAGCCCACTATAGTTTCCCAATGCCTTCTCCACAGGCTGGAGGATTGCTTTGGAGGCCAACAAGGAGCAAGAAAGGAGAGCGGTATAGACATTGTTTGCATTAGCCTTGCATTTTCTAGAAATAAGGGAATTAGAGGAAAAGTGGAATAGTGGATATAGGGGAAAAAAAAATATCTGAGTTTTTCTATAGTTACCTGTTGCTTTCTTGGTCTTTTTAGCATGCTTAGGTTTTGGGAACATTTGGCATCACCTCCACCACACAGTAAGTTTCAGTACTCTCTCTGGTAATATGCTACACAAATTTAGTTGCTGAGTGTGACAATAGTTTTACAGCACTGTTAGAAGAGAGTTAGAAACATGGTCCCATTGCAGTTTCATTAGCATAATTGGCATCTGTACTCATATGGATTCAGCATTACAGAAGCTGTTTCAAAGGGACTGATTATGTGCTGTATCCCTTGGAGCAGTATTTCAGGCAGAGATCCCACTGGGATGGAGCAGACATGAAAAGAAGCCCTAAATTTTAAAGTGCTGTGTTAGTATTACTACAAGAAAAGTGTAGTATCTAAAATAAGGTTATCAAGCACAGACAATTAGCAGCTTAATGGATTTACACCGTTCTTTTAGATTTATCCTGATCAGTTCTCTGTTATAGCTTCCCTTGATCATTTGTTCTTTCCCTGGAAACTGAACTTCTACTTGTATGCAAAATGTAGTCACTTACTATGTGATCTTAGAAATGAGGTGTAGCGGCACTCTAACCGCATTGAACTACATGGACCTGTTAACAGCAGATTTTCTTAGGTTTTTTGTTTTCCTTTTTGAAGCAAACACCCAAATGCAGCTGAGCAGCCAGCAGGGCAAAACCAGCAAGTAGGGTTCAAAGTCATGCACTCAGTTGCCCCCAAGACTGGGGATATAGACTAGAACAGCCAAATCGTTTCTGACAATGCCAACAGCTTCTGAGGGCCCTAACCTGTGCTTGGAGATTGCTGGAGTTTCAGGGATGTTCTAACTACCCCCTTACTCCAGTCAGTCTCTGCTCTGCAACATAAACCCCTCAGGACTGCACACTTCTTCTTCCTTTTTTCCCTGGATGCACCAAGAAGCAGGGGTACTGGTTTAAGATAATTTTCCGCTGGAAGGCTAGTGCAAGGATGCTGAAGAGAGTGGCAGAATGAGACTTGGACTTTTTTCTTTTTAGAAGCCATTTCAATTGTTAGATAAATGTAACGAACTGTCATAACATATATATAAATATTATTTATTTATGTAAGTGCTGTGCAGATTTAACATCATAAAAGTGTTTGTGTATTGTGTAATAAGGAATAGTGAAATGATGAAAAATGGCATTTTGCTAGCATTACAGTATGTGTGCATGCAGATCACATGTGACAGCTGACATTTGCCAAGTCCCCCTGTCCAGGTGGGGACACTGCCTGCATACTGACAATTTACGCGGATGAAAGCTAATTCAGCGCTGGGTTTTGCTCCCACAGGTGGAAACCCGAGTGCACTTTCTGCAGGGCAGATGTGACTTTTCTCTGGAGAAAGGTCTACAATGCTGGATCCCTGCCATTCAGGTTATCCAGAATCACAGGGATCTATCCTCAAGTCACGAGGCTTAGCAGTTCCAGTACTATACCCAGATTTGCCACACGCTTACTGCCAGTGCTGCAAATTAAGAGAGACATGATAGTGATGGAGCACTAGCTAGTCCTTTCAGCTAGTCCTTTGTCCTTTGCTATCCCCAGGTTAATGTATCTCTTCCCATACCTTGACTGTGCAATTAAATGATCTGGATATGTTCCATGTTGTCAAATTAAGGGCTTTTATTAAAAAACCTAAAGGAGACTAGAACATTTAATGTATATATACAATATAATCTCAGAAAAGATCACAGGCTCCCTTAAGCTGTCTTTGGGACACATATTGGAAGAAAATTGCTTTCTCCTTTTTCTCTTTTAGGCTGCTGTGGGAGACAGCAAAGAAAGTGTCCCAAATTTCTTTTGCTATATCACAGAAAGTAAGCTAGGGTGTACTGCAAAACACTATTAAATGCAAATATATTTTGGGGAGGATGATTAGACTGAATAAGAGTATTTAAAAACAGAACTAAATATATCAGTGTAAATGCAAATAGAACACTTTTATTATTTCTAAATTAAATTGATACAAGAAAAGTGATTTACATTTCCTTTTTTTTCTTTATTTTTGAAAGAAAGGAAAGAAAAGTTTATGTTACAAACGGGATAGCGAGGTTTTCCTTCTTTGCTCTCCAGAGGTTTCTTAAGCCTGATGTTTTTAATCGATGAGTCAAGCAGAAACATGATAGCTCTGGATCAAAAATGAGGAACCAGATACATATGGAATTGGCGAGGTAATTAGTATCACTTTCCTATGTTTCAAAGGAAATACATTGTGTCCTGCACAAAAGTGTTTGTTTTGATGTGAGCAATCACCAACTATCTCACAGCTTCTTTAGTAGGAAGAAAAATCACGAAGTTTCTGTCTGGCACACTCATTAAAAAGCACACTTAACAAAGACCAAAGGGCTCTAGTTCAAGCAGCAAGCACCCCGAGACATCCCAGCCTCGCCAACGGGAGGTGCTTCCATGCATGTGCATTTCAGCCGCAGCCAGCGGGCACAACCCCATGGCTTCCACCTCTCTCTCCCAGCCCTGTGCTGTCCTTGACCATTGCTGGTAGGATTATTTCTGTGGCTGTGCAATGAGCTGGCTCAGTGGACAGATTTGAGTTAAGGATAATTCAGGGAAAAAAAACCCCAAACCACTAAGCAGAAAGAAAAAAGGTATTTTTCAGCCTGTCTGACCAGGCAGCAGAAGTGGGTCCTTGGCGATGCACATGGGGATGCTCACATCCCCAACACTGAGGGATGGCAGCATCATGGGGCTGCTTACACCAGCTCATGTGAACCATGGCCTCACCACAATGTTCCCTGCTGAGGAATGGGAAAGGGTGAGGGGAGAGCTGGTAGCTCACTTCTCCCACCCTGGTGTTCCTCGACATGGAATTTCACCGTGCTGGCTGAGGGGAGCTGGAAAAGGGACTGTGTGACTATGGAAATGAGGGTGAGCATTCAGAAATCCTGAGTCAGGCCTGCAGAAGTCATGAGGTCTTTAAAAATAGGAAAAGTGGTATTCTTTTTATTTCCTTGCTGCAGTCTTAGACTTTAGGATACATGAGATACTGAATGTACACATTCTTAGACTTTTCAAACAGAGGAACTAGATCCTTTCCTTAATACAACCATCAGCTGAGATTTTCATGCTGTTCAGAAAATGTACCCAGTCTTATCTTGGTCACTGTTCAACTACCTAGTACCTCTACCTAGCACATCTGACACTTGCGTATCAGAAAAATGAAGCTGGCAGATAACTTGATCAACACTTTTCAGGCTGCCATTGTGGGCACCCACTGCCTGGGCCTGGCCATGGTTCCTCGCTGCCAGCCCCGGGTCAGACACACGCTCCCTGAGCTGCAGGCACCTGCAGGCACCTGGCACTGGCAGGCAAGCTCCTGGGCCACCCATCTGCCGGTGTGCCACCCACACTGGTTTGGGCCATGTCCTCCTCTGGAGCCTGCCAAGTCGGTCACCCTCAGGAAATACTGCTTCCCCTGACTCCGATGATTTAATCTCACAAACCCTCTGCAGACCAAAACCTTCTGTTGAACTAGCAAAAGTTCCAGATTATGGATATCTCCTCTTGGCTTTATGGCTGATTAGAGTATGTCCGTATGTATTATTTATTATGCTGTTGAAGCATTTTGATGGGGTTGGAAAATTGACTATTGGGAGAGAGTTCCAGCTCAGCATAGCTGATGGTCCAAGAGAAATCACAAGAATGATTCCATAGGGGAAAATCTGCAGCTCAGCACACGCAGACTTGTCAATAAATACATGCAGATCTATATCCTGGATTGAGATATGAAGCTTTTTACTACCCTAATTGAAGTGCCAACCTTCTTCTTCCCTCCCTTCCTCTCCTGTGTGTCCTCACACAGTGCAGCCTCATGCAAGCCTATCCAAAAGCCTACTAAAAGAAAACAAACACCAATTTCAGGTGGATGAATACTTGATTCCCAGCCAAAATCACTTTGCCTTTCACAGTACTTCTGCTTTGCCTTGTGAGTAATTACATGTACCTGTTAACTATGGGCTAAGCAGGTACAGCCCCTTCTAAACAGGATCTGACCACATCAGTGCAGAGGCATTACTGGGTTTCCATGCTGAGAGGGCAGTGGTATCATGCCCTCAGCCCTGGAGATGTAAACGTTTGTACCCGACATCAGGTGAAAGGGTTTGTGTTAAGTTTTTCCTATGGAGGAAGAGCAAAGATATAAGCCAGTAAAAGGACTTTTGAGTTAGATTTTATTTCAATTTGTTCTGCACGGGGAGGCACAATTCTAGCTGGTCTCTGCAAGTGAAGTTATTAACAACCTCTAACCCCAGGTGCAATCATGCAGTAGTGCAGTTTTCTGGCCAGCCGCAGCGCAAGGTTAGCAGCTGGCAGTTCTGGGCAGCTGAGGAAGGTGCACCAAGGGCTGCAGCACCATGCAGCAAACTGGCTTATTTTCCTCTGCCAAAAAGCTGCCAGAAAGCCATGGATTTGGGGCTTTTTATGCCCCATGATGCCCTGATGAACATATTTATTTTCTGAAAGTGTTAAAAGCACAGCCAGATTTACTCACCCTGACGTCACTGGTTTATCCCCGCCATGAACATTTCAGACCTTTGAAATCACCCCGAGCAGCTCAGCAGCTCTGGTCTTTGGCTGGGCAGAGCTGTAGCCACAATCTCCTCCACACAACCCCCCAGCAGGAAAGACCCCCGCAAGCCTCATCTGACACTGTTCAGGCACTCCTGCCCCTTTGCTGCAGGCGTCGGCAGTCGTGCAGCCCTGCCCGCCGCAGGGAGCCCACCGAAAGCTAATCCAAACACAGCCCTGGCCTGTCATCACATCTGTGAGCACCCAACACCAGTCAGGTTACCCGTTAGCTGCCACCAGCTGCCGCTGCCACCCCATCCCCACGTCCTGCACCGCTGCCGCAAGCCCTAGGCTTGCAGGGCGTGATCTCTGGAGAGAAACGGCCTTTTTGTGCTGTGCTTGCGCGGTGGCTGGTACTGAAATGGATTCTCTACAGCTGGAAGCGTGTTGCTCTGATATTCGTAAAAAGTTGCAAAGAGAGTCATGGTGGGAAATCTTAGCTATAACACTAATGCAAATGATAACAATAAAATGAGGCCTTCCACATGCAGCCAAATGCCTGCTCTAAATGACAGCAGTAAGGAAATATATATATATATATATATTTGTATGGGTAGATGTGTCTGAGCCGTATTTCAAACTCAAAGAGGTTGCTACTTAGGATTGTATCTACAGGAGGTCTAATGGTGATTTTCTTCCAAAATTCATATTTTGAAGGATGTTCAACTTAAAACTTACTGTGATAACACAAGGTGTTTTAAATTCCACAGCATGACATAATTCTTTAAAATCTAATAAAATAATTTTAGAATATTTTCTATAATTGGAAAATGTGCAGTTTAGAAACAAAAGTCCTCTGTGTGTGCAGCATTTTCAGTACACGTTCACATTCTGCTTCACTTCCTAATGGGCATGTGTGCAAACGCAAAGGCTTTCCCTAAATCAACACTATGTCGCACAGAGCAGTAGCCTGTACAGAACCATTGCCAAATACGTTCCATGGAACTTTTCCAGTATTTCAATTTAATTATGCTATTTCTGTGTATATAAATTTAAATTTAGTAAATTCACCTCATGGCAATGTAGAACTCTACAGTTAGTACCTCAGGGAATATTTGGTGTTAATGTTTCCAGTACAAGAACTTTAATTACATTCATCCCAGTGCTGGCTGATCTAGAGGTTATTCTCACCACTTTTCCAAGGAAAGTATCATATTTGGCTATTTAAAAAAGATAAAATACAGGCTATGCAACATACCCATAAGTTAAGAAACTCAGGCTGTGTCAGGGAAGGAGGGAGAGCATGTTTACCAGTATGGATCCTGGACAGAAAACAGCACCTGCAGCTTGCTCCCGTTCAGGGCTCAATCTTTGCACCTAGAAAAGAAAACAAACACTGATTTCAGTGCTGCAGTGGCAGATCCAGCTATCAAAGTGCTGAAACGCCTTTCTGATTTCATTTGTCGTGGCATATGTTCTACGGGAGGGTGGGGGGAGCAAGTTATCAAACTGTAATTAATAATAAAGTTGTAGATGTTTTAATGCATTCTCTCTGTGCATGTCAACTGTCAGGTCCAAAGTAGCTCTAGAATCAGTACTAATGAAAAACCTCAGCCTAAAATAACCATATATTAGGTTCTCTAACTGCTGCGACTGACAGGAGTACTAACCCTTGCGTGTACGACTCCATTTCTTTTAAATATTTTATACAAATGGAAATCCTTTAGCATGAGAATGAAGACAACATCACAAAAACAGGAATAAGGTTGTCTATTAAGATGCAAAGATAAACGCAAAGTGTTTGCTTCATTTTCTCTTCTTTGAGTTACAAATTTTTTGCTGTCATGAAAAACCTTTTCATCTTCCCTGAAATTCATCACTATGTCACTCGGTTGACAAATATATTCATCACAGTAGTGTATTTCCCAGAGATTCCCGTCTTCTGCCTCAAGCACTTTATTCCTTTAGATGATAAAAGTATTTATCTGAAAAGAGTTTACATACATATCTGTGTGGCTGTAGCCTCACATACACCATCAAAGTATTAAAAAAAAAAAATCATACTTCAAGAAAAAAAACAGCTTTAAAGATGGATATTCTTTATGACAGAATCTTTATTCCACAATGGATGTACAGGGATCATCCTTCCACTGTGTTTGGACAATGAAATGCTCTCTGCTGTCCCAATTACGGAGCCTGTAAGTGTATTTTGTGAATGTAAAAGTTTTATCTGAGGTTGTCATCGTGTGGCAATGCAGCTGCATTACTACATTTGTATGTGTAATAACCATGTACATAAAATGGCAGCAGGCAATAAACTATTACTAGGTGAGAATTCATGTGTCTAGTTGCATGTTGGTTTATATTGCAGTCTTGAGGGGAACAAGAGCTGAGAAAGTTGACCATTACTGCAGCAACTACAGTACTGGTAAAACAAGCTTCATCCTCATCTCCACCCTTCTTTACAGGACACTGTCCCCATTTCCACAGCACCTACTCCCACAGTATTGAGTGTGAAAGGGGAACCTGTGAAAGCAGAATCCCAAATTGTCCTCCTTTCTGAGCTCATGTGTTTCATGTAGCTGATTTTCAGAGATCTTATTTCAGTTGGAATCTGGCTATTTGAAAAAAAAATGCCTTTTCCCTTCAGTCACCTACTCCAGCCCTGATGACCACTTAAGTGCTTTATAACCAAATATGTAAACTGTACACTGGAATCACTTTGCCCACAATTGAAACCAAACCACTCTGAAAGCAAAAAACAGAGGATATGGTCAATAAGGCATCTCTAGCTCACTGGGAGAGGGAATTTACGTGTGTAGAAATCTTCTTCTCTAAATCAGCACCTGGCTGGGATATTAGAATTACATCATCCATCATCAGAAAATAAAGGATTCAGATCTTCAGAAGCTTCTTGTTCATAAGTTAGAACCTTTATTTTGCTTCTCACATGAAAAATCAGCATTTCCACTTTAATACTTCCACTACTTCCACTTTTTATTCCGCTTATTGCTTTACTAGAGCACCGGTAAAATGCATCTCTAACAAATTATCACCGTGTAGCAGGTCACATAAAACCTCCCAATAGGACTTTTATGGTGCATTAAGCTTCTGGCTAGACAAGATAACTGTCTAAAACTCACTCTATTTTGTGTTTCACTTTGGGTGTTACTCTTCGAAGAACAGGCCAAGCCTGACAAAATAATTTGCAAGATCGTGTCCCACTGGAGTTTCCAGTTAGCCAATACCAGCAGTTCTGAGGTACAGTGAGAATGGCAAAAAGATATTTTGAGGCATTTGTTTATTTATATGAGCAAACCAGGATATTTTGTTAAATAAAGTATTAATAAAATATTCTGGTTTGTTTATATAAAGAAATATATAACAAAATATTCTATACTATTCTATGAATAATAATTCAAGTTGATGTGAGAATGTATAAATGTGCTGATATTTACAGTGTTTTAAGAAGGAGTCATACAGAATCACAGGATCACAAATTGGTCGGGGTTGGAAGGGACCTCAGGAGATCACCTAGTCCAACCCCCCTGCCAAAGCAGGTTCCCTACAGCAGGTTGCACAGGAAGGTGTCCAGGAGGGTTTTGAACATCTCCAGAGAAGGAGACTCCACAACCTCTCTGGGCAGCCTGTCCCAGTGCTCTGTCACCCTCACTGTAAAGAAGTTTTTCCTCATGTTTAAGCAGAACCTCCTGAGTTCCAGCTTGTGCCCATTGCCCCTTGTCCTATTGATGGCCACCACTGAAAAGAGTCTGGCCCCATCCTCTTGACACCTGCACTTTAGATATTGATAAACATTAATAAGGTCCCCTCTGTCTTCTCTATACTAGAAAATATGTTAATAATTTTTTCTTTCTCTTTCCTTGTCTCAGTTAAGTTTAAAGGTACAATTTATTTCTTTAATTTTTATTAGATTCATTTTGGCTTTACAGCTACTCAGAATTAATAGTCTTTTATGATCGCACTCCCAAAGGTGTGCAACTTCTTTTCATTAAAGTTTGGACTTATTAAAAAAAAGAAATCATAAGAAGATTTGGGATAAAATTCTCTGTGTAAAAGTCAGCCCAGAGTCCATTACAGGGAAGTGCTTGAGCGAGTCCAGCGCAGAGCCACCAAGATGATTAAGGGAGTGGAGCATCTCCCTTATGAGGAACGGCTGAGGGAGCTGGGCCTCTTTAGCTTGGAGAAGAGGAGGCTGAGAGGGGACCGCATTAATGTTTATAAATATGCAAAGGCCGAATGTCAGGAGGATGGGGCCAGACTCTTCACAGTGATGACCAATGATAGGACAAGGGGCAATGGGTGTAAGCTGGAACGTAGGAGGTTCCAATTAAACTTGAGAAGAAACTTCTTTACGGCAAGGGTGACAGAGCACTGGAACAGGCTGCCCAGGGAGGTTGTGGAGTCTCCTTCTCTGGAGACATTCAAGACCCGCCTGGACGCCTTCCTGTGTGAACTCATCTAGGTGTTCCTGCTCCGGCAGGGGGATTGGACTGGATGATCTTTCGAGGTCCCTTCCAGTCCCTGACATTCTGTGATTCTGTGATTCTTATGCCTCTTTTAGACTATACTTTATCCTGCTCAGGAAGATAAACTTAATTTTATAGGGGAAAAAAGTTGCATATTATTTGAACTAGAAGAAATGTGAAGTGAACAAGATTTCTAATATGAAAGTTCAAGCCAAAATTGCTACCTTTGTAAAAGCCACCTTTTTAACTCCTTGTTTAACATATTCTTTACCCGTAATACTGGCAATTAGGCATCATAAAGAGATGCTAAACATCTTGCAAACACCCCACAACAAAATGCAAAATGCAAGTGATATAATTTCTTACTACTGTTGCCTCATTCTATATATATTTTCTGTTTTCTCTCACCTCTACTTCAGTTCCCCTTAGAATACATGACTGATAGGAACTTAACAGCTGTTTGTCTGGCCCCTGCTGCTTGGTGACTGTACAGAGGACACTCATATTTGTCCTACCCTCCTCCAGATATTAAATTTGTTCTTTGAAAAAAGGAGGGCACATGAGTTCTCTCTCCTCCTGTCTGCACCAAACAGGGATAAAATTGGTCAAATGAGCATCCATAAGCATAATGGTGCTTTAAAAATGCCAATCAATGGTATTTGATTGATGATGCCATTATGATATTCAATACATTTCCATTACAATCAGTAACTATGAACAGCCAATGGTTCAAAATGTAATCTCTGGGACAGAATTAAAAAACCTCAACTGTTTTAGATTTTGATGGATAAAATGTGTCACAGCATGTGTAAAAACCTTTATGATGATGCTCCCAGCATACCATTATAAAATGAGTGTGGTTTCCATCAGAAGACTAGCTCCTGAGTAATGCTGATTCAGGGTCATAAAGATAAATGCATCCCTCCATAGGAAATAACATTATATCGATTTCAGACACCTCATATTCCGTGCAAAAATAAAATGAGCCTGCTTTCGTTTAGGAGTACGGGACAGCGTTTGGAGGAGGGCAGTGGCAATCAGGTCCCCTGGATTCTATTCCTAGCCACAGCAGTGACTCATGCCATGACCTTGTGTAAGTCTGTCGACCTCTGCGCCTGTTTACCAATGTAGAAGAATGAGAAAAGAATAAATACCTACTTCGCTGGGGTTGAAACCCTTAGTTAAAAAGGGTTACAACCCTTGAGTATACCGGCATTCCTGGCAAACTAAATAAATCATGAGCATGTTTCAGATGAGTTCACAAAACATCTCCAGTATGAGGTTTCTTCAGTTTCTTCAATTTGATCCCATTATGTATTTCAGTGCAGCCCATCTGGTCCTATCTTTAAAACACGGGGTAGTGTTACACACTGCGGGGTAAGTTACAGCGCGAAGATTTAATATTAACATTAATGGGAGCTGCGCAGTTAAAGCCTATCGCACTCTGCCGAACGCGTGCCCTCAGGAGAGCTGCACTGCTAATAATTTACAAACCCTCTGATCTAAAAGGTGTCGTGGAAATTTCTAACTTCTGCAGGTGTATATTCTGAACATTATAAAAAAGTGTCACGGCTTTCCGGATGTTTGTAGGTCAATCCTCACAGACTTCTGTGAAACATTCTGTTAACGTTCCTAACAGATGCCGGTGCGGTTACCTACCTTGTAACATAGTATTTAAAAATAACAGGTGAAGTTACCCTGAAACATATGGCAGAAGTGCTCATTTTCTTACAGTCCTGTTACATTTGACTTTTGAGGCTGCATTTCTATTATTTCTATTGCTCTGCAGTCTCATAATATATTTTGTGGGACACTAGCAGATCAGATAATATTGTTGGTAATCGTACTGTATTTGTGTTCCAGTTGCAATAACCATTTGGACTGTTTTACGCAGAATAAGAACAGGACAATAATTTATATTGTGACTTGAAAAAAGTATCCATATGCAACTGACTGGTATCAGGGAAACAACACTCAGAATATCCCTGACTTCTGTGTTATCCACCTTCAGTGTGTCAGCCACCTCAACAACCACTCGTGCATAAACTGAAACAGACGGGTATTTCCAGGGTCAGTATCATAACTTTCATGTTTTACCATTTAAACTTTTTCATACTGTATTAACTTATAACTCACAGAAAGAAAAAAAACAAAACAAAGATCTGGGGTCAGAGTTCAGTTGGTTGATGACATATTTAAGTACGTCAGACCAGCAGGCCTGGTCCCTAGCCACAGCCTGAGTACTGGAGTAAAAAGCTGGGGAATCAATAAAATAAAAGCTGCACCTTCCCCTGCTGAAACAGTGCCTGAGAGGTGCTGCTCATTCCAGGTGCGACATCTTTATGTATGATGACTTGTCTACATACAGAAATTACTCTAAATAGCGGGTGAACTGAAAGTAGATGTTTTTCTGAATAACTCCATAAACTGATAAGCTTCACAGGAGGAAGCAGAACTTTATCAGCTCCCAGACATTCTTTTCACTTGAAAGGGAGCAGTCTAATTTGAGGACAGACAAAGGCAACGTTTCCTGATGTCATTTTCTCCTTCACTGACTGCATTGATAAAATTATCTCTAATTTCCACAACCATCAGTCTCTTTACCACGTTGTTATCCCAGTCCTCAACCATTTCACACAGTGTGAAAATCTACCTCTTTCGTATTTGCGTACAATTTTATTCACAAACAAACACAAAAAATGTAGGTAGGATGCACAAGTACTAAAATAGTGGGGTATTTGAATTTAACTAAAACATTTACTTTCCATAATTAGCATTTCTGGAGGTACCTAGATGTCAACAGAATCGATTTAGAAAGTGTAACAATGTTGAGTTTTTTTGCTTTGCCTGGTAAAACAAGATTGCAATCTTAACCAGTTAAAATAAAAATCATAAGCACCCCATTAGGGCACTAGTAGTCAAAGACAGCAAAAGATCTGCTTCAGCTAGCACCTGTAGAAAACCCTTCTGTTCTTCTCACGTTGCCAGTCATCAAGAGTTCACGTGCCAGGCTCCTACTGGGAATCAACAAGCACATGAGTGAGGGCAAAAACACACAACTGAGTGTTCACTGTTCACACAGGATACACTGAGTTGCTTTATTAAGCCTTAAGGTCTGAAGTCTCAGTAGATTTAACTACATGCGAAGTGTTAAGAAGTCACAGTCTGTTTTGAAGCTACACACAAGTCAAGAAACTTGAAACATGCATACCAGTGCTGTCTGTATCGGTATGCAATCCCAAAAAACCTAGGCTCTTCAGTCTGGGCTTTTTTGGGGGGGAGGAGGGAATCAAATTTCAGGAGAAAATAACCCCTCCAAATCACAGTTATCATGCTGGCCTGGCTGGCTGCGGTGTTATTTTACAGGAGAGCAACACTTCATCTAATTTCAGTGATCTGTATGCTTCTTTTTGTTCCTTTCACAAGAGGTTTTTAAAGTCCTGTCTGTGAAGGACAAAGGCCTACCACCAAGCCTGTAAATGACTTCTCAAAATCTGAGAGTTATGCAGGTGACATCTCTGCTGATCCTTTGTCTAAACAGGATGAACACTTAATACAGTTTAAAAACCTCCACCCGCTGGGCCTGGGTGACCCCGGGGTGTAGCACATTCCCTGTTGGCAGGGCTGAGAGCAGAGGGACCCCAACTCTGCGATGTGTTTGACATAAAAAGGCTAGAGCGGAGCGACGCTGTCTCCCCCCGGCAGCGAAGGGACTCACACCAGACGTGGGGCGGCCAGTGACTGGGTCCCCGGAGGACTGAGGGCAGGTGGCGGACCAGGGGCTGAGCGCTGCCTTTGGCCGGAGGGTCCCGGGGAGCCCCGACCCGGCTGTACCGATAACCCCCGGGACGGTGCTTTTCTCGCCATGTCCCCAAGATCAGGCCTGGCGAAAACACGGCGATTCCTAAAGGGAACCACTGCTCGCCGGGCCAGGCGCAGCACCACTGCCAGGCCGCCCCCTCCCCGAGCCCATCTCCCGTTATCTCCCCCTGCAAGCCCGCCTCGCCCACTCCGCCAATCAGCGCCGCCCTTACTCCGCCCCGCCTCTTACGGGCCAATCAGCACCACCCTTGGTGGTGCGGGCCGGGGCCGCGGCCGGCGGCGCTGGCGGGCGCCTTTGATGCCGGCGGGCGGTTAATTCCGGAAGCTCCTCGGGAGCGCGAGGGGAGCGCCGGGGCGGGACCGGAGGGTGGGGCCGGGGGGGCGGGGCCGAGCGGGAGAAGGCCCCGCCCCTGGCGGGCTTGCCGCGCGCCGCCGCCCGCAAGTTCAGCGTGAGGCTCCGGCGCGGGGTGGCGCCGGTGGCCGCGGGCGAGGAGGGGGGCGTGTCCGGCGCGCGGGCGGCGAGGGGGCGGGGCGGTGAGCGGAGCCCAGTCGCTGCTGGCCGGAGGCGGCGGCCGGTCGGAGCGGCGGCCTCGCCATGGTGTTCCTCAAGCTGCGCGAGCAGGTGGGTGCGCGGGGGCGGCTGCCGGCGCCCGCCTCTCCCTCCCCTCCCGGTGCTGCCGGGCGCGGCGGCTGCGCGCCCTTCCCCGCCCCCTCCCCGCCGCGGTGTGCTTGTGCGTGTGTGTGACAGGCGGCGGGCAGGGGGAGGCAGCATGGCTGCGGCCGCGGCCCGACGGGGACGAGGCCGGGGCCGGGTGGCGCCCGCCCGGCGGCGGGAGGCGCCATGTGCTCCCAGGGCGGGCGGCGGTGCCCCCTGGGTGGCCCCGCTGGGCGGGTTGGGACCGCCGCCCCGCGCAGGTATCGGGCCTAACAGGTGGCCGCGACAGCCCGCCCGCCCTCTGCCCTGCCCTCCCCTCCCCGCCGCGGTGGCAGGCCGGCTCCGGGGCGGAGGGAAGGACGGACGGACGGGGCCCTGCCCGCGCGGTGCTGCCCCGGCCGCGGGTCCCAGCCGTGCCCCCCGCCTCGGGAGCGGAGGAGCGGCCCGGGAAGGGTGACGAGGGGCTCTGCGGGGCTCCCCGGCTGGCCCTGCCCCGCGCCTGTGTTTTGGGAAGGGAAAGGTCTCCGGGCAGCGCGAGGGGCCCGGGCCGGAGGGACTGCCCGATGCGAGGGGGGCGGTCCGGCCACAGCCGGCTGCGGCGGCTCGGGCGGCGCGGCGGCAGGCAGTGCGCCCGGAGCTGGCTCCTCGCCTCCCGGACCCGCCGCCTGACTCGGACCGCGGCAGCGCTGCCGGTCGCAGTTTCACGTGCCCCGGAGCTGCCCCTGCCCGCAGCCCCTTTCCCTTTCAGGCCTTTAAAATCTTTTGTTCGGCTGCTGTGTCCTTCTCCTCCGTGGGCTTGACGTGCCTTCCGCGGGTCCGTGGAACCCTCCTGAAAACCAGAAGGTTTCTCGTGCCTTTGGTGGTTTGTTGCTTTCATCGCATCCCGCCCTTCTTTGTTCGCTAGACTCTTCGGTTTCCATCCCATCTTATGAAAAATACTTGTCTTGGCTGCTCAGTCCCTTTCTGGTGTCTCCCCTGTCCTACCTATTGTCTCCTGTGCAGTATCCAGATACAAAGGTGGGAGGGTCTGCTCTGCCAGTTTGCCGCGTGTTAAGAAGATGCTTGCTGGAAAATGTATTCTCTCGTGCTTCCATGTGTGTTAGACCAAATTCTCTGTAAAAAGCTCATACACCCGCCTCGCTGTTGGTCTCCTTGATAATCTTCCTTAAGATAACTGACTGTAAGGCTTGAAGACCCCACCCTCCTCCCCAAAAACCCCACCAAAAAAACCACCTAGAAACTTGGCAGTGGTTAGGCAACTGGTATCCTGTGTCTGTTTATTATTCTGATCAGTATCAGCTCATCGTTACCTGCTCGTCCTTTCATCAGTCTGCATATACCTCTGCTGTTTTACACTCTTGGGATTTTGTTCTAAAAAATGTTTAGTGATATGGGGCTGGGATCATTATGTCCTGATGTATTGTATGTAAACTTTATGTCTTGCTGTGTTGTATGTAAAGTCTCATTGTTTCAGAACTTCGTCTATAAATGAGAGATGTTTATGGGCCCATAGTACACACAGTGTCTTTGAGTTAGGTTTCTTTTTAGGCTTCATTACTGTTCATCTATGGGAGGCTTTCCCCAGAAATGAATGCTTGTTTATCTCTTCTATTAAATAAAACCTTCTATTAGTACAGCTCTTCTGCATAATCATTGTGAAATAACTAGCAAAAACTATGTTAACTTGAAAGCAGTGTATTTCAGAACTTTTTTCTGGGAAGGATTCTGCTGTTGGCTGATGCTGAGGTGAAATACTGGACTTTGTGGAACCACTGATCTGACAGAGTAATGTGAGGCTTTCAGCTTCTATTGTAATGCAAGTTTTAATCCAGAAGTATGAAGTAGATTTTTTTGGAGACTTCATGGATCTGTAAAGGTGCACTGATACACTGGGAACTATTCTTTCATTTAAAAGGGGAATGGTAGGGGCAGGGAAAGGAGGGAAGGAAGGGAACACTGGTTTTGAAGAAGATTTTGTAGGAATGATTTTTAGCAGCAGCTGTATTTTTGATGGCTAAGTGTCAGTTGCTTGATAAATCAGTTATTACAAACTAAGTTCTGTTAAAATTACTTTAAGAATGTGAAAAATCATGAGGAATCATACTAACATGAAATATCCCTGCTTTGCTAATTACAGAGAATTCTTCCAGGTCAGTGTTCTCCTGCAGTGTGCTACAAGATGTCTTGACTTCAGGACTAGACGCTACACTAAGATTGTAACACCACCTGCTCATTATAAAAAACAACCCATGGTACTATATGAAAGTAGAGATGTTTATCTCCAGAATTTCATGAAATATGCTTCTTGTTTGCTTGAACCCTATACTTCACTTCACAGTGATGCCTTCACTTAGAGTAAATTGTCATGTGCGTTTGTAGTCTCTATAGTGAGTCTGTCTGTCTTCAGTGATGGCTGTGTTTTTTGGAGGAGTGCAAAGGCTGCTCTGTTGTTTTTGCTGAAGGAGGGAAATTATTTACTTGTTTCTTTCTGCAGTGGTCAGACAGATTAATAACTTTCTGGAACATAAATGCTACTAAATATAGTATTACTTTCATGTAATTCTCAAGAGGATTCCCCCTCTCACAACATAAGCCTGCTGATTTTGTTCTTTAATCAAGTTAAAAGAGCCTTTGTTACTTGTTTAAATGTCGGAATTATGCTGGGGAGAGGCAGACTTAGGGCATATGAGCAGCCTGATATTTTCTTACACTTGGGTTAGTTTTTTAAGTGACTGCAACCTAGTATAAAAGCAGCGCTTGAGAACTTACAGTGTGGTGAGAAATTCCACTCTGAGTTGAGCTCAGAGGGTGAAATCCCACTTCTGCTTGCAGTTGATTTAATTTTCTTAGTACACTGATAAAGAAAATTTTGATCTTACAGATGCTTAATGTGTTTGTGAAGCTCAAATATTTGGTTGTCTTTGGAGGCTGATTTGATACCTTCAACTTTCAGAATAAAGGTTTTCTGTGCACTGAGAAGGGTAGTACTTTTTTTGGGCTCAAGAAGCCAGCAGGTACATTCTCTACAAATTTGTGTTAACACTGTTTGAGCTTTATTGCTTTGCAATCCCATGAGGTAGGAATATCTTTCAGAGTTTTGAAATAATTCAGGGTGTACATTGCACTTTCAGAAGTGACTTATGTTGGCTTTCAAAGCATATTGGGTATCAGAAAAACCATAAGCCATATTTGCAAAAATTGCATTTGAAGCTAAATTGAACTGTATTGAGCAAAATTGATACCTGTAATGCTCCACAGCAAACTTTACCTCTGGGATAGAAAGAGCAATCATTCAAGTGTCAAGTTAGAAGCTGTAGATTGTTCTTGTTCTTGGTTTGTTGTGCAGCATTGGATGGGCACGTTTAAAAACAGAGGAAGTACATCTACAAATTCTGTCACTGAAAGTTAAGCTGTGCAAGAAAAGATGATGAAAAATACAGTAAGTGTACCTTGTGATTAAGGTATTTGCTTTTCAGTTTGCTTGCCTTCATACTGTCCTCATAGACTGGTGTTCTAGATGAGAAGCTGCTTTAGCTGCTAAAATAAGTGAGAGGGAAGTTATAGAAGTTTGCTTCCACCTGAAACACTGTGGTACTCTCCTGTAAGAAACTGGATTGAAAGCAAAGTTTAGGTCAAGGTTCACTGATGTTTTATCAGAGCTTTCTTTTGGGAGGTGAGGGGGTGGGGGAAGAAAAAGGAGTAACCTGCTTGTGAGTCTCCATAATGGTATGTCTTGGCCTCCTGCATAAAAGCCCTCTCAACTCTGCATAGCTAACTGGGAAGGACTACGTGACAGTTATGTTTTTTTGCTATTCAGTCATAGTTTCTAGGTAACTGTTCCCAGAACAGGTAAATTATTGATTTAAAGAGTTGTGAGTTAGTCTCTCTTACGTGTAAGGAGTAAATAGCCTGGTTCTCCTGAGTGAAATTTGGATTGTCTAACAACCAAGGGATTTGTTGCTCTTCTGTTACAAGCCTTACCTACAGGTCATCTTTTAGGCTATCATAAGCTTATGTTTCAGCAGAGTTTTGGTGAAATGCATGGAGCTCTGATCAAAACTGGCTGTTTTTTTTTTTCTTTTAATTTCGCAGCTATGTATTTGTTTGTGGCAAAGCTCACTGGGTGCAGCATCATTACCGTTTGTAAAGGGTTTTTTGTTCAGTACATCACAGTTTGTTACGCATTTCCTGTTTTCTCTGAATCTTAAATATGTAATAGGAATAGATCTTAGGGCTCAATAATGGGCATTTGGAGCGAGTTTGTATGAGATTTTTCTGTGTGACTGTTGGACTGTGCTTCAGGCAATGCATTTATTCCCAAAAGTCAGATGTGAGTGGAAAGGATCGGAGTATGAACAACTGTGCGAGGATATTAGAGTGACCACATATCTTGAAAGTCCTTGAACAGCGAGTGCGCTGACTTCTTTATTGCCCATTTATATCTTTCTCTTAGCTAAGATGGATCTAGTTCAATTGGCAGTTAAACAAATGTTTGCAGTGTCATAGTGAACGCTCTGAATGCCTCTATGGTTGCTATTTTCATTACTGCCAGCGTTAGACTTCATTCTTTTAGAATTCATGCCAAGAATAAATGTCCCAACTAGTTCCTTGTTACACTAAGAGGAGGAATGGTCTCCTGTGGTGATGAAAAGGAGCTGCTGCTGTTCAATGAGGGAGGGATATGGTGGGAATGGAATTATATGGTATTGCTCTACAAATTCTCTTCAGACATAGACTAATGAGATGTGTTTAATTTTTTGGTGCTTGTTTTTTTGTTTGTTTGGTTTTTAGAAGGTACTTTAAAATTACTGTTCTTTAAAAAAGCATTACTTTTGGGAATCTTGTAAAAGTTGAGAACCACTCTTTGTGCTCTATTCTCCGTCACACACTCTTCCTAAAATTTGCACTTAATCTGTTTTAACTGTATATAGGATAACTAGATTGGGACGTTGTAATACTTATCAAAACACCTTCAGTCTTGCTGTTAATTCTCATGTTCCCAGGCTAAGAACTCACGTGTTTGGAAAAGATAAGTTTCTTTAATTGATGGAAAACTTTGAGTAACTTGAACTCTGCTTATCTTGTTATACAAAGTAATTACCGTCCCTTCCATTAGAATGTGTTGAGAGAACCTGGTTCTACAGCATGTTAGTTTTAGGGGATCAGATTCCCTGGTGATAACTTAGGAACTTCTGACTTGTGAACAAGCAGTTCTTCTCAATCAAGAAAATAAACTTCTTTTTTTTTTTTTAAAAAAAAAAAAGGAGAGGGAGAAAAAAGTGAGGGAGAAACAAAGCAAGCCTTGATTCTGCAGTCAGATCCTTATGGCTGATCCTGTTAACTCAGAGGCCTTCTGTGAGGGTATAAAGGTCTATTCATGTAGATAGCATCGAAGGTTTGTGACTATTACTTGGAGACAAATATCAGGACGGGGGGGGAGTGGGAAATGAGGCAAATGTGCACTTGCCTATGAAGAAGTGGCTTCCTTAGCACCCACAGAAAGTCACTGATTTGTGTAGGAAACTAGTAGCTGTTGAGACTCTGAACTAGCAATCTGCTATCTGGTGTGGATTAGATTCCCAAATTTCTGTCATTATTTCCATTCACTGAAATGGATTGTGGAATAAGATGATGGAATGAAATATCTGTGGAATTATACACTTCGGATCCTCCACTTCATCTGTTATCGGCTACTTTGTTTCTCAGTCGCTGTCCGTTTATTTTTCTCTAGTTAGCTGTGCCTTCCTGAGGGCAAACTAATATCTGATCATTTGTTTTCTTGCTCTTGCCAGCTTTTTATTTGGTTCTTACCTCTATTCCTATTTCTGGAAACTGAGTGGGAGACTCGTTGCCTTAGTTACAGTGACTAACTGTTTCAAACTTATTTATAATGCTTGTGTTTAAATAACCTGTATCATAATACGAATCACAAAACGTCTCACATCAATAAAAAAGGTAAACAAAGCAGTGCATCACTGAGTCTGGGAGCATGCTTACAGTGCTGATTCTTGGGGCTTTTGTTTTCCTTCATTGCTGGGGGTGAGGGTCAAGTTCAAATCTGACATTTGAAGGTGAATGTGAAATAAAGTGACTTAGTGTTATCCTTTGTGCAAATTAGGACAGATTCTTAATATTTAAGCTCCAAAATATCAGGGAATGCTGTTCTTCCTCTCCTTCATAATGACACTAGTGCTCTCACCAAGGGGTGGGAATATATCCGTTTAACCATGTTAATTCAGTTGTGATTGCTCAGGTGTTGATGAATTACACACCACCAACTCTAGAAACGCCACCAGCTCTAGAAAAAAACTAGAGCTAATGTAGGAGTGTTGGGACTGAGAGAAAGGAAGATGAGACTTGTAGCCAGCTGGGTGGGTACAGAGGGTTGAAGAGGAAACACCAGCAGTGATATGCAAATGAAAGATGGGCAAAAGAGTTGGTCTGTAGCATCCTTTTTGATTGAGGAACTACTTGGTAGCTGGAGCACCTAATGAGTTCTCTCCTGTAATAATGAGATGCTCTTTATTGTGAATTAAATATAATCCTAGATTTTTATTTATTATTCCTACAGTAATGTATATCTGTGAATTGAGTGAACAATACCATGTAAGTAGATCGTTGTTTACATGACTAAAACCTACCTATTTAGGGCAGCCTGAACACTTAAGTATTTTTCCCACTAAATTAATGAAGCTATATTTGAATTTGAGAAGTGTAAAGCAAAGTTCTGCCTATTCTAACACTGGGGTTTTGGGTAAAACAAGAGAAAACCAAACTACTTTGCTTAAGCTTATATTGTGAAACTTCAGAACTGCATTTACAGGCACGGAGGGTAAAAACTTTTCTGCCCCAGAGTACAAAAGATTGCCTCTTAATTGTAAACTGACTCATATGAGGAGAACTTAGTGAATGCTCAGGTTTTGTATGTAACTTGCTAGTTTGCATGGGTTAGTCCATGTCTGACCATATCCTGAACTGTTGTGAAGCCATCCTAAATGTTTAATGTTTCCATACTTTCAAACAATGAACTGTCAATTAATGGCTTCCTAATTCCAGCTGATGAGCATTTGCTTGCAAGTTAGTCTTGGTCATTCTGCAATCATACTTGAGGTTTACTCACTTTGTGCTGAAATCCTGTACTTGCATCTGGTGCAGAGAAGAAAGCATGGGTACATCGGGATGTTTTTCACTTTGACAAAGTGAAGATAGAACAGTACCTTAATGTAGGAGGAGAAAGGGATACAAACAAGGATTCTTGTCAGCATGACAAACTGGGAATAAAATTGCAGTAGTTAAAGAGTTGAGCCTTTTTAGAGCTCTCAGAATTTCTAGCAATCGTGAAGAATTTTCAATATTTTGTTTAAACATTTTGCTGTTTGTCCTCTGTGTTTTGAGATCTCTATACTGGTACCTCTAACAGGGAGAAAGCTGAACCTTCCATTCAGGAACCTGGTCATCCAGCAGCAGGCAGCAGAAGAGACCAAGGATCTACCTAGATCATAGCTGAAGGGACCTCCTTGAGTCATAGACAGCTAAACAGGTGGGCAGGGTAAATGCTTTCAGGAAGTTCTGTAGTTATTTATATACTAACATTAATCTGCAACTGATGCATAAAGTAGTCGCTTACATCCATCGCTACAGACTCAGTTTTGTATAATGTTGGGGGTCACTGGTATTCTCTCCTTCCCTGTCCTGTCTTTAGGTCATCTGCTTCTTCTGTCCATTGCTCGTGGTAGTGGGCAGGTAATCTGTGCAAAGCCTTTCATTTCACCCTGAGCACTCGGTGTCTCTTTCCTGCCTCAGATCTCTGTGGTGCCTGTTGCTTTGTCTCTACCTCTGCTAACACTTCATTCTCTCGCCAGCTTCACCCCACAAAGTATTGTTGGTAGGTTAAAAGGAAGGCAAAGCACATATAAAATGAGCAGATAAAAATCCCAAAATGCTAACGTTATTTTTGTGGTTACATTATTACTCATTGTTTTGAATTAGTGAAATGTACCAGCTCACGGTGCAAGGACGCTTCAGAAATAGCACATTAATGGAATTCCTGACTGCTCGCCTCCGTTCCTTTGTGACCGCGGAGTTGTGCTCGGTTTTTGCTATGTGTACTAAAACATGAAGATCAATAAAAAGAGGTTTTATGCTTAATACTGTGTTGCTGTGCAGTCTGTTCGCCAAATTGGAACCCTGTATTCGTACTGCCTGATAGCTCTCATTTCCAGGAGCAGTATTTTGTTTTACAGCTCTGCTGTATCTGTTGCTTTTTTAGTAGTGTTCTTTCATTCTGGGGGATAATTTTTGGTATTAAGGAGGACTTGGACAAGAACAATTTTTCTTCTTGCTTCTCTGTCACCTGCAAGGTTGCAGGTGCCATTGCTGTCCTATAGTAACCACCCAGCTTATAATTTTTCTTCTACTCCTACCCCATGATGTTATGTTTCCTGTTTCTTTTCATCCACAAGCACACAGCCTTTAAAAGATTATCTAACACTACTTAGATCACAGACTGAGAAGTCTGCTAAAATAGGTCTTTTCAAGTAAAGAATAAGTAACATTTTATTACTTGTCTATAGACATTTGTCTATTCTTTTTAACATAAGTTTAACAAATTATAATTACTGTGATGAAAGATGTAAATAGTCAAGTTAATCTAGTGCAGAAGAAATGGAGCTCAAGAGAGGAGTTCTTTGAAGGTCTTCGTAATGAGAGCAAAAGAAGGGTGAAGAAGGGATTTGTAAAGCACTAGAGTGAGAACCAGAAGGACAGAAATGGTTAGGATATCACAGATTGTCAGTATCAGTGAATAGCAAAGCTCTTCTTCTGATGAACTTCATAGCTTCATAATCAAGGACCTGGAAACCAACAGGTATCTAGCTACCCTGTGGAGCTCTGTTTGCAGTGACTTTAAGACATTGATTCCTTTTTCTACCTGCTATGCCTTTCTACAGCACAGAAAGGGGACTCTCTCAGGATCTGTAATCTCAAACTAACACCATGAATAATATAGGGAAGAGAGTGCCTTCTACTGTTTTTCTGCATCCAGAGATGCAAAAAATGGTCTAGTGTCCAGTATCTCAAATCTGTTGTCTTCAAAGGGCAAATATAGCTGCATACAGCCACATCTTTTGTTTTTGAATAGGCTTTGACTTTGCACATTTTGAATTGGCCGATTTTTAAATTTTTTTTAAGACTCACAACATTTAATAAGCCATAATTGCTTAAACAATGCAATATTTTCCATAGTTTGCATTTGAACAGATTAGTTGTGAGGTTTCCTCACCTGAAGGTTGATAAAAGTCCTGCAGTGCTTTGCATGTGTTAAACTGCTTCAGTAATCCTTAAAGTATTAAACTTCATAATTAAAGAATTAACTGCTAGCATCAAAGTAGAAGTACCATAGTTCATTACTTTGTGCCCACAACTAGTAGAAGAATTTTGCAGAAAAAATAGCATGACTATTAAAAAGCTGTTGATTACACCTTTGCATTTCAACCTAAGCTTCATCTGGAAGCTGTCTTTTGCTGCTGATGGCTGTGGAAAATACTGTAAGCTTTTAGGGTATCACACTGGTTTCCTGTCTTGACATCCAACCCCTTACATGGCGGGGCAGTGAGATACTTTTCCTTCTATAAAGTTCTTCACTGGAACTTACATAAGCCAAAGAAATAATATCTGTTGGAGTGACAGGAGGAATGGCAATGCCAGCAGTGTCTGTGGAGACTGTCAGAGGAGAAGTTCAGCTCCCCTTCCCTGGAAGCTTGCCATACCAGTATTAGCAGCGCTCTCCTCCATGCTGGTTGGAGGTGTTGCAGAGTTGTTTTGGAACTGTCATTCTGGAGCAAGTTCTTGAGAAAATTGGCTCTTTGCTTCCTGAATGACCACAAGCAGAAATAAATCTTCTAGGCCTGAAGCTTGGTCTGGTGGTAGCAGTAAGCCACAGTTAACTGAACCTAAAGACAGAATGAATGTGCCTGCAGAAAAGGTCTCAGAAATGTCTTCTGGAGTTCAGCCTTCTGTCTACACTGTGGGAGCCCTTGTTGCCTCTGCTGAAATACGTGTGGTTTAGACATGTTCACAAAAGCTTGGGTTTTGTTTGGGTTTTGTTGTTTTTTAAAATATGACTACAGTGCTTGCTAGTGCTTCCCTTATGTTGCCTGACACCACCTTTTTGGGAAAGGTAACTTGTAAAAGTGGGATGAGTGATTGAAGAAAAGAGGAGGAATTACTGGAAAGATGTAATTTGAACTCAAGATTTCATGGCCTACTCTTGTGTGGAGTGCAGTGACATGCAGCGTGGCTGTGAAGCAATGCATTGTCATTGGATGCCTCTTCAAAATGCCAAGTTCTTACTTTGCATAGTGTATGGTGTGACTACAGAAGTGAGGTGGCAGCAGCTTTGGTGTGTATTTGCACTGTTATTTTTTTTCACTAGATAAGAAACAATGAAAATGACCCATAACAAGCAAGGTTCAGTACAGCCAGAAACATTAGGATATGTTTTTCTTGTTATTCTGTTCTTCTTTTAGGAGGTTAATTAACATCCAAAACTGTGCTAATTATGTGACTTGGAAATTATCAACCACAGTAAAGGCCAACATTTTCAGATAACTGATAGGCGGAGGAAATAGAGATAACGTGGACTACTGAGTGCTAATGTGTTTCTGGGGTAGAGTGGGACTGTGTTTAGAATCACAGAATGGTTAAGGTTGGAAGGGACCTTAAAGATAATCCGGTTCCAACCCCGCTGCCATAAGCAGGGACACCTTCCACTATCTCAGGTTGCTCAAAGCCTCATCCAGCCTGGCCTTGAACACTTCCAGGGAGGGGGCAGCCACAGCTCTCTGGGCAACCTGTTCCAGTGTCTCACCACCCTCACAGTGAAAAATTTCTTCCTAATATCTAATCTAAACCTGCCCTCTTCCAGTTTGAAGCCATTTCCCCTTGTTCTGTCACTACCTGCCCTTGTAAAAAGTCCCTCCCCAGCTTTCTTGTAGGCACCTTCAGGTACTGGAAGGCAGCTGTAAGATCTCCCTGGAGCCTTCTCTTTTCCAGGCTGAACAGCCCCAACTGTCTCAGCCTGTTCTCATAGGAGAGGTGCTCCAGCCCTTGGACCATCCTCGTGGCCTCCTCTGGACTCGTTCTAACAGGTCCATGTCTTTCTTGTGTTGGGGGCTCCAGAACTGGACACAGTACTCCAGGTGGGGCCTTATGAGAGCGGAGTAGAGGGGGAGAATCACCTCCCTCGACCTGCTGGCCACGCTGCTCTTGATGCAGCCCAGGACATGGTTATTGGCCTTCTGGGCTGCAGGTGCACATTGCCGGCTCATGTTGAGCTGCTCATCCACCACCACCCCCAAGTCCTTCTCTTTAGAGCTGGTCTCAAGCCACTCATTGCCCAGCCTGTATTTCTGTTTGGGATTGCCCTGCCCCAGGTGCAGGACCTTGCATTTGGCCTTGTTGAACTTCATGAGGTTAGCACAGGCCCACCTCTGAAGCCTGTCAAGGTCCCTCTGGATGGCATCCTGTCCCTCCAGTGTGTCAACCACACCACTCAGCTTGGTGTCATTGGCAAACTTGCTGAGAGTGCACTCAATCCCACTGTCCATGTCACTGACAGAGATGTTGAAGAGCACCGGTCCCAATACCGAACCTTGAGGGACACCACTCGTCACCGGTTTCCACTTGGACATTGAGCTGTTGACCACAACTCTTTGAGTGCGACCATCCAGCCAGTTCCTTATTCACCAAGTGGTCCATCCATCAAACCCACATGTTTCCAATTTAGAGACAAGTATGTCATGCAGGACAGAGTCAAACGCCTTGCACAGGTCCAGGTAGATGACATCAGTTGCTTTAGCCTTATCCACCCATGTAATTCTGTCAGGTGAAGACTGAGGCAAAAAAGTCATTGAGCACCTCAGGTGTCTCAATGACCTGGGTGACCAGATCTCCCATTGCCTTCTGGAGAGGGCCCACATTTTCCCTTGTTTCCTTTTCTCCCCCACATACCAGTAGGAGTTTTTTTTTGTTGCCCTTGACATCTCTGGCCAAATTTAATTCTGTCAGGGCCTTGGCTTTCCTAACCTGATCCCTGACCACTTGGGCAATTTCTCTGTATTCATCCCAGGTTACCCGTCCTTTCTTCCACCCTCTGTAGGCTTCTTTTTTGATCTTAAGTCTGTTCAGAAGCTTCCTGTCCATCCATGCAGGCCTCCTGCTGTTTTTGCCTGCCTTCCTCTTTGTTGGGATGCATCGTTCCTGTACTTGGAGGAGGAGATCTTTGAGTATAAGCCAGCTGTCCTGAGCCCCTCTTCCTTCCAGGAGTTCATCCCATGGTACCTGATGAAGCAGATCCCTGAAGAGGTCAAAATCTGCTCTCCTGAAATGCAGGGTGAGATTACAGTGCACCTTCCTCACTGCCCTAAGGATATCAAATTCTGCTGTTTCATGGTCACTACAGCCAAGGCTGCCCAAGAGCTTCACATTCCCCACCAGCCCCTCCTTGTCTGTGAGAAATGGAGTATATTGTCTGAATGAACCCCTGTCTTTAAAGTCACATGGAGTAGGTAAATTTTTATGAAAGGGTAGGAGTTTCATAATTTTAGGATGGAGTTTAATGACATGCTTCTCCTGGGATTGGTTTGGTTTTATTTTAATTTGCAACGTTTCTGACAATACTGATTGAAACTCAGTGGCTTCTAATCTCCTGCCTAAGGCCATAGTTTGATATTTGGCTGCAGCTGAGCTTAAGCAGTCGCTCATTCTTTTCTTCTGCAAAGAGGTGAAAAGGGAGGGGAGAGACAAATTATTTAGGTTAGCATTTGACTGCGATGTTGCTCCTTGAAAGTTTTCCTAAGTAGGAACTGGAAATGAGTGTTTTGGCTCAGCTAAGCTTACTCTTCTGTCTCACTTTATAACAGAAGTTGTGTAATCACAGAAGAAGTCTCTGCTGCCAGTGTCCTTTGGTTTGGGGACTGGAGGGTGAGTGGAGGAACTTGAGTGTGGTCTGCCTTGGACCTCTTTCTCTGGGAAATAACTTTAATGCTGTGGGCCTGAAACTTCTTAGAACGTGTTTTGAAACTCGGCAACATGCTGAATTTTCTTGTCTGGTTCCTGATTGTTGTGGGGTTTGAATGTGGTTGTGAATTCCTCTTTAGTTGTGAGAGAATCTAGGGTCTTAAGGATGCCTGCTTCTGTTTATAACATCTCCTGTTGTCTTACACTGACTATGAAGACACTGAAACAAGAAAAGTTCTTCAGTACCATACTTGTTTGCCGCATGTGCTGCATTTCAGCACCCTCAGCTTTTCCCGTCTCCCGTATGACAGCTGCATGCCAGTTTTGGGTTTGTTTTTTTTTTTTTTTTCAGCATTTTAAAGTTGTTTTTCTCCCCTCTTAGGCTGATCACATGCTCTACTACTCCTAGTTTTACAACTGAAGTTCTGGAAATGACATCAAAAAGACTTTATCTTGCCTTCCATCTCTTCTCAAGGGGTTACAGTTAAAGTATAAGATCATGTTCAGGTAGTTCAGTTACCTGAAAACTGTATGCCAGAAGTAGTCAGAATTTTCTGCAGCCTTTCCCTCATAGAAACGTGTATGGACAGAAAGCCTTCAACTTCTTAACTCCCCTGTGTGCTTCTGTGTGTGCAGCTCTAATTCTTGGACACCATCCAGTGACTGCTTGGAGTCATGCCTGTTGTGACTAGTGATCTGTCTATCTCCCTGCACACAGATATATGCTTGGGGTAGGGAAATACCTAATAAGAAAATGTGCTCTTAGAAAAATGACAAAATTGAAATAAAGTAAAATAGTAATTGGTCACTGCTCTACAAATAGTAATTAATGAACCGTATAAGTCTGAGAATAAATTGAAGTCTTCTGTAGTGGCAGAAAATTTTTAATCTCAGCTCTATAGGAAAGTAAAATATAAAATACTAGCTAAACTTGTTTTATATTCTACATATCACCTAGTATGGTTGTATGAATGCAACAACATAAGCACACTGGTTGTGCAAATATTTTTATCAACAGCTAGAAAAGATAGCATTCACCTTTAATGAAAAACTTATCAAGATGGAATATTCCTCATTTCATTCTGTTTCCCAGTTTGATCCTGCTGCAAAGCTGTTTTACTTGGTGGGTTATGGATGGGGTTATTAATCCATGTCACTCTGGTTTAATTTTCTGGAATATGCAATGGTAAAACTACAGAGCTTTTTTTTTTTAAAAAAAAAAAAAAGTAAAAAAACTTTTGACTGCAAGAATGCACTGGAAATAATTACCTTGGAAAATAAGGGTATAATAAAATTGCACTTAACAGTCTCCACACAAATAATTGTCTGCATATCACCTGTATGTTTGTTATGAGATTTTTTAATTTTTTTTTTTTGTTCCAAGTATTTTTTCCTACCAAGCAAAGAATACAGGAAATTGAAGTCAGGGCACTTAGCCCTCATAATTTATTTATTTATTTATTTATTAGAAGCAAGCAGGGAAGACTCAGTGAAGGTCAGGTTACAGGTTTTGTTTCACTCTTGTTCTTGAAACGGCTCATCAGCACCGTTTAAATTTTTTTTCATGTATTTTCCTAAGAATCCGAGGCAGTCGTTCAGAGGCTGCTTCGGAAGGAGGTCAGCTGGCTCTGCTGCGGGCTCCAGAGCAGGTGGCTGGAGGATGGTGGCAATGCTGCCCCTAGTAAGTGTCAAAACCCACAAGGGTGATGGAAATGTGTAAAACATAAACAAATAAACGTGGGGAGGCAGGGGGAAAAAAACAGACTGACAAACATCTAATAAGTATTTTGCAAAGTGTTAATAAGAAAAGTAGTTTTATATTTAAGAAAGCTTTCTTAAGTATCTGATTCTAGATTTTCTTTGTAAGAGGAGGGAGTGTGAGAGGATAGCAGAATCTTATTTGCCATGCTGAAATAAATGAAAGTTATTAAAAGTATGCAAAGCTGTGAGAACACCTATATTACATGGCTATTACTGTTTAAAAATCAGGTATAATGTTGTCAATTAAATTATTTTATGGCATTTTTTTTGCTACTCTGTACTTAATGTTCCCTATCTTATAAGTGATATGGAGTACTTTCTGCTGTGCTTTTTGTGTTATATTGTACAAAGGCTCTCAGTGATAAGACTAGACAAAAGGTTAATCTATTTTCAGTGTGGTTTATTGGCGTGGAGTGTGGGAACTTTGAGGGAATGTTCAGCTTGAGGATGTAAAGAACAGGACAGGGAAATTTTTAATTTAAAAATCACATTATAGAGAATATATGAATATAACTTGTTAAGGTCTAAGTATGGTATCTACTTGCATACAAAGAATTTAAAAAAAATAATGCTTAAGTAGTATCTATTTACTGCCAAAAGGTTGGATTCAAACTGCTTCAGGGACGGAAGTCATGAGCTAAGGACTTGGAACGAGTTTGTGAAAGTTCACTGTTTGAAAGCGGCATTAGACAACAGTAGCCTCTTCTGGAACAAATGGTATTTTCTTTACAGTTACTCCTCTTACTTGGTTTGTTCAGTGTTGAAAGCCAGAAGAAGCTAGGGAAGAGAAAAGCTGCTTTTACAAAATGCAATCTGACAGAATTGTACTAATCCTAAAACTGACAGACTTTGTGACCAACCCCAAGTGGTTGATTCAGGTCACTAACTGTCCCTACTCGTTCCTTCATACAACAGTTGCTTAACTCAAGATATTTTTGGAAGCTTTTTAATTAGTGACACATACAATTAAACCAACTTTTTTTTTTTTTAATTTTATGGTTTTATTAAATGCTCTGGCAAAATAAATTAAAAAGTATAGCAAAGTAATAAAAATGAAGTAATTAAAACATTGTAAAGGTTAATGCACGCTATTTAAAGGTATCCAAAAAACCAAAATACAAACCAAGGTGATTAATTTTGATTTGAGTGGGTCTGTCCTTCATCTAAACACAGGTAGGAATTAGTTGAAAAGGTGTTAGTAAAGCAGTCAGCTGTGTTCTGAAGAGGGTACACCTGGTGAGGTGGTGAATTCTTCACAAGTATTTAGTGGTATTTGCCTGTCTCTTCCCTGTGGAGGGATTTCGGCAGTCGAGGACTGGGGAATTCCAGAGGAATTCCTGCAGCACTGTTTCATTGCTGTGGAGAGATGCGATACATTCGCTGGAATATTCATTTTATGGGGTGATTCTTTTGTCTCTGATTTTGGTTGTTTTGGATCACACTCTGTTTAGTGCAGGTCACTTTTTGGTTCCATGTTTGGAAGGTTGCCTTCTGCCAATCTTTTCCTGTCTGACCCCTATCCTCCTCACCACTGAAGAAGTGAAAAACGTTGAATTTTCGTATGGTACAATTCTCCTGGGGTTCCTGTCTCTCAAGGAAAAACCTGGCTCATTTTACTTTTTAAGAGTGCTGCACCTAGGTATTTGGAGGTAACTGAATGTACTTCGGAAGTGAATTCTGTTTAGCCAGTGTAATGCCACTTTAACTACAAATGAGCAAGGTCTTGGTTTTGTTTCAGTGGTCTGCTTTAGATTGATGGCATTATTTAGTGGGAATTAATTTTCCTGGGAATGTCTGTGTTCACTGTGCAGGTGACCTTAGCTATAACACTTAACCTGGCTCTTTCGTGCCCCTTTCAGTATCCCACTGTCTATGAAATGTAATAATATTTTTTAAATAGTATTTTTTAAAAATTTTTTTACTCCTTAATTTGCTTTGCAAAAATTATTTTTCCTGTAATGACCACATCCTGCTGAACTTAAAAATGCACAGCAGTTCTCTGACCAGGTAGAGAAGACAGCAGCTTCTGGCAGTCAGAGTCACTTGGCTTTGCTCCCTTTGCAGGCTGTATTGATGTAGTGGAATCAGCGATGCCACTTGTGCGTGGCAGGTGAGAACACCGGTTTTCTTCTTGCATTGATGTGGAAGTGACAATCATGACTCAAGCTTTAAGCAATTGGCATGGTGCAGGTAAAGGAGATGTTTGGCTGTTGGGCTGTGCATTCTGTCCAAGCAACTGGATTCCTCCCTGGAGGAGGAAAGTCCTGAAGTATGTGGAAGTATCCTCTGTGTCTGCCAGTGAACCACTCTGAACTGGAAAATGAAAATTGTGTGTTTTGCTCAGATATCTGACCTGTCACTGACTGATTTGAGCCTCTTGTGAGGTGAGGTGCTACTGCATCCATATGCTGAAAAAGTGCCTCTGAGTCTGCTGGCCAGTTCTCTTTTAGCATTTGGAAATGTTTATAAGACATTGCAGAGTCTCAAGTCTATCTAATGAGCTGCTTATTCCATGTATTTTGCTGTGGTCTTCTGTCTCTTTTTTAAATGGCCTTTTGAAGATGTGGTCAGTAGGTTTAAGATGACAACTGCTGCTTGGGTTGCTGGCGCTGGTAGTAGAGAAATGACCATGTGCACTGTTATTCCATATGCGTTATAGCACTTCCCTCATTAAAGATTCAGGGAGGCTATTTAGATGCAATTCTCTTTGCTTTCAAAAATTACTCTAAAAATATTCCTTTAAAATGTATTGCTTTCTTTTTGGAGGAGGAAGAAACAACTCCAAGGAGGTTTAAATTCAAACACATGGAAATTAAATTGTGATTACTAAAACCCATGAATTAAAAAACAGATTCTTAAGGGTGATGTGCTGGTACAAGATTGCTGGTACAAGATTCCCTCAGCAACTGCTGCCCTGCTATCCTATAAATACTATCGATCAAGTCTACTCTTTGTTCCTTGGCAGGTACCAAAAGTATGCAATGCTTTCCTCCCCCTACCCAATACCATTTTAAACTGTTGTTTTCCCATGGATATTCTAAAATGTGTGACAGCTGTGTGCCAGAAAGTCACTGTTCCACAGTAGTAATCTGAGGGGTTTTAACTCTTCAGTCCTCTTCAAGCACTGAGGTTTCTGTGAAGCCGGACTGTAATCTTTGAGGAGTAACCTACTACGGACAAAAGTGGACTCAAATAGCTCTAAACCTGTGTTTTCTTCTTTGATTTTAATGTGTATGAGCATCACTTCTTAAATGGTAATCTCTGCTTTGAATGTTGACAAGCATCTGTTCAGACTGGAAACCATTACTGTCTTCTGGTCTTATTAAAGCACAGTATTTTTGAAAAGTAGCTGTAGTTTCTAAAAAATCTGTCCTGGCTGTGAACTTTCTTGATGGGCTGATTTATAGATGAACTGCTGTGACTCATAGCACGCTACCTTATTTTTATCCAGATAATTACCTTGCTAAAAGATGTGCGAAATACTATTTAAAGATTTGTTCCCTCAGCTTAAGGAGCAGTGCTATTGTCTGCCTTTTTTCTGTCCTCTTATGTTAATGTTGGATCACAATTCATCTTCTGCTTGCTTTATTTTCTTCCCAAATTTTAAATTGAAATTTCCTGAAGTACTTAACAAAAAGAATAGAAGTCCATAAAAACGGTGTCTGAGCTGCAGTAGTTTGTTTGGCTTTTTTAAAAGCTGTGTCCATCCCAGGTATATCTTAAGAAATTTTAAAGTTGATACAGCTTTCTTGTCTATGCAGTTATTGTTTGAAGAGATACATGTACACACACTGAAATAACATGTAGGTAAAGGTTTCAGGAATCCCTAGAGGATCCTCTTCTGCCTTTTATCTTTTTCCATTTTTTATAATGGTGTGAACATTAGAGGATCAGATCAACGTGTGTTTCCACTTATGTCATTTGGGATGCTTCACAGATTCACAATTCTCCAGGCTTGCGGATTCATTATTTCACCTCTGGCTTTATGTTAGGGAATTGTTCAAGCTCAAAGCTTTTTTCTGAATAGCAAATCATAAAGTAAGATTCAACAGTATTCAACAGTACTCTTAAATCTATTTTTCTTTGAATCTACTTTTATTTTAAAATGGTGTAATTCTTTTACCATGATTGCTGATAGTTCTGCTGATTTATAGTAAACCAGCTTGAGTTATTGTTTAATTTGCCTGTGAAGCTCCTCTGAACAGAATTCTTTGGTAAAGTATTCTTTGGTAGTCATTGAAGACATGGTATGGCATAGCATCCTCTTGCTCATTCACATCCTCTCCTCCCCCCAAGTCAACTCAGCTCACAGCTGGACATATATATTAATGATATTAGTTTTATGTTAATGGGCCTACTTGTGAACTGTGATTACTGGAGGCAGACATCCTTGTGAATATCTGCTGCTGCTAAACCTGCTGGGAATTATAAATGCTATTAATACAACTTCCAGAATGCTCTGAAATAACATGTCTGGTTTTAACTAGCAAAAAAGTTAGAGGATCAAGTAAATAAACCAACTTAAGCGGATCAGATTTTTCTTTTTTTTTAAGATAGTGAACACTTTTCTCATCCTTTAGTTATATGAAGGCATGAAAACTAGAAGGAGAAAGTGAGATACCATTTAAAATTAATTGTACATTTAACGCTCCTCAAAGCTCGGTATAAATATAAACAAATTGTCACAAGGATTTTGGAACAGCAGATGGATGTCTATTCTCCCTCTTCCAGCCCCTGAGATATCCAGGAATATCTCTGGGAAGAACTTGATGTCCTTCCTGTAAGAACTCTAGTTTAAATGTAACCATCATAAATAAGCTATGTGTTTGTGCTATGTTGAAATGGCCTTTGCCATCATTTAGTACTACAAGCTCTCATCTGATGTAAAAGATGGGGCGTTAGGTGCCACACATGTTGACTTTCATATCTTGAGGTCCAAAGTAAAGCTTAGTTTTGTGTTTTAAAATACATTGCTTTTGTTATAACTAAAATAATGATGGTATGTTCAGCCTTCCCCATAGTTTAACTTTCCAGGACTTTTTAAGAGAAAAACAAAGAAAACCCAAACTTTGCATATTTTTCCAGTATTAGTAATTTGTTTCATAATAAACCTTTACATGGTGGTTATCACTTCCAGGAATTTGGGTCCCCGACCCACACAGCTGCACTGGGAATAGCAACGGTGGCTTTGTCCACCTTTGCTCAGATACTGCCACGAGTCATCTTTTTGGATGAGACTTCTGCCCCCTTCCCCGGGGTTAATCTTATACCGCGTCTTTGCAAATTCCTTGTTGTTTCATGCAGTGTGGTTACTGCTTTTACTCTGCTCAGCACGACTTGGTTTAGAAGGCTGCTTGCCAGTGTTGATTCTGTTGCCTTTTTTTGTTGTTGTTGTTTATTTTTTTCTTTGTCAATGCATTTTGTCTCATCTTTGTAACAAATGGTTATCTTAAATAGCTTCTCTCTGAATTATTGATGTTCCAGAATGACTCTTGCTCCAATCTACTTTCTTCCTACTTTGATCATCTCTTGCATTATTCTGTGAGATAAATATATTCATTTCTGTGAGATAAATATATTCATATGAAATACAGCATTAATCAGCCTCTGCAGTGTCTTTATACATAAGTCTGTAGGTATCTCTATAGTACTATTGATTACTGGGTAGAATTCTACAAATAACTTACAAATTCAGAGAATAAGGTGCTGAGTGTCTGTTACTTTAGGTAGTTCTCATTTTAACTGATAAGTCTTCCTCTACTCCCCAACTTAACTGCTTCCATAACATTAAGAGCAGAGCGTCATATTGCTTTTTGTTCTCCCTGCTATCTTGCCAGACTATCCTTTGAATGCGACTGCAGATGGTATGACTCATTTACACTTGTCCTAAGCAGGCGAGGTACTTAACACCAAGTCTGTGCCTCCCAGCTTTTGATTCCTGTGAAAAAGATAGTTTCCCTACCCCCACCCCAACTAAAATTATTCACTCAGATTTTAGTTAACCTTCCTTTTGCAATTTGGCACGCAGTTTTGGTGAGGGGGGTTTTATGGTGTGTTGTTATGTCGTTGTGTTTCCACCCCCCACCCCCCCTCCTAAAGTGCAATTGACTTAATTTTTAAAAGACACCAGACTTCAGCTGATTTTTCTGAGGCCATTTTTAAATAGGAGAAATGAAGGTTACCTCGGAAAATTGCTCTACCAGTTGAATCTAGAAAATACCCTGAGGTACTGTAACCCTACTCTGCTACTTCTGCAGTACCTGTGAAATACAGATAACTGTTTTTTCCTGTTGTATTAGGAAGCTAGTGTGTTCTGCAGCTTGGGACACAAGTAAATCAGCAAAATCCTTTCTCAAATAGGCTGAACCTAATAGGTCTTCAGTATTGACCAGACCTTATCCAGTAGGTCTTAAATATGCTGATAACTGAGTTCTGTTCCCTCTTTAGCAGCAAGGAAAGAAAGGGAGACTTGAGTGTTTGGTTTGGGGTGGGAGACAGTGTTATTTTCTTTTTTAATAGGATCATTCTCCCCTCTCTTATCCATGCCTTAGCGGAGGATCGGCTTTTACAGGTAGTGCTGAGGAGCATGCAGTGTTGAAGTCACACTTGGCACTGAAGAGCAGCAAAGGGGAAGTGAGAGCAGGGGATTGAGTACAGACTGGCTAGTCGAGTGCCTTACTTGCTCAGCCTGTCCCTTTCACTCAGTCAGACCCAAAATCAAGCTCCATGTGGTGACACAGTATCTTTTTTCCCCTTGAAGGCAGTTAAGTTTATTAAAAAAAAAAAAAAAATCATGAGCACCTTTTCCCTAACCTCTATGTAAAATATTGGTAATTTACATGGGCAAAAACTGCAAGTTTTTTTGTTCATTGTCTCATGGCCATGTCTGTCTATATATAAAAACTGTATAGTAGCTCTGTTTTTCAACAACGACTTTCTTTGTTTTCTTTCAGCTGTTTCCCATATATTTTTCTCACCAAAGATGCGGAGGAGCAGCCCTCCCTTCGAGCCGTGCCGGTGTCTGTAAGCGCCCCAGCGCTGCTGCCTGCTCTCACCCGGCAGCCGGACGCTGTTGTTTCAGGCTCGTACCCCCCCTGATGGCCAGCCGCCGCGCTGCCCCTGCTGGCTGTGCTTGCTTCCATCCCTCCCTCTGGGGCTCCATTTTACCTTTTTGCTGTTTTGCTGGATTAGGCGACGTCGTTCCATGTGTGCACGTGTGGCCTAATGAAAGTGGAGTTTTCATAAAGCTGATCAGAGTGAAGGGCCACACCAGGCTGCGTATGTACTGGGCAACAGTAAACTGTTTGGTCAGGTAGGGGGAAGGGAGGGGAAGATGTATCTTTTCTACTTGAATTTGGTTTATATTTTTAAATATCAGTTGCTCTTCTGTGACTCATGTGGAGTATATTTCTTAATGCTTGGTTTAAAGTGATAACTCAGTCTCCCTAAAGCTTGAATAAGAATAGTTTGCTCTCTTAAACTTAAGTTCTTTGTTCCAGAGACAAGTATTTCAATATCATCAGCTTATGCATGGTACAAAAATATAGTACTGTAAGGACTATTAGTTGCTTTTATGTGGGATCTTTATTAAGCAATTACTGTATTTAAAATCTTGAAATGATAATAATAAATACTTAATATATAGAAAATAAATCTAAAAGAACTGTCATTGCAACTTATGCATTAACAATGTGATGGCATATGACAATTTTTTTATTAGCCATAGGTAAGTTTGGGTGTGTAGAGTACAGATAGTGTAAAACAAAGTTGTTTATCGTATAGTTATGGAACTAAAGCATGATAGTTTGTCTGTGTACAACTTCAGTTTGTGGGAAAGATAGCTATCCTGTGTTACCCATGTGGTAAATGAGCCTTTGCTACAAGGTTCACAAGAGGAGAATGAAACCAGAAGATCTTTGTGTTTTCCTTATACCTCCTTCCCACTTCAGTAGTAGTAGTAGTGTCAAACATTTCTTGGATATTTTTGTTAAATTATTTAAACTGATATCTAACCTTTGCTTAGTGTCAGTTATTTAAATAGTAAGGACTCTCAGTTTTGGTTCTCTGTCACTGACTATAGTAGCAGTTAGATAATTACTACATGGGGTGCTGTCTTTCATGTATAACACTGGCAACAGTTTTGGGTGGTGGAAGAAATGCTGGTAGGAGAAGTTTACTGTAAGGAGTTTTCTGATGTGTGGGTAGGCCTTTTCTGACAGCTTGGGGAGAAGGTAAAATCCCAATTGATGGGTGCGTGTAAATCGGAATCCCCTATTTAGTTCTGTTTGAATAAAGAGTTAGCACTGTTGGGACGTTGGGCTTTCAAGTGTTGCTTCTGTTTGCTTGCCTATGCTTGCACCTGCTTGGGAATCCTGTTTAGCACGCTTTTGGCAATTTTGGTGGGGGTAGGTGAACCTGTAAACATCAGTCAGAGAGGCTGAAGTAGAGCTCTTTTAATTTTGAGCCTTTAATGTACACTTTAATGTGAAGTCAGTAGTCTTAAATTGTAGATGCCTGTCAAATTTGTGAAGTAAGTAGAGCCTTTCAGGAGTTCTGGCACTTGTATGAGAGGTGCAAAGGAATATGTGCTGAAAAGAAATGTGGTCTCACACAGGTCTTTTGGTTTTCTTTGGTGTGCTGCCACCAAGTGACAAAACTTGACATTGCTGCTTTTTTTTTTAGCATGATAACCACCAATCATGCTCTTTTCTGAAGAAGTTAGACAATTACTTTGCACTTTCTGTACATTCACATCTAATATTCCAAAATATTATTCAGAGTAACATGACTGCTTGGACAATCTGGCTGAAATTTCTAGGATAGAAGAAGAGTCATCAAAACAAAGATGTTTTTCATCATTCTGCTGAGTCTCAGTCTAGAGATTCTAGATTTCTGCCAGTTATTGGAAATAATAATTTGAGAAAGTTCAAGGTTGAAGTGGGGAATTTTCTCTTTGATTCGAAACAAGATAATATAAACACAAATCCAAACAGAAATATCAAATATAAAAATGCTCAGATTGGAAAACAATATTTGTCAGGTTTGAAAATATGCATTGTATTATAGAAACAAAGTCTGAATCCAGTTAGACATTTATTTTCAGGATATCTTTTGATGAGTAATCTTATAAAAACAATCAGTTTATCAAGCTAATACTCAGACTAATACTCAAACTAATATCATATTTATTCAAAGAAGAAGCAGTCTTAAATAATTACTCATATCAGCAGGAGACAGAAAAATTTTGATATCCTCTCTGCAAATACATATCTTAAGCGCACAGACTGTTTTCAGCAGCAAAGACAAAAAGCATTTGAAGCGAGCCTGAACACGGGGACACTGCAGATGAATCCAAGCAGCAGAAGTACGACCTTGTAGCTATGAGCAGACCAAGCAGTTGGCACGTACTTTCTGGTCAACTGTTCAACAAGTATGCATCTCCATGCAAATCTGCTGAGGTGAGTTAGCAGAGAAGTACTGTATCTCCATCTTTTCCAGTTAGTGTTGCTGTTGAGCCTGTACCTCTACCAGCTGCTTTAGGGTCTCGATTGTGCTAATCTAAGCAAAAATGGATTGGTAAGGTGAAGGGTATCTCTGTGGGTAAGAGGAGAGCATTGCAGGTGGAGTGGGGATGCTCATGGGTGATCTCACGTCTGTGTAGCTCACACACCCCTAAGGTGTGCTGTCTGCCATCTTCTGACTCTGTGACAGGTTATATGTAGACTGTTCTTGATTTTGGAGAAGTGTTGTCATTTTTGATGCTTGACTTCAAAAGTAAATTTACCTGAGAAGCTAAGGTACATCACTTCAGACTCTAACAATTACTGCTGAACAAAAGCTGGAGAAGCCAGTTTTAATCAACAGACTGCGCATTCATCGGTTCTGTTTGTTTGTTTATTTTTCCTTTTTCCAATTATATGGCTTCTATATTGAATGAGACCTACCCTGAAAGTAGCAGCACCTGCATGGTCATTTCTGTGTTGCCCAGGTTAGAAAATTGGAGTCTGTTCTCACTCAGCATGGTCTTACCCTGTTCCTGTTATCTCCATAGTACATACTGTGACATATAAACCAGCAGCAGTCATAGATTTTTCCAGTAAAGACACAATGCTTGCTTATGGTATTTGAAAGCACCTACTTCTGGAAGCAATAACAGTGGTACATGACAATTTTGCTAGAACTTTGCATTCTAAAAGTTCATTATGGTATGTTAAATTTCTAAGCAGAGGAACTATTGGCAAGTATAAGAAGAGTAGTTCTAGTGCTCCCTCTACAGCAAATAACTTTCTTTTACTGGATGAGGAAGGGGGTGAGATTGTCATGAATAGTAGTTTCAGCTGCTGTAAGTTTTTGCTTTAAAGGTGGGACATGAACCTTGGTTCATTAAGACCTTTCTTGCTTGTAATTTAATCCTTCTTTCTCTCTGCATTTCCACCCCTAACCCCTAATGTGACTTTCAAAATCAAAACTCAGAACTGTCTTGGAGCTCCATATGAGCAGGTCTGTTTATAAAATTTAAGTAATTTGTTTTTCACAGCCCACCCAGAGCTGATCTAGCCCTGTTGGCACTCTGGGCAGCCCAGCCGCCTGTGCCCCCGCAGCTGGATGGTTCTGGTGAAGTACCATGGACAGGGCCTGGTGTAGGCTGCTGGGGACACCCCAGTTAGGGTGTGTTGGAAAACATCTCCCTCCTGAGTGGTGGTCAGCAAGACCCTTTAATCCCAGAGCTTAAGAGTGTCTTTGGTTGGTAGGTGTTGCTTGTGGGCATTCCTGACTGTACTTCCATCGTTTGCAGCAAATGTAAAAACTAGTACTATTTGATTGAAGATCTCTTTCACAAGCCAGGCATTCCTGTCAAGACTAATAGGGACTTCAGATGTTTCCACTATACTCCTTTTGTTTTGTCCAAATGTTTCTGTAGCTGCTGTATGATTTGCACAGAGGTGTTTGGTTTCTGATAGTTGTCATATGGTTAGGATGACTATGTCTTTTTCAGAGTTTCAAGGTAAACTATATTCGGAATCTCATCTGAGTGGATGGCTGAACGCATGCTCAGCATCAGGAGAGAAATGGCACACAGAACTCTTTCAGATCTTTTTTAGAACAACCTCCCCAAACTGTTGAGTTTCTCTACCTATTTATTATGGGCTCTGGCTGATCCTTTCAAAAGTCTCCTCTATAAGGAATTCTTTGTTATAACTTTGCTACCAATGAAGAGATGTACCTTTCTGTTAAATCTTTTTGCATCTGGTTGCCTCAGAAAGTTGCTAATTTTAAATATAAAGTCGAGCCTAGTAACCTAACAATTGGTGCGTTGGTTTTTTGGTTGTTGATTTTGTGTTGTTTTTTTTTTTTTCCTTCCCCCTCTGCTCTAGTAAACCTCCGTTTTCACTGAGAAGCTATACAACTGCTCTTTACTTGCTAAAGCTCAAGGTAAACTGCTTACCAAGTATGGATGAAATCTGTATTGACAAATACTTGCATATAGTTCCTGACATGCAGTTTAGTCAATTTCCAGGTGAAAGCTAGTGACTGATTTGTTTTTTTCTTCTTGAGTCTGAACCATTTTGTTGATATTTAAAAAACAACAAAAAAGAGGTACCAAGCTTAAAATAAACAAACCAAAAAAACCCCCACAAAAAACAGAGCCAGCAAGAAAACCTAAACTCAAAGATGATTCAGTTTATTGATACAGAATTTTAATTAGATTAAAAAAATGGGCATCCCTTAATAGGGAACATGCTGAGATTTGCAGAACCTCTGCCTACTCCCATCAGTCTGTGCAGTCAGCTTTTGCATCCTAATTTGGTACTATGCTGTGAAATTCAGTAGGGGCCCGATTCGTTTTTGAGATGCTTTACCTTTCTGAGGGATATGCTTTAAGTTAGTTCTCACAAGGAGAGAGGTGGCTTTATTTTCACTGTTTTCCAGTAGTAAAATTGTTCATAACATTATTCAAGTGCCCCAAAGAATTTGACTCTCGTTTTCTCCAAGGAGTTCTACTCGTCTCTTTCCCTGTATAATCAAGTGGATTTTGTACTTCTTTAAATCTCCTTAGTGCATATAATAATCAAGTGGGTTCTGTTCTGTATTGCTGGTACCAGTTGTATTTTTACAGTTTTGAAGAGCTGGAGCTTCTCTTAGCTCCTTAACTTTGTCTGGGAATCTGCAGGGCAAGCTGCTTTCTGGTGATGTGTCCCATAATTTGGCCAGAGCTGGAGCCTCTGTGAAGCTTCAGGTTGCAGAACTGTCCTTTTGATCTTTTCCAGTTTTTTGTTTGTTTTTTCTCATCTGACCTATCCTGGACAGGAATCAAACTGGAACAACTTAAGTGCAAGTCAGATAGTTAGGGGAAAATGTCTTGACTTCCAAGTGGTGAGGAGAACTGATGGTTTTCCCCTCTTCTCCTTATGTCTGTCTTGGGGATGAAATGGCTGTAAAGATAATTGTTAAGAGTGGTTTAGTTAGGAGACTGAAAGCCATGGTTGCTGATACACCTTGTCTTGTACAAATGCAAAAGCAATGCATATCTTTATTTAGAAATAGAGTGCTAGCTAAAATATTTCCAAAAACTGCACTTGCTGAAGGATGAGTAATTAGTTTTTGGATGGTGTAGTGGTTTGACCCACAGTGGGACCATGCTGTCCTGCATTCACTCCCCCACCCGGTGAGATGGGATGGGAGTCACAACAAAGGGGGCACAGGATTAGGAATGAAGGACAGGGAGGGCTCACTCACCAGTTATGGTCACAGGCAAAACGGACTCAAACTTGGGGAAGAAAAATCAATTTAAATTGTTGCCATTCATCTAACTAGACATAACAACCACGTCTTACAACACCTTCCCCCACCCCTCCCTTCTTCCTGGGCTCAAATCATTTTGCTTACGATTTCTCTACCTTTTCCCCCAGCAGCACAGGGGACAGGGAATGGGGGCTCAGTCAGTTCACCATTGCCGCTCTTCCCAGCATGGAAGTCCAGGAACACGATGCTCCAATGCAAGCTTCCCATGGAGTCATGGACCTCTTCGGGCTCAGCTCCTGGCTCTGGCATGGGGACATCCACAGGCTGCAGACTCACCCCATGGCTTTGAGGGTCCACCCATACTCTGGCAGCAAGGGACTCTTGGGGCCTCAATTTCAGTCACACTTGCCCTGAGGCTCAGCTTCTCTGCTCCAGTGTGGAGTCCTCCGTGGCCAACACGTGGGTATCTGCTCCACTATTGAATCTCCATGGGCTGCAGGGACCTCCTTTGTCTCCTACTCCATGTGGTTGAACTGGGTGTCTCGAGGTTCTCTGTCCTTTCCCCTCCTCCTCCTTCCTCCTGGCAACAAAGCTCTCTGTCTGTCTGTCCTTTGTTTAGGCCAATGATCATCTTTTGTTAGTCGATGGCCTCTCCTCCAGGAACCACACCTTCTTTTCAGGACAGTCCTTCCCCTCACCAATATGGACTCACAGAGGTGTTTCTCTAGTGTTCATTGGCCCAGCCTGGGCTGGGGGGGTCTCCACCTTGCAGCCAGGGGAGCTGTTGTTCTCACAAGGTGGCACTTCCCTCACTACCAAAAATGCCTGCCCCCCCCCGTCCACCCCCCCAACCCAACACAGATGTAGCTTACTGGTCCCCTTTTTACAGGTTATGGGAATTGTTTATGGCTGAAAATTGTTCTTTTGGGGTAAGTTGTTCAGAAAACTGGGTTACCAAACAGCCACAAGCTATCTGCAAACATTTGTAGTATACAGATAAGTGACTTTAACTCAAGCTGATTTGGGCCAATTTTGACAGCCCAGTAATAATAAAACCACAAAACATAAATCCATTATTTGTGTGTAATGGGACCAGAATGGTGCATGTTTCTTTGACCTTTCAAAACTTCATGTACCAGTTACAAAATACTGTGGTGCTAGAACTTGAATTGCTATAAGTGTGGGCTAAACTGCTGAAGATAAAATTTCTTTTTCTCTTAATCTTAGTAATAGCTTTTGTTGTTGTTGTTGGGGTTTTTTTGTTGTTTTGTTTTGTCTTTCCCCTGTGGTCTTCAACTGCTTGTGGCACCTGATGCAGAAAACCTGAGTGTGAAGCTTGTGTGAGTTGCAGGGCCGGGTGGTTGTGGCAGTTGATGGTCTGCCACTTCTGCAGGTGTTGCCAGCAGCTCGTTGTGTGCAGCAGAACAAACTGTAGTCTTAAGTGCGTTACATCAGATTCTTTCACAAGCGTGTATTTTAAAATGACCTAATTTTAATCTTTTATAAACGAAAGTAAGTGTGGTATTTCCGTTGTTACTGACAAGATGGTGACAGTAATGACTGAGACATGCACTTTCTTCCACGCTGAACGGAATTTACTGGCTACTGCTTTTTGGCTGGCGGGGGAGGGAATGTGTTGGGAAAATACGCTGACTGGCAGTTTGCTTGTTCCATCTCTGTTAAAGCCAGGAGCTCTGTGGGACAAGGAGTTCATGGGATGCTTCTCTGGGATGAAAAGTGAATCTTTTTGTCCTTCTTCATTTGGGTTTTAAAGCTACAGGAATTCCACTTAAAAAAAAAAAGTAAAACAAAGCTTGTATTAAGTGGAGAGTTAATACTTGAGAATCTTTTCCTCTTCCCTTAGGCATGGGAAAAAGATGAGGTTTTTTTACATCTGTTTTTAATAGTTTTATTTTAAAAACCTACAGATTTTGCCAAGATATTTAAATGCTATGTTCAAGAATGCTATAAATACTTTAGAAAACAAAATTCAAGTGTTCTTTTGTACAAGATCAAGAAATTTGGAGTTGCACCTCTAGAGAAATGACATAATGGAGCTTCTTTTCATTTTTTAAGAACTAACAATATCATTTAAATGGCTTTGTCTTGCATATTTAGGTAAAGATAAGTATTTCAAGAGTCTTTATTTTTCTCTCTGCATATTAATATTTTGTGGATATTGTTAATTAACTCCAAAGTATTTTAGAAGAGTCTGGTAATACCCCTAGCAAATAAGCATTATAAGCCTATTACATTTATATTAATCTCATAGTTTTCACTGTTGAGGACTTTATAATTTTGTTTAGCAACACATAGTTTGTCAGTTTATCAGTCTTGAGATGTACGATGTGTGACGTGAGTACATAGGTTGCTACAGACTTTTTCCTTGATGTGTGGTTTTTTCTTTTGTTCTCTTGCCTCAGTTGTGACAGAAGTGGCAGAGTTGTTTGGTTTTGGGGTTTTTTTTTTTTACATGTTAGCCTGTTGGGAAAAGGGAAAGGTACATACTTCTACTCCAGAATGCGAATCTGGAAGGGACCTTGACTTTTACCTTTGTTTTCTATGGTACAGCAGCGCTAAATAAAGCTTATTGGTACTTTGCCATAAATTGAACTGGAAATGGTGAATTTTGTTAATATTCACAGGTAATAATGTGTGTAACTATGAAGGCTTTCATGGAATTCAAAGAGTAAAGGGCTTCTGCGTCGCCCCAGAAAATTGTTCAGAGCTAGTTTCTGTCACGTGGGAGAGAATACTTCCAGTCTTGCTCGTCATGTGACATTTGTCCTGTTTTTCTTCCTGGTCTTTCTGTTCCACAAGGTGTTACAGGGTCTCTGGTCGCTTCTCTGCGATTTGGAGAGGCTGAAGCTGGAGAGAGATACCTTGAAATCTTGTATTTCTGTGTTCCATGGCGGGTGGGGGTTTGGGGACAGAGGGACGACCGGACAGGGACAGAGAGACAGACCCCGCTCATTCAAAACAAATGCTAAGTAGTTTTTTATTAAGAGAATTAAGAGAAAATAGCAATAGACTAAATAATGTCCTGTAAATTTCTAAAGAGGACAACATGGCATTAAAAAAAAAAGAAGAAATTTTTTAAATGACCATGAGGTGTCAGTGTACATCCAGGAAGAAACCTGCGAGAGCAGCACTTCTTTCTGAAAAATAGTTGGTTGCCTTTATTTCCTAAGGTCTGAGGAAGGTGGGAAAGAAGCTCCCACCAACAGCTGAGTCAAAACTCCCCCAAATTTATACCGATATGACTTAAAGGTTGCATTTTCATAATGATGTGTGTGGTGTTTTTTAAACAAGATGTGTGAGTTTATAGATTTTTGGGTTAGTTTACAAAACAATTATGAATTCAGTGGTGTTCTTTCATATGTTTTGAATAGGCTGGTTGCATTAGGAGAGTTTTCTGGGGAAGACTGCAGTTTCGTACACAAGATGTAAAAAAAAAAAAAATAGGAATCTGCTAAACCATATTCTTGACTTTTTGTTACTAATTGTTAAAGTGTTCCTAACATATTCATAAAACTCAGTATATTTATGTTTTATAGAAACCTGTTTTTCATAATGGTTTTCTAAAAAAAAAAAGTTACCTTGCCAAAAATTAGTAGAAAACAATTGGATACTTGATGTTCTGTGGCCTCATTTCTGCAAAAAATTCAGCAGATACTTTTCCTTTTTATACTTGCATGTTTGCTGAATGTGATTTGGTTATTTGTGGATTCCAAGGTACCTAAGCCTATGGATTTTAGAGGCAAGTGTATATTATAAGTTAATTTTCTTAATATTTTAAATAAATAATGTACTGCTCACATGTATTATGTATTCTGTTTTGATACCATCTGTCTCATTCCATAAGTACTCCTTTATAAAGCATTTTACTGTCTTTTAGGAATGCCAAAGTTTATGTTGCAAGTTGTCCTCTGTGTCGTCTTAAATTAACAAATCACTGATTGAAACTAGTGTTAGGAAGATTTTGGAAGAAATGAACCCCAAAATAATTCTGATTGGAAAAAACCCCACCAAACCACAGGTTTAACTTTTAAATTATTTATGGATGATTGTGTTAAGGTGTAACTACCTTGTTGTGCTTGTATGGTAATACATAAATTATTCACCTATGGATTATGTGTGCAGAATCCACAGGTGAATAATTTATGTATTACCACACATAATTGGTTTTGTGTGCATTTTTGAAAACTGGGCCCTAAAATTCTCTACCCTGTTCTTATTGCTTTATAAATACTATTAGTACTGTAGAGACAGACTGATTAACGTAATCTGGGACATTTCTATGTTGCAAAATATTTTCTTTTTTTAAAGAAACTTCCTAGGAGTGAGTTATATACTGAATCATGGGAGAAAAACCTGAGTTCTTTGCTGAGTAAGTTTTTGTGTAACTGGAAAGAATTTCTTGGGTGACACACTTGTGTCCAACTGGAAAAATTCAGGTGTCAAGAGGGCCGTTCTGGGACATTTTAAGGAAAATACAAGGAATGAAGTAGTCCTGGTATTTTGTTGATGAAGGGAGCTCAGCTTACGGGTGTGGTTTTGCAAAGCAATTGAATCACTTTCTGTCACAGTGAGCAGTTTGAATGCTCCCACTGCTTCTGTGTCAACTGTCAGGCCCTGATGAGCTGGCTCGAATAGTTCGCCAACAAAAAAAATGAACAGGGGCATTTGAATCACACGAGCGCCTGTGTTGGCACAGGAAAGGGATATGAATGTGTAGGAATTGTGTGAGGAAGGGAGAAGTGTAGAGTCTCTCTGGTGGCCTGCAGTTAAAATCAGACTCATCCACTTCCTCAGATGTCACTTTAAAAAACCCCCCAAAAAACAGAAAAACCCCACCCAACCCCCCCCCAAAAAACCAAAACCCAAATAGACACATCTCTAGGCTGGTAAAACTTTAATTAGTGTTCGAAATTAATACTTTGTCATATTTTGTGAAATTTAATTCAGTAATGGACTGCTTGGCTTTTAAAGGAAATTACTTTTTAATCTTCTAAATGACAGAATTAAAAAAACAACAGCAAAAGTAACTTGTAAGAATAAATGTTGCTTACACTCTCCTATCCTAAAGTGATGTGCAAGAGCCCTCCTGGGAGCTGCCTCTCTCTGGGCATTGAGGGGAGGGCCCTTGGCAAGGCTTGTAGCAGCTGGGAAGGATTCTTGGCTGTGGCTGTGTTTCCCCTTGCTCAGTTTGGGAAAAGCCATCCATTTTGGCAGCTGCAGGAGATTCAGATGAGCTTTCTCATCCTGTAGTAGTGTGCATATGTGTGTGTGAATATGTGGATTTTATCCAGCTCTGTTTTCCAGAGTGTTTCCAGTTGCCAGAAAGGAGTTCCTTCTTGGACATGAGGGAGGTGTAAGGGATTCCTCAAAACTTCTAGGAAGTTTTACCTCCCCCAAGCAGGCCTGGTACATGAGGCAGCTGTTGACCCATGCTATTTTAAAGGGAATCTGAATACTTCATATACAGTGATGCTGTGTGTTTACATACTGAAAAGAGATAAAATACATAAAAGCAGTGGTATCCATAGCAACTAGAATTAATTTGCTCACTTGCATATAGTGTTTTGAGGTCCTGGTGTGTATGGAAACAAAATCCCACATGTGAGCAAGTCAGCTGAACTGTGGCTTCTTGTGGTTGCAGTCTATTCATAACTACCCGAGTCTCTCTGGAATGGATTGCACTGGTAGGAATGTTATGTGCATTTTGGTATTACGCTAGTTAAATATTTATCAATTTATTTCAACTTTTAACTCTGCAAGAGAATCTGATTCCAGCTGAATTATAGAAAACCTCTTAAAGAATACTAATCAGTGTATTCAGTACCCTCCCCTCGCAAACCCCATCCTGGAAGGAAAAAAGCCCTCACCACCAAACACCCCCCCAACAGGGTGGGACAGGGAGGGGGAGCCTGGGCTGTAGGCAAATTGTACCATCACATCTAATAAGAAGGAAAATCTGAACAGAAACTTTTAAAGCCAGCAATTTTTCATTTTTCCTTAAGACTGAGAATTTTGGAGCCATTTAGTATTTCAGCTTCTTCCTCCTTGCAGTGTTACTGATGGCCAAAACATTCTACTGGGAGAGTTTCGGTAATGACGAAAATGAACGGGTCTTCTGAAGGGGTAGATTTTGTTGTCCTTCTGTTGTTGATGAAGAAAATCATCAGCTTTGAGTGGTAGAAATCATCTGGTCTTCTGAGAAAATATTTGGTGCTATCACTCCGTCATTCTAAATAAAGCATTTCCTCTTGATAATACTTCTTGGTTTTTGTATTTATCAGGATGTTATGCTTATCAGTGAATAGCAGACAGACATACAAAGCTAATTTCACTTTCCTTCTCTAAGATAGCTAAACTTGGGAAGTGTTAGATGGCAATTGCCTCCATGCAAAATGTCCTCTTCCTGGTGCCCTTCGGGTGGGGGAGAAGCAGTCTGTATTTTCAAGTTGCTCCTGCTTAGGGCTTTTTCTTTAGTCCAGCTCTTGTTACTTGTCATGGTCATTGACTCACTGGAGGCCAGTGAGAGCTGTATAACACTTCTTTGCTGTGCTCTGTTCTTAGCTCTTCACAGGCTGTTAGTTATTCCTAACTCTTAATTGGGGACTGGATTAACGTTTTATTAGTACTGACTGCTGAAATCACACAACTGCCTGAGTCCAAGTAAAACACAGGCTATGATAAAATGCCACTAGTACAACTGAAATAAGACAGGTAATGGACTTCCTGTAGCAAGATTTCCAAGCTGATTTTTGCAAATACAGCTAAAATCAAACTTAAATAGGCATAATTGTCATTTAGGAGTCAGTGGACTTTCTGACCTTGGCCTACAGAGTTATGATCCACTGAGCTTCTTGGGTTTTTTGTTTTGTTTTGGGAGGGAAAAAAAAAAAGCCCACTCTTCCCCTTTTGTTCTTTCTATGATAGTTGAATGATTCTGTTGAAAGCTGATTGGTCTTGTTTATTTCCTTGACTAGTCAACAGCTTATTTTCTTCAGTAGTCAAAAGCAATTTGTTACTTGAGAAAAGCAGACGATTCTGGAAATGTCCAAAGCCAGTGTGAGTCATCACTGAAGGTTTTAAATAGTTGAATGTGATGTTTGTTTCCTCCCTTCCATGGCTCAAAATGGTATGAATCATTTTTTTAGTGTTTCCCTGAGCGGAAGCGATATACGTTTCTGACTAAAGTTCTTAAATGTTGGTGGAGCACTCCCAACCACTGCTGGTTTTGGCTGTGTGGGAATTCCAGGGAATGTCAGACAAATGTATAAAAGCAAACATTTTGTATCCAGGGCAACTTACCCACAAGGATTCATGTGGTTAGTGACATAAAATTGTGAAAGCCCTCTGCTGACTGGCATAACTGACTTTACTTTTCTGCCTAAATTCTGTAAGTGATGCAGGATAAAAATTCCGTGATAAGAATCTCTTTTTCAGGTTTGTAGAAGGTCTTGTAGAACACTAGGATTTGTGTTATATTTTTATATGGCTATGTGCTGCTATCTTTATCTGCTAAAATTAAAATATCTTTAATGAACTTTAATCTCTTTCTTTAGTTTCATATGCTCTTAGTCAAATTTAGGGGTCTCTTCTACCTAACTTGGAGCACAACTCAAAAGCAATACATACTCCAGTGTAACTGAAATGGTGCTGAAAAAAATTAGGTAGCTAATCAATTTTATAGGGAGAAGAGAAAGGGAGAAAGGAAGAGAATGGCACATCAGCCCTAAGGAACAGTATTGGGAGGAATAATCTTGATGTGACTTGGAACAGAGCAGCTGATTTCTCTGTCAGCCCAAGCTCATCCAACATGCTGCAATGACAGCTTTTATGTGTCATAATTTAGAGTGGAGCTAGTAGTGATAGAATTGGATTGGTCACTAGTCACAGGCAGCAGAGCAACTCTCATTTCTAGAAATCTGCCTGACTAACATTTGCTTTTTTAGAAGCTCAGCAGTAAGGCAATCCAGCAGAGTTTTAATGAGGAAATGATAAACTTTATTGCAGGTTTCTTGGCTCAATCTAGAATTTCCTTATTGTCCGTCTCAACACCAGCACTGTCCAGTACTGAATCTGGGCGCATTGGGTTGTGCTGCCTTTCCTTTAAGGGGGTTTCCAGCCTTCAGCAAAATAACCAAAGCAAAGAAAAAGGCAAAGTGAGAATCAAGGTTATCGTCTTGTAGCTAATTAAGCCTCAGTGAGAAGCTGACTGGCCCTACAGACTGAATGTAATGTGTTCTTTATCACCTGCTGGAGAGAAAAAAGCAGGATTAAAAAGAAAACCAAAAAAGCATCCAAATCAAGGGAAGGTGGAACTTGTTCTTTTCCTATGTAACACTGAAAAATCGCAGGCAGGCTATTTTTTATTAGGCATCTGATAGGTGAGAAGTGCTTCTTTTCCTTAGGATACAGGCATAGGGAATTGGTTTCAGTGCATCAGAGCAAGAAGAAGCTGTTAAGCCTTCTATGCCATACTTTGTATAGAAAACCCTGGGGAGATGTGCTGAGATTCAAGGATGCAGCCTCTGAGAGGCCTGTGGTGATCTTGTGCATTATAGCATCTGTCCTTGAAGCTCATAGCATGCACTGTATTTGCAAGCCCCAGAATGCCTACTGAAGAGAGACAAGCAAGCCTATTGTATGGTGAAAATAACTGTTCTGCTGACCTTTGTGATGTGGGTTAGGTTTTTGGGTAATAAATTATGAGCTTGAGTCTGTTTTCTCTGCAGAAGCAATATTGCAGGAAGAAACTTTCAAAGGAGAAATAAATAAAATCAGCACTTCCTGTGCTTGTCTTTAGAGCGTGACTGTAGATCAGTAGAAAAGTAGATCGAGAGAAGTACTAATTCTTCTCTGTGCATGCCCTGCGTGTCCAGAGGGTATTAAGGCAGCTGCCTTAATACAATCTAGTGGGATCACATTTTAGTTAATTTATAAGAGTGTGTGCACTATTGGTATAAAGACTTTCAAGGCAGTGTGATAGATGAAGTGAAACTAAGATTAGGAATTCTGCAGTCAATAATTTGCTCCAGCCAAGCTGCCTTTATCTGTTTCTTTTCCTTGGAAAGATGTAATAGCATTGCTTCCTGAAGCATCGGGCTGTCAATGCCAGCTGTGACAGTGGGTTAATGTCTTCCAGTGGCTCTGGGTTATTTTTGCTCTGCTATTGTTGCGTTCCTGTCCAGTCTCACCTCCCAGCAACTGGCTGGGTAGTGCTGGGAGAGGACAGTTGACATGTGAAAGAGCAAACAGGGGCTGCTGAGATCGAGCCTTTGATTTTTGTTTTGTTTGTTTCCATCAACTCTGCTTCTAGAGCTGGTATGCACAGCTGCAATTGCTGCCTTCAGTAATTATTCCTGGAAGGATACTGTAGTTATTATTGTGATTGATGCCATTTTCATTACCAGAAAAGAAAATGTCTGTGGACATGGTCTGAGCTGGAAGAAACTATGGAGGCCAGAAGTATTCCTGCTGTCAGTGGCTTTTCTGCCTTCGCTCTGCCAGCAGGTGAAAATACCTGTAACTGATCTGTGGGCCTTGCTTTTCATATTACCAAAACATTTTTTAAAAGCTGTCGTACTTGCAGAAAAAACTTAAGTGTACAGCTAAAAATTATGGGCTTGACAAATGCTAAAGTGTTTTGCCTGCTTCTCTCTTTGACTGAGCTGATACTTCGAGATCTCTTCTCCATTTTCCAACAGAAGTTGTCTTCTGTCACATACCTTTCCCAAAAAGAAAAGTTACTGTAAAACTAACCTATCTCCTGTCCAAAACCCAGACCACGCTACCTAAAGTAGTTTGTCTACATCTTATGTGTCTGTCTTCACGGATGGAGAATTATTTTAACTATCCATAACAACATATGTGGATAGATGCATCTTTTTGTGGTGTCTTTTCCTTGAAACAGGAGTTATTTTGACTTGTTTTATAAGACTGACAAATTCCACAGTCAGCCTTGTATGGTTGTTATTTTGGCAAGCTGTTGGGTGTAATAGCTGCCTTCCATTTTTGTCCAAAGACAGGGAGGTGGCTGCCGTTAGATGCAGCTGGTGAATCAGTAGGAGCCCCCAGCCAGAGCACATGCACTTTTTTATAAAGTACCTTGAGAATCTGAAGTCAGACAGACCAGAGGACTTCTTTTGTGTACTGTTTATTAATGTAAGAATGGATTGTTGATTTTAATTATAGGATTGTACACTAAAAGCCCACAAAAAGCAAACTCCTGCCAGTGAAGTTAAATCTGGCCTTAATAAAAAGAGGAAGTGTCACAGGTGACATCCTAGCTAGAAAATTTTGAAGGAAGGTGCTGTTTCCTCAGATTTCCACTTTCTTTAAAGAGCAATAGGACTTATATTTGCTTTTCTGGTTTATAGGAATATCTGTGCTCAGTTGTAATTTTTTTTCTGATTGCTAGACTGTATTTTAGATATTGGAGATAATTTTTTTAAAATATGCCAATTTATATTGTACTATGGTGGTTGTAAGATGCTTCAGCCAAGAGTTTCTCTACAAGTGTATCATTCAGATATATAAAATGTGCAAGTAGTCTAAAACAGAACATTGCTTAGTAGGTTTTTAACACTTTTAAGATACTTTATTGCTCTTTGATCAGATGATATTTCTGAGACATTTTAAAAGGTTCTAGTTTTTAAAATTAGACAAATTAAGTTTACATCTCAATCTCAAGAAGGCATTTTGCATTATTATTTTTTCTTATGCTGCTTCAGTAGAGAAAAGTTAGAATGAATGCTGAATTTTTTTTGTCATATTTGTGCCTCAATTCTCGTTGAGATGACTGTTCAGTTACAGTATTTTATTAATTGCAAAGTCTTAATTCATAGAAAATACATGACTACATAAAATAATTCTGTAGGTTAATAGAGGCTAGGTACTTGCATGAGAAAAAGAAGTAAGAACTGCCAGTGGTATTCAGGAGGTGCAAGAGAAGCCATTTTGCTTGTCCTTGGAAGCAGAGATGTGGAGTCTGGAGATTAAAACTAGTTTCCTTTTTCTGCATCCCAGCTGTGCATGTACTCTGGAATAAACAGAGTAAAACTGGGAAGAAAGGTAGTAATTTCTTGTTGCTTTAGACTGTTCTCTTTCCTGACTCCACCTCATTCCCTCAGGAGTGGGGAGGAAACAGCAGAGGAGCTCAGATGAGTGACTCACAAGGCTTCTAGAAGCATTGTAGCTTATAGTCATGATGATGCTGAATGCTCATCTCTGTCTGTATGTGGGCAACACTTTAGTAAATATTCGAGCTAAATTATATAAAAATCTGCTTATACTGGGACATGCCTATGTAATTACAGCTGTAGCTATTATGAGCAATCTGTTTGCTGAAGAAATGCATAGTTTAGGTCTTTCTCTTGCAGAGCTGATACAGACTGTTTAAAAAATAATTCATAAGCCTTACTTGGTTTTAAATATTTTCGGTTTTGCTGGAACCTGACAAAACAATTTCCTTCCTTTCCTAGATCCTTAATTATACAAAATATTAAATTAAACCAGTTGGATTAATCTCAGCCCAAAAAAGACTTGGTGAATGCTGATTGGCAAGGGAGAAATCTTTATTTGGGTAGGTTCGTTGATACTGAATGTGATCTGGGGAGGTTTTCAGTGTCATCAGCAGTGCTGCTAGTTCTTCTACTCATCAGTTCCTAGAGAAAAGGGTAGATCTATAGAAAAGGTTGCTATTTTTAGCTGATTCAGAGTTCATGTTTTTTCTGTCTGGTGTAGACATGGCTGCTGTCACCCATGTTTTAACCTGCAGGTTGCATTCTTGTAGTACTGTGTCCAGTTCTGGAGCCCCCAACACAAGACAGGCATGGATCAGCTAGAACGAGTCCAGAGGAGGCCACGAGGATGATCCGAGGGCTGGAGCACCTCTCCTGTGAGGACAGGCTGAGAGAGTTGGGGCTGTTCAGCCTGGAGAAGAGAAGGCTCCAGGGAGACCTTATAGCGGCCTTCCAGTACCTGAAGGGGCTACAAGAAAGCTGGGGAGGGACTTTTTACAAGGGCAGGCAGTGACAGAACAAGGGGCAGTGGCTTTAAACTGGAAGAGGGGAGGTTTAGATTAGATATTGGGAAGAAATTCTTCACTGTGAGGGTGGTGAGACACTGGCACAGGTTGCCCAGAGAAGCTGTGGCTGCCCCCTCCCTGGAAGTGTTCAAGGCCAGGCTGGATGAGGCTTTGAGCAACCTGGTCTAGTGGGGGGTGTCCCTGCTGATGGCAGGGGGGTTGGACCTAGATGATCTTTAAGGTCCCTTCCAACCCAAACCATTCTATGATTCACTTTATATGCACCCATGAAAGACTCTTGGAATTTAATTTACTTAAAGGCAAGGTTTTTTTAATTTGTGAAAAGCTATTGTGTCAACACAGAAGCTTTTTTGCAAAATTACTTGTACTCACTGTTGTCCACTTGAAAATTCTTTTTATTCTCTTTCCATTGCACTCCTTAACATTTTAGAGTTAAGTATGGAGATCTTGCTTTGCTAACAATTAGGTATTGTGGAGGCTATCAGATAGATCACCTCTTGAGTCCAAATAGACCTGGTATTCTTTTCTTAAGTTAGGCCACTTACAGCGCTTCTTTCCTTTCAACTCTTTTCCATTTTTTTATAAGCTTTCTTCCTGGAAATATGTGACATTTGGAGAAGACAGATGCTGATGACCTGTTGTCTTCAGTTATTTTAAGTTTTATTTAGATACACTGAAAAGGTTTTTTTTGAGAGATGCAGTGTTCTTTCTTCAAAGCTTTGCAAAGATTCGTTATGATTCGTAAATTAGTTTGAGGAGAGAAGGCTTAAATTGATCCTCTTGAACTTACTCTGCTTTCATTCTCTGTTAATATTATCTCTTCTCCTGCACTGAAAGTTATTAGTCTAGAAAATCTGCTGAAAAACTGAAACCTTAGTTTGGTTTCTTTCAGTAGAGTTGTGAAATTCAGCTTTTGACTTTCAAAATAGCTGTTAGGTAGGACTAGAAACTTGGATTTTGCACACCAGAGGATACCTTGGATGATTTTTTGAAGTTGAAAGAAGAGATTATTAGAGATGTTGTCTGGAAGGTAAAGGTGGTGCTTTCAGTTGAAGGATATGGGAGGGAGGAAGATTTTCCTTTGGTTATGGAAGTCATTGCACACACATGCATTCCTGGTGTGAGTAGGGTTTTTTTTGTCTGCTTGCTTACATGGTTTAGATTGCTATCAAGATCAATATAATATTGACTCAGTTGTGCTGGTTCTCATTCTAATGCAAACTGTCATATATTGGCTTTTAACTCTTGGACTGTAGGAATGTCACCATTCAGAAATATATGATGTTCTGCATGATACAATATTATAACTTGCTTTTGGAAATAGTTTAATTTTATTTTAATCATATTTAAGACTTCTAGAATCATTATCAGAGTAAATCCAAATATTCTTAACTCTTCTGAATTCTAACAATTAACTGAGTGTAGAGTTCTATACTTTTTTAAGGTAACTTGAATTTCTAGATGATTTTTTTTTTAAATGTACTTTGGAAAGTTAATTCCAAAGGTCAAAAATGGACCACTTTAAGATAATTTGAACTAAATTGGGTATTATCTCTATATAGCAACATGTCCAATTGGCAATTCCAAAGAAAGCAGATGGAACTCTTAGCATTTGCTTACTATATAAATGTACTGACTCTTGGAAGGTGTTCATTTACACTTAGCTAGAAAACTGTTACCTTACAAGTGTGTGTGTGTGTATAGTATGAAACCCTATGCAATTTGTCAGTGTACTTCCCTTGTAGACTTAAAATCTGATTTTAAATTTTTTTTTTTTCAATGGATGTTTAGTTATGCAAATAAGCTACAGTGTCTATGCCTTAGGGCATTTTTCACAAATAGAAACCAAAGTATTTTATAGGTTGTGGTTGCTGTGTTCCTTTGCAGACAGTAGGGTGTTGCAATAGATGGACCTTTTTTATTTAAACGGGTTTTGCTGTGGCCAAGAAGAGCATGAGTTGTCATAGGTTTTCATGTGAATCTGTGTTGGTTTTTTTAATAAATGGTTGAGATGCTAGAACAAAGCAGTGTGGTGGACAAACTATTGCTTTTTCATAATTAAGACCAAAAGTATGAAATTCCAAAACAACTGATCTCTGTATAACGAACAGCATGTATTTATAAAGATGTCTGTTAGTCATATGCTGTAAATGAGACCCCTTGGGTAATTTGAATCTGAAATTTCACAGTGAATCAGAAACTGGTGCTATATTCTGCCAGGCCAGCAGTCCTGAGCTCAGGGAGCCCCAGGGTAAGGTATTCTTCTGCGCTTATAAAAAGCTTCACCTGCATGAAGCATCCGTAGGTGCGCGTTAAGCAATTTATTACGCTGCAGTGAAGCTGTTGCGGACGTTATTTCAAAACAGCGGTGTTGTGAGCCTTTCCTGCCTGTAGGCCCCCAAAGGTGGGAATTCAGTATGTCTATTAATACCCAAACCATTTAATATGCCACTTAAACCTGTCTCTCTTCTTGGATTCATATGTAAAGCTTATTCACCTCTGACAAATTCTGATCTTACCAGCCACTGAAGGACATCAGAGGTGCCTTCATACTGCATGGCAGTGACGAAAACCCTCCCTCTGTTCCTGTAATGCTGAAGCTTATCCAGCAACTTTAGCAGAAGCCATTTATATAATACACCCACAAGCCAGCACCGTTTAGGCAGATTCAAGCTGAAATGTTTATTCAGCAAGTTATAGAGCTTTATATTATAATTTTATTATTATGTTATATTATTCTATGGATGTTGTTGTAACAGTAATATTATATTTAAATTATACTCAATGCAATTTTTTTTCAAGCTGTGGGTATCTTTATACTAGTTGCAAAAACCCATGGATTTTGGTCATTAATAGCTGGCTTTTTAATAGTCAACCAATTACTTTGAGATATTTCATTTTCATTTAACTTTCAGAGTATTTATGTGGGGACTTTCTTGTCTTCAGTGAGTTAAGGAAGGAGGACTGCTTCGCTGCTAGTGCCATATGAAAGCAGTTAAAATGCTGGAATTGTTTACAGCTTAAATTGTTGTTAGTCAGCAGAGCCAGTACACCAGATTTCTTTGCGGCTTTTAGTGGAAAATACTAAACAGTCGCTCTTTCTCGAGTTAGAGCGTTTTTACGTTTTGAGTTGCGTTAGTCACAGAACTGGCACAGATGTAACTGCAAAGACTGCCCACTCCCGCCCCCCCGCCAAAAAAAAAACCCAAAAGGCGCTTTTTCATTGTGGCAGAGGAAGTTGCAGCGGGAGCAGTGGCTGGGCTCTCTGGTGAGCGCGACATGTGAGCATTACGAGGCATTTCGGTTTCTCCCTGCCAGGCTGCAGTCGCTGCTCGCCCGGCTGCTGCGCCCTGGGACGGCTGCTGTGGCGGTGGCTCCTGCTCTGCTCCTTCGGGCTTCTCATGACCGGCTCTGGCAGCTCAGCTTTTTTTAAGCTCTGCAAAGCTATCTGCTGATCGTATAATTTAATTTGTCAAGGAAGAAAACTGATAAGCAGAAGCTGTAACTGAAGAGGATAATCAGGTTGGCACAGAGACAGATGTTCGGATGAAGAAGTTGGCTCAGAGAAGATGTACGGGGGTCTGATTTATTGTTTTTTTTCCTTTTCTTCCTCTCCCCCTCAATCTGAATGAAGACTATCATGGGAACTGCATTCACATGGTGATCAAAAGAAACACTTGAGTGATGAACTGCTTTTGCAGAAGAAGTCCAAGGCAGTAATTTGAGCTTTTATATGCAGTAGCTGGCTTGAAACACTCTTCCTCAACAGTCTTTCTGCCTAATGCCTTCCCTGACGGAGAAGCCGCAGCTACTGCCCGGTGAAGGAAAATGAACGCTCTGCAATGCTCGTGTCCCTGACGGAGTAACGCTGTCTGCGCTGCTGTCGTTTGGGGGGGCTGGATTCAACCAGCAATATTATTCAAGGAGTTCATTGTCCCTGTGGTCTGACTCATCGCCTGTAAATGTACTGCAGCCGTGCTGTACATTGCAGATATTTTTCTTGCATGGGAAAGAATTATTTTTCTATAAGCAGGTCCTGAATAACTGCTGGAAATGAGGTGCTTTTTCCTGGCTGGACTGTTTTTGACATTCAGAAAGGAAGCTGTAGAATGACAAGATGATCAGAAGGCACGTTTATTTTCAGTCACCAGAAAGCCTGTGACAGCTGATTTAGAACTGACCTTGCAGGAGTGGGTATAGCTGCGGCCGTCTCTCTCGGGGCAATTGTTCCTTGTTCTGTCCTCAATAGGACAGTGCCATGTCTTCTGCCTCAATTATTTCATTGTGGGGGTAGAAGGACGCTGTGGAAGTTGTGACATTAACAAAGACAATTTTTTTTTTTTTTTTTTTTTTGGTGAAAGGACAGCTGTATGCCACAGTGAGTGCTGTTCGAATGGAATTGGATCTTGGGATATTTTTATCAGTTGTTCCACAGTTTCATTATTGTGGTTTTGATGCCTAGGGAAATTTTATTTTAAAAAGAACAACTTTTTTTTTTTTTTTCAACATTGCCTTGAACATCTCGGGGTGTTTAAATCTGAAAAATGAAGTGTGAGGGAATTGCCATTGGAAAATTGGAATGCCCTTTTTTAAATGCTAATACACCAGTGGTAGCACTCACAAGTTTGTGAGGGTGTGTGAAACAGGTGAAAGTATTTCCTCTATGGTCCCCATTGTGATACCTGCAGTCTGGTTCCAAAAATACCGTTGCTGGCATTTTTCTTGTTTGCTTTGGTTCCTCAAACGGATCGAATGAGTCGAGTCTGTATTGTTGTTTTGGAGGAGGTGGAAGATGATTCTCCCACATTTATTTCCAAATTACCTCAGGAAAATGTATTTTTACGTCCATCACCTTCTGGAAACGTGCTGGTAAGGCATGTTGTTTGTTGGCATATTTCCTGCTTATAATAGTGTCACAAATGCCAATATTAATTTTCCTAAGATTGACATGAATATGCATGGTGTTGAAATGAGATAAGATAGTAAAAACTGCCTGTAATAGAGGGGAAAAAGCTGAAACTTAATTGTAGAATTAATATTTGCAAGGGCCCGTTCTTTCTCATATAACTTTACTTATGGTGCAGCAATAACTGATCCCAACTCTTGTATAATAGCAGAGGATTTTTAGAGGACTTGCTAAACTGTATTTGAAGTAAATGGTTTTTCCCTGCTCCACTCATCATTCCTCAATCGTACGTTTATGGAGGACCACTTTAGAAACTGATGTAATCATTGTATTGCAATAATATGCTGTGCTTATTCTGAGAACTGATAGAGTATATCGTGTACATCAAGCAAGAGCAATTCTAAGCTTAAATAAAAAATAGTATAAGTGATAATCTTCATGTAACTGTTAGTTTAAGTTACCACTTTCTGGAAATGATAAACACTGAGGACTGTGCTTTTATTACTTTAAATTATTTTATTTTGTCAAGTGACTGACTTAAATCTTCCTAGCATATCTCAGCAGCTTTTCTTACTAAGAAATCCTGCTATATTTAGTAATAGATGTGTATGAGTGTGAATTTGTTGCCATACTTATCTGATGCACTTTGCTTTCCCACTCTGTCTAAACAGGCAAAAAACTTGCAGTAACTTGAGTGACTTGCTAATATAAGAGGGGTTTGTTTGCTTATATTATATATAATTTGCAACAGATAACAACAGCCCTAATGCTGTTATGAGGAGTTCTCTTTTCAGCTGTTATAAGCTAGTCTTTTGGGCCTTTTACTTATATATGTATGTATATTTCGTTGACTTAGAGTATGTTCATGTGTTTCAAACTTTTTTTCAAGTTTGTAAAACTTGGAATTTCTTCAATTTTAAATATTGTTGCTGATTTATTTATTTCACTACCTGGGATCTTTTATTTCGTCATCATTTTGTGTTTGTGTTATGTATCTAAAAAACCATAGATATATATCACTAAAGACTAAAATGAGATTATGGTCTAAGATATGTTTTTTCTTCATTTCAGCCACCATTGGTTCAAGCTATATTTAATGGAGATCCTGATGAAGTTCGAGCACTGATATTTAAGAAAGAAGATGTTAATTTTCAGGTAAAACCCAACATCATTAGCTTTGAATACATTTTTCTTTTGTTATAGCTTTCTACTGTACTAATAACTTTGCTAATTTGTGAGCTGTAAATATTATTGCTTTTATGCAATAGGTGCAGTAAAACCTTTACTTACACTTAATACTGGGAGGGAGGCATGTAGCTTTGTAGATTTATGTTGATAGTAAAGACCTAATTCTATATTCCTTGTAAATGTTAGTTCTGTAGTGCTTGGGTAACCAAAAAGTTTGTTTCTTTTAGAAAGTTAGACTGGTTAAGTGTGATGCTATGTAGACTTTAAGTCTTTTTAAATGAAATACAGCATGTAGTATACATTAGATAATTATAAGAAAAGAGTTTGGGGTAGATAGACTTCATAGGGGTTTTTAAAAAGTGAAGCCTAATGATTACATTAATAAGTAAAAATGAGAAATTGTGTTAGTATGTCCTGTTTGGTGCTGCAAACCCAGAGACTGCAGACTTAAAAGCTATACTGAAATGAAATTGATTTTGTTCTGTTGGGTAAAATTCAAGATTTGAACAGCATGCAGCCACTGTATGTGCTTTCCGTTAAAGTCTAATACACGTTTGACACTATGCAAGATAATATAGCGTAAACTCTTTACTTTGATTGGAAATTGTTTTGATTGTTGAAGCAGACTGACATAAACTATTTAGGGCTTAACACTGTGGGAATATATGTGGCTGTTTGTCCTCCAAATACATCAGAACAAGAGTGATGCTAAAAAGCAAAGACTAACATCTAGATGCTACATAGTGGCCAGTGTAAAACCATGATAATTGTTTACACTGTATTCTTGGAAGATGTAAACCAAAAGCAAATATTTAGTTTGGTATGTGTATTTTGGCATGTAAAAACATTCTGCAGAATTTATATCTGATCTATGCCAACTGAAGTGTCAGGGAGCCCTCTCATTGTTTTGGAGGGCTTGTGTAGGACCCTGTATCAGTAAACTTGCTGTCAAATCTGAAGTTTTGTTTGATAAGGTTGGATGTTTTTTCCTCTCCTTTTTGAGTAGTTTTGCATGTTCTTCAGCAAGATTGTGTGATGGATTATATAATATCAAAAGACTCATCTTGTGTTTAGTTATAAGAGTGTTAACTGTATCCTTCCAGTCTCTTTTTGTGTATACTCTGGTCACACTGCCATTTTTATTTTTAAAAGCTGATTGGTCTGTATTGTTTCATTTGTATTCTTCCATGTGTAAATCAGGTTTAGCATTCATAGCCATAGTACCTGCAAAGAAAGTTAGGTTATGATCTTTCTGCTTTTTTTGATTATTACCCGAGCCTCTGCTAGGTTTCAGTGTGTGTGTGGTAGCGATTTGGTTTTGTTTTTCATTCAATCTCAAGTTTTGTCAAACACTTTTCCATAAATGCGAAGTCAGCAGATGTGCTTAAATAGGAATGCGTGTAATTGTTTGATGTCTTTGAAGAGGGTTACTTTAGACTGCCAGATAGTTACAGTCAAGAAAAATACTACAGGCAGAATATTAAAAATCTGGGATTTCTTACATTTTAGATCTTGACTTTCTTATTCTTTTCTGTAGATAAATCTCTCTTCAACAGAACGTGTGTGTGTCTTAGGCTAGTACCACCTAAGGTGTATTTAGAATCCATCCAGAACTAATAAGCTATTTTTTTTCAAAGCCATCTTCTTCAGCATAGGCCGATGCTTATCACACATGGCCACTCCTTCCTACCATGGCAGTTCTAGTCCTACTTCAATATTTAGTATTATATTCACATATATCCCTTAAAACACTGTTTGATGGGACTAAATGAGTGTATAAATTCTCCCATTGTTTGGTAGAAATGAAGTGAACTGCCTACTGGTTTTTCCTTTGTGTCTCTCTGTGTTTTCTTATTTTCACTGGGTTTTTTGTTTGCTGTATGTACTTGGCTGGAGGTAATATATTCCTGCATAAGCTAGATGCAAAGTTCTCCGCTTAGTTACATGTTATAAATTGTTGTGTAGAGGAGGAGGGAAAAAGTGAAGGAAATTAACTGGTTGGGTGTATTTCTTGATAAAGAGGAGGATTGTGGTAAACTTGTTTTGATCATTGTGGATTGTATTAGACCAGTGTATATGTTGGATTTTTTCCCACTTGACTATCCAAGTGCTTCAGTACAGTTGTTTGAATTCCAGAGTCATTCCCTCCAATGCCTCTGCAGAAACTTTTCCCCCCTCTCAAGAGCAACTAATTATTTTGCAGTTTGTATTCTAATAGTTGAAATTCCTTCCTTCCTTCCTTCCTTCCTTCCTTCCTTCCTTCCTTCCTTCCTTCCTTCCTTCCTTCCTTCCTTCCTTCCTTCCTTCCTTCCTTCCTTCCTTCCTTCCTTCCTTCCTTCCTTCCTTCCTTCCTTCCTTCCTTCCTTCCTTCCTTCCTTCCTTCCTTCCTTCCTTCCTTCCTTCCTTCCTTCCTTCCTTCCTTCCTTCCTTCCTTCCTTCCTTCCTTCCTTCCTTCCTTCCTTCCTTCCTTCCTTCCTTCCTTCCTTCCTTCCTTCCTTCCTTCCTTCCTTCCTTCCTTCCTTCCCTCCCTCCCTCCCTCCCTCCCTCCCTCCCTCCCTCCCTCCCTCCCTCCCTCCCTCTCTCCCTCCCTCCCTCCCTCAGCATGGGTTGGACACTGTAACTGGAGACCTAGCAAGGTTCTGCAAACTGATTTTACCCAGAAGTGAACAGAAGATAGAACTGTTGTAGATCTTTGTGATAGTGACATTCATCTAAGAAAGTTGTTAGTGTCTTGATAAAATGTGGGTGGTGTTTTGGTTTTTTTTTGTTGTTGTTGGGGTTTTTTTTTGTTTTGTTTTTTCTTTTCCCTTCTGTTACCCTCCAGCTTCATTTACCTTTTAACTTTTGGTGTGCATTATCTTTGAGTCTGTGTATTTGGCTTCCCAAAGCTAGGCTGTGGTAACTGCTTTCTATTATGGTAATATCTAAAGATTGCACCCAGGTTGGGCAGTGTTAGGGTATTATTCCTAAAACAGATGATGTCTTCTACCATGGTGTTACATTTGGAAAGATTGTGAGATGTGTGGCCTTCCATAACGTGGGTTGCTGTGTGTGACTTTAAGATTATGTACAGATAGCAAATGGGCTTTTTCAGGAAGAGGATTGTTCTCTGTTCAAGCCACACCGGCCACCTTGAGTCACAGGCTCAGTCTAGATATAGGATGTATTGTATCCCATTCTGCAGTTGTCAGAAGAAAGAACAAATTAAGTGTGTCCCTAGCTGCTTAAACTCTAGTTCAGGAAGACTTCCCTTCTCTGCAAGTTGGAAGTATGCTGCTTTTTTGTAGACAAAACTGATTTATGGGAACTTTGATCAAATGTGGTGTTTGGAAGGTGAACTCTCTTGAGGCTCCAATTAATGGAAAAAAACAGAGGGGAAGGGATTGCTTCTCCTTGCCCTTCCCCAAGAAAGCTTGAGAAACTGTAGCTTTCTGTTTCATGAATCGGGCTTAAATGGCACACATCGCATATGTCAAGCCTGATACAATTTCTGTGATATGCATGACCCTTGCTGTGCTCTGTGTGTGTGTATATATGTTAAAAAAAAAAAAAAATCATGGTACCATCGTGAGCTTTTGAGACTTGACAGTAAAGAAAATGTTGTGTGTTAACTGAGATATTTAATATCTCTTTATTAGTTAATGAGGATCCTCAACATTTCCTGCTCTTGCTGATTAGATTAGTATGGCTGGTTTGAATTTTAGGTACTTTTCAGCTGTTAGTTTTAGCTAACTAAATTATTTCAGCATTATGTTTTATAAACTAGAATTTGTTTGGTTTTTAAGATTTTGAGGCTTATTACTGTTGCAAACAATGCAATTTCTGTTTGTTACTGAAAATTTTATGGTGTATGTTCAGTTTAAAATATCACAAAAATGGAATATTTCATCTCAGCTATTTGTTAAGAACATAATTTTGTGGAGGGAATACCAGCTCACCATAAATAAAATTATTATTGCAGATCTGACTATTGAAGTGATTGTTCAAAATCAGAACAATTTTTCCTCCTCCTAGACCTATTAGGGTAATATTTCTTGCCATGAAAAGTGATAGTATAGGTAACCCAATATGTGGTTTTTATAACTGGATTGCACTTGATCTTAGCTAGGGGATAAACATCTGATCCCCTCTGGAACTGGTGTCCGTGTGCCCCTTGCTGCTCTTATGCTAAAGCCAAACAAGCACTCTCTTTGGAAGAATCCCAAAATCACACAGATCTCTCCCAGTGTTCAAAAGTGTTCACTGCTCCTATTTAAAATAGTGATATTGACAGATGTGATAAGTGGCTTAAACATTAAACACCTTTATGTTACTGCTCATTGCGCTTTGTGAGATTAAAATAGATTTAAACTGCAAAGTGTATTTCAAAGGTGTTTTCTGTGCGAGTTGGTGGGGATTTTTTTTTTCCCAACACAAAAAAGATGGGAAAAATGAAATTCTACATACTGTACTGAGGGCTGCAGCAATCCAGGTTATCTGTAGGCTTTTTGTGCTGGACTATTGGCCATCCAGCACAACTTTTAATTACTCTTTTCTAGAATAAGGAACCAAAAAATAAAATAAGGAGTTCATCTGTGCTGCTGTTTTGGGAAGAAAACAAAAGAAAACAAGACTTTAGAACCAAACAATCTTGTCTGCATTCCCTACCCCACACCTGTATTAGATAGCAATGAAGTGTTGGCCATAAATCCCAAGCTTTGTTCCTGGGTCTGGCAGGCGGTAAGATCCAGTCCCACGGAAGTGCCAGGTCCAAACAGGAGGGCTAACTGACTGTGTATGACTTTGGTATTTTGAGAAAGTGGGTAGCTGCGTGGATGACTGTTGCAGTAGAGATGTGGGCTCCCTTCCCAGTCCTGCCAAATGTGGGTTTGCATAATTTCTCGTGTTATTTGCATACTAGGAGAATGTTGCTGGATGTCATTCTAGGGTAAGAGGTGACACCTTATTTGACTATCTGATAAATTTTTAAATTCATTTTACTCTGCAGGTCATTTCAGTGCAATGCCTGTCTATGCAAGAGGAGGAAAATTGATTTGTTAGTCTAGTGACAAGTCTAGGACTTCTCATTGAGCACTGGGTCTGGGTGCCAGGAGGTCTCAAATATCCTAATAATTTAGGAGTTAATAATGAAAATTAAAGCACAGTTTAAAAACCAGGAATCTTTGAGATGCTGGTGTTGGTCAGCAAAGTCTGAAAGATAGAAAAAAATAGGTAATGACTGTAGGTCTTCTGGCTTTCATCTTTATACTTAACTTTGTAGGTCAAACTGTGGAGTAACTGGGGGTTTTTTTCTGCAGACTTGAGAGCACAGCATAGAACAGGAAAGCTTGAATTATGTAGCTGAAATACAGAACATTCTACAAAATTTAGGAGTTCAACGTTTTGATCTTACAAATAAATTCTTTACCTATTTCATACATTAAAAGAATTTTTATGTATGTTATTATGTGTAACACTGTAATTGTTTAATTTAGCAATTACATTAAAATATCTCTCAATGTAAAGAAACTTACATAAGTAAATATAGCCTTGCTTAAAAACAAATAAACAGAAAGCCATAATGTGTAATGAGGTAAAAATAATATTTAGGAATATTTTTACCTTTAAGTTAATTACGCTTCTGTAGCCAGTTATTTTACCAATGACTAATGTGGGGATTTTTTGTTTGTTTTTGATAAAAAGTGTGCATGCGTACAGCTACAAATGTAATTCACTCTAGGCTGACATATCTGTCTCTAAAACATCTTTCCGCATTAATTGCTTGAGTTATGCTTTTTGTTATACTTCTTTCTGCTTCAGGAATACCCTGCCTATTGATCAGAAAAGTGCTGTGGTGTTCTGCAATGCTGAGATGATGTAGCAAAGGCTGAGCAGGGACAGTGCACTGTTTAACTCTTCAGACTGTGTTTCTGAAGAGGTGAGAGGTTATGGGATTGCCAACTATAACTAGTCCTACGTGTCGTGGGCATGGAGCAGACCCAGTGTTGGTAGCTATTTGGTCAGGTTCCTGCAGGCAGTGCAGATTATTTGTTGATCCTTCCTGCAAACCCTCCATTTGCAGGATCCTTTTTTGTTGGCAGCTGGAGTTGGCAACAAAAACCTGCGCTGGCGTATTTGGTACGGTGAGCAGCATCTTACTGTATTCCCTGGCAGGACAGGCTGTGCAGGCAATGCTCTTAACTTCTGGTTTGCTGACTTGAATGTCAGAGAGAAATTTTAAAAAGCATCCAGAAAGCAGTAAAATATTGTAAAGAGCACAATTTATTTTTTTAGTTCCTATCTTAATAGGTTAAGGTATGAACTTTTCCTTTGTTAATTGTGGTTATTGCTGGAGCGTTTCCACCTGGAATAAAGTTTTCTTTTTTTAAAGTATCAATCTTATTTTTTTTTTTTAGTTGGGTCTTTTGCTAATTCCCAATTGCAGATGAACATTTAATAGAGACACTGTAATTATTGTAACTTGATCTGGACTGGCAGTGTGAATGTGTAGTTGCAATAGTATCTTGGAGGAGTGCACAATTTAGACCTATTAAAAACAGTCTTAAGTTTAAGACTGCTGCTTGGTTGAACATTATTTGTAATCTGTTTTTATTTCCAATTTAGAGTGTAGCAGAATTGAAGGATAAAATTACAGGTGTTTGAGAGTTTGAAAGACTTTTCAATATGATGAGAACATAGGGTGAGTTATAACTTTGAGTTGGGTGCCAGTTATTTAAATTCAGTTTCATCCTTTGGGTTATTAAACACAGTGACTTGCTGTGAGTTTTCTTGCAAGTAAAAACTGTATATTGGTAAGACACATACCTGTGTGTGTACCTATATATATACACATGCAACTTGTATGTAAAATGCGTGTGTATATATGTTTGAAAAAATACTGTAGCTTATCTAATGCTAATGATAGTGAGTGAATTGGCAGAGAGAACAGTCCTTTGAAATCACTGCAGGAGATTGAAGATAAAATATTCCTATATAAAGAAATACTAATAATGAGAATCCATCCAGCAAAAAGCCACTGCTGAGAAACATCAGCTTTGACTTGGCGCAGCAGCTCCTGCCAGGCAGCCTCTGCCTGGAACCCCAGCTTCAGGTGCTGGAGCAGAGAGTCTGAGACATCTTGTATTGGGCAAATGGGGGCGAAGGGAGACCTTGCAGAGAGCAGGTGAAGTCACGATGGGTGTAAATCACAAAATAAGCTGAGTGTGCCTTCAGATGCTTTCACTGCTGTTTATGGAAGGATTCTTGTTACCTGTCTAAATAACAATAATTATACCTATCTTTTACTCAGAATAAATTTCTAATAGGAATTGAGAGAGCTTTTATAATTAGTAGAGGTATTTTAAATAGCTAAAGGCTATATTTAATTTGGTATGTTTTCATTTTGCAGGAGGTATATGTAAATATATTTTTCATATTTATGGGAGAGAAGAAAATAGTATATCATCTCAGAGACTAATGGTGGCACTCATCATCTCTATCCTGTTTGCCCCCAGGCTTCTAATAAGATACAGTTGTGCAAACAGAGGAAGATATTTCTTCTTAAACTTTTACTTAGACCTTTGTCCAATGTGTGTGTTAATGTATTGTATTGCTTTCTGCTTCTAGATGGTCTCTGTACTAGACTTTCTTAATATTTCTACCACAAACAGCAACCCCCATTTCCTGTGTGACCATCCTGATGAAATGATGACTCAAGAAACATACCTGCTTTATTATAAAATGTTCAATTCAGTGAAATTTCTTTACATCTGAAGAATAGCAGGACAATTCTGTGAAGAATCCTGTTTTTTGGGAGAGTATTTGTGGTCTTGTGCAGTCAGACACAGATTCTGCCTGCTTAGAACTTGCAGCCATGCATCAGTTTTAATGTGGCACTGAAGTACCTTGCATGCAAGAAGGTCTAGGAGTTGGTTTTTAGAAGGGCATTATGTGAATAGCACAGGCAAATGTGTGTGGTGTTTTATTAACAAGATACAAAGTTAGCTTATAAAACATCTTGCTACTAGACATGCTCAGGTTTCAGTGAGGTGGTTTTAAGGGAGTAGATACAGTTCAGCACTACCATATGGGAATGTCCAGGGGTTATTTTGGTAAAGAATTAAGTCAGTTCTTAAAAATGTGAGTATTCATATTATGTATCTGAAGGGAGAAGAAGAAACTTTGCTGCAGGGAATGTAGGGAAGCTTTTCCTATAGGAAAGCTTCTTCCACTTCTAAAGGATGTGATATGAGGCTGTTTGATCCATGGATCTGAAGCATGACTGATTCCAGAAACAGAGAACTTTGGAGACCTAATTCTTTTGAGTGTTGTGGAAATTTACTGCAAGTTGTGTAATTGTAAAGAGTATCCACCAGCCACTCAAAGATTATTTAAATTCATAAAATAGCAATTATTTACTGTTGCTTAACTTTAAAGTTGTGGATTTCCTGTTCATTAGTCTAGAATGTTTCTTCAAGCATGTCATCTGAAATGAATAATCAGATATTTTATTTCCTTTTTAGTGGTTTAGAGAGTGAATCATGTTTTTCAGCTTCCATATCAAGTGTGTCCAAATGGTGTTGAGTTCCTCTTCTGGTGTAGAAGCAGATTCAGAATGTTTTAAATACAAATCTGTATAATTAGGCATTTTTCTTCAGAATAAAAACTTTTAATTAGAGAACCTCACCAGTCCAGAAGAGGAATAATTCCTTGCTTCATGTTGATTAACACTATATTTAGCCCGTGCAGATGAGATTTTTTGGATGTATTGCATTATCACTCTTACTGGAGTGATCCAAACAAACCTTCAGCAGAGTTACAGGATAATCTAACATCAGCAAACTGCCACTCAGCACAGTGGATTCTGTGGGTGGTAGCTCTCAAAGTTACCACTGTAAAGACTAGGACTCTGAAAAGAAGAATGTGTTTACATGGCACAGTGCTGCCTTGTACAGGCCATGAGAGATATTCTTTAGAGACTTAATATTAATTAATACTAGTGTGTGTGCTGCTCAGGCTAATATATCTTTCTTCTCACCAGATCCAGTAAGCTCGCCTAGCCCTATGCTAATAGGGTTATCCTGTTTGCTAAACTAGGCAGACAAACTGGGATGTCTGCGTGGCAGTGTTTTTACTGTGTTAGTTGTACACTGAATTTGTTTTACAGTAATTGGGGATTTGACAGACAAGTTGTGATGTGGTCATTGTTACTTCTTTAACATTGAAAAAATTGGCATTGATGTAGAGAACCATGAATAATTAGATCAAATTTAAATGTGTTTTGAGAATTTTGTGTTTGAGTCTCCAGTGTGATTCTTAGTGATAATGATTTTGTAGATCATGTCTGATTTGCCGTATTACTTTTAATGATTATTACTTCAGATTGTAGCCTTCAAAGTGTAATTGAAGTTCTGCATTTCCTGCTGCTTTTGTAAAACAAGCTAGAGGCAAGGTCTTGAATAGCTAGGGCTTACTGGGGTTACTCCTGGCAGTTGCTGTGCCTGTCACGCAAAGGATTGGTATTTGAGAACAGAACATCCCTCCTGAAAGAGCAGAGAGAAGAAAAAAAGCTCAGTAGACTTAATGTGCGTTAACTTCCAACATCTACATAGTCCTTGAAAGACTGCCTTGCTGATAATAGCAAGATAGGATTTGAATCTACTGATTATTTTCTGCGTGAAAACTCTTCATGCATATGCAACGTACTTTTGAACAGGACAATTTTCTCCACTTTTCAGGTGGTTAAAGCTATCTTACTTATCTGTTATGGAATATCTAATGCACTAGCAGTAAACACCATCATTTCGTTCATACCGATTGGCCCTTGTACACAAGGTAGATAGACATTTAGGTTTCTTAAATCTACTCTAATACAGGATGGATGCATACCACATACCAAAAACTGGGAAAATAAAATGTTTTTGTGTTTCTCCCCCCGCACCCCCCCCTGCCCCCCCCCCCCCCCCCCCCCCCCCCCCCCCATATTGTAGGGAGGGTTATCCTGTAAATGCCCAAGGAGGAGGGCTCTCATGGACTGTTGGTAGGTGGCTGTGGGGTGTGGAAAGGCTCATACTTGTGTCAAATCTGAGGACAAATGAATTGTAAGTTCCTTTTACAATGAGGGATCTCCGAGTCCTTGCTGAATGGTATGCCCAAAAGTTCAGATACAATGTCTGGAATATGAAGTTTAAGGGGAATTTTCTTAGGCCTATGGTATCAGCCTCTACCTTTCCATCTCCAAAACCAGTGGAATTCTGTTTGCTTTTCAGTTTTTATTAAAGTCCTACTTTATCATCATCCTTTCTGATCATTAATTTAATTTCAGTTTTTACTTGCATGAAATACTAGTTATATACATATGGGTATATGTGATTATGGTAACTTATAAATAAATTACATGGTGCTGACTTAATGTCTGAAAGGAGTGCAGATGTCTTGCTTTAGTTGCTGCTAGCTCTTCCTATAATGACAGTTCTAAGCTTATCTCTATCCACTTAGCCTGAGGAATAGTGCAGATAAAATACTTTGATCCTAAAGTTACCAATACTTTTGGAGGAAGTAGAGGTTTTCTGTTGGGTTTTTGCGTGATGGATTTGGCAGCTTCTTGTTTTCTGTTGCAGACACTTATTGTTGGGTGAAGGGTTTTTTGACTCTCCTCTTCATTCTTCAGAATAGATATATTCTGCAGGATTTTTCTTGCCTAACAATTTGTCTCTGTACAGGCATAGATTGTGTTGTATGCTACTTTGAGTCAGGTGTACAGAAGAGTGCCAGGGTCTCTTAACAGAAGGACTCTGCATATTGCAGCTAGATGACCTTACTTTATGAAGCTATTTAATGTAACACGCACAAGCAAAATGTTGTAGCTTGCTCCGCAAGGAAGAGGTGCTAACATTAAACACTCATCCTGAAAACCACATCTTTTCCTGTCACCAAGTCAGTGCAGTTAGTGAGACGGATACCTGACTGACATCAGATGTGTAAGGTTGTCATTCTAGCACTGGCCTTTGCAATGAAAAAGGCAGAAACCTCGGCTTTTCTGAACAAAAGTGTCATTGGCCCAGACGTAATGTGCTGGATTTAAACTGGGATGGAGATGTGCATACCTTACCTAGTGTGGTGTGATCTTTCACTGGAGCATAAACAGAGCCTGCATTGTACTGTTCTCTCTCTTGGCATATTTTCTTATTTGTGTCCTCAAATGCTACAGATAGATGACAGAGTAAGACGGGGCAGTCACTGTCCCGCGTTCAGCCCACCCTGAGTGCAGGCTGGGTTACGGAACGTATCGCACACCACTGTACTCTCATTATGGAAAGTCCCTTGTTTTCACATACTGCCTTTTTTTTTTTTCCCAAAAATAGTTTCAGAGTTATTTATAATTTTTCGTATCGGCAACTGCTTTCCAATTAAAAGCTGGGTTTTTTTCTGCCATATATACCAGGTAAATGTTTACAAATCATATACTTGGCATTTGGGAAGGAGGAAGCCAAGGGAAAGTATATTTTAATAAGATATTATCATAACTGTTCTTTTTAAATATAGCATGGTTTTGAATGCTATAGAGATTTGTGATTTCTGGGTGGGTATTTTTTAATTTTGATGGTGGGGTTTTTTGCTGTCTCTCCCCCTGCCATGATTTAGTATGTTAACAAAAAATCTTGGCCCTAAAAGTTACTCTGCTTTAATTCCTGAATTAAAGGAAGGAAAATACATCCAAAAATGACTCAGCTATACTGTGAGATCAAGTTGCTCTTATCAAAGGGTAGAGAATAGCTCTTTATTTGTTACATGTATTGGGCAAGAATTCAGTAGTCTTTATTAGTAATAAATGGGACCAAATCCTTGGTGTTGGAATTTGCAGTGAAAGGCAGCAGCTCACAAAACCTACTCAGTTATTCAGGTCCTTATCCGATACCCAAATGAATGCTTGAGTTCTCTCACAAGGAATCCTAGCCTTTATAATTTGAGCAAAAGGAGTTATGTAGACATTTTGATAGAAGGGAGACCCAGGTTCAGCTTTTCTCACAGGCTATGCTTGTTCTTTTCTCGACTTTGAAAACCCAACTATAATAGTGAGAATTGTAACAGTGACAGCAACATGACAAAACCTGTCTGGAACATAAAGGTTAAAGAGGATGAGCAGATGTGTATTTCCAAAAGGCACACTGACTTACTTTCAAAAAACATAAACTGGAGAGAAGTTTTTGAGATTAATTACTTGGAAGTGGCAAATACACAGATGTTTGGTTGTTTCAAAATGTCTCTTGAAATACTTGACTAAAGTCAAAAAGTTGTCTTACTGTGTACCTCTTGAGTTGTGAGAAATAAGGAAGCAGTGTCTACCAGAATACCTGAAGCCCTCTTGTCCTGTGTTTTTATTGATAGTTTTTGATGTTTGCAATAACATAACTCCTAACAAAATAGGAAATTTAGCTTAATGATCTTATTGACAGACAAAAATAATGGTCTTCAAAATTGTGAGCTTGTGCTCTAGAGGAAGATGCATGCTTAGAGTGACATTTATATATTTGTATAAACTTTTGGTCTTTCCTAAAATAGTGCTCTTGTGACCTTTTTCCAGGTTGCTTTGTCGTTCTCTTCAGACATACCTTTCATTTTCTGCTGTATACCTGCCATTGCCTTAGGGTTTCCACAATTTACGATGGCACTCACAAGTAAATGATTTATTGGTTTAATCCACAATGTGACATTTTTTATTATTCTTATCTAGAATCAAGTCAAAGAGCGTGCACTGTTAAATTGGTACTGAAGATCTTAACTAGAAATAACACTGGGGTTTGGCAGATTGTGGTTGAAGTGACCCTCGTTGCTAAAGACGCTTCTTTTCTCCTACCTGACAAGGTCTACGGAGTCATGGGTTACCACTGTCATGATGAGCAAGAGGGCAAAGGTGGTTCTTCAGTATTCTGTGATTGCTTAGAAGTCTGGGGTTGCTCTGTCCTAATAGATGGTACCAAGAGGATATGTCCTGAAATGTCATGTGTAGTGACAAAGTCTCATTAGCTAAAATTTAATACTGGGCTTTCCAAAAGTGTCTCTTCGAAATGCAGTCCAAGTGTTTATGCAAATTGTATCAGAAGCATTAATTCAAGAGATGAATGGAGTCAGCATGACAAATCTAGTCACTTTAACTATGATGTACCTATTACCTGGCTTCAAAGGATACTTTGTGGTTAGCTATGTAATATGTATTATTTTTGTTGTTAATAGCATGCTTTCCCCCTGTTTTTAAGCATGCAGAAGACCATTATTCTAGCTTGTCAGGCTTGCTCACTATATTGGAGCTGCATCTTAAATTTGAACTACGGTGGTAAAAACAGAGGTCCACTTCTAAAAATTGTTAGCCAATATTAATTAGAAATTTGTTATTTTTTTGACAATGTGAAGTTCTGAGAATTGAGTAAAGAAATACTGGGAGAAAAAAGAAACAGCAAATTAATTACCCTGAAGGTAGGGATATAAAATTAATTTGTCACAAATTTATAAGTTTTGAAAACTTGATACTTAATCTTTTTCTTCTGCTTTCAGTTGACAATAATGCAACTAATTTTCAAGTTCTAGTTAAGTTACGTGTTTTTAGATACCACTTTGTGGTTGGACCTACTTCCAAAGAGTTGGTGGCCTCAGTTATAGAATTATGTACCTAAACTAAACTTCTGTGAAGTTTGAAGTTGGAATGTAAAAGCCAAATACTTAAATGTGTTCTTTTTTGTGTGGAGGAACAACAAAAAATATATTTAGAGTAGACAGTTATTCTACCTTACAAAATGATAAATCTGAAAACTAGCAAAATGTGCAAATAAAACTCAAGTGTTCTAGTGACTCTTAAGTGTAGCACTGGGAAAGACCTCTGTGGTATTGGACTCTACCAAAGAATTGGAAGTATTTTGTTACTGTGTTCTTACAGGTTATCTGTGAATGCAGGAGTTACAAATCACGCTGGTTGAATAGTCCCCTCAGTCTAACCTAACTGGAATTTACACTGTTATATTTTAAAATAGTTTCACTCACAAGAGGTGCCTATTAACTATATTACAGGGTATGTAGGAATCAAAGCTCTTGCAAGATCTATGATTGTGTATTTGGGGTTGGTCTCTGACAGGAACAGATGGTATTGAAGGAGACAGCTGACAAGTGATACAGCAGAAAACACTGATTAAATGAGATTTTGCAAGTGTGATCACAGAATAATGAGAGTATTTTGAAGTGTTATTGCAAAAGTTGGTTTTGAAGAGCAGATAAAATAAAGAGGTTTTTTTGAGGGAGGACGTTGCATTCATGCTTTTCCAAAATATACTTTGATTCAAAGATTTCAGATCAGTAGATGCAGAACTAGTTGAAGGGCAACTTAAAATGATATTGTAATATACTCCTGGGGAAGCCACAGTCAGGATATGGCAGTCTTATTGGATATGTACGCGATAAGAAGTCTGCCTTTAAGGCATCTAGCTTCTTAAAACTCTCTGTAGTTGTATGTAGTTATTCTAAATCAATTGCTGAGATAGAACCCAAATGAGGCATACATTGTATCTCAAAGAACACTTACTACTTTAAGAAGAGAGAGATTTGAATGCTGCATGTTTAGATTAACCATAGATTTGTCCATTGTAGAGGTTTTGATGCATGAAATAACCAATGAAGCAGTTAAAGCCTATCCTTAAGGTGAAATGAAACAAAGGTGGCATTACCCTTGTTCTAGGTTTGAAAAAGTAGAAGGAAATTATGAAGAAGCTCACAGAATAGTTTGAGTTGGAAAGGACCTTTAAAAAAAGGTCATCTAGTCCAACCCCCTGCAGTGAGCAGGGACATCTTCAACTAGATCAGGTTGCTCAGAGCCCTGTCCAACCTGACCTTGAATGTTTCCAGGGACGGGGCATCTACCACCTCTCTGGGCAACCTGTTCCAGTGTAGCACTACTGTCCTTGTCCAAATTTGATTTTAACATAGTCATAAGGACTTCACCTGTGCACTTCTCCTGTCATAATCCTTACAGAAGCTCCTGTGTAGGTTAAATGTTTGGGAAACTTGAGAAATGGAAGTACTGTGAATTGGAGGATTACATGTTTTTATATGCATATAAATAAGATGTTGGGTTTTTTGTGACACAGAGCTGTCATTCTGAAAACTGATTCCTTAAGGAACGAGCCCTTTTATTGCTTTTTAGTTTGTTGACAGCGTTAACCAATATCTGGAATTGAACTTTGGAGTTTCTTAGGAGGAATATAAATTTCTCTGTTGTTTCTACTGGAATACCAGTTGCATTCTCTGGCAACTATGTAAAACCTGCCTAATGCAGTTAGTTTGAGGTGTTTCCTTACTAACATTGCAACTGATTTAGAGTTGTAATAGGCCTGTTTGCCTTGAAGATTTTTGATTTGGAAAAGGAAATGGGCACAACACTTGATTTTCTGTGTTGTCAAATACTGCAGTGATACTGTGATATTTGGAATTAAATAGTACCAATAATGTTAGATTTTTACATTCTGTGTAACAGTGACTTTTATGTACAAAACGCCTTTTCTCTTGAAATGTTTCTTTTAGTGTCACTTAAGTTTACCAGATTAAAGGAACAACACTAGGGCCAGTATTTGTATTAGTATGATGTATCAGTGCTCCAAGATGTGTGCTTCCAAAGTTACTTGTTAAAACGGAAAGCTTGATTAGTGTTATTTACTGTAATTCTTTATATGCAGTAGTTTGTACTTGCAGATGAATTTGTTCATCATATGATTACTGATTCTAATGAAAGGTAGTTGATCTGTATAACAGTATTTTAGTAGTATTTAAAATACAGAATTCTCTTTAGTTGTACTCAAATTTCATTTATTAAAATTCACCAGTAAAATGTAAGACTTCAGATAGAACAAAATTAGAATTTTCTTTTAATGGAAGCAAAGACTTTTGCATACTGATGAGAGCTTTCTAAATGCAGCATTTCTGCTTTTGTAAGAAGTTCTGAAAAACAGGTTTTTATATACTAAACCAAAAACTTTCTCACAGAAAAGTTAAATTAAAAAAAAAAAAGTTTGAAAGGATCAAAAAGTGCCAGCTGTGAAACTGGGGGGAAAAAACCTCAGGACTTCTGCCAAGCACCCTCAGCATGGAGAATACTTGTGATCAATAGAAACCCTAGGGCTTGGGATTCTTGAAATCCCAAGCTCTGGAGCTGACCCAGCAGATGACAAGCTGTGAGCATCCCAGCAGGGCTGCCCTGGTGCTGTAGAGTGGAGAAGCCTCCCCTGGCTCTCTGCTTACACCCCCTCCCAGTTTGTACTCCCTGCTGCAGAGCTGGGACTCGGACTTTTGAGTATTTTTAAGCTGTCAGCTTCAGAGCTGCAGAACTGAAATATTTGCATGACTGGAAACACTCAGCTTGGAAACACAGGAGCACTGGAGTGGAAACATTGCTTGAGTTTGAGCTGCTCTCAAGTTTATATCTTGATGGTTTCGGGATGCTCAACAGTTTTCATTTTTGGAGAAGTGTGGCTCCATTTGATCAGAATTTTGGACCATCCATGTTTCAGGAAAACTCCATGTGTTGGGGCTTGTGATCAGCATTTTTCTAGACAAACAGGTCCCTTCTCTCCACCATTTTATTGGAAAATTTCTTATTGGTTGTATCAGACTGGTTACTTGTGTGACTTCTGTCACTGAGGTGTTAAAAAGAAAAAAAAAAACAAAAACAAAAACCAAGCTAACATCACAACAAACACGATGAAAACTTTGATAATGAGTTTTGCCCTTAAAGTGGGGAACAGAGATTTTGCTTGTTTTCCTGAGTGAATACTGTCTGTGTGAGTATGTACTCATGGCCCATCTTATTTTCTCTAATTCTACAATGAAATTGCAAATAGTATAGTATCATACCCATTTTTCTGTATTTCTTAGACTATAGGTTATAGTCCCTTTAGCATTACCAGAAAGTCTTCAGTGGTTTTGCAAAATACTACCTGGCTATTGGAGCTCCGCTCCTCCAGAGCGGAGGAATAAAAACTTATTTTCCTTGCTGGCTGGTCTTTACTGCCTTTGGGCTAGAGAAGCAAGTTTAATATGTGCATTACTTTTTTTTTTCTTGTGTTTCCTGTCTTTTTATTTTATTTTTTTTCCCCTAGATGGCAAGTATTCAGTGCCAGGGGCTGTCTTTTTTTTTTTTTTTTTTTCATAAATGCCTTTTTTTTTTTTTTTTAGTATTTTCTTCTGGTATGCTGCTAACTGTCAAGTGGGGATTCACTGAATAAGGTTATTTTGGCAAGGGAGAAGAATGCTTTTCATAATAAAATATCAGTTAAAATGTGTGTTAATTTTACCATAGTTTTGACATAACAGTTGAATTAATAGAAAAGGCTCGCAACTTAAAAAATCTTGCTGCTTATAATCTTGATCCCTCACCTCCAGTGTATTTGAAACTCTACGAAAAGGATCAAGACATCTAAGAAGAACTTAGGCCAGAACAACAATGCCGACTGATGATCCATCTCCTTTCTGATTTCCCAGCAGCCTTCCCTCAGAGAACAAACTGGTTGATTCTTGTTTGTTTCTGTCACTCGCTGTGATGTGAAAATGATCTTATTTTGCTGATTAAGCTATAAACTGGTGCAGGGAAATTGGCACTGATCCTGAAAGAGCTGAGAAATATTTTGTATTAGTCTTGCAGAAGTGAATCTTGATCAGTGTATTTTATGCATGGCTAAGTAAGTTCTGTTGCTCGTACCTTCAAAAGGACCTTAGATCAGCCTGATCTAATCAAAAGTGCTGGGTCTTACTTGCATCCACCAGAGTGTTTTCTGCAGAATAGATGACGTCTTTTCTTTCTCTTTGCTTATCTACAGGAAACAAAACAGATGGATTTCAGTATTTTTGCACCTGCTCACTCAGCTTCTTTTCTATTTTCTGTTTAAAAAATAACTGCTGAAACTAACCTTAAACTTTCCAAAGAAAATATTTCTCACTAGTTGTTGCATATGAAGGTGACACACTGTTTTGAACTGTGTAGGACAGCCTCAAGTTCCTGTTTCAGGAGACAAAGTGAATGGTGATTTCTAACTGATGAGTTAATCTAAAGATGTAATAAGCATCTGTCAATCTGCATATGTCAGGAAAACACTAGTTGACTGTGTAGGTGTTAAGAGTTCCTTAGGGAGAAGCATGCTTGTCTTAGTAAATGTGGCTAACATCTTTAGAGTAATTCTGTTTTATAAAATACAAAATGTACAATATTTGGAAGATGCTTTTTTATGCAGTGTTTTTTCATAACTCATGCAGAATGCAAAAACATACTTTTTTATTTTAAATAAAACCTTTTTTCCCCCCTCTTACCACAGGATAATGAGAAAAGGACCCCTTTACATGCTGCTGCCTATCTGGGAGATGCAGAAATTATTGAACTACTTATTTTATCTGGTATGTTCTGTTCCTGTTAATGGAAAAAATAACTGCACATCCAAAGAAATATTTATGTCCATCTCAGTCTGTGTAGTTTTTATTGAGATATTTAATGTACTAGAAATTAATGATGTTTGTGCTGAAATTTTGGATTCTAGACTTCTCAGTGTTATAATACTGTGTAGTTCTCCTCTAAAGTATTTCTTTGTAGAAAGCTCAGTTCTAGCTATTTTTATTGTAGCTTGATCAGCTTTAAGTAGTTTAACTTTAGTTTAAAGAAGTAATAGTGTATATACTATAGGTAGATATTAGAAGCATTGCTTTGGATCTGAAATGGCCTTAGAAAAGACAATGAAAGTTGAACATAGAAGATGGCATCCAGAGTTGGTTATATTACTTTAAGTATATTTTGCTGTTGGCTTAAATACACAGAATATAATTAGGATCAGCTAAAAATTTTAAAATATTTTCCTGTTTATTTGTACTAAGACAAAGTGCAAGTTCTGTAAAACAGTACACTTCTGTCTTTTAAAGAAAAGAAAAAAAGTAGAAAACCAAGAAACTAAACCAAAAATGTGAAAGCAAAACTTCATGACTGAGATACTGAGTTGATTGTCTTTTGATCTTGGACAAATCTACCCATTAGGTAGCTTGAGGCTCAATTCATGGTATGGAGCTTTAAGGTTAAATAGAAAGATTAAAGCTTGTAAGCTACTTCAATCCTCAGTCTGCTTAATTGCACACCTCACCTGTGCAGAGCTGGCTATTTCAGTCTCCCCACCACTCTCCCCATCAACCTTTAATAACAAATTTTGCTTTAAGGAAATGTGACTTTTAAGATTGTAGGAGTAATTTCCAGACTTTCAGTTGTAATTGCCAGGCAAAAGTTAATCTGTTTATAATTTAGCAAGATATAATATTCTCATTATATATTATATGTACTCTCTATATAGAATTACAGACAATTATCACATGTATATTCTTTTATATATCTATCTCATGGGGAATATACTGTAGTGATAATGTGTTCAGAAAAGTTCACCTGTGTAGCTGAGAAGGTGCTGTTTTTCCCTATCAAGGAAAACAACAAGTTCTGGTGACTTGAAAGTATATAATGACCCCTTTCTTCTGAAAAGGGATCTTGGATTTGGCAAGGATATTTCTTTTTGTTTGAGTTTTCACAGTGATTAAAACAAAACCAAACAAAAACCCGAATCAACGAACCTTGTTACAAACTGTGCAGAGTTGTAATCAGCTCCTGGGAGTAAAGCTTCTGAATGTTTTGGGTGAACAGAGTCCAGTTACCAGAACCGTGATTGAAGAAAATTCTCTATCAAGCAAAGGGCTCATGGAAAGAGAGAGATTCTAGTTCAGATATTAATGAAACAAGATCCTGATTGGGGGATGACATTAGGGAGAGAAAGGTTAGTCAGGCTATTTGGGCACATAGCCTGGGGATAAGCGTCAGAAAAACTGGAGAATGAAGGAGGGGAGTGAAGAACCAAGAATTAGGGCTGTAGGAATAGTCCAGCGTTGAGCTGTTGCATGGAGGTGAGGTTGTGGGGTGCTGCTGTGTCTAGAGATTGTTCAGGAAGACTGGGAGGCATCAATGTGTCTCAGATGAAATGTATTTAATGAAAATCAAGATTTACTTACATGAAACAATGTATTAAATAGTTGCAAAATCAAAAGCTCTGAAAGCTGTGGAATATATAGGCAATATCAGTCTAACATCATTGTGCTTATGTGCTATGCTGTGGACTTTAGATATATATTTGTGTCTTGCTGTAGAAGCCCAGCCTCATGAATGTCACAGGGAGGGGCTGCACTGGGAATGAACTAGGGTGGTATAGTGAAGGAGGCACAGATGCCACTTGAGGATGAGAAAATGATGTCTGCATGTTAAGGCTGTTCAATTTGAAAGGCTCTGCTGTACTTGGGCACTAATCTGTGTATCACCTGGTTGCAAACTGTGGTTTTAGGCAAGTGGCTTAAACCAGACTCTTAAAAAGTAGTCACCAATTTAGTCTTCCTCATTTCTGAATGCTGAATTTTGAAACCTTTGTAGTTTGGAAAGTGTGAGCACTCACAGCTGTTCCTGAAGTGCTGCACCAGCTACTTCTCTGAGAAATCAGGTCTAGGTGTCTTAAAATATGCAAGCCAAGATTTTTCTTCTAACTTTTAATTGGAAGATGGGGAACAGAGGTTAAATGTATTTGTCCTCTCAATTTCATAAAGATATGGTAAATTAATCTATTGTGTTTCAGATGGAGATCAGGTCTCTCCTTTGAGACAGATGTATAATGTTACATTTGGTCATAGTAGATGAGAATTAAGGAGCAAATAAAGAGCATCTGTTACCACAGCAAGATTTAAGGAGTGCTTGCTGTGTTGCAAGACCTCTTTTTGAACAATGAGAAAATAGTTTGTTGAATAAATAACATTTCTGAACAACAGTCTCCTCTGTGTAGGAAATTTGCATGTAGAACTTGGTATGTGGCTTTGATTGACCTATTGTAATATATTTGCACAAAGGATTGAATTAAATAGTGTAGACTTCTTTCATCCTAGCATCTCTCACCTTCTAAGAGCTTGACTTTGCAGCTTTTTGTGTCCTCCAATGTAGTTTTGCTGGAATGTTATCAGTTTTAGTTATTTGTTACTAGTTTTCCTGCAATTCAAACTATCTGATGAAGACTACTTTGACTTCTTTATTCTTTCTTCAAACTAGACCTTGAAACTACTGAAGTCTGTATTAATCTTTCTACTACTCAGTAGGTCTTACCTGATTCTTTCTCATTATTCTCTATTCTTAGTTAATGTGTGTATTGTATTTTACCTAGACATAATTTATTTTAATTTGATTAGAATTTCTTTTGCATCCCCAAACAGGGGATCCATGTTGCTTTCAAGTATGTGTTTTGGATCATATGTTGCTGTCACAGTATCTTTATATCACTTCATTATAGACATAAGCAACCCATATTGCACGTTCTGAAGATATAACTGATTGAACCTATTTTCAGACTTTTGTGGAATAAGTCTTACAAGCATACTTACTTATTTAGTTTTTGAATTCCTGAGATATTTTCCTACCAAACCTTGAGGTTGCTCTGTGATCTCTGCTATTGTAGTCTTTCACTTTGGCAAGGGACCTGAAGGTGATGGTTTGGATACAGACTCTGAATAGCAAAGAAAATTGCTTTAGGGACTCCAGTTTGGGGCTGGACATTTAGATTGCCTTTTGGTTTTTATCCTGAGACCGTGCTTCACTGAACTTAATAAACTTGTCCCCTGAGGTTGTGAACATCTTGCCAGCAAATTCTCATACCACTATGGTCTGTGGAAGCCTAAATATTCAAATAATCTCTCCCTGTTAGTTTGTAGCTAGATAAGTAATTAGAATTTTTAAATTTGTTAGGTAAGGAGGTGAACAGTAAATAAAAAAGAGGCATAAAGATACAGAATGATGGAACAAAAGTTTATATTTTAGTCACTTGAGAAACAGAATTTTAGAAGCATATTATTTTTTGTATTACTCTGCCAAGAGTAATACAAAAAATATTGTAACATCCATCACAGTTGTATTTTTATGATGTACATACAACTCCTTGCATCGTGGTGCACAAATACATCTGTCTACTTTGCATAATTGTACTGACTTTAATTCTGTAAATATTTGATGGCAACTACTGAGAAGTAGAAAAGTAAAATAATTAAGTCTTAATTAACTCAGTGTCCAGCTTTTTATTCTTTCCAAGAAGTCCTGATTAAAAATATCAAACCCTTCTTTCAGTTAAGTCGTGCATGTGAATTGTTGTGGGGAGGCTTCTTACTTTATAAAAATCATTCTTTCTGTTTTTCCTGTGCTTTCCTAATGCCATCAGAGGCTTTTCTGGAGGCAAGTGAGATGTGAGGAGCAGGACAGATTCATGTGATCACAGAATGTGTTCTTTTGATTAGTAAATTTTTTCATGTGTTTTCTTTAAAATACTAGGCAGACTATTTTTGCTTTCACTGAGATCAACACGCTTCATGAAAATAAACTTCTGATTTATGTGTTCTCTTTTGAATAGATTTAGTTACTATGTTGCATTGATGCTTAAATACTAACACAACAAGTTTATGTTTGTTTTAACCCAGAATTTTCACTGCTTGGAGCTTGGCGTACATGAGTGTGTGGTCAAACTCAATCTCATTAAGGTCTGGCAGCCCACGAGTTTTTGTTATGCTTTCCTCTGGGTCAGCTGGGAAGTGTAAGAATCGTGCTGATGCTGGAAAGTCATCATTACAGTAATAACAGATTTTGGAGGATAGTAAAGACCTTCCAATGTTACTCCACTCAAGCTGCATATCTTTCATCTAATTCTGAAGCCATGCAAGTATTAACGGTCCATGCAACGACATTCACACAGCTCAGCTGTTGAAAGGCTGTCACTGCAAAAATATCAGCCACATGAAGCTCTCTATTTGGGTTCCAGATGTACCCACACACTGAAGGCTTTTCACAGGGGCTTCTTTTACACCAGCTGCATCTTTCGGCCACTTCCTCTTCTTTTGGCATTGATGTTGGCCACTGTTTTCTGTTTTTGAGCTGTCGTAACTTCCCTCCGGCAGCAGTAACGCTCAGTTGCTGTGAAGCTAGTAGCTCTGGTGCTCTTTGAGAGAGAGAAGGAAGCTGACTTGTGGAAAGGTAGAAATGTTGAGTAACTCAAGGAGTCTGAGGACCTGGCGTTGCCCTCTGAAACCCAAGGAGGTGGTGGCTGAGTTGTGGCAGAAGCTATGAGGTTCTGAAAGGAAATGGACTATTTATGTTGACAAGACAGCAAAGTTCTCGAGGATGGCTTTGGCTTGATTGTGGTTTTCCTACATTTTGTCTATCTCCATGCGTTTTTTGGTGTTTGAGGGTGTTTTTGCTTTGGTTTGGTTTTGGTTTTTTTAAACAAATAAAATTAAAATTGTTATTGAAGCATCATTGTGGCTGGTCAAAAAATATTCCAATCTTGTCCTATCAGATTTTTTCCACTATTCTATAGAACCTCTACTATGGATTTAGCTTATAAATAGGAAGACGCTTTCTCTCAATAAAGTCTTGTTCATTATTTTTGCAGCAATAATTTTCCACCTATCCAGTTTTTCAGTAGGAATTTACCCTAGATTTCTACTACTGTTTACTCCAATTCCTATCTCAAATCTTCTCTTACTATACAAACTTTTTCTGTCTCCTCCTGAATGTTCACATATTTTTCTAAGGAAAAGTTTTCTTCTCCATCTGTTCATTCCATAGTGTAGTCTGAGAATTTCTGCTTGCCACTTCAAGTATTTCTGTGATCATCTTCTCTAGGTTAAAAGTGGATCATTTTAAAAGGCAAAACTTCTGAAGCTAATACTATGGAAAATAATTAAATAGAACCTAATAACAGTAGGACAGCTGGTTATTCTCAGTGATTTATACCTGGGATCTTCCTAATTTCTGGAAAGATCACTCCTAAAATTCTTTCAGTGTACTAGTTAAGAAACAGTTTGTTAGCTTTTTAAAATGAATTCTAAAGATTTTATTTACATATATTTTAAATAAACGTTTCAGAGCTTCAAATACTGAACATCAAGTATTTCTACTGCGTATGTGAGTGAAAACACTTTGCTTTATTTGCTTATATTATGGTATTGTTCAATCACTAGCACATCTTGTTCAATAACAAAGGAAAATACCATCCTTGGCAGTCTAAAAATACAGACTGCAAACAGAACAGTGGAAGGCAATTCGGGACTTAAGTTAGTACTGTCAGCAAAGATGAAAATATCTTGTCAGTTCTGTTTTATTTCTTTTCTAAATCTTTTTCCAACTCGTGACACATAAGTAATGTGGCTGCTGCATTCATTAATCTTCCAAGGACGCTCACAAATGGCAGGAATTCTGGTGCAGAGTAGCTTGGGAAGGGAGTCCCAGCAAAAGTTATTTTGAGAGAAACACAGAGGTGATGGGCTGAAACACGGCTGTGTAGTTATATGGCACTTTGTGGATGAAGGAGGTGGTGTGTGGCTGTTCCTTGCAGCTTTTCCTGCCCAGTCATTCATTGCATATCTCTTCAAGAGATGGTTGTGATGCTCACTCCTTATTTGAACGTAAGGATATTGACACCAATGAAGTAGCAACTGGATTGCAGAAACATACATCCAAGTGTTGGTGGCTAATACCACATTTAAATGTGCAACTGTCAGTTAGGGACTGATACAATTAAAGCTTCCAGGATCAGTCTGTAAATCAGTGCCTGTGTCAGGTGGGAAAGTGTGTCTCTTGGAACACAAGTTTACTAAAACTAAGCATCACTGAGTTTTTCAGTAGCTTCTCTACTAGATTTATTAAATAAAACATGTCTTTCTAATTGTCTGTCTTGTGATTGCAACTTTGCAAAATGACATGTAAGATTCAGGAAGAAAAATCTGTAATACTTCTTTCTCCCCCTCACCCCGCCTTTGCAGAGCAAAATCCCCTTTTCATATTTGCCTAGATGTGTAAGCTTACTAAGCTGTAGTAGCCAAGTTGGTGGTGAAGAGAAGATCTTGTTTAATATTTCAGTTTAGTGCACCAACGTGGAAGAATAAGTTGGTTAGTTTGGAAGGTACAGTTTTAGAGGAGTATCATTTACGTAATCAGTTCTTAAATTCTAGTAAAGATGATGGGTATTTGTGTGCAGTATTGCACCTGATGTGCCTGACAAGCCCCTAAATCCTCTTCCTGCAAGCTCTATGGCTTTAAAAATTGAAATATAAGAAATTTTATGTTTTAATAAACATGTTGAGACCAGGACCCTGAAATCTAAAAGATCCAGTGTGATGGTTTTCTTTGTGTTCTGGTCTTTGCTAAGATAGGGTTAATTTTCTTCTTAGTAGCTAGAAAGCACTGTTTTGGTTTCAGAGAGTTAAACTATCACACTTTGTTTGGTGGTTTTGTTTTTAGAACTGGGGATTGAGATATGCTGCACCGTGTTTTGAAAGAGCAGGCTGCTTGTAATTGGCATTTGAAGGCATTTAAAATGTGAGAAATGCCCCGGTTAACATGTCAGCAGGCTGAGCTTCACCGAGATAATATTGCATTGGCAGTGTTGTGCAGTGAATGACATGCATACATGTGTTCAAACTGCCTTTAAGCAAACTGAAGCAAATCATCGTTAAGCAAAAGACAGTAACGATGTAATATATTTCCTAACGTGTATTTGCAATGACCTGGAGTAGAACTTGACCCCGGAGGGTGAGGACTCTGAACTTCCTCACTGTTGCATGGTAGGAGTACAGGGTTTCAGGGAGCTTTGTGTCTCATGGAGAGCATCTGAAGCGGGAGGGAAGAACATTTTCCCCACATCATGTGCTAGGGAGTAAAGAACAGCCTAGAGGGGAGCTATGTCCTCAGAGACAAGGCTGTTTGGAGAAGCTCTTTTATGGGATTTAAATAATTCTTGGCAGCATGTCTTATTGGAGAAATTTAGGGGGGAAGTATCTCTACATTAATTTAAAGTAATATAATTTTTTTTTAATGTATGTAGAGGTGTGGATACCACGATTCCCTTACTAATAGCACATACACATTTTTTGATACTATACTTATTCTGATTATTACTTAAAATTTGTCTTTCAATCTAACAATTTTGTAACTTCTTTAAGAGTTGTTTGTTGTGGGGGGAAAGAAACAAACTTGGCGGTTCTTTCTTAAATAAGTCAATCAGAGTTATCTTTTTGTCAAAAGTCAACTTTGTTTTTTCATTTGTCAGAGAATCTACAATTTTTTCATGCATTTGAAAAGTTAACTTACTTTAGTGTCTGCATATTACAGTAATTTAACTATGGGATGTCCTAGACCTAGTTTTTCTTGCTTCTTCGGGTCACTTGGGGGTGAAGCCAGGTCTTTTTGTCTTGGTTTTATTCTTTAGAGAGGGCCATGTTAGTTTTAGGTTTCACTTTGAATTTCCTTAGGTGTTTCTTTGGCTAATGCTGCTTTTCTTTCTCACCAGAAGCAACGCTTTCAGATATTCTTTTCGTTTAGCCCTAGCAAGTTTGATTAACGCACCCCCAGGAAAACCTTTTGTACAGTATCTTTTGCATTTATCCTGCTCTCTTCTGATGTGATTGTTAGGCTGTATGTTGAAGTGCCAGTGAACAACTTAGCTGAACTCGTAAACATGGGTTGGACTCTTAAGTACGTTCTCTCTAGAGCTTTGGTAACTGATGTTTCCTTGCAGTGGAAATGTGCATTTCCCCTTTCTGCTGGGCATGTTGTTTCTCCTGTCTCAGGCTTCATCACCTGAGTGGATCTGACCTGACCTCAAACCTTGCGAGTGCATCTTTGTGAGGAAAATCAGGATGGTGATTAGTGACCTACTAACTCTCTTGAATTCCTTTAAAACACTTCAAAGACACTTACATCCTAAAATTAGAAACAGAAATCAGTTAGACTTGAGAAGTCTTCATTCCTTGGTTATTGGCTGTAGACGTGAAGTCAGGTGGAGCTAGCAGTACCATTTTTGGTACCACTTTTATTTTTGTCTCATCTGCTAAAAACAAGATGTGGTTAACAGTAACCTGGAAGACAATCGAGAATTACAGATATGTTTGGAATACATTGGTTACATTCTCACTTACTGATCATTCTGGTTATTGTCTTTTGGGAAGGATTACCAAACATCCTAAGACAAGACTAGTGACGTCTTGAATCCTCAGGTTCTTTTTTTGGTCAAGTTCTATGCAGAATTTGATACTGTACATTATGTTATGGTACATGAGATGGTGTAGTACACTAGGTCGCTTTGGTTGACAAAAGCAGATATTTATGGTAAGATTAAGTCTCTTAAACTTTTGTTAGGTTGTGAGGACTTTTTTCAAATAGACTTGGACTTTCTTCCCCTTCCTTCAAACTTATTTTTCAAAAACTTTTGGACTTTGAAAGTAAGATGACACCCAAAGCTTCTGAAATTTGGATAAGAAAGAGGGAAGTCCCTGAAATTGTAGCCAGCAATTAGATGTCAGTCTCTGTCTGGCACTTGGAAGACCTAGGGTCAAAGTGAGAGTTCGGATCCAAATCAGCTTTCATGTTATGTTCTTAAGCCTGAAAGGGATGGATTAACTAGACACCGATTAACTCTGAGAATTGTCCTCAAATCTTTGGTTTTCTTAGTATATACAACCATGGTTTTGTACAGACTACAAAGTTTCTTGGTCAGGTTGTTCAGCTGGACTGGGAGAAACTTCTTTGCTGGTGCAGGTCTGGAAAACTTATATCAAAATATCCTCTCAGCTGAGTATCCTGACCAGCAGCCTCTTTGACATTTTGTGTTTTACTGGCCTTCCATCCTTTTCTATTTTCTGCGTAGAAAAAATTTAAGTGGTTCTGATGTAACAATATTATGTTTGGCCAGAGAGGTTATGCTGGAGCGTGTCCAAAGAAGAGCAATGAAGCAGGTTAAGGGTCTAGAGAGAAAGTCTTATGAGGAGCGGCTGAGGGAGCTGGGGTTGTTTAGCCTGGAGGTTGAGGGGAGACCTTCTCACTCTCTACAACTACCTGAAAGGAGGGTGTAGAGAGATGGATGACAGTGTCTTCTCCCAAGTAATAAGCAATAGGACAAGAGGAAAAGTCTTTAAGTTGTGCCAGAGGAAGTTTAGATTGAATATTGGGAAACATTTCTTTACCAGAAGAGCTGTCAAGCACTGGAACAGGCTGCCCAGGGAAGTGGTGGAGTCACCATCCCTGGAGGTATTTAAAAGACGTGTAGATGTGCCTGGGACATGGTTTAGTGGTGGGCTCAGCAGTGTTAGGTTTATGGTTGGACTCGATGATCTTAAAAGTCTTTTCCAACGTAAATTATTTTATGATTCTAAATTAATAAGCTTTGACTATATAGCATTAATTTCACTGTGTGATAACATATATTGCTCTGTGAATTCTCAAACTGTATTTCCAAACTACTTTTAAAAAATGTTACATTTTTCCTAAGCTATCACATCTCTGTAAAATCTCAGAGGTTTTCAAATAAAGATGGCTAAATTTCCACTCAGGATGTAAAAAACCTATAAGGTTATATATGTATTTATATATCTATGCATATATGTGAGCATATATATTTCAGTAAGAAATTAAATCATTAAGCTTAATCATTAAGTTTTGTTGTTTGTTGAGGTTCACGAGAAGTTAAGAAATCGTTCAGTTGCTTCCTCCAGGAAAAGAATCCCCAAATCCTTCTTTCATTTTATTATTAAAAGACAAATTAAAATCCAAACCCAGTCTTGTGTATCTTACAGATGTTTGTGCAACCTTTTTCATAGCGCTGGGGGCAGTTTTTTCTTGGGTATGCTTTTAGAAGCAGGGAGATGTTGTTACAAACTAGCTCATGAAAGGAGGTCCAGGATGTCCTGAAGTGGGCTAAGGGGCCTGATGGAATGGAGAAGATTCTTCCCCAAATTCCCAGTAGAAGCAGTAGTGTTGTTCTATATACCTATGCATCAGACTTGCCAACCACAAGGAAACTGGAGGCATGGGGAATAAATATGGCCTCTTTCTCTGTTTTAATGGAGAATTTCAGCTATAGTGGGAAAGTACGAGATTTTTGTTGAATGAAGGCAAGGAGTCAGTCTTTCTTACCCACCAGTCTTTTATGTGCCTTTGGAAGTGCAAAAGAACATAAAGGATTGCATAGGGTAAAAAGATGAGTACGTTTTGATGAAAGAGTTTTATGGGCACAGTGTTAAAGGTTATTTCCTCAAAGGGTGGACTTCACCTGCAAAAAAAGACTCCTTCCCATTTTTGGCATCATGCTGTATTAATAAGCCTAGAATAACTATCTTCCCATAGTTCCATTTCTGTACTTGAAAATATCTATGTCTTTCTGTAAATATATTATACATTTCTGTTCTTATTTTTTGTTACAGGAGCTAGAGTTAATGCCAAAGACAGCAAATGGTTGACACCTTTACACAGAGCTGTGGCATCTTGTAGTGAGGTATGCTTTTTTTTTGTCTGCTTTGTGTCAAAATAAGACAACTCAAATTCCCTTATGTTCTTTGTTCGTTTTTTACAAAGTGAAACTACTCCAAATGTTTGGAATTGCGGAATGCTTTTGCAGCAGTTTGCTTAACCTGTTAAGGGTGTGTATTTGTTTCACATGCCTCAGTAGGAAGAAAGGGGGAAAACTATAAACTTCCAGTTCTTAGCTTTGTTCTCTGCCATTTCCTTAGCAGAGGATTCTGCATGCAGTGCTCTCAATCCAGTTTACTTCTGTTAAGGTAACCAGAATGGTTCAGCATGAGGGAAGTAGACATGAACTAAGATTTAGTATGGCTTTTACAGCATAATCCTTGCATTATTTTACACTCTTGTGTATTCAGACATTGAAAAAATAATTGGTTCTATAAGGCCTGCAAACATCATTTTTTAAAAAGGTGATTAATGAGTAAAGATAGTGTTGAAAATCACTTTAAAAGTTAGAAATGAAGTACATAGTTTTTTGAAGTCTACCAGTCACATAGTTGTAAAAATATAGTAATGTAAGAAATTAATTTGTTATTGTTCCTCTATTGTTGATGTCCTAATAAAAATTTTAAATGCCTGGATATCTTCTACAGAAAACAGAAAATGCTGAGCTTGTTATGTGGGTTTATGCAAAACTATCTCCTTTGAGATCCTCGGTCAAATTGATGCTCATTTCACTATCTCAAAAAATACAGGTTTTTTTAAAGATTCTGTGTAAATTTTTGTTTGAGGAGATGAAATTTAATATTTTGATTTTGACAAGCATTGAACTTCCAAGTATTTGATCCACAAACTATCTAAGCAAGCCTTGTTTCAGTTCTTGTTTTTAAATTCCCTGGATAAATGTCAATATTTTTTCACTAGCATTAATAGCTAAGTTATGTGGAGATTGTGTTATTCAAAACAGTTTTTGAGTCTTTGAGGATCCCTTATTCCCAAATGCTGTTTGTTCTTCTTGAGGTATTTTTAGGCTGCTCCTTTGAGAGCTGACCAAAGCACCAAGCACTGCATTCTTCCTAGCTGAGGGGACAATAAAAGCTTCTTGTACCAGTAACACTTGCAGAGAGGAGTGCTGCAGTCAAACTGGACCTAAATGATAACTTAAATGTGACCATGGTCATATTTTTTTTTAAATGTGGAGTATTTAAAACAAAATACTAACCAAGGGTAAACCGCACATGTAAACTAATCAGACTGTTCACCCAAAAGGCAATGATAGGTGCTTGTCAGAATTGTCTATTTATAGACACAGCAAGGCCTAGGAGCCCACGTATGTGGCTGATACACGTAGGCACTGCTTTCCAGCTGACAGACACACCTGGGTTTGGGGCATTAGGTGAAAAAAAGCTGTAATGAAAAAACTCTTGATAACAATTTCAGTAAAACATCTGGACTTGTCCTTGAAGCAAGGACAACTGCAATTAAACAGGAACATTGAAACATGCAAAATAACTGGAATTATGGATTTAGCTGTCAACTGCACAAATTCAATGCAATTTCATGTCAAGGTGGTCACACTCCAGTGGTCACACTATGTTTGCCTGGCATACTTTGCAAAAAAACCCTAAGCAGATTAACTAATTCTTAAAATTCATTAACACATATGTGCATAAAAATATAAGATACATTATTTTTATACTAGTACTATGGTGCTTCCTTCTACAAACAGCTGTTCTAAAATTTCCTTGTTCTGATTATGGTTTTTCTAAATATTTGGTTCTAAGTATTGATTAGACTTTTAAAGTACTAGATGTGCTTAAGTTTCTTAGAGAATAGAAGAGCTGTTAAATTTATCATTTCAATTACAAGCATGTGATCCAGTATTTTTCACTTTTATGTTTGTTCCTATTTTTTATTGACAGGAGAAGAAATCTGAACATTTAAAATATAATTTATTGTAATAAATAGAAACAAGTGTTATGTAGCATTCTGCTTGTGGCTGAGAATAATACCTAGATATTGTACCACAGTATAATTTGAAATTTCCAGTAACTACTTATGGTAACATGCTTTACATTCAAGTGCCAGCCATTTATTTGTGTACTTCGTGTTTGAGTTGGAAGTCGCTGAAAGCAGTCAGTGAACTGTGGGAAGGTCATAGAGTTAATATAAAATGCAGTATTCATCATCATGTTGGTATCACAGACAGATTTTTTTTTAAATGCATTTCAATTATGTGCACATATTTTAATGGGACTTGTTTATCTTGCTGTAAGAATTAGTCTCATTTGTCAATTTTTCTCAGCTTGTACATTTAACAAAAGGAAAAAAATAATCTCTTTGTGAGATGAAATCCAGTGCAACATTTTGAAATGGTTTTCAGGAGTTTTGCAACAGTATATGTTGAAAGTTTTTGTGACCATACTCTGTTTTATCTGTGGTTCTCTAAATGTACATTTAATAAGCTGTTCTTCTCTTTGCCATTTCTAGACTCTGACAGTTCAAAAATTTTGTCTGGCAAACAGATGAAAATTCATTATAAATTCATAGTACTTCACTAATCCTTAGCAATGAAAGAAATCCTACAGAGGTTTATTGAGCTTTGGAAGTCAGTGTGATGACAAAATAATTTGCCAGCCAGCTTAAGGAGCTGAATAAAAGACCTAGAAATGCTTAATTCAGTTGTGTTCTGTAGGGAATGTCTTGCTTGTGTTCTTGAGAACATGCCCATATCTGGATTTATGATAAAGTACAAATCCCATCATAAGATGATATTTATAAAAGAACAAATGACAAATATTTCTATCCATTATACTGTCCTTGGATTTAAGGCTGGCAATTCAAATCTTTACTAAGTGGCTTAATTTTTTTGTAAATGCTTTCAGGATGCTGTTCAGGTGTTGTTAAAGCATTCAGCAGATGTCAATGCTCGTGATAAAAACTGGCAGACGCCCCTGCATATAGCAGCTGCAAACAAAGCTGTGAAATGTGCTGAAGCGTTGGTGCCTCTCCTGAGCAACGTAAATGTGTCTGATCGAGCAGGCAGAACTGCGTTGCATCATGCAGCCTTCAGTGGACATGTTGAGGTGAGAGTTATTTTTCTTAGCTTGTTTCCCACTTGTCATTTTGTCCTTCACATTTCTTATGTTTAGTTTCTCAGTTTAAAGTTTCCCCCATCCCCTCAAAAAAAAAACCCAACCCCTATTTTGTATCTGAATTTCTTTTGTATGCATCTGTGTACAGAGTGCTTGTGGAAAATACGTTACATCATTTAGTTGAAAGGTTGTTACAGCATTCACCTTTAAGACAGAAGCAAATTTGCCCGAGTTAACTGGAGTTAAAATAGTAATAGATAAATTTAAAATGGAAAAAATAAGGTATTTTTCTGTTCGGTAGATAGTGGACATATGGAATGTGTTCTCATTGAAATGTGAAGGAAATTCATGTCATAAGTTCTAACTCACTAGTTTTCAAACCCTGAAAAATGATGACTGATTAATTCTCATTGTCATTGTGTATAGGTAGTTGGAAACAAATTTGCAATAGGCTTGCTTTTAGTGATTACCTTTAGTGAATCCCTTAGTAATGGCCTGAAGATTTAAAAGATTCTACAACTTTGTTGTATTTAACTTGGAAATGTTTTTGTTGACATTGAGTTTTGTGTTCCTTACAGTCACTTCGTTATTGCTGCCAAGGTGGGCAGCCAGTTTTTTCAAGGTTATGGAATATTCAAACAATGACACATTTAAATCCTCTGAAAATGCATGTATTTTTGTTTTCTCCTATGACTTTCTTTGTCTAACTTTAAACATAATTTTCCATTATGAACAGAGGATTTCTTTTCTCTTTGTTTATCTCAGATGGTCAACTTACTGTTGTCTAGAGGGGCCAATATTAATGCATTTGACAAGAAAGACAGACGAGCTATACATTGGGCAGCATATATGGGTATGTACATATTTCAATTGATTATTATTGTGGTACTAAAAAAAATCACATTATGTTTAGTGGATTTATGTATTTCTAGGAAAAATACGTGCATTAAAAGTATTGAGGTTATCTCTGTCTGCCAGAAAACCATTAATAATATACTTCAAATTGCCTTGTAAATGTGTTTTTTTTGGTGAGAAAATAAATTTGTTGAGAAAAGAAAAATAAGGTAAGTAATTTTGTTCTTTTTTTTAAAAAGGAACTATGTTCCTCAGTCATCAGGAATCTAATCACAAGTGAAAACTTTTGCAATAATGCTAAATAGAAAGTAAGCAATGAATACAAGGGGCACCTGAAACAGAGGGTCGTTACACCAGCCTTGGAGATTGTATTTTAAAATAAGAATATTTAATCTCTAAAAGTCCAAATTATTGCCTTTCCATTCTTATTCCGGGAGTGGATAATTACTGTCCTCACGGTATTGATCGGTGCACTGGCAGTACTGTCAGAGTGATGTACTTCATTGCCTTTTATCAGACTTTAATTTTATTAAGTGGTAGGAATTGTTTTCTTCAGCTTATCTATAATTAATAGTAGAGCTTTCTATCTCAAGCTTCATTTAAAATATGAGCGATATAAACCATTGGAAGGTGAATCATAAAAAGTGCAGATTGAGAGTTCTAGGCTGACACTGGCAAATACTTCCTAGTTTTGGCTAATTGCTGTGTGTCTGAGTAATTCACATGCAACTGCTGATTGTATTTGTCATTGCAGAATATGTTGTACCTCTTCAGAAGCCAAAAAAATCCCCACCTCTCTTAATTTCCAGAAAATGTCTAAAAATGCCCTTGAACATACATAATGTGTGTTGTATATGAGCAGTGAACAATTAAGTTTCCGTATCAGAAGCCAGTTGAAATGATTGTTGTTCGGTATTTTAGCTTACTGCTTTATCATTTTATCCAGCCAAGGGAGAAGAATAAAAGCAGTAGCATCAGTATTGTGTGAATGTGCATGCCTGGGAATTTCTTCAAAGGTGAAATGGGGAAATAAGACTTCATTATATGTATTTTTTTTTTTTCTGCTATGTTTTGATGATCTGCACTTTTCTGAATTTTAAATTCTCTGGAAAATATATATTTGTATGCCTAAGATACCATCTTACGAACCTTAAGGAGAACAATCAAGAAGATAACACAGTCCTGTTTTTTAGGGCAGCTTTTTTCAGGTGATCTGAAGACAGGAACATTTTTATTCCAGTTGTAAGAGGAAAATACTACTTGGAATTGCAATCTCGGTGGAAACCTTTATATATAGGGTTTATGAAGGAACACCTTGTATTTTTGACAAATACGTACAAGGAGAGTAATTTATATACTGCCCCTTCCCCGATTAAAACAAACTCATTTTACTATATCTGATATCAAACCAAAAAATAAACGTACATAAAAAAGGAAATTGCATGGACTCATTACCTTGACATCTCTAAGTCTAGGATAATTCTGCTGTGGAGGTCAGATCTTAGGCAAAATGCTCCTCAATATGCAGATTGGTATTAATGCTCATTATTATGAATGACAGAATTACTTGTAAATAGGCATGATGCTTTGCAATGCATATATGTAGGGGGTGGTTGTTAAAAACAAACTTAAAGTTGCTAATTAAACATATTTCTCATCTGTAATTCTGTGGCATTGAGTATCTTGTATAACTGCTTTGGCATTGTTAACTTATCCAAGCAATGTTTCCCAGTCTTGCCACATAAGAGCAAATGGAAGAAGTAACTTAAAAGTGGAAATACAATTTTAAACTTAAGATATTGAGCAAAAGAAAAGAGCACTAGCATATGGGGCAGTACCTATTTAAATAGTCACTAAAAACCTTATGCCAAGTTTTGGGGGTTGGTAATGAGTTGTTCATTGTATGGAATGTTCTTTGGTCCCAGGGCTGAGAATTCTGGTCCTTACAAACAAAAAACCACACATTTACAAAACTGGGCTTGTTTGTAAGATCTCAATGGTTGTGTGGTGGTTTAACCACAGGTAGACCATGCGGTCCTGCACTCACTTCACCCACCCAGTGAGATGGGAAGGGAATCACAAAAAAAGGGGACACAGAATTAGGAATGAAGGACAGGGACAGCTCACTCTTGGGGAAGAAAAATCAATTTAATTTGTTGCCATTCATCCAAGTAGTGCAGTGAGACATAACAACCACATCTTAAGACACCTTCCCCCCACCCCTCCCTTCTTCCTGGGCTCAAATCACTTCACTCCCAGTTTCTCTACCTTCTTCTCCCAGCGTCACAGGGGACAGGGAATGGGGGTTGCAGTCAGTTCACCGTTGCCGCTCTTCCTGGAATGAAAGTCCAGGAACAAGATGTTCCAGAGTAATCTTCCCATGGAGTCATGGACCTCTTCAGGCACAGCTTCTGGCTCTGGCATGGGGATGTCCATGGGCTGCAGATGGGCCTCTGGTCCAGCACACCTCCTCCCCCCCCGCCAGCTCTGGATCCACCCCCACTCTGGCATTGAGCAACTCTTGGGGTCTTAATTTCAGTCACACTTGCCCTCAGGCTCAGCTTCTCTGCTCCAGCGTGGAGTCCTCCATGGCCTACACGTGGGTATCTGCTGTGCCGATGAACCTCCATGGGCTTGCAGGGGACCTCATTTACTATTTCCTACTCCATGTGGTTGAACTGGGTGTCCGAGGTTCTCTGTCCTGCCCCTTCTCCTCCTTCCTCCTGGCAACAAAGCTCTCTGTCTGTTGAAGCTGGTGGTCGTCTTTTGTTCAGGTCAATGGCCTCTCCTCCTGGTTCTCTCCACCTTCTTTTCAGGACAGTCCTTCCCCTCACCAATGTGGATTCACAGAGGTGTTTCTCTAGAGCTCATTGGCTCAGCCTGGGCTGGGGGGTCTGCCTTGGAGCCAGGGGAGCTTTTGAGAAGCTTCCCACAAGGTGACTCCTTCCCCCACTACCAAAAACACCCCCCTCCCCAGCCCAACACAGGCTGTAAAAGTTTCTCATGAACAGCTGTATTCACACAAAAGCGGAATTATTATCTGTTGTCTTTGTACAACTGTCTTTCAGGCCAATTTCACATTAGTCTTATGTCTCTGACAATACAGGTCTGAAATAATCTGACAGCAATGTAAAACAAGGCTGTGAAATCCATATGAAAAATGCTAAAAAGAACAGCAGGATACTGCTGAGCTCTCTTCTGAGGAAAGACTTGAATGTGCCAGTGAATTAGGAAGCGATTGTCACAGCATTAATACTCATAGTTCGAAGTGATGCTGCACTTCAAGTATTGATACCAGTACTTGAAACCAAGAAGTTAAAAGAACTCTCTCCTTTATTGATCCAGCATTCTTTGTGATATTTTGTATTAGTATTTTGTAATCTACTTCCATATGCAAAGCGGTGTCTGTCACAGGCTGTCCAACCACCCTACTCAAAGTGACGGTTTGCAAAATTTTGTTGAAGGAAGCTTATGGATGAGATGGCCGAGATCTGACAAGAATCAGTGAGAGGACAGAGATATATTCTGATGTACACTCACAGAGATGAGAGAAAAATCTTCAGAGAAGCTACATTTATTCCAGTTTTAGTCAGTGCTATTTCATAGGTTATTAACAGAAAACCCTGTTACTAAACAGTATTTGAGAGGGAACAGTGTAATTTATTTGATGTTGATCAACCTAAATATTGTTGCTGACAACAGAGTAGAAAAAGCTTTTGAAAGTCTTCAAACAAGGGAAAAAAAACAAACCCTCTCTTTCACAATTTAGAGCCATTTTACACTCTTCCAATTGTTTGAAGGAAACCTTAAAGCTTTTCTGCCATATAAAACTGGCCACAGAATAAAAAAAGAAGTTATGCTTTTCGTCACTCTGCTATAAATAACTTTCTAGGTTTATATCCATTGTTTCCCTTCCTTCCTGCTTTTCACCCGGCTCCATTGCTGTCCAGCTGCAATGCTGCAGCTGAAATGGACTTTCATTCTTGCATGTTAGCGTCGCCCTCGTTAGTGTATCGGGATGTCTACTCGGCGCTTCCCGCTTCAAGTACCTTGCTCTTCTGTTTGAGTCTCTTCCACTGATTGCTGCTTGCGTTTTCACTGCAGGTCAGGGGTTTTTTGAAATGTTTTTCTTCCCTTTAAAGTTTTTCTACCACTGTTCTGTTCAGTGTCTCTCTTCCTTTCACTGCTTTCAATATTTTCTGTACTACTTTCTCATGTAGAGCTTGTTTTCCTTCTTGTCCCCATTATATTTGGGTCAGAAGATGAGTATTATGTTTACATTTCTCCTTCTCTTCTTTCCTACAATACTGAAGTAATTCAGAAGTTAAAGGATTGTTTTGTATGCTGTTGGGCATGCAGCGTAAAATAAGTATCGTGCTGACCAAATGTTTATCGAAACTTCTTTGTTTGTGTTTCTTTGGGTAGATACTTCCAATGGTGGAGTACTGGCAGTTACATTCTCTCAATTTGCAGTAAATGTTTAATAATTACAAAGTTATTTCACTTCTCAAATCTTCTCAAAAAATCCTTCTCTGTAAGCAGAAGAAAAAATATTTTTTTAATATACAAGATTATTTGTGCATTATAATATTATGATTATTGGAAGGGAATATGTGGAAATACTCTCTCTTGGAGGTGAATATTTTATGTTGCTTTTATAGTTCATGATATAATTCGAATACAGGAACAATTTGTTATCTTCCAGATTTGGTCCAAATAAGAAATGTCTATTTCATGTTACAAAAATTGAACAGTTAAGTTTGTAAACTTGTTCTGGTTAATATAAAATGCAGCTTTGTTCTTTTTGTCTTTATTCTTCTAGGTCATATTGAAGTTGTGAAATTACTTGTAGCCCATGGAGCTGAAGTGACATGCAAGGACAAGAAATCATATACACCTTTACATGCTGCAGCATCTAGTGGGATGATCAGTGTAGTCAAATACCTTCTAGATCTTGGAGTTGATGTAAGGAAGAATAAAACGAAGTGATAAGTATTTTTTTATTGTATGAAATTATCTTGGTACTATTGTAGCACACTGTTTATTTAGGGGCAGGTTATGATATAGTGAAAATAGTTTTACTAAATATCTTCATTCACACTTTTTTTTGTTATAAGTAACTTTAAGAGCCTTGCAGATTTTGCACAGTTATTTTTAAATAAATTTGTATTTAGTAGGTTTTTTTGTTTATTTGGTACTTCTTACTCTTAGTTTGTTGGACTGGAACCAGGAAATAGGAATTCCATTCCTAGCTTTACCACACAATCCTTTTTGAACTGCAGGAAATTAAACACTTTTGCTTCAATTAATTGAAAAATATATGTGTTTTACTTTCTTACACAACCTAAGTTTTGAGAAATACCAAAAATTGTGAGAAACTTCAGTACTACAGTAAGGAAGGGCATATTAATATTGAAATACAAAATAAATTAAAAGGCTGTACAGCACCTGCATATAGAAAGTTTGTTAACAACAAACTGTGAAACTGTGTAAGAAATCTACATTGTGCATCACATTTTAGCCTTATAAGGCTAGAAAATGTTGACAAAGTTCTATCTTGAGAAGTAGATCAGAATTTAGTATCATGTTGTGCACAACAATAAATTATGCTTCTATATGCACCGTCCCCCAGGAAAAAAAAAAGAGGGAGGGGAATATATACAACAGATTCTTGTTTGGTTTACAGATTGCTTAATGTTTTCTAACTTGGGTACCTAAACAGTGGCACCTCTTATAATTCATTAGCGAAGTGTGTGATTGCATTTTAGAAGCAGTTCATAATTAAAATTTCTGTTACACTCAGAACCTGCAGGTCCTCAATAACATTGAAAAGTCTGCCTGTGTGTGTGTGTACATGCTTCATCTAGGAGTTCTAACTAGAAATGCCTGAAACTTATTTTTGGGAGACTCAGTCCCTTTGACCTCTGTTTTTAATGGAAACTCTCAAATGCTGTTGAAAATGAGAGAAGTCTGTGCTGTGCTTTGTCTGTAGGGTCTGTACAAATTGCCACTGTGTTTTTTCCCACATGTACATTCTGGCAAGTTGCGTACTGCATCCAGGAAACTGGTGTGGAGACAGTGGGAGGAGGTTGGCTCACTTGTAAAGCAGTCGTACTCTTCCCCAGCACACACTTCTTGGTCAAAGGACTACATCCAGAAGTTGGATTTAATTTTCCAGTTTTGAAGAGTTTCAAAACATAACAAAGAAGTTGTCTCATGACATGACATTTTTCTTTGTCACAATTAAATGCTGCAGCAATACAGATTTTCACATACTGACTTTTTTTTTTCCCTCTGCTAGATGAACGAACCAAACGCCTATGGAAATACCCCTCTCCATGTAGCTTGCTACAATGGGCAAGATGTTGTAGTGAATGAACTCATAGACTGCGGTGCTAATGTAAATCAGATGAATGAGAAGGGTTTTACACCTTTGCACTTTGCTGCTGCGTCAACACATGGAGCATTGTGTTTAGAGCTTTTGGTCTGTAATGGAGCAGATGTAAATAGGAAGGTAGGTGAATCCAAAGACATCCATTCGCTCTTAAAGATGCAATACACCTTTATTAGAGGTAATTTTGCAAAATCATTGTTATGATAACATTTAGAAGTTCCCACTGATTGATGGAGTACTTCTGTGAAAAGTCCTGTAGAAAAATGAGCCAGTATGTTGCTTCAAGGCACTTGATCTGAATCTGAAAACCTTAATGGGATGTAGTAAATAGCCCAACAGGGTAAAGAAGAAAGATGACAATGCTGTCTGGTCAATCTTGATTCTATTTAAATGTCAGAATTCCACATAACTTGTCTTCCCTAGTCTATCCATTTGAGTAAGAGCAAATAATGCAAAAAAACATGTTTTTCCTGTAATTAAGCAGCGTTAAGAAAATCAAGGATATTTAAGAGAAATGTGTATGAACAGGCTAATTGCTGGAGCAGTTGAAGAGCTGATAGTGTAAGATCCTAAAATCTAATTAATTAGGGAGAGTTGTGAAGAGTGTGTTAAAAATAAAAAGGTAAGTAGATTAGACCAAGTCTTAAACAACTGTTTTTTTTAATTACTCCAGCAAAACTTTGTGAGCAGAGTCAGTATACGTTTTTTACATCTCTGCTTGTTCACAAGTCTTTGGCTGCAGAATATTCCTTAGAATTCAGTTTTAGCGTAGGTAAAATTTCTAATCCACACAAGCATAAAAGCAAACTATAACCTATGTCTTTTAGTATCTTCTCAAGTGTGTAAGGTAAGGTCTTGAGATGTGTGAGAGAGAGATGTAGGACCTCCTGTTTTGTATTAGTTTGATTGTTACTCTAGTAGTGAAAACTGTGGTCAGAAACACTCAGTGCCAGTATCTCATGTCTTGACAGGTTTCAGGCTGGGGGAAGTGGGAAAAGGGGTATGTGGCATGAAAAGTCCAAGTGTTCCTCTTACAAAGTATCTGACTGCCTGTACTGTTGCCCCCATGTGCTAGGAAGATAATTACCTATCCTTTTGTTTCTAACTCTGAAGACATTTATTTATTTGTTTAATGTTGAGTTTCAGCACAATCTGGATGAGGTGTATATTAGAATAGCTAACATTTCTGTTAAATATCATAGTGGTTGTGGCTCACTTAATGTAAGATATTCACACTGATTTTTCAGCTAACTAATTCTAAAATTTTATTTTATATCTATTCTTCATACATAATCTGTAGCCCACTGAAATTTGAAAGTAATTTTAAAATAAGGTATTTGATGTGGACAGATCTTAGATATATGTAACTGCTCACTTTTACGTATATTTAAATGTGCAGCTCATTTAATAGAAACATACTTAAATGCAGTTGTGGAAAAATTAACCACCAAAGTGCCCTGGAGAAGTAAGGAACTGTGCTACAGGGTTTATTACCAACTTGTCCTAAAACACAGAGGTCATAGTCTATTTATTTTTGTTGCCAGCTTTCTGCTCTGCATGACGTCCCAGGCTGGATATGACAGGGTTTAGCCTGACAGCACTGACTTGTGTCCTACATTCCTCAAGCGTCATTTCTCAGTAACTTATGTTCGGTCATGAAAATAATCACACAATGTTAAATATACTAGTGATTATGCTTGTATGTTACTTACACAAATAAGAACAAAAGAGAAACATAAATATTACCAAGCAAAGAATTACTGTTTTCCTGTATGCTGGGTTGCAAGGGTTCATGACTTTGTGCATATTTCTGATGTAGAAGAAACAAGTGGGGAGGGTTTCACTGCGGAAAGACGTGCAACAAGTAATGGTGTTTGGGTGTTTGTTTGGTTTTTTTTTTAGTGATTCATTTTCAATTGTAGGTTAGAAATGAAAATTTAAAACTTGCAACATTCTATTAGAATAATTAAACACTGTTAAAGATTGCCATAATCTTTATTTGAATTTAGAATAAGAATCTGTTTTATGTATGGTGTACACTCTAGATACTGACTACATTTAATCAGTTATAACACTAAGTAACCTCAGAAATTGTGGAAGGAGTGGCAATATCTTCAAAGTGACTGGCAGAGTTCATGAATTCTTTGAAGTTTATCTTGAACTTTTGTTTGGAGGTGACAAAAGATATTTTAACATGAGAGATGTATTGTTGCCTTCCTTCCCATTCAGTTTTAAATTGTGGGATCCAAAGTATGGATTTGTTGGTTTCTTTAACTTTAAAAAAAAACCAAACCAAAACAACAACCAAGCAAAAAAACAGACTTACAAGACTTAGTGTGGGAAACCCAGGTTTTCTCTTCAGCTTAGTCCAAGATGACGGAATCGTTTTTTCTGAAACGTGATATGGTTGGGGCTGGGCAATGCTGCCAGAGAGCTGAGAATTTCAGCTCAAGTCAAAGAGCTTAGTAGAGATTTGGCTACTGAAGTTAGCCTGCTTCAGAAGAAAATGTCTTTGCAGTGGAAAAGGTTAGTAGCTTTGCCGATAGCATGGCTGTAATTAATGTGTTGATTTAGTAAGTATCAAAACTGTTAAGTGCAAAATTAGGCAAATAGGGTTGTGTACGGATTTTAAGCAATTATAGCTTGAAAACAGTATTTATCCCCTGTTTCTGCACCATCATGTCTCCATTGTAATTCTGTTAATAGCATTTCTGTAGATTTATACCAGTATGACTGAATTTGCCCCGTGAATTTGCACCTGAAGGTGTGAACAGCCTTACTTCCTGTATGAAAACTTACCACTTGCACTGTTGAAAAGTGCAATAACTGAGGCAAAAGAAAATAGTTTCCAAGTCAACTTCTGCTTCCCTGGAAAGGGCTATAAGGATAAATCTTGGTTTTCATCAGAAGAACAATCCCTAAAAAATAGGAAAGGGAAATTGAATTAGAATATATTGTGTAGCTAAAAATAACCTGTAAAGTTAAAATGGGATGCTTTTAGTGTTTTCTTACTGAGTATTTATTGAAACCAAGCCTGTTCAGTTTCCAAATACTTAGGCTGAAGTTCAAAGGAGTTCTTAACAATTGTTGAAAGATTTATTTTTCATCATAATTACAGTGCTTGTGTAATCTGATTAATTAGTTCCCTCTCATATGCAACTATTGTTGTGTTTTTAGAGGTAACAGAGTGGATATGGATGGTAATCTAAGTGCAGGGTGGACAGTATTATTAGGGCATTTTCTGCTGTGGATGACCTAGTGGGGAGAGCAAAAAAGAAACACTTTTTATTCTTGATGGCAGGTGGAGGGTAGGTGCTTGTGCATATCTGTGGATGCTGGCCTCATCTCAAGAAGGGAATGTGTAGCAGAAGATAGTGGAACCATAGAAATAAGTTACATGCTTTTTTGTCACCTTTGTAGGCGGAGGACATAATTTCATACTTGCTTTTGTAGCCTTGTCAGTGTCCATATAGTACCATAGAACAGTGAATCCTGTTAGGTATTGTTCATTGCTGCAGCACTCTCTCCTCATTGTCAGGGTTTCCATGCATGGAAGAACATGCTGAAATGAGTACGTAATGAGTATTAATTGTTTTGTGGGCCCCTTTGCTGCTTGAAAATTCAGTGACCTAAATAGAAAAGGTATTTTATTTCCATTGATGATACTAGAAGATAAGAATTGTTGCTAGGGGGAGATGTCACTTGGAGGAATGCTGTGACCTGATAGACCCGCATTTCCCCTGACTCTCGGTAAAGCTCTGTAGTGTGAATACAGTTAATACCTGAGTAATCACTTGATGGAACACCTTGTGCTGTGTGCTAGTTCTCTCTCTCTAATAGCAATTCCCGTTCTTAGCAAATTTTGTATAATCTTAAGTATTTTGTGGATACGTTTTCTCTAGTGATGCAGGAGACTTGGGTGATTTCTTTGCTATTGCCACACTTAATTGAATTTCAGTGAAAACAACAAAAGTTGTCATTAGCCCATAGCTATTCTGTCATGTGCTCTGAACCTATCTGATCTTGTAAAATCAGACAGCTGTAGTTAACATAGTATTTAGATAAAAGACCTCAAAGACATCAAAACGGAAATGGAAGGAAAAGTTTTGAAGATACCTCCTTCCTTATGCAGTCTAGCCTCCTTGCTTCTTAGGAAACAGTACTTTGCTCAATAAATAGAGCCTTATTGTTTCATTGCTTAAAGAACTCTCTAGCTACTGGTTCTCATTCTGTATGTCCTTCCCTAGTGACAATATCTAAGAAGGGAATTCTGAATGCAATCCTATATCTAGCAGTTCAGCTTCAACATGGAAACCTTCAACCTTCATTTAATTTTATACCTATTCTGTGTTTATATGTTGATAGACAACTGTGTGTTATGGTGTTCCTGGGTTGCAAAGGAACCTGAGACTGTTAGACTGGAGAGAGACACTGTGGATAATAAAATCCATTGTCCTAGCAATCTACATTAAGTGCTTTTTAAAGTAAATTTGAGCAGAGTAAATCTAAAAATCTGTTATTGATTGTGCTGTATTTTTTTCATTAACAACTGGAAAATTATTTTGTATCTTATTTTACTGACCTTTGCAAGATCTTACTCAAGCTGTCTTGTGAGGGTTCTCGCTTCACCACCCTGCTCCTTAGTTTCTAATACTGCCACCTTAAGTTATTCTTATGTCCTTGTAAGGTACTTTATTAATATAGTTAGTGAGCCTTGGATCTACTTTTTTTCTGCTCCATTTTCTTAGTCTTCATTAGCTACCTTTGAGATACAGATTAAGCATATCTGAGCCAGGGCTTCTGTATCTAAGCCCTTAAATTCTTCTGTCTGTTACTTATTTATTTCCTTACTTTCTCAAAAGTTTCCCATTTTAAAGTTTAGATTGTTAATTATCAAAGCAGCTTTTGGTCACTCACTCCATCTAAGCTTATTTTATATGATCATTTTTCTTTAAGGTAATGGATTCTTTAGCTTAAAGAAGAGGGAAGGAGACACCAGATATGTAACAATTGTTTTAAAGGAGGAAAATAATTGGACACAGCAAGCATTAATGGTTGGATAAAGACAGTAAGAACTAAACCGTGGGGAGAAAGATTAAACATAGACATTAGAAGAAAATTCTCTTTGTAAGAAAATCACAGCACAGAGATTGCTTGGGGAAGTCGTCACTTATGTGTTTATTTGGCCTTTTCTTTAAGCCTTCAATGACAGAAGTAAAATGGATTGTCCAATCCCTCAAGTTATTTCAGCTCCATTTTCTGTGTTTCTTTGCATCTGCTGTGGATATGTGGATGTGTCTCTTGTATTATTTAGGGTCAAAGAAATCTGGTGAAACATCTGGAGATAACTTGGCTGTCATTATCAAGTGTTTTATTTCTTTCAGTCTAGGTCTGAGAAGACTGTTTCCCATAATTGCATTTTTCTAGGTGGTGTATGGTGCTCTGTGCAGTGGCAAAACTAAAAATTTCAAATCCAACTCTGTCTAAAAGAATCTGGCAGACTTTGAGTAACACATCCATAGAAGCTTTGCCATTTGGTTGCAAAGGAAGAGTAAAAATGGAAAGACAATTTTGCACGTGACTGCAGTTTGTGATATTTCAATACATATGTTCATATTGTATGTTCCCCCTACTATTTTTCTTTTTTAACTTTGTGTATTGTGGATGTTTCATACTCTTCAAAGACAATGTTTAAAATTTAAAGATGTGGTTTTCATGTGCATCCAAGAGTGCTTTTATTTTCTGCGAATGTCATGGTTACAATTTTTTGTGCATTTGTAGGAACTTTTTTCTGCAGTGAAGCTTTGCTGTTATGTATGATACAGTACGGGGGGGTTGTGGAAATATTCTAAAGTAATAATAACAGAAAAAATGGTTTAAGTGCATTGAGATTGTGCTGTTAAGAACTGAATTTTCTTTATACGTTACTGTTGGCCTACTTGAAGGACATCTTTACTGAGTGATTGACTAAGTGCACATTTGATATATATATCAAATATATAGTACCAATTATGGTTCAATAGTTTTACCCTAGGATTATTTGTGATTTATGATGAATTGCTTGCAAATATCACATTACAGAAATTTCTGTGAAACACATGAGGTTTTTAATAGGTTGCCTTCTAATATAGCGTGTACACTGTTCTAGTAAATATGGCTATTTTCTCTCAAGAAACAAACTTAATTTAGAGAAGCATTGTTTTGTTTTAGACTTGGGCAGGGGAAGAGTTGGACATAGGCTTGTTGCTGAAGGTGTGTGCTGTCATCATCCTCTTGAGAGTGATTATCCTAAAGGCATAATTGTGAGTGAGTGGGCATCACTGAGCTGTCACTCACAGCTAGAAGAGTGATTAAGAGCAGCTCTTTTGAAAAGCTTGCCATATCATGCTGACTTGTCACTGCCAGTATCTGTCTTGCAGAAGTTCATAGAAACAATTTAAAGGAGGGAGATTAAAAAGGAGATAAAAAAGTAAAAGAATGTTTTTTCTTTTATTTTTATGGTTCTGGTGGATCACTGTTACTGGCCATAAGTAGACACTGAGTTGGTTTTTTTTTCTTTTCCAGAGTAAAGATGGGAAAACACCTTTGCACATGACAGCGATCCATGGTAGATTTTCAAGATCTCAAACCATCATTCAAAATGGTAAAAAGGGGAAGGGAGTAGTTTTTTCATCAGCTTTCCAGTATTATGAATATTTTCCTCCTCTTGTATTGATAACAATGTAATGTAATTTTCCTGTATCCGGTGTCCAATAGTATTTCAGTTAATAGTGTAGTCTGGCATATCTGCTTATGAAGTTTTTAAAGTTACATTGAAGAACCATTCATTTTTCAGAATGCAGGAAAATATATTGGTTTCTCTTTGATAACTCAAGTTGCAGGAAGTTTGTCCCATATGGTTAAATAATAAAATGCTTCTCTCTATTTTGCTTATTAATAATATTAAATACCTCTGAAAGCTATATAGATTTTAATTCCAATGTAATTTTTAATGGACAATTATTGACATTGCTTAAATTGTCATCAGTGCTGTTTTTCTATCTAAAATATCTGTATACCTAGTTATATTCTTATTTAGTAATTACTTTGTATTATAGGAGCTGAAATAGACTGTGAAGATAAGAATGGAAATACTCCTTTGCACATAGCAGCTAGATATGGCCATGAGCTATTAATCAACACTCTGATTACGAGTGGTGCTGACACTGCAAAGTAGGTAACTTTACTGACATGAATGTGAGCTGGGAGAATTTAGAAATCTGTTCATTAGATTAACAAGACCAGTATGATTCTTTTAATATAGTCTTCAACTTGAAATAAGAAATACTTTGTGTATTATCCTGTACCATACTTTTAAGTAGCTACTCGATACACTGCAATTTGTACAAAAAGAAATAGATTTTCCTCTAATGCATCTGAAGTAAAAGCTCGGAAAGTTTTAATAGGCTGTGGCACTGACTTAATGCATCGGGCTAGCTTGTAAGAGAGTGTTTAACGTGAAGTTTTCCTAAGCCTCAGTATTCTAATTAAGTGGTTTGCTGAACCCACCATGCACGTGCACTTTGGCACACAGTCATGTTTGTTTTATTTTAATTGTAATGAAACTGTGATACCTGATTATGGTGTATCTTAGGCGGGGTATACATGGGATGTTTCCTCTCCATTTGGCAGCATTAAGTGGATTTTCAGACTGCTGCAGAAAGCTCCTCTCATCAGGTAGGATACTCTTTAAAAAAATCTTATGGCTGCTTTGTACTTTTTTTTTTTAAATTCCATAGAATAGCTTTTAATTAAGTCTTAATTTAGTAATACATAAAAATCTTTATAGCTGACTGGTAGCCTGCAGCCAGCGCTGTGTTTTTTTAATGGACAGTCCATAGTTAAAGTTAACACAGACTTTTACAGAAGCAATTTTTTTCCAAAACATAAATAATCTAAAACTGAAATAATGTGTCTATAACTTTTTAAATGTTGTGTTTGTGCATTTTAAGTTGATCATAGAGGTGAGATGACTGATTCGGACCATAATGCAACTTCAGGGAGAAAGGTTAATGATCTCTTAATGACTTCATGGAGCATTCTCCATTTCCCTTTCATGACCTCTTTAGCTTAATACAGATCGTTCTATTCCTATAGTGGCCACCTAATAGCTCTGAAGACTCTGTGGACTGAGTTAGGAATTAGGAACATTTCCTACATTAGGTAACTGTTGCATAGGTGGTTTATTGTTAATTAAATTCAACTTGAACTGCCCTTTGCTTTCATTGATTCCTCCCTGAAGTTATGGAGAGTTGTAAGGCTACTACTTCCCATGTTGTCCAGAGTCTGCACTGGTGTGAATTCTGAGCTTTTTGAACCATTGCAATTCTGAGAAAGTAGATTCATCTGAAGGATTGTGGAAGCTTCAGGGACAGAAGAAGAAACTGAAGGCACTTTGATTTTTGAAAAAAGAAAAGTGGAGGGCAGAGTGCTGGAGAAAAGGAAGAGTAAGAAGTTGCTTCCCCAGCTTTATATTATCTGCTAGGAAAGCCTGGGAGAAGAACTAAAGAAGTTCTAAAACTACCTAACTAAAACTACCAGTGGTAAGGCTTTTCATTTCACTGTCCTGCCATGGACAAGCTTGCAAGGATTTGCTCCAGGAAAGAACTGTCCTATAGTTGACTAGATTTCAACTGGATGTGTTCAAAATGAGGAATACTTTGGCTCTTTCTCCTTTCTGCATATAGTGCTATGCTGGCTGTGCCCTTACTGGAGATTCAGTATGGCAAAGAACTCCCTGCAGAAGACTTGCAAGTGGTTTCTGTAACTTTTACATGGGTTTAGCAAACTTGGATATAAATCTAGCCTGAAGCAGACAAGGACTTGAAGAATATGTTCAGTCTTCAGACTGGAAAGACTAGATACTGCTAACAGCTTCTGAGTACATGTTCTTAGTGTGGAGATTGGTGTCTGCAGACTATGTGCTGTTTTGGGAGCAAGAGTCTTATTTATGTAAATTAAGACTGTTTTTAAATTCATTAATATTCATGTACAGACCTAAAAAAAAAAATCAACCTGCCTTGTCCCAGTACTGAATGACATTTAGGTCATTAGGGGTGTTAGACAAGCAACCTGGGGATGTGGAAAGGCATCAAAGACTACTTTTCAGGTCAGATTGCTGTATATCACTGCCTATTCAAATGGAAGGAGAACATCGTGGTGCATACAAACCTATGTTTTGAGGGATATGGAGTAGGAAAACAGTCTTGAATAGTAGTACTCTTGAATAGCACATCCTGTGTTGTTTGCTATTTGTTGTTGTTGAAGAATTCTTAGAAAGGAAAAAAAAATAATTTGCATTCTGAGGCAACAGTACCAAAACTGTGGAGATTTAAAGAATAAGCTTTGTTACACAAGAGCAAGACTCTTAGGAGAATATAGTAGTTTTCTCAAATCAAAAATGTATCTTTGAAACCTGATCTAAGTAGTAATTTTCCTGTCCAAGTACATGGTTAGGTATGGAATTGCATAGTTAAAGTTTGTGTTCTCAAATTTGAAGTTTGCACATTTTAAGAAGAGAAAAAACTACCATGTTCTCCAAAGGGCTCCTCTGTAAGTGCTATTTACAGCCTTTGCTCTAGCTTAACAAAGTTCTTTCACTGGGACTAAGAAGCTAAACTCAAGGGTGAAATTTAAGTAGGTTTTGGATTTAGTAATGCTGACATCCCCCTCTTTATTAAAAAAAAATAAATCTTTGCATAACTGAAATTCTAGCATATTCTTAAATTTTCCCATTGCCTTCGTATATTTTATATTCAATACTAAATTACACAGAAATATTAGCAGGCAAATAGGATAGGAAAGAATATAACCTCTTGCCTCAGTGCAGCTAATTGTCTTTTACCTTATCCCTTCCAGTTTACTTGAATGCCTGTTTTGCAAAATATTGCAAATAGCAAGGACGTGTTTCAAATGAAGTAAATTTGCAGTGTTTAAGTGCTTTGTGGCAAATAGCTGTGAAGTTTGCTTAGCAAGCATTTTTCTTAAGAGTAGATGAGAGCAGTTTTGTGTTACATGATGATTTTATAAAATACTTGATTTGTAGGTTTTGACATTGACACACCAGATGACTTTGGCAGGACTTGTCTTCATGCAGCTGCAGCTGGAGGGTATGTAAAACAGCATTCATGCTTTCATATTTAGCATTCTTTCTTCAATTGCTGATCACTTGTGTTTGTTTTTACTATTTCCTATCTGTGCTTTTCCTGCCATCTCCCCTTGGAATTTATGTAAACATGAAAATAATTTCAAGATGGATTCTATCTACAAACAATAAAAATGAATTAAATATTCATCTCAATGAGTAATTATTGGAGTATAGTGTCCAAGTATCATCAGCCTTACCTTAGGTTTATGCTTGGGAATTTACTGAATTTTATTTTAAATTCCCATGGATGACAATATAATTTTTAGAATTTACAGCATTTGAAGATGGCATGCCCAGCTAAGATCACTGTAGGACATGAGATGGAGAACAGCAACTTTGGGGAATATGTTTTTACCATATCCATAAACAAAAGATCAATCTAACTAAATTAAAAGCCAGAATTAAATTTCAGAGTTTAGGTGGATGAAGCAGTCAGAACTACTTGCTCATCACTTGAGTTGTGATCCATACTGATTATTGTTATTGTATTGTAGGTTTTCTATAGCAGCTATTCAAAATTGCCTGGAAGAACTGGGTAATAAATTTCATGATACACTTTGTGGGACACAAGAACTCCATGATAATGATATTTTCATTTTTCTGTTTCAATGTTGTTTAAGTAATGATGTTAAATAATCATTTGAAGTCAAAAGATACTTGATAGACACATCCTTATTGCAAATGATTGAGGTTAAAATACTGTCTTTTCATATAAAAACACATAATTTGTGACACATTCCCTCATTCATCTCCAGTTTAGGAAAGTTACTGAGATAATGTTTAAACTATAAGCAATATTGTGTATCTATTATAATGAACATATTGTATTGAAAATGAATTACACTAAAAAGTTAAATATTTATGTCAGAACTTATATTTGGCCTTAAAAAAATTCATTAAAAAACTTGCCTCTGAGCTGGAAACCTGGTAGCAAAAAGCATGTGACATGCAGGTGTTACTGTTTGTTTGCTTTAAATAATTTAAATTTCTATTAAATTAGGTTAATATTTATGTGCTTTTATGCATGCTATTTGATATCAATAAAATTTGTAGATATGGACTTGAAATAATTTGTATTCTTTCCTGGTTTGGTCCTGTAATTATAAAATCTATTTTACATGTAAAAATATATTTATCAAATTTTTTGTATTATAGTTCAGTTCAACTAAAAATAATATGAGATGTACGTGTGTAGCAGTTCTGATATTTGTAGAAGCCAGTATTAAGGAAATAAAATTTGCAATCACAAGTAATATTGCATTAATTTAATAGGAATTTGGAGTGCCTAAATCTTCTGCTAAATACTGGTGCAGACTTCAACAAAAAGGACAGATTTGGGAGGTAAGACATTCTAGATTTGTATATTTATTGTAAAGGGCTGTTAAAAGTGTGTTACAGAAGTAGCATATTGCTGTTGCTATGTGGGCCAGTCTGTGTGTTCAGTTTAGATGGTTTTTAAGATGTGATGTCTCTAATAAACAATGCTTCAGCATATGTTATCAAAAGTTACAAACATTATTTTGTTGATTGTGTTTTGTTAAGTAGGTGTTTAGTCTTGTTTTTAAAGACTAAGTTTCATATTCAGCTGTAATTTTTATGAGCTTTTTTGCCTATAACATGCATCTAATGAGTTTAAATTGCTCTCATCCAAGCACATTAGTGATTTTTTTCTAAATAATGTATTAGTCAAACTTATAAATCTGTTGCTACTCTAAAGTTTTTTATTAGAAAAGCCATTATTTTATTATAACTGCTTCACCTTTTTCCTTTCATTATGTCCATCCCTTTCTGTTTCCTTTCCTGTGCTCTGAACTCTTTTGGAATGACATTCACTTCTATTTTTAGTATATGATTATTCAAGTTCAGATGGCACGATCAGTACTTGTGTAAAATCTCACATCGCATCATGGAAAATATGATTTCCCAGGATGTGAATGGCAGGAGTAGGACTTGGGGAGAATATTATAGATACAAGGTTATATTTTGCTTTAAATTCCACTTCCATCCTTTCCTGAGAAAGGAACACCTATCTGTCACAGCTTACATCATTGGAAGGTTTTGGTTTTTTGTTGCTTTGGCTTGTTTTTTGGTATAACATGCATGTTATATAGAGCTATTATTTCAGGAGAGGGAAAACATTAGAATAGTTAAAAATGGAGATAAATTGAAAAAAGTAACTTTAAAGGAGAAAGAAGAGGTAGGACACTTTAAAGTGCCTATCTCCTCAAAACTGAGATATAAATAGTATATCATATATATATATTTTAAAAATAGGAAATGGAATTCTGAGTCATCTTGTTCATTTTGAAATTTTATCTGAACTGATTTATTTAGACAAATATTTATGTATTTAAAGCTGGTATGAGTTTCCTCTGAGACTACACATCAGTAATAATATTTCATAGTTTTATTGTAAGACAAGGTATATTTTTAAATGTTTTCTTTAACAATACCTCACTGTGTTAGGATAGTTAAAAAAATGAATAATGCTTGCTTGTCAGACAACATTCTGATTTGTTTGTTGAAAACATCTAGTTGTTAGTTGTATTTTATTTTGACCTTGTTTAGTTGCTGTGCAGTTCTTAGATTTGTCCATATTTTTCCATGTGGCTTCAAATTACTTAACTAAAAATAATATTTCTGATGTAAAGTTGATTTTCCTCTATACGTTTATACAATAAAATTCATATGAGGCTTCCCTTAATACAAAATTTGTGCATATTTTGACTGGCAAACACATCCTCTAGATATTGTTCTGCATTATTAAATGGCCCCATTTTTTAATATAGCCCCATTTTTAAATATAGTAATAATGATGCATTCTTCACCACAAATACTTGTTAAAAAATGGAAGGAGGATTTAAGTTTCGTTTTATTTTGCTTTTTCTGTCTCTACAATGTTATTTTGCTGTTATTTACCATTGTACTTTTTATTTAAATGTGTACTAAAGAACTCCACTCCATTATGCTGCTGCCAATTGTAATTATCAGTGCCTGTTTGCCCTTGTGGGGTCTGGAGCTAGTGTGAATGACCTTGATGAGAGGGGTTGTACACCTCTGCACTATGCAGCTGCATCAGACACAGATGGAAAGTAAGTGGCATGCTTTGTACTAAAGACTATCTTTGTTGCAACACTTGAGCTGTGAATTTCGTGTATGTTCTGCTTTCAGATTTGCCAAATGCAATTATTTTATTTTTAAAGATTACACTTGGCAGTGGATTGTTCTTTGTATATAAAATATTTTATGTAACAAATATTTCTGAGAAAAATAAACAACAGTAAAATGTATTGTAATTTTTTAGTTATGTCCTGTAATGCAGATGTCTTAATTCAATAATTCATCGGGAACATTGTTTTTAATCCTGCCTGCTGTGTAGTGGTTGAGTAAATACTGTCTGTGGGGCGTTATTATGACAGCTGTGAGTAGTAGGGTCATTTTGCTTTAAAAACAAATTCTGATAAAGGATGGTGTATTTTATAAAGGTTCTTAACGTTGCCCAGAAATCTGTGTAGTTAGTCAGAAAAACGCTATATAACTACGACTGTGAGTTACAGTAGGCCTACTTCAGGATAGAAACTAACTCAATATTTCAGTATAAGGTGCTTTATCCATTTGGTGTTTAATTGAACTATTCATGTTTGGCATTACAACTCTGTCTCATTAGTGTAAATTTCTGTGAAGTAGTTAGACTTTTATTAATTAAATGCATCCAGGAACTTTCATGAATACACAAATGTCTCTGGCATGTGCTTATTTTATAACTAATAGTTATATTTAACATAGTTATTAATAACGTGAATGCTTACATGCAAAGCTTATATTGATAGCACAAAGTTGATGAGGTTACTTAAGCTCCAGACATTGTATATGTTGTGGAGACATGAGAAGAGTACCACTTGCATGTGCACACACTCGTATACACAGGTCAAAACAAGCTGGTGTGCAGCATTGCGTTTCCAGTACATACAGTGACACCCTCACTGGAAGAGCTTGCTGCTTAGTGCCATATCCTGTTTTAATACAGCACATCTTAAAAGCTGAGGTAGCAAAAGGAACAAGGTGGCAGATTGGATTTTGGACGATAAATAAAGAATGTTTTCATGACCATTTAACTAACATTTAAAGTACATGCCGTTTCTATGTAAAGCCAAATTTCAAAATGAAGTTGTCTGCTGCTTTTTAGATATGCTTTCAATTCCTGCTGGAGTTTGCTGAGATAATTTTACTTTAATTGCTCTCTTACAAGTTGAGCTAGGATTAATTTTAGCTTCACAGTTGCTCTGAAAACCTGCAAACTATAATGGCTCTTCAGATGACATCGTTTTGCCATCTGCCTTATAAAAGGCACGAGCAAGAATGATGATGGCAATACTGCAGAGCTCTGGGAGATAACTCAAAGAATAGTCTCCGGAACCCACATGATATTGCCCTTCTGATTAACAGCTGGCTATCTGGAAGATGGGCTTCAAAGCAGAATGGCCTGAGGAGAAGCTTTTCATATTGATGCAGCAAGATGATTACTAACAGCTGGAAAACCAGTACTGCTCAGCTCATATTCAAATTAGGAATGAAGCTAAAAACGATTACTGAGTTGGAATATAAAGCCTGGGGAAAAAAAAAAAGTCAGAAAATTGTCTATATAGAAATTCCAAAGATATTTATGTGCATTTTTATAGTCTTTGTTCAGACATCTTTAAAGACATTTTAGGGACAAGGATGTTCTTGTTGAAAATTATCTTCCAGTTTGTTCCTCTTTGGAAGTGTTTCTTTTATATCTTTAACAAATGCTTCTGATCTGGAACAAACGCCAGTAAGCCTCATTTTGGCAAGACTGGAGAGAAACGTGATCGCAGAATGAGATAAACTAACCAGTGTCTTAGGGTAGAAAAAACCCCACGCTCTTTCTATGTTAGAATTATTTAGTAGACAGTACACCAATAAATATATGGGAAATAAATTCAGCTTATCTGGGCTTTCAGAAAGTTTGATTAATCTCCTTTTAAAGACCCATGTTGAGGGACAGTTAATCCAAAATCATTGATTAAAATTAACAAAGAAAGTTAGATGACTGGACAAATAAAATGTAGGCACAGTAATTCTCACTTGATGGGACAAAGAGACTTGTCCTTGGACTCTCAGAAATCTCATCCCATTTCAATCCAAATAAAAACATGCAAGCACAGTTGCCATTAATGAAATCCAGGCATTTGTTTACTGGGCAAATAAAACCTGAATTAGTTGTTTGAAAACACAGATATGCTTTATAAGTAGCTTTTTATTAGATGTGTTGAACTTGGAAAGCTGCTTACATCTTGTGTTGCATATGTTATTCTTTAAAAGCGGAGATTTTTACCTTTTTCACTACCGACCGAAGTCCTTTTCTCCTTTATGCTGGGTGCAAAATGATGGCAGTGAGAGTGCACCTTAGGCTCCTGTTCTTCTCAACATGCAGTGAGACAGAGTACCTTGTGATTAGACACTTCCTTGTTCATAGTTTTTCGTACAACTTTTTGCTCCTTTCATCTTCTCTCACCTGGTTTGTTACTTTCAACCTTTGTCTGGAAAGGCCAATGTCAGGTCTTCAGCAAATTGCTGTTGTTGCACATGAGATCATTGGGCCCTTGACCCCGTACAGCAGCCTTACTCATGCTGAGATGCATTTCCATTTCATCGTAGCTGGTGCTGGATCTCATTCAGATGATGAACTTGCACTGTTCCATCTGCTGATTCCAGGCCCTTCCTTGAAAGAACTTAAGAAGAGTTCTGATGTCACAGGGTCATGCTGTCTTCCTTCAGGAGATGGCTGCTTTTGTAGGATTTCTGCTCGTATTTCTCCAAGGTTTGAATGTTCTCCAGTGTTTTAAATTATCGAGTTTCTACTCTTAATGGCATGGTCAGAGGTCGTGTTAGGATTCCTGCCTTTCAAATCTAAACATGACATTTCCTGCTGCAGGTTTTTCACGTGATATCACAGCGTAGCCGTATCCTACAACTACAAATGTTGGCATTTCCTTCAACTTTCTACCAAACAGTTTTCCATGAGCTAAATGGGAACTAAACCCTCATATTGCCAGTATATCCAACTGGCCTGTTTGTCAGTACTGCTAGTGGTAATCTGGGTCACCTTTAGATAAACTGTGCTAAGGAAGAAAGATTCCAAGCTAGATTTGACAAGATAATATATTTTTATAGTTTCACATGCATGTTATTTATCTGATCAAGGAGCAGTATTTCATAATCCCAGCAAAAAGAAGGGATGGTAACCTGTTCTACACTCCAGGAAACCAAATGACTTCACCAGCGAGTTCAAGGCCATGATGGTGACTTTGCAAAATGTTGCTGAAATTATAGACAACATTAAATTATGAATAAGTAGGGTTATTGGTTGGATTCATTTAGTGTGCATGCATGAAGTCTCTTAAAAATGGAAGAACAGGGAGAGGGAGCTGACTTTAATACCCTATTTTCATGCTCCTGGCTGAATGTCTGTGGTTGAAACTGTGCTGATCATGTTCTGCCTTATAACTTTGTGTAGTGAAAGTAAGGAATGGTAGGATGTAAGTATGCCAACAACTAAGTGTGTTTACTATATAAATAAATCAATAAATTAGCGTCTGGTAGTAGAAGTGTATGTGTGAGTGACTCTTGGATACCTACCATGAAGGACTCAACTCTCGGTTCTCTTCCTTCTGTCTTGAGTACAGCAGAATGTATGATACAGAAAAACATACAAGAATAGTAATAATTTATGTTAACAAAGGTGACTGCAATTGTGCTAGCTAGGAGGAAAATAACCATGGAATAGTAGGTTTAACCAAGTCAGATAATTCAGAGGATGCAGGATGTCTGCAGAGGATTCTTTCAAATTTTGGAAGCTTTGCAATTGACCTTAACCCTTGGTGTAATGAGTTAGGTGCTCTGTACTCCTAGCCAATGTTGTACATTAAATCAGCGTTCCTGTGTGCTGTATTCTCTTTTCCAATTGAATTACAGAACAATTTATCACTTAGCATAAATTTGGAATTCAGCATTTAGATATGTGGTTGTGTATGTCAATTTAAACAGGTGCCTGGAATACTTGCTAAGAAACGATGCCAATCCGGGGATCCGAGACAAGCAGGGATACAATGCAGTTCATTATTCAGCTGCGTACGGTCATCGCCTGTGTCTTGAGCTGGTAAGAAAACGTCTGACAGATGAAAGCTGTAACAGCTGCTCGTACAGGGTGTGGTGCAGAGGCCAGGGGATTCCTCCACCTTGGTTCTTCCTCTGTAAGCTAGGTCAACAGTGTTTTTCAGCCCCTGTGAGGATAAATATTTAAGCACTTGGCACTCCTAAAATAGGGGCAAGGTGGGGAGTTAAGATGCTAGATAGTGATTTAAAAAAATAATACAAGAGATAACTGGTTGTTGATGTGTGATACTAGTTTTGTTTTGTTTCTTAACTTATAATACACTTTTTTTTTTCCTGATGGCTGAAATAAAATAACCACAGGCTATCCCACTGAGAAGTGTGAAGAAATTTCACAAATGTCATCTGAAGGAGCAAATTAAAATGTAGGGAAAACTGTAAAGTAAGGGTGCCTTTTAAAGTAGTTCACGTAGTTCCAGTAACTTTCAGGCACATAATAGAATTTTAGATAAAAAACCCTTATGTAGTATTTTATTAATCCCTTTGCCAAAATGTGTATGTTGTTTGATATGCTAATTTTGTTCTCTGTGTTACACAACTTAATATTTTTATACAAGTTATACTTTTATATTCAAATGTATTCAAACATGAATTCTGAATGTTTTTAATTGCAGATTGCAAGCGAAACGCCTCTAGATGTTGTAAGTGTGTATTACTTCTCACTGTTAAAGTACTCCTGTACAGCAAAAGGGAACATGTAATTTAAAAAATGCTATTTTTAGACTTATTTTTAGACTGATTCAACCATTTAATCAATGCATAGATGTATTATTTAATTTCAGTTACAATTTAGATTTAATTGCAATTCAGAATTTTAAAATAAAAATTTGTTAAGCCTTTTTTTTTTCTTAAACATTTGTATGACTGTGTTATAAAGGTGTGATAATGAAAACTTAGTGATCTGATTGTATTTGGTGTTCTTCACTAGTGTACTAAATTAAATATAGTCTTGAAAAGGACCCAGAATTAAAGCTTTAGAACACATCTGAAAGTAACAAATAGAAATATATATATACATAGATATTTTTATCTTATTTTATAACACTTGTGCCTTTTTTAGGGTTCATTTCTTCTCTTTGGGAAACGTTTTTCTGTTCTGAGAAATTGATTCTGGCTTCTGGCTTCTCATGTTGTTCTCTTGCTGACTTTTCACCTAAATGCTTACTTGTTTGGTTTGGGTTTTTCTTTTTCCCTACTACAGCTGTTCTCACCTGTCCCTTTTCTTTGTATGCATTTCATCTGTATTATTTCATATGGCTGCTTCAGGAAAAATATTAATTTTAGATTAGATCTGATCTAATGATTGCGTTGTTATGCAAAATTTAACACCTCTACTTGGGAGATGAATGTGGGGGAGAGGTTGCAGTTGTTGCAATTCAAACTCTTCAAAAGTTGAAGGAGATCTAGAATTCCTAAAGAAACTGTAATCCTGTATTATTCTTCCTATTTTTCTTCCTTTATTTTTCAGTCCTTGTATACTTGAAACTATAGCAATTATTGCTGAATTATTTTTTTTTTCAAGATGAAGGGTTTTTGCACTCACTCTGACTTTTTCTCTCTGCTAAGCTAATGGAAACATCAGGTACTGACATGCTGAATGATTCAGACAACAGAGCACCTATAAGTCCACTACATTTAGCTGTAAGTATTTCATTCTTTAGTGATGATAGCTCGTCTAATTGGAAACGGTTGTTGACATAGGTTTATTCATTCTGGATTTTTTTTAAAAACAGGTCAGTAACAATAAAGGAAACACAAAAAAATATATACTAATATACCTGAATGAGCTATACAGAGTTTTTTGTTTGTTGTTTTTTTTTGCATTTCACTTGAAACTTCCTTCATGGAACAGCTTTCATTTGGAATCTTCTCATTAAGATTTATGTTATAATTTAGAATAATTAAACTTTTAGAAGGCTTGTTCTAAAAGTAATTATGATTTTTTTTTTATCACCATTGTTTTACTCTCTTCATTGTTTAGTATGAGAAATGTTTGTCCTTAGTAGTTTAAGAAAGATTTGCATAGGAGAATCTTACTTAATCTACTTAAGAAAGAGTAGCATAGGAGAGGACCTGATGAAACTGTCTATACAAATATACTCAAAATACAGAGTAACCAGCCCAATATGTAGCTTTCAACTTTACTGGACTTTGAGCAATTGAAAAACCACAATATACTTTCTGAAAATAGCCCAAGTCTCATGCTGTACATGTGTGTGTATATATGGCCAATGTAAAAAGTAATCTTTCATACTGGTAAATGAAAGCAGTTAGAAGAGATTGTTCCTGGAAATGAGTTTTGTCTGAGAGGTTATGTATCCATGAATGTACATTTAAGATATATTATGGAAAGTATAGAACCATAGTTGTGGAAGTTTATTTTCGTTGGTAACTTCTTTGTCTTGCCACATACCTGCACAGTGTTCTCTATGCTATTTTTTTATCCTTGTATATCCATTCTGATCTTTTGACTATTTCATCTCCTAAGTCCCTTCTGCTTTACCAGTTTTGTTAACTGTAGCTATTTGTACTGTATTCTTTTTACTTACAAATTTTACTAGCTTTTTATTTTTTAAATATTTTATTTAAAAAACTAAAAGGAATTAGTTAAGTTTGCATATGTTCCTCACTTGAAATAATCTGAGGGTGATGTAACTATAACATAAAGAAATGAAACATGCAGTATTCAAAATACTGGTAGTTATACAAATTGGACACAGAAGATTTTCTGAAAGTACTTTCATTTGCTGACTGAAAGGCTAAAGTGGAAAAAGCCCACCAACCTTCTTGCTGAAATTGTGGGTTCCTTAAGTAAATCATAACTATTGTAATTACTGTAACTACTGACAAGCTGCATCAGTAGCTCTTCCACATGTTAAAACAAAAATACTATCTTCACAGTTTCATTTATGTAATCCTGGTAAGAAAGGGAAAAATGTAAAGAACAGGAAAACTGAAGAATTCTCTTATTCTTGTAGGCCTATCATGGCCACCATCAAGCTCTGGAAGTGCTGGTGCAGTCGCTGCTGGACCTTGATGTGAGGAATAATAACGGAAGGACACCATTGGATCTTGCTGCCTTTAAGGGACACGTGGAATGTGTAGATGTGCTCATTAATCAGGGGGCATCTATCTTGGTGAAAGATTATGTTGTAAAGAGGACCCCAATACATGCTGCAGGTATGTGCTAACTGCTCTTCTCTTAAATTTTTGGCTTCTGCAGTGGATCATCCTCATGTTTAGAAATGTCTGTGTTTGATGTCTAAGAAATGGTGTTTAGGAATGGACAATGACTTTTAAGGTACATGCTATGCTGAGAAAGGTGTAACAGCAGTTGCAGGTAGAAACTGGTATTAACCCAATAAATCATTGTGACTGGAGGAGTGCTGTTCCACGCTGCTCTCTGGAGGGTTGCATTATCCTTGTCCATTCAACTAGCTAGGCTAGCTGTGCTGACAGGTGCCACTGATGAATTCCTGTTTCTCTCCTCGCCTTTCAGGGAGCCCAAACTGTAGACCCAAATTTAGATACATGAATTGTGTTGCCTGTCTTGGCAGTAAAATACTTCTAAAAATTACTGGAGTTTTGGAGAATTGTGTCAGTTTGAGAAGAGACATGAAAACTATACTTGTTTTTTTTCCAAGGATTTAAATGACTCCTCAGTGTTTTCAAAATAACAGCAATCCTGTGCAATATTTTCTCACTGCATTTCCTAGGAAACTTCTATAAATCTACTTTTCTCAAAGTCTATAATTCATACTATATTGTTATTTTTTTTCTTTCTTTGAAAATAGGCTTATTTATATGGACTTTTATAGTTAGTGTTATAGAAATGTTGTGCTAAAAAGAGCATTATGTACAAAATACTGTCATTCTAACCACTTAATTTGTTGTCCATGAACACAAGCTATATTCTATTTGATTTAGCTTCTCCTAACTTCTGTTAGCATTTCTGTCAGCTAGAGAAGCATGAATTGTTGCTCTTCTTCTGTGGACTTAATCCAGCAGCTGTATGTCAGAAATAATTTTCTGCCTAACAAGCAATCATTTATCTTTCATGAGTTGCATTTAAATGTGATTTCTCAATTTTTTTTCTTTTTCCTTTTTCTTTAACTGCTTGGTTAATTGCTTCTATGCATTACATTTCCTTCCCCTCTTTCTATATATGATTTCAGTTATTATTTCATAACTGTGCACATGCTACACTTGCTAACAAAATCTGTGTATGATTGGCTAGGTACGTGTTTACCTGTGCCTTAAAAGCAAAAATTATGCTAATCACTATATTTAATCATTCCTTCTTCTGTATGTTGTGTAAGCATATATTCTAATTATGGTTAATGTGTGCAACCTCATTTATAAGTAAAAAACATACCTGTTGGCAGTTGACAGTTGGAATCAATTACTTCTAGTACTATGGAGTTGAGAATGCCTGATTTTTTTAAGTAACTTTCTACTGTTTATCTTTTTTTCGTTTTAATTTAAATTACAACCATGGTAAAGCTGTACAGTGGGTTCTCAGGCTAGTGGGCTTTAGTCCAGGCTTTGGAGCAGGTTACTGTTCTGTTTGAGCTGTATACTCAAAAGGCAATTAATGCAAAACTCGGGGTTTTACAATGTTTTACAGCTACGAATGGTCATTCAGAGTGTTTGCGGCTGTTGATACGAAACGCAGAACCACAGAATGCAGTGGACATTCAAGATGGAAATGGACAGTGAGTTTAAACAACACACATTCTGTTCTTCACAAGTTATTCCATTTTATAAAAAGAAAAACTAAATATTTACATTGGTGATTTTTAATTCATTACTTTAAAGGGAGATGATATTTGAACTAGGACAAATGTGACTGTGTGTTTTGCAATGAACTTTATGTTGACAGTGAAAAATGTTCTTGTTCAGTTGGGACAAAACTAAAATGTGTCTTGTTGCCCAGATGCTGAAAAAATGGATTGTAGTAACTTAGTCAGGACTTCTGAATTAGGGGATATTAATTTACTTTCTTGAATCTGTAAAGCAAATATGAATGGCATTTTTGAAGTGAAGATAGTGCTTAGAGAAGATTATTGACTATGTAAATTTTAACTGCGTTATTCAGAAGGATATTCATTGTTATATTTCACCTGAGTGTTAGTCTGTTAAATTTCCATGTAGATTACACTTTATTTCACTCTCTGCTTAGAACTCCTTTGATGCTGTCAGTTCTCAATGGGCACACCGACTGTGTTTATTCACTCCTTAACAAAGGAGCAAATGTAGATGCCAAAGATAAGTGGGGAAGGACAGCATTACATAGAGGGGTAAGAGAATATTCCTTTTCTGCCCTTTCCAGTTTTATTTATATGAATTTCAAATACATACTTAATGTGTAGTGTTTATAAATTTCTCATTAGTCTCATCTTGCCATTTTTAGTGTTTAATTGTCTTTTTAGTTGCTTTCAAAAGGCTGGCTTTTGCCTGTTTGCTGCTTACTCTCAGAATTCATTTGGACTTCTAGAGTCTCTTAATCTTGCTGTGAAGTGTTGAAAAGAGAGGAGCTTTTTGTAATGGGGTGGGGGTAGCACTAATGGGAGGAAGAAAAGCCTGATGCATGCCATATGCCAAGTATTTTTTTATACTCTCTGCCAGATAAGACAATTGAATGAGCCCTAGAGATTAGCATTTCATTCAGTGTTATTCCAAGAAATTATTCTGTCATCAGTATTATAATCTATTGCTATTTTTCCAACAGAATGGCTGTTTTAGGACTGAAAATAGTAACTGTGTTATTACTTAAAAACATAAGAAATTTGAAGTTTGCTTGCTTTAGTTATACACTTTGGCTTATATACCTGAATAATTTGGAAACTTGCTATTTCCTGTCTTTCTCTCACAGGCAGTTACGGGGCACGAGGAGTGTGTGGAAGCATTGCTTCAACACGGCGCCAAGTCCTTATTACGAGACTGCAGGGGAAGAACCCCCATACACTTGTCAGCTGCCTGTGGCCATATAGGTGTTCTAGGAGCTCTCCTGCAGTCAGCTACATCTGCAGAGGCAGTACCTGCAATAGCAGACAATCATGGCTATACATCACTGCACTGGGCCTGCTACAATGGTAAAATACATGAAAGTTAATAACAAAAGTTTAAAAGCATCTGTTGGTCTTGAGATAGAAGTTATTACTGCTTACAAAAGCAACGTCTGTCCTCTTTCAGTTGGTATTAGTCAATGTGAAAATATGACAGACATGGTATCTTGAGAGGGAATGCAGTAACATCTAATACATAATACAAGATGTTTATTTTTGTACTACACTTTTGTTATAGACTGCTGCCTTAGTTTTATGCCTCAAGGAGCTTCCAATAAGTTCAGCATATTACCTGTGAATAGAAATGTGCCACACATCCCAAAAAAACAACCTTCGCAGGGAATCTGGAGGGGAATGGTTTCAGATTAAATCTTTTTTTTTAAACTTGCTTCAAATCAAGCTTGATAGGCATAAGGAGCTAAAGTGATTCAATAAGAATATATTTTCTTTTTCATTGATAACTTTTCTTGGACTTGGGGATGAGGGAGACCTTAAAAGATAGGAAATTCACTTAGCTCCCTTGCTAAAGATTTTGTTCTATGTGCTTATTTCCAACATAGAAGTTCTCGTTTATTTCACCTCCGAGTCACATGATAAAAAAAGGTGAAGTAAGGATTTAGAGCTTCATTTAACCAATTATTTTTAAGTTAATAACTAACTAGACTGTCTTCATAGCTGAAGCAACTGGGTAATACACTGATAATTTGAACTAGAATAGCATCTCTTTATCACATTTATAAAATTAAACTGTTACAGCTTGGTTCATTTTCAGAGTGACCACAGTGTCTGAATAAAACAGAACTGAAATATGCTTGATTTGTAGAATGAAAATTTGACAGAACTTCTGAAAATAGAAATCTTCAGACATCAGTGAATGTTGAACTAAGGTTCTGGCATACATACATCGAAGATCTAACAGATAGATACAATTGTTAGGTACGTGTACAGCAGCAGGCTATAGAACTTTGAAAATAATAGTATGATAGGTTGAATATTTTCTTTTTAAGCTTTTGTTATGACCATTGACTTGGTTTTTCAATGAGTTTAACAAGACAGTGGAACAAAAATAACCCTGAAATGATGGAGACATTTTCATGTGACTGTGGTGAATATACAGAAGAGTTTGAAATGTGGAGGTGTAAAGAACCAGGATAAGTGTTCTGACTTTCTTCAGACAGCATGAGGTCCCTTCTAAATTTCACAAAGTTTACAGTGTTAAATGTCAGTTTGATTTTTCAGGATTCTAATAATGTCTTACTTTCTAAATGTAGCCCTATTGAATATAACCAGTGTGTCTTTGAAACTTACAAATAAAATATCACTAAATAATTTAGTTTAATAAATGTAATTTAGATGCATATTTTTGTTGTAATCCATAAATAGACCTTTTCCTCTTTTCTTAATACCTAACTCTGTCATTTGCTTTAGGTCATGACAGTTGTGTAGAGCTCCTCCTGGAACAGGAAGTTTTCCAGAAAATGGAAGGAAATTCTTTCAGTCCGTTGCATTGTGCTGTGTAAGGAAGTGCAAAATTATTCTTCATAGATTTCATTGCTGTATTTAACAAAAGATTTATCATTCTGTAAATAACAGCCTGTTTAATTCATTATAGGATAAATGACAATGAAGGTGCTGCAGAAATGTTAATTGATACACTGGGTGCTGGTATTGTAAATTCAACAGATTCAAAAGGAAGGTAAGAGTGTAAACTCACAGTGAAAGAATGTTTGCAATGTAATATAGTGGGTTTGCCAAATTCTATAATAATTTGAGATTTTTTAATTTGCTACTTATGTTAATTCCCCCTCACCCCTATTTTTATTCTTTGAAGATTTTTTTTTTAAATTCTGTGCTAGAAATAAATTTTAGATTTTTAAAAATCCTGTTCTGATTCACTGGGCTTGAATTGGCTTTTTATTATATATGCAAGTTTGGGCATGTTTTAAGTTATATCACTTTGTGGGTGACATTTTATGCATATTTTATTTTTTCTTAATCAAATTGTATCTCTGTTATGTATGACAGAGGGGATTATTTGAAACTTGAAGGTGAATTTCTAAAGGCAGCAGTCGCAGCTCTGCAATACTAATTGCCAAGGATCAGTGGGAGGGACTGCCCAGTCTTGTGTATCTGCAGGATCACAGTCAGGATGCCCCTTTGAATGAAGCGTGGCTGACCATTGTCTTTTGATCTGTTGTAGAACTCCTCTTCATGCAGCAGCTTTTACAGATCACGTTGAGTGTTTACAGCTTCTCCTCAGTCACAATGCTCAAGTAAACGCTGTAGATTCTTCTGGGAAAACACCTTTAATGATGGCTGCAGAAAATGGACAGACAAATACAGTTGGTAAAGAGAAAGCTTTTGTATATTTCTGCTGTTAGGTTTGCTAACCTTACTGTGGGTAAAGTGGCCTTACAGTTAACGTTCATGTGGATATATTTTGTCAAAGTTATGTTTTCATTTTGCCCAACTGTAAGCCATTAAAACTTTAAGGAATATCCTTTTAGTTAATACAGATTTCTGCTTCCCCAGAGGTGCTGGTTAGCAGTGCTAAAGCTGATCTGACTTTGCAAGACAGTTTGAAGAACACAGCACTCCATTTGGCTTGCAGCAAGGTGTGTGCGTAGTCTGACTTACCAGTGCTGAGCTTTCTGTTATCAAGCACTGTTTGCAAATATTAACTTGTTACTTTGAAAAGGCATTCAAAGCAATTTTTGAAGAGTATTTGTTATGTGACAGATGTTTGTTCTGTATTAAGGGTCATGAAACTAGTGCCTTGTTAATACTGGAGAAGATTACAGATAGAAACCTCATCAATGCCACCAATGCAGCCTTGCAAACGTACGTATCAGCAGTGAGTGTGGTTTACAGATCAGTTTTTGGTGTGTATCTTGCTCATGCAGAGGAATATTTTTCAGAATTTTTTTCCAAATTGGTTGAGTTGTAATTGCTTAGTAGGTACCAAGAGTTGAACCTACTTTAAGGGAAATGGTGTTTTGCTCGAACTTAAAGTTCTGATTTTAGCTGTGTGAAAGAGGTGATAAATAAATCTGACAGTCCACTGAGATTACCTGTAAATCAATGTTTTTCTGTTTTATAAATTATCTGATTTTTCAATTAAAAGTCATTTCAGTTATCAACTTGTTTGAGACAAACTAAGCTGCTCTTCAACACTAGCTAATAAAAAACAAAGTACCTAGCTGAAGTATGCTTTTATTCTTCAGCATGCTCTCTGTTAACAAAAGACACCTATTCCTACTAGGATGAAAGACTATTTTCTATTAAATGTTATGGAGAATACAGTATTCTTAATGCTACCTGAAGATCTTCTCTTAAGTAGAATTAAACCTGTTTTGTTAGCCCAATCATAAAAAAAACTTTAAAATCTAGTGATATGTCATACTAGGGAGTATGTATCAGAATGGGCTATTAAAATTGCTCTCCTGCATTTTTTCCTTTTAAATAACATATTTGTGTTATAAGAAATATTTCACACCTGATAGGTAGCTGAGTTATGTACAAGAATTGTTAGACTGCTTTAATAACACTATCACAGACCACTTAGAAAAAAACCCCACCATAACTTGTAAGCAACTCGCATATTTCCCTGACCTTACATCCCTTCTGGAATCTGTCGTGTTTAAACTCCTACAGTTCTTCCAGCTATTCCCAAAGATCTGCTTGAACTAAGGAGTTCAGATAATAAGACTTCCTCCTCTGCTCTGGCTGCTCACCATGGTGTACCTCAGGCAGCATGAAATAACCAGAAAACAGGAAAGGGACTGATTGCCTCATTTCTGGGTTGAAGCAGGGATGTCTTAAGAGAAGGAAAAGCAAAAATGAGATGGCAGCAGGGTGGGAAAGTATGCTGCCACAGGCGCATGCAGTTCCACCCACATGCCTTGGCTCACCTGGTCTGATCAAGAGATGTCATGGGGAAAAATAGGTACCTATCCACACCTCCATGAAATGTTTATATAAATGGCAAGATTTTAACAGTTGTTTAAATATTACTGGCTTAGGAAATCTTTTTTAATAACTAAATTGACTTTCTAAACAGCTCAAAGAATGTCCTCTATGTGGCAAAGCTAAGCATTCAAATTATTTTAATTCCGGTACGTTTTTCTGTATATCTGCAGTGTGCAGTAATTCCTGCACTTTAATACTGTAATGTAAGCACCATCGGTACAGCTGCTCTCATTATTATCTTCTGCATTTCTGGCCTCCAAGTAAGGCACTTTTTTCCAAATCAAAATACAGTTCACAGCTAGTTCAAACAATTTCAAGAATCTCAAAATGAATGAAGAGCAGTACAAAGCAGAAGGGAAGTAAGCTGATTGTTCTGTTTCCTGCTGAGTAGTGATAGGGTTTTACTTAAGCCAGTGGGATCCAATTTTGAAAAACTGTTGCATTTGAAAACAATACAATTAGAATAATTGAGGTAAAGCTACACTTTCCTTGATAGATCAAGTCACTACAAAACAGAGTTGTGGTTAATAGCTTGAGGTTTTGAAAACTAATCTGCTTTTCTCGCTTCATGCATTATACTGTGAAATATATTTTTTTATCTCTAGTCAAAATGCAATATAGTGGTTTCTAAAAGGCAGATTGATAAAATGCTTCTGCATCTCCAATAAGCATTTACATGCAATAAAACATGGCTGCCATCCTGCTGTTAGTGATCTAATGGTTGTTTTCAGTGACAGGCAGTAACTCTCGGATGTGATGGTATCTGTTACAACAGTTCAGTGAAGGATTTATTAACAGTAGAGCACTAGATACTTCTGACTTTTTAATGTGATTAAGCTCATAAGCAGGCAGGTCTTTTCTCATAGCTACTTCCTCGCTATGTGGTGCCATAAAAAGAAGAAAGTGGGCAATTGTTATTGTGCAGTTTATTTGCAGTAAGAAAAGTTTCCTGTTCTTAGTTATGATAACTACAATATTTATATAATGTATAAATAACATACAAGAATAAATACTTCAATAATCATTTAACTAGATGCAAGCTACCTGTCTTGCTTAATAGCTTGTTCTAAGGTTTATAAATGAGTTTGCTTGTCTTCACAGACCTCTGCATGTTGCTGCTCGGAATGGACTAACGGTTGTAGTTCAAGAGCTTTTAGGGAAGGGAGCAAGTGTACTTGCTGTGGATGAAAATGGTAAGAAAAATTTAACTTTGTTGCCCCATAAGGAACTGTGGTTTTAAACTCATCTCACTGAAAAGCAATAATCCTTTGGAAATTCCGTATGAGCCTTGCAGTAGGTTCCCTCACAGAAAAAAATGTGTTAGTGATGGGTCATTGTAGCCAAGCAGCAGAAGCGTCAGGAGGGTGGAAGCTTTTGGATCAATGCTGGTCACGGCACAGAAATGTTTGGTTTGCATTTGCAGATTTATAATGTGTACACTATAAATACACTGGCTTTGGCATACTGAAAATGGTCAGAAAAACATAATGCTCAAAGTAAAATATAAATTTCAGCTATTGAGGAGCTGGATTGAATTGCCATTCATTTTGTCACGGTAGGTATATTGGTGTTAGCTTTTAAAAGCAAGTATAAATTACAGATCTCAGTTACTGGTCTCAAGCTTCTGGCTCTTCAGAGTTTTATGGCACATAGAAGTAAGAAAAAGTAACTGCTTTATCACAGAGAATAAATTCTGCACCTTGCAAGAGCAAAATAAAATTAGACCTACTGACTTCTTATTTGCATATTTTCATGTAAGACATCTGTGGTCCTCTGAAGCTGTGCTTTGAAAAGTGTAAGAGCTCCCGCTCTTATGCCATACCCAATGTGTCTTAAATGAAAGCAGTAGCTGGGGTTTGAGGGGAGGGGGAGTTGAGGTTTTTCTGCTTTTTGTTCTTTAGGTGTTCTTTTTCCAGAAGGGATGTGCCTAATTAATAGTTTCTATTATATTTCCAGGTTGGAAGGCTTTTCCTCTCTTAACGTTTACTATGACTTTTTCTGTGTGTTTCTCAAATTACACTGTTTAAAGTGATATGGCTGATTTAAATATCATTCCTTGCCTAAAATAGAGGACAGGGGTAACTGCTAAGTGCAACTTCCTAAAATTAAAAGATTGGAAAACATATCTTTTTCATTTCTGTTTCTCATCACAAGTGTGCTAGCTGGAGATGTTTGTATTTTTGTGGGCTTTTCCTGTGCAGCCAGCCAGTCTCTTGTTAGGGTGGATCTTTGACATAACAGAGAAAAACGTTGTTTGTGTAGAAGTGGCAGTTCTCTGGCAACATGAGGATCTAACTGCAACACGTTAAAAATTCTTTTTAGTTCTGCTCATATTTTAAAGTAACTCTGAGTGCAATCTAATCTTGTTCCTCACTGTGGTTCTTTTCTTTCTAATAGCAATTTCTTTGTTTATAAAATTTTAATCAGCCTGGAGAATATTCATAATTAATTATTTTTCTGTTGGATGAATGTGCCAGCTTAAAGTACAGTATGTGCAAAGTGATGAATACTTTGAGTTGTGAGAGAGCAAGGGAAACTTTCATGGGATTTATCAATCTATATCACCTGTCACTTAATTTTTTCTTAATTCTTAGAATTATGAGTGAGTCAGCAGGCTTGCTAAACCTGCTGCAAAAGTCTTCTTGATTTCCATAGTGTGCATTTTATATTAAATGGAAAAGCTGGCAGCAGTTATAGCCAGGTTCTGCTTTAGGTCTGTTTGTCTTTGATTTTAGCATCTCCCGCTTCCTTATTAGAAGGGCTTAAAAGACTGTGATGCTTTTTTGGGAGTGAAAGCTATCTGTTTAGCAAAGCAGATGGAAGAAATAGGCTCTGGAATATTTTGCCTCACAACACTGACATTCTCTTACTTTAGCATAGTTCAGGTAAGTTCAGTGATCTGCCACACAAGTTTAGCATTTCAGATAGAATTAGATGAAATTGAAGATAAAGTTTTAGTTAGTGTTTTACACGTAACCAGCAGAACTTCAGCTGGTTTGGAGTGGTGATCCACTTTTTGTCTTTGAAGTTGTCCCTTTGTGTAAAAGGCTGCTTGGACTTTTTTTGCAAGAAATCTCTATTTGTATCTATATCTGTATCAAATTACTTAGTAGTCCCCTGCTGCTATATTTGGGCTACAGAATAGTAATGAAAAAACATGAGCTTTGGAAAAAACAACATCACTCCAATTATCTGCATTTCAGTTTATAAATAATGTGTAAGGTATTTTGAAACTGTAGATTTGAAGTTGTACTGCTTTTGTTATGGAGCATCTCTTCATGTGGTGAGATCACTTTTTGAGACGTTTAAGAACTAATATCTTTGGAAAAAATGTTGTCTTCTTGGTCCTTAAAAGATTAATTGCAAAGGAATCTGCAAATGAACTATGAGGTTTCATTTTCAGTTCTATATCAGTTCTCACTCAAATCTTTTAGTTCTTTTCACATGTTTCCACACTTGTTGTGGTGAAGCTTTGCTATCACCTGCTTTGTTTTAAAATAAAGTGCTAGCTTTTTCTTTCAGTTTGCACCACTTTATTTTTAGTCACTCAACCAACTTTTCATTTTGTTTGTTTGTTTGGGGTTTTTTCCCTGCTATTTAACTTAGTAGACTAGCTAAATTTCCTGGTATGATCTGTCTTCTGTTTGTCTTATTAATGTGCCCCACAGTAGTGAGAGGGGGCATTCTCTAACTCTGTAGACTGACATAGCATGGAGGTTTCTCCTATTTTCTAGATTCATCATTACAATGATCATTTGCCTTTCAAGCTTTTTAGAAAAGAAAAAGGAAAAAAAAATATTTTTTGTCTAGTTCTTTTCCAAGGCTTCTTTAGCTCCTATTCTAGTTTCTACTGGAGATCTCCAGATTTCTGGAAGGAATTTTTCTTGTAAATGCTTATGAGATGACTCATGCCTTGGATAACTTGCTTCTCTTTCCCAAGTGTTAGACTTCATTCAGCTTGTCTTGAGAACTGTCTTTGCACTGACCACATTAATAACCCTCTGATTTCCTGTAGGAGCCTTCATGGAAACTCTCAAGCCCCAGGGGAGGGAGCAGCTCTGCGTTTGCATGGGCAGAGCCCTGCTCTTAAGTCCGTGTCCATCACACGGGCTCCATTGTCTGTTGTGCAAGGAAGCTGCTTCACCTCACTCTGCTCCTGTTGCCCCATCTACAAATGAAGATAGTTGTTGTTGTTGTTGCTGTGTGAAGGCTTATGCAGATGGACACAAGTACAGGTTATGGGGGATGTTACGGGAACTGAGTTAAGAGTATTTCAGGGGAGTCGGTGCATTTACCAACATGTTCTTAAAAGAAAATTTCAATAGGCATTTATACCTATTGTTGCACTGACATATCAGTGATCACTTGCCAGTTAAGGGACATATAAATATAATGTTTTTAGAACTTTAAAATAATATAGACAAAAATAAAGTGGTGGAGGATGCAGATACCAATATTTCATGGTGCAAGCAGTTACTTCTTCTTGCTATGTCTGAGGCAAGAATAAAACTGATATCTCATTCCTACTTAGGAAAGCCAAGAGCTTAAGACCTACAATTGAATATTAGTATAAGCACTGTTTTTAGCAAACCTTTAACAGAAGCAAATAATCTGTTTCATCTTTATCTTGGCCTTTATTTTTTTAATGATGAACTGTTCTAGAAGGAACATTAGTGTGAGTATTCAAGATCTTAGGAAGAAGCAGGCTTTAAAAAATGGGCAGGGCAAACAAAAAACCTAAAAAGTAGCTAGTGACTGCTCATTTTTTCTTTGAAGTTTTATCAAATCACATTAGTGAAAGAAATGGTGTTGGCTATGGCCAGCTCGAATAAACTTATTTTGTGTGTCATCCTACCTTCATACAATCCCCAGCAACTGGGGATATTAAATTGTGTGCATTTGAGTATCAATTTTGAACCTTCTGTTCTGCCTTACATGCCTGAAACTCAGTCTTCATTCAAATGTAGCAAGCTCTGGCCCTTGCTTCTGAACCCTCTCAAAATGCATCTCTTCTGCAGGCTGCCACGGTTAACTCTGAGCTTACTACCAGTGAAATCATCCGCAGCGCTGCTCGTCCGTACGGCCCTGTTGCGTGGCCAGCGGGTGCGCCTTGTGTTTGAACTGTCCGTGTGTTTCCTTGGTTCGTGTGCTCCTTTGGGCAGGGGCTGCGTCTTACTCTGTTCCCAGCAGCAAGCACGAGGCCTGCCCCGAGCAAGTGATAGTTCCACTGCAGGGTTGTCCCCTGCTTGCTATTTTCTTAATTTGTAGCTACAATTATTTTCCATAATGTGCCAACTCGTTTAAAACTTGTATGCACTTGTACAGCACAGTAACCACTCCTGAGCTCTCTCCTAAAACTTGACCTGGATCTACTTGTACAATAAAGATGATTCCTTAGTAGTTGAAACACTTGCTGGTAGAAGGGCATTGCCTCATTCTCCAGGCCTTCCTAAAGCCAGGATAGAAATCCATCGTGCGGTTTGCTTTAAAGCCATCTAGTACTTAAAATTACTTGTGCTTTTTACCTGGATGTTGTACACCTGAAGTTGTGGACTGGTGGTAATGCAGGACTTCAGGCTCCCAAATGTACCTGAACATGAGTCCTCCTGTGGAGCTCATCATGGGCATATCTGTCGCATGCAGTGAGAGACGGTGCGAGGGTGCTACGAAGTGATCTGGCCACCCGCTCCGTGTGGAGCTGGGTAGAAGGAACTTTGGTCTTGGCAGCAGAATTAGCTCTTATCTGTGGTTGTACTTATGTGACTGCCCTGCTTCTAGAGCTGCTGCTCTCACTGCCACTTGCAGAGCCTCAGATACACCCCGAGACCTGTGCCAAAACTTACCCACAGGTGCCCTGCTGAATGATGAAGCCTAAAGCCTGACACAGGAGCAATGTGCAGATCTCCACTGAGAATTTGGTGTTTTAACGAGTAGAGGAAGGAACCTAGGGAAGGGGGAAGCTGCAAAAGGGGAAATGTTGGAGGATTATTAGAGCCACAGTTACCCAGAAGAGATTTCAAAGCTCAGAGCTATGTGACCTGACTGCACGTCCTTCCACAGCCTGAGACCTCCCGCATTTGAGGGTTGTCACAGTAGCATTGCCTGGCAGGAGCGTGGCTGGACCAGTTGGGCAACCAAGAGGTGTAGTTTCTCTCTGCAAGTCCTAGCCTACTAATCCACCTGGCATTTCCTCAAACTTCTGTATACTTCTTAAGTGATATCCCTCAAATAGAAGTTAGACATCGGCTTTATCATTTATATTATTGTATATTGTAATAAAGTGTAGGTTGACTGAAATTGTGTGCTCTGCCTTTCCAGTTAACTCTCCCTGATGCTTTAGCCCGTTCCATTAACAACCCCAGCTTGCTCCTGAGATAGGCCAGTCTTATTAAAATGACTGTGAGGAACAGCTATATGGAAGCTTCTGGATGAAGGAATATTTAACATGTTGAGCTGTAGTCTCTGCAGTGGCTCTAGTGAAAGCCTTCACCCATCACTGTTGGCTGCCATTGCTTGTCTCTGCTCAGCCGGGCGACTTCCTCACCATTTTCAAGTCCAGAAATCCAGGCTTTTCTCAGTGGCCTAGAGTGAGTGTCTGACTGTGCTTAACAAAAGTTACATCCCTGTTCCAAAGCCCGCTAACTCACTTCTGGGTTTGGTAACTGACAGTTAAAAAATACCAATTGATAATGCTTTTAAGTTCACATTCTCTTTTCTTTTTTTCACTAGCAGCGCAGAACTAAGCAATATGAAATATTTTTGCAGCTGAAAGATGACATGATCTTGGAAAAATGTTCACATTTTCTTTATTTTAAATGAAGGTTTTGGTTTTTCTCTTGACGTTCCAGGTTACACACCAGCTTTGGCCTGTGCGCCCAATAAGGATGTGGCCGATTGCCTGGCTCTGATTCTGGCCACGATGATGCCTGTTTCATCGAGCAGCACGTTACCTTCCCTGACGTTCAATGCCATTAATCATTACACCAACACCTCAAAAACTGTCACCTTCGATTCCCTGCCGATCGTGAGGAGTGACCATAGCTCTTACTGTACTTTCAACAACATTGGCAGGGAAGATGGCTACCCTTACACAGAAGAGGATGAGCTCAATGACTCGGATTCTGAGACCTACTAGAAGCTCCGTTTTGTGGGTCTGAAAAGTGAGCTGTCACGCTGGAAGGTCAGACCTTTGCTTTTGAAAAAAAAAAAACCTATCGATGTTTGAGTGCAGAAAGAGAACAGACCTTTGAGAAGATGTTTTTTATTGTGTTTGCATATAAAAAAACATCTGTGAGACTCTAGGAGGATTTTTAAGAGCATATTTTACAGAAGAAGCATAAATTCTTGAATAAGTCCTTGGAATCCATGGGGAAAAAAAAGAAAAAAAAGAATGTCAAAACTGTTTTATTTACCTGAGTTCTGCCATTCTGTTTCTGGTGCCGGGAGTAATTTCTGCAGTCTGGGCACCCTACTTGATGTAAATGAACAACGCTATCGTACAACACAAAGGATGCTAGATTTAAATATTAACAATAAAACTAAAACCATTTTGAAGGCAATAAATGAGTTTGGTACAGGAGGCATTGTTTGTGCTGCAAATTGCCAAAGGACCAAATAACTTAAAGATTTTTTTAATTAAATACCTTTTTGTGAAAACTGGAATAGTTATTTGAGATGTTGTTTTAACCAAACTTAATTACTTCTGGAAAAGAAGCTTAGATTTGGTTTTAAATGTTGATTTTTTTTTTTTAATTATTATTATTTTTTCCAATCATCTGAAAGCCTTCCGACACTATTAAATGTACCATGAAAGAAAGCAGATGTACTTTTAAGTTTTGTTTTCTTTTTCTTTTAGGAGAAATTAAACTGAACTTGTCATACTTTTATAGTACTAAAATTAAACCAGCTAACAAGGTGAAGTCAGGGTGAAAATGTACAGTGTAATAAACAAGGGAAGGGGTGGGAGATGTGGGAGGGAAGCAGTAATTGTTGCACAGTTTTGGTTTTTTTAACTCGGGGTTTGGATTGAGATTTTTTTCTTTTTAATTTGAAAATACATGAGTAACTTGGAAACTATGAAACTGCATAAAAATTGAAATGTCTTTATAACCCTGTTGTGACTGAGAGTTCTTTTTGATAATTTGTCCACTTCCGTACATCAGAAATTTGTATGTAAGATTAAGATTGCATATCCCTATCACTTTTTTTTTTAACCCTAGAGTTACAAGGGTGGGGGGAGGTGAATTTAAAAGGATATTTCCCTATTAGGAAAAAAAAAAAAGAGTACAGTGTCTGGTCTGTGGGAAGAGCTGTGTATCTTTGTTGTGCTCCATTTAGAAAATAAACAGCAGAAACAGGTCCCTGTAATGTAGTTCAGACTTGCCCGATTTTTTTTTTTTTTAATTTATAACAGACTACTGTGGTCTTTTAATTGCCTGAAGAATGAAAACTGACATAAGTAAGCTGAAGTTTTGTCTGTTAAATATGAATATTTACTTTATTTGGCTCTGCTTTAACTATAACTGTTACTTTTCAAGTGAATTTGTTCATGTACATGCAAGGAATCCTTGCATGTCCTGGTAAAGTACAAATAAATTACTACAAACTGATTCCAATTTCCTTTTTATCCTCTTTGTATTGTGAAACTGGAAATCTCTATTATACTGTAAATTATCAGCTGGTTTTCTGAACATAGGTGGAAACACGGGACAATATTTTGATCTATTTGATAATTTTGTGAGTTTTTTGAAGAATTAATGAGCATGTACATAGAAATAGTGACTGCTTGAATACTGTATTTACCTGCACTCTTTCAGTACTTCAAGATTCCTGTATATTTTATGGAGCATAATAAAACCCGAATGTGAGTTCTACTAATTAATAATTTATTTGTATCTACTAAGCATTAATGACAGTCTCTTTTGTTGAACTGTTAGAATTTATAAAATCTACTTCACAAAGTGAAGGTGTGCTATTTAAATTTAAAGTCATTTTGAATGTTAAATTGCTGCATTATTCCTTCAGGCTTCCTCTCAGGTATTACTTTCTTAACCAGTTGTGCCCGTGTTTGTTGTTTATCTGTGCAGTGTGTTTGTCTGTGAGCAGAATTAGATTATTTCAGGGAGATCGTGATTTCTGTGTTTTCCTCCCTCTGAACTTTTCAGTCTCGGGCTGTGTGGGTGTGATGTACGTGCCTCAGCCGAGCGTGCAGGCAGCGCTCGAGATCCATACTGGCCTCTCGAGATTCACTGCATCTATTTAAATACAAAGGCTGAAGCAGCACAGCCCCGTTTTTCCTCATGCTCGTGGGAAATCTGAATCAGAACACCAAGTGACATGCCTGTAATTTGAAAGGTGACGACAGGGTTAATGTTAATGAAACTGTCCAATTTCTGTTGCTGCAAAGGAACTATGAGAAGATTCCATTAATAGGCTTTCATTATCTGTGCTGATCCTGTTTGACTTCAAGAAGACCTGTTACCTCAGCGCGTGGTCCCTGTAGCCATAGGGCAGCTCATGGAGGCACTCCTGTCTTCCTGGAAAAATGAGCAGGGCTCTAGACACTGAGAACTGTCCGTGGCCGCCGTGTCCCTGGGTGATGGAGGAGGAAAAAAACTCCACAGGCAATGGTTTAAAAGCTAAAGATTTATGGATAGATGGAATACAAGGCAAATGCAGAAAACACTGCTGTGGAACACCTTAGTTTTCTTATGTCAATCCGAAAGCGTGCCTCTCATTTCATTGCTACTTGACTCTTGAGGAAGAAAACTTCTGCTGCATTAAGTTGCATTTTTTAAAGTTAAGTTTTGTGAACTTTTTAGAGCTAAAGACGTGTTTTTGTTTTGTTTTTTTTTTTACTACAATTTGTTAATTCCATTTAGGAATTCAGCGCTAAACGATTTGTGTATCTCATCATTAGAATTTATTCAGTGAGCCTGTAGATTGCAATTTGCATGCATTTGGTTGTTCCTATTTTAAAAAAAGCCAAAACCCAAAAAAACTCCATTGCTACCTGGCAATACGGGTAGGACAGTAACTGTGCCTTGTAAGTGATAATTGGGACTATTATTAGAATATGGTCTTACTCCAGAAATGGAACGTGATGTGTTTAAAGAACATGCCACTGTGGTCAGAGACCACCTTCTTAATAAGGGGTCACGGAACAGAAGGTTCCTTGTTTCTGTAGAACAAGTAATGCTGGCTGTAGCTGGTAGGGGTTTTTTGTTGGGGTTTTTTTGGTTGTTGTTTTGGGGGGGTTTTCTTAGAAAGTGTTCATACCTCAGTGTTCATTTCCAGAAAATTATATTGGAACCTCCATCTTTCTTAAATAAATCCTCCTCTTTTTGTAGAGATCAACAGGGCATGGTTATTGTAACAACCCTCAATCCAGACAATCTCTTGGATTTTCCCCAAGAGAGAGCAGTGAGCCTTGGCTGGACCAGTGAAGCAGTATCTTAGAATAAAAGAAACCCTTTTTATCCTGGAAAAAAAAAAAAAAAAAATCAAATGGATCTCAGGAATGAGAACAACCAGCTCTGCTCAGCCTTCTGTGTACTCTGACTTCTGGGGTGTTTAATGGGTTTCTCAGTTCTGGGGATGAATGTTCTGCAGGACAAATGCCACGTTAGTATTGACCTCCCAGACAGCTGTCACTTTGAGAGCAGCGTGGCTGCATAAATGCTCCATGTTAAAATGAAGAATCAATCTGTCTTCCCCTCTCCGGCCCCAAGTTACCTCTCTGTAATCAGAGGGGTTTTGTAAGCTCCTACAAAATCTTGGCCTCTCTGTGTCTCCTGCTTTGTGTTTCCTCCTATTACTCCTCCTATTATTGCTTCCCCACCCCTGATATCTCCAGAATAATTATAGAAATGTATTTGGAGCAATCAGAGCTAGAAATACGCATTTTTAAAGCTTGGATCTTGGTTGTGGTGAGGGGTTTTTTTCTGGTTGTATATTTTCTGTTTTAAAATTCTGACTTGTCTGCCAGGCTAAAGAATTAATAAATGTTTGGTTAAAAAAAAAAAATAATATTTAAAAATAGATTACTTCAAAGTTGTGCTCCTTCTAACATTTACACAAAAGGCACTAAAGATCCCAAAGCTGTTACCCAAACTGCATGGAAGATCATTAAAAGGAGCATGCAGTAAGGTTTACAGATTCTTCAACCCAATAATTCTGGTTTTGAGAGGAGTTAGCCTTTCTGTCTTGCCCAGAGATTATGTCCATTTAAAGGCAACAACTACTGTAGTAATTCAGAGTAACATACTCTATTGATATTCTTGTTTACAAAAGAAAAAAAAAAAGAGACATTTCATGAAATGCAGTTGGTTTGCGATAACACAAGTGTTGTCCTGGTAGCTCACCTTCTTTATTAGAGGGGAAAAAACCTGTGGTGACCTGTTTGTTAATCGTGCAATAACTGGGTGAGAGGATGAGCCTGGAGAAAGATTATAAGCAACAGTGAATACAAAAGACTGTTGTCTGGCGTGTACTTGTGAAAAGTGTTTTCATTTGCATAATGAGGGAACATTTTTAACAGTGCTAGATGTGTCCAAGGAGCTCATATCGCTTAATTCCATGTTTGGATCAGTGAGGTTCACATCTTAAAAACTGAAACCTAAATAAAAAGGATAAGTGTTTATGGAAACAGCAGTTCTGGAGAATGTGCACTCTGGCTCCATGTGCCACAGGGCAGGAGCTCTGTGGACTTCCCCCCTGGCAGCTGTGGGGGCAGCAGGACTACCCTCCTCACTTCCCACTGCTTTCCCTGCTCTGTGGTGCTGCTGATATCCACTTCCCAAAAGAAATGCCATCATGCTTTTGGGTGAAAAGCATTGATTCCTGATAACAGTAATTCTTGACAAGCCAGTCCTGGTTGGATCAGCCTAAGAACCTTGGAGAGAAGGGCCTTTATAATCTCTTAATACGTAGTTTAAACTTTTTACACCACTTCGTGGGTCTGGATTTAGACTCAGCAAAGTCCATGTTAATATCAGGAGAAAGTAAGTATTTACATTCTTGAAGTTGGTCCAGCAATTTCATATAAATCCTTAAATCCAAGGTTGGTAATTATTGCCTCTTGTCGTAATCTCAGTGATTTGCAATGACTTCCTTATAATCCTTTTACAGGCTGCAGAAGCTGATGGGACAGTTGGAGAATTCTTTCAGGTTAGGATCAAACCCGTTTTTTAATAAATCTAGCTGTGACTCCAAATTGGACAAGACAGTAATTTATAAAATATGGGTCTCCTTTACAGCCTGACACCTGAGATGTTAAATGTGAAGAGATGTAACCTAGGCCTCTCAGATAAGCTGAAAGCGTTGGCTTTTCTGTTTTTCTGGAGTCCTTCTCACTGTGATACCCATCTGTTTTGAAGAGTTAGTGCAAAGGAACCACTGTGCATTAACTTGAAATGGCAAAACAACTGGTCATTCTTAAGAAAATATCCTGTTATTATATTTGTAATGATCACAAAAGCCTTATCACAAAAATCCCTTCCTTTTACTGCTTAACAGGAGAAGCAAGCACCTGGCTGGATGCTGTAAATGTCACCCAGGCCTCTAGTCTGGCCCGAGCATCCTCACATATCTGCCAAGAGAAAAACCGTGAAACAGCAGCCTTGGAAGGAGCCTTCCAGCTGTTCAGTCATCCAGAGCCCAGGAAGATCACAAGAGTGGTTTGGTTTCCTTTCCCTGGGGGAAAAGCAGTTACAGATGTGATGAAAATGAATAAGCTGTGTGCTTTGTCTCTACAACTCATCTCGCAACTGCATGTTCCTGACAAGGAGAGAGGACGAATATCCCTACTTGCGGGACTTGAAGATTTCTTGCAGCTCTTTCCAACCTGATATCCCAGTCTCCTCAGCACTGTTATCTTCAAATAAAGCAGCATCTGAATTATCCTTGCTTCCCTGGTGCTGTGTGTTATTTTAAATTAAGGTAAACCTCCCTTCCATACCACATTTTAACAATTTTCAAGCCAAGGCTGGAAAAGGAATCTTGCAGTATTGCACCATGTAACTTTAAACATGGTTGAATAATATGGAACCTAAAGAGCCTTTCAAGCTGTCTCAGTATTGTTAGTATCACTAAAGATTGTCCCGGTCTGTTACCAGTTCCTCAGCCTGTTCCCATGCCTCTCTAACTCCAACATCCCGTTTGCCAAATGATCCCTCCGTGTGCTTTCTCATCGTTTCTCTCACTGTAATCAGAGTATCCCCACATCTATCTGGAAAACTGACTGGTCATGTGAATCCCAAAGCAGCAGATCCCTCATGAAGAAATCCCCAACGGCTCTGACCCACATGCTGTTACCCTGCCTGCACGGACAGTTTCTGTGGTTGTCTTCCCCTTCCTGGGGGCAGTGTCAAGGCCCTTCAAAGACATCACCACTCGCTGTCTGTCTCAGAAAGGATGCTCCTTTGGTGTCAGTACAAATTCCCAAATCCTGATTTCATGTAAGTCAACAGATGAAGTGATTTAAAGCTGTTCTAGACTTAAGCTGTACTTCCCAGATGTCAAATGATCCCTGTGTTCTGGTTTGGTTTTAGTTGCACTCACAAATGGAAATGGTTCAGGAAGCTTTAATAAAACTGTTTATATCGATTAATCAACTGTGTATATCATCCCCAGATGATGGGCTGCACTACAGTATGTTCCGAGTCTGCCTGTGTGAACACCAGCCTTGCTGACACGTCTCGCACCTCCTCAGCAAATGGTATGTGGCTTCACTCACACGAACAGCGGGGTGTTTGGGAGCGGTGGTGCATTCACTCGGGCAATGCTCAAATTGCTGTTCCAGCACAGGCCTCCAAACCCACCCCCTGGTGGTGGTGAGTGTCGTCAGTTACTGCCTGGTCACCCCACTGCAGAACAGATACTTCTGGTTCTCAAAGATCAGGATGGTGGCGGAAAGTTACTTATTGGTAAGTCTCCATCGTGTCTAGTACTGTCTGTTCCACTTTTCCAGTGTTTCTTTGCCAACTGCTGCTATTTTGGGTGAAGGGAAGAAGGTATGAGAACATGCTCTAATCCTTAGGCCTGCTCTTCCAGGGAGGAGACACAGCAGCGTGCCTCATGCAAACAGTAAGGCCAGAATGTCTTGTTTTCTAACAGTTCTGACATACTCGGAGTTCAAACAGCTCTGCAGAACATGCGAAAATCCCTGTTCTGGATTTTGTGCAGCATTCAGCAAGAACACTGCTATGGATGTCAGAGAATTAATGATTTTTAAGAACTCTGCAGTGGCATGGCCTCCTTTTACATCAGCAAATTTATGTTTAATAAGATACAGACATTCCCTTTTCCATATTTCTATCTGGTATGTGCTGCAGAACAAACATACCTGTTGGTTGCGTTGCTGTATGAAAGCTGAGTGTGACTGGGTCCTGGCGCGCAGTAATGTAGCTTGGGGAAAAAGGTTTGATAGAGCCCAAGATCTTAAATAGTTATATACTTACTTTGTGTAAATATTTGAGAAACCTTGAGGTGGAAGTTCAGCAATTTCTTGGTTGTTTTGCTTTCTGAAATCAGAAAGTGAGTTCATTCAAAGCAGGCGCTCACTGAGCACCTTTCAGGACACAGACTTGTAGCTGCCACAGTGGTTTGAGTTTGAACTGAGCCAGACCACCGACACGGAGACTCGCGGCTCCCCTGCTAGCACTCTGCTCCTGCTGCTCCCCTCGGCCACGGGAATGCAGCTAACAGACTGGAACACAAGGACTCTGTTACTCAATTGCTATTATGCAGATGAAGTTACAACGCCAGTTAAGAGCACACAAAATTGTAACACTTTAGAATAAGTATCTTCTCCGAATTTAACCCCAAATTAATGTCCTTTGAATATTCTCTTCCCAACTTCTTCACTGCAGTAGAACAGTTCATCACTGCAGTACAATATTTATAGCACTTAATCTAGTTACTGCTCTGGAAAGAACGGTGTGTTTTACTCATTTGCCAGCAGGAACCTGCCATCTGGCACACAAAGTATTTATGTAAAAACCTTGCTGTCCCACAATCATTATGTGCTCTTCATAGCTCTCCTTGAATGAATTTATGAACAATGTGTAAGATTTCTTAAAGTCAAAACAGTCTTGAAATGACCTCTCTTTTAAACAGGACAAGTTAAAGTACTTGACCAGTACGTAACGTAGCCGTTGATATATTCATTGCTGATGTTTTCTTTAACCACAATTCCTTGCACAGCAGGCTGGAAATTATGTCTCAGTGCAATCTAGTTTCTCACAGTCATTTGGTATCTTCTTCCCCAGACTAGCTGTTCCACAGCTACTCACAACCGTAACACTCAGTTACTGTTAAAAGTATATGAGCACTCATATACTGTTAAAAGTATATGAGTTTTCTGACGGGATTGCAGACAACCGAGTGGCCAGTGCGTGGCAATGATTTCAGCTGGGGGCTTCTGACTCTAAGAGAAAACCAAATCATGGCACCCTAACCAGAAACTGGAACCTCACCATATACAAGCTCTATGTATGTATACATATATATTTTCATGCATGTCATGCATGGTATTTGTTTCTTCATTCCCTTTCATATTTTTCTTCCTTTTGCAATGGTTTTCCATTCCAGTCATTTCCATACTCTTAGCCAGGACCCCAGAAAAACTAAAGGATTAAATTAAAAGGAACAAATTTGGTTGAAATGAGAAATATTCTTTTCCCCCTATAAAACATTTAAACAAGTTACAACAAACCTTTATCTCTGCAATGAAGTTCTTTTACTTCTGGTAGGACATAAGCTACCAAGGTACAGACTGTCTTACAGCCTCTTAGATTAAGTGCTTCGCTTACCATTTCAAATGTGGAATCTAATCAGTCAGTCCTGTCACAAACATACCTGAAGCTCTAGGAAGTACAGGTTTTCAACAACTTATGTTAAGATATATGGTCTGAACATGCAGGCAGTTGTTTTGTGATTCAGCCAAATATCTGTGCTAGTCCTTTTCATACCATCGTCCGTATAGAGCAGCTGTCAGTAGGCCAGATGATGTTCTATTTTTGCTTATGAAATAGTGGTTATTTTTCCAGCCCATGTGATCAGCAAAGTCCAAGGTAATACCAGATGTCAGGAGTAAAGGAAAGATATAAGGAGTACTCATATTTCCCCATAGCTGGAAATCTATCACAGCAGTGGCATCCGTAACCTCCTCTCCACAAGTGCTGAAGCTGAGACCACCACACTTCACTAGCGCACAGGCCTGGACATAGTATGTGCCATGCACTGTATGGAGCCCGTCAAAAACTCCCAGAGCATAGAATTCATTGGTTAACACCTCTCTCCGATAATTTAAGTAACAACAAAGGGTATTGGCACAAACCTGGAGCTCTCCTTTTTCCCCCCATAGAGGAACAAAAGTAAAGTTGTCATACATCATTTCTGCATAAAACAGGGGAGGTAACTGTGCATTTTCTTTTTCTGATACTCTGCCAGGTGTCTCTGGTCCCTCCTTAAAACAAACTTCATTGTTCACTGAGGCACTTGTAAAAGTCTTGCATGAGTGATGTGAGTTCTCTCTGAATCTTTCATTGCTCTCCAAACTGGTTTTGTAATCTGGGGTAGTCACAGGAATTTCTGCTACTATGAGCTTGCCACCGTAACTTTCCATGTTGTGGTAGATGAATGATTTGACTGGAGTGTATATGCCACTGCCTGTCATGCCCAAGGAGGGGTGGTGGATATTAGCTGCTAAAATATTGACGTTGAAAGCTGTGGCAAAAGCTTGTTGAAATTCTACAGCAGACAGGAGTGGGAGCTGGTTCATCCAGGCAGTTGGATATACAACTTGTTTCAAATTGTATTTTCTGATGAGATTCACTGCAGGCTCAAAGAAGAGGATATCAAAGCAAGTGAACATACCAAACTTGCCAGCAAAAGGCGTATCAAAGAGTTTGTAGTCAGGCTCTGGAGGGGTGTCAAAAGCGTATTCAAAATACAGGTTGTGTTTGCGATACGTTGCTACCAGCAAACCGTCATCGCTGAACGCCACGTTGGTGTTGAACTGGTACCTTCCATCGGGGGGGCAGTGAGGATCAGCGTGCTCACAGGGCTGCTTCGTTCCCAAGTTCGCCACAAGGAATATTTTGTTCCTCAGTGCCATGCAGCTCAGACGCTGAAGAACCTGGAGAACAGTACAGGAAAATGTAAACACTCCAGAATATGGAGGGGTGAGTTTTACTTCAGCAGCTATGACTTATTTAATACTTTTCAAATAAATATTTTCAACTGGAAATTGAACACATTTCACTGTATCTGTAAAATTTAAAAGTACTGATGATTTTGTGATGAAAGCTAGTGGAACCAGTAGCTTTCTAGAATGAAAAGTATTTCAGATATTAATTTCAAAGCAGCACTGAAAAAAATTATCTGGGTTTTATTTCCTGAGAAGTAAGTCAATAAATAAATCTATTTCAAGGCTGTTAATTTTCAGAAACTTCTGACTGTTGAAGGAGCTCCAATGGCTTTAAAACACCACAGGTCAACTGAAAGCTTTGACAAGGCAGCATAGCTGATCTGTGTGTGCCTTTAGTGCAGTAAATGTCTAATAATGATCATTAGCACCTGCAATGGCTTGTTCCTGCAACTAGGTATTTTCACCCTACATTTTTAAAAAAGTGATTACTAGCTACAACTTAAAGGAAGCAGAGATATAAACAGATAGACTTTGCATAGTTCTAGACAATAAATACAGAAAGTTACAGATTACAGTACTACTGGGACACTTCTTCCACGCCACAGAGAGCTGTACCAAAGACTGCCAGGACTGCACTCTCCAAACAGGATCTGAGTGACAAGCTGAGTTCTTCCCTGCTTCTGCATGACCATTGGTGGTAAAGATTCACAGACCAAAGTAGGTCACCGTTTACAATTGGGACTCATGTTTGCACACAAGTTCTGCTTAGTAAGCACACACATGATTACTTACTTTCATTATATTGACTACTGTGACCTTAATAAGAATAAATAGTCTGGATTACTAAGCATGGCTATTTTCACTTCGGGTTCAGAACAGTTGATGAAAATACTATTTTTGTAACTTACAAGTCACATCTTCTGTAATCACACCTGGTCTGGGGACGTCTATTACATTATAGCAGGTCAAGTCCTATTGCACTAACCATTTTAGATACAATCGGTCAGAAAGTTCTGATTAAAAACTGAGTAACAAGAAGGCATCAAAAGTGAAGATACTGCTATGTTGTTTTACATAAAACAATGTTGTTCAAAAGAACACTATTAACAATGTATCTTATTACAGAGTGATTACATTTCATAGCTTGGGGAGGGGAAGATGGCAAATCCAGACGGATCATGAACAAGCTAATCTTCTTGCACAAAGGTATCTAAAATGCTCCTCTGCTAAGCATGAAACCAGCATAAACTGAGTTCATGAAAACAGAATCTGGTACTGCAAGTTGTTACACATCTTGCTTACTTCCCTAAGCAAAACTACTGGAGCTAGTTTCCCACTTGGAGCACAAACCTGGCATTCAGTTAATTAACTGTCTGCAGAAATCACTCCGACATTTACCTCTGTGTCATTGAACAAATATGGCTCTCTGCATGGATTCCACTTCACAGAGCGTGAATGTAGAACAAAATCTAAGTAAGGATAAATGGAGCTTCTGGTGAAGTTGAAGCCATGGATTCCATCTTCAGGAAAAACAATGATCTGTGCTCCCTGGATGTAAGACAAAGACATGTTTTGTAGGCAAAGCAAAAGCAACCTAAATATGAAAGGAAAAAACAGGGAATCTTGTGGGTAAAAAGAGCTAGAGAAGCTAAGGATAACCCAAGTATGTTTTGACAAGAACATAGTTTGAAAATATATTTTATTTGACTTCACAGTGGGTGTAACTATGTGTATAAAAAAAGCTTATTTAACCTGATGCATACCTTTACCTTGAAAAATAACCTATCTGACATTATTTTAAAGACATGCAAATAAAAGCAGACTTCATCCAAATTCTTACCAAAAGTGCTCTCCATTCACGTGCGTCATGAGAATGACATTGTTCAGATTAAAGATGATGTTGTTAAAGCCTTACTTGTTTTTCAGAATTATGCTAGTTGCAGATGAACTTTGTCAATGATGCTGTACTTGTATCAAAGGTGCTGTAACTGTGTCAAAGGTGCAGCATCACTTAGTCCAGGCTACAGACCACGGTCAGGGATGGTTAGGGTACTGGGAGTATTGATTTCAGAAACAGCTTGACTGTGGAAGCAATGCAGATTGTGGCAGAAATGTAGCCAGACCAAGCCTGGCTGTACCTGAAGTTCAGGGAGATATGGTCCTAAACATGTAGTGGATTCTTCTTAAATCAGACACAGCATCAGTCAAATTCATGTGACTGTTCAAACGTCAGTTCAAATGTGTTATATGTGCTGTGGCTTTGGGACAATTTCTGTGTGTTGGACACAGTACTGCATAAAACCAGCTATTATGCTTCTGGACTGTGATACACAGTCATCATTCTCAAAAAGAACCAAACCAAAACAAAAAAAACAATGCCCAAACCACTACTTTTTCAATACATATAAAAATTGAAATTCTTCTGTTCCAAAACAATGGATTTGTGAAACTTGCAAGTCAGTATTTCCCTGTGTAGGGACAGTAATGCCTGCTTCCTCTGAAGAGAACCAGCTTTGGCTTTTCCTGGGGAGGGAAGGAAAGGAGGTTGTGCATAAGAACAGCCAGAAGTACCAGTCTCTCTCCTGTATTTAGACTGAGAACCATTCTATGGAGGGTAGGAGAAAGGAATGGAAAACTTTACTTCCACAAAGTTGTTAATGGTGGAACATTCATTTCCAAAGCATTTAACTTCCTTAGTTTTTAGAAACATTCATGAATTTCCATTGAGAGCACTGGAATGAAATCAAACCTAAAGACAGCTGCCTGTCTGACAGGCTGTAAGACAATCTTTCAATAAAAACATTCCATTTAAGAAAACAGAAAGGAGCTAGATATTCAGACTAAAATAGAAAATTAATTTCCCCATACTCAATAACTATAGGCGTGTTTTTCCAAGCTTGGAGTGACTTAAGTCAGGCGAGCTGCTAATGGGCCTGATTCTTTTAAAGAGCTGCTGGCAGGTCAGAATGTCTGAAAAACCAGCCCATAGTTACGTATATAAATATGGCTTTAGTTGCCTGGGAACACAAACGTGAAACATTATCCTCAAATAGCACTTACTCTATATATACATAGGACACAGGCAACTGCCACTAAGCTGCAGCATACCTGTCTGGCAGCAGCCACGACTTGCTGTTCATAGATGTCTAGGTTCCTGCCCATGAGCTCCAGCGCGCTCTGTCGATCAACCAGGGCTGTGGGGTTCGGGCTCAGTATGGACTCGTGTTCATACACGGCAGCAACGTAGTGCCCCTCCCTCTTCACTCCTCCTGAGACAACTCGGAAGCAAAAAAAGCAGAGGCACAGCTTCCAGCACAGAGCCACCATGGTGTATGCCATGTATCTAGGGAAAAAAACAGTGGGGTGGGGTGGGGGGAGCTTAAGCAATAAATAGTGCCAGGAATTTAAATATACGATTAAATATGGACTGTAACTGAGACTCTTATTAACAGTGCTTGAACTGAGCGTGTTGGTTTTAAATTCCTGAACAAGCACATGCATATTGTTTCCAAACCTTAAATCTATCTATATTGGTACTTTAAATAACTGTGTCCTATTTAAAAACATTTTTGCTTCATATATAGTTCTACTGATCCCCTTGCTTGGTCTCCTTCTGCAATTAACTTCAGCATTGACTTATAGATTATTGCACCATATATCAAAACATCTTTGGGAGAAGTTAAAAGCAGCTCACAAATTTGCAGTTTCTCCTCCATTTGGTGAGGGTGGATGTATTAAAAGTAGCACTTCCTAAAATTACTTGGACACTGTATTTAATAGTCAAGTAGAAATACAACTTATTTTTTTCAAAACAGAAATAGATAATTGCCAAAAGAATTACACTAGACACTACTTCTGCATTTATCTGTCTTTCTGTGATGAAAATGCCTCTCCTGCTGGGTTATGCATTCACTCTATTCCAACTCCATATATGTAATTAACAGACTAATTTTTCTCATACAGAGCGGCTTTTTTCAACATGTATAAAAACGCTGAGCGCAATTCAGATCTGCCTCCCTCCTATACAGTGCAGGGAGATAAGGTTAACAATGCTTGTGCAGTAAAAACAATAAAGCAAAAATCCTTACAAAACACAGAAAATTTGCATTACTGAGATTTTCTTGGAAAGAAATTAAGAGTTGAAGAGTCTGGAAGGCTGGGGTGCTCTCTGCAATACAGGCTCCCCATGCAGCCTTTTGACTTCCCAAGTTGGGCAGATAGTTACAGACACAGAACAAGACTGACTGACACAGTCAGTGGCTGTGCAGTGGTTAAGAAGTACCTCAGAAATGCCATGTCATTCAGAATTATTCTCACAATAGGAGAATTCTGTATTTGTCACCACAGTGTTACTAGTATTCTTAAGGAATTAAATCCTGAATATCAGTGACACTGGAAGAGCATGCAGGAGAGATGCACTGAGGCTATACATTGATAGCCCACAGTCTTCAAGTTCTGAAGTCTACTGACTTTTTTTTTTTTTTCTGTCTGCTGGTTTAGTATCTAACAATGAACAAATTGAAGTGTGAGGAAAGCTATTAAAAAAGCATTTAGTAAGTAGCATCACACTTGTTTGCATCCATGTGCTCTACACACTATTTCTAACACTGGTTTGAGAGCAACACAATCCCATGCAGGACAGGAAAGTCACAACCTTAGAAGGCTGAGCAAACAGAAGACTTGTTTGTTCAGCCAAAAAGTTTTAATATGTACTAACACTTCTAATGGTCCAGGAGTAACTTAGCTATTAGATGCTGCTAAGCTAAATGACATGCTCATATTTTCTGAAGACTGAATTTATATACCTGCCTTCAAGGGTAAATTTAAGCTACCTAAAGCACAATAAAAAATGAAAAAAGTCTTGGCATCTCTGCAAACAGTCGTATTGAAGAGAATCCCTCCATACAAACAGTTTTGAGAAGTTATGTACAGTAAGCTACCCTTGCTATTCTACATGTTGAGGAAAATACTTGGTACTTATGGGGAGGGTGATTTGGCAATGCGTTTCAAGAACACAGGATCCTGCTTTGTCCTGTGCAGCTCAGCTTTGCAAATGAAATACCAAGGTATACAAGGAGACATAAAGCAGCAGCAGGGGAGGAGAGGAGGGGTGGGAAGCCTCTCACAGTTAAGGAAGCCACCGAAAATAAACACACGGTGTTGCACTTCACTGACAAAACTGTATTTTCTATTTCTGTCATCCCTTCAGAGCCAAAACGCCTATTTAGGACAGGAATGGGTTCCAGTCAGCCATTCCTCAACAGAGTTGTCAACTAAGATGTAACTAGAATTCATCTTTACTAGTGACGGAAAGAGTTGGAGAGTTTCAGATCACAGGATGGAATTGCTATGCATTAGAAAAATAGCCTTGTGCCTTGCAAGGCAAACACACTAACATCAAAAATTAACAGGTAACGGGCTTCTACAAAATGTTGTATTTTACAGTCATGCTTGGAGAATTCTCATTTTTCTGCCATGGTTTATTTTCTGGTGGTCAGAAACACCCAAAGTATTGACCTAAATCCCTTCCTCATTTAGATGCACAGGAATTTAGCACTGAACATCCAACTACACAATCCCATCTGGCTGAACCTGGGCCCACTAAAATAATTTAATAACTAAAATACTTCCTCTGAGTCCTCACCCTTGGTTGTGATTACTGCTAGCCCTGCAGACGATGGCTGAGCGCTTACCTGAGTGCTCTCTAATGCCTTTCCTCTATTTGACAGCTTTTTTTTTTCCCCTCCTTTTTTTTTCCAAAATAGAGGGAAATACTTTTTTTTCCACTGATCCCTACTGTCTACTGCTTTTATATGCTGCACTATATTTTAATACAGCTTAAACACCAAAACCCTGCTATCTAACAGATTGCTTCCAACAAGGAGAGCTATGACAAGCTCCAAGGCTGGGCCTGGGGATAGTAACCTTTCCAGCCACAACCAGGATACCATCAGGATTTACTCAGCCCTCAGGCTCTGAGACTCCAAATTAGTCTCAGCCACATTGTTGTTGGTTTTTTTTCCCCTAATGAAAGTGCTACACTATCTAATAAAGCCTTTCCTTGAAGAGAAGTTAATTTGTTTAGGGTCTAGAGAGCTGTCACCTCACCTGAGCCATGACTCTAAAGGGATTTTCATAAAAATGCTTTATAATGTAACCTCTTTTTCTGTCCCTTTCCTGTGATTTGTGTGGTCTTTTCCCTAGCAGATACATTTCAGGAGGATCATCTCATCCCAGTGCAAGTATTTCATAGCAGTATTACTGTCATGCAATCACAGTATTCTAGTCATAGTTCTATACAAAAGGTAAAAAGACTGGTGCTTAAGTTTGGATGCCAATTCAGGTAAGTTTTTCCCCTAGTCACAGTGCAGACTGTTTTTCTATCCAGTTTTTCAGAACCACCTTATTTCAGTACACTGTGAAGTAAAGCATCCAGTCACTCACTTTTCAACAACTTTGGAAACTTAGAAGTTTGTCAGCTCTCACCATACAGAGATGTATACACGAAGAAAGGCAATACATACTGTGCTTCTTAGCACTTTTATGCTCAGAAGAATCCAACAGGCTATTAAAAACAGGAGTAGCGCAGCACTGGTCTGGGTCCTCTTAAGTGATTAATAGCAAATGCCTGTTAAGCTATAGTAACATAAACAGCACTAATTACTAGGGAAAATATCAAATTTCCTATTGAAAAACACAAGTCTTTTTACATTGAGTGATATCCATGGTGATGTAGCTATTTTAATATATAGAATATATAACACAACAGCCCCTAGAGATGTAAAAATATAGGGAAATACTTTTTTTTCCCCTGATCCCTACTGTCTACTGCTTTTATATGCTGCATTATATTTTAATACAGTATTTTGTTATATAGGTTTTTTTAGCAATGCAATCATAGGTCAACACAAGGAATCTTGCATCTCCTTTTCTGAAAATTGTTTATTCTGTGTGCAATGCATTATATAACATTGCTCTAGTTTCCTGGCTTTTATCCACAGGCACAATCTATTTCTAAAGAATTCTAATTCTAAATAATTTCTAAAGAATTGTCCATTCCAATGCAATGTTTTGCAAAAAGTTTTATACATTTCACGGCATTCCTGAAATGCATTTTGACTCAAAAGACGGACGTTGCTGACAGAGCCAGGGTGAACTGGACGCTGCCGTTATTAGCGGTTCAGCTCAAACAACTCCCAGCGGCAGCACAACCGCCAAGTCAGAGGGTGGGGCTGAACATAGTGTCACCTGTGTCACCGCTCGGACACGCACAAGCTCGGCGCGGCCAGGGTGAGCAGAGCTGGGTCGAGTGGCGCTCGCCGTCCTTCCGTCAGGATTTTGGAGGCGCCTCACGCCGCGTTCCAGCTGCCCTCCACTGTCGTCATCTACAACCGCCCCGCACTTTGCCCCGCTGTGTGTGAGCAACCCCTGCCAGCTCCGCGAGGCTGGAGCGTTACACCGCGGGGGCGGCCGCCCCGGTCACAAGCGCCGTTGGCCCTGCGGCTCCCACAGGCCTTCGAGCTCGAACTGACACACGCCAGGCGCCGCCTCACGGGAACGCGGCCCGGCCCGGTCCGAGAGACGACCCCGCCCCCCCGCTCCCGCCCGGCCCGGTTTGGGGCCCATCGCTCGGCCCTCCCGCGCTTCCCCCGCCCCCTCAGAGCCGGGCGCCGCACGCACCGCCCCGCCGGTTGTTTAACGGCCGCCCCCCGCGCGCCCCCGTGTCGCGAGACTCACGCTGCGCCTCTGCGCGACGCGATGCGCCGGGTTGGGCCGCTCCCGCCCCCTGGCGGCTGCTCCGCGCTCGGCACCGCCACAGGCCTACGGCTGCGAAGGCGTGGGGAGAGGGCAGACCCCTCCCGGTCTGCGATTGGGTGCCCGCTCTAGCCAATAGAAGGCTTTCTCAGCCCCCGCCCGAGTCCTCGCGCCGCCAGCCAGTGGCCATCGCGGTCCTCGGGCCCGCCCCCTCCGCTGTCTCATTGGCCAGGCGGTGTGCCAGTCAACTGCATGCGACCTTCAGCCGGGGGTCCCGTCCCCCTCGACTCTCCCGGTACTGGCCGCGGCGTGCGCGGAGTGGCAATGGCGGCCGGCAGCGGTGCGGAGGGGGAGGCTGTCAGCGGGGCCCAGCTCGTCGCTGAGTCCCTCAAGGCTCAAGTAAGAGCGTGGGGGCGGAAGGGACCAGCGAGCGGCTTCCCTGCGGGCAGGGACACCTCCCGCCGGCCCAACGGCGCGGGGAGCGGCAGCGCCGGGTCAGGCCACAGGTGCCGGCGGGGCTGAGCTCACCCTGCGCGCCGCTGAGTGCGGGCGGGGCGGGCGCCAAGGGCTTGTGCCGCCGCGCGGTGGGGAGGAGGGAGGTCCCGCCGCAGTGGCCCGGAGAGCCGGCCACGCCCGGTCCCTGCGCTGCCCTGGGCGGGTGGGAGGTGGTGACACCCGGGCGGGTTTCCCCAGCCCCTCGCTTGCTTCTTTCGTAGGAGTTCGCCCCTTCCCCAGCTCAGCCGATACCTTCGCTGCCATCGAGCATCCAAACCTGCTCTCTGTAAGCTTGACATGGTGCTGAAGTGGCACGAAAGGTTGTAAGAAAAATAAGCGTAGTCTTTTCTTCATCTGTAGGTTTCTTTGGTCATGGTACCATTCCACTTGTTTCTTGGGGCCTTTTTTCCTTTAATTCTCTGTGAAAATGTAAGAACGTGAGATGATAGTAGGTGTCTTCAGAATCTGACATACTGAGGCAGGAAAAGGATGTAGCAGAGACGTCCCGAGTAAGAAGTGGTCAATAAAAAGTGCTAAATACATGTTGGCTGAGGAGCTGGGCTGAACTGCTGTGAAAGCACTGGGTTTTGGGGCCCCACAGGCAAGGTACTGAGCTGCAAATGTGTCTGTCACTATGTATGTTTCCACAGTGGCCTGTGAGCTTCTATGTGAATATATTTATGTTGTTACACTCTGTTTTTAGGCAGCCTGTATAGTTAGTATGACTGTGTTTGCCATGTGCTTATTAAAGCTGTCTTTTGGAAACGATTCTGATTTCTTTTAACACTTTTCTTTTTAGAATATTGAGTACATGTTTGGCATTGTTGGTATTCCAGTCACTGAAATCGCAATTGCAGCCCAAGCAGTTGGAATAAAATATGTAGGAATGAGAAACGAACAAGCTGTAAGTATATATCTGTGGTAGGACCAGTCCTTTCTTTTAACTGTTTTTCAACAGAATGAAATCAGATTTACATATTCTTACCAGGAAGAACATGATCTCTGAATCTTCCCTTAAAGAACCTGTAGAGAAGCAGTTACTGACATTCTGGAATAAGGGAGAGCGTTGATGATTGTGTTGGGTGTTTCTTTTTGCCCTTCTTTCCCCACTTCCATTTTTAAGTGCCCCCTCCTTGTTTTAATGAGAGAATTGCAACTTTTTTTTTAATTTTAGATGCCTTTCTCCAATAAGGCAGAGACAATAGGATTAAAATAAGGAGAAAAAGAATTTGAACAAAGCATTCAAATGAAGCAAGAAAAAAATATCAATTTTGTCTCCTTCAGATAATATATTGTCAGGTTTTATCTGCTGCTTTTTTGGGAGGCTTCTCCAGGTTTTTATTTTTCTGTAGTTTTCTATAGGCTTTCCAGTATACTTCTCCCTTATATTTTTCTACTGTCATTTTCTTTTACTGAAGGTCTTCCCTTCCAAATTAGGACAATGTTATTGGTCTCTCTTTAATTGGTAGTATTTTAATTCCTTTTTTAGGTATCTCTTAGTTACTACTTTCCTTTTTGTTTAGAAGGATATTTTATTTTGGAGCTATTTCCTAACAGGCCTAAAAAGCTAGGTGTTTTTTCCTTGTCTCTTTTCTGTTCTTGCAGTGCCTAAAGAGGAAGGCTTTCCTGCAGATGAACTTGTCCTGACTATTCTCAATAATTGTAATACCTTTTTTCCTTAGCCATGTCTTAAAAGCTCACCAAACAGCATACCATAGGAAGTTAAAATGTTTCTGAATGCTCAAAATCAAGCACAAACATACACTTAGACAGTCTTAATTGTGTATATTTCAGCTTCTTTGTCTAGGTGTCAGAAGTTGGATTCAGGCTCATTAGCACTTTGATGTTATGCTGCTAATTCTGGATTGGTTTTCCCCAGCAGTAGCTGTTGAAGCATTCAGTAGTTTCTCAGGTGGTCTGAGGTTGACTATAATAACCTCAGGTATATACCTTGTTTTCAGCTACCCAAGCTGACTAGCTAGCTGCCAGCTATTTGACTGCTAGCAAACTGACTGCCAGCTTTCCATAATCAAGAGTTGCTCCACTACATTTGTCAATTTTCCATAACTGATGCCAACAAATAAATAAATTGCTTATTACCTTATCAAGAGATTTTTCTTGTGTTTTAACTTGTTTATGGATTCTGTCTCTTTATGGAAGCTATTAATTAAGCTTTTACCACTTCTACAAGGAACTCCTAATATTCTGGACCTGCACAGTATTCAGGTGCCTGTATTTTGCAGCATCGTTCTTTTTGTTTTCCACCATGTAGTTCATAGCCTTTGTGGATTGTCTCAGAGTCAATAAAGTATTGTAAGAGCAGTTCTCCTAAATCAGGTGATCATGAGCTGTATATTTTTACTGTTGTGGTAGTTTGGGTGGATTCACCCTTTTGGCTTGTACCTTGCAGCCAAACACAGCCTGCTCTCTCACCCTCCCCCACCCCTTGCCCAGGGAGTAGGGGAGAGAACTGGAAGGAAAAGGGCAAGGAGACTCACAGGTTGAGATAAAAACTATTGACTAATTAAAATAAAATTATAATGGTAACAACAGTGATACAGAACATACAAATGAGTGATGCACAGTGCAGTTGCTCACCACCCGCTGACCGATGCCCAGCCTGTGTCAGCCAGAGATCTCTGAGAGCTGAGACAGTCCCAGAAGAGCGAGCCCGAGCCATCCCCGAGAGAACACCCCGTCCTCCGGCCAACCCTGGTTCATGTACTGACATTATGGGGTATGATCTGGGATATGATCTGGAATATCTCACTGGCACATCCAAATGCCGGCTCTGGGGTTTGCTGTTCACTGTGCTTCTCCCTCCCAGTCCTAATGCAGCTGGGAACAGCCAAACACGGTGGCCTTGGGCTCCAGCAGCAACTAATGACACCAGTACTGTTATCAATGTTCTTGTCATAACAACTCTTGCATTGAAACCAAAACACAGCCATTCTAACTACTGAGAAGAAAATTAACTCTATCCTAGCAAAACCAGAACAACTGTCTAATCCTTACATCCTTATATTGGAACGTGAGAACTTAGAGGAATGCATGTCTGTGTGGAAAATCTGTAATGTGAGAGTGGCAAGCATATACAAATATGTTTAAAAGTTGTATTTAATTCCTTCGAAGGACTGGGAATTCAGCATGGTCTTTATATTCCTGTAGGCCATTTAGAAAGTATTCTTGTTTTAGCTTTGGTTATTAACATGATTAAAATTAATTTCCTCATGTGTCTGTAATTAACGGAGAAAATTGCTTTGCCAAATGAGATGTTGTCCTATTTTTCACTCTTTGCTAGACTCTTTTCTGTTAGAGTGAAGAAGACAAGAAACATTCTGCTGTGTAAATGGTGAGATGCTTTTGCTTAGGGGAATAACAATATCACAAAGACTTGTTCTAACATCAGAATGTCAGGGTTTCTGTCCTTTGGAGAGTGGAAAAGGTTGAACAAAGATATATCTTGTAGTGGGTTTGGTTTTGTTCTTTGTCCTCCGTGACAACATAGAGTAACTGCTTGGCAGAGGAGAGGGTAAGAGGTTATACGCAGTATATTCAAAATAAACTTAATATTTATACATGTCATAATTGTCTAAGGATATTAGTTATGTAGTTTGGCTGTGAAGGATGTGTATACAGCTGCTTCCTTCATTGGTGAAGGCAGATGTATGTGATCTCAGATAGATGGAAAACAAAGTTTTTCCCTGGGATTGAGTTTCTGTCTCATTTCTGGACCAGATGTAGCAGAAGCCCATAAAACTGCAGAATAAACTGCAGGTTGAAACATGAAGTTAAAAGCTAAGTAGTACTACCAGTATCCTTAGCTAATGTCCTGCGGCCTGTAACGTAGCCTGAGTTTGCTAGAAGCAGTTTCACTTGTGTCCTTTGTGCCCCTTGAACAGGGAATAGTTGTGTTGCAACTCGATAGGGGGGTGTGTTCTGTGTCTCTGTCCCTGGGTGATTAGAGACTGCCGTGATTGTTTAGAAGACTGATAACCCAGGTCAGTTTTAAACGTCAAAAAACCCCTTTACTAGATTGTTATTCATTAACAACACACATTGCTAATGTTTAGTTCTTAATCTTTAATAATTATCACTACATATTTAAAGCAATCTTCTCTTGATAATCATATCCTGAGTTAGTCATGAGTATATAATATGCTGGAGCTGGTACAGTGTAGTTAGCACGGGTGGTGCTAGCTGTCAAGGGAATCGTACTCAAGAACCCTTCAATAAAGGCAGCTGGAACCAAAATACACATCTTGTTTTCTCCACCTCTTAGGTTCAGGATCTCTTTTTATAAGACATTTTGGTCTCTGAACAGATCTTATCCCTTGGCTTCCATGCCTGGACTGTGGACTCTGTGGTGCTTGATGGATGTTACTTTCCCAGGCCAAGAGAGATGCCTTACCCTGTTGCACATCTGTTGGTCGTTTTTTTGTTCTGGGGTGGTTTTTTTTCTCCCTTGCTTAGCTGTTGCTGCTTTTCCTAAAGCAAAAGCAGTGTCTTCCCAGCTCTCAAAGTTGCATTTTTTCAGTGTCCAGTGATTGACCATCAGCAAGTTGCTTGTTATTCTGAAACTGCTGCTTTAAACCTGTGTCTGTATTTTCAAGGCCCTCACTTAAGTTGTATGTCATAACAGAAGACGTCAGGTACCAAGCTGAGGTTCATACAGCAAGTTCTCATAACACGCTGATCACAAGCCCTACAGGCGCATTTAGCATTAGGTACAACCAACGTGAGGGTTTCAGACCCGCTCCTCAGCATGGCAGTACTGTTTTAACTGAGCCACTGGGTACAAGAATGATTAACCATTGTTGACTAGCTATGTTGTATTAGTTTGCTTATGTTTGAGTTGAAGACAGACTAATTTAATCCCTGCTTAGTGTGCTTCTACTTGTATGGGAGCAGCAGGCCTCTGCTTTGGCTGTAGTTCAAACCCAGCACTCACGGGTGGTTGCAAACTTTGAGTTCAGTTCTTGCATCTGGACCTCCTACATTTTTTTCCAACTGTTGATTGTTGGTTTGATGGTCACTGGCATTTTACATGCCTGCGTCCTTCTTGCCTGTCAGAGGAAAGTAAGGATCTGGTTTCAACTGATCAACTGTCTTGCGACCTTGACAGATACTATGAGTGCCATTACTCATATTTCAGTGGTAGGGGTGCAAGGCTCCTAAGTAAAATGGGGTTTTGTTCTTACTGTTCACACAAAAAAAATCTTTTAAGTATCCCTGTAGATGAGGGGAAAGCAGTGAATATTGTCTACCCTCATTTCAGTGAGGCTTTTGATACTGTCCCCCACAACATCCTTGTAGCAAAGCTTAGAAGGTGTGGGATTGATTAGTGGACAGTGATGTGGATTGAGAACTGGCTGCCTGGCAGAGCTCAGAAGGTTGTGATCAGTGGCGCAGAATCCAGTTGGAGGCCTGTAACTAGTGGTGTCCCCAGGGGTCGGTGCTGGGTCTGGTCTTGTTATACATCTTCATCAATGACCTGGATGTAGGGATAGAGTCTGCCCTCAGCAAGTTTGCTGATGATGCAGAGCTGGGAGGAGTGGCTGACACACCAGAAGGCTGTGCTGCCAGTCAACGAGACCTGGGCACGCTGGAGAGTTGGGTGGGAAGGAACCTGATGAGGTTCAACAAGAGCAAGTGCAGAGTCCTTCACCTGGGGAAGAATAACCACAGGCACCAGGACAGGTTGGGGCTGACTTGCTGGAGAGGAGCTCTGTGGAAAAGAACCTGGGTGTGCTGGTGGACAGCAGATGGCTGTGAGCCAGCAGTGTGCTCTTGTGTCCAGGAAGGCCAACAGTATCCTGGGGTGCATTAAAAAGAGCATGGCCAGCAGCTCAAGGGAGGTTCTCCTCCCCCTCTACTCTGCCCTGGTGAGGCCACATCTGGAGTCCTGTGTCCAGTTCTGGGCTCTCCAGTTCAAGAGAGACAGGGATCTTCTGGAGAGAGTCCAGCGGAGGCCACAAAGATGATGAGGGGACTGGAGCATCTCCTGTCTGAGGAGAAGCTGAGAGAGCTGGGACTGTTCAGCCTGGAGAAAAGAAGACTGAGAGGGGATCTCATCAATGTCTATAAATACCTGAAGTGTGGGGGCCAAATGGATGGGGCCGGGCTCTTTTCGGTGGTGCCCACTGACAGGACAAGGGGAAATGGGCAAAAACTGGAACACCCAAAGTTCCAGACAAACTTAAGGAAAAACTTTAACGTGAGGGTGTCGGACCGCTGGAACAGGCTGCCCAGAGGGGGTGTGGAGTCTCCAACTCTGGAGATGTTCAAAACCTGCCTGGACACTTTCCTGTGCAAGCTGGTGTAGGGAACCTGCTTTGGCAGAGGAGTTGGACTGGATGATCTCCTGAGTTCCCTTCCAACCCCCACCATTCTGTGATACCTTCAAAATTATTTACAATCTCCTCTCCTCTAAATACAGATAGATTTAGTCATGTTGCTTCCTTGCGGAATGAAGCAGTAAAAGTTTTAATGGCAATGCCTATATGAACCCAAATTCCATGTGCTGCTTTATTTTTCCACTCAGTTCTAAAAAATCGTTGCCATGGAAGCACCATGCTTTGGGCTCCATTAACAAGGTTTTAGTAACACCTACTCCAAATATTTCTAAACTTTTGCACGCAATTGTGTCATCAAATTGTTGTCTAATTCTTGAATATTAGCTACATTTTTCTTCTCTGTGTCAGAGGCTTATGAAAAGTAGAAATATATTTTTCTTGTCAGTGTATTTTTTTGTCCACAATTCCCTATCCTAATGCTGTAGGGAAAAGAAGGGCTGCTTATTATTCCTCTATTAAGCCCAATGTTTTTCTCAGTTGGTTTATATCTGTAGGAGCATGAGGATATTGAAGACAGTTTCTTCTGTGTAAAAGCTTAAGAAGTGTGTGTTTTTATTAATTTAAACTGTGATTGCTAACATGCTGTGTTACCTAAAATTCTTCATAGGTTTGAGGAAAATATGTAGTGGACTCTGTAAGGTTTTAGAAGGAGCTTTTGTGTTACTTATTCTATTTACCACAATAGTACTTAAAATAAAACTAAAAAAAACCAAAATCTATTTCAAAAGGAAAGAGGCAAGCTATAATGCCAGGAGCTTACTTAAAAAAAAAAAAAACCAAAAACCCAACAACAACAAAAACCCCAAACTTTTTTCCATTAAGTGTTAGAATTTGCTGAATTCAAGACAAAAGCATGAGAATATGAGGTTGGGAGTTTGCGAATCCTTTGGAGTTCTCGGGTTACCCATAAGCTTGTGCACTTGATCACATATCATTGTGTTACCGGGTAAACTTTGTATCTGAATGTTTATTATTACTACAGGAATAGCTTAAAAACATACTCCATAACAATACTGCTGCAAAGCTATGTTAACACATGTCGTGGGCATTACTTTAGTGAAATTATTCTAATGTAATTTTTCTTTAAAATGTCAAAGTAGTTAAAGCTAAGTGTGATACCAGAAATGGAGTGAGAAATACTGCAGCAGCTCAGCTTGTAAAAGACAATCTGTAATCTTTTAATGAATCTCTCCAGCATGTGATTTCAACCTTTTGCTTAATTTCTGAAATACAGTGAGTCATTCCATTGATGGCTGGATTTCTCTTCGTTACTTTTCTCTTGTAAATGCCTCTTCCGCGTTAGCCTAGAAGGCGGTAGGAGGCAGAGGTTTCTTAAGCTGTGCTGTTTATTTTGTTTCCCTGGTTATGGAGGTTTTCTTTTATGTTGTTGTCTTTTCATTTTTTAGATCATAAATATTCCTAATGCAATATCCTGGAACAACAGAAACCTGAAATGTGGAGATGAGCTTTGAGATTTGCCACATAAACCTTCATGAACTTTACTTATTTAAGCTCTAATGATTAGGGCAAAATCTGTACCTGTTTATTTTCAGAATTTTTGTTGAAAGTTACATACAAGATATCATGAAATGTATGTATAATGATAACTGTACAATTAACTCCAATATTTTCAACAGGCCTGTTATGCTGCATCTGCTGTTGGATATTTGACTGGCAGGTACATTCCATATTTATTAATATTTATAATAATATAATATTAACTGTGTTAGACTCAACAGAAGCTAGGAATGTTTGTTTTATTTTGGAACTGGGTGTTTGTAGTGTGTGCAGATTTTAAAATGGAACATGAATTTTAAAATAATGGTCAGTAACAGTTAATCAATATTTCTATTGTTGTGATTCAGGGCAGGAACAAGGAGATGCTTAAGCTCATATAATATTGTTCATCTTATAAATTTCTTTATGTTTTTCTCTCTTAATTTCTGAATAGTAGTTTAACACCATTAGTATGAAGGGCAGAAATCACACCACCATTTTTTGTTGCAACTTGGTGGATATGCTATACCTAAATTTCATCATCTGGGCATATTATTCAACAAAAACCTTATCAGTACAGAGACTGGTCATATGCCTTCCAGTCTTCCCTGTGCTTCTTCAGACATGAAATACTGGCTTTTCCTCTTTTCTACTGCCTTCTGCTCTTAGTGTTGTTGGGAAGCATTTTGTGGCCTGTGACTTGTGAGGTGTGCCTGGGTACCCCATGGATCTTTTTTCTAAAGTAATCATCTGGTGTCTGCTTGCTCAGAATTGCAGACCCAATGGTGCAGGTGACAATTCCTTAGCATTGTTTTCTAGCTTCCCATGTCTATCATTAGTCTTTCATACAAACTCCATGCCATTAATGCATTTTGATGACATGAGAGAAACTTTAATATAACTTTTATAACTTTTAATAACTTTAATATATATATTTCTGCATATTACTGTTTTTTGTTGATGAATTATTCAATGTTCCCTGTGTTCACTCTGCTTTCTATCTCCTTTTTTTGTTTGTTTTTTGTTTTCCTTTAGACCAGGAGTATGTCTTGTAGTGTCTGGCCCAGGTTTTTTACATGCCCTTGGTGGGATGGCAAATGCAACCATGAACTGCTGGTAATTTAACTACATTTTCCCTTTAAAATTCTAATAATTGTTTTCTGTTGTTTGTTATAGATGTTGAGCTCTGCAGTATGCAGTACAGGACTTTTTTGTTTCTTGTAGGTAATGAGAAGGGAATTCTTCATTTATCAACCCTAAAAGTAATTTAGTTCAATTTTTTTGTACTCTAGTGGGTAAAATTCTCCTTTTTGTCCTGCCTTATTGTGCATATATTGGAAAATCTATCAGCACACCTGATTGTATAGATACATTTGAAAATAAAGTTGATGATCAGCCTGTAATGCCTTATTGATTGTGGAGAGTCTTAAGAGTTTTTTTTCTAAATTTAAATCCGCATTGCCTTTGAATTACTGTACTTCGTGTGTGCACAAATTGACAACTGCATTGTTAAAATCCATATTTGCTCCCCACGCAGACATTTAGAGCAGTAATTAAGTATTGAATTGAATGATATACAGAGTGATAGCATTTACTCCCACAAGCCTCCACTGAGACTTGGCAACTTGAGCAGGTCTGCCACTGAAGGCTGTTCCGAAAGCTGTGTGAGGTATTTTGGGTAGAAGCTCTGGTAATATGAAGCACATGTGAAGCATTAGGTTAGCAGTGACTGATGGACAAGGGAAGCTCAATAGTGGGATCACTAACAGATCAAGTCTCTGACACTTTGAAAAAAGACCTCTAGTGTTCAGATTCTTTTTTTAAAAATGAGTTATTGCATAAGTTTTGCTTTCCCTGTGTGACCTTAGATTTAAAAAAAGATCATAGGGAAACCTTGCTTTTGAATGCTTTTGGCTATAAGAAAGAAACATTCGTGGCCCTTGCTTGTGGATTTGCAGGAGACATTTCAATTTTCTCAAAACTGTGAATTTGTTTACCTGACTTGATCTTACATAAACTTGTACTCTTGGCAAAAGGTGAAGGGGATGACTTACCTAGTTTGGCAGAATGTTTGGCAATATAGGAAGGCGACTGGTTTTCACTGAATAAACCATTTTTTCAGTGAAAAAATGACTTTTTCATTGGTCACATCAGGCTTGCTTTTTCCCTGGCGTGTGCCGAGAGAAGTAAGAATTCAGAAACCCTAAATTTATCATAGTCAAGCAAATTTTCCTTGGCTCCTTCATTAGTAGACACCTCTGTTGGGTGTTTGAGAATCCCAAACATGCTTTTCACATTTACTTTTGGCTGGCATTATCATTTTAAGAAAGGGTGCTGTGCTTTGGAGGGGAAGACTAGGGCTTTTTCTGTTGAGTTAACTGCTCAGCTCTCTGGCCTGTTTCACTCAGGCAGGCACTATGGAGAAGGAGTCAGAACCCTGCTGGTTCTGACTTTGTATAACTCAGATTAAGTGATAGTCCTTAAAGCTCAGTCTGAGTTGTCCTCCTTCAGCCTGTAGACCCATTCTTCTGATTCTGCTCTGTTTCAGTCTCTTCCACGTGAAGGAAACCTTTTCTGTATCAACTGGAAGAAGGTCAAGCAGTCTGATAGCACAATTTGCTTTTAGATTGTATTGCCTGAGCACAGAGTGGCTGAGTAGAAGAGCCTTGGGTTTACCCTGAAAGCTTGTCATAGTGAGCTCTTGGATCTGTAAATCTAGCCAACTAGGCCTTGGTAAATTGCATTTCCAAGGGTAAAACCTTTTGATATTTCATGTTAAAAATTATCTACACTGCTGCTGCCTTTTCTCCTGCCTAATTCTGAGCAAAAGGTTTTGTATCTCAGTTTAACTGTGAGAGTAGGCTTCAAAGAAGAGTTTGCAATGGTTTTAAGATTTCAGTATACAGTAGCATGGTGAAATACTATGCCCTTTACCTGAGGTTGCAGTTGAAACTTTTTTGCAGTTTACTAAAGTTCTTCTCCTACAAGTACACAATGCTTGCTGTTCTTACTGGTTTCATTGTTGTCAGTGTTATTCTTGCCTCACTGGCTGGAGTGTTCAAGGCCAGGCTGGATGAGGCTCTGAGCAACCTGGTCTAGTGGAAGGTGCCCCTGCTCATGGCAGGGGGTTGGAACTGGATGGTCTGTAAGGTCCCTTCCAACCCGAACCATTCTGTGATTCTATAATTGTCACTGTTGTTTTTTGACTTAATTTAAAATACAGACAGTAATAAGCACAGCTCTTAAAAATGTCTACAGTATTGTGGCAGTAGTACAGTATGATGACTTTATTGGGGGAAAAACTTCTTTCTGGTTACAATTATGTAAACTTTCAAAGCAGAACCAAATATTTTCAAAGTATTGCTGTTGGACTTGGCTTTCTTAAGAGTAGAGTGTTCTCTTCATTATGTTTCATTATTGGGAAGTAGCAGTTATTTTGTTTATTGAAATATTTAAATAAATTCCAAGATGATAAGTGAAAGGAGCATAGGGTTTGTCACTGTGAAACAAACTGGTTATATATAGATAGTCATAATCATGTTGAGGGGAGAGAATCAGCAGAATAAAGTATCTAAATTAAACGCCAAATAGATTTGCCCCTGAGGATTTTTCATAGAGGTGAGATACAGCCTGAAATTCTCATCTCGCCATGTCAGGGGATTACAACTGAGGTGTTTTGATTTGTGGTAGAGAAATGGCCTGGTTATGAAGCTTGGATCTTGATACACATCTCTCCAAATTTTATGGGTGATTAAATATAGGGTTATGCATTGAGCATGCTGTAAATATTTCAGCTTAACACCTTGTATGGATAAATACAGTCAAAGGAAAGACAGTATTTGAAGAGAAATTGTTTAGGAGAAAAAGCCTAGAAAGCTATTGACCTAGTATTTCAATTTAGTGTGGATGAATAAACAGATTAACAAGCCAGCTTTCTCTTAAGTCAGCATTTAGCATTTTAAGGAATTTCAGTTTGACCTACCTACAAACTGAAAAACTGAGTTCTCACTCACTGTAGGACAATAATTTATTATATTTTGTGGAAATTATAATAAAAAATGTGTTCCTGTGGAATGTACAAGCCATACTGTAAACTAATGCTGCCTTTCTTACATAGCCATGAACTTATTTAAGAACAGGACCAAATATTTATAGGCAGTTTAAATTTTTGTTTTTCTCTTTGGTCCTTGTTTTTGGGGGTTTGGTTTGGTTGGGGTTTTTTTTAGTAAAAACTGAATGTGGGGAGAAGTGCTGTCAGATACCCAGCTTATTTCTGCTGTGTGCCAAATCATATATGAAGAAAATCTAATCTTTCTGAAAAGATTGTTTCCTAGTGTGTTTCTTAGTTCCAGTGTTTGTGCACATTACAGTGCCACTTATGAACAAACATCTTTGTGTGGTTTAGATTAGTCAGTACTTCTTAAATTAGCTGTTGTCATTCCTCTCAAACCATTTTGTTGCCCATGTTATCAAACTAATGAAAATTGCTAGCAATATGACTTGGGTTTAGAATTTTTACACTAGATGCAGATCACTTAATGCAGCCAGACTGTCCCAAAGCTAGTGACCCAAAGCTGCCAGGAAGTCCACTGTCTGACGTGCTGATATTTAGGATCCGCTCCTGGGTTGTACTGCTTGCTTTCTGTTCCTCTTGAGATCTGTGGATGCTGAAGGTGCACAGCATCCAAAGAGCAGTAGAATTTGACAATCAGGAGAGTTTACAGCTGTGATTGCAGTTACAAAAAATATTGTATGCCTCAGTTTGAGTATTTTTTTGTTTTTTTAATCTACTTTTCTAGGCCTTTGATTGTTATTGGAGGCTCTTCTGACAGAAATCAGGAAACCATGGGAGCTTTCCAAGAATTCCCACAGGTACACAGACATACAACTTTGTACAAAAATATTTCAGTTAAATAATTGGTGTTGTTTTTTGATTAGTGTAAGAATAACAATCCCAAACACAACACATTTTAACAGATCTTGTAATGCTGTTAAACCTGACTTGCTCCATCTACTGGTTTAAGATTGACACTATGTAAATACAGCAGATTATTTGGAGTGTCTTTGTCCACCATCATGTTAGAATTCATGCTCTGTTTTAGGTTCTCAGCTGGTATATACTGCAGTAATCTGTCTATCCTGAAATGAATGAAAGCAAAATAAACTTACCAAGAAAAGAAGCACCACTTTCTCAGAGGAAAAAAAAACAACCAAACAACAACAAAAAACCCCCAAACAATTAAGTGCTTGGTGAATGATTATGGCTTTGACAGTTTCTACCAGCTTAGGAACTGCATTTTTTTTTATGTGGGAGCTTTCAAGTTATTGCTTTCCATTTGTCATTTTTAATGTTTTATTCCTGTTGAAATGAGATGAAAATGAACAAATCACTTTGATAAATTAATTTAATGGTTATATGCATTTATGCAGGTTGAGGCTGGTAGGCTGTACAACAAACTGTCTGTCCGCCCAAGCAGCCTAGAAGTTATTCCCGCTGTTATTGAAAAGGTATGAAAAAATACTAAATTAGCAACAGAACATTGAGTAACTGTCTCCTACTGTATAAGCTCAGAGAGTTTATTTTTTGTATAGCTGTCACTGTAAATTGTTTGATACTGTAGATGTTAGGTGATGGTTGATTGAGTAAATTAACAACCAGGGAGGCTTTTCCTATGACCTGTGCTGTGGAACAGGTTAGAAAAAACTTCTGGTCCAATTTGATGCTTAGTGATCCTTGCAGCATTTTTTATTAGCTCTAGTCACAGCTGAAAATTTTTTCTGAAAGAAATACTTTTAGGGAGAGGTGAAATAACTAGGAATGTAATACTACAAACTTCAGCTCTTTTACCACTCATTATGTGAAGGAGATTTGGAGGGGTGGTGGTGGAGATGGTTGTGTTCAGTTTTTGGGTTTGGTTGTTGCTTTGGTGGGGTTTTTTGAGAGAGTGAGAAAAACCACTTTCTTATCTCAGTGCTTCAGAAAGAGTTGAAAAAGTCTCTTGCTACTCCTCTAGCAACGCTTCAGCCATGTCAGCCTACATTCTGCATAAAATGATACTGTTCCCAGGAGTGTAAATTCAGCAGAGCATCTGCCTGTAATAAAACAACTGGAACCAAAGTAGTAGAAAACTGAGACATTGATTGTCTGGTTTTTACTCTGTTTATGCTACTATAAATATAATTCAGCATGAAAGATTAATTTAGTATTTCCAAACACAGCAGCTGATAATACAGTTATCTCACTGTAAATTAAACAAAGACTTTACAGTCTAATACTGTGCATCTACTAAAAGGCTTCAGCTGGCATACAGGGGAAAATGTAAATAGTTATCGAAACTTGAATTTATTGGTATACATCAATCCATGGGAGTTTTCTGTGTGGTGGTTCAGCAATATGAAACAGCAGATTCCTTCTCTGCCTACAGAAGGGTTTTCTTGGTTTTTTACACATAAAGATTTTTAAAATCCTTTCAAACAGTGGTTAAAACTCTGATTATCTGTTCTCTAGGCTGTAAGAACCAGCATATATGGTCGTCCAGGTTCCTGCTATATTGACATACCTGGGGATTTTGTGAATCTTCAGGTGAACAAGAGCTCTGTCAAGTGCGTAAGGATTGTGTTCTTTTTTCAAGTCACTGAATAAAAGAAATTTTAGTTTTAAGTTACTTTTATAGTTTCTTAAAAAAAGAAAAAGACAAACAATAGCAGTAGGTTAAATAATTTGCCACAAGGTTGAAATTATACTAAAAATCTAGCCTCTAAATGTAATGTTATATTGTAACATATGATATAGGTTATAGTTTGTAATGAAATGTGCAAAGAGGACTGAATTAATATGATGGTAATGCATGATGTCACTTTGTAAATCTCTGGAACAACGCTACCTATAAGAAACATGCAAGAAAAACTTCAAAGCCTGTTTTAAAAAAATATATCCTGTTCTGATAAATGCTGAAAGTAACATGGTGTGTAACAACTGCAGTTTTATGCTGAACAATAGGTTTTATCTTTCAACATTTCTTGTTTTGAATTTTTTAAAGAGCCTTGCTTGTTTTGCTTGACTTCCAGGTATGTGGAGTGCTGCCTGCCACCTCCCGTCAGCACGGCTGAACACTCTGCTGTATCCGAAGCAGCGTCTATCATTGCTCATTCCAAGCAGCCTCTGCTGATCATTGGCAAAGGTAGCATGCTTTGATGTAGCTTTGAACTGTGCAAGCTCTGGACAAGAACAACAGTGAAAGTGATTTCTTTTCCCCATAAGTGTCAGCTATCTTCTTTTCACTCTATTAAAACAAACAAAAGAAAAACACAAACTTCTTTGAAATTTTATGTTAAAATCTTCTCTTTGTTAGAATATTTTTATTCTGTCATGTAACTGTTGTCTTTTTCATCTACTTTAATGGAGAACACAATTGATAAAATACAAGTTTAAATAGAAAAAAAAATTGGATAACCATAGTCTTAAACCTAGAGCTAATACCAAGGGCTCACTTCCAAAATTCCAAACAAATTCACTTTTAATACAGAAGTGATATTCTCTGGCTGATGCTCTGGCATATGTAGCAAGAATCAGAGTAACCAAAGGTCATTTTTCCACTTTGACTTACTCAAAGTGCCAGGCTCCCTGTGTGGAGGCATGGAGCAGCACAGCAGGTGTTGCTGTTACTGCTGTTTTGCAGACTTTCCATTATACTTTGACAGTGTATTTAATTCCTGAAATAGACATGTCCCTAAAGATAGAGAATAATTATTCTCTGTGCTGATTTGCTTATTTTGTCCCTCCTTCTGGGATGTTAGTCACTGCAGTGGTGTTTCTGTTGAACACACAGATTTGCTAGGAACAGAACTGAAATAAGCAACTTGTTTCATCCAGGCTGTTTTCCTGCAGACATGGGTTCTATGCTTAATCAGGGAGTGAAAGGACTGAGATGAGATGGATCTTATAATTGATTAGGTAATGAAACAGTAGACAGAAGGTAGGTCAGGAGAGGAGTTTTTTCCTACCTCTTGTTTGATACACTTGAACAAAAGGATGTGCTTTGAAAGTGAAAGGTAGAAACCTCAAAAATACATAGATACCTGTTTTGTTGATGTCGACAATTAATAATCTACTTAACAAATGCATCTGGACTTCCTGCTATATGTTGTTGTTGGCTGAATTTTTGGAAGAAATACAGAAGCTTATTCTTCAGTTTTTAATACTCATGGAATTAAGGCATTGCACAAGGACCAGTCAGTTATTCCAGGTTGCCTGGGCAGCCTTAATTCAGCAGCCTTGTACTGAAGGTAGCATCACAGTAAATGTATGCACAAACATGTATCTTTACAGGGTCTTCTTTGAGTTTCTCTTTTTTCATTAAAGGCTTGTAGTAGACCTGTTTGGGCAGATTGTTATGGAGTATGTAATACACTGACATGCAGGGGGCAAGCAGAAAATGACATGACACAACACAAAGGTGAACTCCTGTTGCTGCTGCAGTAGTCTCTGCCCCATAATACCAAACTTCTGCTCAAAACTGTAATTTTAGATAAAAAAAATCTCCTGGTTTTCCCTGCCCTGCTTTATAGAAATAGCTAAATTGTTCAGCTGAAGTCTTAAAAAAAAGCTTTTGTCAAAAACAGAGGAAATTTGAACCCAAATACCTGTAGTTTGCCATGTTGTGTTTTAAGTTCTCCAGAATGAAGAATTAACAAGCAGCTTTCCTAATGGGAAATAGTACTCTTTCTGCTGCTAATCTAATCATGTTGAGTGAAATTCAAGCAGATACAGTAAGCTTCTGTAGTATTAAGCAGTCTCTTTCATTTCATTCAGGTGCTGCTTATTCACATGCTGAAAACAACATCAGAAAGTTGGTGGACCTTTGTGGACTGCCTTTTTTGCCTACACCAATGGCAAAAGGAGTAGTTCCTGATAACCATCCAAACTGTGTAGCTGCAGCAAGATCAACGTAAATATAAAGCAAGGCTTCTAATACTAACATCCGAGAGACAACTAGGAATTGTGGTGGTCTGCAGATGCCAGGGAAGACAAAATGCATACAACAAACATTTTTCAGCCACATTTTGCACCTCATTTTAAAGTACAGAAGATCTTGCTTGGAAAGAGACAACAGATCTAGGTGGATCACTTTTGACAATGCTTAGAATGCTGTCCAGGAAGATACTTTATCTGAGAGCTAATATTCTGTAACTATGAAACCTATGGCAAGTAGATGTATCAATGTTGTTAGTATGTATTTCATAACATAAAATGAAACTCGTAAATGCTTTATGTTAAACATTTAACTTGGTGTACTAGACAAACTACTAGCTTTTTATCTTAACCCCATAAACAAAAGCTTGAGATGGACACATTGGAGTTGAAGTTGTGCTGTCTGCTCTCTCTGCATGGTGTTTGCAATACACTGTCACTAAATTGCAGTTTATTTAAAAAGAAGAATAAGGTATTTCAAACTAAACCGAAGGACTATGTTTAAAGTAACATATAAGAGCTCTTTTTGGCTTGAGGCAAAATTAATGTGAATGACCTATAAGAACCCTAGTAAGTATGAGTATGCACAGTCAGCTTGCAGATGGAGCATTTATATACTTTGAGAATAAAATTTTGTCCATTGTTGAGCATCTTAGCTTTATCACTGTTAAGCATGCTGTTAAGAAAAATGGAGAATAAAATAATATACCAAATATTGTCTACTCAGCTGAAAGGTAATTAACAGGAGTCTAAACTGAGAGGTTCATAACAATTTTTATTTTGGCACCCACTGTTGCCAGTATCACAGTAGTGAGTCTTGAGCTTTAACCTCAGTGTCATTAGAGCATCTTATTAGTCTCTTAGTGTAATGATTCCTTTCCTGTAGTGTACTAGGAAAACAGTAGTTCATTTTCTTCTAGAGTTCCTAAACTTAAGAATGGCTTGATGTTTGGCTATGTAAAAGGATACATGATTTTGGGGCTAAGCAAGCACCTTAGATAAAGGAAGGATTATATTCTGGGGTTTATTGTGGTGGTTAGGATTAGTTATAGTTTTGAAAATACTATTAAATTTAATAATAATTCCTCTTTACCTGATTCTTTTATTTCCCTTTATTAGAGCATTACAGCATGCTGATGTAATCATCTTGCTTGGTGCAAGGTTGAATTGGATTTTGCACTTTGGTCTTCCACCAAGGTTTCGACAAGATGTAAAAGTTATTCAGGTAAGCAGGAAAATGATTGTTCCTTGAAGGAAGTCCTAGGTGTTCTAGCATTGCCTAGAGAAATTATTGTAATTTATTTTGGTAGTATACTTCAAGTGGCAAATATTGCCCTATAGACAATGCAGTACAGTGCATATTGTTATGGTACTTTTCCAGTAGTAGTTCAGATTATTTTTTTTAACTTCCTTATTTTTTCTAAAAATGGTTTCAACATTATTCCAGCTATCAAGGACTTGGTGCTGCTGTAGTGGGGAGGGCAGACACTTCTATGTGGTTCACTAATACAGGATTAGCCTAATGATACTTGTGTGATGTCTGGAGCACTGGAATTTCCATGATTGAAAGCAAATTGTCTTGAAATTGTGAAACCTTTCATATTGTTTGACTGCTCTCTCAGCTGGATTTTTTTTTTTAATAGAATTACTTTCAGATTCAGAGTCAGTCATTATAAGAGCTCAGTCACTCAGAAATGTTAATAAGAGGAAGAAATGCTATTTAACCAATCAATGTATTTGGCAATCTGGCAGATTGAAAGGGTGGTTGTTAAATTGTTTATGTCTTTAAAATCTCCTCCCTTGGAGTCTGTGATCGAAGAGTAGCAGTTGATTCAGAGTGTTGACTGGCCTGTCTTTGATGATCTGGAACATAATGTCAGCTTCCACACTTTGCATCTTTTCCAGAGGAATAACATAAATTTTTAATCTAGAATTCCTTTTTGACTTATGAAATAATACATCTTCTATGTTTCCTTTTTCTAAATAATATAAAGAAAAATACTTTTTCATCTCACTTAAAGTAATTTTTTCAATGTCAAGTTCATAATCTGTGTGACCTGGTCATAAATTAGTATTCTGTGTAACCTTAGAGGTCTCATACATTACTGATAAAGAAAGTGGGGAAGTTTCTTCAGTGTTGGCAATTTACTTTTCAGTTTCTTCATACTGGCCAAATCCTTACTGCCAAGTGGCATACACAAACTTTTTTCAGTAAGAAAATTACTGCTTTGTATAGACCGTAAGGGGATACCCAAGCCTGGATTTTTAGTTCTCATCTAATTATCACTAAAATCACCACCTGCTTCTCCATAGTGTTCCAGTAAAGTTTTATACTGTCTGTAAGAGCTTGAAAGAAGCAAGCAGTCAATGTTAAGCATATACATGAACTTTTATTAAAATGAGCGTGTATCATAGGATTTTACTTTGAATAAAGTATTTCCTGTTGTCATTTCAATGAAAGGCAGAGGAAGTTCAGATCCCCCTAGAAGCTTTGCTGAGACATAGGGAGGTCAGGGAGGCGGTTTGAGACAGCCAGCATGGCTTCACCAAGGGCAAGTCCTGCCTGATCAACCTAAGTGATCTTTAGCGCTCCCTTCTAACCCAAACCGTTCTGTGATTCTTAAGTTATCTGTACAGCCAAAACAAGGTATAACAAGATGCTGTTAGAAAATGTTCCTCACCTGAACTGAAAAAAAAAAAAAAGTAATATCCTCGAGGTAATGGTGGTCTTTCTTTTTGAAATACAGATTGATATTTGTGCAGAAGAGCTGGGGAATAATGTGAGGCCAGCTGCAATCTTACTAGGTGACATAAAAGCCGTGACTAAGCAGGTAACATAATGTCAGATGTGCTGCTGTTTTGACCTTAATTTCCTCTGATTTATGTAAAGTAAGTTACCAGTGACAAAAAAGAAAAATGTGTTCAAGGAAAACCATTTTTCAGGCAGCATACTCATGCTATGCATCCAGTCTATTCCCAAATTAAATGTTAAAGATTCTGATTAATGTTGCTGTGATTGTGCTGGGATCTTTCTTGATAACGTTATTCTTGATGCTTGTGGTGTTTCTTTTAAAATATGTTGAAATAAATCTCTGCAACATCTCAATTTTGTTGCAGCTCTTAGAAGAATTCAGCAGAAGACCATTGAAATATCCATCTAATTCAGAGTGGTGGAAGAGGCTAAGACAGAAAATAATGCACAATGAGGAAAGATCAAAGGTAGTGTTGTATTAAAGAGGAGGCTTCTTGCCTTGACAGGTACCGGTGCATCATCGGTTTTGTCACTGGTCTATATCTAAGCACCTCAATTACTTCTGACAGTCATGTCACCCAGACTTTGAAAATTTATACCATTCTGGTACAGGCTTACTCTTGCCAGGCTTATGAACTCTAAGTCTTAAAACTTAACTCTAAGTTTAGTATTCCAGGTTTTTTTTATAAATTCGGACTGTGTGGAAGTCATTCCAGCTTTGGGACTGGGTTCTTAAAGCCAGTAGTAGAAAACCACAGCTGCTGGGCAGTGACTTCCAAGCAATGGACAGGTAGTCCAAGTACCTCCAAGTGTAAGCTAGCTTACATGAAGATGCATTCTTAGTTTTCTTCTGTAATTGTGCTGTTTAGAAATGCTAGTGAAAGTATAATCTATGTTAAAAGCAAGTAGCTATTAAGGCCAAGAGACCACAGGTGGTTGACATATGCCTAACTTTATGCAACTCATATTCTGCAAGTTCAGATGCATTTTTCCAAGATAAAGATCTAAAAGAAATTCATTCTAGTAGATCACTCTTCTGAACTACCTCCCAGCACACAGGTGACAGCTCATTTAAGATTGTCAATAGTCAAACCTATGTGCAGAAAAATATCACATGCCTCTCAGATTAAACTGACTTTTAGAAGCTTCCTGTTAATGACAGGCTGTCCAAGGGTTGCTGAGCTGAGTGAGCCTCTGCTAAATACCTTGTGTCACCAGGATAGATACAGAAGGAGTGACCTTGCCGTTGTACGTGGAAGACTGAACGCTTCAGCCTTATCTAGCAGAGCGGATTTTTATTTCCATCATTGTTGTTATTATGTTTACATGTCTCAGTTCTGCATGTTATAATAAATTCTATCCACAGGAGCTAACTAACATATCTTCTTTTTAAGGCATTAGCATTACAGAAATCCCTGCCTATGAATTATTACACAGTCTTTCATCACATCAGAGAACTGATTCCCAAGGACTGCATCTTAGTAAGTGAGGGAGCAAACACCATGGACATTGGACGAACTATGCTTCCAAATTACTATCCCCGTCAAAGGTGTGGTATTTTCTTTGTTGTGCTAACTCAACAGGCTAGATCTACATATAAATGTTTTAATTTAGCTGAGAAGTATGAGGTTCAGAATTTTTGTAATCCTTTTAAAATGTTTTAAATAAAAAATAAAAACTTAGGATGTTGGGAGAGGGGTTAAGGCAATTTTTCCGCTTGTACTGATGTTCTGTCTCTGCAACTTGTCTGTGTGCTCCGCAACAGAATGGTGACAGTTTCTCACTCTGTGGAAAGCAATCAAGCAGCATTTAATCTCCTGATCTTGATGCTTGTTTATTTCTGTGCTTAGAGTCTGTGGTAAATATTGATTTAAAATAAAAACAATGGTTGTGATTCTCATGTTGAAAAGAATTCATATGAATGGTTTTGCTTTGAAACACACTTAAATATGATTAAAACTTTAGAAGAGTTAGCTAATTTTGAAAATTGGATTATATGTTGGGCACACTTTCATATAAACCTGCATGTCTAAAATGTGGGCACTTAAAGTGTTGGTATGTCACTTTAAATGTGTAGTCTAGTTTTAATATAAGTGTAAATTAAGCGCTGTTTCTTGAGTGAGGGGGCCAAAAAGACAATTCCATCTGGTGAGGTGAAACTTCTGATCTGACTGTGAAGCTTGTGCCTTTTTGGGGAAGTAGCACTGAAGTCCTAAATGAACCTAAATACTTCTATGTAAACAAAAAGTAGCCAAGCAAACAAAAAACCCCATACTTCCAGTAAAGTTGGAGCAAGAATTTATTTTCTCCCCCACCCTCATTTAAAATAAGGGCACAATAATATTAATGGTTGTCTTTTCAGATTGCATTGTGCATATCTGAAAGCAAATTTGAAAAGTTAACCCTAGAATAATCTAGTTCTTTATGTATTTTTCTATCCATTATGTGCTTCTGACTGAAATGATCTAACTTAATTACAGCTTTTTCAATTTGATTTCAAAAGTTGAACAGAAGACTAAAATTTGAACAGCAGTACTTACCCAATGGCTTTCAGACTTCTAGTTATATTTTCAAGGAATTAAATATAGAAAGATTTCATGTAGTCTGCCTATCTCTATAATAATTGATTGCTTTTGAAATGTTTCTCTGCAAGCTAAAAGCACACAAGAATAGCCCTTATTTTAGTACAACTAGTGTGTAAGAGTTCTTAATTTTAATTGAGTTCCAGTATGTTTATATCACTTAAACCATTTGTAGTCTTATTAAATGTTTGACTGAATATAATAATATATACATCTGGTATCTCTTTATGCCAGTTATTTATGAAACAGTATTTGACTAGTATATGGCAAATTATTAAAAGTAAAGATAAGTCACCATGGATTAACTTAGAAGTTTGAGTAGAAATGAAATAAAAGGTTAGTAATTCTGTATTCTCCCCTTTAGGCTTGATGCAGGTACCTTTGGAACAATGGGAGTTGGACTGGGTTTTGCTATAGCAGCTGCAATGGTAGCTAAAGACAGAACACCTGAAAAACAAGTCATCTGCATAGAGGGAGACAGTGCTTTTGGATTTTCTGGGATGGAGGTGGAGACTATTTGCAGGTAACTTCTTTTTTCCCAAGAAGACTCTCTTCATATATTGCCAGGACCAATGTAAAAAGAAGGCCAAGGATGCTGCTGTTAAGTGGGGGGGTTCTTAAAAGCTCATGAAAACAAGCCAAAAAAATATACATGGTTGTTTTTATGCTGTTGCAACATAGTGTGTCACCAGTGATGAGTGGATCATGTTTCAAGTGGAAGTGAATTTTTAAAAAAATTATTTTAAAAATTTATTTTACTTTTAAGGAAAATTAACAGTTTTAACACTTTATAGAAAGGTGCAAGTATTTCAGAATTCTTCCAAATGCATCTTTTTGTAGATACAACTTGCCAATCCTGATTATCGTAGTAAACAACAACGGGATTTACACTGGTTTGGATGCAGATGCCTGGAAGGAGATGTTAAAGTTTGGAGATCCCGCTACCTGGTGAGCATCTTCAAAGCATATCCTGTTAATTAAAGAAGTGACCAAAATGGTCATTGTCTTAACTTCTAGTGCCTTGTGACCCAGATTGAAATTTTTCATAAAATAAACTTAGTCCTAGGCTGTTTCTATAAGAACCAGTTACCAAAAGCAAACAAGCAACCAAATTCCAGACTACTGTTTACACAACAGTGCAGCAGAGAGATGATTATCTATTAGTTGTCTTGGGTTTCTTCTCCAAAATGAGCTGAAGCCTGTGTTCTGAGTTTACCCTGGGCTTCTGCTTCTGGAGCTGAGGTCTCTGTACCAAGAGAACTAGGCTAAAGCTCTGCCCAGGAATGTCTCCAGAAGATCAAAATTAGTATGCTACCCTAGAAACATAGTTTAAGTGGTATAGGAAACGTAGTTCTTCCAGCCCAGAATTCATCAGGCCCGCACAATAATCATCTTGCACTTTAAAATCAGTACTGAAGTAATTAAATTGGTCAGTCTGGCAGTTCTTCCCTGCCATTACTCAGAAGTTTTCAATTTTGTTCCAGTGCACCTCCTGTTTCTCTCCTGCCAAATTCACACTATGAGAAAATTATGTCTGCATTTGGAGGTAAAGGATACTTTGTTAAAACGCCAGAAGAATTGCAGAATGCTCTGAAAGCAAGCACAACTGACAAGCAAACACCTTCTCTTATAAATGTAATGATTGATCCACAGTCTGAGAGAAAGAAGCAGGTATGTGTATGTTTTCCTTTCTTTTTCTGCAAGCTTCATGTGAGCAAGCCTCAGAAATCCTCAGGAAGTATCACTTAATCTGCAGAGAAGGCAGAGAGATTGTCTTTAGATTTGGGAGACAGGAGAATGGATACTTTTACACTGTGCCATCTGCTTTCCTTGGTTTTTGGATTGATTTTAATTTTTTTCCTTGACTGCTATTAGTGCATAGTGTCTTTAATGATTGCTTCCAGAATTTATGGTTGTTCCTTTCCATTCCTGGCAAAATGAGATAAAACGTTTTTGAGCAGCCTTTGTTTCCTGTGGATTCCGTCTGGTAGTTAATACATATTTCTATCCTGTTCCTCTTAAGATTTGTCTATTTTTTATGTTTTTAATTCTTTTTTCTTTTTTCCCCCTTCTTCCAGGAATTTCCCTGGCTGACTCGTTCTAACCTGTAGTAGAAGATGAAGATAATGGTGGTGCACGGCAGTGCATTAAGCAAAAATAAATTGGTTTCCAGAAGTGGAACTCTTTACATAAGCATGTGGGACAAAGTGAGATTTTGGAACTACTGTTAGAGGAATCTTTAAATGCTGAAATTAAGTAATTGTAAAATGAACCAGACGCATATGAATGTATACCAGGCATTCTAGCAGATTACACAGGAACTCTGATGATAAAATTACATACTTTTACTTTCACTTAGCCATACTCATCAAGATCTGTGCATTAAAATCTTGGATGTTTTGGATGAAGGGAGTAAGCTGGGAGTTTTATATGGATAGAAACAGAAAAGTCTTTGGCAGTGTGTAATAATAGTAGCTTCATTTTTAACCAACCGCTAGCATGCTACTTCTTAGAGACTGCCTTGTAAGGACCAAAACAAAACATCTTGTTATGAAAAAGTGCTGATTGGCCTCATTGTGCATTGAAGCCCATTGGGTTGATAGTTACTTCGTAATTGTACAGATTGCTTTTTAAGCTTCTACTGCAGGTAGAAGTAGTGTATTAAGAATACAGGCTTAATAAAGGGCTGAGTTTGTCTATTGCATTTGGTTTTGTTAACTGGGACTCATGGTGCATGCAGGGGAAAAAAAAAAAATCTTAATTTTTGTTTTAAGCTTCACTCTTTGCAAAGGCACTATCATCCCTGTAGGCTGAAAACAGGACTGGATTTATTAGAGAGATTTCCAGGCTTAATAGATTGTAAATCTTTTATAATTAGTTACACTTTTAAAAAATCACCAACACCAACAAGAAAAGAACAACAACAAAAAAACCCCAAAACAAAAAACACCCTCACCAAAACAAACAAAAAAGTGTTAGGCTGGAGCTTAATGTTCAGTTTGGCTGGCTTTGCAAAGCAGTCACCAGCATTCATGCTACCACTGTGCAACAAAGGTTCTCCATGTAATGTATTTACTGTGTAGAAACTTTTGTGCCCAACTTGTGCTGACTGTGATGCAGAGCTAACTTTTTAAAGCTGAGATTTTATTTATTATGTTTTCATCTGGTTTTGCATCTGACAATCTGACTTAGAGCTTCGACTTTAAAAGTGAAATAGTTCTTTATGCTTCTGTCATGGCCTACACCAACTACTATTCAGTATACTACTAAGCAGTTACTTTATATTTACATTTGTTCTTAAATGCACTGGGAGATTCTTTGTTACCTGTAAAAGGGAAAATTCTCTGTCTGATTTGGGTTTTAATTGCTTTATTGCTTACTATTCCACTGGCAGTAAGTGTTAGTTAACTCGTGGAAGGCACTTAGATGACTCAGAGAGTGGGAGGCCTGGGCTGGTGGGAGATCCCTGCAGTTGGGTTTGGTGCAAAAAGCTTGGCTTAGTTCTTGCCCTTCAGTCTGGGTCTGGCACGAGGCCGTAGGTCACTGTGGGGCAGAGGAATGTCCCTGCACACTTGTGCAGAAAGATGGTGTCTGACATGAGCAAGAGTACTGCAGCCTGAGTAGAGGCACTGCTACTTGCTAGGTGTGTGGGTATAGCCCTGTGGCACTGTGAATGCTTGAGTCAAGAAAGGCAATATCCTTGGGAGGGCTAAGAAGTGCAAAAAGATGAAATCCATACGTAGACCAGATACAACTCGTGAATGACTGCAAAGCTGCTGAGATGGCAGAGTTGCTGTGTTCTCTGGCTTAACTCTGCAAGGAATGTGGAACAGCACTGGATCTTGTTGCTGATTTTGTTTCATTCTTTTTAACTCTCAAAAATTGTTTTTAATACGTTGCAATGACTAAACACAATCAATTATGATGATGCAAAATATCTGTAAGAGTTAATGCTGGAACTGACCACAGGGGAGATTTTGTATTGGATAAGCAAATGCAGAAATTCTTGTTTTATAATTGAAAATTAATAAAAATTGATTTTCATACTATTTCTCTTTTAATGAGAGCATATGGGTTATGGCAGCATTTTGTGTCAGCTGTTGGAAATGACCTTACGCTGGATTTTTAGAAAAGTTGTCAAGCAACCACAATAATGTGCACAATTCACTTTAATAAGTCAAGACACCTGGAAAATGGAAAGCAAAGAATTTGAAACTGTGGGGAGGTGATAGCATGATTGAGAACATCAGTTTGAATTTCACTGAGCTTTTAAAAAGCTCAGTAAAGAATTAACACTGCATTTCTTGTAGCTTTAAAATATATTAATACCATGGTATAATAGAAATTCTTAGGTTTTAATGATCAGGGTTTTCTGAGACAAGAGAATGCAGAATTTTCATGTAAAACCAAGGAAAGTGAAATCTGTACTGCTTTGTTTATATAGCACAGCTGCTTGATCCCATGTTTTACACCAGTGAGTTGCAGCTAAGAGGAATGTTAGGCCTACGAAACTGTATGAAAGAAAACTGTTTCAGTGATGAGACAAAAACAAAGTATCTCTGAAGTGTCCTAATTTTATTAAAAGGTGCCAAAAATTAACAGGTGTGGTAAGTCTGGGAACACTCACCCATGTGGCTTTAGCCAACTGGAAATTTTTCTTCAAGGCCAGAGCACAAAATTAAAGGTATTGAACAGACTCAAGACACCAAACTCAAGAGGAAGAAAATGCCTGGGCCTCAGCTGAGGGAAGATGCTGTGGAAGAGGTACTGAGTGTGATTTACTGATATACTGAGACGTGCCAGGAGAAGTTAAGTGTTTAAATAAGGCACAGTTCTGAGTCTTTTCCTTATCATGGCTTTCAGGTAAATAAAGAATATTTGAGATTTTGTTATTCCTGTTATGGGTGACCTCTATCAATCATTAGTCGGGTTCCTGTGAAAACTTTTCTTACAGAGGTCTGTTCAGTTCATGTGGTTGGGGAAACCCAAAAGTTTAGGCCAGCAGCACTTGTCCTTGTCAAAGAGAGGATGCTGGCACGCATGAGAGGGGTTGGAACCTGGGACCAACAAGTGGTACAGGAAAAGTCCAAAACCCAGCCGGCAATTGAGCTGTGGGACTGCAGGCAAAACCATCATCAGCCACAACAAAATGGCCAGGTGTAAGGAATAGGATAGAAGGTTTGTTACTGTTTCAGCACCTCACAAGATAAAGTGTTGAGTATGTGTTCCTGCAGCCTCTTGGTATGCTCAGCTTGCTAACAGGTTTAGTTTGCAGTAGTTACTAACTTTTCAGTAATTATGTTTCATTTTTTACCTGCAATGAATTCTGTAGGCTGTCTGCACTGTGGACGTTTGGGTATGTGTCCTGTATGCTTCCCTTCAGTTGTTATGGCCATGTAAGATATCCATTTTGATGAGGAATCAGATGTATGCTTGGTCTGGCTAGATTTGGTTTTAAGCATGCATGCAAAATCCCAAGTGTACTTAAAAGAAGCAGCAATGCATCTTCAGGCCTTGCCCCCCTGCACCCAAGAAACTAGCACACACTGGCTGTAAGCTTTAGTAAAAGTCCTATTAAGAAGTCTGAGTGACTTCTGCCCAGACTACATCATTCCTTTATATGTTGGAATCAAAATCCTTATTGCAGCCCTTTTTATGCTATTTAAAGAGCTCGATGGCTGTGCTTAGTAGAGGAAAAAGTGCTTGGCACTCCCCTACTTAATGAAGTTCTGAGGTCAGACCAGGTATCAGAACTGGTCATCTTTATGTCGGGCAATGCGACTTCTGCTGATTTATCTGCTTATAGTGGAATATTGGAATGAGTAAGAGACAGCTATTCTAAATGAGACAGTTGCTGTTTCTTTTGATGATTTGATTGAAACCAGATGGACAAGATTTAAAGAGGCCCTGAGTAAAGCAGACCCTTACAGCTAATTATGGCACACACTAATATAAATGAGAATTATTTCAGTGTCTGTTCTTTCCAGGAATCTCTAGGCTGCCTGAAATAGTGCAGAAATAAGTAAGAGAAATTAATAGAATGACAATTGGCTTGCTTGAGTCAATACTCTTAAGAAATTCTTGGTTTTAATCAATCTTTTCAAGAGGGTGATAGGGAAGGAAGCACACTGCTGAAACTCTTGCATAGAATGGTTCAATCTGAAATTTTTTACTTTTTGTCAGCTACAGGATGTCTGAGCCATCACCTAGGTATGTAATACCTTGGGTCAAATTCTAAGCTGGATGCAGAGAAGGGAGACTTTGGAAGACGGGATTTGAATTGCTGTCTTTTGGAGTTGAAGAAATGGATTAGCAACGCATCTGGGGCTGTGTAAATGACTGTGGGCAATTTAATGGTGGCAGCTTAGAACATCTTTGCACGTAGCTGGTGGGAGATTTCCTCTAGGACTTAGTCTTGGTAATGCTACCACGTGGGGAAGATAGTGGAAGAATCTACTAAGCCTTTTCACACCTCCAGTGTGGTAGGTTGACCCTGGCTGGGTGCCAGATGCCCACCAAAGCCCACTCTATAACTCCTCTTCCTCAGCTGGGCAGGGGGACAGAAATATACCAAAAGGCTCATGGGTGGAGATAAGGACAGAGAGAGATCACTCACCAGTTACTGGCACGGGCAAAACAGACTCGACTTGGGGGAAGAAAAAAAAAAAACTTATAAATCAGATCAGAGGACAATGAGAAATAAACCCAAATCTTAAAGCACCTCCCCCCACCCCTCCCTGCTTCCTGGGCTTCACTTCTCTCCTAATTTCCACCTCCTCCCCCAGCAGCACAGGGGGACAGGGAATGGGGGTTGGGGTCAGTTCCTCACACGTTGTTTCTGCCGCTGCTTCCTCCTCAGGGGGAGGACTCCTTCCCCCGCACCAGCGTGGGGTCCCTCTCACGGCAGACAGTCCTCCGTGAACTTCTCCAACGTGAGTCCTTCCCATGACTGACAGTTCTTCATGAACTGCTTTAGCATGGGTCCCTTCCATGGGGTGCAGTCCTTCAGGAAGGGACTGCTCCAGCGCGAGTCCCCCACGGGGTCACAAGTCCTGCCAGCAAACCTGCTCCGGCGTGGGCTCCTCTCTCGACGGGGCCACAGGTCCTGACAGGAACCTGCTCCAGCACGGGCTTCCCGCGGGGTCACAGCCTCCTTCAGGCATCCACCTGCTCTGGCGTGGGGTCCTCCATGGGCTACAGGTGGTCATCTGCACCACCATGGACCTCCAGGGGCTGCAGGGGGACAGCCTGCTTCACCATGGTCTGCACCACAGGCTGCAGGGGAATCTCTGCTCTGGCACCTGGAGCACCTCCTCCCCCTCCTTCTTCACTGACCTTGGTGTCTGCAAGGGTTGTTTCTCTCACATCTTCTCACTCCTCTCTCTAACTGCAAAATGTCTTTTTTTTTCCATCTTCCCCCTTTTTTTTTTTCTTAATTACGTTATCACAGAGGGGTCACTGACGGGCTCAGCCTTGGCCAGCGGCGGATCTGTCTTGGAGCCGGTGGCATTGGCTGTGTCAGACATGGGGAAGCTTCTGGCAGCTTCTCACAGAAGCCACCCCCAAGCCCCCTCCCCCCAGCAACATAAGGTTTTGTGGCCCTTGCTTCCAGAAGGCAATCATTCACTACTCCTGGGCATTAATTTTGTGCAGTGACTACCTGTAGCTGTTGCAGTGTAAAACTTGGCATAACCTGCAAGCCTGCCTGCGAACCAAATTGCTGGGCAGAGGGACCCTTCTGCTCTCCCTATGGTGGCTGCAGGGGCTTTGCATACCTCTTCGTCACCTTGCAGCTGCAGTGCTGACTGCAGTGTCAACATACGCTCAGGCACTCATCCAACCTAGAGCTCCACAGTGTCTGGATACAAGTCCCTCTCTAATGAAATAAGCACATTAAAGGTATAAAAAAAACAACTGGCACTTTTTTGAGGTGTTTGAGGAGCTTGTCATCTGTCTCCTTGGCACTATCATTGAGATAATGTGCACATGTGGCATTTTATAGACCTTGGCCCTGAGAGGTGCTGATATTAATAATTGGTGGACTTGCAGGCACACCTCAAGTTCCAGCCAAAGCAGTGCATCCTTGTTACAGCAGAGACATGACTGGGATTTAGGTGTGAAAGCCTCATTAGTCAGGCCATAAACCTTCTGCTTGCTCTGCAAAAACCAGGGATATATCATTCCAGTGCTCTGAAAATAAGTAAAAATTATGTTAGGGAAAACTTAATATTTCAGCCCTACCAGGGATTTTAAGCTACCACAGATAAGCAGCTAATGCTGGGCCTTTTCTGTGTCGTTGAAATCAGTGAGACCTTTATTGCTGAATTTAGTATAAGAGCTGTTTTTTCTCAAAGTTTTCATACTTGTGTCCCAAATTGCCCCTTTGGTAAGGATGTCTTAAACACAAATTGATTGAAGCTTCAGAAGGAGGACTTGATAACAGAAATACTAATCCAGCCTTAATTATAGCTCCTTAATTTGGCAGAGGGAGCTGGAAAAATGCATTTGTCTACTTTGATTAGGCTCAGCTGTTATCCTGTCTTTGGAAGACAGCAGCCCTGGCATACTGGAATGGCTGGGCAATGTGCAGTGCTCAGACATTTTGTATGCTGCTGCAGTAAGACTGCAGCCTGGGCTTCAAAATTTGAAGTGCTGTAAAAAGGCAAAGCCTCTGCACCCATACCCTGATCCAGCACCCCTTGAAATCAGCATGGCATTTTTTCATCAGCTTACAAAGACACAGCAGCTTTAAAACATAGGTGTGGGCTGCTCAACAGATGCAGTGCCAGAGATGTCTCATTGAGTTCTGCTTGCTGTAGTGTCATGGTCAGCACTGTGGCCATCCAGTTGTGAAAAGGAAAGAAAAGAAAAAGGAAAAGAAAAGAAAGAAAAGAAAAGAAAAGAAAGAAAAAAGAAAAGAAAGAAAAGAAAAGAAAAGAAAAAGAAGAAGAAAAGAAAAGAAAAAGAAAAGAAAAGAAAAGAAAAGAAAAGAAAAGAAAAGAAAAGAAAAGAAGGCAACATACTGCTACTTTTTCCTCCTCTTCTGCTAGGACCTATTTCTTCACCCATCCCAAGTTTTATACTGCTGGTTCTTTTGTCAGGCCTTTGGATAAACAGGTGAGTGTTGCCCTCTACTACTGCTCCCCAGTTGAGTTCAGCAGCTCTGCTCCTGGTTGTGCATTCTGGCCACAGGTATCCATGAGAGGAGAGGAAAACCAGCCGGGAGAAACTGAGGCTTTGTGCTGTTTTAAAGACAAGGTATCTGAAGCTTTTTCAGGCCCTGCTCTGGCATGGCACCTATGCACATGCTTCATTTCAAGAGCAGCTTCATTGATTTCACCAGCATGCCTGAGGTTACACTCATGATTAAGTCTTTTCCTGACTCCTCCAGGTCACATTCTGATTAAGTCTTCTGGTCAGTGGTGCTCTGGCCCCTGATCTGATAGGGAACCTCTACAGAAGGCTACAGTGCTGATGTTAGGGGACACTCTCCAAAGTATCTATTCACTGGTGTTCAGATCTATGTTTGCTTGCATCTTAATGGTGTAATGGGATGTAGTGCAGCAAAAAAAATGGGTGCTGTATTGCCAGCATCCATGAAGCTCTCTGCAATGGAGCGTTCTGACACCAGAGTGAGCATTAAAACAATAATATTAATATTTTTTCTAGCAAGAATCGTCACAGAGAAAAAAAAAAGAAAACTGTACTTTGTGGTGTTTAATTGATTGGGCTTTTTGGCAAGCTAGATGATAAATCACTTAAAATAGGAGCCATGAGAGAAAATTACTGCCAGATACTCTTCTGTTCTGTGCCTCCAGCAGCACTGCAGTGACACTATTACAGACAGTGAGTTCTGCAGACCTTTACTAATAGGAGTAAATAACAGCAGTAGACAATCTGAGTGAGAATAGGGTGAAAGAATTACCTGAAGACCATTTCCATCTCCTCTAGATGTAAATATCAAGAGCAGACTGAATTATAGCTGTAACTTTTTTGTGGTTCACCACCCTAGGATGCTAGAGGCTGTCTATCCACTTACATACCAGTAACTAGATCTCAGCTGGCCAGGACTCCCATTCTCAGGGCCATCCTACTCTCAGATTTCCACAGGCTTCCTCTTTATTCCAATGGAACATTTTTCTATGAATAATTCTAGGATTTTGCATGTTTGTCCAGGATTTGCAAATACCTGGCGATCCTGGATGTACCTCTTGATTCTGTGAAGGCTTGTGAGCATGTGTGGTAAATGCATCTTGTCCAAGAAGCGTCGAGTATCGTACATGTCCTGCATGTCCTCCTGTTGAGTAGATACGGCACGGTCAGAAGATGTTGCACATGCTATGTATCCACCAAATAACCATTGAGTATTAGAACATCTAGAGGAGCCATCAGACTTCCTGTACATTTGATCAACACGTTCAGCAAGTCCATGACATTCTTGCCTGCATAGGTTTTACAGCACACACACGCACCATAGGGGAGCGTAGGCTTTCCGCATGTCTACTGCCTTATGTGTATGGATGTGTTTCTGCCATTCGTGCCCTGCCACTGTGCAAAGTTTTATACAATCCCACAGCAAATGCTAAATGATTTGCAGTTTAAAAGGCAAGGTCTGAAAGGCAGATAAATAGGAAAGGGGAAGAAAAGTAATGTTATAAAGGTCAGCAGCTGAATTATTGTTTTAAAATTGTTCTACTTCGTTGTGCTTCCCAACATTAAAAGGCCACCGTGGGGTTCTTCTGATAGCTTTGATTGAAGTCACTTGGCATTATTCCTTAATCTTTAATCATGTTCATAACTCTCTTATGCTGTAGTTTATTGCATTATCATCAATAGAAAAGGAAATGTATGCCTGGGGATTACTCATAGGAGGAAAAAAGTTAAGGACTGAGCCTTTGAAATAGGTCTAAAGATGCAAAGCTAGAGTTTGGAACTCAACTTTCTAAAAATGAGGTGAGAGATGGACTGCTCTGGAAATAAATAACCTCTCAAAGATGTAAAAAGAAATTGGATTCTCTAGCCAGTTTTGTATTTCTGCAAATACATAGTACAGAGAAAAGAGGAGGTCAAAGGCCAGTACTTGTTGTGCAGTGCATCCATTAAATGGCTAATTTGCAAAAAGGGTTGCTTTTGGAAGTTGCTAGTTATCCATGTCCTGCCTTTACCAGGACACCAATGTCCTGCCTTCACTAAGACTTACTAGCACTGGGTTGCCATTAGCCTGCCAACTGCCCTGTGACTTGGTATGCTGCTGGGTGACTGGCATGAATGCAGCTGTTAATTAAGTCAGAACTTTCTCATGTGGTTGAATTTACTTCATTGCAGTTATTTGGTCTATTCCTATATTAGCTTCTGAATTAGATCCAAATACACCGGCAAGGAAATGGTGAAGCCATTCATTGTTTTTCTGTACTTACTGTCTTTTTTACTTCAACAGCTGCCTTTGTATTTGTAGGCAATACCATCTTCCACAGTATGTTGTCAAAGTATTAAATCTAAATGTTACCTGTAACTGGCTCAGACGTGCAAACTTGAACAGGGTGTTTTTATTGTGAAAACCAATTGTTGCTAAATAACTATCTAACAAGGAAAACATAAAGTATCTTTTCCATCTCCTGCACTAATTGAATGAACAGCATTCTCCTGTACTGCTTTGCAGAGATAATCTGTTATTGAATTATTGCAGTAACACTGGGTAGCTGTTTTACCTTTGCCCCACTCAGCAGAAGAGCTTTCAGACTTTTAAACTAGAAAGTCCCAATTATCTTTGTCCTTCTAACTAGAACTGTGTTCATGTAGGACCTTGAGGTTGATGGTATTTTAACTGCATTAACTTTCCCTTGGCTTGCCAAAGAAGGACCTGCCACCCAAAAGTGGATAGGCCTGGGAAGAAGCTTTCTTTTAACAAATATTCATTAATTCTTGCATAGAAAGGATAAATTCAGAAATTCTGTTTACATGTAAGATCATCAGCAGGTTCTTCCACCCACTTATAATAATTCAGTTCTGGGCTGAAAAGATCAAGAAACAACTACTTGAGCAGGTAAACTGTGTAGACTTTGTTTTTGCTGTGTGTGTTGGTTGGCCTTTGACATCTTTAGTTGCCAGGGCATCTACTCAAAGGAGATTTTTTTTAAAACTGCAGTTGATTCCCTGTGATAAAATTGTGGGTATCTTTACCTTTGAACAATAGACTGCAGGTGGCATTTGAGGTTCTGGGTTTCTCACTGTAGAACAATTTTTTAAAGTCAAGTCCTCAAAACCCTGTGTTCTTCGGCCATTGGAGTACCTTTGAAGACCCAAAAACTACAAAGTATAAATAATTTCCTGTGTTTCTTTCTTAAGTTGATGTCATCTGAAATAGAAATATTGCTGAAGCCATTGTATTTCTGTCTGATGAACACTACTGCTGGTATCATAGTAGCAATTCTAGGTAAGACATGAGTGTGAATTACACAGGGAGAAACACTTCTGCTTCTAGCAAATCCAAAATTTTGTAGTAAGATTTTAAGATTGTTTTTAAAAATATTTTTATTTCCAAATTTTTATGAGGTCTTCTCCAGTGGTTGCACCATGAAGTCATATTAATGTGGGTTTTCACTACACCAGCAACCGCAGCTGGAGAGAATAGAGAAGGAAGAAAATAATTCCTTCGCTATTAATTGCTATTTGGATGACAGAGGCAAGGACTTGTCTTTAATCTCAGAGCACTGGCCTTAACTACCTGGTGCAGAGTTATCTGAAGGGAGCAGAAGCTTTCTGTTGGCTTCCTGGGCCCACGGGAATAGCTGGAGGAATTAACTGCTTGATCGAGCAAGTTCAGAGGTGGTAGCTCGGGGGCCTGGAAAGCACATGTCTGGCAAGTTTCTCGCACCATGTAAGACTCGCTCTGCTACGTGACACTTCCCCTCCTCAGGATTGTCTCTGTCATGTGTGCTGATGCCACAGAGGTCAGAAACAAGCCCTGCAACCAGATGTCCACCCTTGCTATCTAGTGTGGAACACCACTTAGCATGCAGTGTCGACCTTGCACACTGTCACTTGACTAAGTCAAAAGCAAAAAGGCCACAGCTGCTGTCCATTTGATTTCAAACCATTCTTCTCCCACTGACACCGTTAGCAACCTTGCCAGCAGGTTTAGCTGGACAATGCCTTGAAATTAGAGGAAAGAGCAATAAGTGCTGCTACCTTGATGTGGCCTGGCTTGCTGCCTTGTAATGAGAGCACTCCTTTGTGTCAACCTACAGCTGATCCCACTAAAAACTAACAAGTTGATGATGACCACTACATCATGATGAAGAGACCTCTTTAAATCTAAGTCCAAACATCTCCATTTGAGTCCTTTGTGAAAGACTGTGTGGCTGAGAGCCAGTTCAGGTAAAACAGGCTCAGACTTGAGAGTGCTGGAGATGCTTAGTGAAAAGAAAGGAGAATGTTGACAGAACATCCTTTTTTAATCAAGTTTCTCCACTGAAAAAAGTGTATTAAAAATGTCTACTTAACAACTGACTGCAAAGCTAACTCTGGGTTTGGGGGTTTTGTTTTGTTTTGGTCTGGGGTTTTTTTAGCTCAGGAGCACCCCTGGCTTTCACTTCCGACCACCTCCAATGTAGCACTCACATTTGTGAGGGAAAGGTATCTTCTTTGTTCCTATCTTCTTTAGAGAAGGTCAGAAGGATGCAGTGGTTTGTGATAGAATTCCTTGTAATATTCTTCAAGCAAGATGATGTTGCATTTTTACCCAAACATGCATTTCTGTTCTGGGCCAAAGCAGCAAGAACACAAATTGGTAAGGGGTTGAGGGAGGAAGGGAAAGATATGGGTCCTACTGTGTGATCCTGATTCTTTGAAGTATTATTGGATTAATTAATTTCCTTGTCAAACAGAACATATTTTGTCCTACAAATTTCTACCAATTTTTCTATTGCTATAAGACTACAGGAGGATCTCAGGAGGATTTGAAATGATTCACTTGTTGCTTTGACTGACTATTGGGTTGATCAAACATTTCCAGAGGTTAATCTTTTGATAAAATCTTGACATTTGAGCTTTTGAGCAATTTTTTCCAGCATCTATTCAGGCTTCTAGTGTGGGGATTGTCCACTGCCTACCTCTATAATCAGGCAACTGGATGTTTGTCTTACATACTTAGGGCTTATCATGATAAAGGCAGGAACTATGCCTTTCCTTCTGAGGTACAGCATGCCCAGAGAACTAATGGCACTTGCTTAATCTTGGTCAAAGAAGATGCCAAACTCCCATCTTCACTAAAAATAGCCAAATACTAAAAGTAATAGACACTGGAGTAAGGTAGATTAAATTAAAAAATAAATTCAGTTATTCAAAGTGTTGCAGTACTGGAAAGAGACTTTAGAAAGCATTATGGTTGTATAACGCACGTCCTTTAAGGATAGAAATATATAAGGCACATGTGATTGTTCCTACCAAACCATTACATTTGGAAATATTTTGTTAATATGTTTGCAATGTCTTGGAAGGAGCAGCCAAGGCTGTTTAACTAGAATTGTGGAAATACATCACTTTGCCCTTTAGTTACGTACTCAGTAGGAATTAACACCCAGGGGGACTTGCCATCATCTCCATCAATTAGTACTTTTCTCAAATTAAAAAAAAAAATCAATTCTAGAATTAATCCAAAAGATTTCCATGTTTGTCTTGGAAGTAACAATAAACAGTGGGCAAATAAAATAATCTCCATCTGGAAGAGAAGAAGTGATGATGGTTTTCATGCTGAAGCAGTACCTCTGCTTTTCATGGAAACCCCTCTCAGATCCCAGGCAGAAAGGAGGATCCCTGTGCTACTTATTTTGAGGACAGAAATGTATTTGCCCTGCTAGTTGGAATAAGGCACAGAAACACCGAGCTTTTGTGCAGGTAACAAGGACACACGCTGCTTTTCAGAGAATCAGTGGTTTGTTTCCTTCCCACAGTGCTGTGTAGTGGGCTGACTGTCACCACCCCTGGAGCTGATAGTGTTTCACTCACCCCATCATGGCACATGTATTGTTTCTTCCACCTGTTGCACCCTGTCAGTGCACTCCTTGTGGTCCTACTGTGTCTGGCACCATCAGTGATACGGTTGTTTTCACTTAAATCCTAAATAATAATTTGTCCTGTGGTTTGTGAAGCCTTTGTGGCATCCCTCAGCCTGAGCTGTGCTCTGTAAATGAATGCAACGCTTGTAACTCCTGGTGATAAGCAGATGTTAGGTCACTGCTCATCTCTCTCATTAAGGCAATTAGCAACCTGTAGAAGATGATCAATCTGGGATTTTACCCATCTTGATGTCTGTGTCTGGTTGTCTGCTCCAAAGGATGCTGTTTGCAGTCCAGTTCATAATTTCTCCCTTTCCTGCTCATCATTATTACTATTATTATTATCCAAAGTGCCTTTTTGCCTCTGTTGGCAAAACCAGAATCCCCCATGCCCCAGTTTTAGCAGCTAATGTCCACAATAGGGGCAACTGATCCAGTGCAGGAGTTAAATATAACCCTGTCTAGTGTAAGGAGAAGATTTAATGGGAAATGGTTGGCATTCCTTCTTTCTAAAGGCACAGGGAGGGGGGAAAGAGAGAGCGAGGGAGACGTACAGACACAGACACACACCCGCATCCCGCAGCGAGAGCGAGGCAGAGAGCAGGCGAGGCAGCGAGGGGAGAGGCAGAGAGCCCCAAAGCAGCGCTGGACCCCACCAGGGCGCAGCCGGCATGCTGCCCCCCCGCCCGCTTCTCCGGGGATCTTACCTGCAGCTTTTCTTCTGCTTTGCTTTAGCTCAGACTGCGTACGTTGACAATGTCTTCTCAGTTTCAGCAGGTAAATTGCTTTAAGTCTTGTTACTTTCCTTGCTTGGAGCTCTCCTCTGCACTCTGCTTCTTGCACTTTCCGTGACTGGGAACACAGGATCAAAAAAAAATAATACTTCAATTGCAAATGTCTATGGAAGAATTTTGCACTGCAGCCTCTTCTGCCACATGCTGGGACATTTCTGTCACTTGGTTATTTTTGCTTTTTGCTTTATTATTTCTGGTTTTAAACCCCTCCCTTCCCTTCCCTGGGAGAAATCACAAGCAAGATCTTCAGCTGCTCTAAAATGCTTTTTTCCATTGGCTTCTATGATGCTGTGCTAATTCATGGATCTGGCCCAATTAGTATTCTACTTGCATGTCTGCATGTTTCTTTCTATTTCAGATGAGCTTGGGTAGATTACAGCAAGGGAAAGAAAATGAATCTCAATGTATATCTGCTTCTATAAATAAAGCCCTGACCTCAATGAGTGCTGCTGGAGTCCAAATGGATGTTAGCAGAATAAACATCATCTGGCTCTGGCTGTGACACTAACAAATACCCAGATGACTTACATAGCAAACAGGAGTCCGCTGCATGGAAAATCCCTGCTAGGCAAAGGCAAAACAAATTAGTTGCCAGCTGAGCCAGGGCACTGGAAATCCCACTTAATAGATTTTAGAGTGTGATCAGCAAGACTTTCCTTTAGCCACGTTCTGTGCAAAGGAAGGGGGAAGCTGACCTGAGCTCTGACTGCATCTCTCCTTTAGGAACTTTCACCAACTTATGGCAAATTGTTATGTCCCACCTTCTGTCTGTTATTCCCAATCTGTCAATAGAGATGCTTCGAACTAACATCCTGGATTCCTTCAGTGTCAGATTTGAGCTGGTTCAACTGAGATGTGTAGCTCAAGCTCAGCTATACCTATAGATCCTCCCCACATCTTTCACTTGAAGACAGTGAACAAAAGGGTGCACATTTTAAGACTGTACATAAAATCAACCTTAGACATGAACCTAAAGACACAAGGCCTTTCTCTTTGTGTGTCTGGTGTGACCACGGAGCCAGATGGTTTACATTCAGGGCATTTATGAGAGAATAGGGATCAGGAGGTTAGCTTGTATGAGATGGTAGATTTCTGCACTAAATAACAGTAAGCATGATTTCTTCTAAGGGTTTTAAAAAAATCTTTTAAAATGTGTAGAGCTAGTACACTGTGTTTCACTCTTAATGGTTTGAACAGTCCATTCATTTAAAGATACTCAAATAATGAGATTCTGAGGGCTGCAAGAATAAAGCAGGAATCCTTTGGGGAAAAGTCCTATAGCATTTAATACAGTTCTGTAGTCATTTCAGGTAGCTTTTAAGGTGACAGCTAGAGATGCCTTATGTTTGAAGAAGTATATCCTCTGAAAAACAATTTAATCCATTCTTTCGAACCTTTAGAAACTAATATTTTTTTTCAACTAGACTCTGTAGGATGCTAAAAAGCCTTTACATTTGTTATCATTTCTGTTCAATTGGCTAAACTTTTTCCATTATGTTGAGATTTGTTAATGCTGAGGTACAGGAATCATAAAGATTTATTTTCTCTGATATATTCCAGATTGTTTTGCATTAACATGTACGTTATTAGATCTCAAAAATTGTTTTGAAGAGCTTTACGTTTATTTGATGCTTGCAAATGCCACCCAGACAAACAAGAACTTCAGGTTTCAGTCACCTACATGGCCTGGCCTTTTCTCCTATGGTACACACTTGTGTGTCCAGAAAAGCAATTTAAGCTGTTCTCTTAAAACATAACAGTTCAACAAACAAGTTCTTTCTCTTCTGAGGGGGAAGTTCCCATTTCTGCTGAGAATGTTGAAGAGGCAAATATGAAGGAAAATGCATGGCCTATTCTTGTCCACATGGGTGCTTTGGGGCAGAAGGGTACTTTAGTATTTCATCAGCAACTCAGCTGTGTTAACAGGGAGCTGAGAACACCATTTGAATCCCTAATTCTGCACCAGTGAGATGACTGAGGTAGAATAACAATAACTGCACAGCAATAACAATATTTTACAGCAGTAGTGCCACATGTACAGGTTTAATGTTAAGGGTGGAATAGTGTCAAAGGAGAAAGAGCACTTGGGGGTGGCAGGGGGGTTCCCAGTGTGTCAGCTCAGGCAGATCACCACCCCACGCAGCACTCCGCAGTAAAGCCCTGCACCGTGCTCCTCTGGCCAAGCCACTGGAAATTACCTGTATAACCAGCAAGCTCTTAGCAAGGCTTTTATCACAAACATGTTGAATGTTTACTTGATAATATGTGGAAAAAATAACACCTAGTGGATGACTCAGCCATAATCCCACAACTGCAGGGCTGGATTAAGAGCCATACTTTGGCGAGCTGTTACATACCTGTGTGCCACTATTACTTGCTAATCAGGGCAATCTGGTATGAAAAATTACATAATAAAAAATTCCTTTAGTGTTTTGATTGTATCTGCATTTTAAGAAACATCTCCTAAGAAAAAAAAGCAAAAACTTCTCTATTTTCTGGTAGAAATCGCCCAGTGAGTACAAAAGGTGAATTACTTCCATTTAGATTCTTGGTTAGTTTAATGGTTTCTCAAATGTTCTGTGACTACCAGCTGAGTCAATTATTTGTATCTGGCACCAAGATGTAATTTCACATTTAAAGAATGGACTTCAGCACTGTAATTGCAAATTCTAAAACTAATCACATTTAACAGCGAGGATGTTCTTAAGTGACAACTTGTCTTTCCTATAGTTGAGAAAATGCATTTAGGTATTTTCCAGGTATATCTGGGCTAAAAGTACTTTTATTTCTGTCCTCACACATCTTTATACAGCAACAAGTTGCAAATAAAATGTTTACAGGTCACAAAGCAGTAACTAGGAAGCAGAGATAAACAACTGTTAGGAGGGAAAAGTGTTTGCGGAATAATTGGGGAAAGAAGAATAATCTGGATCTTTATCTTTTTTGCTGTCATCTCCACCTTACAGTCCCATCAGCCTTAAGCAACAGTGCGTCCTTGTTTCTGGAAGTATTTTGAATGCCATGTGACCTCCAAAGTGTTGAGTTTCCTCATGCTGAAGCATCATTTCTGAAGGAAATGCTTCAGGGAATAATGTCATGACACGGTCAAGTATGTGGCTGTGGTTCCACATGGCAGTGAAGACCCTCAGGGGTGGGTAACTCAACTGTCCTAGAGACAGCAGGTTTCCTTTCGGGGTAACCTGTTGTATCCCACCCTGATGCCACTGTCTTTACAGTGTCCTTTCTAACCACTTCTAACCACAGAGCTCTGTTCTACTGAGGTTCCTGCACTGCGCACATGAGGAGGTTATGCTCATGTGATGAAAACTATGTGTGAGTTTTATACTCATTTTTAGTAGGGTTGCATGAACCAGCCTGCACCTTGCAAGAACCAGCCTGAAGGAAGCCACCTTCACAATTCAAGGCAGTAGAAAGACTCCCTTCCTCTCCCCCTCATTCCTTCTCCTCCCCTCTTCTACTCATCCAGGGTGAAGGTTTCTGAGGTTTTGCAGAGAAATGGGAAAGTATTTATATTACCAGCAGCAGCTGAAGAAGAAGAACATTATCTTGACGCTTCTTCTGACCCAAACCACCTTTTATAAATGCCACAAATTTATCCCTTGATTGAATTTTCTCGTACAATCAATATGGATATGCAGCCCTATGAAAAGAAAATGGTTGATTAATTTAAAGGAACAAAATGAGATGGTAACATCTGATTGCTATTGGCAGTATTCTTCATGCTTTCTTTGTCTTTTCCCTATTATTTTCCCAAAGAAAAGGGACACCACATCTCACTGGGTGGGTGGCACAGCTTCTTTGAATTGGGAAGGTGTAATATTAACCTGCAAACAGCCCTGGTGTGGGATAGCTACAGAACAGAGTCCAGCTTTCTTGTAGACCAACTCTGTTGGACCAGGAAGAGCTGCAGTGGAGAACAAAGTGGGCTGGGAACAGGAGCTGTGCAGGGTGACAGCTCTGGCTGGGCAGCACCAGGAGGGAACCTTGGTAACCTCTGCATCGCTGCACTGCAGGGAGAGGGCATTGTGCATTTGTGAGAGAGACAGCAAGAGAGAGGAAACAAAAATGAGTGGTGATTCCTGACATTGAGGGAGTCAGGATCCTGGCTGCCTTTCTGTAAAAGGAATATCTGACCCCATCATTGGGAGGGGGTTTTTTTTCTGTAATTAAACAACCTGCAGGAACCCTAAATATTGTCAAAACTGATAACAGAGATGTCAGTGTGTTTTTTGTTTCTAAGTAGAGAAATTGTAAATATTTATTTATGTAAAATCACAAGGGAAAAAAATGAGCAGAGTTCTTACAGGATAAGAAAAATGCAGAATAAATTTAAAATAAGACCAACAGCAAAAGCTGGAAGGGTTATCAAAGGCAGCAATCAGACCCTACTGGGAAAGCAGCCCAAAGGGTGACCAGCTCGCAGAGGTGAATCTTTGAGGGGCAAAAATATCCATCCAGGAAAAGAAGCCTGGTTCTGCTCTGAGAAGTCAGCGTGGACCCAGGAGGTGCCCAGCATCCTGACGCTGTTGGTCAGGGGGTTTCTCATGGAACACACCTGAGCAGGAAAGCTTTGATTAAATTAAAATCCCTGATAGAAATGAGCCACTGACAAAGGCTACAGCTTCTTTAGGAGTCATAAAGCTAAGTATCATTGGCCATAAGAAAAGGCAGTCACCTGGCTGTGGACCTGGCTGGGCCAAATTCTTGGGGCTGGACTTGGCTGGGCATTTAAAAGTTTTCTATCTTGTTTGTGGCTCACAGAAATGTGAAAAGGAGGCAACAGATTCTTTCAATAGAATATTGCTTCAGCTTGAGAGAAAAAAAACAACCTTGGGAGTGGTCATTTGCACTTGGTTGACCAAAAGAATGTCTAGGAAGATGAGTCCAAAGAAGGTTACCCTTCTAAACTGATAAAGAATTCAGTTCCTGAACAGCCTCTGGAGAAAGGCTTGGCCTGGTGGCAAAATAAGTCTAGTATGGTGTGGTTGCTGTTGCTTTAAGTAAATAGGTCTTTAAAATAAACACAGGCACATTTAAAAGCATGTGATTTGACTTTTTATGTAGTTTCTCCCCTGGTGGATATGAACTATCACAGAATCACAGAATGGTAGGGATTGGAAGGGACCTCAGGAGATCATCTAGTCCAACTCCCCTGCCAGAGCAGGATCACCTACAGTAGGTCACACAGGAATGTGTCCAGGCATGTTTTGAACATCTCCGGAGAAGGAGATTCCACAACCTCCCTGGGCAGCCTGTCCCAGTGCTCTGACACCCTCACAGTGAAAAAGTTTTTCCTTACGTTTACATGGAACCTCCTGTGCTCCAGCTTGCACTTGTTGCCCCTTGTCCTACCATCACTGAGAAGAGCCTGGCTCCATCCTCCTGACATTTGCTTTTTGCATATTTATAAACATTAATGAGGTCACCCCTCAGTCTCCTCTTCTCCAAGCTAAAGAGACCCAGCTCCCTCAGCCTTTCCTCATAAAGGAGATGCTCCACTCCCTTAATCATCTTGGTGGCTCTGTGCTGGACTCTCTCAAGCAGTTCCCTGTCCTTCTTGAACTGTGGGGCCCAGAACTGGACACAATATTCCAGATGTGGCCTCACCAGGGCAGAGTAGAGGGGGAGGAGAACCTCTCTTGACCTACTAACCACGCCCCTTCTAATGCACCCCAGGATGCCATTGGCCTTCCTGGCCACAAGGGCACAGTGCTGGCTCATGGTCATCCTGCTGTCCACCAGGCCCCCAGGTCTATTTTCCCTACACTGCTCTCCAACAGGTCTGTCCCCAACCTGATACATGGGGTTGTCTTTCCCAGGTGCCAGACTCTATATTTGCCCTTGTATTAAATTTCTCCCCGCCCAACTCTCCAGCCTGTGACTGTGATAATCACAAACAGGGTTTTCCACTCGGGTTTTCCACAGGGATGAAATTACCTTAGGATTTGTAGACCCCTCTCTGGTGGCGTATGGTGCAACTGCCTGTGCTGATGAGGTGAGAGCAGGGCAGCCATGCTGGTGCACAGCCTGTCCATGACTTCATGCCTGCTCCTGGCTTCATGTTGGGAAGGGCAAGGGGAAGACTGAGGCAAGCTGCAATAGCAGAGAAAACCCAGGAAGTCCTGTGAAATTAGCAGTAGACCAATGAGTAGAAGCTCACTTGATCCTATGGGTGAGGGAGAAGGAAACAACATCAGAGGCAGTTCAGGAGGTTGTCACATTTGCCTTGCAGCAGTAAATAAAAATCAGAAGAGGACATAGCCCCTAGTGAGGAAGATGGAAGCTGGTTGCAACAAAAATCCTTAAGTACAGCTCAGGGTCTTCTGCTTGTGGCATTACTGGGTGACATGGCATTCAGCTTGTCAAAAAAGGTTCAGTAACTATAATGCAAATGAAGGTAAAGGGTTCAGTGAAATGCTGCTTAAGGTGAGTATCACGAATGTTCACTCACTTAAGAAAATACATGTCAAAGGACCATGTGGTGCCCCCTGTGTTGCCCTGTTCCCCTTGATTTAATATAAAAGTTGACTTGATTGGCTTCATGTGGTGAGCTGGTGGGGCCAGAGACATCCTGAAATACAGAAGCCAGGTTTGATACCTGGACTCCTGAAGTGCAGGAAGCTGGGACTACACTGATGTCCAGTTCAGATTTTTTTTTTCTGGGGCAACATTTGTATTACAAGTAAGGCAGCTGTCCAACCTGCAGTGGTGGGAGCTCCTCTGGAGACATAACCCAAGCAAAGCCAGTATTTTTCAGGCAGTTGTTTTGCAGTGAACAAGTTCTCCAGCTGCCAGGGACAGAGGTCCGTACAGGAGCTGAGGCAGTGTTTGCTTGGCTTCCCAGTGAAGGAAGCAGTAACTGATCTGAAGGTTTTTCTATAACCTGTGAATGTTGCTGATAGGCAGCAACCAGTCCAAAAGGATCCTCAGGTGAAAGCAATGCTGCAGCTGGCATGGAGATCCCAGCTGGTTCCAGTAAGCTTGTCCATGCTGTATCGTTGCTGTGGATGAGCACAGTGCTATCTGTAGGTACTGGATGTGCAGGTGAACACTAGATTTTTGTTGTGACCAGACTGGGAGGCAGAAGCTTAAATTCCAGCACAGCAAAGCAAGCTGTTTCAGAACCAGGTGTTTTCAGTGAAAGGATGAGAGGTCCACCAACAAGCAATCCAAAGTGCTGTAAAATGAGCTTATTTCGTATGTTCTTGTAGACAGCTAGTGTTTGTAGGCCTCTGCTCCTAGTACAGACAGTTCATTTGTGTGTTTGTCAATACGACCAAACCCCTGCACAGGAAGGGAACAGTCTGTGACTTGGCGTTTTAGCCTCCCTGTTTTTTACAGTCAGTTTTATACCAGACATAGAGGCTTCCTGTGGGTGGGCTGTATTGCCACAGGAGCACCAGCAGCATGATTGCAGCACAAGAAACACCTAATCTTAGTTAAAACTCTAGAAAAATAGAATTTGTGTTTCTATAGGAAGAAGTTTGTTGTCAGGATAGGCCATTCATCCCCGCAGTCTTGGTGCTAGGATAGCCTGTGATTGCAAAATCAGAGGGCACATTCAGCTGTAATGCAACACAGGACTCACCCAGGACACACCCAGGAGACTTATTTCATGCTGCAGCTTAGTAGGTAGAAGAGAACCAGGAAAGCCCTTCAATTCTAGTGGGAATTGTTTGAGGAAGTTCAGAAATAGCCGAGAGAGGAAAAACCCCACTGGAATTAACAGATCCCAATCTAGATGTTCTGTTTCTTCCCTTCTCCTCTCCAAGGAATCAACTCTCTAATGAAAAGAAAACTGGGAGGGTGCTTTCTGCAAGGGCATTTCGGAAGAGAAGATGGATATAGGAAGGATACAGAAGAGAACTGAGAAAGTGAGGGGGGAAGAGAAAAGCCATTAATAATTTTTCTCAGGAACTAGCAAATATCTCTGCGTAAATGCACGTCCTCAGGGAATGCACACAAGTAAAGGGAGACACTTTGTTGAAAGAAGGCAGTGCTACAATTTTGGTTTTTTGCTACCCAGGGAAAAGTGTCAATGATCAGTTTTTAGCTTCTTGAAACTACAAAGTTAACGACTTTTCACACTAGCAAGTCAATACAGAGTTATTTTTTGTGAAAGGCAGGAGGATGAAGTCAGCTGGGCTGCGAATCTGTTGCAGCGAGGGAGTCGTGAGAAATTAATTTAGTCCATGGCAGCAAAGTTTCAAAGAGGAATTTGAAGGCGTTTCTCTGAAATCTTTCTGAGCACACAGCAGTACCCACAGTCTCATAGGGATTGTCTGTGACTCCCTGAGCATATGGTGGGGCAACATCAAAGTCAAGTACACGTTTGATCTATGCCAGCACTGACAGATTATGATCTTGCAATTGCAGAAGGGTGGCACTGGTGTCTCTCAGCTTTGTTGCTACTGATCCCACAGATAAAGAAGGAGAGGACTATGCATCAGTGAATGACATGTAGAAGTCTTTCAGGGCTGATGCAGCAACCATCTTGTGTTAATCTTTAGGGTTTCAGGGTCTGTGGTTGTTAGGCTTTAATTCTCAGAGTATTTATAATACTGTTCTGGTGTGACAAGTTGGTGGGTATTACAAGTCAGTTCACAAAATGTGTGAGAGAAGGTATTGCGATTTACCAGACTGGAACGCTGTTTCTGGTACTGTAATTAAGTCATCTGTGGCTTTGAGGGAGTTACTTAACTTCTCTGTGCCTCAGTTTCTCATGCACTGTAGAGTCAACATCGGTTCACAGTGTCGAGAGGTCTGGACCTCTGCAAATGGAAGGCAATAGAAGGAGAATCACATAAAATAGCCCTGCTGTAGTTATTGGGATTTATAAGCCATGGCTTTATTTTATAAACCCATATTATAACCCACTGAAATGTTCCACACATCAGATTCTATTGGGATTTTAATATTTTTCTGAACATGTTCCTGTGAGGATGTGGGAGGTGCTCAGAGGTGCTGGGGGACGTGGGCTGAGTATTAGGTGGGGATGGAGGACAGAGTGTCCTTGCTCCTCCAGCCGGGTGAACACCAAGATCCGCCATCCAGGCAGCGTGCCAGGGTTCGTGCTATTGTCAAGCTTTTTGAATGTCGACTGATTCAAAATACCTTTATTAATTTATTTATTTATTATAACATCTCTGAGTGTGCGCCAGCTGGTAGTGTACACGTTACTGCTACCACAGCCCATGGCTGCTTTGGGGGTTAGAGACAGAGTATCTTCAAATTTCTATGAGTTTTTCTTGGCTGAAAAGAAACTTGCAAGGTTTTCCTGGAGTTTTTAGTTTTCTGTCAGAAGGGTAGGGAATTAATTTCTGATCATCTTTGCCCTGTTCCCTAAAGACTCTGAAACCCATTTCAAGCAGAAGGAAACCAGAACTGGAGGAGAGCTGCAGCCCCACGTCTCAGCCCCTAACTCCCACAGGAGCTTCCTGGGTCACCACCTCCTCTGCACAGGCACCGTTACCTGAGCTGTAGGGACTGATATATTTCCTTGGCACATTTACATTAGCTAGTGAATAGGAAAAGTTACATTCAGGCCACTGTCCACAAGGCCAAAATTCAAAAGGATACCAAGAGAAGCAGAATGTTTGTTAACCTGGCCCATCTCCAGACCCAGATTGTATTCCCAGCTCTGCTCATAGCACATATGTCCTCATAGCACATTTGGGGTCACAAAGCCTTGTAAAACAGACTTTAAAGAAATGTGTATTGTCAGTGCTGGTGCATGTCTTTGGGGCTTTAAAGGAGAGAGTAAAACCTGCATCTGCTCTGTGGATGAGGGATTTTGGCCTATATGGCTCTCAAAAGGCACCTTTGACAAGTTCTTAAACTTTCCTGACTTAAAAAGGAAAAGCACCTCAGTCACCTTGCAATGGATGTACAGAGTGGTACTGGGTGGCTGCTGGCCCTGGCGCTCTGCTCTCCTGGCAAGGGGGGTGAGAAGACCTGAATGAACAACAACAAAGCAGATGAAAAGTCTGACAAGCCCACATTCGTCAACTGGCTGGTCTGCCCAGCTTGTTTGTTATTCATTCTGAACGCCATCCAAGTGGGAGAAGAACCTGTGATGGGGTGTCAGCCATCAGCGATCTCCTCTAGCAGAGTCCTGCCCGTCACTAGCTGAGCCGGTGACAAGCGCTGCTGTCGGGGTGACGAGCCTTTGGGTAGCAGCTCAGCTTCCCGTCAGGGCTTGCTGGATGAACGTAGTCACAAATAGGAAAGGAAACACATGCTGACTATCTTTTTCCTTTTGTGTCCTTTCCTCATGACAGATGGCCTACAGCTTTGTGATTTTAGGATAAAAGTCACTTTCATGGTTTACTTAAGATTTTTTTCAATGAAATCCTGTAAATCTAACCCGAACCCAGGACAGCACTTCTCTGGTACCTCTGGTGCAGCTGGTGGGGTTTGTAGAATTCGAGAACAGCTCTAGGAGGGCTAAGAGGTCTATGGGCCCCACGCTGAAGGACTCTGTCTGGGTGAAGGCTTCTCTCTGGGTCGAACCATCTTGGATCACAGTTCCCAACTCCTGGCTATGGTCAGATGGAAGCAGTCTGCAGGAACAAAATGAAACATTGCAACAGCTTAGTTGAACATTTTAACAACAGAAAACATGTTATTTTCTGAAGCAACCATTGCCGATATACCCATGGATATATACAGTCACTTTCTTGGATTAACATGTAGTCTGGAGCATAAAAACAATTTGAGCTTGAAAATGATAAAGACTTTCTATTATAAAGCTCATTATTATAATTTTTATGTTCTCTAAAAACAATTGCCACTTAGACAAGTCATACAAGGAGTTTTTCTTTTTGTCTTCCTTCTGTTGTTGAATACGTTCTTTGGTACATAAGCTGTTGAAAGAGCAGTTTCCATATGAGATATGTAAATGCATGCTCTGTGTAGGCAGGGTCTTCACATTTCACAGAAAACTATGACAGTCCTATTCTTGGGCTGAGATTTTTTCCACTGGTGGAGACTGGAGTATTCTGAAGCTGTGTTTAGCAAAAGTAACTTGGAGCCTAAAAATATATTGCATTTGCAGAGACCCTGTAGCCTATCAGGGTAACCCTTCTGTGATATAAAAAACAAGCCAATGCTGTAATGGTTGTGCAACTTGGAGTTGTTGTAGTTACAAAATCCGTATCAATGAAATGCAGTGCTTATTGGAAGATCAAAATATAGCTCTCATTCATACCTCTAGTCACTCTGTAACTCACTCATTTTTTTGCTCCCTCTTCTGTTGTATCCACCTGAGTGTGGGAGGTCCTTGGATCCAGCACCAGCCTTTTCTTAAATATTTGCTTTACAAGTACACCTTGCAGTACAACTGCAGCAAAGCAAACCTTTTTCTACAGTGCCTGGCAGTGATCTCTTAGTAACTAAGCCACATCAGGCCAGCTTTGATATTCTTATTAAATGATAATAATCCTATTGAAATTTAGCTAGATCATGGAATAAGGTAATACTAGGAAAGAGTGATGATATTGGAATGTGGCCTAAAATAAAATAGTAATAACATTTTATATTATTTTAAATTACAAGCTATGCATTGCTTTAATAATATGCAATCTAGTCCCAACGTAAAATGTTTGAATACTATCCTTAAATTGAGATAACCACAGAGGTATGGGTGGTAAGAATTGAAGACCTTAGTTATAGCTGCATGAGAGTGACTGGCTGGGTGGATGAGGGGAGTTGTCTACCTCAACTTCAGTGAGGCTTTTGACACTGTCTCCCACAGCATCCTCATAGGTAAGCTTAGAAAGTATGGTTGGATGAGGGGACCGTGGGGTCGGTGAAGAACTGGCTCGATGGCAGAGCTCAGAGGGTTTTAATCAGCGGTGCAGAGTCTGGTTAGAGGCCTGTGGTCAGTGGTGTTCCTCCTCCAAGGGTCACTACTTGGTCCAGTCCTGTTCCATATATTCATCAGTGACTTGGATGAAGGGGCTGAGTGTACCCCCAGCAAGTTTGCTGATGACACCAAACTGGGAGGAGTGGCTGACACACCAGAAGGCTGTGCTGCCATTCAGTGAGATCTGGACAGGCTGGAAAGCTGGGTGGAGGGGAACCTGATGGAGTTCAATAAGTGCAAGTGCAGAGTCCTGCACATGGGGAGGAATAACTGCAGGCAGCAGTACAGCTTGGGAGTTGACCTGCTGGAAAGCAGCCCTGCAGAGAAGGACCTGGGAGGACTGGTGGATGACCAGTTGACCATGAGCCAACAATGTGTCAAGAAGGCCAATGGTCTCCTGGGGTGTATTAAAAAGAGCATGACCAGCAGGTCGAGGGAGGTTCTCCTCCCCCTCTACTCTGCCCTGGTGAGGCTGCATCTGGAGTATTGTGTCCAGTTCTGGGCTCTTCAGTTCAAGAGAGATAGGGATCTTCTGGAGAGAGTCCAGCTGCAGGCTATGAAGATGATTAAGGAGCTGGAGCATCTTCCTTATGAGGAAAGACTGAGAGCCGGGTCTGTTTAGCCTAGAGAAGAGAAGACTCAGAGGGGACCTTATTAATGTTTGTAAATATCTAAAGAGTGGCTGTCAAGAGGATGGAGTCAGTGGTGGCCAGCATAGGACAAGGGGCAATGGGCACAAGCTTGAACTCAGGAGGTTCCACTTAAACATGAGGAAAAACTTCTTTACTGTGAGGGTGACAGAGCCCTGGGACAGGCTGCCCAGAGAGGTTGTGGAGTCTCCATCTCTGGAGATGTCCAAAATCTACCTGGACGCTTTCCTGTGCAACCTGGTGTAGGGAACCTGCTTTGGCAGGGGGGTTGGACTAGATGATCTCCTGAGGTCCCTTCCAACCCCTAACATTCTGTGATTCTGTGACTGAATTCAGAACTTAACTCTACATATCTTTGTACTTTATTGCTTGTGTGAACTGGAAATAGGTGAACTCAAACCTTTGCTTCTTTTTAAAGAGCATTGGAGTTTTCAGTATGGATTTAAAGCTTTAAATGAAACTATATTTCTAATTTTTATTATAAATCTTCTGCCTTTCTCTTCAGTTGAAGTTCTTGGTTGAGTTTCAAACTTGTGAGGAAAAGTCATTATGGATCTTCTCAGATTTTAATTGACTCATCTCTCAAAGGCATCATCTCAAATAGTGTTTTGATAGAGAAAAATATCTGGGTAATATAAACTATCCCCAAATGCTACTGAATCACACTCCTCTGGGCAGCTGGGTGTGTGCATCAGGACTGAGGGAAATGTTATCCCCATTAACATGGGGTAGAGGGACTGATAGGATACATTTTCTGGGACGTTTGGAAAACTAAAAGTAACTCTGTCCATTAGAAAATCTGCCTTACCTTGAGATATGACTAATATCCAGCCTGTGGTTGATTTGCACACAAATCTAGCAATTTTGTTAGGTTTGCCTGCCTAGAAACTTAATTTTCAGGTTTTCTATTAATACCAGTTCTATTAATACCAGATACTTCATGGGTTTTTCTTCCTACTGTATTTGGCTTTGTGCCATCCTTCAATTCACAGACATCCATTCCAGCTGCCACTAGTTAGAGGAATAAACCAACAAATGTAAATAAATATTCACTGTCCTTGGCCAAACCTTTGCAGAAGGCCCCCACGCTGATTAAAGATGTATTACTCAAAGAGTAAATAGATTCAAGAAAAAAGACAGTATAAATGCATCATCTTCACATCCTTTCTCTGTGAATATTTGGTCACAGCTGCTTATTTTGTTGATGGAAGTTTTCATCTCAGAAAAGGGTTAATACACTGCCAGACACAAGTGAGATCATGCCTTACCAGTCAGTGGCAAAGCTATCAATCAGCTAAATCTGTGTTGTAGAGTATTTATTCTTAGTGATGAGGCATGAATCAGAAATAAGGCAACCTGATTACAGTCCCAGGATAATATATGCAAATGTGCTTTGGAACAACTTCCCACTCTGTTCTCACAGAAGTGCCTGAAACTATCTGGCCCATGGGGAAAGTTTGTGGCCAACAGCACAGAGTGCTCCCTGGTGGCACGCGGGCTGTAACAGGAACTGGAAGATGCTATTTCTAATAGACTTTTGGGACAGGGAAGGGAGAGACAGAAATATTTAATTCTGTTTTTTAATGTTGCCTGTCTGAAATTTTCCAAACTCAACCTGTGCTATAGCCATGTTAAGAGCTTAAAACTCAGCATAGCCTTCAGCACAAGAAGGATCTTAGAGTCTTCAGGGACCACCCGGTTTCTTAAATCCCTTCTTGCATTACAGTATTGCAATCAATGCACACAGGATGTAGAAAAATCCTGTGGATTGGAAACTCCTCTTATGCTGTAAGAAATGTTTGTGGTGGTCAAGACAATGGATAAGTGTTTGTATTGAACAGATCTCCCTTGTTTGGAACAGAAGAAACAGCTCAGTCGCAGATTGTGCTGCCTCCTCGGCCCTCCTCCACCGCCCCTGTTTCCACCACCGTTCTTCAGGCATGGCTGGAGCACTGTAAGTGTGGCCCAGGAGCCTCCCTCTTCTTTTTCCACTACTTTTTGTGTTTGACAAGGACTGAAGTACCCTCTCAAGCACTGCTTCATAGTGCCATTCAGCAAACCTGTCTGGCTGTGTTTATGTGGCTCTTTTAGGACAATCATTCAACATCCCAGGCCTGGGCTTGAAGTAAACCTCAAATAGATCAAGGAATAAAATGAGGCTGGATTTGTTCAAGCATTTAGTTCAAGTAACTTAAAATATTCTCCTTACTTTGTTTTGAGACCTTCCTTAGAGTAAGGCAATCCCAAATGAAAGGAAATAGAAATGCAATAAACCGAGTAAGGTCAGAAAGGCAATTTCCCATCCTACACAATGATTTCAGAGTGTACCTTGTATATGGGTCCTGTTTTGCATCATATTTGCCTTACCTGGTAGGTGAAATGAAGGTCTCAAAATCCTCCTGTGGAATCTATTCCCATCATTTCATTTTGCAGCAAGAAAGATGTGTTTGGGTTCCATACACATACACTAACATATGAAACATACTGGATACAATTATATAGCACCTATTGCCAAGCTCTGTTAACTCCAATATAATTTCCATCCCAATGTAAAGAATTTTTCTACCTACTGAGTAATTCCTGTTTCTTAATCCTACTGTTCATTTACCTTATGCAAACACTATGATTATTGCTTGTGTTATGTAAATAATGATTAGAAAGATCTCTGGCAAGAGCTAACCTAAGAAAAAATACAGTGTAAAATCCCCCGTTGTCTTCAGAGCGATCAGGACTGAGTTCAGGGTGCTATTCCCCCCAAACCAAAATCTAATTGCCTCTCCTTTCCTCATCCCCTCCCTGTGCTGTGGTTTCCAAAGAAAGGAGACCCAGAGACAAGATCTCTTTAGGAAATGTGATGTACTTCAGTGAGGAAGAGGCTGAGACCAGGGCCCCTGAGATTGCCCCAAGCAGCCCAGAGAGTAATCTGAACAAAAAAATCACCCTTCACACCATCTCCTCCATAAAAACACAGAATAAAATTAAATGGTTATTAGGAGGATGGGAGCCATGTGAGCTTAATCCAAAGCACTTTTTCCAGAAAAGGTTTTTCACTTGCAAGCTGAAGTTCAGCTGTGTTAACCCAATGTTTCAGGCTCAGTGTCCATCTGCACGTCCAGGGGAGATCACTTTTGTCACAGGATATAAATAAGCCAGTTTACTCATGCAAGTCTAATTCTGAAGTCAAAAGATTAGACATTCATTGATCTTTAAAGGCATCAGCTCTGGTCTGCAGTGAATGAATGCCTACAGGTTAGTTATCTTCTGGAGCGAAGTTCATGCTGCCTATACCCCTGCTGAGCGTAGTCTCTATTATTAGAGCAAAGATGCTATTTTTGGAGAGGTGCTGCTACTTATAAAGTGGGATGGAGAGAGCAGGGTCAGGTCTAAGAATAGGCCAGGGTCCCACGCTGGCTCAGAGGGGCGTGCAGCAGCCTGGCTGCGACGTGCCACTGGGAGAGGAGGAAACGTGGGGCAGGACATTATGCCGAAGTGCTAATGTTCAAGCATCCATGAAGATAACCTTGTGACAAAGCCTAGGCTTCTCCCTAAGGGAGCAAATAAACTCTCATGTGGTTGTAGCATTTGGTGGCTGTTTATTTATGCATTTCTCCACCTGGCTACGTATGGCTGCGTGTTCACATGTATGTTTTGTTACATAGAAGCCGCTTACCCTGGATATGAAAGATTTGCGTCAAGAGCTCCGGATAATAGAGGCTTCCTCTCTGCCCAAATCACATTGCCCCGCAGGGCCTCCTGGCCCCAAGGTAAGTGATACATTTGCGATTAAACTACATCATTCTCTCTCTTGCTCCAAGGTCCTTGCGAAGCTGTAAAACATCTTTTGCAAAATACCACTCCATAAACATACCAAGCTCTGGCTTAATTTCCTTTTGATCTGACTATGCATAAATCATGTAGGCTTTTTACCCTATGTTCTCATCCCTGCCTTGCATACTTCAGTTGGTTTCAAGTTCACTCTTAATTTTTATGGAGTTTTACAGTGGGTAGTACCCATCAAAAATCCCAGGGGTACCATCACTTCCCTCAGAGGCTCTTCGCTAGTTTTTTCTTTGCTTTAGACTCTGTTGTCCTTTATGTGAGGGCAAGAGCCCATGGGGTGGATGCACAGGAGGTGCAATGAACTTGAACGTTAGTGGAGTAGGTGCCTGAGAAGTCAAACACCAACAGTACAGATAAGAGACAAGAAGGGGCTTCAGGGCAATGAGGTGGGATTCAGGAGATGTGAGACCTGTTAGCTTGACTTGCAACATCTCTGCCTCTGACTTGCTGGGTAGCCTTGGGTCAGTCCCTTTGAATTCCCATTTCTTTTGTTACAATTTGTACATTCAGAAATTTTCTGAGGGAGGTCAGAAATCCTCTGAGGAATTGGTTCAAGTCTAGGGAGAAGGTTTTTGCAAACATCTCTGTAGTGTGGAGAAAATCACTCATCTGCCTTGCCATTCCAGTTCATTCCCTCCAAAGAAAAATACAACTTTTCAGGGAGATGCACTTCCAGCTTCTCCTGGAGCACAGGTGGTCCTTATCCATGTGCCACACCTGGGTGCTGGTTTTATTACAGTGCAGCTAATAGCAGATGTGGCATGGGACCTTCACTGCAGCAAAGCTGTGACTGAGGCTTTGGCAACCTGAGAAGTTACCAAGCACCTAAACACTGTTTCAAAAGTAAGGATGGTGCATCACAGTAAAGTCTCATTTCTGTGGCAAAGAGCTTAGCTTTAATTAATTACAAGTCAGTGCTTCAGAAGGTATTTGTAAGTAGTCTAGAAGATGCAATGTGACAGCCATGAGGTCTTGTTTTATGAACCTTGACTGTTCTGTTCTGCCATTTTGTCTTTGCTGAGGTGAAGGATGAGGCAGACTCGTTTAGCATGTGAATGACAAGGGGTGGAGAGAAGCAATGGGAAAGATTTGTCTTGTCCTGTTTTGAGAAGTCTTCTCTGCATTATGAAACAGCCCTGCAGTGTGGTTGGCCATGATCTGGAGTTGCAGTACATGTAAAAGAAGCAGTTATTATTTCAGGCTTCACTAGACTCTCTTTTTTAAAACAAAGTCCTCTTAATACTCTCTCTGACTTAAATTGAAAGAACAGTAATATTAATTATTTTGTTCTGCAAGGTTCATTGCTATAAATAATATTAACCTTGCAACCAAATGATCTATGATCCCTCCAAGAATATTTTTAAATAGAGTGGGCTGGCAGATTTTATCACAGTGGCAGACAGTAGGGTGGGTATAACATGGCTTTGGAATTTTTAATTATAAGTTGCAGGACTGTGTCTTATAATGGGACAGTGCTAGAGCTATGAGTCCTTTGGACAACACTTTTATGACAATGGTAACCTGGAAAGAAATGCTACCATTATAAAAAAAAAATGTAAGAAGTATTTCTGAATTTTTTTCCACTGTAGCTTGCATGACTTTCAAACAAAGTAGTTGTAAAAGCTCATACTGCTGACTCAGAGTTTAATTTTAACACTTTTCCATAAGAAGGAGAATTAGATTTGTGATTATATAAATCAGACTATATGTGCAACCTAAGTAAAGTTAAGTAAATAAGTAAAACCTCCTATGTGCAACCTGAAGTAAAATGAAAGAAATAAGATAAAATTTGGCTCTGACTCTAATAGAGTGCATTCTGATTTACACAATTAAAAGCCTAAAGTAACTCTACTGACTAAAATAGTTGCAGTAACTTGCATTTGAGGGTACACTTTGCTCCTATTCATGTACAATTTGCATCATGTTTTGGACAGTATAATGCAGCCAGGATCCAAACCGGGAGTGAGTGATCTGTACATCCCCTCATGCAGGCTCATGGGATTTTTTCCTTAGTCATTCAAAAACAAAAGGCTATGTGTAAACTGAAGAATTCTAGAAAATAAACTGTTTTTCTGATATTTTTTCTGAGATGGGATTTGAGGTCTACCTGGATTAAGGATTCTCCTGAAATGACACTCAGCCTTATTTGAGAGAGAGAAATATCTTCAGGATTCAGAAGTGGTAGCAATCCTCCATGTCCCTACCACACTGCAGAGCCCATCCCACATGTTTTATGGCACTTGCCTCACCACCCCTTTGGCTGACCTCCTTTACCAGCTGACACAGTGTCTCTGTGCTTTCATTGTTACTAATTCTTCAGCATTACAGTAACTTCTCATCTTTCCTTTGCCCCAGACGTTTTTTATTGCTAGTTATCTTCCTTTAGAAGACAACCCCTCATGTCTCAAGTCAGTCCAGTTCTCCAGCCTGCTGTTCAGCAGAAGCACATACCTGATATTTAGAGGCCACATTCAAACACCACATCCAACACCCCAACCTTGAGGGTTCATACTGTTCTCAGGAGACACCTACAGGGCCATGGTTTGAGGGAAGGCAACCACCAGTGCCATCTTACTAATGCATTCACTGTTCTCCATAGGGTCCACAAGGAATTCCTGGTATAATGGGACCAAAAGGGGAGAAAGTAAGTGTCTGTTATGGAGTTTGGTGTATTTTTGAGGTGGCAACAGAAGGATGTGGAGGCTTGTGTTGACTTTTTTTCTTGTCTGTTTAGTCAGCGGTGGGCCTTTTGGATGTGGGGATTTGTTTTAATTTGAAAGTAAAGCTGCAAATCAGTTTGAAGCTACAACTTAAATCTTGAAAATTCAGCTCAGATATTAAAAGTGCTGTATATCATACCTGCAAAGCATTTGCTCCACGATGCGTAGGGAGCATTATACCTGAAGCTGGGGATGTAATCACAGTGTTTGCTATACAAGGGCGTGACTGTAGATTTAGGTCTGAAAACACAGGAAATACAAAGGAGCTCCACCAAAGCAATTCTTATCATTTTACCTCTGGAAGCAAAGTCTTGAAAACAAAGATATTCCTTTTTTTCTTTTTTTTTTTAAGAATAACTAATGAGCTACTGTGCTTCATGTGGTGCCTATGACTAATATATTCCTTTCTCTGGCAGGGGGAGATTGGCAGGCCAGGAAGAAAGGTATGAACAAAGGTGCTGTCTCAGACACTCGTCTAATACTTGACATATAGCAGCTGTCAGAGTGGGGTAGAGATGATAGTTAAATAAAAACTAGCTAGTGTTGAAGTTTAACAGGTTTGTGGTGCTTCCCCTGGTACCCAGGATGGGTGATAGGGAGCTTTGGGTGCAGGGCTGGAGATCTGGGCTCTTTGGCTTGGAGAGCTGCCCCAGCTGGCTTGAATTTGACAAATTCCCTCAGTAAGAGCATGTGGCTCTGGCCAGACTGTTAAAACAGAGTGGGAAATTATCTGAACTGTGTCTCCATGGGCAGGGGAAGCAAAGCATGGGAGCTGTCATAAAAGGTGTATTAAGAAAAGGCCAAAGCAAAATCAAACTTTTGACTCCTCCAAAGTCTAAACATGGCTTGGCCAAGTACCCCTGAAGGGGGAATAACTGTTAACGATTACACTTAACAGAGTTTTGGCACCAATGCAATATGCTGACTACAATCCTGTGCTTGGTGACATATGAGCTATGATATAGTGTCAAAAATACGTGCCCCTACATGTGATGAAACAGAATACATTATCTCAGTCACTAAGTACCTCCATTTAATGTAATTAACTTTAGAAGAAGACAGAAATGTACAATGCAGTGAGAGATATACAGGGAATAGTCACTAACTGGAAAAAGAACCCTTCTAATTATATACAAAAATTTTAGCACCCTTCTAATAATATACAAAGGATTTTAACACCAGCTACCAATTAGTAATTTAGATAAATACAAAAACCATAAACAAAAGAGGTCTTTTTCTTTAATCTAAATTGCAAATGTCCTACAGTAAAAATAAATGTTACATATGTAAATTCAAGTGTTCAAAACAGTAATGTAACCCACCAACCTACAAGAGAGTGCAAACCTTAAACACAGTACATCAGTACTTATTCTTCTGATAAAAACTGGTAGGTCCCAAAAGAGAAGTTGTCTAGGTTGCAAATAGAACAGTTTAACGCTTGCTAAAAGCTGTCTGGCTCATGGTAGGTCACTCTCAGCCCCAGATATCATGATGACATTTCTAAGATCATATTGTCAAGTGGTGTAAAGCAGTGGGATAGCACTAACTGCAGCATTTTAGGAGATACTCAGAGTGATTTACAGGCAGTAGTTAAAATAGATAAATAACTGTATGTATGTAATTATTCATAGTCACATAGTAGCTAATAAAGAGCAATTATAGCTAGTAATATGAGAATGTTCAGAATAAGAATAATAGTAAATAAAAATAGGAATATCTTAGTTAAGGACTTGGTTCTGTTCTTAATGTAAATTGGATTCGTGCTCATATAATTACTAGCAGGTCTTTTTGATTCACATCGTATCATTAAATGAAAAGAAGATTTAAACTATTGATACTGGGTTTTTAGTATTATTATTTTGACTGCATGTAGATTTACTCTGTAGCTGATCTACTTATTTGAATCAGTATAGCCAGGTATTTCTATGAGCCCACACTTCCTCCAGTACCATCAACACAAACTGTATTATAAATATAATATAGGTTGGGCTTCTTTTAATTAAAAACAGGGTAAAGAAGCGTTTGTAGTTCTTTTGCTGAAAAGACGTTATTCCTCTACATCTCCCATCTGCAGCGGAGGCTTGTGTGCAGGAATGATGTTACATGAATTGTTGTAATCAGTGTTTTCTGTTCAAGGGTAGGCCAGGTCCCCCGGGTGTCCCTGGGATGCCAGGACCAGCAGGATGGCCTGGACCTGTGGGACCGAAGGTAAGACTAAAATTCACCTGTTCAACACCATGATCTGAACTCAACAGTTGTCTTGGGAAGTCTCTAAATTACTGTCTGCTGGAGGCTGGGAAACTGCAGCAGTGCAAGGACACTCTGCTTGTCCCATTTCTTACTCTGCTCTGCAAAGACATGCCCAGTCTAGGGTTAGGCTACTGCACCTTCAGCCTAGCCCCTGGAGCACTTTTTACGTTGATGAAAATAAATGAAAAGGAAGTTGAAAGTCAGTCTAAGGAAGACTCATTGATAACCACTGATATTTCACAATCTCATGAGCAATGCTTCAAAACTGACCATCATCTTCACGTCCTTTGTGATGACCTCTTTGCCTGAAGGTGTACTTCTTGGCAGTGTAACTGTGTGCCCATGAGATCACTGTGTGCCATGAGACACCAGGTTGGTGTCAGGGTGAAGACATTACAAATCATGTGGATTGCTGATCAGGTCTTTGAAATTCATTCTCATACAAACAAACACTAATTCCTGTGAATGTTCATAGCCAACAGCACAGGAAGTGGCAGGATGTGCTTTGTTACTGCAGAGTGGTTCCTTCATCTACATTTACTATAAGAAAGCTGAAGGACAGCTTATGCAAAAGGTATACAGCTCTTCATAGGATCTACAGTATAAGGTGTTTCTACTGGGACTTTTGAGATAACTTACTTTTCTTCGATGCAGTATGCATCAGGCAAAAGGACTGCACATAATGTTCAGTTTGAAGCTGCATTTTCCAGTAAATCTTTGACTCTTCATTTGCTCCATGAAGGTTGGTGCCCCCACTTCAGAGGATGTGATGCAGTAGCTCTTGCTACTGCAAGAATAACAGGAGATGACTTCTGAATCCAAGCCACACCTGGGAAGCAGACCCTCAAGCTCTTCACAGCTGTGTTAGATAGGGAACATCGTACTATTTAGTACGTGGGAATGTAGGAAAGCAGCAAGAGACTACGTACCAAAAAGGAGCCAATGTCCTCTTTGAAATGTGAGATGAGAAATGGTGTCTCCCCAAAATGCAGTGCTGTGATTTCTCACCATGGGAGCAGTGAGGGCAGAAGGAAGGTCCAACTACCTCGATCCCTCAGTCTGATTACTGAGAGCACAGTAACTTGTTCACTTGGCCTTTTCCTTATATAAGCTCTAGTTTTATATATGAAGTATTCCTAATCTTTATTTTCTCTCGTCTTTGTCTGTTGTTATGCTTTTTCATCACACTCCTGGCAGTAGTAATATTTTTCCTTCTACTTTGACTGCAAGTACGACTTGCTGTTTGATTCCAATTCTTCTGCTTTTATTGTCTCCTCTGATACCTGTCTCCTCTGTTCTCCAGATGGGTTCACACTTTCATTTCTTCTGGTTTTTATAAATTTCAGTTTCCTGCCTGTTAATGAAGGCTCCAGTCAAATAGAGGCCAGAAGATCTCTGTGCTCACTTCCATCAGTTGTGTCTCTCCTTCCTTTCTCCTGATCTCTGATGTTCCCAAACTCCTGATACTCATCTTCACTATAGTAATTTGCTGCATCCTCTTCTTGCTGTAAATCTCCAGCAAGATTCTCTTCGGGTTTTTTGGGGGGTTTTTTTGGTTGGTTTGGTGGGTTTTTTTGTTTTGTTTGTTTGGGGATTTTTTTTTTCTTATTCACATCTCTGTGCCATCTCTGAAAAAATAGAATTTTTTTTCAGCTGGATCTCCTTGTTTGTTTTTTCTTTCTCTGACACAGCGTTGGTTCAATCCTTATTTCTCCTACTTTGTTTCTTCAAGTCTTTTCTGAACTTCTGCTGGGGCAACAGCCAATGTGAAAATCCTCTCCACTAGTAGGACAGTGAAAGCCAAAAGAGAAAGAGATAACTGTATTCTGTTGGTAGACCTGCTGCATGTCTAAGGGGACTACTCTGTATTTCACCCTAGATATAATTAGCTGGCAGCAGCCTGAGAAGATGTTGTAAAGCCTTTTCATTATTTACTGGCTCCAAACCACTGCACAGCACGTGATGTTTCAGAACTACAATGAAATTAATTGCTATACCTCCCCAAGCCATAAAGGCTTGCACTGCAACTCGGTGGAAGTGGTGCTGGGTAGTGAGAACACACCTTCATGCAGTAAAAGGAGGCACTGCTGGTGCTAATTTGCTTGCATCTCCTTTAATAGCATCTGACAAAACTGAAGCACAAGTTATGCACCCAAGAAAATGCAAAAAGAAGAATAAGATAACATATGAAGACTCAGGCAGAATACAATTGCAAAATAGACCTCTGACTACAAAACTACACCAAGGTCAGGCTTGTCTCAACTATTTGACATAAAAGCTGAACCCCTAAACTATCAGACATTCAAATATGACCCCATCAGAGAGCTACAATCAATAACTCTCTTTATTGACCCCTTTAGGGTGAAAAGGGAGAGTTGGGTGTGATGGGATTGCCAGGTACAAGAGGACCAATGGGCTCCAAGGTTTGTTAACCAAATGCTGCATTTTCAGACATTGGTTTCTAACGCTCTGCTGACAGCTGCTTCCCTCATGAATTTGCTGGAAAGCATTTATCAAGATATATCTTTTCTAATACAGCTAAAAAGTTATGTTCTCTTTCAAGAAAGGTTGCGTTTTCTGGTTGGGCTTGGCTGTGTAGTTGGCTTTCCATAAAAATGCTTTGGTGTAAATTACTGTAATGCAAAAATTTATTTTAAAAGCAAAACTTAAATATAATTGTATCCTACTAGGAAACTGAAGCTCTTAAGTGTATCTGCAGATTTAGCTTGTGTCTGCAGTGTTTTCCACCTGCCTCATAAGACTGTGGATATAATTTTGGTCCTCTACTAAAACCACACATATGTATTGACAGTTGTATTATAAGCACAATTTGGTCTGGATGTTCTAGCATCTGCACATCATTGTCTATAACATGGCCCCTGCCTTTACAAATTTAGGCCACAACATTTTAAGGTACTTAAAAGAATATATGTAATTAATTTACTCAAATAAAGGACTGGAAAGAAGAACTGAACACTGTTGTTTATTATATGTTTCTTAAAGAGAAACTCAGTTTTATAGTCATCTTCACATTAGAAAATAACTTAAGTATACTTTAAGGATGTTCCACAGGGGCCAGGGGAACCAAACCAAAAACAATAGCAGAGGAAGATTATTGCTAAAATTATTTCAGATTATGCATTGTGACATCTAAAGCTTCATTCACTTTCAGTTACATTTTATTTCCCTTGTTTAAATTTTAGAAACAATATCAAAACTGCTGGCTTTACCTGGCTTTTTCACATTGGCTTTTGGGCTGAGTTGTCTTGCTTTAATTCATATTTTGTAGTTCTGTATCAGTGCAATGATTTGCATTTACAAGTTGATGCAATTAATTATTTGTGCTTTGTTCTTTTTCTTCACTTTAAAGTCTGCAAGATATTAATTTGCTTCTTGAGTAATCTTGAAAGTGAGAAACATTAAAATATCTATCATTCCCTTTAGGGTTTTCCTGGAACTAGAGGAGAAAAGGTCAGTGTGACAATAGAATAATGTATAATTTAACAATTGAAAACAGTTATGTTAAAAAAAAAATGTAGAAATGAGAATGAATTTTGTTGGAGTGAAGTCTAAAGGTTCCATTGAGAAATAAAAACTAGCATCAAGGAACACAGTCTTGTGCTTTGGGCTGTGATGCTGAAGAAGTGGGTTTTATACCCTGTCTTCTTGTGAACAAGTTAATACAATGCACCTCACTACAGTTTCCCCATCTGTAGAATGGGTATAATAATCCTTAATTGTTATAGTCTGGTTTATTTAGGCAATATACACTTTGGCATGGAGACAGCTTTTACTGTAAGAATATACAGTGGAACCTGAACTTGGATGAAGACAACTGGGGGAAAAAATCATGTTTGAAAGCATTACATTGCAGGAAAGCATGCATTTAAAGTAATTATCTGGGAAAAATAATCCCTTTTTCTACAAGCTTTACTCTTAATTCTGTTATAATATCAATAAAAGTAATAAGGAACATTTTAAGGTATCTACCCTACACTTCACTCTGCAGACATTACTGCACTCTGTGTGACTCCAAATAATGCCTCATGTAGGAGAAATACTTTTTGCTTCCTTGTGAAATGGTAGTAATTAAGCTGTTATCACCCTGTTGTTTCTCTCCAGGGATCCAGAGGTGACAGGGGTGACAAAGGAGTCAAAGGAGACCAGGTAATTTTCTTTTCCAAATGGCTGTGAGCTTTAGCTGAATGTGCACGTGAGGACTAACGTACTTCTGATAGAATAAAACAGGAGCGTGTGGACAAAGAGAACCTGCAGACATGTCCCTGGGAGGGCAAGAGTGGCGAGGGCAGGCAGTGGTCCTACCTGATGGGAGAGTGGTGGGGCAGCCTCATGTCCATGTGCCCGCCCCAGCCCCAGCGAGCAACAGTGAGGCAGAGGGTGATTTCCCCAGAGGTAACCTCAGTCCCTCCTGGCTTGTGCGCTCCAGAACCATGACAGCTTGCCAAGGTGCTTTTAGCTGGCAATATTATAGCGCTCTGAGGGGAAAAAAAGTGAGATTCATGGCTTGGGGGTTCTTTTAACTAAGAGAGAAGTAAACTACTCTCGATATAAATGGGGAAATGCCATTCCCAAATGCAGGCTTTGGGAATTGTCCAGGTAGATAACAGGGTTGTCTGTAGGCAAATGCACAACCAGGATGGTTTTGCCAGAGGATCAGATGGGGGAGTAGTGTTACATACAACGAGCTTTAAAGTAAAATTTTGCTTATAATTCTCTACCTACTGCATCACCTGCAGTGCTGAATCACAGTGCAGGTTTTTAAACTGGTATCAGTACATGGCACTTGATTGTCTTCCTTCCAAGCAAGGTGCTGCTTTGTCCAAGATCACTCCACATTTTTTGATTCTTTTTCTCCTTTTACTTTGTAGGGAGAAATAGGCTTCCCTGGAATGCTGGGACAAAAAGTAAGTGGGTGTGATGTATTGGGCAGTTGTGTTAAGTGCTGGCGTAGGGTCATGAATGGCTTCAGGGACATTCTGGAAAGTATAAGGCATTGAAGCTCTTGCTTGACTCAGTGACCAACACTTCTTGGACTTGATCAAATTCTTTAGGTTTTTGCTCTTAGGAGAAAACTCTGAGGTGTAGCTATTTGGTTTTTTTTCTCTTTTCTCCAGAACACTGGCTTAGTCATAATCTTCCTCCTGTTTAACTTATTCAAATTCTTGATTATAGATTTGTAACTACCCTAATTGTTTGGGTTTTATTCACTTGAAGCTAATACATATTTCCGTCATGATACTCTGAATCAGAACAGCATTACTATAAATAGCAGTGATAACCCTGTCCAGTTTTTTTGTATTTAGTATTATGTATTTTATTTATGTATTTTATATAATGATACATTTATTTATGTATTATGTACTTATGTATTATTCTGTACTTGAAAAACAAACAAAAATTGGCTTATGGATAGAAATCCTAAATGAAGGTAATTTTCTGACATAATCACATCTTATCTCTGAAATTAGGATAAGGAAATAATGGTTGTTTCTAGGAAGGCTAGAAGATGAGTGAAATCACCTCTCTTCCCCTGAGTGATTTTACTACATGTCCATCTTAACAGCAAAGCAAGATATTGCAAAGGGGTCAGAGAGTTTTGCTAGCCTTGACCTCTCCAAATCTCTCAGCATATTTCTGATCTCTCCGTTTGGCTTCCTGTTTAGGAAAGGAGTTTTCAGGGTAATTTGGGTAAATTGTAAGAGATATTTTTAACTTTATACTTATTTTAAAATATTTCATTATAATTTTGGATTTCTGAGAAACAAATGGTGCCAGTATTACCTAGAGGAATCCTGTGAATGGAGACACTGTGCATCTGCTGTCTGTATAAGGCAGGTATAACCAAGGTAACGTGCATGTCTGTCCTCACATCCTGCTTCCTTCCCTCCACGCCTACCAAGGGAGAAATGGGCCCGAAGGGACAGTCTGGAGTACCAGGACACAGAGGACCTATAGGAAGACCTGGAAAACGAGGCAAACAAGTAGGACCGCGGTGTTTTTGGTTCCTGTGACTCCTGGTGTCTGTGTGGTTGGGGCGTACAACCGTGCAGTCCGTGCTCTCGGTACCTGCCCTTGTTCACACTGCGAGCAGACAGAGCCCCGAAACACCTCACACACGTGCACACCACCTCACACACGTGCACACCACCTCACACACGTGCACGGGCCATGCAGGAGTTAAGGTCCCAGCTTTAGGGCCGGAGCTTTGTCTGCAGCACTCAGCTCCCTGGCTGCACAGCGTGGGGAAAGCTGCATTTTCCTTGGCTTAGTAACGAACTCCTTGAATATTACTACAGCAGGCCTCCAGCCCTGCCTTTGAATCCCAAGCAACACAGAGCTGTGGTCCCAGCCACACCTGATGGCTAGAGAGTTGGTACAGGATCCATCTCTCTGACAGCAAGAGACCTAACTCCATGGGGCCCTGCACCTTGTAGATCCCTAGCCCTGAGGCTGACTTAGTGAGCTGGGCTGCTCAATTTACAGGCAGCTTGGTAGGCTGCAACAGAAAATGGGATATATCCAAAGTTCAACATGTTTCAGCCTGCCCAGGTGCCTTTCTCTGCCCGTACTGAAAATGGGTTCCTGGGATGAGCAAAGGAAGGTTTATAAGGAAACACTGGCTTTCTGGGGCTCTGAATGAGGGAGGGATTGCTGTGGATGCTACAAGAACTACCCCGCATCACCTAAGCTCCAGGCAGAGAGGCAGCATCTGCATCTTACAAGGGACATCCCATTGCCTGTCCAGGAATTTTCTCCCGGGCCACCAGCGCAAAGAGCTACACTATTGCTGGCAGAAACACTGCTTGTGTGCACAGGCAGCGGCTGCCCATGCGCTAAGGATGGTGTGCTGGAATGGATTAAACTGGTAGGTGGCCTGTGGCAGTGGAAACCTCTGGTCTATGCACCCAAACCTCAGTTCTGTGTTACACTGTAATACACTCCAGGTTTCTTGCACATGCACTATGGGTGCATCCAGTGCCCGTTCAGGCTCTGCCCTTGCCACCAAGACCACCGGGAGGATGGTTTGTGTCCACACTTTCCAATTTGGTTGAGACAGGCTTTGCCCAGGCCCAAGCACTGGTCAACACAGATCAGCTTGCAGAGCTACAAGGCCTTGGAGATGTCTGACACATGGTGCAAAGAACCAAAGCACTAAAACACCGTCTCTGTTTCTTCCATTTCCTCTGTTGACACCAAACCAAGATTGATTTGTTAGACTGGATATTTATATGACAGTTCTCACCATAGTACTGCATGCCAGGGACAGATTCTTCTGCTCTGAGAAAGGTCAGGAAGACACATAATGACCTTAAGGGATTGCAATCTTATATGGAAGCTGTTCAGGAATGGGGTGGTTGACAAATTACCCTTGTTTAGGGTTCAAAATAATCATGCTAGTAGAACTGTTTGGGTTTTTTTTTTTCAGACTTATAGGTGAATTGTAAAGATGAGGAATTGTGCATAAATTTTATAATGACTCCTCCATTATAGCATTTCCCCTGGAGGAGATGATAGCAATATTAGTGTAGCTACCTGTTCTTTGAGCGCACCTTTCCTTGCATGCTATTTTTAAGCAATTATATTTGGGGTACAAAGTAGACCAGCTCCTGATGCTCTGAATTCCCACTTGCTGAGCCTGTCTTTTTTCCACTGACTGACAGGAAAGGGAACCTGTTCTTGATACACCGACGTTGGTTTTAATGTACATCTGCTCAGGTACAGGAGCTTGTAGATGCATTGGTTAATGGGCTCAGCTGAAAGCACTTTATTTGCAGTCTGGCTATGCCCAGCATTGCAAGCAGAGGCACATGCCTGCTTCACTGTTGCTCTGATGCTGGCAGCTAATATCTGAAGTGAAAGAACAGCCAGTGGGGAAAATTAAATTTGGATCTTAGGGAGGGAGTATTACATCCCCAAGTAAGGAAAATATGTCCAGTGTAAGTCTGTTAGACGACCCAGAAGAAATATTTTTTTGTCCTTGATTTGTCAGGTTTTAAAAGCTGATGTATCCTCTTTGCCAGTTTTTATTTTATGTAACTTGTGTCTATCTGTCCTGCCAAATCACTGAGTATCTTTCCCTAGCAGGAGGCAAAGACAAGATGCAGTGCCTGCAGGTCAACTTGAACACAGTACACTCCTTACTTGACCTTAGACATTTTGTCACATTACACAGTGTCTTAATCAAAAAGTGGTGACATAAGGCATGTCATAATTTAAGGCAACAATTGGTGTGACTAAAGCACTATAGTCTGGCCCTAAATTAGAATTTCCAGGCACAAGGCTCAATACACAAACCCCTTTCTGGGGCCCTGAATGCAGTTCCAGTATTGATCTTCTGCAGGAAAACCAGGTTTCCCTCTGTAATTGGTGAACTAGCTATTTCCTTTTCTCTTTTCTAATCCTTTGAAAAAAGTGGTACTTTAAGGCTCTGTGGGTCTGGCTGCTGCCTTCAAGTGCTGTAGTTGTCTGGCTGTTTGTTCAGCTGATAGCTTCCATCAACACGGGCGTTTCCTGTCTCTTGATGCAGCTGGCATCCCTAGATAAAAGCAGCTAAATTAGGAAGGTGTCACTTCCACTTCCATTTTGAGATGCATCTTGATTATCTCACTGACTTCTTCAGCTCTCCCCGGCTTCTGGCACAGGTTCTTCCTAAAATGTGACCAGGAGGTGGGAGTCACAAGTCACAGCCTCACTGCCTTCAAACTGGGGTATAACGCCCAAAGCTTTGTAACTTGAGAACTGACCCTAAGGAGCCAGTTTAGAGTCTCAATCTTAATAAGGAGGAATGACTTAGGGATTTAGATAATGTTACTTTGAAAGAAGGGAGAGGAATATAAATACTGTTCATGGGGAAAAGCTTTTCTGAATGCCATGGGTATATGTGAAAAAAAACCAAACAAGTCAAAGATATTTAATATATATATTTGTCATTATAATTTAATCTATCTGTGCTAAACAAGAGACCATGAAGAAATCATTCCTCCAAAGCAGGAGACACAGAAGACAGCTTGTTTTCAGGCAGTACATGTCCAACTGGCCCTGGCTTGCCTCTGCTGGATCATTATTGTGTGGGGAAAAGAGATTTCCTACAGACTTTTTGGGGGCTACAAAATCCTGGTCTGCTAGTTCTGTGTTGTGTAATGTAAGAAGTAATTAGGGATCAGCATCACTGACATTCACATAAATCCTGGAATATTTTGATGGCTCAGAGCTTACTTAATAGGATTAAACAAAGCAAATATTCAATTAGTTCTTTATGGGCCATGGCAAAATCAACCTTCCTCTGTTGAAATGGTGCAAGTGACATTCAAACATATCTATGGGATACAACATATTATATAACAACAAATTATTTTAGCATATATTATTATATATGCTTCATTACTCAGCAATTAGACATGCAACCACTCATCACGCGCCTGTGTATGCACATTAACCTGGAATTACAACATCTTCAAGGAGCTCATCTCCTTTCTCATTAAAGGTAAACTTACATTGCATACATAATTTTTGCTATGCTAAATAACATATGCTGTTACATAAAAGTCAAATCAGGTGTCTAAACTTTAAGCTATGTAATACACTTCTGAAATATAAAGCTGAGAAATCCAAGCCTTGGAGAGTATATGAGCAGGAAGATAAATATAGCTATTTTTAATGTGTCACCATACTAAATTCAGAAGCAAAAATAGGAAAGTGCTGAACAGCTCTAGGGTGAAAAATCCAGATGCCTGAGGGCATGGCTGCACAAACAAGCTCCCATGAGGTAAATTAGGGCTGATTTTACAGAATATTAGCTATTGTACAGTGACTGTGTGTAAGCTCATGTCCCCCAGGTAGTTTTACAGCATTTTGGGGTGGACACCATTTGTCAGCACAGCATTGCCACACACTAGCTTGCACTTTGTAAAGCCAAGCCCTTGCTTGCCTTGTGATTTGTAAACATAGCTATATCCATGGTGAAAGTCAAGGAGATACAGGAGTCTGGACACTTAAAGTACTTCTGAAAACAGTGTGGGCCTCAAAGTCACTAGCACACTTCTGAAACACTGCACCCTAAAACTGGGAAATGTCACTGTGGAAGCCCTTGTTGATGCCTTATTTAATTTTCTCTTTGTTTCCCTGTTGTTTATTAGTATAATAACCAGGGATTTCCAGGGTCACCTATTTCAGTTCCACCAGCCCTTTCTTTCTGAACTGCCCTAACTCCTAGAGAGCTACCAGGGGTAAAAAGGTATCCTTAAAGAAAGACCACCAAGTGACTGGAGTCAGAGCAGGGTGATTCCTGACTCCACACAGAACAGATCTGCTGGGACTGTTCACTTTTAGGAGCAGAAGTTCTGCCTGAACATGCTTTTCTGTCTCCATGTGGAAGAGGACAGCACCTCTTCCCTGGGGTGGTGGCTATGAAGTTCATGCTGTGTTCCTGTTGGCAAATGTCTTGGCTTTCTTGAAAGGGGAAGCCAGTCCTGGCTAGAAGAGGTTGTGTGTTATTAATAGTTTAGAAAATAAATCAGTGTCTCCTCTCTCCTAGGGACTAAAGGGAGACATTGGCCCTGCGGGTATCATGGGTCCGCCTGGAAGGCCTGGTCCCTCTGGCCAGCCGGGCCCCCCTGGACCTTCAGGTTCAGGTAAGCAGGAGATCGGGTGATTTCCTAAAGAGTGTCCCTGCTTCCCAGCCCTTCCTGACTCATCACGTACACCTGCATAGGCCCCTTTGCAAAAAGTGCTGCAGGGCTTTGTTTGCTTCTCCACTGGCAGCAAGGAGAGGATTTTGCAACAAAGCAGGTCATGCCATCCTTGTCCATTACAAGGACTCTGTACCTTACTTTAAAGCCTACATTATGTCTTCTTATGTTTCAAATAAAACAAAAAATATGGCCTATGTGGTATGTGTAGGACTTTGGTAGACTGGGATGATGAAAAGCCATCTGGCAGCCTTGGAGGGATTAGTTAATCTCCATCATCAAAGGTCTGCTGCTTCTCTGCATACCCTGGCTTACAGTGAAAGACTGTGATTTCTAATCAGCCAGGACATACTCACCCTGTGCAGCTCTGTAAAAGAAAAACAGATGAGACTCAAGTCACAATAGCAGTAAGGAAAGAAGGGAAAAGAAATAGATAGGAGTCAGAGGGAAAAAAAAGGTGGTAAAAAAACCACACTCTCTCTTTTTAGTTAAATTCTGTAGATCTATGCTTGCTGCAATTGTATGTATTATAGAAATCACAAGAAAAATCTTCTAACTGATAATTGTACAGCTTCAAAGCTAGGCATGCACATGAACTCTAGACAGTGTGAGAGGGAGCATAGACATGAAGGACAATACACAACCCACAATGTTCAGGGACAGTGAACCCTCAGGCAGGGTTTTCTCAACCTGGGTATTTACTAAACTACTTGAATAGAAAAGCAAAACCAGTTGGAAACTCCTGTTGCCTCAAATGCACAACTGCTGCTTGCATTGCAGCTGATCTGTTCCATGTCCTCTTCTATTTTGCTTTTCTTTTTTCTTCCCTTGCTTACATCAGTGGGCAGGAGGACTCTTCCTTCTGATGGTCTGGAAATGGTACATCTGTGAAGCTGGGGGCTGCTTCAAAATCTTCATGTCTCCCATTATGAAACATCTTTGTCCTGAGTAAAATAGCTGGAAGTTTTCTGATGGCAGAATTCTCACCATGTCGATGGGAAGGCAGCCAGGATCTTGAGACTACTTTTTAAAGGCTTTATTCCATCCACAGAAAGTTTATGTGTCAGGCTTGCTAATCTTTTTCCTCTAGAATATAAATTCTGATCCTAAATGACCTTTCTGTGATGATGTCATTGCTTGCAGTATGAACATGTTGGCTTGCAGCCTAATTCTGCAGAGTAATGCATCCTTGCCAAAGTTTGAAAGTCAAAAAGCAGGGATTTTTTATTTTTCTTTGTAGCACTCTGGTATTTCTGGTTGGATTTTCTTGTACAGAAACCTCTGAAACAGCATTGCTCAAGTGCCTCCACAAATGCAGAAGCCTAATGTGTTGCGGATGTCTACAGAGTCTGACTCTACTAAACTCGGTGCATAGGTACTGTAGAGTGATCTGTTGTTCATCCTGATCTGAATTTCTGTAGCTTCAAACAGGCTGACATTAATCTGGAAATCCTAAGTTAACAGCCTCTTTTTTTCTCTGTAAACTTGGTAGACAAATTTAAAAAAATGATTTAAAAAAATTACTGTGGCACAAACCCTGGTCTTTCTCCTGAAGTGCTGGAATTGGTGGTTCTAGGAATCACTTCTTTCAGTTCCCAGTGGATTTGGTGGAAGATGTGCATCTCTGAAAGTTCACATAAATGCCTATACTTGCCTGACCTGTACTTTTCCCACTAAAGCTATGTTTGTGTTTTGTATGTTAACTTCATAACAAGGCAACCTGGCACTTTGCTTCCTAGGGCAATTTGCAGTAGGACCAAAAGGAGAAAGAGGACTTCCAGGGCCTCCAGGGAGATGTCTCTGCAGATCCCCACATGTGAATAACCCGCCATATGGGGAACCCGTGTTTGGACACAGTTATCCGAAAGTCCCTGTGGTAAGCAGATTTTCTGGGAGAGGATGTGAGCAGCTCGTAAGTACTTTTACTGTAAGAGATGGCATACTCATCAATATTTTGGATTTAACAGGGAAGATGTCTGTATGTGAGCAATGAGATATTTCTAGTATCCACCATCTCCGAGAATCAGCTGGTGAAAGAGAGTCTGATCTCCTAACTACTCTGGAGGTTGTGTGATTGAGGTGCTGAAATGCAGCTGTTTCAAACCGTCAGTAATGAACCACGTGCTTAGAAACCTTTTTTCAAGTCTGGTGATGCTTGCTTCCATCTTCTACTGTACATCTATAGTCTGTTCTTTTTATTCCAAATTAAAATATTTTTCAGATTGGTCAGTGAAATAAGCATGGCTTTCTTGCTTAATTTTTCCCTCTTCTTCTGTAAAGACAGTGATTTCAGAATTGAATGTTGAGGTCAAGCGTTTCACACATATGATAGAACTTTCTCCCAAAGCACAGATCCTCTACCTTGGACCAAAAAGGAGTCTCCATGAATCATGGGAGTCAGACTTCTGAGCTCCTGTCTGTAGACATACACTTTTTATAGCTAATTTCAATCTCTAACCTTCTAGAAAGCATTTTTATGAACAAATTGGACAAAGTACTTTAAAAGATAACTCATTGGTAGAAAGTGACCAAGTGATCTTTCATCTCCAATTTCTCTGGGTTTTGTAAATACTGTTTCTGTACTTTTCCTTCTGCTGCTCCTTGCTCTATTATTCTGTAGCACTTAATCAACAAAGAAAATGCTACCTTGCTGCTGTGTACCAGCATAGCCCATCCACTCCACTCATGCAAGTGGCTATCGTGTGGTGTCTGGTCATTTTTGAATGACAATAAGCAGCAATTAGCTTTGTTAACTTTCCCATCTGCCACATTGTCAGAAAGCTGTTACAGTGTGTGAAAGGGATGCACTCACCACTGTCCATTATACTAGGTCTTGAACTCAGTCTTTGCATGTGTGCTGCAAGTCTTGTCAGCTGCTCCCTCATTCCTGTCTACATCACATCACAAAAATGCCCCACTACTTTGAAAACTTTATGGTGACAGAAGAAAGTGTATGAAATAAAGGTGCATATCACATCATGCTGCCCACTACTGCAAAAAACTATAATGCACGTCACAGCATGGAGAGCTCAAGGATAAGGTATAAGGCTTGCAATATTCTGTGTAGGTCTTATGACCCTTCTTTTCCATCTGGCACAGTTTCATATTAGATCTTGAGAGACAGTAACGAGAGCATCTGGAGCATCTGCTGTATGAGGAAAGGCTGTGAAAGCTTAGACCCTTCAGCCTGGAGAAGACTGGGAGGGGATGTGATCGATGTCTATAAATACCTGAAGTGCAGAGGCCAAATGGATGGGGCCGGGCTCTTTTCTGTGGTGCCCAGTGACAGGACAAGGGGCAATGGGCAAAAACAGTAACACAGGAAGTTCCACACAAATTTCAAGAATAACTTCTTTACTGAGAGGGTGTCAAAGCACTGGAACAGGCTGCCCAGAGAGGGTGTGGAGTCTCCATCTCTGGAGATGTTCAAAACCTGTCAAGATGCTTTCCTGTGCAACCTGCTGTAGGGAACCTGCTTTGGCAAGGGGCTTGGACTAGGTGATCTCCTGAGGTCCCTTCCAACCCCGACCATACTGTGATTCTGTGAGAGTGTAACTACCTAAAATACAAGTACCCTACACTGTCTTGATGAATCCTCATTTGATGATGATCAAGTGCCACAAGGGATGGCAAAGAGGTAAGCCTCAGCTCTGAAAGTGGAGCACTTGCAGAGCAGTGCTCCCTCTTCACCTGCCCCATCTGTTTTACTCCCTTGAATGGCAAGAGCAGGAGCTTAAACACTGCTATGATTCATTCTGTTCAGATCCCCATGCAGCAGCTTTGAAGCCTGCCTCTTATCACTTGAGGACTGTTGCACGTGGAAAAGACCCCAAGAAGGTGCTCTGTGCCCCCAGTCCCCGTGTTGCCTGTTTGCCAAAGCAGCATCCCACCACAGCACGTCCCCACTGCAGTCACCCACTTGCCCATTGACTCCCCCGGTGCCAGAGAAATTAGGGCCCTGGGGCTGGGACTGGGCTCCCGAACACAGTTACAGAATCAGTTCTTTGCTGGCTTTCTATTTCTTTGCTTTCTTTCATTCAAGCTGAAGGCATTTTTATTCATTTTAATCATGTTTCTTTAATGAAATTGGCCTTTGTCAGGGGCTATGGGAATATTCTGCTATATAAAAGTTTCAGGGTAATTTGTTTTAAGAAGAGCCAATTCTGTTTATGCTAGTGGCAATCAGGCTCAGCCCTAAATCCATTTTGCTCAGAAGCATTCCATTTGCTTTTTCTTAATTTAAAAATGGTTTGAATCTTGCTAAAATTAATTTAATTAAGCTGCTGAAGGAAGAGATTATTTCCTAATGCCCCTTACAGCCAATTTAAGTGACTGAGACATTAAAAAAATTGGTAAGGGAGCAAGTTGTCCTAACTTCTCCATTTTGAACTGATTTTTTTCTGTTTAATAGAAGACTTGGCTTTAGACTAAAGTATATGCATGTAAAAATATGCATTTCAATGCTAATTAAATCTAAAAAAACTACAAAGTAGTAAAAGATAAGTAAAGGCTGCATTGAGCAATGCATTATTTATTTTGTAGCCATAAACATGCCTAAAATATTATAGACAAACCCACAAAAAGCACTTATGTCCGTAAGTATTTAGTAGTTGCTGCAGCATTTAACCATTTGAGCATCTGAATTTTTTTCTTAGCAATGATTGTGCACAAGTATTTGCACAATCATTACCTGTGGATGTGCAATTTGAAACAGGGGCCACTGGAGCCACAGCTAGGGGCTCAAGAAAGACCATTCCCCTTTGGAAATGTGTCTCTCTTCTTACCAGCCACAAAGGAACCTCTTATGGTCTGGCAGTCCATGGATGCAAGTTCTCACCCAGGGCTGGTATACTGTTGTGTTTCTGAAAACAACCAAACTATTTTTCTGTGCAATTATTTACTTATTTGCAGATACATATGTCAGTTTACAAAACTAGATTCTGTGACAATCCAAAATACTTCTTGAGAGGGTTACCAGTCACTTCTTTTTCTGTGTCCCAGATTTTTGTGGTGAATAATCAAGAAGAATTGAACCGGTTAAACACTGAAAATGCCTTAGCTTTTAGAAGAGATCAGAGATCTTTGTATTTCAAGGATACCTTTGGATGGCTCCCAATCCAGGTGAAAATATGAGTGTGGTCTCAGAAAACTCGTGAGTGCATGTTTCATTTTAAACATAGAACAAACTTGTGCACTTAAAGTGTGATACAAAAACAATTAAGCAAATGGAGAAAAAGCTAATTTTTGAGCACTGACACAACTGTACCTAATTCTGTGATTTTTGTTCACAGGCATCTTAATTACTGAGGTGCTAACTCATCAGTGTTGCAGGTTTTGCTAACATTCCTGTGAACCAGCCTCTACTGGTGAATAAACTGAGTTCAGGGAATTATGATAGTAAAGAACATTTTTTTTAATTTAATACAAAAATAACTCACCAGGGTACAAAGTTGCAGGAAAACACAAATCCTGCAAACCAGAATCATGTATTTCCTTATTGTTTCAAGGAGCTGAGCTAAGTCCTGCTGAAATCAGCAGCAGGATCCTTCTTGTGGCCACTGGACTTTGAATCATATTCTGTATAAACCCTGTGAACCACCAAATAGCGGGATATGAAAACGTGGCTGCGGGATCTGCCTCCCATAGCCCTTCACCTCTGCTTGTGATCCAGGCTGCTCGTGGTCAGTTCAGTAACCACGGTGTGTTTCTTTGGCCAGCTCACCCCTTTCTATCCCGTGGATTACCGCTCGGAGGCTGGCGGTACCTGTGGAGATGGGATCGTACAGGATGGGGAGGAGTGCGACGATGGCAATGCAGTTGTGACAGATGACTGCATCAGTAAGTTACAGCTCATTAAGAGCAGCCTCTTTCTACCAGGAAATGTGCAGTAGCTGTTTCCACAGGGTACACTGCTGTGTAAATCACACAAGCCTGTCACTCAGGGGTGCTTGTGTGGTTTGTGGATCAAGTGCAGGCACAGGGAGAGGGAGGCACACAGGCTGTAGTGCAAAAACTGAGGTCCTTCATGCTTGTGGATGCTACACACCAACACACAGCAGAGGTGATGCCAAGTGCTTCTCATGCATCCTCATTGAGGAATCAGTGACCAGAGGTGTTTGCAGTCAGAGCAGAACCACTGCATTTCAGGGGCCAAATCCAGCAGCTGGTTTACATACACACCTTCCCCAAGGGCTGCCAGCGTTCTGGCCAAAAGGTGTAGCATACCTTTGCAGGGCACCACAAACCCCCTTAAGCACTGAAGCTGGCTGTTTCTTATAGGATGCTAGGTCCTGGGTCCAGTAAAATCACTTTGGATTTTCTTATTCGCTTGCACAGGGAAGGTGTCAGTCCACTACCTTCACTATTAGGTTTATACAACATTTGATTCCTGTCTAGTCAGGCTTCCTTTTGTCTTGCTGGTTGTGGATAGCAAAGAGCATACAAGCAGCTGTGGCAACCTTCACTTCTACCTTTTTGTTGCTTTTATGGCTTGATTCCTTCCCCAGAGTGCAGCACTCCACACCATCTACAGCTGTCACACAGCAGCTTTGGTACTTTGTTGGTTCTAGCAAAGGGATGCTGCTCCACATTTCAGAACAGGTATCAGCCCACACTGAAAGATGAAGTTTTCCTTTTTCATTTATATAGCCCTCAATTTTTTAGCCTGACTTTGAAGATGAGGTGTATGCAGCCATGCTCAGTATGAGTTTGTCCATCACCACCCTTCCCCTTATAACTTCAGAATCCCAGCCAACTTCTCAATGACAACAGGAAAGAAATTCCAAAGGCAATTCAGTTGCAACAGGTATAGGAAGACACATAAATAAATGCCCCTTTGAGCTTGCCTGACTGCAGAGTAATCCAGAGAGAGAGCATGAGCTCTCCAGGCTCCAAGAATGAGAAAATGATTTAATTAGAATTTGCAATCAACCCCAGGGAACAAGCATGCGAGAAAATAGTGTCCATTAGTTCTAGGGCCTGCAAAATTGTACATCGTGTGTCTTGGAGGGACATCGTGTTACTTTGTGCCACATGCGGGGCAAGGCTTCAGGTCGATTGAGGTCTTGCAGTACATGGACTTCTGACACCGATGTGACCCCAAGAATTATCATTGAGCTACCTGGAAATGAGCACATTGTCATCTTTCTGCTCTTGTAACTGAACCAAAAGAAAAAGGTTAACTTAACGTTAAGTGGATTTAATTGCTCATTCTTAGAAGCATCAATTTCTAACTAACAGATCATTGGTGCAATTAACTAATAATTTCTATTTGTAAATAACCCACTTTGAAACCTTATAAACTCCCTATTCTTAAGTGTTCTTTTATTCCATTGCTTTATAGTGTCGCTGAGAAGATGTCAAAGTGATTTTAGCTAAAATAATTTGTTCAAGTTATAAAGTCATACTCAAAAAGTTGAGGACATCAAAAGCAAATTCCATCTGCTAAAATAGCAAACAAACCCACAAATTGCTGCAGCCTACATGCCAGTCACTATGAGAAAATGTCACAAGGCCCACTCATGCTCAAGTCAGGAGGAGTCAGCAGTGGGAAAAACACCTTTTTGGCAATCATTATATTTTTTTTTTTTTTCATGTTAGAAAGGCAGTAGGTCTGCATAATTCTGTTCACATGTGGGAACTCACTTGCTTCAGACACACATAGATCCTGTGCAATATTGGATAAAGGTCTTGGTTGGAATTTTCAAATGACTTAATGACCTCAGAGTATTATTTTGAAATTGTGTCCTCCCCAAATAATTTCTGTTAACTGTATTTTATGCTTCCTTTAATTTGTTTTGATAGCAATTATCTATGGTAATAATAATTACTAGAATAAATGCTGTTGTAATTAGTGTTTCTGTAGTAACTCTTTTTATTAGTCATCCATTCTTTCCCTTGGTCATTGAAATTAGGCTTAAAAAAGCATATTATTTGTAGTGAAGAGTATTGCTTATCCTAGGACAGTCCCTACAGGATGCCCTCCCCAAAATGCATTGTTTTATATTTTACCCTTAAAAAAAAAAAAAATCTATTTCCACTTACCTCACATGAAGTGCTTTGAAGGTATTTCTTTCTACATTTTTTACCAGGATGCCGCCGTGCTTACTGTGGAGATGGCTACAAACATGAGGGGGTTGAAGACTGCGATGGGAAGGATTTTGGATATTTGACATGTAAAACATATCTCCCTGGGTATGCATGAGCTGTCTTCACTTTGGTTTAGGGTGGTTGTTTTGGGTTTTTGTTTTTTCTTCTTTTTTCTCTTTACCAGCTTTAAAACAGAAAAGCATTACCCACTTAAGCCTTGTTCCACTGGGACCTCTGCAGGTAGTGGGAGAGAAAGAGTTTGTCAGAGTATTTCTGCATATCATTGACTTTGAGGGATAAATCTCATTTCTTGGTAATAAGCACATGCCTCTTACTGCACAAAATGAATGCAGGTCACATACATAGACATATGTTCGTCCATTGCTGGCAAAGATTTCCTCATCTGGTGACATTATTATTGCATTAACATTCACTTATAACATATTAAGAGTAGGGAAAACTATGAGAAGGAAACGATCACACTGAAAGGGGAAAAAAAACAAGCCACAAACAAAAAAACCAACAACCAAACCACAACCTCCAACCAACCTCCCGTTGCCCTTACCGTAAATGGGCACTCCAGGGGTATCTCTGTTTTCTGAACCAACTGGCCATCTATCAGCCTTTCCAAAGATGAGGAAATTCACTCAACAGCAGCTGCAAAGCCCTGCATCTGCTTAGCAATGTCCTTCATTTAAAGCATCTGTTTATTGTTGATTTGCCTTCTCCGCCTTTGTTTAAGCAGCTTCCTCTGGTCAGCATTTTGCCTCCAACAACAGTACCTCCATTTAACTGTCAGGTATTGTTACTGGCTAACAGGAAATGTTTAATTTGCAAATGAAATTATGCACAGAGCCCCCATCATTCATGGAAGAATAATGTGCTAATTGACAGGAATAAGAAACCACAGGATGTCTTTGTAAGTCAAATGCTGTGCTAATTCTTCCACTGCAATTGTTGGAGCACTCCTGGTGTAAGAGATTATTAAAATGAGACCAGCAAACTTGACAACCTGAACATTTTACAGAGATCTCATCTTCAGACAGTGTTGAGCTGTTCTCTACTGGGAAAACTGTTCCCTTCTAAGAGCCTGAAGTCTGGTACCAAAAATAGCACCACGAAAGCTTGAGAAATTTCTATAAATTTCCCTTTCCATGTGTAACAAAGTTGTAAAGAGCAACTGAGATCCTTTATTTTTGTGTGTGCAATCTGCAAATTATCTGCTAAACTATAGAAAAAGCTGTGGATCATAAGTAAAATGGGTTAAATATGTGAGCATGGCACTCCCATTGGAGTTTCATCCCAAAGCACCCTTTCCTCCAAGAGCTCAGCTGCAAATGATTTGCTTATTTCCTACTCTTTCCCATCCCCAAATCCCTCCTCATATTTCACACACCTTCACTTCAGATTTTAGGTTGGTTTTCTGAGAATATGGGTTATCCAAGGACATAGTTTTAAGGACCTGCTTAATGGCTGATTAATCCACATCTTGTGGATTATCTGACAGATGGGTTATTCACTTAGACATATGCTAGCAATAAAAACTCATCAAAATGCTTATTTTATTAACACTTCTGGTCAAGTCTTCTGTAGGTAGGGTCACTGTAATTCAGTTTAAGTCAGTAGAAAGACAAAAATGACTATTTTTCCTTATTTTGCAAGGACACTTGCATTTACATTTTTTTATTACAAAGGTGGGCATGTTTTACTATCATTATTTCAAGTACATGAAAAATAAGTTAAAGGACGGGCACAGTCACACTTGCTGGAGCTATTGGAAGTAACCGGAAAAACACCTAAACCAGAGCCTCAGATATTTTATTACACTGTTCCCATGGCTGATCGCCAAGGCCTCCTGCACACACCCCCCACATAAGGCTCAAGTCCCATTGCCAATGGGGTTTTTATTATTTTAATTGGCATTATTGGGAATTAAGTCTTCACTCATAATTTCTCCTGGACTCTTATTTTGCTGACAAGGGGGAGCACAGTAGATCACTGATGGAAATTACCCTCTTGTTTTGGTTCCCATATGTTGCTGCAAACGGCATTTTCTAATGTTCTTCACTCCTACCGAGAGTTACATGAAGAAACCGTGTAATGTGAGCTAGAGCATACTTTGAAACTGAGATATTCTCTTTTATTTTAGGTCTTACGGGAAACTGCGATGCACTTCTTACTGCTACATTGACTCTACACAGTGTCGATACTTCACATGAGGGGAGTGGAGGAGGGTAGCACCCCACTACATGTTCTACATGGTGCTACACTATCATCTATCCAAGAAGGACTAGGACAAAAAAAAGCCCCCACCCACCTCTGTGTGAAAACAAAGAGACATCATGCTGCTGATGGCCATTTTGAGATGTTTTTCTTTTTTTAAAAAAAATAAGTCAGATATTGGGAAAAAATAGGACCACTGCACCCTGTCTTAATAGAGAAATGCCAAACAGCGTTTGCCAGTAAGACTTTCACGTGGCTGTGGATGGCAACTTGCTCTCCATCACAAATGCAATGTTAAGCTATACTGGAAACTGAATTTCACTAGCCAGGAATATTGTGAAACACTTACCTCGACTTAGCACTGTTAAACCTACATGTAAGCTCTTCAGGGTTTTTGTCTCTAAACCTTCTCAGCATAAACATGAAGCATATCTTGGATGTGGTGTTTATAGAGACTTTCTCTTTTATTACAATGTGAACTTTGCAAGTGTTGTATTCACATGAGTGATGACTTCAGTGACATTAAGGTTAACTCTACACCTCCATGGGTCGAAGGAGCAGAGGGGAGGCCCTTCAGTAAGTGCTTTCAAGACCTGCAAATCAGCCAAAAAGGCTGGTTAACCTCACCTTCAGGCTAAGATATTTGGCTGTGTGAGTCTGTGTGCATGCATGGAAATGCAAGCAGTCACGGGAGGCCTGAAACTGTAGAACACAGAGGCCAAACTGGACAAATAAACTGTGAAATAGCCAAGGACCTCTCTCCTAGAAGAAAATCAGATGAGGTTGAAAGATAAAGAAGGAACATATTTCTGTATTTTTCATCTCTGTCGAGCTGGCTGGACTCTGCATGACCCCAGAGGAGCTGGGACTGCATTGGTTACCTGCCTGAAACGGCAGTGTGATCACATACACATCGCCTTCACTCTGGTTTCCACATTGGAAGGTCCTTTGATTTTCATCCCCTTGTCCACCTGACCATCATCATTCAGTTACTGGTTATACCCTGTCCCCCCTCTCTCCCGCTCACTGTTTCTGCCATTGTGTCTGGGGTACTCCCCAATGTAAGTTCTCACTTTTGTGTCGCTGTAAATCAGACCCTGGAGTAGGGTGTATATGGATGCTCATTCATGCTGTATAATGTATGTGTATTTTTGTTTTTCAGAAAGTTCAACTGTATTAGCTCTGATAGGAGTCAGGGTAATTATGTACTTATTTATTAGCAGGCATTAAAGAGCATATTTCATATGGGAAGCATATTAAATGTTACATGAAAAAGAGTCTATAACAGAAGAAAATGAAACAAAGGATGTGCAGAATTCAGGACTAAGAGCCTCAAATCAAGGTGTTATTTTCCTACAAGCCACTCTTTTCTGCTTCATGATAAATGTCCTTTGAAATGTGAGTTACCTGTACCGGTGACAGCACTGCAACAGCTGCACTTGCACCAGCGCTTCAGTACAGGTTAAGTAAAGGTGGATGTTGCATTATAATTGTAATCAAGAAAGGGACACAACTTCTACCACCTGCATAGAACACTTAAACTCTGCATGTCCAAAGTGATACTGGAAATCACCAATTAAAAAAAAAAAAAAAAAAAAAGTGTACTCTCTGTGGCTGTCACCTGGGCTCCCTATGCTGCCAAGAAGACAAGCCACCAGCATTTGTAGCCCAGTGCAATAGTTCAACATTTTTCTTCTCGTTGCTTTTTTTTTTTTCTCTAAACAGAGGTCTTAATAAAAGGTCAAGGAACCACCGGGCCAAGAAACTTGCCCATAAACTCTGGAAATCTGGGCATTTACCACAGCTGTCTTGGAACCCCCTGTGCTTGTGCAAGCGGGGGGTTCCAGCAGTGTCACAGCACACGGGAGCACATATCCCAGTGGGAGGCTCCAGAGGACCACCACGTTCCCAGCAGCACATCCTGCTGGACAGCTGTCCTGGCTGGAAGAAACCCAGCTCTGTTTCAGCTAAAAACCAGGACACCAGCCCTCTGGCTGAACCACTGGCAGCACCTGACAGGTGTTACCATCCCGCACTTGGACAGACTTCCTCTGCACTCCCCGCCTTCTCCACGGAGTTTATCTCTACCCCTGAAAAGGCTGGAGTCTGGGAGAAGCCCCAGTGGCCTTTCATCTTCAGTTTTAAGTTGCATCATTTTTAAAAGTTCCTACCTCTGAAGGACATTGAAGTGGCAAAGCCAAGCGCTCAGAAGGTAGGAAGTGTCAACAGGAGTGCTGATTGTGTAGGTAAAATAGTACTGCGCTCCACGTGTGCAGGAAGGGGCAGATCAGTCTGGTCAGAAAACATTCGCCAAAGCATAGGTTTTAATCAGACTTTATAAACACAGCACAAACAATTCAGCATCTTAACAGAAAGAAAGGAACATAAGATATAAAGAAAAAAAAAAAAAAAAGACTTGAAACAAGTGTCTTACTATCATTGCTGTCTTGTTCTCCCAAGATGATAAAGCATGAGAAAGACATCTGGGAAGATGTTAAGTATATACAATCTTAAAAATGGCAAAAAAAAAATCATCCCCTTCCTCCACATTTCTGACATATCTGCTTTATTATCAACTGGTGATTCTTCAGCTGGATGGTGCCTGGTCTGCTGTGAATGAAGGATCTTCCCTCCGTCTCTGAGTTTCTTAATACATTGTGCCAAGTCTGGTTCAAAAGTTAATTGGGGTATTTCAGTTCCTTGGCCTTTTGTAGCAGCAAATGCTTGTGGGAGAGTTTTCTAATGAGTAGTATGCAACTTTAGATGAACACAAAACCAGTACGAGCTTACGCCATGCGCTGTATTAAATGTATACTAAAAATCCAGCTTGCACTCAGTGTATAATTAAATATATGTAGTTACCTACTGCATGTATTAGCAGCTCATGTCAATAAATCATCCTAACTTAGTTCTTGTATATCCTTACTTTCACTTACTTCATTTTGTGTTTAACACACACTTTTAAAATATAATTACCTAGTTGAAGATGCTGGGAAGGGAAAAATTCCCAGTGCCTCCTCTCCCATGTCCGCTGCCTTTCCTCACCTGCTGCTGGACCTGGCTCTGTGCGAGTGCACCAGTGTGCACAGCCCGGGAGGGCACCTGGGCATCCCTGCACCCTGTCCTGGGTGCCTGAACATCCTTTCACCTGGTCCTACCACTGCCTCAGCCCCAGAGGGACCTGTGCAACATGCCATGTGCAGAACCACTCCACTTTCATCAAGTTCTGTCTGTAACTGCTGTCACATGCTTTGGGATGCTGTTTGAGGGATTATCTCCTCTGCTACCTGGTTACATACTGGCTGGTTTTTAACTCCTGCCAGAGGCTGAGCTGAGGGCTGCAAAGCAGAAACCAACGGTGTCTGGTGCTGATGGACAATGGGAGTGGTGCTGTTGGCACCTGGGGTTTGGTCACTCCCAGCAGCCAGTGCCCAGGCTTTGGGAAGAGGCTCCTGCCTTGCAGTGGCAGCTGGTAAGTCTGTCCACCCCATGTACAACGGGGCATCCCAGAGAAGGGCAGGGCTGTCTGCCTCCAGGGAAGTGGAAGTGTATTGACAGCCAGGGAATGAATGAGTCTTTTGGGCAGTATATTTTCTGCCTGTCCTTTCTAAAAGTTTAGCTTCTATGACACTTACCTCTGTGGCTTCCCAAATGCCTATGTCAGGTCTCTCTTCCCTTCAAATCATTCAAACTTGCAGCTGCCAGCCCCATCCTTGCCCATAAATCTGGTCATGCAGTCCATCTCCTCCTTTCTTTGTTCTTATGGTTTAACAGCATTGAAGTTCATATCCTCTGTAGCGCCTCCAAAACCCTGCAATGCCCTTGCTGCTCCACGGGCACGGGGTTTTGTCTTTTTTTTCTTTTTTCCTCCAGCCTCTCATGTGATCCATTTTCTAGCATCTTCTGCATGTTTCAGCCCTGCTAACCTCACAGCAAAGCCCCTCAGCCATGGTTCTTGCCTTCTTAAAGGATGGCTTCTTCCAGAAACCAACCTCAATGTCTAAAAATCATGCAGTGCAATTCCCATCTCAGTGCTACTGATTTAGATAAGGGGAGAGGGGATCAGTGGTTATCCCTTAACAGAGTCCCCCAGAACAGGAACTGTCCTTGAGCACCAGCTGTTTATAAATAATAACTGTACTAAGTCCCTGGTTAGCTGCTTTTAGGGATAATTGAATAGCTCTGACACTCCACTGCCAGGTGCAATCAGAGCATGTATTAAAAAAAGAAGACCAAAATAAACCCAAGAGAAGTAAACCAGTACTGTGCTGTAATTCTTCCATGATACTCAAGAGTATCATGCAGGCAAGGCAATGCTGCAAAAAGACCTTTAAAGAGTTGTTGGAAAAATAATGTTTAAATTTACAAATGGTGAGGCAACAGAGAGCACTTTGTGACAGACTTTCAAGTCCTTCCTCTGATAGCTTTTGCCCAAGGAGATGGAGGCGGACACAGCAAAGCAAGTGTCCCTTACCTGGAAACCATTTTCTCCCATGGAAAGCACTGAGTAATGGCCCATTGACCTCTGCCACAGGCAAAGCCTTGGGCAGAAAGAGAAACTAAAGCAGGCAAGTAGTGAATGTAAAATTGGGACCAGGAACTCAGTTCAGAACGACTGATGCTTATTGATCTGGTAAGGGATGTGCAACTTGCAGACTGAATGCTGCCAAGCCTCAATCAAAGGGAAAAAAGGAACAAAGCCTAAGCAAACAAGCCATTGTGTGTCTTTATTGAACCTGGTCAGTGAAAAAACCCACTGTAGTAATGCATTTAGTTACATGCCTGCCAATGTGCTCTTTGCAGCAAACTGGGGTCCTCAGCACACTAGTGCTGAAGGCTGGTGTCACTCCAGGTCTGGAGGCCAGAACAAAGCCTGGGCACATGCTTTCATTGCACTGGTAATTACTGGGGCATTTAGGGGGATAGCCCCAACCAGCCCAGCCAGGAAAGGCTGCATTTGAAAGGGTAGCCAGGCCAAGTTTTATTCGAGTGCACTCCTGCTGGATATGACTTTAGTGGCTACTTCCCTCCCTCTGCCCCAAACAAAATCTTGGAGTTCAAAAGCACTGAGTTATAGCCCCGGCCTTGCAGGGCTTTTAATTTTCTTCCATCTTTTGCTGCAGCCTTCCCTCCCTCTCCTGAACAAGTAGCCTTTGCTGCACGGGGTTTTGCTCATCATTTTCTCTGGGAAAGGAGAGGAAAGAGAAGCATGGAGCTGAACCCATCAGAGCCTCCCACAGCAAAGCCAAGCCAGACCCTCTTTGCCATTGTCCTCAGGGCAGGAAGGGGCCTCGTGCCACATGTGCATCAGAGCATCTCACGCTCTTCAGGAAAAGCCACCTGCCAGGCTGTCCCCAGGACCAACCCTATTGGTGGCATCTCCTGTAGGACACAGGGAAGGATAAAGCACTCCCTGAGCTGTTTTGTAGGTGCAGCTGGGAGCTTGCCCAGCTGGTGTGCGACAACACGAACGCAGAGCCTCGACAGAGCAGGAATCTGAGGTAATGGCACAATAAATCAGCCAGGAAGAAGGGGATGTGACACTAACCTCCTCACACAGCAGCACATTTAGTATATTTAGAAACTCGGCAACTGATGCCCTCTCTCTGCAGGTCTAAACTGTCACCATTTAATAAGTGAACAAACTAACATCAGCATTAAATTCAAGCCTGTGACAAGGCTTGAATTGACATGTGTGGTGTGTTTGACATCTGTGCCAAGCATGGGAGGAAGCTTTCAGGATTCATTTTGGAGAGGAGACAGAGACCTGTCAGAGTCCTCAGCATCTCCCACAGAGGGGGAGCAGTGGGGGGACAGTTATTCACCATCACCCTCCCAGGAGGAAGAGGCACCCAACAGCATTTCTTACTGAATCACTAGTGAGTGAATCACTAGTGAGGTTGGACTATATGATCTCCAGAGGTCCCTTCTAACAACTACCATTCTGTGATTCTATTTTCCCCAGCTTCCACCCAGGGGCTGGTTGAGGCTCCGGGGTGAGCAGCCTGCTCCAGGTGACTGCTGGAGTGTAAGGCAGATAAAAGTAGCAGTGACTATACACCAGCAGTGTGCTGTAAATTAGAGGGGAGAGAATACAAACCCTTAAAAAACTCAGGGGGAAGGGGAATTTAATAAGCCAGATAGAAGAAAATAAAATGTCAAATGTCCTGGCAGGATCCAATGCATGAGTGGGATATTCAGTGTGTCCCAGACAAGGGACAGATCCTTACAGACAAGCACCTGCAAGAAGGTCCCTGTGCCTGGCTGGTGCATCCGCTGGGGCAGGACTGGCAGTGCCTCAACATAAGAGCCAGGGAGAGCAGAACAGAGCTGCACAGGCAGGTGTGTCCTGCACATGGGACAAAGCTCCTTGTTTTGTCAGTTTTGGGAAAGCTGGTTGCTGCTCGATGTGTGGGACGTGGAGTGTTGGGCTCAGGGAGCGTCAAATACCTGAGATCAGGGCTCAAATGTCACGTTAGGGAGAAAGCGGGGCAGGAGCGCGGTGGCAACACAGCACAGGCTGCACAGGCGGCACGGCACACGGCTCCCTCACTGGCAGGAAGGAGGCTGGGTACCAGCTGCTAAGCAAGAAAGCAAGTGGAAAACTGTGACCTATAGGAAACTATGTGAGGCACGTCTGGTCGCTGAAGACTACAGATGAGCTCGCAATACCAACACTGGAAACAGATGCTAAACTGATTGGAAATTATTTTGGCGGAAAGCCACAGCTAGAGCAGGAGCCCTGGTACAAAGGTAAATTGATGCAAGATGCATTTTGAAGTTTCAGATCTGTTTGAGAAAACAGGTCACTGTTCTCCCTTTGGCAGCACTGCAGGACACCAGTGCATCTTGCTGAAAGCAGTGAGATACACACCTAGAAAGTTAAACAAGGCCAAATGCAAGGTCCCGCACCTTGGTCGGGGCAACCTCAAACATAAATACAGGCTGGGCAATGAGTGGCTTGAGACCAGCTCTGAAGAGGACTTGGGAGTGGTGGTGGATGAGAAGCTCAACATGAGGCGGCAATGTGTGCCCAGAAGGCAAATAACCGTATCCTGGGATGCATCAAGAGCAGTGTGGGCAGCAGGTCTAGGGAGTTGATTCTCCCCCTCTACTCTGCTCTCATAAGGCCCCACCTGGAGTTCTGTGTCCAGTTCTGGAGCCCCCAACACAAGAAAGATGGGGACCTGCTAGAATGAGTCCAGAGGAGGCCATGAGGATGATCTGAGGATGATCCGAGGATGATCCGAGGGCTGGAGCACCTCTCCTATGAAGACAGGCTGAGAGAGTTGGGGCTGTTCAGCCTGGAGAAGAGAAGGCTCCAGGGAGATCTTATGGCAGCCTTCCAGGACCTGAAGGGGTTACAGGAAAGCTGGGGAGGGACTTTTTACAAAGTCAGGTAGTGACAGAACAAGGGGAAATGGCTTTAAACTGGAAGAGAGGAGGTTTAGATTAGATATTAGGAAGAAATTCTTCACTGTGAGGGTGGTGAGACAGTGTCCCAGGTTGGCCAGAGAAGCTGTGGATGCCCCCTCCCTGGAAGTGTTCTCAGCCAGGTTGGATGAGGCTTTGAGCAACCTGGTCTAGTGGAGGTGTCCCTGCTCATGGCAGCGGGGTTGGAAATGGATGATCTTTAAGGTCCCTTCCAACTCTAACTATTCTATGATTCTAAAGCAGCCAAATGCTGCTGGTTGGCACCAGGATCCATTGGGGGCCCTGAGAGGGAAGCAGCATCTCAGTGACTCCTTAACTGACAGCTTTGGAAGGATGAGAATCACAAATTTCAGCTCCTTTTGCTGCAGGCAAGACTCCTGCAGTAATGGTGACACCTTGCTAAAAGGGTGGGTGAACCTGAGCAACCTGATCTAGTTGAAGTCCCTGCTCACTGCAGGGGGGTTGGACCTTTAAGGGTCCCTTTCAACCTAAACCATTCTATGACTAAACAGCTAAAGATGCTGGAGAAATGTTACCACACCTTGCAAGCCACAACGGCAGCAAAGTAATACAGGCTGGTAAAAGGTGAAGGTTAGGGGAATGCAAGAACACAATGAAACCTGAAAAAGCCTTTTTCCCTAATCCCCAAAGTCAGAGTTCGAGCATGAGCTGTCATCACTGCAGCTTCTACTGGGAACCATCCCCTCATGGGTCAGGGAAGGGAAGCTGGGAGGTTTCTAAGGCTGATATGTTTTTTTTAATGATAACTCATAGGAAACAAATCTAAAACCTGCATTAGACACAGAAGCAGAGGAAAAAATACCTGTTAATTAAGAAATATATTTGGGTCAATGTATTGAAATATTAGGAAAAAATACATAGTAACAACTTGGACAAAACCTTCCAGATAGACAGATGCGCTTAGCTTGGTTGCACCAATGTCTGGAAGTGCCTGGTGTACTGCAGCATCTCCTGCGCTTCCTTTTCTCAGTCCTAGTACCTGTGCTTGATACCTACTCTACCAGACCCCAAACAATAAAGAAAACTTCTCTCCCCCTGGCTCAAATTCAAGGAGCAGATTTGCATAAACACATTAAACTGGTGTTCAAAACCTGTGCCCCAGCCAGGCTGTAGCCCTGAATTATGGTTCCATCTTCTGCATTTCAATAGCTGCATATTTCCTATAGGGCAGCAAAACTGCTCGCCAGCCCCACACTGCCCCCAGCCCAGCAGGGTTTCCAGCTGCGCTAAAAACAAACAAAACCAGTAAAGGTTCCACTCTGCCTGTTTGCACTGGACAAAGCTTTGGTGCTGTGAGCTTGCATTGCCTCTCCCCCTTCAATTCAGAAAACAAACTCTTTCCCTATATAGAACCCCAAGCAAAAAATATTTACAGATATTTTGGTCATTGCTGAATCTTGAAAGTGTCCTCTGTGAGTTTCCCACTTGAACAGCAGCACCTGTGTGTGGGAACCCTACACATTCAGCACACTATTTTTTATTTTGAACCATGGATCTAGATTCCTGTGGGGACAGGAATTTAGCAGCCACTATCACAACCCATGACCTTTACTAACAAACAGCGCAAACTCTATCAAAGCTTTAGCTGCAGCTCTTCCTGCAGTTCATCTGGAATCATGTAATGGCGACAGATTTGCTTTATTTAACCATGGGAAGTTCTAGTGAGGAGACTCTTGCCTGGTAGGTATCTCCAGGATTTCTATTAGAATACACGTGTGCAGTGCTGCTGGTCTGTGTCTGGCTATTTAGGAGAGCAGAGCATTTTACAGAGGTGACCAACAACTTGTGCTAGCCAACAGTCCCTCTGTGCAGCCACAGGCACCACGTTCTGCTCTCCTTTGCTCATGAACACGCTTCAGCACTTCACTGAAGTGCTGGCTGGCAAATCAATATTGCAGCTCACAATTAGAAGCTGGGCTTTGAGACATTACCTTGTGGATTCATCAAAGTACTGACAGTTATGGGGCAGGTCTGTGGACACTGTGATGTATGATGGACCCAATCACAACCCTCCTCTGCCTCCACCTCCGGTCCAAAAACGCTGAGGGGAAGAAGTTGTCTGCATGGCTGCAGTAAGTTGCTTGTTGCTACTTCTCTGGTGAAAACAGACATTTGTTTAATTTGTTTATTGCATACGAGGATGGAAAGCTGAAACCTCACCTTTCTGCTAGATCAGGACCTTGTGATTTCAAACAAGAAAAGGAAACAGTTCACTACAACGCTGCATGAGAGTGAAGTTTTGATAGACTCTGTACCCTTTCAATGTCTGTCTCTGCATCCATCCTGTTTGTTTTGGTGTACAGAGCTACAGCTGAGTAGCACAGCACAACATAGTAGAGATACCAACACCAGAAGTACTGACTCTGCGTAGGACAGAGCTCTGCCCCAGCAGCAGTCCCATCTAACCCCAACATGTAACAGCATGGCTTCGGAGGGGCAGCCAGGTAATCAGTGAACTGGGCTGAGGGGTTCATTGTGGCACAGCTGACACTTCAGGAGAGACACCAAAGCCACCTGCACCATGGCTGCAACAACAGCTTATGCCAGGGGCACCCAGGTGCAACCACGTGCCAGGTTATTTTCACATGCCCACAAACAGGGCCAAGACAGTCTCTTAGGGGAACATCTAAAAGTATTAGTGACACAACTGCTGTTACTTAGCTGGAACTGCCAGGGTCTCATGACTGGTAACCTGCTCATTTCCTTACAAAGGACAGATGAACAAAACCCTGGAGCAGTGAAAGAGCTATGTGATCTCTGCCCTAGAAGACCACCTAAAACTGTCCATCCCTCACCAAGGTGCCAGCTACCCACCAGCTCAGCCCCAGCAGGTAAGACAGAGGGATGCTGGAGTTTGGAGCTCCTGCCAAAGCTGAAGCAAATGCAGCTCCCAGCCTTTGCAGAGCAGCTGCTCTGGGACCTACTGCAATTAGAAAGGTCCAGAGTCTCCCGTATCCCCACAGGAGAGAGCCAGCTCTAGCTGAGCAGTGCTGCTGCTGCAAGATACACTCATCCTTCCACTTACCCCCTGACCACAGGGCTGGTTCAGCACAGGCAGGGGCTTGGCCTCATCTGCTCTTCTCCAGTTGAGAAAATGCCTCCACCACTTCACAGATCTCCACCTGAATGTTGCCATTTAATAGAGGGACTTGCCCTGGCTAGAAAGAGACAATCAGATACCAGAGATCTGCTCCCAGGTCCATGCTGTGTTTATATGGATAGAGAAATAAAAGGAGGGGGGAGGAAGGGGGATGTTACACCCACATTAATTAACGAGCACTAGTCTTCATCTGCATCTCAAGATGACCACATAGAGCTTCTGAAGTCTTTGAAATCTACAGAAGAGATTTGAGTCCAGGCAAAAGAAGGACAAATACTACAACTGTTTTTAAACACAAATTCTCCTCCCACTGCCAGGCTGGCTTTTGTAACTACAGCCTTCACACACTGACACTGGACGAGGACCCACAACCATATGCCAGACACAGCTTTTATTCTCGTAATCAAAACAGGCTCCATGTGTGTTAACATTCTTTGTACAAAGATACATACAGGTAGTTTCTGTGAACCAGAAACATACTGTTCGACTGTTCACACAGTACCTAGAACAGATGCAGTCCTGAAGAGCACTTTAGGCCCCCTATTATAATAAAATGAACAAAATCCATGCAAGGAGGAAGCAAGATTTTAAAACATGCTTATTTAAAATAAGTTTATTATAATGAAATAATATAAAAGCCTGACAAAGGTCTTAACAATGCTCCAAAAGAAAACAAAAAAAAGCCATCAAACAAGAAACCCCAGACAGATGCTGTATGATTTGAGAGATGATGTAGACTGGAAATTCCAAAAGTATTTTGGACTGAACTGCCTATGCCAGCACAATTTGTGAAATGCTTACACTGGAAGAGGTGATTTTAGGAGCAGGAACAAGCCCTTAGAATTAATTTAAAGTGTGAGGCCATATATCTTCTCTTCATTTTTAAATGTATTTCAGTATGTATATAATGTACTTCAATATGTATATGTAAAGCTTGCAGTAAGCTCAGCTTGACCTTGATAAAATGTATGCCCAAAATTGGCTTGAAAAAGAAAATAGGAAAGGAAACCAGAAAAGCAAGCTGCTTTGGTTTTCAGTTTAGTCACCGTATTCTGGAACGCAATTTACTTGTTTAGTTTCAGGTAGACATAAATCTCAAACTTTCAAGATGGCTTTAAATAAAGGAGTTAATAAGTTTTGGACCCCCTGAATGCTGCAATGCAAAATAAAGTTAACATACTTAGTGTTAAAGAGAAATCAGGATATGAAAACAAAGAAATTCCATCTATTAAAACAAACAAACAAAAAAACCAACCCACCTCTAGTACATCTGGATTTCTCACCTGGGGGGAGAAATTCTTCACCCAAAAAAGAGGCATTACAAATGATAGTCAAAGACCACATTTCAAAGAATTGCATGCCAGTGGGAGGGTGCACATGTGTTTAAGTGAAGCATATGCTTATATTCTAACTTCAAAGCAAGTGCTTAAATCCCTGTGTGAACTGTGAGCAGGATCAGCCACTGCCTGGGCTTGCTCAGAGACAGTCAGTGCGCTAGGATACCTCTTCTGCACATGGGTGATTTTATATTGCTTGGAGCACGCAGTAGTTCACCGGGTTTGTTACCAAGGGGCTACAGAGGTAGCAAAGAGGCATGAATTCAGTTATTCCCACCTCCCTTCTCTTTTTATCTATACTATGCAGGAAAGAGAAGAGAAATAAGTAAATTAAAAAAACCAAAAACCCTATGCTTTCACTCATAAGAGGCAGAACTGCCAAGTCTGACGTGTCCCAATTTAAATTTCATCTGTGAAATTGAGTGGTACGGTTTTCCTGGCAAAATATGTCAAACCAGGGAGAAACTTCAGAAAAAAGCAGCACATTCTCCACCTGACTGGATGTTTGGTTGCCTGCCAAAGAACTCAGGTCTAATTTTCCAAGTTTACATCTGTATCACTTACAAAAATTCCTTGTGCTCTTATGGAGAGATGCTTCAACCTGACAGCGACAGCTCTAGTAGCAAAGCAGATGACAACGGACAGAAAGGAAGGGATGGGGTCTCGGTGGGGGAAGAGGGAAAGATAGTCAGGTAGGAACGTGCTAATCATCTTTCCTGGTGTCTGAAAGGCAGTTTAAGGTTCCCTAAAGTTTTTTACAAAAGCTGAAATGATAATGAAAAGAAAGGGTTAGAAGTCAAAGCATGCTGCGAACAACTGGAGCACATTTTGGGCATACTTTTTATCCATAAAGCCAACCACCTGATGCTTTTCAAACTATGAAACATTTTTAAAGCAAACAGCTGTAACTTAAATGCTGATGAAGATGCTTTACAAAAAGCTTGTAAGTGAAGATGTATGGCCCTTAATTTTAAGTGCATCTGTTAAAGGGAGACCCATAATACAACAGTGACAAGATGGGATATTTCAATGACTCTAAGTTTACACTAAAGCACTTGAGTATCCAGTTCATATTCTACAATTGTAATGTCACAAAACTTCAATATGCAACTGAGTACAATGTCTTAAAATAGCAGAGGGGGCTCCAGAACAGTTTATTTTAAAAACTAACAACAAAATAAATAAAATAAATAAAAGCCTCCCATTGCTAAGCAGAACTCCACTGAAATTATTCTGAGAGCTCTGCTCTAATGCCAACAGCACTATATTACAAAGAAGTGTGTATGATCTCTATTCAAATATGCTGACTGCCATTATTCAGTACTAGATAGCACTTCTATCAGGTTGCTTTGGGATTTACCACGTCTCGGCGAGGATGCGCACTGGATGGACACTGTCAGTGCCATACACTGTGTCAGAGTTCTACACTCAGCTATACCAATCTCACAAAAAGCAGCCTTACTGCCTTAGGGTAAGGCTGTGATTACTCTTATTTTGCCATGGCTAAGTAAAATCCCTGAGAATATGCAACTGTTAGACATTGAAGGAAACAGCCGAAAGCATTTCTAAAGGAAAGTGACGCAAAACTTCAGACTAGTGCAGCCTAAAACCAAAGCTGCTCATGTAAAGCAGACAGAGCAAGGGTGCTGTTATCCGAGAGTCACATGGACCTCTGTCAGCATGTAGGTCAGTTGCTCATAAAAGTCAGACATTAAAAAAAAAAAGAACAAAAAAAAAAACTCTAACCAACCAACGAACCAAACGGAAAACACCAACCTTCCCTCCAATCTAAATCTGAAGGCCAAAAGTAGTTGCTTGTTCTCTACAATGATTAATATCAAAAGCAATCCTCTCTGCTTGCCAAAGTGACATCACAGGAATAAAAAAAGAAGTGAATTGTCTAGCAGTGTATTTGCTTCTACTTGGTTACCTGGTCTACTGCATCCTTAGAGGTACAACTTGGGAGTTCAGCTCCGCAACATGCTGCATGGGTTTCTTTCTCAGTGGTGGTTTGACTTAAGAAAGACAGCATTGGTAAGTCTTAGAAGTGCTCAATGCCCTGCAAGAGCAGGGCATGGTGAAGTACAAGTTTTGAAGGCAAGGAGGCCTTGCTCAATTCCTTCTCTACAAGTCCCCTGTTCAACAAGTGTTCTCCTGAAGCCATGGTCTCCTAAGAACGTTCTCAAGCACTAATTCCAGAGTTCAGAAAGATAAACTTTACTCAGAAGAGCAAGATGAGAAAGCCTGCTCTGAGGCAGGATGCCATGCTGATTAGAGGATATGCAGTGTAGACCACTATTTGTTAGGAGAAAGAGGAATGGTACAAGTTAGTAATTGCTGAAGCTAATGGCCCAATGAAGCTGTTAAGTTCTCTACCTACAAAATAAAGTCTCTTGACTTTTTGCATCAAACATTGGGTCTGATGAACTACTAACAAACTAGTGGTTCTCCTGCTAGATAAAAAACAAAACAAAACCAAACAAAACCAGAAAACTCAAAAATACCTCCTAGACTTTAAGTGCTAAATACGCTTTCCTGCTACTGGAGAAGCTTAAAGCAAAAAGGGATGCCAATTTTCATCATGATCTGACAGTTAATTTCTAGAGAAGAGGAATCTCTTCCTGCTCTCCCCATGCACCAGCTGATATTTTGTGGAAATGTGGTCTCCATTACCTTCCCAGAGCATTCAGCTAAAAACCATTGCAGCAAAGTTTCCCACATAACAGCTAAAAACCTTGAGGAAACCACACAGGGTGGAGAGTTGGTTGTTCTGCTACAGAGGTGGTTTCTTTGCATTAATGCTCAGAAGAAACAGACAGCCAAATCCCAAAGGCTCTCTGCTTCATTTTTAGTGCTGCAAGTAGTGAAATAACTGAATGGAGCTTTGGTCAAAAGTTTTTACTTTGTACTCAAACATAAAGATATACTACTTAAATTAAGAAAATTCTAAACCCTAAAATCTCCACATCCTTCCAATTCCTCTTGGAGTATGTAGGAATTACAAATAGGCACAACTCAAAGAAGATGACAGGAACAAGAAAGTCACACTGTTTAAAATGCCTCATTAGAGTCCTGGTAGCTTGCTTTATACACTAAGTGTGATGTTTGGTCTTTTTTTCAAGCATCATATGCTTCTCTTAAAGCTCACAATGCGAGGCTTTTGAGAAAGGATCAAGCATTCAGTGCACAGAAAGGCTCCTGTCAGAGCGAGGCAGGGCAGCAGGCCTGCAGTACATTCATCTGACTGACAACATGGTTTTTAGCCTAGCAAAAGCCAGCACTTCTCCAGTGAGTATGGCAACACTGACTTCTTCTATATTTATAAAGATTTACTAATTCTAAGTACCTCATTAGCACAGCCTTCTCTCCTCCTGGACATGAGTTAAACTCAACTCTGCACAAAGCCATCTGAAGCCCTAGGTCACCACTGAGAGAGGTCCTTGTGCCTGGAATAGGCAGCCAATAATTTGCAGCCATCCTTCTAGTCATCAACACAACGAGGAATTTTGTCCTTAACCATATCACTAGCTAAAAGCATTTGTTTATGTCCTGGATTTTAGCAGCAGTGTTAAGGAGCATATTTTTATTTGTACCAGCAAAATGAGGAAAAGGGTAATTCTTATTTTCTTAATTTCCAGTCACTTCTACATAATTTCAGATTTTGAAGCTTGTAATTAGCCCAATGTGTAATGGTTCCATGACAAATTCTAGCTTTCCCTACGCTTTACTCATTTCATGTCCACTTCCATGAAGTCTCTGCCCATAATGGTAGCCTAGGAAGGATTTTAATGAAATCTGCTTTTTAAACTGCTAGCTGTATCCAATTTAAAAGCAGATACTACGTTTTTGCATGAATGTGATTTAAGAAAACCCTAAACCCAAAATAGAAAAGCCACCAAAACCTTAATAGATCAGGACGACGGACATGATCTTGACGGTCTTTTCCAACCAAAGTGATTCTAGGATTCTATAATTCAATTGCTTGTGTAAAGTACTGCTGAAATTAGGTGTGCTCTGACAGTCTGTGCCAGCAAATTTCTTGTGGTCCACTGGCAGGAAGTGACAGGGAGATCATGACACATCCTGGGAGCTGGTCAGGGAACACAATACCCAGTTTCAAGGCTGGTTCCTGGGCAAACTCAGGCCACCAGCCACATATGCTGGTGGTGTAGATCTCGGTCATATTTGGGGACACACTGCATTAAAAAGCTTCAACCCAAATTAAGGAACAAACTCACCATGTGCGTTATTAAGAAGGAATGTAGCTGCCCTTCTCTTCTGCTACTGAGGTAGCAATAACTGTCACTACCTCCATCCTCCTACACCATCACAGGGAATGGGCACAGGGCACGGGAGAGGCAGAGCCGGCAGAGCCTGCCTTGGTGCCATGCTGACGTCCCAGCAGCTCAGCTGCATGCGTGGCTCTCTCCTCAGGTACGGAGCAAAGGCCAAATGCTGTTCTGTTACTTGTATGAAGTGAAGAGAAGAGGAAGTGCACAGGCAGGAGAGAAGCAGTCAAAAACATCCATCATGGACATAGTTATGACCCAAAGAGAAACAGTATCTCTGCATTTAAACACAAAACAATTGTAAAAAATAAAAATCACACATACCCTTCCCCAAAAACACGCACAGCACCCTTCCCATCTGCAAAGATACAATGAACAGAAATAACATCCAAAAAACCCAAAAGTAAATAAATCTTTGTTAATAGACACAGTCCCTGAAGTTTTAAGATGTGGTCTTGCTGTAGTCATACCACCTCATCTGACTCCAAACCATGTACTTCATAGAGAGTGTCCAAGATATTTAGCTGCTTTTCCATGGCTGGCAAGTAAATGTTGAGGTCCCTCTGCATTCCTTTGTAAAATGTTTCTTCCTGAGGATCACACTCTTCTACAGACAAAGCTGCCACAAAGTCTTCGTACGTTGGAGCTGCCCTCAAAGCTAACTGTGAGAGGAACCAAAACTTTTAGATATGCAGAACAGAACAGGAAAAGAAACCCAATTAAAGTCACAAAAAGTTTCTAAGACATTCCTCTTTGCACTTAAATTGCACAGTTCTAATGTATGTGTGTATGCATACATGCATATGTTAAGATTTTTAACTGGGAGGGAGGCCAACATTTTTTTTTTTTTTATTATCTCTCTGTAAATCCCCAGTTTAACACATCTTCAGAGAAGCCTGATTTTTAGGAAGTGTCTGCATATCATATTTTGTGGAAATAAATAGCATATATTAGATAATAATTAAATACAAACCCCAAATAAAGTACAGTTTGTTAGGTGAGCTCCCAACCCAGCGTGGCACACTTCAGCACTGAAGTGCCTTTCTCAAAACACTCTTTAGAAAGCTCTCCCCAATATCTCAGTCTCTCCCAGTCAAAGTCTCCCTCATGACTGCCTGGATGAAGCTTTCTTTTTTCCTTTTGTAATTTCGGTGATAATTTCCAGTGACAGACACGAGGGGGAGCTGCCAGACTGGACAAAAAATAAACCATTTCCTCTAGCAAATATATTCTACTTCAACTCCCTGACTCATTCTGCACTAACCCTTCTTGAATGCTCACATCCAAAGACAGATCCATCCTCAAAAAAGCAACCTCAAACCCTCGTTTCTTCATTGAATAGCCCTGCAAGACTGTGCTGAAAAACACATAATGAAAAAAATGTGCATTCAATTATGATCTATCTGTCTTGGCTCCAGAAAGGAGGTTCCACCCTGGAAGCCCAATATTAAACACAGCGATAACTACAATCCTTACCTCAAAAATGAGTTCTGACAAAGAACTATACTCATTTAATGCTTAGAATATAAACATAGTTTATTAATGGCACAGAAAATAAGACCACATGAACAAGACCCCCTGGCTCTATCGGCAACCAAGACAAATACCTACCGCAAAGACCCCGCGGACAACCCAACCATGGTGCTGCCGTAGCGTCTTCCCATAAGCATTGTCTTAAAAGAAAATAAACAAACAAACCAACCATCAGGAGATAGATGTATGGCAGTTTTAAGTTTGCAATACAAAGACAATTTAGAGCTTAGAAATTACTATTTAAGGATATATTCTTACCACTGGGTGCAAATAATGGCTGTTTCTGAGCACCAAAGTTATGACTGAAAGGAGATGACAGATTGGGGATTCCCGCACTGGGGTCTCAGCTCTGCTGTCAAATCTCCTTCAAGTCATGCACAGCAAGTAAGTGCTCTAACACACAGGAAGGCAAATGTAATTTTTATTTGACTAGCTGTGCTTTACAACTAACACTTCTACTGTCTAGTTCTCAGTTCAGTACAAGTCTGAGAAAATAATATATGGGGTGAAACAATCCTACAAGCTTATGGTTAAGCAGCCTGAATCGAGGTGGTTAGCTCAGGCACTAACCAAGAACTCTCTCTTTACATCCAAGAGTCAAGTTTTTAGGATCACCAGAACAGAAAGCAGCAGGTCTTTGTTAAAAGAATTCTCAGAATCTCTCCTGTGAGTGCCCCTGAGTCCTTGTTACACTCCTAGACAGCTTCACTTTCATATACAAAGCTTTCTATACACAAAGCCAAACATCCTTGAGCCATACTTTCCCAGTCTTAGTTTGTCACTGTCTTCATTTCATATCCTTGGCTTTCAGTTGAATTTTTAAGTATCTGACATTGTATCATACTTTCCCTGGGCTGTTCACCTTGAAGAAAGTGAACCTCTGCATTTTGCTGCTTTAGGATATTGGCTCAAAAGACTGCAGACAGTTATTATTGGAAGAGTGTAAAAAGTCTGAGAAACACAGCCATAACTTTTGCTGGAGTAGGAAGTACTGCACTCCTCATCTATCAGTCTAATGACTGGGGAATGCAGCTTTTTTATCATTATGGTAGGAGCGAGAATCTATGAGAAAAGCATACACTAATAAAAGCAATGAAATAAAAAGTGTATCGTGTAGCAAACAGAACTGAGCACTACTCTCTGCCTTATCAGTAAATATAGAGTACATTAAAAACACCAGAACTTTAAAAGTTTGCTTAGATTTAAATGCCAAGTGAAGATAAATCCCTTTATAAAAAGCCTTTTTTCCTCAAAAGAACATAAGAACAAGTAGATATTCCATTTTTTACTTTCATTTCTTTAGCTTGATATTTGAGGTTGTAGAAAGAGAGCATACAGCCCATCTTTACTTGAGAATCAAATAGCACAGTAACTCCTAAATAGGAAACTCTTAACAGTAAACCAAAGCTACACTGGTGATACAGATATGGAAGAGCTTTTCAGGGGGAGAAAGAGAAGGAAGAAATGAGACACAGAGCAATTCAAATAGTAATTTAGTGCTGAAGCCTTCAGACTCAGAAGGTCAAATAAGTGCCTTGACTTTCCATGGTGTTTAACATCCACATCTGGTAGCAGTTTATTTACAGTCCCACTTCTAAGAGCTGCTTACATACTTTGGTGTAGTAGTTCTTTTTACTAATCATATAGGGCAGCTGCTTAGCTGTTCAAAAGCAGCTGGGAAAAAAAAAGTTTTAAAAATAGCTGTTTTGAAGGATTATCATAGCATTAGACTGCACACATATAGAAAGTTTCTTACTCAGGAATAACCAACTCAAGTCTAAGTTTGTATTTTGTTTTATACTTGTTGTGGGCACTAGCCTGACTCCTTAAGTGTCAGAAGTTGTGTACTTGGAAAAAAAGTCTTCTTTTCTGTTACAAACTCCCTTTAACTGATACAGGCGATTCACAGCCATACTAGCAAATAGGTGATTTCAAAGAGTGATGGTCAACCTCAAAGGAACTAAAAAAAACCCCAAACAAACAACTACACAGCAGTAACTATAAAACTGGGAGCACTCTCACTGCAAACCAGTAGAGAAAACGGAATGAGACAAAGAACTTTTTTCCCCTAAGATATGACTGTCTCCCTTACCAAAAGTATGCCAATTAAAGCATGTCTTGGAGATTACTTGCATCATTAGTCACTGAAGAAAAGAAAACACAGGTTCTAAAGGAGAGAGAAAATAGCCAAGTATGTAAATTCATAAGCACACAAAGAATAAAGCAACTGGCACTTACTCAGAGCTGTTTGGATATTCTTTTCTCCATTCTTCATTTCTGTCAAAAACCCTTTCAAGAACTTTAAGCCTCTGTCAGGATAAACCCACAAAATAAAAAGAAACCATGTTTATAACAAATTAACCCAAAGTACAACAAAGCCCTCAAAGTTGCAATACAACTCAGAAGTGCAATAAAACTCAGAATTAAGGTGTCATTTTCAATCTGAATTAAAAAATGCAGCCACCCCCTCCAGCTTCTCTCTCAGCCGAAGATAAAACACTTTGCTAAAACATTTTTGTTGCAGCCTGAAATCATCTGCCTGATGCCCTGGCCCAGCAGGATCAGTCACTCACTGTAACTTCACTTTTATGAGAAAAGAAGGTTGCCTGCAATCGCTTTTTCAGGCCTTTTGGCAAAATTGCAGTGATACAACGACAGAAAACACATTAATCTTGAAGCTAGCCCATTTGGATTGATGGGGCCTTTGGAAAGTAATCAGTTTGCTCCATGTACATAAGCTTGAGCTGGTGAAAGGCCCCTCACTGCACCTTAGCAGTTCATAGTGTGTAGATATGACGCCGTTACCTTTTCAGCCACAGGAGAGCCTCCGTAGCAGAGTTTCTAACTTGTGCTACACCTGCATTCACTTCATGGAGCACTATCTTCTGCAGGGTATCAAACTCTTCTTTGTTGGTTATAAATTTCTGGTTTATTTTCTGGAGGTAAAAACAAGACTACAGTTGGACTAGATGATCATAACAGTCTTTTCCAACCAAACTATTCTATGATAAGAGGCAAAGCTTTAGGCTTTTAAGACCAAACAGTACCCTGGCCTGTAAACACCACCTATTTACCAGGACTCTTCCCTGCCAAGGGGTACCACAGATCCCCAGCCTCATCACACACTCGCCATGGCATGGCTGCCTTGCCATGCTGGGCATGCCTTCCCAGGGCACCACCCCAGACACATCTGGCTAGCCAACTGGCTAATGCAACCACAAAAAAGCACCTCAGTCAAAGATTCGCATGGAACCTATCACTTCTGTCTGACAAAATGCTTTAGGTTCACATGGCATCCTTCACACCGGTGGAAAGGAGTTAACCTGTTGTCCTAGTAAAGTCCCATTTGCCCCAAGCCTCAAGTACAAGCAAGATTACCTTCTGACAACCGCTAAGCTGCAAATTTTCAAATACATTTAGCAATCATCGGCACGCTTAAGCTTTTTAATTTATTCTCAAGTTTGTTATATACAACTCCTCACAAAAACAAGAGAGAAAACACATAAGGGGCAAATAAACAGATTCTTCTTCTGCATTAAAGGAGTAGCTGCCTATCACTTGACAATAAATATTCAAGCTTTTATTTTTTAAAATAGAATTTTTATCTCTTGCTATTTTCAGTCTTTTAGTGGCTACTTTCAGTAAGGTAAGCGAATATCTGTCTTACTTTGCACCAAAGAAATTTGAATGTATGCCCTGTTCCCTATCCTACATTCCAAAGATATGTTTAGCTTTTCTAAATTTTTTCCTTGAAAGAAAAGCTATGAAAAGTCTTTCCATGAATATGTCTTGTCTCACAAGCAGCACTTCAAACCTTTTCAGACTTGGAGCTGGAAGAACTTAGAACTTCCAGAACAAGAACCGAGGCTGCAGAGTCTGCCTTGGCCTGCAGAGAAGCTGCTTTAACGCACTAACTTCCTCCTACTTGGTTGAGGAGAAGGGGGTTTCCCCCCCACCTCTGTTTGCTTTACAGTCTAAAGTCAATCTTGCTACCACCATATCATGATTTATAATCTATTCAGCTCAGAATCAATCATATTCATTAGGTGTAACATATGTTTTACTTGGCAGTCAATCAAGTATTTTGTAAGTTTATGCACAACTGGATTTATTAAACACAGCATGTGCTATAAGAAGAGAATTAGGGGATTTCAGCATTCTGATCTGACAGATGGTAACATTATCAAATATTAAATAGCCTTCCAGTATTGACTCTGACAACAAAGATTCTTAAGCTTTAGTGCCTAAAATAGATATTTTGTTTAGAAAAAAAAAAAATCAATACTAGAAATCAGCTGTTACCTTGATGTTACCTACAAAATCCATTTTAACAGGAGCAAAAACAGTTGGTCCCAGCTTGTCTAGGAAAAAAAAAAAAAAAGGCAGCCATATTTTAAAATTGTGTCTTTTTCCAGTCCTCATGTCTTAGAAACAATTTAGTCAATTTAGTCTCTTAACAATCCTTCTAAATGGCAGGAGAATACTAAATAAATGACACAAACCGAAGTCTTTCTTTGGTGCAGAATGAATCCACCCTTGTTGGTAAAAGTGTTAAAATACACTGACCTACAATTTGGAAGTCTTTAAAAGGACACATGCTCACAGGGACCTCAAATCCACTGTTAGATGCAGGGCCCAAGCAGGTGGAGGGCTGCACTAGCTGGTGATAGAAGTCCTCAGAAAAATCAAATCCAAAGTACAGCTGATGGTGTGCTGTCAGCTGTACTGGACATGTAAGGCATCCACACTGTTCTTCTGAGGGGAAGAAACTGACATTCCAGATAGACCCACAGATTTCCAGACAGCTTATATATGGGTTCCATCAAATGAGAGTGGATCCTCTATAAAGCTAAGGAGTAAGAAACATCTTCTGGTACCAGCCAAATGGATTCTGCTGATAGGAACTGTTTCTACTATATCACTTCAGCAAAGAAATGAATTCTCCAAACCAACTGCTCCACCTTTTCTCTCAGCTGGCAGCAGTGAAAAGGAGTCAGAAGAAAAGAAGGAACTGCTTACCCAGAACAGGCACAATTGCATAACATGATTCCAGAAACTCTTCTGTTGGTATGCCCTCCTCCTCCCGAAGTTCTATATCACTGAACCTGGTGTCCAGGACAAGCAGAAAAGATTGTTACCTTAACAACTCCTTTTGTGCAACTTCTAAAGGCAAAATTACATTTCATGACAAGTTCATTTGCATAGAGGTACATGTTATAGACATGGAACCACTAACATGGCTTTTGTTTCACTAGGTTAAAGTAAATTACTGCAGAAAATACACCTTTAGTGGTCTGCAAGCAAGGCCTGCAATTATAAACAAGTTATAATCCCCCCACTCCACTCTGTACAGCTAATTCTGCCAAGGATATCTTCTTCAATTACTGTGCTCTATGCAGTCTTGTTAAATAATCTCAGCAAATACAGCTTTACAGACCGAAAAGTCTTAAAAATGAGTCAATTAAAGGCTTAACAAAGTTTCAGTAATGCTCTTAATTGAAATCTGTACTACCTATTGGTCATGACACTGAAGAAGGTAGGAGAATCATTTTCATTTTTGTCTTCCTCACACAGAGTCAATCCACTTAAAGAGTTTGTTTCTGACTGCAGCAACTTGTGGGCACCACAGCTTTCTACAGCTTTCAGCTTGTTCTCTCCATCTTCTTGAATGCCTTACATTTATAGGAAACAGAAGAAAAACAAAAATAGAAAAAGAGAACAGCCACATACCCATATTGTTATTCCTGTTCACGAAGATGCCTTCTATTTGAAGAAAGGCACACTAAACAATACTTGGATATCAGGATCGTGCAAGTTTAACCACATTTCAAACAGTCTCCTCCCCATTTCTTTTAATTGGACAGATCAAGCAGACTCCAATGCAGGTAAAGCCCACAAGTGTCCTCAGCAAGGACAGCCTTATGAGAGAAGAGCACTGAAGAAGCGATTGGGTGCAGCAGGCAGCAGACTCATCTCCTTGAAAGAAAGATTACTTCTACTTCTTCCATAGCCGTGACTTCCCTGGTGCTGATAAAGTGGGACAGTGCATTTTCAAAAGCAAAAGACAGATAGTGACTTGCTTGCTCCTTCTGGTAAGTAAGTAAACTGGCTGCTTAAATGGGCACTGCTATGATATCAAAGGCTGCTACGTTCCCCTTGACTCGTGAGTATCTTTAAAGTTTCCCAGAAAAAGATCCAGGTGCCTCTTCCCTGCTGTGGCCTGTTTTACTTCTTCATGGGGGTCAAGTGCATCTGCTTCAAATAAATAGATCAAACATGAGCCACTCCAGAGGAAGACAAAGTCTTATACATCCCATATGTGGTAAGACCTGACCTCATGGAGAACTGTAGAGAACAAGTCAAGAAGCAAAAATTATATATTCACAGCATCTGCAGCTTACAAGCCATGGCTACAGCACATCTTGCTGCCAGAATGTCAAACTAGCATCCAAGATTTCCCAGGGAACCTGTCTCTCCAGGAAAAGAATACTTCTAAGTGCCAGTGAGGATTATAGACTTGAAACAGAACTGAGCTTCTGGCTGAAAGGATCAAGCCACGAGGAACTCTCTTCCTCCAACTGAAGCCTGAAAGCAAGCTTGCAGCAGTCCCTGTGACTTGCAGAACCACTGAATAAGCCTGGTGCTGGGTGAAAAAAGAACCACTTGTACTCAGTAACAGCAATAAGACTTCGGCCACGCTCTCCAGGGCAGAAAAAAGTGGCCTCCTCCATCACTGACCATGCTTCATTCACAAGCAAAGTGACTCTGCTAAGGAACTAGAGCTTGGGGGATGTCACTGATCCCTTCACCAAGGCACATGGGCTGGTGGGTAGATAAACAGCCCAAGTCTGCAGTGACTGCACAAGAGTGCTATGCATAAAGCCTGGGGTCCTCTGAAATTTTAAACTCAAAACACTGTAAGCCTTACATGGCAAACAGAAATTTCTTATGGTACTTAAGTACTTGAGTGTTTTTAAAGATTGACCGCTCTTAGTGAAGGAGGGAAGAGTATCTGAGACAGAGCAGAGCTCATGGGCTCACAGGGAGCACCCAAATAATGCCATTGGCAAGATGGAGCCCCAGGCTGGCTGGGTCAGCCCATCCCATACAGGTAGCACTGCTCATCCTACTCCACTTTATACTGACAGCAAAACTCTGCAAATCAAATGTGTGTACCCAAGAGGGGGTAGGCTTTTTTCCTTTTTGCACAGGAACAACCTCAATAGCTAAATGATGTCACCAACCTTATCTGAATTAGTTTGATCTCCTTGCTTTGGCACTGTATTCTTGAGGGATTATGCTAAATGGTAACACATGCATGTTATTCTGCAGGGACTTACCTCACTACACAACAGCAGCCACAGAAATAGGAAAAACTCCAAAGAGAACCAATGTAAGAGCAAAATCATCATGTTCATAAACTTGGGCTTAAAAACTTCAGCTGATTCACTGACTGCATACATATGTTTTGGAATAACTGCCAGGCAGAGAAAGCTACTGTTCAAGAATGATACAGTTCATTCAACGGGACAAGCAGAAATTATGTTACTTGTGTAGACTTATCAAAATTAAGTTCAGCAGCCCTTAACAATATAGCTATCTTGGATGGAATTTTGTACTGAATTAGTTCAACAATGTTTTACTTAAGTCACGCAAAAATCTAAGTTTCATGCTGTTACTAAGGTAATGGAAGAAATAAGGTGCTTTCTAGTACACTCTTAGTTGCAGAAAAAGGGTTAATTTTCCATGAAGATCTGTCAGAGCAATCAAGAGCAACTACAAGGTCAACCCTTCCCAGACAGGCACACAAAGCTTCAATGTCCCCCTTCTGACACTGCAGCCTTGCATACTAGCAGAGGTGCCGGCATTCCCAGAGGAGGGCCTCTGGGAATAACATGTCTGTCCACAGCGCAAGAGGAGCCCAAGCTCTGCCAAGCTGTATTGTCACGCACGTCAATCACCATCTAGAGGAGCCTACTCTTGTCCAAAAAAGAATTTTTAATTTCCTTCCCCATTCAGTCCCAAGTCAGCTATCAACAAGGGCAGGAGCTATGCTGGGAAGACTTTACAATGAGTACGTATCAGGCTAAAATGCACTGACATTCCTTCTCCTGGGAAGCAAGGTATCAGCACTCTCACAGGCAGCCTACACCTCCCTCCATTTACACTTTAAGAGTAACAATCATGGATAAAAGATGGTGCATCTATCTACCTGCCAAATCCTCTGCTATGTGATCTTCAACAGAAACATCACTGTTCCCCTCATTTGTTTCCAGGTTTAAACATTCCAGACTTTTAATAAGGGTTTGCTCTTGATGGTTAATTTCTGATTTTACAGAGCCATTTTCACAGGGGTTCAATTCAGTCTGCCTGAAGAAAGGGAAAGAATAATGGTTAGTGTAGAGAACATTGCTTGGTAAGCTTCTTCTTGTGAAAACACACAAATAACAATACCAGAAAAATAGTTGACAGAAATTATAGGGTGTCACAAGCTGCTCTGAGCAAAAGAACTTGTCTAAAATAATAAAAGGAACCAGGCAACTCTTTGCAGCAAGTAGGATTAACGATTCAATCTCAGTTTACAAACTTTGAATATACTTACAATGATCTTTATCAAAAATAGACATAATTTTAAAAACTACAATTGATTACAAAGAAAAACACAGGTGTTATAGCTAAAAGAATATCCCCTCATTAGTACTTTAAAATAAATACCTTTGCCATCTACTCCACAAATCATAGCCTGCTCTCCATCAATTGTTTTATGAGCTCATGGAGTGGAACCTAAGATGCAGGAAAGAGCACTAAAGTGGGAGAGAGTTGGCTGGTAAGTCACCAAGTAAGTGACCAGTAAGTCACCAAGTAGGTAGCTGAGAAAAAAATAAAAGGAAAGGGCTGATAAAGAAAAGACATGAAATGGGGCGAGCCAGCTCCCATCTGTTGTATCCGATTCCAGCGTAGAGAGCAATATAATTCTGCCTCCATCCAGTACTAGTAATGTTAGAGTAAAAATATGGAAAGAACAGACACTACCAAGAACAGATTAGAACAAGATTGACAGTAAAGACTTCTATTATACCTTTCCGTTGAGGCATGACTGGACAAGACAGTGTGCTTTATCTGTAAGATAAGTGGGAAGGGAGAATATTCTTTAAAGCAAGAAGACTGTATCATGCTTCTCAAACTTCACATTTTATTAAACACAAGCTGGAGTCAGCAAAAAAGCTGAAAAGCCAAGCATAAGCTCACTACTTCTCTAACCTGAAGGCAGTATACAGACTGTGAAAAAGGTGCTATGCTACTACATGATTAAAATATTGAAAAGAAAGAAAAAAAAAAAAAGGGGAAAGAAAAAAAAGAAAACCAGGAGACTTCTCTGAGAAGCTAGCTATCAAGTGCCAAGTGGGACACCAAACAGCGGAAAAGAAACAAGGCACTGAGTTTTCTTTGCAATTATGTTTTCTTTACTTAAGAAAAAACTTAAGAAACATGAGGCCAGATACCAGGTATGGTGAAGTAATCTTACTTCCCAGATGCAGTGATACATCTACCTTCCCATATACATCTTAGTCTGCTGTTTACCAGCAGTGCTCCAGTTTTGCATACGTAGTTGTGAATCCAGGACTCAAGAAAGTGCCCTTGTCATTAAAAAGATAAGCTCATCAGCTCCTGTTGGCGTATTACACAGATCCGATGCTGAAGTAGCTTAGAAGAGTAATAATTGCTGTGAGCTCCCACAATTGACCAACTTACCAAACAGCCAAAGTATTTTGAAACACCACTGTCTGCAGCTGGAACAGGCCCTGAAAGTTAAGGCCTAACAACTTTCACTTAAGAGACTGGCCACTGCTTATTAAAAAATGGCCCCACCTCACTTGCAAATCACAAGAAAGAGTAGAGTATGTCCAGTGGAAGACTAGTAGCTATAATAGAGTTAAAAATGCATTCTCTACTTCTACAAATGCTACTTTACAAAAGGCACCTTAGCATCCAAGCCAAGAGTGAGAGAAGAGGATACTGGCCATTACCTTGTTCGTTCTGAGAACTGCTAAATGTGGGGATCCAGGTGGAGTCTGATGCAATAACTCAGAAGTGAAGGCAGTATTTGCAATCTGCATACATTCTTCAAGAGTCTTCAGGAAGGTGTCACAGGTTGATTTTAACAGAGCTCCCATATCAATCTCGCTCTGTGGGGAGGCACCAAATGGAGGAAATGGTCTCAACACAGAAGATCAGTTTGGAGTAATTAACGTCTACAAAGCCCCAACTGCTACAGCCATGATTTCTGTTTAACATTAATTAAAATGCAATGTGTCAGCTGCTCAGAGAACTGGCATCATGTATTACTGGGGCTATCTCCCCTCACAGCATTATCACTCTTGTCAGTCTCTCACTACAACAAGCTCAGTACGCTGCATTTTAAAAACTATGCCTCTTAGTTACTCATCTCTGGTTTTAAAAGTGTATTAAATGGTAAACCCTGATGTGTTCAACAATGGCATTCCAGAAGACACCACTGACAGAAGATATGAAAAATAAACAAATTAAATAGATAAAGAATGATCTATAGACAATAATTTCAAAAATCCCATGAACAAAAAATTACTGCAATGAAAAACAGGCAGAATGAAGTATCCCATTGCCACAATACTCTCCATCTCTGCAAACTGCAGTTATTGAGGCTGAAATGCTTTGAGCAATAAAACTTTCCAGTTAAATACCGGTAAGATCAGGGAAAGTGAGTTTCCCCCAGGAAGCATGAACTATGAGCTGGATAAACACCACATTATTTGTTTGTTGTCAACACCTGTGAGCTGCCTTTTAGTCATTTATACACTACATCACACTTCTGCACTGTCTGTTAATTCACCATAAACAGTTTAACAGGTATCTTTACAGGGATGGTTTGGACACACAAATGATGAACCTTTAGGTGTTTTGCCTGCCTGTCCTGAGGACCCATCTCTCCAGTGGGCAATATCCTGGAACTCAACACCAGATAATCTAGCAGGTGTTCAGCCCTCTTCACACATTTCTCTCTCAATGCAAGAGGGAAATCAGTGTCGTTAGAAGAACCCTCTTAAGTGAGGCTTCTCTGATCAGGAAGATTTGCAAGGTTGAAACTATAACTTAAGTGAGGCGAATCAGGCAGTTCTCGCTAGCAACTTTGCCTTTTTGTGGTCTGCAATGTCTCTTGACCTTTTAAGGGTTTTGTTTGAGAACAGAAGTGTTTTGCTGAGAGGACATTAACGAACCAGGGGCAGACAAATGTGTGCTTCTTGCAAGTTATCTTTTTATAAAAAATCTTTTGTTTTTTTGATCCACTAAATACACATGATCACCTGCAGAGATGTTATTATCTAGATCACAGGTATCATATCTCATCTCACCTCACTACTTGCTATCCTAACACAGGGAAAGTTATTTGCAACAATACAGTATTACTCCATTTAATCAAGAACTGTCATGTGGGCACATTATTTCCCACAGTAACTGTGAATGAATACTACATTGGCTAACCAGAAGAGTCCACAATGCTCAAGACTTTACAGACGTGGTCTACACCAAAAATAGAGCTGTACCTCTGGTTCTGATACACCAGAAATGCTGGCTTCCTTCGTTTTATGCACTTGCTGAACAAGGAGGTTACAGTACAGTCTAAGTTCAGACATTTTAGTCTTCAAGGCTTCTGTGTTTTCAGTGAACTCTAAAAGTGAAACAAAAGAAGAATTAACTTTGTTATATCTATCTTGCAGTATATTATTTTGGACAGCTGCTGAAACAGTATTATCCAATCTAATTCAATCAATACTTCCTTATTTCAAAATATTTTCTATCAACACAAAAAGATGGATCTGGCCATAAATTATGCTCCTGACAGGTAAAATACTCTTTTGTTATTTGCCTTCATAGACAGGAACAGTATGGTCCTAGACTTAGGACACAGAGGAAAAGCACATACACAACACTTCACCTTAACGGGCCTTTTAAATGAGACAAAATCCCTGCATATCAATTTTTTGTTTTCACTAAGTAGTTTAAGGTGCAAACAATTACACTGTGAATTAAAAGGTCAGAGTGATGGGTAGAAAACACTGGAGGAAAGACCTGTCCAACACAAAGGGATTAATTTAATATATATCCTTGAATCACAGAATGGTTGAGATTGGAAGGGACTTCTGGAGACCAGGCAGTCCTACTCCCCTGTTCAAAGCCGAGTCAGCCAGAGCACACTGCTCAGGGTCATGACTAGTCAGGTTTTGAACGCTGCCAACATGGAGACTCCACATCCCCTCTGTGCCACACGTTTTAGTGTTTCTGCATCCTCATAATATAAACATTTTTGCTTATGTCTCAAGGGAGTTGCCCGTATTTAAATTTATGCCCATTTTCTCTTGTCCGCTCACTGAGCAGAGTCTGGCTCCATCTTTTTTATGCTCTCCCATCAGGTATTTCCTTTAATCATCTTAGTGGCCCTTTGCTGGACTCTCTCCAGTATGTCCATATGTTTCTTGTACTGGAGAGTGCAGAACTGAGCAGACTAATCCAGATATGACTAACAGTCAATCTGAGATTTTTTTAGAAGTAATTTTTTGACATCAGAGTCCCAGAACTACAGAATAAATTAATTTGTCTGTTGATAAGACTATCATGGTTAATTCTGCAAATGCATCAGTAGCTTTCCACCCCATGCTGCTGTATGTCAGTTTATAGATATAACTTTGTTCTGCTTCTAGGCACTGCACATCAGATCCCCACTTTGTGTAAGACCCTACAGTAATATGTTCTGCTCAGTTCTGACTCAGTTTGAACCAGCAGATGCAAAGCTTGGTGAAGATGCACATAAGGCTAAGAGAAGAAGTGATTTCTCTCCTCAGGGAAAGGAAGTGCCTGCCCTCCCTTTATCTGCTCAGGATCACTGATATATTTACAATAATTTGCTGTTTTCCCACCTTCTGCACAGTCAGTGTGCCGAGGTTGTTCAAGGTTAAGGCATGAGGCCTCGCACTGACTCATGAATAACAACATGCTTGTAAGCAACAGGCGCTTTCACTGAGATTGTTGGTGAAAGCAAAGAGGTGAATTAATTTTCATAGCCTGACCATGATTGGATTTCAGTTTCCAAATACTAGTATACACATTTAAAACCTATTGCAAACCTTTATTCTAATTGCCAAGGAATTCTTGGAAGTGCACAAGACAACCCAGTTAGAACATGGAAGGAAAGGGTCTGAGGAACTCCAAAGCTCAAGAGACACTGGTATGAGAGGCTGGGTCATCATACTGAGACAGCTGCACAAGGGCCAGGGTCTTACCTTCATGCATAGTCTGCATCCCAGTGACTCGCAGCCAGGAGCTACTCACTCCTTGTGAGAACCCACCAGCACACAGTTTTCAAATTATTTATATGTAGTGTATTTTAAGGAAAAGGCAAAGTTTTCAAATCCCTGCACTGGGAGTTAACAACTGAGATTTCTAGCTATATTTCCCACACGGCTTGGCACCAAAGACCTGAAGCACAGGTTGGACACAGTTCAGCTATGGATTTTTTCATCTTAGTACGTACATCTACCAGGGCAAGGATGAAGAAATAAAAAGCAAACAGTATGTGCCAGCAAAAGGGTGTTCTTGCCTTTTTCCTTCTGTGTCCTGCTGTCCGTCAGACAGGCTTTGGCAGTTCCTAGTGCAACCAGCCACTTTTGCCTTTCAATTGCATTTCTTGCCTTCAGGTAGAAGTATTGTTCCCCTGGGATGATCAGGTCCATTCGTGTGTTATCTGCAGGATGAACTGGAAGCAACACAGATTTCAAAACATTCTCTCAGCCCTTCACAGCCCAACTGGATACCCCAACAGGTATGTTATATGGCAGGTCAAATAGTAATGAAAGAGGAGGAATCCACAGCCCCAAACTTCCTCTGTTGCCATTTTATGCCTTCTCTTCCAAGTTAGGGATTAGACAGGACACACACATGTACAGCTGGGACAAAAGGCTATAAAAGGCAGTTCTGTGATCAGTACAGTATCATCTGGCAGTCTTGATGGAAACAGCAGCCTCTTCCAACAAGCCCCACTTCCCGGTTTCCAGCCCATAACTGAACCTCAAAGATGTGGCAAGTAATCCAATATGAGCGAGCAGACCTAGTAGTGAAGTTTACTATTCATATTTCTAGCTTCAGCTTTGTGCTTATGAAGAGTCATTTGAAGCTGTGTGATGTTCCACCATGGCTCATGAAAAACAGGGACCTACCTGCATGTAGAACATTCTTTATATTAGAGGCTTGCAGCTCTCTTAATATTTTCAAAGTACTATAGAATTAAAACTGGCATATAGATCAAGTTACTGAGTCACTACAAATAAACAAACAAACAAAAAAATTAAGCTGCCAAATAGCTCTTGTGACCCGAAATCTCATCTTGAATGCAACATTATTGGACAAACTTTGTGCAGTTGAGTGTTACTGTATCTTAATTACCTTGAATTTCACACACAGCCATTTGGATGCTTCCCTTACAACCCTTCCAGGCATCTTCCTGAGAGTCATAATAGGACAGGATACCACCACAGAGGAGAAACCATCGAGGCTGCCAGCCTGAAAAACAAAACTATTTCTCAGTTATTTCTCTCCCTGCGATTCCACTGCCTCTCATTCAGGACTTGCTGCAAATAAAGCCCCAAAGATTCTCAGTTCCCCCTGGAAAATTAAACTCTTTAAAGTAGTAAGATTTGCGGACAGGTCTGGATGTTGTACACCACAACCCTTGCTTGCTGGCAGCTACACGTGCTTTCTGCAGGTAGCTGGACCACAGCCGTATGTTCCTGAATTGCCATATGAATTTTTCAGTAGTTTTGCTAACACAGCATCACTGACTCACTCTCTCTTCCAGAACCACCTTTTCAGTTCACCACCCCTCAATTCCTTCCATCACTCCTCAACCCATCTCATCACCCTTTACAAAAGCCACCCCGGCTGTCTTGTCTTACATGTCTTCCTCCCCTGTGGGAAGGGCTACCCAAATTGTCCTGAAAGGCAACAAGCAAGAAACTCCTAAAAATCAAGGGAAAGATGGGACAGAGGCAAGATGTGTTGATTTCTGAACACTATCTTTCAAAGAAGCAGTTTTCAGGAGCTCCTGAAACTCCTGTGCTGCCCACATGAAAAGTACTCTTGAATTAACGAATTGCAATTCTGGATACCTTCCCAGAGAGTAACCAAAACACCAGGCCAGGTCCAGACCAGTAGTTCTGGGTACACTTCTGCCCATCCTGCTGTCTGACTTCAGAAGTAAATTACCCCTTTTGTTTTCTTCTTTTGGAAATACTAGAGCAGCATGACAAGATATAAACAAACAAGACATGACAGCCATCATTTATGTCTAATTAAAAACTACAAGCTCATTAACTTAAGAAGTGAGACAGAAATGTCACTGGAGGAAAGCAGCTTTCATTACTGAGCTGTGACAAGCCTCCCCAGCTGGGACCAATGGAAGGAGACACTGAAGCTCCCAAACTGTGCCAGCCAACCACCTCTGGGAAGAACACTTTGACAAGGCAATGTGGGCCATGTGGCTCCTATGCATTTTTGCAGAGGGGCCTCACTCCTGCTGTCCCCTGCGCCGGGGCTCTACCCACCATCACAGCACTGCAGGAGCCCAGGCTGGGCTTGGACCGATAGTATGTTGGAGCAGTGACTGCTCCTTACCAGCCTGGGCCCAATTCCTTAGGCTACTGCTGAAGCCAAGCCCAACTCAGCTTAAGGTTAGAAAGCCCTAAAGCCAGAGGGTAATAGCAGGAGTATGGTTTGGGTTTGGGTCTTTTTGTTTGGTTGTTTTTTTAAACAAGCCATACCACAGCATATAGACTGTGGAATCTTGGGGGTGGCTGGAAAATAAATTAAACATAAATCCTTGTTCATACTTTTCCAGAGCTCTTCCATGATTTCCTAGAAGATTATAAAAACTTTATAAATGCCAAAGTACTCTCAATACTTCTTTATTTTATTTGAAGGTGGAAAAAAACCCCACAAGAATGAGAATAAAAAAAAAGAAAACAGCAAGACTGATTTTCATTTGTCTTGCCACCAAAATAAAGAAACTATCCTAAAAGCCACTATTGATATGGAGGAACTCACAAAAAAAGGAGGTGATTGTTCAGCAGAGAGAAGCAGTTAATTGCTTCAGACACTCAATGGCACAGAACCAATCCTTTAAATAATGCACAGCACCACAGTCAATACAAGCCTCTGATTCAGTCTGGAGATCCTGCTGCTGCACATGAATCATTTCAGCCACGGCCCTACAGCTTACAATTGCAGCTGATGCTCAACCAAATTGCATCCCATCAATCAAAGGCTGTGCAATCAATTAGTCAACATACAAAGCACTCTGCCTCCATCACTTTGGAGGCTGGTTAAAAATACATTAGGAGACAATATATTTTGTTGAGGTTTGGTTGGTTGGGTTTTTTTGTTCTAGGTGGGGTTTTTCTTTTTTTTTTTTTGAGGGAGAAGCAGCAATTATCTGTCTTCCTTTGCAGAACCTACCTCTTCTTTATCGGAAAAAAAAGTCTCTGATAGGCAATTGTTAACTATGACAGCTTATATTTTCAGAACAGAATTGTAACACTAATAAAAATATTTTTTTGTAAAAGGAAACCAATTAAAAAAAAAAAAAGAAACAGCAAGGTTCTGTCAGAAGATGCACTAACCACCTGCTGATACCCACTGACACTGAGTCAGCAGCCATGGGAAGGTTATCCTAACCAACCAGCTAAAAATAGCTTGTGGCTGACAAATCATAGGCAGTGCAACAGGGATACAATCTTCAATTACTGGAGCTCCACATGTGCAGACAAGCAAAGAGCAGAGAAAACAAAAACAACAACAACAAAAACCAAAGCAGCCAAAAGGCACTTAAGACACTTCCATGAACACAAGTCTTGAGTTTATTTAGTTTTATTCTCTCCCCATAAGCTGTTCTAGGAACATTGCAATTTTTGGAACTGAGCATTCAGACTTCACCTGATATCGAAAATTAAAGCTGAACCTTTCAAGGTCTTACTGGTGCCAGCACTAACACCACTCTGAAGAAGAATTTACTAACCTCATTTAGGTGGTGCACAGGCAGGACAAAATATAGCTCACACTTCCCCAGCTCATTTTAGAGGCACAGAGCCATTAACAATAAAAATTGACCTTGCTGGGGAAATATATATATTAAAAAAAAACCAAAACAGAATAAAATGCAAAGCACAATAAAAGTGAGTAGTAGCCTAAGACCTCAGCCACAGAAGAAATTGAAGAGACTCCAGACAATTTCACAGACTCTGGTTAAGGTCCCAACATATATTGCACTCCTGTGTGAAACTTAAAAGTTAGTACCTGCAGTCCCTGGAAGATCTGATACTATCCACTACAGAAACAGATATTTAAGCAGTTTGTACCTGCTAAGGATTCAGTATTTCTCTAGAAGCTTCCACAACCTGAAAGATCTGCCTACTTCCACCATTACCCTTCAGGAAGTCTGGATGCAGCTATCACTGAGCAAACTTGACATTTCTTGATAACACAGTTGAAATTTGGACATAATTCAAGCTTTAATGTTACACAACTCAGACTCCAGACAGCATTCATTCCAAACTGCCAAGCCTGCAGAAAAAAACCCCAAACATTTGAAGACATGTAGATCATGTCAGACATTCACAAAGTCAAACCATCTGGGAGAATTATGTACTCAAGAAGTCAAACTGATGACCTGGAAAACAAGCTGCAATTAAGAGATGCCATTTCCAGTTGCATTTCTAAGAGGCACAGAGGCCACACACCCAGGTTTTCACTATTGCTTGGTTTCCACCAGAATTACGTAATGCCTCATGCTTACTCGTTTCTTGAGCTTCAATATAAGTCTTTATGAAAACTTATGCAATAGATAGTCCTTGTACTTCTTTGACCTTAATTCAGATTTTAAGCGTGGATAGGAGATAATTCTGAACTTTCCACGTTACAGCAACGTCCACCTAATAGGAAGAGTTAAAGCCTTCAGCACATCCCTACGGGCAAGACCCAAGACTTTGGCTGTAGATGGCAGGGCAGGCGCGGATCCCTGCTTTTCTGTGTAGGGTCTTAGAAGTGTCCCAGAGTGGCTGCCGTGATAATCAGACATCCAAAATATCCATCTTTTCATCTCACCCTGAGCAAAGTAAGCTGTGCTGTGTGTTCACTGTATCATACTGCTTTATCTCCCAGCACCCAAGGGCAGAAGAACCGCAGCTTCTGCCCAGCGCTGTATCAGTGACTGATAGCTGCACGAGAGCTGCTGAAAACCCAGCTCAAACAGGAGCAAGACAGTGCTGGTACCTTGCAAAAAGCAAAAGAAAATCCAATATATGTCCTTCCCCAGTTGCCAGTACTGATGTAAGTCTATGAAGTCCATCAGGATCGCACCTTTGCTAAAACCCAGCCTGCTCCTGGTGGTTCACGCAGCAGCTGTTGGCCAGAAGATAGCACCTTCCCTTCCCCTTGTGCAACGGGAACCGCAAAACACCTGCCTTCCAGTGACAAGGAAAGCAGTATTTTCCAGTCAGAGGATGCATCTAACAGCCAAAACACAGGACTGAGTCAAGAGATCTTCTTTCCAGCTTAGAAAGAAGACTGCTGAGCTGCCATGGACCATGCTGAAAAAAACCCTGACCTGCACTGAGCCCCCTGTGTCTCCTCACTTCACTTACACAACACAAATGTTTCACACTGGCCCAGAAGGACCACTGCTGGTCTTAATGCCCATATGTCCTGTGTTGGGTTGCCGGGGGGAAGGCACCTTGCAAGAGCAAAAGTAGCTCTCCTGGTTCCAAGGTGGACCCCCCAGCCCAGGCTGAGCCAGTGAGAAATAAAGAAATGCCTCTGCGAATCCATACTTGTGAGGGGAAGGACTGTCCTGAAAAGAAGGTGAAGAGAACCAGGAGGAGAGGCCACTGATCTGAACAAAAGATAACCACTGGCCTAAACAAAGGGAGAGCTTCACTGCCAGGAGGAAAGAGGAGGAGGGGGGGACAGACAACGTCAGACACCCAGTTCAGCATGGAGTAGGAGAGATAAATGAGGTCCCTGCAGCCCATGGAGGTTCAACAGTGGAGCAGATAACCACGTGTGTAGATCATGGAGGACTCCACACTGAAGCAGGAAAGCTGAGCCCAAGGGCAAGTACTGTTCAACAACTTTGTTGGAGACATGGACAGTGGGATTGAGCGCACCCTCAGCAAGTTTGCTGATGACACCAAGCTGAGTGGTGTGGTTGACACACTGGAGGGACGGGATGGCATCCAGAGGGACCTTGACAGGCTTCAGAGGCGGGACTGTGCTAACCTCATGAAGTTCAACAAGGCCAAATGCAAGGTCCTGTACCTGGGTCAGGGCAACCCCAAACATAAATACAGGCTGGGCAATGAGTGGCTTGAGACCAGCTCTAAAGAGAAGGATTTGGGAGTGGTGGTGGATGAGCAGCTCAACATGAGCCGGCAGTGTGCGCTTGCAGCCCAGAAGGCCAATAACTGTATCCTGGGCTGCATCAAGAGCAGTGTGGGCAGCAGGTCGAGGGAGGTGATTCTCCCCCCCTACTCCGCTCTTGTAAGGCCCCACCTGGAGTTCTGTGTCCAGTTCTGGAGCCCCCAGCACAAGAAAGACGGGGACCTGTTAGAATGAGTCCAGAGGAGGCCACAAGGATGATCTGAGGATGATCCGAGGGCTGGAGCACCTCTCCTATGAGGACAGGCTGAGAGAGTTGGGGCTGTTCAGCCTGGAGAAGAGAAGGCTCCGGGGAGATCTTATTGTGGCCTTCCAGTACCTGAAGGGGCTACAGGAAAGCTGGGGAGGGACTTTTTACAAAGTCAGGTAGTGACAGAACAAGGGGTAATGGCTTTAAACTGGAAGAGGGGAGGTTTAGATTAGATATTAGAAGAAATTCTTGCCTGTGAGGGTGATCAGACACTGGAACAGGTTGCCCAGAGAAGCTGTGGATGCTCCCCCCTGGAAGTGTTCAAGGCCAGGCTGGATGATGCTTTGAGCAACCTGGTCTAGTGGAAGGTGTCCCTGCTGATGGAAGGGGGGTTGGAACTAGATGATCTTTAAGGTTCCTTCTAACCCAAACCATTCTGTGGCTCTATAAGTGTGACTGAATTGAGACCCCAGAGCTGCTCATCACCAGAGTGGCAGGTTGACCCCCAGAGCCAGGGGTGAGGAGGTGCAGACCTGTCTGCAGCCCATGGGCGTCCCCATGCCAGAACCGGGAGCTGAGCCCAAAGAGGTCCATGACTCCATGGGAAGCTTGCTTTGGAACACTTTGTTCCTGAACTTTCATGCCGGGAAGAGCAGCAGAGGTGAACTGACTGAGACCCCATTCCCTGTCCCCTGTGCTGCTGGGGGGGAAGGTAGAGAAATCAGGAGCAAAGTGATTTGAGCTCAGGAAGAAGGGAGGGGTGGGGGAAGGTGTTGTGGTTGTTTTGTCTCACTGTGTGACTCAGATGACTGGTAACAAATTATATTGATTTTTTTTTTTACCCAAGTTGAGTCTGTTTTGCCCATGACCATAACTGGTGACGGAGCTGTCCCTGTCCCTCATCCTAATCCTGTGTCCCCCTTCTTATGATTCCTTTCCCATCTCACCAGGTGGTGGAAGTGAATGCAGGACTGCAAGAGTCTACCTGTGGTTTAAACCATCACATGTCTGATGGATGAGGATTCCCCTGGGGAAGCAAGACTATGGAAATCTCCATCACAATGGATGAAACACTCATTTTCAAAATCCCAGAGTGCTTGTAATCTCAACTATTGGGCATCCACACTAAATCTTACAATGCAGTTCTGAACAACTGATGGCATGACTAAGTTCAGTTCATGTTGCCATGTGCCTCATGCTGTCAGTCATCACCAGGTTTCTAGTCAGGAAAAGCATCCAGCAAAAGAGTATCTTACACAGACCAAACTTGAAGCTTTCCCCCTTTCCTGGCATACAATGGACAGAAGTAATACAGTTAAAGGGTTATCTTGGCATAAGCAATTTGCATCACAACTGCTGCCTGCTTTTTCCCTACAGCCTCCTAAGGCTACCCAGCAGGGAAGGCAGGGGAAGGGCAATGCCAGGCACTGAAACACATTTTGCAGCCTTAGTTCTGTAGCGAAACAACACGACGGGACAAAAATCCAGTCTGTGTCCATGAGGGACAGCAGAAAGGCAGGTAAGTGTGACAATTCATGCCTCTCCTGAGCAAATCCTCTCACCTGAACAGCAGCTTCTAGAAATGCCCAAATTGCAATTTTACTCTGATTATGTGCATATTAACAGCAAGAATCAATACAAAAAGCCCCTAAAGGTAACGAAGTTAACAGATTCAGCACTTCAACAGTGGTGTCATTTTTTAAAGCACTTGTTTGAGGGACACTAGAAGTTCAAGTGGAGCAAGCAACAGCTGGAACCAGCTTTAACACAATGATCCTATCCCAAATTATTTTTCTCACAGGAGTCCCATAAATCCACTCTTATTTCAACCACAACTGTTAGGGCAGTGCTATCAGCATTGAAAAAGCATCCTGCCACCACAGGGCAACTGGGTTTGTTTGCAAACGATTTTATGCCAGTGACCAGCCAAGGCAGGGAGAGCACAACGGCTGCAACCAGCAGTCAGGCATTTTTGAAGGGGACACAGTGAAAGGATGAAGGGCAGAGAGGGGATCGTGGGGAGCAATGGAGGCAAAAGTTAAATAATTCAGGCCACTGCTCAGACACACTAATTCAAGTCATTCAAAGCTCCTGGGAGTTTCCCTCCTCTCCTTGTACTTCCCAGCCCTAGCAAGCTAGTAGCTCCTCTCTCTGAGCCCTGGGGTGGTTATCAGGCCAGACTGAGACAATGCAATTAATTTATATAAACACATACAGATACCATATGGTGGTATCTCTTCACCATCATTCTGCCACACCTTTTGTTTCTGTCCTACCCAGTCCTTCCCTGTGATCACTTATTTCATTCAGTGCAGAAGGACTGAATGCAGAGGCACCGGTACTGCAGCATACCTGGCAAGGAACGCTGCACCATGTAGGCTCTGCAGCATTGCTCTAACACCTACAGAGGAAAGAGAGGACACCAATTCCCATTCCTGCAGCCTCATCAAACTTTTCTGCTGCAAGCACACTACTCAGTTCCAAAAAGGTACGACAAAAGCGAGATTGCTGCGTGAAGAAAACGGGGGAAGGAAAGAGAGACACAAGAAAGAAGGTCAAACCACACAAATATAATTATGCAAAATCCAAAGAGAATGAACTAACTAGTCCCTGAAGCATCCTGGGTGAAAAGTGCAGCCAGAAGTGGGTGAGACTCAGTCACCCATCTAAACCAATGCCTGGTCTCTGAGAGCATCTACAGTCAGTGATACTGGGCAGACTTTTGCTCTGAAGGCAACAGAAACCTCAGCTGTCTAGGTCCACCTCCACAAAAGCCAGACTTTTAATTTTATACAACCAGAACATGGACTATACACAGAGGATAAAAATAAGGGAAAAAATGATAAACAAAAGCTTTTTAGAACCAAATGTTTATCTAAGTGCAAAGTTTTCAGTTACTTCCTCCACCTCTGGAAACAGAGGACCTTATTTGCAGAGCTTGGTATCAGCTGGAAGCATACATGTCTCCCCTTCCAAAAGGTCAGATTTCTTAAACTAAACTCCCAAAACAAAGACTCACTCTAAGCAGTATCATGTGCATCCAGATTCAAGCTAGAGAAAGGAATGCTCTTTCACACTTTCTTGAGCTCTCCCTAGATGTTTGTTAAGGAATTCTGAAACATTAGAGACAAGAGTAACCTAAAGTTTTCTGTGAAAGGTGAAACTTACTGCTTGGCTCCTGGTATCATGGGATAAATTGAAAAAAATTCAGAGCACAACAATAAAATGAGTGGATGATTACATACAGGAAGATGGGGAGAGATATGTGGTATGATGTAGCATCACTAGTGATGGCATGAACGTGCTGGTATCATGCCTCAAGGAAGATGAATTAGTTAGAGTTATTCAGCACAATTAAGGAAGTGAACATTTAAATACCAGGAAAAGCTTAGCCTTGTGAAGAAAAGTTATCAAAGCTATTTCATGGAGCATATAACAAATACCAGGCAAATCAGTGGAGGCAGTCAGCATTTTTCTTTCTAACGACAAAGATTCCCAAACCAAGAGCTGATACATACCACCTCTTCCAGAATTAGTGGTGATTCTGCCTGTGGCCAGTGATCCCAGCTAAGGTGTGCCTACACCGAAGATATGAACTGCATTGAATTTTATCAGGGAAAAGAAAATCAACTGAAAAGCACCAAGCTCTCACACACATCACTGAAGGAAGGTATCCCCCAGCTCCATACTCTGCTTCCCTGTGGATAAGCAACAGTTTACTCATTCTACAAACCTACTGAGAAATCAAAATCACAGATTTTTACAAGGCAATCTCCAAAGGCTAAAGATACTTATTGTATTAATCAGAAGGCGTGTTTAACAAAGAGCATGAATTGCAGCTTGAGTTCAGTCAGAGTGTCCTGTAGGAGACAGTTTCCAAACAGCAAAGAGCCTTCATGTGCAGTTCACCTCCGCTCTGTCCTTCCCCTGTCCTGCAAGCAGCATCTCCTGGTTTGAGATCAGTCCTGCTACAACACTGCAGCTGGGATCTGGCTTCGATGCTGTCCACACCAGAGTGCTTCATGCTCAGCCACGACCACAGCCAGTGGCAGCACCACATGCTGAGGAGCTATAGGGAAGGTACAGGGTGACACTTTTATCACCTCAACTGCTGACTACAATAAACAGTACTGAAATAAGAGCTCTACTCCCTTTATCTATGCTATAAGCCCATCTCCAGCCTCCAACAACCTTTACCAAGCAATGTGGACGTTAGATAGAGAGTTTTGGCAAAGGATGACATCTAGGAATTTTTTAAGATCAAGTTACAGGCTTTGATTGTAGGCTCAGCTGAGGCCGACTTAACACGCTCGTGTGATTTAAGTCACTCAGCTCTGGGCTTTGAGGATTAATAACCTGAAGTTCATAAAGCATCATATATTTGCCCAAGTGAAAAAGTGCTATCACGCCTTATACATCAGTGATAATTCTGCCTGCAAAGTTCCCTGCTCTCTTAAGGTTTTAACCAATTTAGTAGGGAAAGCATAGAGAAGAACAATCTCAGGACATGCTTACTGCAAACACAAGATCCCAAGTGGATTTTCATGATCGACCTGTGTACGTGCATATCTGATCCAAAGCTGGCACACTTCACTTGAACTTAAACAAAAATTTCACTATCCATTGCACTCAGGAGAGAAAAACTCTAAACTCTCTGAAATCCAGAGATTTCAGAGCAGCACTGGCATCCCTTCATATAGAAGCCACAAGTGAGTGCAGGATCAATATCAGAGGAAAAACCCTATCTCCAAGCAGAAACCAAGTAACACTAATTCAGTTTATCCTAATCTATATAAGGCAAACAAGTGCATTTATTGGAAAACAAGATAACTTGTTTGAGCAGCAAGGCAAGCTAATCTGTCTTTTAGATGCTGGCAATCATGCTGTGCTTTCTTTGCCCTTTGCCCACAGAAAGCCAAACTTGTTTCCTGCTTCTTAAATGCTCCTGCTGTCAATAACCTGTGCAGTTTGCAACACAGATCTAGCTCCCCACCCAAGAGCCAGCGGGAAATAATGGTGACATTGTCTTGACCTCTCAGGATGGCCATGACAGAGAATGTTATAAAGCCAAAATCCCCAGAAAAGACTCAATTACCAACAAACTCCCATCAGCAAGAAGGGAAAGCAGTTCTCTTCTACAGTTTCAAGCCTGTTCTTCAGTGAATGTCCTACCTTTTCTCTGACCATGCGAAACAACAGTGCGTTTCTCATTACGAGGAGGAAAGGGGGTAAGACACCTGGTGTGTGTGTTTACATCAGCTCTGTGTTACTAACACGGGCATGCACCAACATACCGAGATGACACACATTTTCTGTACGTTCTGTGTACATCATTTACACTATGCAGCACCAGAGCAGTTAACCTTGAGCGAGGGGAAGAGCATATTGGAGGCAGAATACTGGCAGAAGTACTGCTCTGGATGACCTGTTGAACCTTTTTTCTTTCCTTAATCCCTGAAACAAGGCTTTCCAGTCCCTCACTCCCCACCTCCATGCTACTGCTATGATAAATGCCACATTCCAGCATGATTTTTTTTTTTTTGCATCACTGCATAAATTTATAACTTAATGGCTCCAGGGCAGGAAGTCTTCATTTAATGCAAAAAGAAAGCACATGTCAGCATAGTTAGCTTGCAGAACAGCAAATTTACTGTTCTCAAACACACAACAGGCCTTACAACCTAAGAAAAGGCACACAGTGACCTTGACCACCACACTTACTAGCAGAGTCAAATTTTAGCAAAGAAATCAGAAAGATGCTTCAATCCTCCATCACAGATTTTCTCTCTTTGAGAACAAAAACTCGTCTAGTTTTCAGCTGGGGCAAATCTCACACATCCAAGGAAAAGACATTCCTTCTGTCTGCATTCACTTTGACTGAGGTTTGCAAAGTGTCATCCTCCTTCATGAGGGTCATTTGGTTGCAAGTGCATATCAACGTGGCTAGCAAAAAAAAAAAAGATGGAACTGGAATATTTCTGGTTCTTAAGTCTTCATCTTACCATCAAAACAGAAGATAAGTCCAGCTGATCCTACCACATGCACACTCGGGCTCAAATGCCACAATGCCAAATGCCAGTCAGTCATCTACACACACACTGGTTCCCACAGACACACATTCCCCAGGTCTCAGGCATGAAAGCAAGCACAAGGGTTCCAGCACCTAAGCAATACACAGAAAAACAAACACATAAAACTTTAGATCAACTGAATCACAGATGTTTTTATTATGAGGAAAGGACTAATAACACTGCCCGAGTTCTGCAATCCAAATGGAAAATCCAAATGGAAAACCCAAATGGAAAACCCAAATGGAAAACCCAAATGGAAAACCCAAATGGCTGCTCCTACTTCCACACACTCCATAACTCAAAAGTATTAATAAATAATTAAAAAATATATATCTCTCCATGGCTATTCATCAAAACCTGACAAATTTTTAATACTTATTATGTAAAGGGGAAAAGTCACAACGATCTCCCAGCACATCAATAAATCCAGCCTCATGCACCACCCCCCCCACCCCCTTGACACATGAATTCACCACTTGCTTGTGCCTCAGCTTTTTCTTTGTTTAATTTTGATTTCCTACACTCTCCCAACTAACCGGAGAAGTGCAGCTGTTCCAGCCTCTCTGAACAAGACTGAAGAAAGCAGCCTTCGTACGTACACTGCCCAGCAGCACTTGCACCTGACCATGTCAAGGTGGTCATGGTTATTTCTCTCTGACCACCAAATTTACAAGCCACCCCAACTGCAGCTCGCCCGGCGGTGCTCAACCCCCCAGGCCCGCGGGTGGCCCTGGGCCCTCCGGGCCCCGCAGCCTTTCTGACCCCACCACCTCCAACCTCTGCTGGGCAAACCCCGCCACGCACGGGGAAGCCAGCCCTCCCAGGGCACAGGAACACCCGAAAAACTAACATCTGGGCCTAGCGCTAGCACGACAGTCCCCCCTTTTCTTTTTATTTTGTTTCTGGCTTTTTTAGCATGCGTTTTCACCCCAGTCCCCAACGTAGGATTCAATGCCGATGGCTTTTCCTCCCAGGTCCGGGACTTCCCCGACTCCCCAAAGCCAGGCAACCGAAGTTCCACGGGGGCGTAGAGAATGGGGCGGCTCACTGGGAGTGCGACCGAACGCACCCGAAATAACCCCAAACACCAACCCCCAGCCCAGCGAGGGCAAGGGACGCCCCAGACGAGCGCGGCACCCACGGGCAGCTAAAACACGTCCTCCAGGGGCGGACAGTAACAATGTGGCGGCGCAGCTGGAAAACCGGGGTGCACAGCGGGGCCCAGGGGCAGCGCTGGTGCACACGCACCAAGTTCTCCCACATACACGGTACAAAAGCACAGAGCAGGGGATGAGGCACCCGGCCCGCCACGGGGCCCGCCACGGAGCCCACCCTAAGAGGAGGCTGAGGACTGGCAGCAACTCACCACTCAGGTAGTTGGTCCACTTGTACAGCACCCCCTCCATGGCGGCCGCCCCCCGGCGGAGTCACACCGCCCTCCTCCTCCTCCGCCGCCGCCGCCTTCTCCGCCACCGCCGCTCCCCGCGCCCGGCCGCGCCGCCGGCACCCAGGGCCATAGCGGGGCACCGCCCGCCCAGCCGGCCCGGCCCCCACCGCCGAGCCGGCCCCTCGCCGCCACGCTCCTAGCGCAGAGTGCGCTGCTGCCGAGCCCCCAAAGAACGGCGCCGCAGCGCTACGGAAGCGCAAACAGCTCTAGGAATCGCAACCCATGTGACTGATAGGAGAAAGGCAGGGCAAGCGGAGCCCGCCCAGAGCAGGTGGCCTTCCGCAGCCAATCGAAAAGCGCCTTCGGTGAGAGCGCCGCCCAATCGGCGGCCAGCAGGAGCCGGCTCTATTGTGTACGCGCTCCGTGGGGCTCCCCGCTCGCTAACGTTCGCTTCCTGGAGCGCCGAGGCCCGCCCACTCCCTTCACTCAGCTCCCTTCCCACGGAGCTCTGCTGCTGATTGGGCAGACCGAGGGACGGACCGAGGCGTGCCCCAATAGGCGCCCTCTTCTTCTGCGCTCGCTCTGAGGCGAGCCAATCAGAGCGCGCGCCTCCGGTGCCGGACGGTCGGAAGCGGGGCGCTGCCACGTCTGCGGGGCAGGCGAGAGGGGCTGCTGCCGCGGGAGCTGGGCCGCTGGGCTCGTACGGGAGGGGTGCGGGATGGCAGCCCGGCGGCGGTGAGGCGGGCGCCGCGGGGCCCTGGCTGTGGGGCGGCGATGGCGGCGGCGCTGCGAGCCGCCCTGCTGGGCGCGGCGCTGGGCTGCGCGGCCGCCGCGCTGATCCCCGCGGCTGACGTGAAGGTGGAGGTGCTGCAGAAGCCGTTCCTCTGCCACAGGAGGACTAAGTGGGGGGACATGATGCTGGTTCACTACGAGGGCTTCTTGGAGAGGGATGGCTCCATGTTCCACTCCACGTAAGTAGCTCGCGGCGGGCGGCTCGCCTGGCAGCGGGCTGGCGGCTGAGTTCGCACGGGGGTGAAGAACAATCCGCGCATCTTGATGTGTGTTGTGGTGTCGCTGATCTCGGCTGGCAGGGCTGTCCTGAGTCCGGACCCCGCACAGCGGCCCGCGTTCCGCCTGCGAAATAGTTCTGTGAGGAGTGGCTTGTTGAGGGCGAGTGACTTTTTTTTTCATTTTTACAGTTACCCCTCCCGCCCAAAGCGCCCAGAACTTGTGTTCACCCGTGTGCAAAAGCAGTGGGTGCATGTTCATAGCGTGCGTGCCCTGGATTTTACTCATTAACTGCATTAAAATAGCTTAAATAACGCTGCACAAACTCGTCAGTGGGACCCCTTCCACCGCCACCTATTCTCGGAAAGTTTGGTTTGCCTTTGCGCTTTGACAGTTGAGGGAGCACAGGCTCGCTGTGCTGTTTGACGCCAGCAGTACGGCTTAGCTGCTTTCATTTTGCTCGATCAGGCCATGAAATAAATCCTGTGTAGCTTTTGTTTTCTGATCAGTTTGTAGGAAATAGAGCCCTGTGGCATTTCGTAAAAGATAGGGATGTTTGCCACCTTCTTCTGCAATTTAGACACAGATTTTGGTAGATAATCTCAGTGGCTTAATAGGACTTCTGTGCACTAATTTCTGTCTGGTTTCTAAAGCAAACTTCTAGGGGAGAGGTCTGCCTCTAATTTAAAAAAAAAAAAGAAAAAAAGTTATGTATATGCTTCCAGCACTGGCAGCACAATGACACCTTTTCATGACTGAAACAGCATATTCTTCACCTGCCCCGAGCGGACAAATCAACATAGGAGAGCCACAGTAATGCAAGGAGGAGGAAGAGCCAGAAATTCCAGCGAGTCTGGGAGAGCCTGAAACGACTTGCTAATGTTGCCTTTCCTGTAAAACATCAACCAAGTGTTAATAGTGGGAGACAGCAAAATGCTCAACTATCTGGAGGCTTTGTCTGAAGTCTTCTTTTGTGGAATGCTTGGTCTTTTTTTTTTTTTTTTTTAAAAAAAAGACAATGTTTTGCATGTTTATGCTCCTGCAGACGATTTAAACTGAAGTCTCATTAATTTTCTCTTGTAGTTAACCTGCCTCTCTAAAAGGAGTTCTAGTGACACTCTTTATGCTGCTGACTAACTTCTGTAAGTGCTCTGTTTTCTTGTTAAACACCTTTCCTGCATGACTAGTAAATCGAGCTTTTAAATTTGTGTCAGTAGAGTGAAAGTAGTCTTGGTGTGCCACCTGGCTGCATTGGAAAAGGGGCTTGTCTGCATGTTTTAAACTTGCATGCTTTGCATGCATTTGTTTCTTGTTTTTCTAGACTGTCTGTTGTGTAGTTGTGGCTTTTGGGTTTTTTTTTTCCTAGTGGCTTTTTTGGAAGAGAAGTGGCTGATTCTTCAAAGCGGGTTATAAGGTATAATGTAATCATGACCAAACCACTTTTTGATTTGCAATTTACCAAAGAATATGCTTGGCCTTGAATGTAGATTTTCTAGTAGAAACTAGAAAACTAGATAAGTCTGATCAGTTTCAAAGTAGAAATAGGTGATCAGGGAAGTGAAAGTGGGGATCCAGGTTGCTCAGTGTCTCGAGAAACACACGTGTAGATGTTGTTTTATTTCTTTCCACTTCTTAAGGACCCATTATCGTGCAAGGCATAAGTTTTAAAGACTTTAAAAGTCTAGGTCTTTAATTTTAGAAACGCCAAGGTGCAGTGGTGTGTTTTGGTTTTTTAATTACACCTGTGTGCTGTGAGAATCTTCCATCTGCTCCACATGTCTCTTATGGAACTTGCTGTCTAAAGACTAAGAGTTTTATTCTGTTCTTTTCCAGTCACAAGCATAACAATGGTCAACCTATGTGGTTTACCCTTGGCATAAGGGAAGCTATCAAAGGCTGGGACAAAGGTTTGAAGGACATGTGTGTGGGAGAGAAGCGAAAGCTAACTATTCCACCAGCCCTTGCTTATGGAAAAGAAGGGAAAGGTAAAACACCTGAAGTCCTTCCCTTACTTTCATTGTTTTTAATCTCTATATTTTACAGTTTTTCTTGGTCTAAGAAGTTAGCAAGCTTTCCAGGCTGATTCCAGGAAATGAGAAAAACTGATGGGAGTCAGGTGCTATTTCTCACAAATTTGTTTTGTGCACAAATAACCATTAAGTGGTTATGTGGTGAACACAAGTAAAAAATAGGAATTGATGGTAGCTGCTGTGCTCTGTCTTTTCTGATAGTGCTGTGCTCAACAGTGCTCTGCTTATTTATTTATTTATTTATTTTTACAGTCAAGCTGGAAGTGGTTGTCTAGGTGACAGTTGGCTTTTTGGCTGTTGCATCTGTGTTTGTGGTAGTACTTCATGAAGGTGCACGTGCAGGCCTTGTTCTTGTTTGCAGGTTTCTTTTAGAAACCAGAGAAACATCCTGTACTACTGCCCAACCACTTCTTAGGTGGTACAGTGAAAAGTCACTGTTCATTTCTCCATATAGAGACACAATTATTATCCTCTTTTAGCTATTTTCAGTTTTGGCAGTGGTCCCTGTTACCCACAATAAGATAACACAGGTACATGGTCAGTCATGCTGACATCTCCTGAAGATGTGCTGAATGATGTACAGACAGATAAAGCATTGTTTGTAGTGTTTTCTCAACCTGGCTACTACTGATGGTGTTTGGGTGTTCTCCTTTCAAACATTTCCAGATTCCTATTTTAATGGGAGGGCCAGATCTGTAATTTGCAGTTCAGTGAGTGACAGTTTGAAGGCTGCAGAAGGTTACTTTTTCTGCTTTATGGGGCTTGTTTTGGTTAACTTCTTCTGAGCAATTATTAGAGTATTTTGTCATGACAACAGTTATCACAAATGAGTTAAGGTAATGCAAGGTTTCAAAGCAGAAAGGATAAATGTCTTGGAACATAAAACCCTTCCTGCAACTGTCCTCTCCCATTAATCTGAGACTGTTTTAGGAATGAGGAGTGTTTGCACCTCTGTATCTTCTGGCAAGTAGGGCTGAACATAGGCTAAGTAGTACTCCATATCCTCCTTTCTTGACAGTTATCCTTTTAAAACGTCTTTTTCTAGAAGCCATGGGGTTCAAGAGATAGTATTACAAGTAATCAAGTTTCTAGTAGAGAACAGGACATTTGTGCCCTGCATACAGTCGACTAACTGACCACCACAACTGTCAGTTTTCCACAAAAAAGATAATTAAATACTACAATACTCAACGCAGTCATCACAGGCCTAATTGCCTCGATTAATATGTAAATCACTACAATTGTTCTTCAAAGACTTGCAAGCCTCAAGTCTGTGTTTAGTGCAAGGTTGAACAAGAAAATACTGCTTTAGGAAAACTTTGAAGTATTTGAACATAATTATCTTGCTATTTTCAAATTATGCCCTTGAAGAGATAGAATTATTCCAAATTCTTCATGCTTTCCTCTGAATGCACGTAATTTCAGTAGTCTCCCACCTGGTGCCTTGCTTGCTGTCTGACTTGAGTGATGAGTCAGATGCCTTTTTCTGTAACACTCAAAAAAATTACCTGTGTTTCAAACTCTGAGCAGGCCACTGTGCCCTCTATTTGCAGAAGCTTCTGCACATTTATTCATCCTAGAAATCTACAAGCCCATTTGTTGCTGCAGCTCATGGTGTATTTAACACCATAGCTCCAAAACAGTAGGTGTGGATTAGTTTTTTTTCCCCCCTAACTTCTTAAGATATAAGAATATTTTTGGGGGAATGATGCCATCCAATATACAAATATATTTGGTCCTACTCAACCCTTCTGTGTATAAGGAGAAAAGCAGTGTGCTAAAAGCTCCTTGACAGCAGCTGCAGCCATTGGCATGAAGGCATATCACACCATTGCAAAAGCCAAAAAGCCCGATAAACTGAAATCTGGGGGCAGGGAAGGGGGATGGTCTTTGGTGCTGTTTATCAGTCTGTTCACCTGCATCAAAAATGGAATTATGCCAGCACATGTCTAGTTGCATATGAGCTGTAAGGGTCCAGGCTACACTCTGAAATAGTTACACTTACTGCTGTTACAGATGCTTACCCTTGTTAGTCCAAATTGCAGGATGCTTTGAAAGTAGTAGGATTGCTGGATTGCTCTGACATGTATGGCTTTTGTATGGCACTGAATATGTAGTTGTATTTAACTTTTCTTCCATGTTTACCACTTTGAACAGGAAAAATTCCACCTGAGAGCACACTGATTTTCAACATTGACCTTCTAGAAATTAGGAATGGACCAAGGTCTCATGAGTCATTCCAAGAGATGGATCTTAATGATGACTGGAAACTGTCCAAGCAAGAGGTAAGTGTGTTACCTTTTTTGTGAGCAAACCTAACAGGATGAGATAGTGGAATGGGAAAGAAAAGCTTAACTTGTTCCTGTTAGGGCAGTATCAAAACATAAGTTAGATTTTAGGTACTACTGTGCACAGAGCAACTCTTCGAGAAGAACACACACTATTTAAGAGCCTAAGGCAATGCACAGTATGGGTAACTAGGACTGGTGAGTTGTTAGTTGTTAGTCATGTGTGGAAGGGTGAGTCTCTGTTCTTCCCTGGACATGACTTTCAGTGTTGCTGCCTTCCGACTGCTCTTTTTGCCTTTTGGAGTTTTATGCCTTTTTGTGTTGGTATCTTTCCTGCTGAATGCTCTTGAAGTACTACTATTCCTGGCTCAACAATTAAACTCTTTGCTTTGCCTCTCTTGTGTGGCTTCAGCTCACATAAAATCTATTGTTAATGTGTAAGGCAGTTTTTGTTTTGTTTTGGTTTTTTAAGTAAAACTAAGCCAAGGATGCACATTTATCCAGCACCACCCAGAGCCTTGGATCCCAGTGGAACTGTGGGTTCAAAAGCAGCCTTAGTAAGCTGAGGCATTGGCATGTGACTGATGTGTACCCCACACTTATGGAAGACTTGGATAAAGTAAAACATTTCAGAAATAAAACCAGACTTCAGGGCTTTTTGGAGTTAGCTGCTGATTTACTAATACACTGGAATTAGAACTTCTGCTGTAGGGCAGCTGTTTCATAGCATCCACTGTCTGAAGGACATGTGTTCAGCATTATTCACCTTCTGTCAGCCTCTATTTTCAGTCATCTGCTTTTCTGATGTGCAAAAATCATCCATGAGAAGTTAGGATAAACCACTGTGTTCTTTCTGATTTGGAGCTGGTACAGTTTGCTAGACCCAAAGGACTGATCTCTTGTACTGTGCATCAGAGAGACGGTGTCAGTATCTCCAGTGTCTGTGTGTTAGAAATGTAAGCAATGACCCTAAAAAACACCAGAATGTGAAATGCATATAAACCGGACCTGGAACATAATAAAAATAAATAGCTTTTAAACAGATTACTGGTACAGTTATCTTGAATCTTTGTCCTTCAAAATTTTGAGATGTCTAGAAATAAATATTATTGTAGTTCAGCAGATGCTGAGATTGTGGACAGGTTTCTTTATATTTATTTGGGGCAGCTGTTTATAGCTACTGGTTTGTCAAAGTGCTGGGATGTGCAAAAGCTGTTTGGTCTCTGACCAATTGATAGCTAATAACTTCTGCCTAGCTATTTTTACTTTACTGCAGAGACATCAGATGGCAGGTTTTCCTGGCTCACTTTTCAGTCAGGTACCATAAAGGTATGGCATCTCATTTGCTAGTTGTACTGTCTCTCACATTACTAAAGAGCCGTTTGTCACTGAAGGGAGCTGCAGCATCAGTCAGACAAGTGTTATTCCGGCAGTGGCATAGGAAGGAAGGTATCTGTTGTTGAAGACTACCATCCTGAACATAGTGGCCCTCTTTTATGCTGCAGTAAGCAATTCTTTCATCAGCCTGAAAACATTAACTCTTACTTTTGTCTAATAGGTGAAAATTTACTTGAAGAAAGAATTTGAAAAGCATGGAGCAGTGGTAAATGACACCCAGCACGATGCTTTGGTTGAAGACATATTTGATAAAGAAGATGAAGACAGTGATGGCTTTATATCTGCAAGGGAGTTTACATACAAGCATGACGAGCTGTAGAAAAGGGTGGCAGAATTTTTTTGACAGAAATGGCAGTGACTTAGACTGACTGGTTCTCTTGTCTTCTTAATTCTGTGTTTGGGGTTGACAGCTGCTGTTGGCTAAGAAACACTCTTTGTTTATATAAAAGAATTTCTGTTCATTATGTACATTATGTTTTAAACTATTTTAAAGTATGAAAATGTACCTCCTTTTATGCAGCAAAGACTTGCACATCAGTGTTTTTTAAAATTTTGTATTAATTTATTTTTCAGAAATGAAACAAATTTCCAGTTATGAAACATTGTGAAAATCAAAATCCAGTTCAGTGCCTTTCTGCGATTTGTGTGTGTTTGTTAAGATCACTTTCAGTGACTCCTTTATGTATAACTTCTAGTCTGTGGCTTAATTACTTGACCTTCCTTCTTGTGTGCCATTGCTTGAAAAGCAGTGTGCTGACCTTGCTTTTTCCTGCAGTTTTTTTAAAGTGTGTTAGAAGGCATCAGCATCTCTTTATACAGCTGAGAAACTGAAACTGATACAAAGCTGAATGAGAAGAAGGACTATACTGTGCTGATTTTGCTCTTCTAAAGGGAGAGTGTTAACAACCATGTCAATAATTGTCTGCATTTTTCTTTAAACTATGTGAACAAAGTAGGAGTTAAGTGTCAGACTCTCACTTTTAATTACAGACATTCTTGGAAATGTCTGTAATTTGGAAAAGGGCAAGTTATGCTGCAGTGCAGAGGTGGTGTCCTTGTACATATACACACAGACTTGTTTTGAAACTCGGAGCTTGCATTCATGAAGGAAGATCATACCTTTCTCCTCTCGAGTTTTGAGGGAGATCTTGAGCAAAATGTTACAAGTCTGAATGAAGTTTCTCCCATTTGCAGAAGGGAGGATCAGTATGGCCTGAAGAAGAATTTGCATTAGCCTGCCTCCTTTGCTACTGCCTGAACATGCAGAACCTTCATTGTTGTCCCTTTGCAGTATTAGCATAAGTAGCACAGAAATTATGTGAATTTTAAATAATAAAGTGACTTTTCTAGAAAAAGAGAGACCTGAGATAAATTGTTATGGTGCTGCGTCTTTAGAGGTGGAGACCATGAGGATTTCAACTCTATTTTGTATTTGAAGTGTTTCTGCAGCCATCATCCACAGCGCCCTCAAATGAGGGGACAAGGAATCTCAGGGAAGGAATTAGCTTGTATTCCAGCACCACTGATGTGGGTCTCTGACAGTATTTTGCTTGAAAAATGTTGCTCAAGACTTTGTAGGAACACAAAGCAAATCCAATTGTATGAAAGCGAGACTGCTGCATGGCACTAATCCTTAGCTACAGCCAAGTGAGACTCTACACTCAAGGTTCTCAGTGCTGTAGATGAACGAGATGTTTTCCCTGCCACCTAGTGTTGCAAGTAAGTATTAGGAGACTACAACATTAAACACAAGATCAGCTGCACAGGGACATTACAGATGCTGGCAATAGCAACTGGATTTGGGGTGGGGGAGGAGGGGAAGTGAAGGTGCATAGTGGTGGGATATTTTTTTTGGGTTGTTTGTTTATTTGTTGGGGGTTGATTTGTTTAGTTTTTTTTCCTTCCAGCATCTGGCATTTTGTGGCCATGTATTTTGTTTTCAGTAACCTTTAGGTCTTTTTTCCTCAATGATGCCATCTAGTTTTCTTTAACCTGTTTATACTTTTGCTTCCATAATGTTTTATGGCAGTGGATTTCACTGTAGAATAGTGTAGGAAAATATCTCCCTTTGTTTTTAGGCTTGTTGCCTGTCCTAATTCTTGTGTTGTAAGTAAGTAATTAATAATCATTACCTATTTAGCTCTTCTTACCGGTCAGGAATTTGCATATTGATTTTTTTTTTTTTTTCTCATCACTTATGAAAATTAAGCTTGCCTGGCTTCAGCTCTCCCAAGGTTGCTTGCATGTTCTGTGCTGAGTGTCTTGATTTCCCCTACAGTCACCAGAGCACTAGGCACTTGTGGGCAACTCATCACATTTCTATTGTTCATGTTGTATTGGGGTAGATGCCTTATCAAATAGTTTCTTGTCTTTCTCCATTGACTACATGTTGAGCCTAGGCCATTAGCATAGCTATGGCAATTAGCAAAGCCTAGGCCAAGGAGGGCTAATAGGATATGAAGTTGGCCCTTAAGGCAGTCTTGCCTAAGCAGTGGGGACTGGCAAGTCCTCAGCCAAAGGGGATATTCTGTCTGTGCACTGCTGGGAAGAGCAGAACTGAGACTTGCATTGGGTCTTATCAGGGTTTTAGATGATTGTTTGCAGTATTTAGCATGTTCTCTGGATATCTGGCTCAGGAATGAAAGCGTAAAAGCGTGAAATAAAACTTGTCCCAGATTACTGACCAAACATAAAAAGTTAAGCTTAAATAATGAGGTGCCATTGCACCTTTAGTAAGGGCCAACTCTTGTTTCCTTTGGAGTCAGTGAATGCTGTGAAACGTACATATGCATTATCTTCTACTTGGATTTTTAAAGCATTTCATAAAAATAACTTTCAGTCACCATGTACTGTAGTTAATTTGTTAATGCCAGCACAGTATTAAAGCTGCAGAACCAAGATGCTTTCTTTGGTGGTGTGTGTAGGTTTATGCTAGATGAGCGGATGGTTTTTGTTCTTGGTGCTTTTCTTGGTAGCGGTGTTAAATTTCTGAAATGGAACTGAAATAAAATTTCCAAAGTGCAGAATCAGCAGCCAACTTGAGAAGCCACTTCAACTTTATTGCCATTTGCTGTTGTTAAAGTCCTTCTGTGAAGATGAAGGGATTTCCTAGGTAGAAATAGCACTGCTTGTCTTAACCTCAGTTGCATCTGCTTGTTAGTCCACAGAGCAAACTGCTGCAGTGTCAGCAGGAGCCAGCTAGTTACCTGCAGGCAGCTGCCTGTCCTTCCAGGGAGAAGGACTGTTGGAACTTCAGTGGCACTCAGCAACACTTTGGCTGGCTTACTGTGAAGTGCAAGGTTTATTTCCCCTGCAGAAACAAACCCTTGCTGCTTGTCTGTTAAATGAAAAGTGGAGAGGGTTCACAACAGCGTAGTGAGCACGTACCAGACCGTTCCTCCTGCGGCTTATTGACTTCTTCACACGTTTCTTGTTGTTTGGTGGTTATACAGGAAAATATGTGCTGATGGTTTTTAGAATGGCAGCCTGTCACTCAGAGCCACTACCCAGCAATTACAGTGGGAGTTGCTGTGTTCTGTAGGTACAGAAGCAGCCTTCAGAGCACATTTTATTTGAAAATTCTTGATATGTAACACAATGACACAAGGAAGCTTTTGGCAAAGCTTCAGGAATGGTGCTTACAGTCTGAAATGTTTTTTAAAGCTTTCGTCTTTGAGACAACTGACAAGGCAAACAATGTTGAAAATGAAGAAATCATTTTATTTGGTCTTAAATCTTTGCCTTTCAGTACCTTATGTCCTTGTGCTGCCAGAAGCATCCCCAGTATAGAGGTATTTTCGTGAGTAAATAAATTGCAGCGTTAAGTACATCTTGAACAAATGGCTACCATAGTTTCTTCATGACATTTAGAATGAAAATGATCCATTGTGTGTTTTCCTGAGTACTTCAGTGTAAAAATAGGTGGTACAGGTCAGCCTTTAAATTACAATCCTTCATTGTACATGCTCCCCACACCCCATCATTTCTGCTGTTAGATGTGAGATGGTCTATCCCTTGACCCAGAAACCGCAGTTTCATCTGGCAGGTGAGTACCAGCAGGATGGGGAGTGCCCACTGCTTTGGGGTGTTCTGGGAAAAGGCACAAAGCTAGGGGAAATGGGGTGAGAGTGTGGAAGTACACAGAGCGATGTGAGAAATGAAAAGATTTTGTTTCCTAGATCCTTTGGCATCTGCTGACTTGGCAGAAAGAACATTGGCAGCCACTGGTGCAGGTACTGCAAATTATAAAGCTGGTTCCTGATCTGACTTTGACTAGAAATCATTGCTTCAGCCAGTTTCTATACAGATTTTTACTGTTATTACAAAGTTTAAGGTCTATTAAGCAATATGCAGAATAGGTATGTTGTATTTGACTACTTAAGAATACATCAGCCTCATTATAGAGCTTTTACCAAAAAAGAAACCACAAGAAAACCCAAACCCAGCTCCCCAAACCCCTTCATATATCTTCAACACTGAATTGGTTTTGGTAACAGAAAATAAAACAAACTAAAATGGCTTATATTTGTATAATCCTGGATAATTTTAGCCTTGCTTGAAAGTTAATCATAATGCTTACATTCTGTGCCCTAGTTTTCCCTTGGTACATGTGAAAAACAACTCTCTAACAAACTAAGGATCTTTCTTTAGCTATCCTGCTTCTGTTTTCATGCCTGTGCTTGATTATGTCATCAGTTTCATGTAAGAACTGTAATTTAAAAGCTCAGTAGGAAGATATGTATCGGTTACAGGGACAAGGACCTCTGTTATCAGCTCCCCCAGCCTGGAGGGGATTCAGATGGAGCCTCCTCCTGCATCACATTTCTTCCTCCTAGGAGGTTCTGTTCCAAAAGCAGGCTGGTTTAGCTAGGGGTTGCACCTAGTTAGGAGCTGTGTGTATTGCAGTTCTCTTGAATGACTTTAAAAAAAAAAAAAAAAAAAAAGGAAAAAAAAAAAAAAAAGAAGTAGGAGCTTGGTTTAGCTGAGAAAGTTGTCATGAAGATAGAGGGTAATTTGACACACGTCAGGTAAGTAATTTTGTGCAAGATTTCTGAAGGCCATATTCCTGATGGAGGGCTGGAGTTTGTCTGCAGTGACAGTATTTTCTTTTTTTTCTTCTTCTAACTACTCTGCATCTCTATTAGGTAAACAACAAACAAAGACACTTAAAAATATTAGGGTCTGACTGCAGAAATCTAGTGGAGCCAACTCTCCAGAGCTTCCCAAATCCCAGTTATGTTTCCCTCTAAAAAATCTGAGGCTGATGCTAACTACCACTAAGAGCTGCTTTTCATATTAGATACAGTGCTTCTAATTTCTAGTTTGTGCCATGACCTGCTTAAGGAGATTAAATGATGCAGGATAATTGATTCCTCATCTGGGAGTCAGACTGAAAGCATTAAATCAATCCTATCCTCTTCCAGTTTAGTGCGGTTGAAATTTCTTTAAAGCAGCTGATGTTTCCTCTTCTGCCTCTTTCCCTGAATAGTGAACCAGGTAATACCTATTTCTTTTGCGTGCTTGGTCTGCTCTCTCTGGGAGTAAACAGCACAGCTTAGCTCTGCTCTCTTTAATCTGCTGGGATATGTCTTTAGAGAACAGGGTTTTATTCCATAAATAATACAAAGCAAAATGCTCTTAGTGACCCTGTGTCCATCTCTGGGTATGGAATCTATATGGCTACAGCTAATGGACTAATAGCTTACAGGAAATTATATCCTGCTGGATTTTACTCTTAGCAATGCTGACCACAATACATAGAGAGGTAAGACTGGTGATGCTCCTTCCTTTGAACAGAAGGCAAGAATTTGCATCCAGTATTTCAGCCCTTGTGTGCCATCACGCCCTTTGCTATTGTCACTATTAGTTGATGAGTTAAAACCTGGCCCTAACGTGGTCACAGGGACAGTGCAATGCAGCTTTGCACTCTGAAATAATTCAGCACTCTGCTTCTGCAAAACTCGATCTGGAGCAAAGCTCCCAGACACCTGGTGCTCATCTTGCAGCTGACATGAGCACAAACTGCAAGAGGAGCACATATGGAGCAGAAATGGCCAAAGCTCCTATTCATTTGGTACCAGACCCTGTTGGTAACCTGGGCCAAATCCAGCTCAGCACAGCGCCCTTCACAGCCACCACCCGCCGTCCACGCAGCAGAGGGGCCGTGTGAAGGCAGGCTGCTGAGGTGGGCTGGACAACACCAATTGGTAAGCTCTGCCAGACCTCTGCTTGCTTTGTACCTTGGCACCTCACTTCTTGAGCAGCAGCTGCTGGAGGGCAGCACAGGGATGTGTGGCCAGCACCAGCCAGGCTCCCGCTGTCACAGCAGTGCTGAGGGGGAATGCCAAGGGCAGGCTTGGAGAAAACACCAGCGGCCCTTGCACTGGGAGGAAATAGGAGAGAAAAAGGCAAGGGAACACCTCTCCATACCATTCAGTTTTTCTTGGCTCATACTCACAGCCAATATAAGTAAGTTTAAAAACTCCTGGGTAACTTATTGTTGACACTTTGTTAAAATGTGTAGGTACAGAGTAACACCTAACCAGCATGAAAAATACAACATGGTTTGAGCTTTGTTATTTTTCCGATCTCCTATTAACTACTGTTTCTCATTTGTACATTATGGACGAGGCCCTTTACGTAAATGTGGGCTCTTTTATGGAAAGAGATACTCAGTTGTGGATATATATATATTTTTTTTTTTTTTAAATATAGTTTTCTCATCCTTTTTGAAGTGCTGGAACCAAAAGGACTCCTTTGTTTTACTTCCCTTTTATTTTAGTTTTCCGTATTTCTGTTATCAGAGGTCCCTTCCCACCTGCAGCTATCTACCATTTCTGTGTATGAGGAAAATGACTTAATCATTCAGGGTTTTTTTGGGAGTTTGGATGCTTTAATATAAAAAAAAACCTCAAAAAACCAGACTGCCCAAATTTTAAGTCTCCTGAGAAGCAGAATAATGGAAAATGCTGCAGCAAAAACATATGTAGCCTAGGAAGGACATGCCACTGCTCATAGCCCCTAGTGCATGATGTGTATGGGAGGAGAAAAAAAGGTTGCTGACAGTTGCATAACTTTTCAGGCATACTCAGCAAACCTGTTGCTGTGGTAACTCATCAGAACACTGTACCTCCTCTGAAGAAGTGCCATTTGCACCGCACCAGATGGCTGATAAATCACATAGTGGCATTTTCTGTCTCTTGTGTTACTGTCCCATCTTTTCTCTAACTGCTGTGATCTAATTTGCAGCAATTTACAAATAGATTATTCAGATGTGACACACTAAAATACAACATAAAGCTGCTTCAGGTATGCAGCCACTTTAATGAACTCCTGTATCACCTGCATAACACCAGAACTGGTTTTATCTTACAGGTTTATGTTCAAGATGTTGCAGTTTTTTTAATAATGTTAAGCTGAGAAAAACTCTATTCTTGAATTTTAGTAACATTTTAATAAGGGTAAGTATATAGTGCATAGTTACAACAGCACATTTCTTGCAAGACTCTAGCACATTACTTGCAGAAGGATGTGAGATGCCTTTTCCAGTCTGCTACAAGCATTTCTGTACAGGCAGCACCATAACAAGGGAAGCATACATGGAGATTAAACAGGATCATTGCATAAGAAAATAATGCCATTGTAACTGTATTTGCTGCTTCTTTGTTGTCTTTACTGGCTTAACTTCTCAGGTTGACAGATTTCCTTCTTCCACCCACCTTGACTATTTATTATTATGAGTCTTAAGCTGTTGTCAAGTATTTTAGCCTCATTGTTACAGGTGCTGTTCTAACACACTGAAAAAGCTCCAGGCTCACAGTCTTTATAAGCCAATAATAATAAATGTGTCTTGTGATACCTTTCAGAATTATGAGAATAAGTATGCTGTCATGAGTTATTTATACATTAAACCAATTAAGATTATAACATTTATGAAAACAAAGCAAGAAAGTGATGCTTTTTTGATAAATAATAACCACTCCAGAAGAAGGCAACCCTTTTGAATGAGCAATGGAGCACCTTAGTTGTGTGGTTCAGTGCTGCACCTGACAGGTTTCTAGACACTGAGGGTAACAGCAGCATGCCCAGAGTCCCCGTAGCATGCTGTCTTCTGTCCCTGTGACACTGGCTGAGCAGTTGTGTTCTGTTATGTCACTTGTGCAACGGAGAAATGAATCGCCTTCTGCAGTGCACGAGTAAGAGCTCGGCATCTAAGCCCGCCACTGTGCCTACAATGACATCTTATGTGCAGCTGCAGCCATTTACACAGATTAATCTTCAATGGTATAATTGGATAAAGGGGCTGCAGCCAGGATTTCTCCTATCTTTTTCATTTTGAACATTCACTGAGCCCAGCATCTTTACTTCACATCAGAATGTTGCACCTGCCACCCTCCTTTTAGTGTGGGACAAATAGTCTCAACTCTCTGCTCCAATCTCCTGACTATATAAAGAACCTAAAACACCCACGTACCATTGGTACTTTTTACTCTTTATGTTGTTCTATATGATGTTCTATGACATCAGTTGAATTTACTGGCCTATAGTGTGACTATTATCTTAGGGGCTCACAGGGTTTTTCAATGGTGCTAACTCTTCGTTATGTAAGGAGGTTTTTTGTTCCTGTAATGCACCGTAAGAGGAATAATTTAATTTTAGTGGGATGCCTTTATGGTTATAGTCTCAGAATTCTGACTTAGCAGCAACCAGGTACATTTGTTCCGTACAACCCCAGTTCATCTGATTTTTTTACTCCAAATCAGTGCTCCAGCAGAGAAAACAATACTAAGATGGTGGCTTGAAATAACAAAACTGAGTACCACCAAGAGAGCTTTCTTGGCTGTACTACCCTTTCCCCAAAATCTATCATAGTACATTTTTTTATATAATTTCAGCAGTTAGATGGTCTTTTTTACTGTCTGCATTAAGCTAGCTTGCATCCTTCTAAACACTGTTTGCTGAGAAAACCAGCTGCATCAGTTGTATGTGTGCATAGCTTCTGTCTTGAACTTGCAGAGGAAAGTATTTTGGAAATGATTAATCAAGATTAGTGCTGCGGTGTCTTGAGATTTTGGTTCTGTTGAATAGGCTTTGATCTCCAACTATGGAGGCATTTAAAGAAGAACAAAGATAAACTGTAACTTAAGCTATATGTTGCTGTGTTTGCTTTTTGGTCTCTTTCTCTCACAGAGAAAACATGGAACAAAGGCTCTTTGGTATTCTCTTTTCTAAAGATGTGTCCTTCCCACTCTCCTTCTTTAATGTTGCATCCCATTAGAAACTCATATTTTACAGGAGAAAATAAAAAAAATTAATATCCATAAATTCTGCTGTTAGGTTATTAAAGACAAAGAGTAAATAATCAATAGATATTTTCTGTTTATGCAGCAATCTTTATTCCAAAATTTCAAAGACGCAGCTGTGAGTAAATCCTCTCCCCATTTCATGTATGAGGTAACTTAATTGCTGTGAAGTTTCAAGATTTACCCAAAGCCAAGCAGCAAGCTTATGGCAGAATGACATACACCCCAGGCTCTCTTGATTCCCAGGACCATGCTCTAACCACTCATCCTTGCTGCTCTACACAGTTCACGACAGCTTACACAGAAGGGAAGCATCAGAGATTTCTGTGTCGCCGGTATGTAATCGTTCTGTAGACAGTCTAATAATTCTTAGGTAGATTATACTCAGCCATTATAATCTCCAGTGTAATTAGAGAATAGACTTAGTCATCTAAGTGAGCATAATGAGTAATGTAAGTGGTGTGTTATAGGATATAATTTAAACCCCCTTTTAAATTGCACCTGCTCTTTTCATCGGCTATCTTCCTGATTCTAAGAAGCAAGCTGCCTATGACGCAGTTCATCCTTGATCTAACTCCAGAGCAAGGAATTTGTGTTGCTAAATTCAACTGAAGTTGTTCCAATTAAATTGGTATAAACTCCTCAGCTCTTTAGTGATTCAAATCACCCTTCAGTTAGACATTTTAAGCAGGAGATATCCAGCCTTTTTTCTATTGCAAAACACGTTGAACTGTAATTCTGATGACAGCAAACTAATAGCAGAGGAAATCAAAGGTCTTGCTTAAAATACATAATGGAAGATCTTAGAGTATGAAGGGCTCCACGGTGCTAATGATCAGCCCTGCTTTTTAATTAAAAGCATTCAGCCTAAGTAATGACTTGTGAATTAGTCCCTCTTTAGGTTACTGATATACTCCCAAAAGGTGCAGATGCCACAGTATTTCACATTCACTGGTATTTAGACTGGGAACAGCAAATTATTTTCTCTTTTGGTTATATAATGAAGTTGCAACTTCTGGTCTGCAATTAAGTTTGATAGCAATAATGTCCAAAGCTTATCCATAATTTACAAACACATGCAGACCCATGGATGCTTCTGCTCCTTGTGGTGATGAAAGGAAATTCTTTTTGCCACGTATGGTTCCAGGATTTTTCCTTCTAAATTTCCTTTTCATGTAGTGTCCCATATGCAGATTGGCTGGCTTTTTGTTTTCCTTTTGCCAGTTTACTAAACTAGATCTGCTGATCTAGTAAGCAATGATATTAAGTGTCTTGATTCTGATGTTGTAGGAGTGCATGGTGTGAAGTACTAAATGAAGTTTGGACTATCAGTCCTGTGCTTTTGTGGCAATTGATTCTACAGACATGTTAGGCTGGCTTGGCCCGTGTTAATGAGTTAGGCTCCTGAAAAGAAACAGGAAGGAAAGCAGCTATCTTGAGGAACCCTACTCTGATCACCAGGTTGTGCAGCACTATGGAGGACATGCTCATAGGGTACTTTCAGGTAATTAGTTCTGCTGCCAAAAAGCATAAAACCTGGGAAATGAGGCAATAGCTGAGAATAAACCTACTGGACTTAGGCACAACACTCTTCTATAGATTTCTCTATTTTCTGTTCCTTCCCCAGGTTCCACACTGCTGCACCAAGCTAACATACTTGCTTCTTCCTACTTGTATGCTGAAACACTCTAGTTTCTAATGCTCTTTGTTCTACCTACTGCCTTGTCCTTACCTTTCTGACCTCCTCCCCAGCTTCCTCTTAACCTTCCCATCTTCCCACCAAACACACTTGGCAGTCCCCTCTTCACACTAAGTGCCTGGTCTGGGCCAAGCATTGGTGGAGCATGCAGCAAGGTTCCTGTCCTTGAAGACAGAGACAGAAACGTAAAGGTGCTGCCTCACACCAGCAATCCATGTCTGTTTTCCTAAACCAGAGCTGTTTAACTGGGTAGCTGTGGACTCACATGACTACACAGAATCACAGAATCACACCCAGCAGTGAAACTGTTGTCACCTCCATACAGAGGGGCAGGTTGTGTGCTGAGGTCGGAGCACATGGGACAGCCCCGTTTGGGTAGGTCTGGTAAACAGAGCAGGCCACCTGCTCCATGTGCCATGGCATGCTCTGCATAGGGCCTCAGAGGGATCAGTGCCATCTTGCTCTGGGCCTGGTGGTGCTGGTGCTCTTGCACCCAAAGAGCTGAGAGGTCCCCAGGAGTTCAGCCATTGGGACAGAGAGGAGGCTGCTGTGACACTTGACATGTGGCCAGCAGAGAAGTCCCCAGTTGTGAGGTCATCCCCTCAGCTTTGTGAAGTTTGGTGGACTCCTTATCCAGCAGTTTGACCAGTTAATGAGGGGGCATCCACAACTTCTCTGGGCAACCTGTTCCAGTGTCTGACCACCCTCACAGGAAAGAATTTCTTCCTAATATCTAACCTAACCCTCCCCTCTTTCAGCTTAAAGCCATCACCCCTTGTTTTATCACTACCTGCCCTTGTAAAAAGTCCCTCCCCAGCTTTCCTGTAGCCCCTTCAGGTACTGGAAGGCCGCTATAAGATCTCCCAAGAGCCTTCTCTTCTCCAGACTGAACAGCCCCAACTCTCTCAGCCTGTCCTCATAGGAGAGGTGATCCAGCCCTCAGATCATCCTCGTGGCCTTCCCTGGACCAGCTCCAGTAGGTCCATGTCCTTCTTATGTTGGGGTACCCAGAACTGAATGCAGTACTCCAGGTGTGGTCTAGTGGAAGGTGTCCCTGCTCATGGCAGGGGGGTTGGAACTGGGTGATCTTCAAGGTCCCTTCCAACCATTCTATGATTCTATGATTTTAAATCACTGGCTTTACTTCCTAGACCTATCCTGTGTGTGAGACAGAGGAACACAAGTCACCCATCCAATTATACAACTAAAACTGAATAAACGAGCCCCTCTCTTCCATCACCGAACACAAAGGGAGCATTTGTGCCCCATTTTGGTCCCAGACACAGGCAAGGGGAGGACACGTGCACTGCTCTCCACCCATGCATGTGAAACCTGGACGCTTCTTCCTGGTGCCATTTTCATGTCCTCAGGCTTTGGTGGCCCCAGCCTCAGTGGCACTGTGAGCACAGCCACCCGTGCGAGGCACTGGCGGCCACCACCTCTCGCCCTGGGGTAGCGGGCGGCCGCCAGGTTCCAGAACCGGCCCGCTCTCACGGGGGGGAGGCGTCGGGAAGCTCCCGGGCAAGGCCAGGAACGGCCCTGAGGGAAGGGCCGGTGCCATGAGGGCAGCCGGCCAGCTCCGCGGTGCGACGCCACAAACGGGCGGTTCCCGAGGTCCGCGCTGACCGTGGGGCAACCCCTGCCCAGGCGAAGCCGGAGGGGGACGCGCTGAGCCGGCCGAGCAACGCTGATCCCCGCGGGGACGGGACGGACCGGACCGGACCAGACTGGACCCCACCGCGACCTCGCCCTCCGCTGCCGCAGCGGCCGGGACGCTCCGTGCAGAGCGGCTCGACGGCGGCTGCGCGCGCAGGGAGGAGGGGGCCGCACGCCGCGCCTGCTCCCACCGGCAGGGGCCGCCGCCGCCAGGCTGAGTGGAGCGCAGGGGAGCGGAGCATCAGGCGCGCTGAGGTGCGGTAACGGTGCCTGTAATGCTGTGGGGCTGGGCGGCATCTCCCATCGCCGAGCGGCGGGGCCGGGCCAGTGCCGTACCACACGGTGGAGGGGAGCCTGCGGGGGCTGAGGGGAGCCTGTGGGGGCTGAGGGCAGCGAGCTGCCCGGCGGGACTCACCCCGTCTCAGCTGGGCGGCGACGGTGGTGGCCGTGGTGTGGCGGCGGCGGTGGTGGCGGGGAGGGAGGGAGCCGCCAGGCAGGCGGGTTAGGATGGCGCAGCGCTGGTTTCCCGGGGTCGGTGCGGGCGATGTCCCCTGGGGGCAGTGATGTCCTCGGCGCCTCCGTGCACCTGCTCCCTCGGTAGCGGTCGGCACGGCGCCGCCCTGCGCGGGAGCTGCGGGCACCGCGGAACATGGCTGCCCCGGCGGGGGCGGCGGGCCCGGCGGGGCCTGAGCCCCGGTGGTGCGGGTGGCGGTCCCGCGGCGAGGGGAGGACTTGGTGTTTGGCGCTGGCATCGGCGAAGGCTGTCCCCGGCTGTCCCTTGCCTTCCGGTCGGAAGAAGGCTCTCCGGCCGCTGACTTCCCTGGCTGCCCTCTCTGACAGCTGCTGCTTTCCCTGCTGCTCCTCGGGGACCTGGTGCGGGTTGTGTCCCCCCGGCTTTTTTTGTTTGTTTGTTTGTTTGTTTTGAAGGTGCCTTTTCATATATTCACCCTGAAATCTAGATGCCTTCGTGTGCATCTCTAAGCGTCCTGTTAGGCTCAGGTAGGTATGTGATGGTTTCATTCGCTTGAGTGAATGAGACTGATGAGCAGACATACCTTCCTGCAAGAGTCTACAAAACTGAGGTCTTTATTTGTGCTACTAGAGGCTATGATTAACCTGCTTTAAAAAAAAAAAAAATCTTCAGTACTGGTAATTAGAGAGGGAGGGAATTATATTAAACCAGCATCTCAAGCAGAAGACAGCTTTGTTAGGGCCCTGATCCTATGAGTGCACATATGTGTAAATCTATCCCTATGAAAAATGTCTGTAGAACTGGCTAAAGTCATCCATACCTGTAAGATTTGAAACTTTAATAATCCCAGATAAGTGGTTTTGCTGTAGTGCACTTTGTAAATTCAGTGATTGATGCAAACTGTGTATGCTACGTTTACTTAGTAGTTTAGAAGATAATAAATACATGAACTTGTGGGAAGTAGAGTGACTGATTCATTTGGTTATAGACTACTACCATTTCAGTCTAAAAACTGTTTTAGAATTAGGGGTTTAAAGCATCTCTAAGCTTGTTTGTTCATAGCATGCATCCCAAACCCTCCAGCCAAACAAAAAGAAACCTCAAACCCTCAATCCTATATGTTTGGAAGTTGATATCTGTAAACACAGGACTTCCACTGATTAGAGATTAATAAAGACTGAAGTTCACTTAAACCATTCATAGTGCTATCAGCTTTTCCAAGCAGTTTAGATTGTAGAGCTTACATAGTCTAAAAAGACAGGTGTTACATTGAGGCAAATGTGATGGATGGAAATCCTTTATTGGTATGAGTAGGTTTCCTGCTCCCCAGAAAGTATTTCTGATGCTTAGAGTTTGAGAATTTTATGGTAACTTCCTTTTTTGGAAGACATTTGTAACTTTTTTCCCTGTTAAAGTAGGGCATGGTTTAAACTTGCTGAGTTTATTTTTGGTAGAGGGTACTGAATTTAGCTCCACCCTCCCCGTCAAAAGTCATCAACTGTGGATGTTTTTCACAGCTTGCATGTGGCAAAGTGCGCTACTTTATGCTAGAAGCTTCCAGTAAGAATTTCTTTCTTTATTATAGACTTGAAGAGTTGTGAGGCTGGACATTGTCCCTGTAGTCTATAGGCCTTCTTTTTCTGTAAATTAGGCAGAGTGAGAAATTGCACAGAATTGCTATCTATACCTATACCTGCCTCTCTGTAAGGTGCCCAAATGGCTGGTTTCTACCACAGTGTGTTGCATTACATCCTGACATTTACAAACCCTTTTGCTAGTGTTGCAACCCTTGCTGTTGCTTTAGGTTGTATTTTAAACTAAACTGAGACTTCCAACAAGGTACTTGGATGCTTTTTGTTTTACCCCTTGTTAAAGTAATGATGTTGCTAATTTGAAACGACTGCCGGTCAGTGTGCATTAGCTGGCTGTGCACGGAGGTGGGTAGTCTCTCCTGTGCAGTGAGCAAGACCAAACTGAACCGCAAAACTGGATTGTGTTGGCTCTACAAAAGAGGGAAAGCTGCACGGCTAAGTATTGTGCAGTAGTTGGCGACTTCTCATTATGATGTTGTATGTTGTACAAAGATGCTTTAGATGCCAGCAGCTCCTAACAAGGGTCTCTGTCCCAGTGACAGAAGCAGGAAAACAGGTGCTTCGCTACGAAATGGAGGGGCTTGCAAATATGACCTCAGACTGCAGGCTGTAATAGCTGCCACAAAAGGAATAGAGGTCTGTGACTGCTTGGAGACTTAATTAAGTGCATTGACATCCACTCAGTGAAACGTCTCTATAAATAATGAATTTTCCCTGTATGTGCAGCCTGTGATGGAAACGAGACTGAAATCTGTTGTCTTCTGGATGACTGACCCTGATTTGTTTTTAAATGGAACTACATTTTAACATAATTCAGGTTGCTTGAGGCAAAAAATAAGATCCTGTCTTCTTTTGAAAGATGCCTGTTTTGAAAGGTTGGGCGAGGGTGTATTAGACAATTAAAATAGAACTGGTTCATCAAGGGTCTGTAAACTTTTGTAACAGCTGAAATCTTATTGTTTATTAGGACTTTAAATGCTGAAGAGCTTTACCATGCTCATTTGATGGCCAGTATCTAATTTGTTAGACAGTCTTAAGAAACCTGGCAGCTGTTGCCAGGCATATTCCAAATTTTCCCATATACAGCAAGAGAAATATTTTCATTTCTTTCCAGGCCTATTACGCATTTATTCAGTTAGATGACTGAAGTGGGTGTTCTGCTTAGGAAGGCTTTGAAATACAACTTGATTTTATGCCTGTGTAGGGAATTCCTACTTCTTGTAATTCAAAAATAAAAGTGAATTTACTGGAGGAAATAGACATCCCAATTCTCTGACTAGAAGGAAAAAAAAAAGAGAGAGGTAAAAGTTGAGCACGGCTTGCTAAGTTTCAGCTGCTGATAATTCCTCTTAGGTACTTTCTCAGACACAGCTTAGAGGAACAGAGAGAATTAAAGTTGAGCGTGGCATCTTCAAGTGGTAAATTGGTATTGTCATCCATTGGTGGTAAAGAAAGAGTCAAACGGTTTGGCTAAGGTCTAATAGTGAAATGTCCAAATGAAAGGGACGCACAGATCTGGCATGGTTTTGTGCTTTATATTCAGGAACAGTCTCTGCTTTCTAATTTCTTAATAAATGTGACCTTCCTCTCTCCTGATAGGTCATGCATTAAAACTGTCCAAATTGTCAATTAAAAAAATAACCTTTCAGTGTTTCCTAAGATGGGAACAATATTATTATTGTGCCTTTCAGTTTGCTGTCTTTGTTCTGTGCCTGCAACTGAATGAATTTTGCTTTTCATTTCTGTTTTTGGAAACTGCTTTTCTGCAGGATGCAGAGATCACATGTCTGTAAGTGCATAAGACACTAGCCTTGATTTGAAAGTGGAAATATAGGCTTGTCTCAGGCAAGGGAAACATCTTAATTTGAAGGTTAAAACAGGTTCAAAATCAACAACTAAACCCTGAACAAAGTTTTCACAGTTGTAACTGACCTTTCTGCTGCCACTCTTAAAAATATGGAAGAGTTGAGAATAAATAATGTGACCTATTTGATATATTCTTCCCTTCATAATGAGACAGCCTCAATCCAAATCTGAGGACCCTTGTTCAGATGCTGCCTCCCAGGTTTTTTTGCAAGAAACATTTGTAAATGTTTCTTGCAGGTTAGGTCACTTAGGCTTTCTACTAGCAATGAAAACAGATATATTGAAATCTTTAAACATTACTGGAATAGTTCAGAAGTATTAGCACAGCTGGGTTTCTGTTTTATAAAAGCCCAAAAATGTAGTGAGGAAAAGTCATCCTTCAACACAAAGAAACAAGTTGTACATCTTTGTAAAAGGTTTAATGTGTTCTCTGGACTGTAGAAGAAGTTCAAATCTCTTTTGCCATATAAATGTTAAAGAAAATGCTGTCATCACCAGAATGCACTCATAACTTATCAGCAAGGAGATTAGCAGCCTCTGTATTTCTGGTACCAAAGCACCTGTTCCAGACCACTTTTAATTTGAAGAAACTATAGAAGTGAGGGAGAAAAAATTAAGCTGTATGATAAGATGTTCTCACCAGACTGCTGGGGAGGTCTGAGATGAAACCCCAGTGTTAACCCTCTTGCCCTTGTTTTTGTGGACACCCTCACTGCCTTGGAAGATGATGTTGATTATCACCAGCGTTAACAATGGGTTCTCTAGGACAGTCACAGGTGTGTTTGAGAAACTGATGGTTGGGAGAGGTTTAGACTTCACCCTGTACAGCACTTGGGTTGTGTCTGTGCTTCAGAAGCTCGACAGTTATGCCAACAAAACTCTTGAAGACAAACTTAAAAAATGTTTGAAAAACGAGTCTGTGTGATGCATCTGTGCAACCTCACTAAGCTGAATGAAAGCCAAGGGTGATGTTTGTGGTTCCATCCGTGCTGGAAGACTTGCTAGCTTAGCTATGCTGAGTAATGAATGCAGCAATTATGCTCCTAGGTGAAAGTTTGGCTTGATCAAACTGAAGTCTTGCCAGCTTGTGAGTCAAATCATATCAATACAAGGCAAATTTTACAGTTAAGTTCTGCTCATAGTAACATGAGGTGAATGCTTTTCTGTTGTCGCTGCTGACGGCTTGGTCTCACTGAACTTTTCTTCCTTAATATTTACTTGAGCGTTGTTTTGGTTTCTTGTGGGTGGCAGTAGCTGACTTCTCATGTAAAATCTTTTACTGGTCTGGTATTGCTCTGCATGGTGGTAACTGGGTATTATTAAATTTTTAGGCAAGAGACTCTATTGATGTAGAAAACAAACATTTTGTGTAACGTGTTAAGAGCAGAACTGTTTGTACATGGGCATCACTTAGCGTCCTAAATGGTGCCTGGTCAGGAAAGGAGTAGCTGTAGACATAGGAATAGCTCCTTCAGATTTTTTTTATTTGCTGTCAATCTTAATTAACATTAAGAATAAATCTTAATTAACATTTCAGAAACCCTAGCTAACCTTACTTGTAATAAAACCAAAGGGTTTTTATATATATGACTTTAGGGGCATCTTTAGCTTTTCTTGAGATAAGGTTGCAGGACGTTAAGTTACCAGGAATTCAGAAAGTATGAAGAGCAAATATTGGTTCAGATCAATAAGCATGAGTTAAATTTCAAGACAGATCCTTTTTTTGACCCTGTTTTCTCACACTAATCCTTTTTATTGCCCACTGCTTCCTAGTGAGTGCTGCACTTTCATTATAAGCTTATTGTTTTGTTTTCCAATTGAAAGAAAAGACAGAGAAAAGAACTTACTGTTGGCAAAAGCAGTTTTACTGTTTTGGAAATAAGCTTTGGAATTACTTGAACAATAAGTTCTTAGAAGAGCTTCAAAACCTAATAGTTCATAATATTGAATTTTTATTTTTGGTATTTTTTTAATAAATAAGACACAGCAACTATGAAAGCTACTGTTGGCAAGCCAGTTTTCATGTAATTTGTAAGTTTGTAAAACTAGTAATTACTTTGTGCTTAATGCCTCAGGGTATTTTGGCAAACAAGGACAATTAGTTGGCTTGAATAGAGTTGATACCTGTTTGATATGGAAGGATAAAGTTATTTTTCTGAGAAGTAATTTTATTGTAGCTGTCAAATTCTTGAACTTTACAGAAGATTATTTCAGTACCAAATTGCAGCTTTCAGAGAAGCAGTACACAGTGTTATTCTGGGAAAAAAGAAAACAAAAATGTCTTGAGCAATTTAGTATGAAGGATCGTCCTTTCTCCAGTTTGGACTCTGACTTACTAAGCTCAGAGTGCCTTGTTCTGGATACATAGCTAATTCAGTTTTCCTGGGTTGGAGAGAAGGCTCCAAAACACACTGAATAATTTAATGCTCGCCCCTGTTCTCCCAGGAGTGTGACTTCAGTCTCTGACAGCCGAGTGTAGATGAGGGCAGGATGGGATACTGCAGCCTGTCCTGCGTGTCTGTTGCTATAACTATGTCTGTTCCTTTTTTTATAAGTGGAAGATGGCCTAATGAAGCTTTCATTAGATTATGTCACAACCTTTATGTACAGACTTAATTTTATTACTCATTGACCACTCTAAAAGTCTGATTGTGGACAAATGTTGACACTAATAGTGCAAGTTGCTCTAATTAGAATTTGTGACCCTTCTTAATGCACCTTAGCATTTGCTAGATCCTCATATTGGATCTTACTGGAAAATACTCCAGAGTGAAATGTCCCAGATCTTGATATTTTCAACCTGAAGATTAGTGTTTGATGTCTATCAACGTTTATGGCTTAGTTTTTTTGTGGTGGTGCAAGGCAATAGCACTTCCTTGTTCGCTCTGTTCCAGGAGTATGGTGATGTTCAGACATGTTTATAGTCCTGATAATTGTCATACCTGTTGCTGTACTTTGTGGTGTTTGGAGCCAGACATCCAGACATTGTCTACTAGATGTTACTGCTTTCTTTCGGCATCAAAGTGCTTAGAGGCTTGTCTGGTTTACCACTGACAGTAGTGGTGATTTGTTTATAGAATTAATTTGGCTTGGCAGTCTCTAAATGAGACTTATCACAATGAGAGAAGATCTTAATAAAGGAACTTGTTAAACAAAACTTTGTCATAGTTTCAGAACACAAACTAAGTGAAGTGCCATAGTGACAGGGAGACTGGAAAAAATACGACCACGTGCAATATTGTATCCCCACTGTGTTGTTGTTAAATAAGAAGATAGCAAGTGGAGTGTATCAGCTTGCAGCTGTCGCTCAGAACAGTTTCTCTAACCCTTGTGCCCACCGTGATTCTAGGTCACCCAAGTGCCATGCCTGTTAACTACCTGGAACTGCAGCAGTTACTGTGTAGTGGCGTAGCGTAATGTATAGCTCTTTGTCTGTTTCTGCTGTTTTCATATGCAGAATGGTTTTGGATATAGTCTGTAATAAACTGTATGGTCCCTGTTTCTCCTAACTTGCAGTGGCCCATCCATGAGTGTCATGGTCTGCAATCAAATCTAGGGCCTGTTGACATACAGTGTAGGTTACCTCTCTCTACATTAAATGCAGCGTAGGTCTGCTGAGACAATCAGGCCTCTGTGCTGACATACTCTGTGGTAAAGAACTGTGGCTGTGAATGGGCAACAGGGTTTTCTTTGAGATCTGTTGACAGTCATTCCCAGTGTTTTCTAAGGTTTTATAGATTGCCTTTTCTTGGTAATCTGTGAAACGAGTAGGGATTAACAGTAGGTGGTTTTGTAAGTTAGTCTGATTTACCAGAGGTATGTGAAGGAGTATTCTGTTCCTCCTGTAGGTGAAAGATGCTTGTTTGGTATTGAGTCAGGATGGAATCTTGCGAGAAGGCAAAGAGGTGGCAAATGTGTCAAAATGAGAATGAGGACAACCTGAAGTTGAACTAAGAAAAAAGCAAAATTAAGTAGGCGAGCAAAAATGTCCTGCTTAGATAGGTAGCTGCTAGCAGATTGCTTTAGTTACATGAAGGAGGAAGGTGAAGTCTAGTAGTGTTCTGAATAAACACGGGTTGTGGGTGTATCTGAGAAACTGCACTGCTTGCCATGTTTAAAACGAACCAAATGATGTTCTAGGAAGAACTGCTGCCTAGCAAACTGAGCACATTTAGACTGTAGTAGCCTGCTAGCTAGCTTCCTTCTCTAGAAACCTAACTGAAGATCTCCATGCCAGCTCTGATGACAATCATGTTTTCAGTACTAGGTTGTAACATTCAGCTTGCAGTGTTTAACTGTTATATACCCCTCTGTGTGAAATACAGTGTGTGTTGAAGTGAACTCCAGTTATTAAGCAGCTTACTCATACTGTCATACTTAGAAAGTGTTACTGACATGGCAGTTTGGGTTTGGTTCAGTAACTGTTGGTATATTTAAAAGAAAAAATCAAAAACCTCACAAATACAAATGAGCCTGCTTTATTCCAAGGAGGACTTCAGGAGTCTGTAGAGTATTATATTTATCACCCCACATTGTGTTGGTAGAGGACACCTTTAACACACATCCTCTATCGAAGTTTTTTTGCAAGGCTGAGCATCAGCATGACCTGTTTGTAGTCTATGGACAAACTCTTAAGTGTGTTCTTCACAATTACTGCTATATGGATCATAGCCTTTATCCAAAAGGCATTCTTTCTTTAGTTTCATATTGGAAGCCTGCTATCCTGTGAGAAGTGTATCCTCAAATGGTACTGCTTTAAAAAATAAAAAGTCAAGAATGGTTTGAAAGGTGTCCAAGTTAATGATAAAAACCAGCTTTGCACACACCCCCACCTCCAGCATTGTCTTTCAAATAAATTAACAGCTTTAGGGGTAAACTTGATTATATTGGTTGTTTCTAAGGAGTCCAAATGTATGCAGTTATTTTTACTTTTTCAGAATATCACAGAGGAAGAAGAGGAATGTATTTGTTCATTCTGGAGCAGGAATATATGATGCAGTGATAAGATGTATGAAGAAATCTCAGACATTTGTGTTATGTGCTTTTTTAACAAGCAATAAAAACCCCACCTTTTTCTTTTGTAGGTATATGTGCCAGAAGTGTCCCTGAATGGTGGAAAAATGTCAGATATGGCAATGTACACAAGACCAGCTACAGTAGTGTTATAGTCCTAAAAAAATTTACTTTTTATCAATATTTTGTCATTGTAGACACTTAAAATCTTAAAATGTTTGTGCTATCCTATAAGCATTTTAAAGAATATTCACATTAGCCCGCATAAACAAATAAACTGCAATCAATTAACTTTAGGCAAGAGCAGCAATGCAGACAAACCACAGAGGATATAAAGTGCAATTAGTGTTTCAGTCTCTTTCTGATTTGAGTAGATAAATTGATGGACAGTTTTTGATGTAATTGTGCTGTATCTTTGTTCTGTTTCTAGTTACACCATTGTCCTCCCTCAGGAATCCCTCAAACATGTTTTCTCTTTCCTTTTATAAAAAATTTTAAACTGCATGGGAGCAGAGGGAGTAAATTATTTAAAATTATTCTCTGTGTCTGCACTTGTCTGAGTCAGCATAATGCATCTAGGTCATGTGTTCCCAAACAGCTCTGGTGCAGAGTATCTTTTTTCCTTCTGTGGGGACTAAGTAGATTCATTAAGGTACAGTCATCTTGCCTTTATTCCTCTGCTTTATGCCCTCACAAGGGTGAAAAATGCCTGAAAGTTACTATAATTCTTTTTATCAAATCCAGGTAAGCTTCCTCTGAGCTGACCTGTTCTTCCAGTATTATTGCACAACCAACTGACAGATAGAGGGAATGCCTTGTCTCTTAGCTACAGCAAATTGCAGTAGACTGAATGATTCTCTAATGCATACAATTAGGAGTCCAGCAAACACTACTTCTGTTTGTTTACTCCTCCTTTCCTCTCTAGGATGGCTGTGGCTCCCCCAAGTTACTGTTTCGTAGCCTTTCCCCCATGTTCTAAAGATGGGCTGGTGGTGTTTGGGAAGAACTCTGCACGGCCTAGGGATGAAGTACAAGAGGTGGTCTACTTTGCTGCTGCAGCCCATGATCCGGGAAGCAAAGTTGAGGTAAGGGTGAATTGTTACATTCAAACTGTGAGAAATTACTGTTATTGGGAGAAATGAATGCTCTTGTGTTTCCTTGTCAGATTGTGGAGTCCTTGTTCCCTTCACTCAAACCTCTCTTGAGTAGAGAGGAGACAACATTTCCTGAAAGTCATGAAAGTGAAACTCAGGATGTAACTTTCTTGTTTAATTGAAGTAAAGATCATGGATTTTTCCTTCTCCAGCTGACAGGTTGAACTGTTCACATCACAGATTCCTGCACCATGTAGCCTATCACTTGCCTTTTCCTTTTAAGGGAAAAATGTCTTGACTAATTGGAACTAGAATTAAATTTTCCAAGTTTGTCACTTGCCATATGAATTGTTTTCATTCATGATTGTTGATGGATAGTTGTAATAGGACCTGACTATGCTAGGCATGTTGCAAAGCAGGTAGCCAGAAATCTCTGCCTCAAAAAGAACTTATACTCTAGTAAGGGAGTGTGAGAAGAAGAAAACAAGAGCATAAGCTTTGTGAGCCAAACATAACTCTTGCACATACAGTTGGCTTTGATTGTGTGTTCTGCAGTTGATGCATCTGCACCATGATCAATTTTCAGTGCTGGGGCTTTCTCTCTGAATCCAGGCTGGATGTGGAGTCCTGAGGCTGGACACTGGTGCCATGAATGCAGGTTGAAAGGGATGCTGCTGGAAGAAATTTTAATTATAGACTGTTACTGCAGCCTCACTTTAATGACAGGAGAAATTAAAAGATAAACAGATATGGAAGGGTGAAGCAACAGGACAAATGAAAGAAGACAGAAAGAGGGGAAGGTGTGCAGTGAAGGTGGAATGAAGAGACTGAGGCAGCAGAGGGAATGACAAGGCTGGGTGGAGGCAGCCATTTTAGCAGAGGACACAGAGCCTGATTTGCACTATCAGGAGCTTTTAGAGTCCACAGGTTCTTGCTCTGGCTGCCAACTGGGAAAGCAGGAGCTGTGAGATTCCCTGCTTTCAGCTTCTTCCTGTCCCTGTGACTGCACAGAAGGCTGAGGACACTAGATGTTCTGCACCAGGCTGGTATCTCTCATCTCTACAGATCCTTTATGGATATAGTTGTTGCTTGCCCAGAAGAGATTCTGAGGCCACTGCTAGTTTTAATTCTGTCTTTGAAGTGGGATGACTTCCTAATTCCAGAGGATTTGGTGCTGTTCTTTCTAACATTTCATGTTCTCTTGATTCCTGTTGCTACCAACATCCAGTACAACTTATGCATTATTAAATGATTTAATCTTGGATATAAAGAAAACCCCTCCCCCTGTCCAAAAGCACTCACCGCTGTTAATTACAGTGCTGTATTGGTAGCACTGTTGTAGGCCTGTGCTAGCATCCAAAACACAAGTGTGACAAGAAGAAAACTTAAGAGCAGTTTTTTTAAAGCTTCTCTTCATAGAACTGGAAATTACAAAAAAAGTTCTGTTATTGTGGAACAAGAACTTCCAGAAGCTTCAGTTAAGCTTTATTAAGCTTGTAAAAGCTTAATATTAGAGTACTTTATTCTTTTGGTCTCTTTGCCCCATATCTTACTCTTTGATGAAGATTGTCATTATTTGCTGAAGGGTATCACTGAGCCATATATAACCTATTATGATCTCTCTCCTACCCCATGATTAACCAGCTTAATGACTTTTATAGAATTTAGTCATAAACTGGACTCTTTTGGCAGTCTTCTTGGAAGAGAGGAGCTCAGTCCCTTTGCCTGGCAAATGTTTACCAAAATTCTTCCCCTTTCCTCCCAGCACAGAATAAAAACATCTTCAGTTGCTCTGGGGATAGTGCGAGCAATCACTTATCACTGCATCTTCATCAGACTCAGCACTAAGTACTGTTAATGTCTCTTTTTTTTTCTTTTTTTCTTTTTTTTAAATCATGAGTATTTTGAATAGAGTAAGCTGGTTAAAACAGGATACTGGTTTTAATTGTTCTATTGGGTCTAAAGGCTGTATTGTAGCTTTGCACAGTCCTTTAACTGCCCTCCTTTGGACAGACCTGAGCATAGATTTAGTTGTTATTTTTTCTTTAAAGTTCAAGATTTTTTTCCACCTTCAGAGAGAGAGAGAGAGAATGTATTCAATCAAACAAGTGTAGTAAATATTAGTGTTGTAGTGTAACTATCTTTAGAAATAATCCTTTCTTTTTTATTTTCTTTAAAACTGGCCACTTCAAAGCTCTTTAAAAAAGTATCCTGATAATCCCCTTTGCTACAGGAATTGTGAAAGATTGACTGAATCAATAGAAGCTCTACAATCCCAAGTTTTAGGCTGCGAGATTCCCTTCTAGATATTGCTGGTTTATGAACTTAAGGACACTAGCAAATAAGCAGATTGCAATTTCAAACCTGCTGACTCTTTGTGATAGCAGAACAGGAGTAAGCTCTTCAGTTTTTGCTAATTAGCAGAGATGTGTGTATTTCTCCTATTGTAGGGATGTCTCCGAGACTACTCTTGTTTTAGGACAAATGCGTATTTACCTGTAGGCAGAGGTTGTGCAAAGTCTGTTAATTCATTGTGTACTGTTAGTGGTACCCCGAAAAGTTAAGAAAAGCTTTAAGGAAGGGCTTGAATTCAGCTGCTTCACGTTTTCTAAGTAGCAGGTCTGTAACACTATATCCACCTTTTAAGCAAACTTACTGAGTTGTCAGAGGTAATTAGCTAATATGGGGCGTGGAGAAGAATGTCAAAGCTTCCAGATACAGCCTTTGACACATTCAGAATTATTACTTTGTTCTTTAAAACCCAGGAAAACTGACAGCAGATCAGTTATCGTTGAGTGGGGGTTTATTTGCTACAGCTTTCCTTTACTTGCATTTTATAAAATTAAACAGATCTGAGAAAATTAAATGTATGATATTTTGCAAATGGAAAAATGTAGCTGACCAATTTCATGCTGCTGCTGTTCTAAGTCAGTGATCCTTTGTGCCTCTGACTGAATTTTCCCTCTCACCCATCCTAGCGTTTTTGTTTTGTTTTTTCCCAAATTAACAGCTTTTCTCTCCATTCCATATTGGACATTTGAATTGGTTTCTTATGCTAGATACATGATCCTTTACCTTCTCTGGGCAGTGATGGTGGACTTACTTTTCATTACACTTTATTATTTGCAGGTAATGTAATCCAGTGTGTATCAGACTTTGATTACTTCTTTGTGACTGTCACTCACACTCTGAACTTCTGTTAAGGGATGGTTTTCAACACGCTAAAAACATAAGTTGTTTTATAAGACTCTCTCAGGGAGTCTGTATCCTATTTTTGTTCTGTGCTGCTCACGTTTACAAAGGTGATAATGCACAGTGTAACAAAAAATGGCACAGTAGTTCAGCCATACTATTGACATGAAGGAATCAGGCAGGCTATGCCATATAGCTACCAGCTAGTTTGTGGCAGAGCCTGAAAGAAGGGAATTCAGTGAATACTGCAAGTCACTTTAAGCTTGATCTTTGTGGCTCAGTCTGCCAGACAAATAACCCTGCAGCTTGCTCATCAACATAATTCCTTCCCTCCATGTCAGCAGGTTCCCAAGACCCTGAACAATGGGGCTTTTCATAAAGGTCTGCTCTGCGTGTGACAGCTTTCTCAAAAGTTCATTCTTGTCTTGCATTGTGATTTCGCAGTGGCAGATGCTGATCAGCACTTTTCCTTGTGATGGGCAGTCTAGTAAACCTTCATGCAGGTGAAATATTGCTCACTTTAGCAGAAATTGGGTCCTTTTTTGAATTCCTTTACTAAAAAGTGTGTTCTTTTTTCCCCAGATGTGAATTTTAAGAATTTTTCTTGTGTTAGTGAGAATTAATGTTGTGTGAGTTTTAGGATGCAAGCCCCTGTCTTATTTTTAAGGTAGGTTTTACTGACAAGATTTCTCTTGTTCTCTAGTAACTTGCTGCTTGGTATGGTTTTCTTTCTCCTGAAGAGGTCTTGAGTGGTAGACTTCTTCTTAGCTGAATTTTCCAAGTGGATATTTTTTTTTTCTTCTAGATCAACCTCTCATTCTTGTAGTTTCAGCTTTTCTCCATAATTTGAAAATAGTCATGGTTGCTTGTTTCAATGTAGAGCTGTAAAAAGCTCCTTTATCTTAATAGCATCCAACTTCTTATGGAGGAGTGGAAGGGGGAAAATAGAAAGGATGATCTACAACAAAGTCTATCAAATTGTGGAATATGCAGAATTTTTCTAATATGTTGGTATTAAACATTCTTCTGGGCTTAAAGCCGGCCTTTTGGTGGAGTAGGAGGAATTTTGTGCTCTCTAAAACCTTAATAGTGGGAGGTTTTTTTTGCTTTGTTTTTTTTTAAGCATATCATCCTACCTCCCCTTACTCTGAGTTTTCAGAGGAGCAGTAAGATTTTTTGCTGTGCCTTGATCTGAGCACTGCAGAAGGAAAAACTCACCTGCAGCTGAGTGGTCTCTGTCTGGTGTTGCAAGATAGATCTAAAGCTTGGAAAGTAGACTTTGACTGTATTGAAGTTGACTTTGCATTACCTGGAGGTGTCTTTGTAGCATAATCATCAGGCATCATGCCAGTGACACAGTTTAGTTCTGGTATACTTTGATTCCCTCTTATGCCAGCTGTTTGGATTATCTGCATTATATCTGGGGGTAAGATGTTCAGAATCTGGTAACAGAAGCCAAGCAGCAGCCAAATTTACTGAGGATTTGCTCTTTGGGAAGCCTCCAGATTAGATTGACAGTGCCATGCTTGCAGTCATGGTACTGCAGCTGTGAACTGGAACCTGGGCACCCCCACTGTGGTACCTCCCCGGGGGTAAGTGTTGACTAGCAGGAAACACAGCAGTGTTTGTGCCCATGATCAAACTTTTAACTTACTCTATGTAGATAAAAAAGGTTGTAGTCTAAAGGCTTACCATTCAGAGGTAGTCTAGGAAGCTACTTTTTCTTGTCCCTCAGCTGAGACCCTGTAGCTGTGTATGTAAGCAGCCTATCTCATGACACATCCAGTCAGATGGCTTACCTCAAGCCACCTTGGTTAAGCTAACCTTTAGACTGCATAGAGGTAGAAGAGGGGCACTATGCAGGCAGAGAGCAACTCATAAAAGAGAAGAAGTGGTTGCTGCATCAGTAGAGTCTATTGCTTGGCTAATAGGAGCTTTTTCTCTGCTCCATTGCAGGCCACTGGCCTTTAAACTAAAGTATTTGACTTTGTTTTGTAACACAGTACATGAGCTGGCAGCAGTTCAGAGGCAGAAGCCATCATCTCTTGGATATTTCTGCCCTCTCAAAGCCTCTGTTTTTACTGTAGGAGTGCTGCTTCTTTGCTCCCTTCTGCTACCAAAGCAAAACTGGTTAACTTGAACTTTGTTTTTTTTCTTAATCTCTTTAATGTGTGGTTTTTGTGTGGGTTTTTTATGTGGGTGCGGTTTTTGTTTTTTTAAATGGGAACAGAGAGAAAGAGGAGGGAGAGTGCTGAAACTGTGTGGGACAAAAAACTGCAAACTATCCCATCTTGACCCAAACTGTTTACTTGTGGCAAAAGAGATGTGTGAGCAGGCATTTCAAAGTGGTCAAGCGAAGAAATCAGTCTGAGGATATCCGAGAATTCCAAGGGTATCTCTGTGATGGGCTTTTTATGACTTCTTTGAAATCTGTTTCTTACTGTTGTAAAAAACCAAATTAATAAGCTTCATCCCTATTTCAGTTTCACTTTTGCTCAGCACCCAGGAGACTGCTAGATTTATAAATTAAAAAACAAGAGGTGAATTCTTGACTGCTGAATCAGATCTGACATACAGTGTCTCCAGAGAGCGTTCTCAGCCTTGGGTGCCTTGTACTTTGTGGTATTCTATTTGTTTAAAGATTTTTATATTTCATTTTGTTAAGCCCATCTCCATACTGTGGCTCACATGCCTGAGGGTCCTTGGTGGCTTGATAGAGTAGGTTAGAGTAGGTTACAGGGTGTGTGTGTAGTGCTGCTTTTTGACAGGGAAACTGTTCAGCTTTTTATAACTTCTCTAATTCTTTTCTAGAATAAAATCTATCATCCTTAATCTTCAAGGTAAGTGCCACTGCTAGAGATCAGAGGCATTGAGATTCAGATTTTACAGTTATTGGTTGCAATGAATAGAAACAGCTAGGAGCTATCCACAATACAGAAGCTTATGGAAACTGTATGAGAGTCTTCATAAAAAGGGAAAAACTGTTGTTAATATGAAGTAAGGTACTCTGCTGTGTCAGAAATTGGTTCTGTTCTGTATTTCTACAGTTTGTAAATGCTGCTGCTGTTTGTATCTGGCTACCACATGAGGATACAAGTACTAGCATAGTGTGTATTTTTGAAAGCTGCCTGAGGATTCATCTTGCTGCTGGAGAGACTTTTGTGCACCATTCTGGTTAGACTGTGTGACCACTAGAACTAGGGCTGACTACTTGAGATGCACCCAGGCTAGATTTATCCTGGTGTATGACTGTCCCCTCCACTGTGGCACAACAGTTTTGCTGCTAGTAGAGGGTGTCATGGGAGTGCTTAATTGGTGTTCTAAAGTTCTCCAAATGTCTTCCACTGTATACTTAGTGCTGCTTAGTGTGTAAGCAAGCAGTGGTGACAGCATAAGTAGCCACATCTTCTGTATTGTATGCTATTACTTGCATATTTCTCTTTTTTGGACAATGGTTATTCCCACTTCTTTGAGTTCTATTGCATTTGTTCCTGTAAATAAGCACCAAAAGAATTATCTCTAATACAAACTCTTACCAGGCATATCCACAGGAGGTGGTCAGAGGGGCTTACTCGAACAGCTGTGTTCTAGCTTTCCAGTTGCCTGCTTCACCATGATGGGAGAGTCCAGGTAGCCCATGTCACCTGTGGAATCGCCTCTCTAGACAGTTCCAACCAGACTGTCAGTCTCTGTGTCTTGGTGGTCATGGAGACAGCAGGCTGTGAGGCTGCCTCATCCCATTTTTGCCATCCCTCTTTTGGAACAGGTTAAAAACAGACATTCTCAAATTACTGCAATGGTACTGAGATTTTGCCTCTTTTCAAATATGTGCTTTGGCACAGCAGTGCTTGAAGTAGTTAAGCAAAGAGTTAACACCAAGTTAGAGCAGGGATCTGAGGAGGGGGTGGTGTGGGGGAATTTCTTCTGTAATGTAGATGTGACCCTTCTTCAAAGATCATTTCTTTCTAAAGCATTCCCTGACTATTGCCTTTGTTATCCAGGGCCAAAGCCGATGTGATTTCATTGATATTTCATAATGACCTGATTGACAGTGCTAGGAATCAAGCTTCTGCAGCCCAGTACAGTAGAAGCTGCACAATAGTCTCTTTTCATTAATGAAAGAAGAAATCTCTTGTGCTTAGGACTGTTGTATCTGTTTTTGGAATACCTCCAACATATCTGTGTGCCCTAGCTGGGGTGGGAGGTACATTTGTGCCTTCTACTATACTTGGAACTGCCTTGGTAAGATTCTTTTCTCAATCCTGTAAGGGAAATAAAAGAAATGTCATTAGTTTCCAACCTGCTCAATTCTCTTTAAAGTTGTTGGCCACATCTCTTGTATGCAAAGTCTCTGTTCTTTATATTTTTTATATGTATCTCTTTAAATATCTTTTATATTTCCCAGTGGGAATTTACTGTCACAGGGCATGATGCCAGTTACACTGCTTTCAGGGCTGGAGTTCTAGCAAATCAATGGAGCCTGACACCACTCACTGACAGCCATCGCCACCAAATGTATCAGTATTCTTCTGCTTTTAGCATTCCTACTCAAAGAAAAATGTTAGTGTTAGGAAATGCTGAGGCTGGGATGCTTCAGGAGTTTTAAAGAGAAGGTTGGTAGCAAGCAGAATCACAGCAGTACCTTATGTCTGTTTGATTTGTCATTGCCTAGTTTGGCACAGCTCTCGGCAGAACAGGCTGCTCTGCTGTTGTGCTGGAGGGATTTGCCAGCTCAGTGTGGTGCAGAAGATGGCACAGGGAGGTTGTGGTTTGTGCTCGCTTTTGACATCTTGTCATCGTCTGAACTCCTGTTTTCAGAGTTCTAGTGGCCAGTGAGGTTTTTTGGTGGCTAGTGTTGTCTTTCCCCCGCTATTTCCTTCCGTGTCTGAACTGTTGTACGCCTGTGTGCTGATTTCTGTGGAATAAGTAGCAATGGTTTCTGCGCTGCAAATCCGGCGACTGGCTTTAGTTGACCTGCCTTTACAGTTGGCATGTCTTGGGTAGCGGCATTGGAATGGGTTTCTGTTATTTAGGTCTTCTGAGGCAATTTATATAAATAAGCCTTGAACATTGTCTATGTACCTGAATTATTGTATGGAAGCTGAAAATAACAGCGTGAAAATATGGTCCATGTTTGCTTGTCATTGGGTTGGGGGTTGTGAGGAAGCAATCTAGAAGGTGACATCTGTATTCATTTAGTTTGCTGTCTCACTAGTTCTCTGGTGTGCTCAGCCAGTTGCCTTCATTACAGACTGAAATGCATTTCTAAGTGAAAGAGGTGAGTAGAGAGACCTCTAGATGTTTTCTGGCCTCTGATTACATACTTACAAGGCAAAGCCACTTTTTTCAGAATGCTCTGGATCCTTCAAGTAGAAACAATTTCTTCTTTCCCCTTTCTTGACTGCTACCACTGACAATAAAATTTTATAATGAACAGTAGCTTTGGAAATGCTTGGTTTTGGAATGAGGCCTTGAGTAATAAGCATTTGGTAGCAAGGATAGCCAGAATATGTTTTGCAGAGAAAAGGCATTCAGCATTTTTTTAGCCCAGCTATCACTTTTCAGAGTGTTTTCATCATTTTTCCTTCTAGAAAATCAAAGCCTCAGTGTAAGCAAGCTTGTATAATAGGGCTGTTCAGGCAGAGAATTCTATGCAGGTGAGGGTTTACAGAGTACTGAATTCTTCTCCACACTGTGTCTAGTTTTTTGCTTTCTGCTGCAGAGTTGAGCAGGTTCATATCCTGGATGGCTCTGCAGGATGGCTCCAACTAGCTGACTGCCTGTGAGATGTAGGGAGCTAAGGGTTCTGCTGTGCAGGGGTTGGTGTCTCCCTGGCTGCAGACCTGTCTCCTGATAGCTGCTCCAGTCCTGTCTTCACATGTAACGCGGGAAGGTGCTTGGCACAACCCCTTTTCCTGCTGCTGCAGCTTCTTCTTTGCACATCCAGGAAATACAGTTGTTCTCTGTTCACTCACACACAGGCATTAAGTGCTAATCCAAACAGCACCGACATAAGGCCCTGAAAAAAAGTTTGCACAGAATGTCAAAAATGAAATTTGCTTGCTGACAGCTCAAATGGAGAAGGAGGAGTCTTGATAAGAAATGGCTGCTTTGGCATGGCTTGGGTGGACAATGAAACAAAGAGTGAACTGTGTAAAATGTCTTTATTAGTCAGATCTTAGCTCCTGGCCAGTGCCAGGTGTTGTTGCACCTCAGCAGGGGAGGAGTCTGCCTCCACAATGTCACAGTGTATTACTATATAAGCAATTTTGTCAAACAGCTTGGTCAAATATTAGAGGTTTTCTCCAACAAATACAGCAGATAAGTCCCTGCTAGGGTCTTATTGCTGAAGCCAAAAACCAAAATTAAGCACACAGCAGAAAGGGAAAGGGAAGCCTGTCCCTACTCTATTTTTAATTCCTTGGAATGAAAGAATACCCTGCCTCTCCCTTGTGGTTCTTTTTTTTGATTGTTTCTTTTTTTTTCTTTCTTTTTTTTCTTTCTTTTTTTTCTTTCTTTTTTTTCTTTTAAATCATGTGTCCTCCATGAGAAATCATCCTCTAATTCCACCTCTAATTTGTCTGGTTTTATTGGAAGATGGCAGTTTGACCTGTTTGCATACAATTCTTAATGAAAGTGGCAAGCTCATTTCTTCTGTCCTTGCATGGTCAGAGTGAAGAACTATAAAAATGCCATTTCTGATCAAAGATGGTCTGTTATACATTTTAATTGCATGCTGGACTAACTATTACTATAAAAACCATTGTTCCAGACTGGAGGCTTGAAAATGATCATGCTGTGTAACCCGTAGAAGGAGAAAGACAGGTTAGAAAAAAATAGCTTCTCACTGCTAATAATCTTAGAGTGATTCTTTTGGCTTTAGATTTTAATGTAGACACAGCATTTACTTTCGTGGCGAACAAATTCCAGTCCACAAGTCCATTCTGCTCATCCTGCTCACTTTGATGTGTCTGACCAAATATTCCTCCAGAAACATGTTGCCGATTACTTCCTGAAAGGAGGATGCTATGACAGGAATTCTAAACACTAAGAGCTGTCTCCTAAGTACTGCAGACAGCTTCAGTTTCCTCAGAAGAAAATTCTGTGGAGTTTGGTCCTTGAAGAACTCAATGTCACCTCAGTAGTAAAATGTTGTAAAGCCCATTCCTTTGGCTTGTACAAGCCAATGATCTAATGATAGATCAAGCATTCTTGCATGTTGTCTGGGAAAACAGTGGTTGTTTTCAAGTCCTAGAGCAATAAATACATATGAAAGATAACATTATTTCTTTCTTCCTTGCAGTTTCAGTGACTTCTCTGTATCCTTCTGCTGTATTTTTGACTTGTTAGAATACATCCACAGACCTCTGATTACAGTAGACCATTTAAAATAGCAGAAACAGCAGTTTTAAGCAAAAACAATGCCTGTGTTTTTTTTCCTGTCACTGTTTATCAAGGCATTCCACTGAATCTTTTCAAGTCTGGGGGCAGCTGCAGGGGAGGCAGCAAGGGAGAGGGGGAAGCCTTCTCATGTCCAGTTACCATTGTTACACTATGTACTTAATAAAGTACTGAAGATTGTGTTTAAGCGAGATGTTAGAATGGTTTGTTGTTACTATGTACAAAGATGATCTGGATTTCCTTCCTGTAACAGTACAGTCTGTCTGTCTACTGCTGCTTTCCACTGATTCTAGCACTTGAGTTCTGCTTGACTTTTGAAGCCTGCAACTGTCAGAGGTGTGTTTTCCCAGGCTTTTGCAAGAGAAAGATGTAAAGGTTCAAACATGACAGTTAAATGTTTAAAAAAAATTCCCCTCACACTCAAGATGTGGACATGTGTCTTGTGTCTACACTGAAGTGTTTGTGTCACTTCAGTCACAGCGTTAAATAAAATGCTTGCAATTGTTTTGTTTTTTCTGTTCCTGCTCTCTCTCTGCAGTGCACGTACATCGAGATTGAGCAGGTGCCAAAGACTCATGCTGTTGTGCTGAGCAGGCCCTCCTGGCTTTGGGGGGCAGAAATGGGAGCTAACGAGCATGGAGTCTGTGTAGCTAATGAAGCCATCGTGACCAGAGAACCAGCTTCTGAATCTGAAGCCTTGCTTGGAATGGATCTTGTCAGGTGGGTGGCTTGCTGAGCTGTGACCAGCCTTATAAACACCAAAGGTTTAGATGATGGTGCTGGGTAACAGCTTTGTGGTGTTGGATTAGCAGATTTTAAAACAACATAAGCAGGAGACCTGTCTAGGCAGAGCTGCAGACGCAGCTGAGTTAACTCTTAAAACACTTGGAATCTGAATTTGGCCAGCAAGTATGTACCAGTCTAATGTGGGTTCACTAAAACTATCTTGTGTACCTGCCCTACAGTCTAGCAGTGACTATTCAGACAGGATAAGAGAAGTGGTTACATTGTTAGTAAGGAACTGGTAACTAGTTAGTAACATCAGATTGCTGGTGTGCCCTTGGTTTTCCCCAACTTTACACCAGCCTACTTTGACCTGAGAAGCTTATCCTGGGCTTAGAGCCAACTGCAGGCATAAACAAACTACTGTGCTTCGCTGGAGCCCATGCATTTCAATGCAAACCATTGCCCTTATTTAAATGCTGGCAAACTAACTCCTGTAAGTCTGTCCATTGAAGGCTGTCTGCCTAAAAGGCTTGTGCTGCACTGGAAGTCTCAACCTGCATGCTGATCTTGTAAGTAAAGAGAATTTAAAGGAGAGTTGGGTGGAGGAAGAAAGAAGAATTGAAATAACAAGAGAAAATTGTGCAAACTTATTACAAAGAGAAGGGGAGCAAATAGACTAAATCTAGTTAAAGATGGAACAGGACAACAACTACTCATTTAAGCAAATCAATTGTAGACCTGGTGGGCCTGCTGGAATTTGCACTAGGTTACTTAATGAGCAGGCTCAACAAATTTCAGGTGAATTCTCATTTTTGTTGAGAACTAGTGAAAGATGGGAGAGGTTCTGGGTGACTGGAAAAGGTTAAATATTGTGGCTATACTTAATAGAGCTAAAAAGAGTTGTGGTTATAGACCAGCTTACCCTCACTTCCTGAAGGGGAAAAAACCCACTTAAATATTAAAGAGATGATAGATGTGTAGTAATGGCTATTAGTCAAGAAAAATCCTGTCAAAGCATTTTACTTTACTCCTGTAATGAGTTAACAAATTTTATGGATAGAGGATAGGAAATAGATACCTTGACTTTTAAGAAGGCATTAAGCCTTAGAAGGTATTTTCATAAGCAAGCTGGGGAGCATGAGTTAGAAGAAATTGTTGTTAAGTGTATAACTGCCTGAAATTGTAATTGTAAATATTCTCTGACTGTAATAGTGTCTCTGCAGAAATACAGTACCTGGTTCTGGATACCATAAATCAAGAGGAATATGAGCCAGTTGGAAAGAATACAGTGGAAATGGGAAATGTGATCAGAGATCTATAGAGTCTGACCACTCAGAAAATCATGAGGGAATTTGGGTTATGTTTCTCTTTGTTTTCTCTGAACTCTGAATTAGGGAAGGAATCTGTGGAGAAGCTGTACCTAGGAGGACTAGTGGATTTAACTGTATCAAAGGAGACTGAATAGACTGGGGAAGGGGGCTCTTCTAAGAAAATGTAGAACAACCTTTTGTCAAGAAGAGGGATGTATTGGGTGACTTTCCAAGCTCCACCTTTATTTTTTCCCTCCTACTATCATCCTTTGAAACTTCAGCAAACCATTGGTTTAGATGCAGGGTTCTGCTTGTTTTGGTCACAGTTATTACAGTCTCAAAATACTGATATGCCCACACTAGCAAATCAGAAGATAGCAAAATAAGGAGAAACTGGTCATAAACTACCAGTGATCATCACCCTCCCTCTCTTCCTTCTTACCTGCAGAAGAAATTGTCCATATCTCAAAGGCAGAGTGTGCTTCAGGCAAGGAGAACTAGAAATGTGTTGCAGACTACCATCTGTGTATCTTGTTTGAGCCAAAGTGATTCTTTCTCTTACTGTGAAGACTTGGCCAGTTGCATTAAGCTTATCTGTTTTGGATCATCTTGTAGAACGGAGAGCCTTCAAGTACAAAATCAATCATACAGGCTGCAATGAAGCAGCTGGCACCAGCTCTGCCTCTTTTTACCCATCTGCAGAACAGACTAATTCTATCTCTTAGGTTTTATTGGAATAAAAATAAACTGAAGAGTTTTAAACCTAGTTAAGAAATGCACATCTCTGCTGGCCAAACTTTTCTCACACTTTTGTGTATGTTGGACTGCTGCATCTGTGTCAGATCTTAGCTGAAGGATGGAGACTGACACTCTGTGAGTGCAAGTATGACTAGCTGCTTGCAAAAGAAACTAAAAGCTTTATACTCTGAAACATGTTCTTCAGAGCAGGTGTAAGAGTTGTCACTCAGGAATGTCATCCAGGTAGTAGAATCAAATTTTGCTTGAATGCTCAGGCTCCCCGAAGAGTTTGCTTCTACATTTTCTTAAAGTGATTATTCTTTTTCTGTAGAGGAGACTTCCTCTCTCTTTGAACTGATCTGTAATTGTCACTTTTCAGTCAGGATTTAAAATCCAGCCAACATGGGCAAAGGCTGTAGGTGGGTGTTGTGAGAACACATGGCGTTAAACAGGCCAGAGGCATCTTTCAGCAGGGTAGTGTAATTCTAAAGTCAGCATGTACATCAGTAAAGATGTATTTCACAAAGTTCTGAGCTTGTTTAGTAACTGGCTGCTGGCTTAATGACTGAAAACAGTGTGTTACCTGGTACACTGCTGTATCTGAGGATTAAGACAGATATCTACAGATTTGCAGCTTGATAGCATATCACAGAATGTCAGAACATATGAATGATTTTTAAGAAATTAATAAAGTTTGTGTGATTGACTTGAGGGGTAGAAGTTGGTCCTGCTTCATGCAGACTTGTTGCCATCTCAGTTTAACTAAATGGAGAACATTAACCTAGTCACAACAGGCAGAAAAATTGAGAGAAAGCAGGTTCCAGCACAAATTCCTAAGAAACACTTCTGTCCTAGGGATTTGTTCAAAAGCTGGTCTTTGAAAGCTGCACCGGTATTGCTGCGTTGGTTAGTTTATCATGATTTTCTTTAGATATTCTTCCTAGTTTGGCTGCAGGTTATTTTTGGGGGGGCACAGTTGCCTCTATAAGCACCTGTTCACTTAGGGAAGTACATTCAGATGAAGAGGTGGTGTACTGTTTTGATATGGTTAGAACAGGAGAACATTATCATACAAAAGGTAAATATGAAGAAACCTGTAAATTACACTCTTATTTTTGCATTGTTGTCTTCATTTTTATCCCTATGTGCTGTATTATTTATTTGTTCTTTTCATCACTGGTGAAATCACTTTTTCAGAGTGACACAGAGATGCCAATCTTGGCAGAATGTCAAAAATGCTCTTAAAAATGGTATTGTTTACCAATTTCTTTCCTTAGAGATAGAAAAACTAAATAAAGTAAAATGTTATCATCATATACGTTAGTTCATTTGGAAAGGCTGCATCTATAACTGATATGTGAAGTTGAAAAGCTTAAGATAATGTTGTTTTGACAAGGTTATAATATGCTGTGATAGCTTATTGGAGGTACTGAAGCAGTGGATTCTACTAAGTCACTGAAATTTTCTTAATGAATAATTCAAGCTCTCATCTGGAGGTGAGATGACTTAAAACTTTTCTGCCAGCTCCCCTTGAAGGGTACTCTGACGTGTGTTAGTGGGAGGGTTGTGCTGCAGTTACCCAGGACGCTGATGTCGAGATAACTGGCAAGACCTATGGTTTTGTGGAGATGAGCTGTGTGGTGGTTGTTGTAGGGTGGGTTTTTTTGGTTTTGTTTTTTGCTGCCAAGATAGGAGCATTCAAACAAAAGCAGACACTAGGCCTTTGTTAAATGGAAGTAAAAGTAACATTGGAGACGTTTGCAAAACAATGATCTAAAATATATTTGCTGTGAACTGGCTTTTAGATGATGTCTATGGTATGTGCTAAGACTGGCAGCTCTGTATTGCTCTAAAAAAGTTGATTACACCAGTGATGAAAATAATGAAGGAATAACATAAATGCTTAGGGACTGAAAATGGAGACAACAATGCAAAACATCTGTCAGCTAATAAGAGAAACAAGAGGGAAAGACTCAATAAATGCAAAGTAAGATGATGTCAGAGGAGAAATTGTCATTATAAGTCAGGATCTAAAATTCTAGTTGGCTCTCCTTCGTCATTAAGTGATAAATAGATGCTGTTGAGAGGGGCAGAAAGACAGCTTTCCATAATGATGATGAGATGAGGTTGAAAAGTGTTTAGATCAACAAATTTGTATTCAAATTATCAGGACCTGATTTGTGTACTGTAGTTTTTAGAAAAAAACAGAGTAGAGTTTTCTTGTCATGTGGTTTCCAAGGAAATGGAAGGGGCTAGCATAGTGCTTAAATTTAAAAAGGTGAATTTCTTGGAACTATCTGTCAGTCAAATGACTTTGTCCATTGAGCTATTAGAGAAAGATAAACACAGAGGACAATATTAAGGTGACATAACCAACAGAGAGGAATTTTGGACTAATCCAGGTAACTCTCTCAAAGGACAGAGGCATAGATATGCTATTGCTTGAAATACTGCATTTCCTCATTACCAGTAATTGCTTTTTGGAACCAGTAAAATAATTGCAGGTCTGATTTGTACTCTTCTGGTTACTGCTTTCATTGTTGACACTTATTTAAGGTAGGATGCAGTCATTTCCTACAGCTTTGTAAAACCTATTCTCATACCTCAGTTTACTTTTCCCTAAAATACCCCTGCTTTGCTCAAACTTTCTTTTAAAATCATGTTATTTTAGGCATATGGTTACTCTTACTTCAGACAAAATCCATATCTGGTGTTTAATTGTTAAACATTTTTGGGGGGAAGCCTCTGCAGGAACACTGAAGCGTGATTGTGCACAAATTCTTCTGTCTACAACATGCAATATGGATCAACAGCTAACATACATCTAGCTTCCATGGCCAATTAAATATTGGAGCATTGGGAAAGAGAGGTTGTAGAGAGATTGTAATCATGAATACTACTCTTTTCTGTATAGGAAAGTGAACTTGCATACTGCTGTTACTTTAAAAAGACAATTTGCAAATTGTCCTTCAAATATGTTGCCTGAAGCAGGAGATAAGTAGAGCACTGCATGTTTACAGTGCAGTTGAGGCCATTGGTTGGTAATTGGAATCTTTTTTTTTTTTTTTTAAAGCTAAGAAACAACTATGATAGGCTTGAGGATAAAGAACCAGTGTAGAACATAAAGACTTGAAGCAAATTAAATAATTTAATATTTCATCCTGTAATTCTAGGAACTCATTAGAGCAAGAATTCTTACACTAGGCATACCTGACACTTTGATATTTTAAAACTAGATCAGTGCTGATGTTTAAAAATAGTAACTTGCAGACACCTCACTGTTACATGTCTGTCTGAATCTCTGTTTTACCCTTTTCTCATAGACTTGGCCTAGAAAGAGGTGCAACAGCTAAAGAAGCATTGGATGTAATAGTTGCTCTGTTGGAAGAGCATGGACAAGGTGGAAATTATTATGAAGATGGGAGTTCATGCCATACTTTCCAAAGTGCGTTTTTGATTGTGGACAGAAATGAAGCCTGGGTACTGGAGACTTCTGGAAAGTACTGGGCAGCAGAAAAAATCACAGGTCAGTTTATCATTCACTGCAAAAATCTCATTTTATAAGTAACTGTAAAGAATTATCTTGGAAGAATTGGTCTTACAGTCATTGAGTTTAAATAAGTGTCAATTTATGCAAGTGTTTGGCTAAATCATCAGTTTTGACTTTCTTCTATATTGGTACTACTCTGATTTTTTTGTTTGTTTGTTTAAATGTTGATTTGCATTGGCTGATGTAACTTAGCATTTTCTGTGATGTTGGACATTGTTGCCTGTATACATAAGCTATGTAATAATCCTCATACTTCAGTTTTTATCTTTGGTAAGTGTTGTGTTTTCCCAGATTTATTTACTGTTTGGAGTGTGTTGTGTGTCTTTTTGATGGGAGTTAATGCCCACATTGTTACTTACTTGGTGTTTTCCCAAGCAAAGCTTGCATTTTAAGGATTACCTACAAGATGAAGGAAGTCTTCTAGCACGAAGAGATATCAAATATAGAGGAGGAAAGACTGATAATGCTGACCTGGTAAAATCCAAATTTTGGAAAGCATCTGGCTCCTGAGGTTCCTAGGATTATGCAGTGACAGCCTGCCTGCTTGTGTTGACCTCTCTGGCTGGTATTTGAAGAACAGTGTTTTGTACTTACTCAGCCTTTCTAGCTGCATCAGCAATACATAACCTTCACGTCCTTCTTCCCAGCAAATAAACTGTTGCCTTCATTTGCTGCTTGCAGCTTTTTGAAATGATACTGCAGCTCTATTCTGATTTTTACCAGCACATTTCTCTTCAGGAGGTCCCTGTGAGCTGCAGATAGAGTAGTTTCCATCTCCTGCAGCCTGCCAAGGCTGCCAGGGGGAAAGACTGCTGGCTATGTAAGAACTTGATATTTCATACTTTGTTCCAGGGGGTTCTTTTTTGCAACTATAAGCGTGCCTCTTAAGCTTTCAAATGAAAGCACAAATGTTGCCAAAACAGGGAAAATGTGTCATTCCTCAATGTGAAGGCATTTTTTTCCTGACTCTGTCCTCAGAGTTGATCTAATAGTACTGCTGCAGTTCTGTAAAGTTTATAGTGAAAGTTTATCAAGCAACTCTTTGACAGTAATTTAAGGATAAACACTTTAAAATCCTTCCTGTTACTGTTCTTCAGACTGAGTGGAAAACTTTATTTGCTTCATAAATTTTCATCTTTTGGGGGCTATCAAAGCCATGAAAGACTATTTTACCCAAGTTACTAAAAGTAATATTTAAAGAGGTCTTAGGGAGTAGCTTGTCTAGCTTGAGATGAACACAAATATTCCTATCAGTCAAGTCAAGAAAACTCCCTGCAAGGTGTGCGGTTTGAAAGTGTGCATCGGAGCAAACTGTCAGGGACCTCGTGTAAGTCACAGCTGAGTGACAGTGACTTTTTTGCAGACTGATGCACAGAACTTCCTACCATAAGTTGTTACTCATTTAAATTGCATGTGTCAGGGATTACAAAAACAAGTTTACTTTGGTGGAAGGCAGTATTAATAACTTTCTCAAATACTGCTTTGGTTTCTGTTTAAGAAAAAGTGTGTGCCAAATTCCAGAATCTGGTTTTATTTTAGTTTGCAGATTTACTTTATCAGCTCTTTCCCTGGTTTCCAAGGCATTTCCTTTATTCTCTCTGAGGAGTATCTGCAGCAGCCGCTGTCAGTCGTGCTGTAGATAAATGGATATAAGCACTGTGGTATTTTTGAGAAAAGCAAATTAAAAATCCCTTTCATATTCTTTTAAGGTTACTTTCACTTTGTTTTTACTTCATGTCATTTTAAAATTTAAGATTAAAAATGAAGTTTAAGCCTGTCTTGCTGCTTACAATAAAATTGTTTTTTAACTGGGAAGCTTAAAGTAATTGGTAAGTTTTTAAAAACATTTTCCAAATTAAATTTTCAGTTTTAAGGGGCAAAGAAGGGTCATTAAACTAAATGCAGTGTTGCTGAAATATATTTTGAAATCAAGTCAGACCTCAGGCCTTGTTGTGGCAGCAGAATACACCACTGGAGAATAGCTTATGCAAGTGCCTTTGGCATTTGGAGAGCACTGTTACTGCATGGTCAGAATGTATGAGGTATGGATCTTGAAACTGGTATTCTGACTAAATAGTGCTATTAATCACAAGGCAGTGTAAATACCTAGGTAGAGCACAGAGAATTGGGCTCTGCAACCTGCAGTGACTGGTAATTCTGTGTAGGTGTAGTTACTCACTCGTGCCAAATGTACATCCTAACAAGTGGTTTAATTTGTGTCCTAACTGAAATTATATTGTCCTTCCAGCTTCTCCCAGAAAAACTGTACTAATGCTCTCTTTTAATGTGTCTCTTTCTACAGAGGGAGCGAAATGTATTTGCAATCAGCTTTCATTAACTACAAAAATTGATGCTGAGCACCCTGAACTAAGGAATTACGTGAGAAGTCAAGGCTGGTGGAATGGAGACTCAGACTTCAATTTTTCTGAAGTGTTCTCTCTTGCTGATGACCATTTAGCCTGCTGTTCTGGCAGGGAGAGCCTAGAAAAGCAAGGTGGTGAGTGTTGAATTATCTTTCTCTGTGATCAGTGGGATTTTTAGTCATTACTGCCTCCTTTCAGGCATTCTGTCCAGAACTACATGTGGCTGAGAATACCTCTACATGTGAACCATGTAGAAAGGAAGACCAGAACTGAAGATTGTCCCTAAACTTGCCAGAATTTAGAACAAAGCCCTTAATGTCCTCCTCAAGTCTAAGGTTTTAAAACGGGATTGCAATTATAAAATAACTTTCTTCACTGCTTTTCTGATGGGCATGATTTGCCACTACATTTGTACTTTGGTGTAACTCTAGTGGCCCTATATTTTATCTAATACTAAAATAATAGTATTAAAAAAATGGCATAATGTCTGAAAGTTTGAGCTCAGTGGATTCTACATTTTGGGAGGTTTGCTTAGGCTTTTGGGAAGGGAATTAAGATCATAGTTTAAGGAAGAGCAGTGCTAGTCAGTTGCAAACTGAAGTCCCTTTTTTGTTGTCGAGCAGAACAAAGTTACCAGAATGGACAATATGCCAATTGCTTTCAATCAAAGGAAGGGTTTATTTCCAGACCAAAATTTATTAATGACTTAAGTTCACTGCAGCTGGCCAGAATAGTTCTGAAATGACCAGCAGTCAGCAGTGCATAGCTGACATGTGTCTGCTCTTTCATGTGTGAAAAATGGTACAAACTATCTTTTTTATAAAAAGCCCTCTGCTACAGATGAGAATTTACTAAGATGTTAGCATTTTCATATGTTGTCATGTGTCAACAGAGTAGAGGTGAAATATTTATTGCAATGCAGAGTTCCTGCTAAAGCCATAGAGTTCCATGCAGCGTGGTTTGTGTCCGAGAGGCAGATACAGCCGTTCTGAAGGACTGTAGCTGAAAGGTCTTAATAAACGTGGATGGTAGCACTAACAAGCCTCAGGGCCCTTACAGACAGGTGGCTATGGCTGCACATCTTGCAGACTGCTGGGCCATTCCATGTCTCCTGGTGTATTGAGGCACCTGCGCGTGGAAGGGTGAGTCAGTGCAGGGTTTGCTGGGGAAGAAGCCCTACCTGCCAAGGAGGTAATGCAAGAACATATGGAGGTGATATGAGGAGAAAGCTGTGATAAGACACAGGCAGGAAATAGAATGAGACCAGAGGATTCTGGTAGATAGTGGTTTGGAGAACAGTCTGTGTCTACGTCTGCTACTGTAACACCCTGAGAATGCGGGATGATGTTTCAGAATTTTGACTGAGAGCTAATGGCAATAGATGAGAAGTGGAAGATCAGGGTGCTCCCATTCTGCCTGGGCTGGGGTAGAGGTAGCTTCTTAGAGAAAAATGGATGTTTTATGTATGTAGTCTGTTCATAGTGACTGCTGAAGCTGTATTACAGGCATGATGGCCTTCTTCCTGAAAAATACCTTTTTAATGACTTTTCTCCTTACCTAGCAATTGTAATGCCTAATTAAAGCTGCTTCTTGTTCCCTCTTACTAGCTAGGCAAGTTCATTCTGGGTCTACATTGTTTAAATAGAAACTATTAACTGGGATTTGTGACATGCCTATGTTGAGTGTCACTAGTTGTATTAGACCAAATCCTGTTCAGGCTAAGATCCTTACCTGGTGCCCAAGCCATTGAACACTCAAGAATTTTTCTTCCCCATTCATATAGGTGAAGTTTCTGCACAAACTATGATTGATGTCCTGCGTGACAAGGATAGTGGTGTCTGTGTGGACTCTGAATCTTTCCTTACTACAGCTAGCATAGTGTCAGTTCTGCCTCAGGACCCTAGTTTTCCCTGTGTTCATTACTTCACTGGCACGCCAGACCCTTCAAGGTAAGCCACAGCACTGGGGTTCCCTGGGTGCAGAGCAGAGGATGGGTGGAAAGATATTAAGCAAACCTTGCAACGCAAATTGGAAATGCTTCAAGAGAAATGCAATCAGTAGTTATTGGTGTGTAATCTGACAGTCAGTGTGTTACTGAATCGTATCTTACTACAATTCAAAATGGACACCACTGGGCTGAAAGGCTGGATCTGGAACTTTGCCTAAATTCAGAGCTTCTGGAGTAAATGCAGTTTGGGAAGGACCCAGGAACTACTACCGTAGCATAGCTGCTCTCCACTGGGTTCTTGTTGAGAAGATGAGGTTGTGAACTATTTTAATCACTTCTCTTGAACAGGTGGGCACAAAACTGAAGCTAATAAAGTGTCTAAATAGCAAAGAGGGCTGTGTACTATAGGTAGCCTTGTGTGGCATCAAAGTGTTAACAGAGCAAAACATCTGCAACTCCCAGGTATCCAAAGGGTGTTTTTTCCATACAGTTGGTTTAAATTATGTCTTCTCTAGTTGAAAGCAGCAGAGGAGATAAGGGAACTCTGGGCCAGATCATGGGCCAGATCATCAAAGAACTAATTAATTATCTTGTGTTTTAAACAGAATCCACCTGGTATTCACAGAAATTAAACTAAACCACTTGCAGTTATTCAGGAGATCTGCCACTTGCATTGAGGTAAAAAGGTTATGGGAAGAAGAAAATGGGGCCCTTGAACAAGCTGACAGTCATTCCTGTAAGAAGAGTGGTAGTGAGCATTAGGTTCTACCAGGGGCTGTAGTAGTCATCCATGCCAAAGGGGCTTTCTACCCACCTTGTTTTACACAACTCAGGCTTTTGAGTTTAAGTATGAAGTTTGAGCTTGCTTACCAGAACTTTACTTTGATTTGATGCAAATCCTTTGAGATAAAAGGGGCAAGGCTTCAAATTGTTTTGGTGGCATTTCTATCCTTATTAAATGCAGAGAATCTAGCTGTAAAAAAACCCCTTGTTTAGAGGCCCTTCTTGCTTTATTTTGTACTCTAATGCATTAAAAAAGCATTATTTTAAGTGCAGATAGTGAGTCACATAAACTTAGTCAGCAAGGCTTCGTGACAGTGATGGAAAGAGTAGCAGTAATGAACCTGCTGTCTGTATGCAGGCAGTAGTTATTAATCGTGTTTTGCCGAAGTCTTGCACTTCTGGCAGCTTTACTGCAGAATGCAGGGTACTGTTTCGTTGTGTACCTAAAGGGAAGGAAGGCAGTTTCTCCATGCACTTGCCAATACCTACTCTCACATCCTCAGGAACTGAGATCCTGGATTGCTGGGGTTTTGTTATTTCTCTCTCTCTGTGAAGTTTGGATCAAAGCTCGGTGTTGAAGTTGTTTGGGAAGTGTCACAATATTGGTAGCTTTGTCTTCCCTCCTTGACATAAAATTCTAAAGTGCTTTTGGTTATGTGCCAAATCCTCTGATACCGAGCAAGGTCTGTAATCTTCCCTGTTCCACACAAGGGTGTGTGTGATTTTAATGAAAATTAAATCTGGGAGGAGGAGGAGAGATGGCAGTGTGAACAGAAGACAAAAACTGATGTGAGGCTGAATGCTGAGATTTGTTTAAAAAAAAACTCAGAGGAAAATATAGTGCTATTTTTTAAAAAGAAGTGGCAGAACTGACATAAATAAGCCCATAGGTAAAAAGGAGTAATAAAGTTTTACAGTAATTGGCAAACCCAGTTCTTTTAAAGCAAATAGATTTATTTTGCTTGTGACCAGTACCAACTCTCTAGTAGTCTGTGCCTAGTGTAGATGAATTACCTATGCTGTTCTGTATCTGTTATTTTAAAATAGCCTGGTGAATAGCTTGTGAATTCAATCACATATAAAATCTCTCTTATTACTGCAAGCAGTAATTCTCATTTCTTTCAGGTCCATATTTAAACCCTTTATTTTTGTTGATGATGTAAAGTTAGTACCAAAAGTACAGTCTCCTTCTTTTGGCGATGATGATCCTGCTAAAAAGATACCTCGATTCCAGGAGAAACCTGATCGCAGGCATGAATTGTACAAAGCACACGAATGGGCTCGATCTCTCCTTGAGAATGATCAGGTAAGAGCTGTGGGACTTTGGAATTAAAGAAGTAAATGGAGATTCCTAGCTCTATGATTTACTTCAGAGTCACTCACTGAAAGACATTCTCTGAATATTTTTAGAATTCTTGCAAGTTTAGCTTGAATAATGACGCCCTCTGAAGGACAAACTATTCTGCATAGGTTTTTTGGTTACCTCAGGCATTGCTCTGCTCCGGTACTTTTACAAAGTGAAAAGTCAAACTGACAAGCTGATCAGCTTATTCAGTCCCCATTTTGTATATAGTCTATTTTAAGTGATCATTGAACACTGGATGCTAGTGCAACATGGTATCAGAATTATATGATAGGGTGATGGCAGGAATGTTATAGTTTAAATTATGTGATGGATTAAAAGCTATATAGTTGGAGGTTTTTTTCTTTAAGGAATAATTTGACAGTGACAGTTTTGCAAGTCTCAATTTAATGCATTTCTGTTAATTTGTAAGAATTAACTGAAAATGTCATGTGAGAAAAAAGGTCCCTTTCCAACGCTAGGCAACAGGTACCTGAGGGCTGGAAACCTAATAGTGTAAAAACTTCAATTGTTTACATTCTTTTACAGGAATGCATTTTGGAATAAATAAAGGCAGGAAAGGGATGATTCTGTACAGCTTTTCCAACTGATGGAGATACAACATTTGCTGTCATAGTGCAAGCAGTTCAAGAACTGTTCTTTGACACTTGCAATTACAACTGCAGCACTAAACTGGATAACTGGTTATAAGGAAGTGAAATAGAGGGAGAGATCACCAGGGCATGCCAGCCATGCTGATATTGGTATTTCAGGCAATTTGTGGCAGACCCACATAGCCCTGTTGAACTTCCATAGAGGACTTTTTTCTGCAGTTTTCCTCTGTGTGTGTTTGGGTAGGTTGGAGTCTTGCTAAGATCATAACAGCATTCAGACTTATCCATTAGTGATTAAGGAAACCACAGTAACCTTTGCTAGTACAAACTTTATTTAAATGCAGTTTTGGCTAGATGTGTTTTTTAATTCCTTGGAAAGGTTTAATTTGAAATCTGTGGCATCTGTGCATTGACTCCATGTGCAGCTGGCTCCCAGATCATTATGTGAGATGCTGGTTTAGGGAAGACCTAGAAAAGGTATGTTAGCATTTTGTGAACTCTTCCCTGTTCAAGTCCCACAGTTTGACACCAAAAGCTGTGGTAGAAAAGGGAATGCAGCCTTTAGTTAGGCATCATGCTGTAAAAACTGCCCACTTGAGAGCCTAAACTTTAGCTTAGGTGCTGTACTCTTTTTGCACAAATGCTGGTATAAATCCTGGAAAGCTCAGAACCAGCACTCATTCTAAATGCCTTTTTTTCTGGAATTCAGTTTTGAAAGCTGCAAGCAAAACAAACAGCATTTCTCCATTAAAAAAAAAAGTATCTCTGGGATCTGGAGTCTTACTGCTGTTACATTACACATCATTTCAGATCTAACCATCATCTTGCATATGATGATCTGAGGGATACACATGTACATACCATTTTAAAATCCTTGGGGCTTTTAGTCTTCTCATGTAGTTTTGTTTGCGGGTTTACAGGCTTAAGAAGTTGCTTTACCTCTTTATCATGTGTACAAGCCTTATACCATTTTCCTCTATCTATCTATCTATCTATCTATCTATCTATCTATCTATCTTTCATGCCATCTTCCTTCTCTGCTTTAAACTTAGCAACTCCTTCTTGTTCTTTTTCTTAATGCATAAAGTTCCTTTTAGTCTTTGGTCATCCAAAAAACTATTAACAGAAATAGTTTGTACTTAAAAAGGCTTTTTCATTTTTTTAAATACTTGGTCTCCATAACAGAAGAGAACAGTAAAATGCTTTAACGTGCCTGTTTGCTGGTTAATTGAGATTGGTTGTTTCATGCCTTTAGGATAAAGGTCAGAAACTGATGAGAATTATGTTAGACCTTGAAAAACAAGGCTTAGAAGCAATGGAAGATATCCTTACTCGTACAGAGGTTCTGGATCCTGCTGAAGTAGTGGATCTTTTCTATGACTGTGTTGACACAGAACTAAAGTTCTTCAAATGAAGTAAGCACACACTTCAATTCTTTAGATACTTACTTTCTTGTACCAGGTATCAGTGAATGTGAACTGTTAGATCCAATTCTGATCCTCTTCCTTGTCTTTTACACTAAGCTAAGGGTGTTCAGAACCAGGACCAAAGCTACCTTTCTACCCCAGTGCATCTGCTCAGATTGTCTCTAAAGTCCCTTTTCCCTATGCTACATTGCAGGAATATTTTTTTTTCCAATTTCACTATTGCATGGAATGGATTTTAAAATAATTTTATCTCATTTCAGCTCTGGTGGCTATTGTTAGCCTTTTCACTAGAAGACTGCCAAGTTCTTCAAGCCTTGAAAGAAAGTCTTCACACTTGTGAATTTGCAGGAAAAACATTTCTAGAGGAAAAAATGTTACTTGCTAGCTGTATCCAGTTAACAAATTGCTTTCCTTTGTCCAATCTTGTGGTGTTCCTGTTTGTGTATGTATATAGTGAAAGGAGAAAGTCACTGACTGGTCCAATTACTGTGTGCATGCTGGCTAATTTAGTACAGAATGTTTAAATATGTACGTTGGGCAACCAATTAAAGCAAAGATTAACTTCATCAGGCTAACTGCCATATTGTCATTGAAAGCAAGCTGGTTTTTCCTCTATCACTCAGGACTAGGCTTGCAGCAAAGCTGACTTGCATTTTTCTCTTGTCAATTCATACAAAGAGGGGTAGAGCTGAAATCCCAGGTTTGAGGGGGCAGGAAGGTAAGTGCGTGTCCTTGACCTTGCAGTACTGACCTCAGAGCGACAAATCTGGTTACAGGAACTCCACATCTGACATTATGCCTGTACAAATTATCAGAATTAGGTTCCTCCAGGTTAATTTGCCTTCACCTGCACCCAGTTTAGGGAAGCTTGTGTTTGTAATGCACCTGGCTGCTGCTCTAGCACTGAGTACTAAAACACAGAGCCAGCCTGGAGGCCCAAGACATTACACAACCTGTTGGCTCTTAAGATGTAATTAATAAGGTGTCATATTTACATACAAGCTACAAATTTGGAATTTTTTGAGGGAATAGATGCTGGAAATTGATCAATAACAGACTTCATCTTTCTGCCTTTGTCCTGCTGAACAGTTGCTAGTAATCACATACATGGCTGATGACTCCATTAAGTACCAGTGAGTTACTGGGGGGTGTGGCAATCCAGCTGTTAGGCTTAGAAATGGCTGTCTTGTGCTTCCTTCTATTAAGTGCAGTTCTGCAGCATGTTTCCCTTCCTCGACAGTCTTACAGACAGACCTGCTTTTCATGTATTTTCTTCTTGTAGAAGTGAGATAGGGCAAACCATTTAAGAATTAAACCAGTAAATACCGCTTCCTGTGTCACGTGAAGTTGGTTGGGGGTTTTTAACAGAAGGTTCAGACAAGTACATGCCTTTAATAAGCAGAAGTTAGTATATAGAGTTAAAATCCTTCCCTGTTCAGGGAAAGGGATGGTGAAGAACTGTGGACTTTTGCATTGAGGAAATAAAAACTCCTTAGAAACCTCAACTTGAAATGGTAAGAGTTGTGCATTAGGGAAATAGTTGTTGCCATATTGGCACTCTGCATTCTCAGATTTTTTTTTTAATGAAATTGTTCCTTGCTTTGGTATTGCCTTACATGGCAGTTGGATAAGACAACATTGGGCCTTTTCACTTACAGAAAACAAGCATGAAGATATTTTTCTGTTATGGCCTGCCTAATAATCTTCCCATTCACAATACATTCCTCCTGTAATACAGGAACAGCTCCTGTGCTTAGGTACTCTGAAAATGGAGACAAGAGGAAGGAGATAATAAGTGAGTAAACTGTAAAACTCAGCTTCTCTCTACCTAGCCAGAATATGGACTGCACAGAGCACGCTTCATTTCAGAGGGCGTTGTGCTGGATGAAGCCAGCTGAAGGAGCAGTGTGCTTTTGCCAACTGATCACAACTGAAGCAAATGGATTTCCCATGAAATCCACTCTTGGAATGAAAGGGTACTTTGAATTAAAATACTCCTAATCAAAGTACACATGCGTGTTGAAGTTCAAAGCTGCTTCTGTAAGCTGTTGCTTGTTGAGCACTTTGCATCCTGATAGGAGTAGCTGGATATTTGTGAACAAGGGGAGAATAAACAGGAATGAAATGATTGCCCCATCCAGAGGGCTGAAAGTAGGATATATAACACTTCACACAGCTCTTTTGCACAACTCAGATCTCTAACCCTTGAGTTGAGAGGAGGAGGCAAGATGAAAGATGATGTTCCTGCTAAAAACATATCTTATTTGCCTGTTTCTTAAGAGAGAAGAAAACAACATTTGCAATTATCTTGTGGGAATTTATGTCCTTATTTGAAACTGCTTATATGACAGAACTAATAAATTGTTGTGAGCAGTGATCCAGGTAGTAATTTTCTAGTAGTGTGTTCCTTTTGCTTCAGCTCTGTAGTGCATTAAAAAAAAAAACAAACTGTGCTACATGGTTGAGTGCAATCACTGGTCCCACAAGTCTGAGAAACCAAAGCAGCCCTACGGCCTTAAAACTTCCAGTGGTCTTGAGCACAGCTGTGGCTCAGTGCAAGGACACTGGGTGACAGCCAGTGTAATTCTCTGTATCTCCAGGTAATAGCAACTTCAGAAGCTTTGATGGATCTTGGAACAGCAATCCAGTATATATGGAAATAACATTTCACCAACAGTTGCAAATATGCACAGGCTTTCTCATTTAATCCCTGAAAGATGTGGTTTGCTTCTAAAATACCTTAATCATAATAAAAACAGGAATAAAAAAATTTCTTCTTTAGGTATCCTCTAGCAGTTAGGCTAGCATTAATTTTAAAATCCTTATGAAGGTACTTGTTATGGAGCAGTACACAAGTTCCAGAACAAATGAGAACCAACAATAAGTCACCTTTAATAGTACTATAACAAAATATTCTTCAAAGCACTATTAAACTTTTCCTGTTGTTTGAGAAGCAATGTATATGCTGACTCCTGCTTATTACTATATTCATGGATATTTATCAAGTAACTATAATAACAAGAGTGACAGTAAGTATTGGTCAAAGCATCACAATTTTTTTTCTTTTCACATGACATACAGCAAGGTATCATAATAGGCTAGAAAAAGACTGACACTGCTTTCTTAGAGTCCTACAAGTGAAGAGCTTCTTACCCTTGCGCCATCTCCACACCATGAGCGTGTGTGTGGGGCTGGGAGTTACAGCATAACTGAGCTGTTGCGAGAACTAAGAGAAAAGCAGAGATATGTACAGATACAGTTACCTGACTTTTCCAGATAGTTTTGTTCAAAGACATGGCCATGGGGAAGGATTTTTCACTTGTGATCTATAATGTTACTACAGCTGCAGCTGAGGGGAATTTATGGCAATTATGTAAATTAAAGCCACAAGGATAAATAGCCTGGCTGTTGGCACCAGGCTCACCCTGGAACAGCAGTGCCCTTTTTCAAGCTGGTGAATCACAGAATCATTTAGGTTGGAAAAGACCTTTAAGATCATAGAGTCCAACTGTCAACCTAACACTGCCAAGTCCACCTCTAAACTATGTCCCAAGCATCTTATCTACATGTTTTAAATTCCTCCAGGGATGGTGACTTAACCACTCCCCTGGGCAGCCTGTTCCAATGCTTGACAACCCTTTTGGCAAAGAATTTTTTCCTGATACCCAATCTAAACCTCCCCTGGTGTACCTTGTTTCCTGGGAGAAGAGACCAACACCCACCTCACTCCAGCCTCCTTTCAGGTAGCTGTAGAGAGCAATAAGGTCTCCCCTCAACCCTCTTTTCTCCAGACTAAACAACCCCAGTTCCCTCAGCCACTCCTCATAAGACTTGTGCTCCAGCCCCTTCACCAGCTTCACTGCTCTTCTCTGGACACGCTCCAGCACCTCAATGTCCTTCTTGTAGTGAGGGACCCAAAACTGAACACAGCACTTGATGCGCAGCCTCACCAGTGCTGAGTACAGGGAAAAGATCACTGCCCTGCTCCTGCTGGCAACACTCCTGTTAATGTGAAATGCACAAGAATAAGGGTAATTCTTGCTGGAAATAGCAATCTTCTGACCAGATCTGAACATCTGTGATCCAAAGACCTTGCCCTAGGCTGCACATTAAAAGCAGAAGCTCAAGTCTCATCCACTGCTACGCTGTTACTGTTTTCAACCAACTCTATTCAGTGGAACAACCACTTTGGGGACTGCTTGTTCCATGTGGTGTATCTTGGACAATGAATCCTCACTGCTGCTCTGGGTGAACAATAGTAGCTCTCATTGCCTGTTTAAAATGGAGGTGTAATTGCTGGGTACAGACAGTCTTATCATACAAATGGAAAATATCCACTTTGCCAGCCGGAAAAGACGGGACACGTGCCCTTACCTACATACTTCATGGCGTGTATATTCACACACAAACACACCCCTTTTTTCTTTTTTTTTTCCCTTACAGTAGAACAACTTTCTTTTCCTCCAGTTTGGAAAAGTTCTGTCTTTGTCAAGTCCATGACCACCCCTACCCAGCTGGGCTTCTTCAGACACTATCCTATAAGGATCTGTAATCAATAGGAGGGAGGCTCAACAGCAGCCACAGCTCCTTGTCCTCTCTCTCCTCTTCACACTCAATGAGAAAAGAACTGTGGGCCTGTCCATTCATGAACAGTGACATTCTGCTGCACTCTGAGGACAGGCAGAATAGAAGCAAAGAAACATACAAAGAGACTAAAAGCAGCACATTAATTTCTGTTAGTTCATTGAAAAATGTCTAAATAATAACTGGAGAATTTCCAAAATACCTAAAAGTTATGATAGAAGGAGAAAAATGCACTACAGGCATGTAATGCAAGTAGTATTCTGAGGTAACACCTGTCAGCATGGTAGGAACGAGCACTGTTGCAGCACTACAAAGAATTTAAATGTTATGCTGCTTTTCTTAAAAAAATATCCACCTATACACAATAATTTAAAAGCCTGCACTACCACTCCTGTAGTGGGAAGAACAGTTCAAAATATAATTTACATCGCTTTTCCAGTTTACAGAAATGTTAACACTGCAGCACTTGCAATTCAAATATAATCTCTATCGCTGTAATGGGGACCCCTTCTGTTTTATATATTATCTTGGTGGTGTTCTTTTTTAATACTAATCCAGAGAGCATCAAGAAGACTCTTCTCATCTCACATGTGTTCTTAATGGAGGATTTTTAGAGGGATCTGTAAATAGATAGGACAGGTTTAATCAGAGGAGATAGATACATGTTTTGGATGTGCATTTTGGATGCAGTTCTAAAGCAGGAATGCTGCATTTATCTCCTACCCCTGAACTGACACACATATATATTACTCATGTTCTGTAGCCCTTCTACTAAAGTCTTTGATCAGATCACACAGCACATAATTCTGACTGACTGAGGCTGCTATGAAAAGTTGTGCAAAGTACCTTGGTGTTGAAACAAAAAAAAACCTTACTGAAAAGTTGGAGATAAATAGTTCACCTAACAACACAGAAAAGATTGGGTTTTAGAAAAAGCAGAATATGGGTATGAGATCTTTTGGCACCTTCAACTGCCAGTTTTCAAAGGTGGACAGGTGAACTTCTGCTCCTACAACAGTGACCTGACACATGATGGAAGACATGGATCAAGTCACCTTTCTTCTGTGATTTCACAAGTTCATGAACAAAAAAAGCAACTCGTTAGCTGCCTGTGTATGTGACATTACTGCTTTTAACATGCAAATTCAACAATCTAAAGAATACAGACTGCATGTCAAGCCACTTCATTTCATTTTTAGCTCATAAGACTGTAATTAATTAAGTACTTTTCATTATATCTTTGGTCCCCATTACCACTGTAACAAGTCCCATTCCTCTCTGTGCCTATGCTAGCAGCCCACTTCTTCCTGTTAATGCTGGTTTCTGTTCTTTATTTTCAATTCCTGTTTTTAATCCTACTGGATAATTATCAGAACTTACCTCTAGCTATCTTGCTGGGATATATTTTCTGAAATTGCTTGAATTCATCAGGTGGGGGGAAATCTTCCACAGAATGGAAAGTAAATTTAGATTCAAAGTCATCTGGGAAGTTTCAGGGAAATAAACATCAGTCACTGTTAGAGAGATACTTAAAAAATTGCCACAAGTAATTTAAGTTAAAAATGTTGACTCGTTTTCCCCTGGAATTAATAGTGGCTCATTCCATATAAACAATCTTGATGAGTACCTCTGTGAGCCATTCAAGTTTTCCAGCTTAATTGCAAACACTGCCTGCTAATAACTGAAGTTAAGCTTAAGGCTGCTGTTGCAGTTTTCTGCATCGATGACGTTGTGGTACTACAGGTATTTATTCTTAGGTGGTTTTCAAGCCATTTAGCTATAAGCAAGGATGAAAAGCCAATCCATCAGACCACAAAAATAATTCTTAGCAGTCTTTGCTCTATAGGATTGAAGCTGCTAAATGTCCATGAACTGGTATAAAAAGAGTAATATAAGCACACTGCAGCAACTTTTCACAATTTAAAATATATCTGCAGGTAGTGCAAGCTTTTCTTGTCTACTTGATGATTCAAAACCTTGAAAAAGCCTTAATTTTCTCTCCTTGTATAAGCTTGTATGAAAATGTTTCTAATGGCTCTAGTTATACTACCCTGCTATTGCCATGAGGAAGTCTCAGATTAGTTTTTTGAGGTCTGAGACACAGGCTTTTGTACTGAAGTCATTAACTAAGGATAAGAGATCTAATTTAGATTATATTACCAATAATGTGCATATTTCCATTTTTAAGTGGTGGGTAGGGGTCATGAGTTGTAGCCCAGGCTGAGACTCCAGACTTGCTCGTCAGTTCAGTTGTTGGTGACCTTGCTGGCGGCTGTGGAGGTGTGACCAGCTTCCCAGCACCGGTTCCTTAAAAAGAAGCAGCAGACCAGCACATAAACATCACCATGACTTAACAAACCCGACAGTAAGCTGTGCACAGAAGTGGAGGGAGTGTAGAAGGAAGACAATATTTAGAGCATACTTACCCAGCTTTATAGCTGCTGTTTGTCAAGCCTGACCATGGATTTGTAGCATTAAATATTAAATTTAAATCACTATTGGAGTTGGCTGGGGCTTGCTATTTATAGTTCTAGGTAAAGTCTGACAATCTGAAGTATGGTTTTGTCCCAGTCTGGAGGGGAAGACTGTCCTGCTACTTTCACAAGGACAAGCAGTTTTTTAACAAAAAACTAAAACCCAATCACACTTGATGGTATCTCTAAAAGAAAATTATTTCCTGAAACTTTGCAGTGGAATTACCATTATTCTTGTTCATTTTACTGAGGAGTTGCAAGAGCCATCAAAGTTTAGATCTTCTGGGCAGATCTACCACAGGAACTGTGTAAGGGGGAAAAAGCCCAAGGCCTCCCAGTTATCAGCCTCTAAAAACTGCTTCTCCCCCTGGATAGCCAAAAGAAAGGCAGGCTAACTTTATGGAAACCTCAAAAGTTGAGAAACTATGAAAAGCAGAGGTGTCTTGATAAAATACCAGTTCATCAGACAGTTCCTGAGCAGCACGAATCACCATCCCGAAGCACCCGATGTGCTGTAGGTACACGGCCCTTCCCATGGCTGTCAAAGGGAACCCGGCATCTTTCTCTCGACAAGTGGCTGCTCACATGCAGGGTACAGAACATTCTCTTCAGAGGTTCCTTATTAAGCAGCTGTCTCCATTTCTCAAACGCACACCGATCTCATTTTAGGCTCATTTTAGAAATTACCTTCATTCTATCAGAGGGGTCTGATAAATGTTCCTTCTACCACCTGCTCAAGGAAACGTTGGCCAATATCCCCACTTCCCAAGCAGTCAGAGAAACCTTTGGCCCTACCACCTTGATCTTGGGATGCGCTGGTCACAGGCCGTGCACCCCACAGGTATCTCTCCCGGGTGGCGCTGGGCTTCCCCCCGCCGCCGCTCCTCGCCCCCGCCCCGCCGGCTCTCCAGCCGCCGCTGCAATTGCCCCGCCAGCCGCAGGGGGAAGAGGCCTCCCCACTCCCGGCGGGCCGCCCTCACCTGCGCCTCGGCCGGGTCTCTTCTTCCTGGTCTCCGCTGCGGGCTGAGGGAGGCCGGGGGTGGGAGGAAGCGGCAGCGACTGGATGCTGCTCGGCTTGTGGAGCTGGGACAGCAGGTGGGGGGATTTGGGGGGCAGCGGCGGGGGCACGTCCGCCGCGCCGGCAGCGCTGCCCAGGGCTGAGGCGGGCGGAAGGGAGAGGCGGTGTGAGGGGAGGGGCGGCGGTGCGGGCGGGGGACAGTCCCTGCCCTCAGACAGAGGTGCCGCGGCGGCTGCGAACTCGGTTGCCCTGCCCGGGAACCCGCTGGGGGGTACGGGGGGCAGGGCGGGGGGCGGTGGCGGAGGAGGAGGGGGAGGCGGGGACGGGTGCGCGGCGCCCGCTTGGAACTTGGTGGGTCTGTCAGCCTGAGGCGGGGGGAGTGGGGGAGGCGGGGCGGCGCTGGGGGACACCCCCCTAGGAGCGCGCTCGGCGGCGGCGGGGAGCGGCGGAGGAGGAGGGAAGGCGAGGGACGGTTTGCTGGGAGCCGATGGCGGTGGCGGGGGGGCGGGCAAGCTGGGCCGCCCGGCTGCGGCGGCGGGTCGAGGGGCGCTGGGGGGCTCCGGCGGGACACCAGCCCGGGAACCTTCGGCCGGATGCGGGGTGGGGGGCTTGGGAGCCGCTGCTCGGGCTCCAGGGAGCTGCCCAGGCCTCCCACCTGAAAAACAGAAGGCACACGGATCAGGTCAGCGTTGCGTTCCCACTCACCAGGCAACACAGCGCAAACAGCAAACTCTGCACCTCCCCCCTCAGCGGCTACTCTGAGCGATTGCACCAGTTCTCCCAAAGCACCTCGCACCGCACAGGCTGCCCTGGTGTCGCAGGTTTGGGAGGTGCTGGGCCCCAGTTTGGGAGGTGCTGGGTCCCAGCGGGCACCGCGGGCTCTGCTTAGGCATGTGGTGAGCTGCTGAGGGACCTGCTCCCCTCCCTGTTCCTCGGTGTCAGCAAAATGGAACAGTTTAAGGAGAAGGTGCTTTTCTGCAGGGGCCTGGGGTCCTTCCCATCAGCCTCGCCTGCCTGGCACAGCCCGCAGAACGGGGATGAGCTGTCTGCTTGGAGGAGTCGACAGTCCCAGTGAAAAGGCCTCAGAGAACACAAGTAGCCTGACACACATCAGCTTACATCCTTACGTACTTGCTTAAGATTAAAAAGTTCACACAACATTACATAAATCTCAATCTCATTGATAAAAGCCAAGTTCTTAAAAGTAGTGCTTCAAAGGCTTTCTGGAAGGCACAGCTTCAGATGTTTGCTTTTCAACAGCAAGTGCCCAAAGACTTGGCCTTACAAAATGTATTTTCCTGAGTAAATGTCAAGGATTTTTCACAAAGCAAGATGTCAAAAAAGCCATCTCACTCTATATTCATATAGTCTGACAGGCATGGTCACAGTTTGAAGAACAACTCAAAGTAGCTACTGCAGTCACAAGCAGGGCTGCTGATCTTGGGCTTGCCTTCCAGGAAAAAAACAAACAAAAACTAAACAAAGCCACAGGTAGAGCCAAATTCTCTCTTTCCCTACAAATGGCCGCTTTGATCTGTGCTGCCTGAGCAGGCACCAGCTGCCCAACAGTGCCAGAGGTCACTGCTGTGACAGTGTCACCCCTCACTGATGCTGGCACTTCTTGAGGCAAAAGCAGCAGTAGTGCTCCCACACATGCCTTCGTCCCATCCTTGTACAGTGACAAGCGCTGTATTTTTAAGGCCAGTAAGCTACCTTGCTGGATCAAAGCTATACTTTATAAAATCCAGAGGACAGAAATCTTAAATATAAATCCTTAAAGTAACACACAAACCTGTAATACCATAGAAATACACACTAATGAATGGAAGGAAATATGATTTCTTTGCCATTTGTGCTGAAGTTGGTGAGCTCAGATTTAAATCCTCTATTTGAGGCACAATAAAAAGTTTTCATTACACTAATGTAAAAATTCTCTATTAAAACTCTGTACAATCTATTAAGTCTGTTTCTTACCCAGTGTAGTGATAGCTTATAATTGGCATTTTAAGGAATAAGGCACCTGAGATCTAGAAAGATGATTTCAAGCATATTATTAATGGAGCCTTCCATGGTCACAAGATGAATTAAGGGTTCATAATAAAAATCAATCACTAAAGCTAACCCTGGAGTACTTTCATCCCAAACTGCAGTTTCCCCCCCCCACTATTATTTCATACACATGAAGCCCTTACCTGGCATGTCCCTCTGGCCTGCTGGTCTGAGAACAGGAAAGCCACCAACAAATAAGCCTCCCAGAGGCTGCTGAGAGCTGCCTTTATTAACGGCTGGATTAGCTCCATCCCTGCTAGCTCCTTTGGGTTCTGTTAAAAAAACAAACAAAAAAGAAAAATCACAAAACCCCCCAGGATATACCAGAAAGTCATTTCACCTTTGCCCTCAGACTGCTAAGACTTAGCAACAACAATCACAACCAAGACCAGAGTTTTCCCTCTTTAGGCAGGCTCAGCAGGGAAGGTTACTGTTGATACAGTAAACTGCCCTTACTCTCTGACCCACATCTTGGAGCACAGCACCCTTTGGTGCTTTTAAATTTCACACCAATGATGACACCAGCAAGAAGTTGTGTTAGACTACATTAAATTTATGCTCCCAGAATTTTTTGTTGTCTTTCATTCTTTTTATCTAGTAAAAACCAAAAAACCAACTCTTTTGCCAGAGCCAACAGTTCCCACTTAAATAATTATTTAATTGAGAAACTCTTAAGGATTTCATCATTCATTTTTTTTTAGGGGGGACAAGGAATGCCTGTTAAGGTGATACTCAATTACAGACTTATTATGAAGTGTTAATAGTTACTGATTGTAGAGCAGGATGCAAATCTAGAAAGGTTCCCCTCTCTGTGTCCTAAAGCCATATGAAGATGCAGACCTTTGCTGAACTTCAAACCTGCCCTTGAGTTTGAAAACTGTCCCACTGCCCTCCACAACTGAGGCTTCAGCAAAGCTCACCCGGGGCCCTTACTCAGGGCACCTACTTACTTTCAATCTGCGGTGCGCTGCGGTCATTGATTTGAGTCACTTTTCTTAAGCGAGTTCCCTGCTGGATATCAGCTAACAGTGCATTCCGTGCTTTTTGGTCTTCCTTTCGCAATTTTGGTACCTCTGAACTTGCCTGTTGACAATAAGAGCATTAGACAGGAGGTACAGACAAAAATACACGCGTAGAACGGACACACAAGGAAACACGGGGTAGGAGATTTGAAATAAACCCTCCTTGGCAGCTGTCATGTCAAAGCCTTGGAGCTGAATCAACAAGAACAGCATTCAGTTGCATAGGAGGCAGGAAAGTGAAAGTTTAAATATAACACAAATCTGATACTAGCTGTGCTAATACTGTTGAAAGGAAATTAAATTAAATGTGACCTCTTGCTTGGCCATTTATGGTCTCTGCCCCACAACTCCAGCTCTGCCTCTCTTGTTGGCTCTTTTCATTCTATTTACAATGCTTTACAACAAAGATTCTATATGCTAGCTTAAAATAAACAACTTTCTGGTTTACCCACTTTGCCTTAGGAAAAAGAGGGGCTAACTGGACACTGCACTTATATTTGAATGCAATCGTTAACTAATTTAGACTCTCTGTATCAGAGATTTACACCAGTTTAAGTAGACTGTCTTGAGAAGAATACAATTATATTTTAGTAACTTTTCTAGCCTAACCAAGCATTAATGTAAAGTCAGGTTGTAGTTTAAACTTTGTAGTAAAACAAACAAATAAACTAACTAAAATCTAATTAACATTTTGGATGTTTCTCTTTCCTGAAGCAGATATAAACCAGCAAAACTGTTTTTTTTCTAAATCTGTCATGTGTTTAACAGAGCGGTCTAACAGAGGGGAATCTTCATGTCAGAGGAGCAATGTGCTGCATGTTTCCACACCTACTGCAAATTCCTGTAGGTTAGCTAACTTCCTAAAGAGAAGGAATACCAGAAATGTTTCCATAGCCCTTCGTTTTAGCATCATAGTCATCATAAAGCAGAAGAATATTGTCACACTTTAAAGCAAAAAGCCAATTTGGCAATAGCATCCTGAAAGCAAAACAGACGCTTGAAAATACTTAACCAGCTGCTGAATTAATAAAATGTCAAACTTGCAAATCTTAAATGAAGAAATATACCGGTATGATATTACTTGTGGTTATTTTTGTACTTGCTTGAAATAAATAAATAAATAAAGTTGACACTGGATTTGCAGAGCCCCACTAGATGTCCCTCCAGATTGCTGCTGGTGCCCACTGCATTCCTGACACCTGATGTAAAAACTCACAATTATAATCTTGTGACTGCTACTGTAACCATATGTTATTTTAAAATATTAACACAAACCCACTTTGTTACATAGTTTCCTGATTTGAAACAGCGCTGCCCACCCTTGTGCTTTCAGGACAGCGAGTCCCCTGCCCACTAAGACAACCCCAAAAAGCTGCCAGTGTAAGCAGCTTTGGACCATGTATCAGCCAGAAACTAGTTCCACTCACACTTTCTCCAAGTTGACAATACTTACTGTGAAAAATGGAAATACCATAACTGGAACAAGAGTGACTCCCCTTCTCACAAAAGCTTTTTACCAGTGTCTTGAACTTCACGCTTCTCTACTCCCACTAATGACTTTGCTGCAGCAGGACAACCAGGATCTAGAGGGATCTGATCAAGACCTATGTTTAAAATTAGATCCAGCAGCTGTGTTTTCATTTCCTGGTTCAAGTGTCCACATGTTATGCTAGCTGTCCACTTCATCTCCCTGATCTCTGAGCAGGCAGGCTATTGGAATATAAAGTCTTGATATCCAAATAGCTATTATGCTAAAATACACTATTTGTGGCAAGTTATATTTGCAAGTGACTCATGACTTGATCTGACTTTAAAATAGATAAGATATTAATTTGTTCACAATTTGTGGCATAAAAAAGCAGAGCACAGGAACTGCAGGCCCACGACACAGCGTAACAAGCTGCCTTTCTCTTACTACACATGCCCTTACTTCAAGAACGATTCCATCCCGTGCCCCAGCTGTTTCTTCTTCCTCCTTGCATACCTAAGAGATACAATCTTCCAGGCCCAGCCTGGTGGACTTGGGTGATTGATTAGCTGCTGAGTAGCTTTATACGGATTCTCTTTTTCCATTACAAAGTCAAGATGCTCTGAGGTGTAGTGTTGCCTGGTTGCATGGCAGTCAGAGCTCCTTCGGATTTCTTGTTTGCTGCCTGCGCTCCCAAGGCCGGTGACAATTCTTTTCAAGGATCATTTCACCAGGTAAGTATCTCACTCACTCATCTACTGGTGTCCTGAGTTTGAAAATTTGTGTTTTTACCATATTGCTTTTTGATACAGAATCAGAAAGGAACCTTCCTTTGATTAAGAAATTAATCTGGGATTCACACTCATGCTATGCCTGCAATACACAGCACCGCAGATACTAAACATCTAAGTTGTGTATCAAGAGACAAATAAAACCAGGAACCCTTGAACCAGGATGTGAAATGTTCAATTCTGATTACATGGAACAGAAGCGTTTAAGAAGGAAGACAAATACATTTTGAGTCACAGAGGAAAAACAGCTGCAAGACAAAGAATGTAATTCTTACGCTGCTTTCTACCACCCCATATGCAGGACAGCCTCATTTACAGAAAGGAGAAACATCTCAATCTTTCAACGAAAATCAGAAGGGAAGCAGAGAAGAATTTGAATATTGTTTGTTTTATCAGATGCCAGAGCTGCCTCAGGTAACACAGAGTGAAATTAAATTCCATACTTTATTTACATGAATGGGTAAGGGAACGGTGGGTTCTTATTACCTTAGTAACCATTAGGTTATCCTGCTCCTACTTCAGACAAAAAGAATGGCACATTCAATAGATAGTGGAAACAGAATGGAACAAAAAACACACATAAAAAGCCTGAACATAAGAGATCTACTCCCTTTTCATCTCACCAAACTCCACTACTTTTGTCTTCTGTGTCCTAAAATGACACCCTCAGCTATGCCGTTCAGTAAGGTATAGGAGCAATGTTTGGGCTACCTGACAGTACCTACCACAGTACCTGTAAACAGGAAAATACCATTAAATCACAATATTTAGAGTGATGTTCCAGAGTGTAAATCAGTGATTGAAATAAACATTTGAAAATTTGCAGGTGATAACTTAGACTGGCAGAGAAATGAATGAGGACAGCACAGTTATACAGAGAGATCCAAATCACTGCAACTTGAGGCCATTTGAAAACAACAACAAACCAAAACATACTCACCCACTGCTGGGGGAGAGGAGAGTAGGGGGGGAGGGGGGGAGCAGCAGGGAAAGAGATGTATAATATACAAATGTCAAAGATAAAACTGAAAATGACCTGATGAAAAGTCCTGGCCATACTTCTGGAGTGACAGTCTGCATCCAGAGTGCCACAAGCCTGACCGGCAGCAGGCTTCAACAGTGAGTGTGCATGCGCAAGTGTGCCTGACCTCCTAACACAGTGCCCTGCCATGGACTGATAACGCACTCCTCTGATATATTTTATTCTTTCAGAAAAAAATGTGAGCAAAAATGTAATTACAAGTTCAGTTCAGGTCTCCAGATCTTTAAAATGACACTGGAAAACTAGAAATGCACAGGAAAGAGCCAAAGTGGCATTCAAAAAGCTGGAGGAAACAGTCCAGATTTTAGCAGCTCAGTCTGGTTGGTCATTGCTGAAGTCTGTCTGAGAGCTGGCCTGCCTGCACAAAACACAAACCTTTTCAGGGAAATTATGGTGAGGACTCGGGGTCTGTGAATCCAGCAGAGACAGGCATTTGGTGAATTAATGCAGAACACAGCCAGACAAGCTGCAGTTAGAAAGCAGCAAGTACGGAAGCAGCCACAGTGCCCGTTCCCCTCAGCAAAGGGCTGTGGATGGCAGCAGGTTATCTTCTTCTTGGTTTTCAGATCAAGGCTGGATCCTTTCTGGCAGAAGCAATTTTTGTGAAGCACAGGTTGTTGAGCACCACACAGAGCTACTTGCTGACATGGAATGCACCTTGCAGGGGGGAGGTGGCCAGTGGCTCCTAACAGTTTCCTCCAGTTTTGAGTTCTGTGAAAGTGAGTAATTTTGTTTAGCAGAACAACTCTGTTAACATGCATCATGCAAGGTTTGGCCCTGAAGAACCTCAATCTTAACACCCTAAACTGGTTGTATCAGACAAATTAAGACTAGAGAGACTTTTTTTTTTAAATGGACTGAAATCCTTGGTGATGAGTTCATTACTGCTGCGATACATGCATTACCTTGGGAAAGTCACTTTTCATCTTGCAAGACAGATGGGAGCATCGACCTTCCCTCTGGGCTCCTACGATACTTAAAATATTTAAGAGGTGTACGTGCTCAGATACTAAAATGATGCAAATGCAGAAAGCACCAGGCATCTGAAGTTCGTAGTAGCAGTAATTATAGGGAAGTACTAATATTATCGTTCAGATTTTAAAGATCACCTCTACAAACAGGAAAGGGGATATCTCTGAATTCCAGGCAGGTAGTTCAGGTCACAGTGAATGCATACACTGTCCCATAAATGGGCTAGATTTACTCTGATTTTTAAAAATGCTCTTTACTGAATTTTCAAAATACTTCAGGGTAGCATAGATCTTCATAAGCATGACAGCTGCAGTGAAAATGTACCTTCAGCTGCCTGGACAATCCCAGTAGGCAGGCAGTCGCGGACCTTTGTTTAGAATAAACCCATCAGTTGATGGGAAGAGAGGATCCAGTACAGCAACTCTATAATAGGCAGGAGCCATAAGTAAGATAAAATAAAGCACATTTCCATCCAAAGGCACTACATTCTCTTTTATTTCAGAGAACCTACAATACTCAGTATTTATACTCGTAACATGTAACTAATTGTATCATCACAGTAGATTCCCTTTCCTGATCACTTTTTATAGGAAATATTGGAAAAGCAGATATGTAGAAAATTTATGTATCTGAACTAGATTACAAAAATAAATCAAAAAAGAAGTCAAAATACATTTAGCTTATCCCTAACTATCTATTTGGTGAGACATGTAATGATAAAATTAAAAATCCATCAATTAATTTGACATGCAGTATTTTATTATGAGCAGAGAGCTCACTGCTTTGCTGACAATTTCATTTATTTATGTCAATCTGCTGTCAATCACCCTTCCTCTCTCCCATGTCCAGTTTTTTCCCCTAGATTAAAAAAAAAGGATTCAATGCAGAGATCAAGCACAGGTACTGGCAGAAGGCATACACAGTATATATTTTAGTAAAAGAAGAGTTTGAGGACACCCCTTAACAAACCCTTGATTTCTTATTTTTCTCTGCCATACTCGGCCAAACCTGCAGAGACATGGGCTGAGGCAAGGGATCTTCACCAGTGCAGCACCTCAGGTGTGGCTTTTAAGGAAGGGGAATGATGTTGCAGTAAGATAAAGAAAGATGAACAGAAAGCTCTAGGAAAAGGGATGCCTGATCACAGAGACACACATTCATGAAAATAAGGGTTCCTGGGCAAGTCCTGGCCTTCTCTGGCATCCAATCTGACATGATTCAGAGTCCAAACTTAAACTAAAGAGTGCAAAAGAAAACAGTAAGAAACAACTGAAACATCTAAACCTTACTTTAAGGACATGCAAAGCATCAAGGAAGAGCCTGAACAACTGGAAATATAACAAACCCCCCCAATATTATTCCTATACTAACAATAGGGGGGATTCTAGTGTAGACAAATATGGATTGTTCAGGAAAGAGGACAATGAAGGTGAAGCTAGCCATGTAACACTGTGCATGCATCATGCCAGAGATGGGCAAGAATATAGAGAGGAAAAAACAGCTTGTTTGGGGTTGGTAAATCATCTGAGGAAGGATGATGAGTGTTCTCACTGCCCATATGGCATTGCAAGACTCTCCAAGTAGGAGAGCATGGAGGCGGAGATGATGACTGGGTCCCCATCCAGCCATGAAGCTCCAGCTTCCCTGAAGGAAGGCCAGACACAGGGTTGGTGCTCACAGTCTTGAGGGGCACAGCTATAGAGTAAGGGGCTGTAAGGAGCAACATCCTGCTAAAATACCCTTCTGGGAATACTGCTGATGAAAAAGAGTGGACTAAGAACAGGGGAGGCCTGCTGGCGAGCAGCTTATTCCATAATATCCACTCTAACCACAAGCTGCTGACCACAAGTATTCCACAAGGAGATCCCTGTAAGCATCAGGACTAATGTATTCAAATTAATTCAACATTTAAAATATTGCATCCTTTTGAAAAACAGAACTGACAGGAAAAAATACTGGCAGTAAGATGCCAGAACATCCAAACAAACAACAATGTCGGTTTTTTTCTTAGAAGAATGAGGTTGGTTTGGGACAAGGTAGAATATGAAAGATAACCAGAAATCTCAGTGTAAGCCAGCCAGGATGTCTTCCTTGACATAGCACAGCATTACAAAAAAGTCATGTATGCATTTGTAGCCCAATATGAAATCTGAAACGCCAGAGGAACATGTTTTCCCAAGATCAATCCACTATGACTAGATTAGAATTATGCCAAGAATTCACTATTTTATATTTGCAGCAGGAGCAGTTTGCCCAGCAGGCAAGAGCATTGCTTTTACAAAGAATTCTCAGACTGGCAGCTAAAGTCTCCCCTGGGAATGCAACTCCAACAAAAAACAGGAGCTTATTAAAATAATAAAATAAACCTAGTTTCCAGCAAATCACAAACAGAAGTACAATACAGAAAAACATTGTCATCCTTCTTGCATTTACTTTAAATATGCATCAGGTGTGGTTTCATTCTTGCACTGTGAAATGCAAAATAAAATAATCAAAACAATCCCCCCTTCCATCTTAAGGAAAAATCAAATAAGTCTCAACAATAAAGCACATGAATTATTTTATGTATTTTAAATATTCATTTATAAAGAAGCCTGCAAGATCTGGTACGTGAGAGTTTTGGTTCATCTATTCACAATAGAGCCCCGACCTCTGATTTAAAGCTTTTTAATTATGGGAAACCTTGCCACAGTGCAAGACTCCACCTGCACAGTCAATCGCAAGATCAGAGCTGCTTCTTGTGTTTCTGCTGTGTAGCATAGGATGGAACTAATTAATTCTTGGCACTTGGTCTACCTGGGTAAACATGGCAATCTCTCAGCCTTCTAGCAAGCTGAGCTTCAAGTGCTTCCCATGCGAGGGGTCACTCCCTAGCCAACATTTTTCTGATGGAACCCATATGAGTGGAAGTGCCAAATAGCTTCCTGGCAGCTACTGAAGTCATTGTTCCAAGAGAATGACAGGACCAGCATTTCATGATCCCATCTACACCCAGCTCAGTAATGATTAACCATGATCTCAGCCTCCATCGCACAAAGTTCTGCAATCTGAACCAGCTGGGTTGAAAAGGTCATCGAGCAATGTGTGTACTTAGATAGGCTGCGTCCACACCGGCCTCGTTCCTCAACTTCTAGCAAGGGAAGTACTGTGTGAAAGCTGTTACAGATCTCTTCCTGGGGTTTTAGCCACCGCCTAGTCCTTGCATTAGTCCCAAATAACGAAGCATTTCAGTGTTAGCAAAGCCTGGTGCCTGCTCTGCCCTATCACCCACCCACTTGAAGTGTACCCGCAGATACAATGGCAGGGAACAAAAGGTTAAAAAATAGCATAGCAGGAGTTACTCTCTTCCACTTCTATATTCCAGTGCTCATTTCAAACATCACCAGCAATCGGTGTCACTGCACCCAATAAAACCCTCTTAATTTCATGTTAGCACCACTCCATCAGACAATGTAAAATCTTAAAGGTTCATTTGCTCCTGCTACAAATGAGCAGTGGGCTTATTAACAAGGGTGTACTTAAAGTTTTCCAGTGCAGGTTGCTAAATTTTTGTACCTGAATGCAAAATGCAACAGAATCAATACGATGATTTGTACCTGCTGAGCCATTTAGCTTTTCTGTGGGTATTTAAGCATAAGTTCTGGCTGTTCTTTCACTGAAAGAAAATACACAGTTAGAGACGCCACCAATATGGAGGCCGGATAAAAACAAAACTACTCCAAAATTGTTTCCCAGCAGTTCAGAAAGATCACAAGTCAGATACCAAAAATACCCTTGGCTTCAAAAATAATCGTGAGCTTCACTTTCTGATTTCTAAATTTTTGGGATCTGATTTCCCAAGATTTCCTCTACATCAATTAAAACAGCAGTGAAAATTCTTACGTAAACAAGAAAACTGGAGGCCTTGGCATTGCAATGAAAATGTCGAACAGCACAAGGCTGAAAATCCCGCCATGGGAGCTGGTGACGCTGCCGCTCTTTGTTCTGCCTACCACAGCAGGGTCCCCAGAGTGACAAGGGCTACTATGAATAGCGATTAAAAACATATTCAACGTGTGACAACCTACACGTATCACAATTTAATCTCATTCTGTTTTAAGAATTCTAGGCCATTCCTCCTTCCCAGTTGCCTGTGTAGGAGCTACTGATTGTTCTGAAATGCCTTTTAGCATCCACGCAAAATTATGGTCAGCCCGAGACAGGAGAATAGCGAGAAACTAACATTTCTTGCAATGTCACCTTCCAGCCACGCAGAGAAATCCAACTCAAGTATCGCTATAATTCCAGGTTCTCTTGTAATTAAAAGGCTACAAGTGTAATACTAATTGACAGATGAAATTTAATATGTAGCCACTGCATACAGGACAGATGGGGTACTGATTTTTCAGGGCAATGTTACCATGTGATTAAAATGGTAAACTAACCTATTAGCTCTCTGCAGCTAGCCTGCTTCTAGTGCCTGGGCTTGATCACGTACAGCTGGTACCCCTGCAACACACTGCAATTTCCATACTTTTATATGGAAAATTATACAGATGACCAACAGCAAGAATAAGAAAAATAAATTTAAATGCTTTCTGTTCCATCCAGACAACATGAACCACACAAGACATTATAAAAAAAACTGCAAAACAGAACTCACCACCTAAATAGATTAAAAGTGGTGACCCAGGAGATCTCAAGTAAAGCACTCAAGACTAGCACATATGAATATATGCAGAACGTGCCCCTGTACCTGTCCAGATGAAGCACACAGAGCAATGTCAACCTAGTATTTATCTTTTCTTTACATCTTCCCCACATTTCACAGCTCCCACTTACCCTTTCTGTATTTGTTGACTACAAGAGTAGAAGAGTACAGCCACAAGTTGAGATGCCATAGCCATGGAATCCCACATTTCCCACTACCTGAAAATTAAGTCAAATGAAGCACGCAAAGACCCAGCATTTTTTTTACATAATTGCCTCTCACTTTTGTATGAAAGCAGACTGACATGACATGTGATACAGTATTAAAACACTATATATCAGTTCCTTTATTTTGGCTGGAATCAATCAAAAATTTCAGCTGCGCCTTGCCGAGCCCTTAGCACAGTCTGTGTGATGGCCAGTCACCAACAAGATTTCCAAGCCTGCACTCTCTCTCACTCTAGTATGTTTTACCTAGCAGCAGTAAATATTATGATTTAGTATCTCCTGACCTAGGGACTTCATGACAAAGTGCTAAATCTCATCTTACTCACAGCTTGCATAAAATTTTAATAAACACATTCCTAAACATTTGGTAATCGGCACTATGCACGGTTCTGTTAAGCTCTCAGTGTTATGCTTGCACGCCCAGGGGCCTGCATGAAAACTTAAGAAATTACCTTCATTTTTACAATAAATAATTAGCAGGCATACACACACATTTATGCATACACACACCTACATGTGCACATTCTCTTTCTCATATTATATTTAGGAAGACCAAATCAAAATACCATAAATTATCATTATCTCCAGCAAAGCTGTTTTACACGTGCTGTTTTTTCTCTTTCCAAAGAACAGTAGTACTAAATGTCATAGGAGCAAAACCAACGCCCACACAACTTCAGATAAGTACTGTAGCTCTCTGAATTTCCTGGGAAGGTTGGGGAAAACAGCTCAGCAACGTTTTCACTCTGATAACAGATGAAGGAGGGCAAAAAAAAGCATCCCCCACAAGGAAAACTATCAGCTGATGTTTTCTTTAACATTGGAAATCCTACCCCTGTGTAAAATATGCATTTATCACGGTATCATACCATGAGGAATTGCTCTTCTGAGTTTTTTATTACAGGAATAGAAAACAAGGTCAGAATAACAAACTTGGTAAACACTGACATATGTTTATCTATAGCAGAAATTATATTTATTTTCTTTTTTTTTTTAACTAAGTAAACAAGCAGTTGTCATTAATCTACACACCAGTCTAGTGTTCACCATTATTTCAAGTTTCACATTTCTCTCACCAAAGTAAGTATATTCCTTTCTTCTACTCTCCTAGTTTTTAGTATGCCAATAAGGCAAATAAACTGGTGCTACTTTACTTGCTTTAATCATTTGATCCATTGTGATTATTTTGGGGTTAATTTCTAAGCTAAGACTTTAATAATAACAATTCTAAAGAGAACAGAAGTATTTTCTCTAAACCCCACAAACATATGGATTGTTAGAAAAACATCTCTGGATAAGGCACAACCCAGCAGGGCTGCTACACATACACACTTCCTACAATATTAACATTTTAATAGGTGATGATTGATCATAACATTAGGAATTCAAGTGTACAAAGGCTGCACAGCAGTGAGCAGCCTCCACTGCATGTAAAAAGTGAATGTAGTTTATCAAAGCAAAATTCTTTCTTGATCCTCTCCTGGGAGATTAAGTATAGAAAATTTTTAATCAGTCTCAGTGGTGGTATCTACTCCAGGAAATATGATGAAGCAAAACTAACCATAATGACTCATAAGCCAAACAAAATGGTAAACGAAATAGATGGGAAATAAAAAGAAGGTTTTCAGGAGCAGAAAGCTTAAAAAGGAAAAAACCCAAACAACAAAAACTATGAAAAAACACGCTAAGTGATGCACATATGCCCATAAAACTGAGAGCTTTAGGACAGACATCCTAATGCCTCCTTTTTAAGTTTCACCTTTATTAGGGTGGAAGGGAAAAATGAAAGAGGAAAGATCTGAAGTCTGTAAGCCAGTGCCAGGAAATACATTGGGGCACAGTTTTATTCTGCCTACTCATCCCTCTCATCTTTATCTATGACCCCCAGAAGGCAGGCATTTGAAGACATGCTCAATTAATCCAATTAGCTGTGTTTACATTTTGACTCAGCCACCTACACCTGCTATTGCAGATACCCAACCATTCCCTCCTGAAAAATCCACTTTGTTTTAAGTACACTCTATCAGCCAGTAGCTTCTCAGCTGTTGGGCACAGGTGACTCTTAGTGTGTCTTAAATACCATCTCTGAATCACTTTAGTCTTGCATTGCAGTAACTTTTGTGAACAAAATTCAGTACAAATACTTACAGAATATCTGAAAATTCAAAATCTTTGAAATTAGTAGGAAAGAACCTTTCTTCTGCCTTAAGAGGGAGTTAATAGTACAAAAAAGTCAAGTGCCAGCACTGCTTAGGATTTCAGTAAAGGACAGACTGCAAAATCATTTGGGATTATGGCTCATCATATTCACTAAGAAAAATGGGCAGAAAAAAAACAGTAATGTAGTAACTATTTCTGCTAAATATCTCTTAATAATGAAAGCAAGAGGAAAGTATGGCTATTATCCATATAATCAGAAAAGCAAGACAAGTCTATGGTACCTATGCATTAGTATCATGCAAAAATACAGAATTCTGAAACCTCAATCTACACACAGACATTTCTCTTTCAACCTAAATCAAGTAAGTTAAACTAGTGTATCGTCTGCATATCAATACCACAATTAAAACCTAAATTTATTTGCTAACATGTAAATTTTACTCTGGTTTAATTATATCAGTATAATAAAAATCAGTATAATAAAAAGTGCTGTTTACTTTGAAAGATTTCCAGGTGTTGGCCAAATAAAATTTATTTGTTTTGAATGTTTCCCTTAAACCTAACTGCCTGTTAGAATTTTTCTTCTTCCATCCCGCTGCTGTAGGTTTAGCAGCTGTAACAACAGCTGGGTAGTTTAGCAGCTGTAAAAGACAGATGGCAAGTTCTAGAAAATAGTTTACTAGTAAAAGAAAATAGGGCTCATAGCAAGTTTTCATGGATTGCCCAGTTATAAGGTTTTACTCTGCAACTTGGCACCAGCTGGAGAGCTGACTCTCTCTCATACTGCTCTTTTGCTGAAGCCACCAGGCAGACTACAGATCCTCTCAAAGTTATCTCTCTCTCGTCCAGTTTTGACAGGGAAAAATCCTTTTGCTGTTACAGAAGAAAATGTTGTCACTCTATTTTACTAACTCATTATGTTGGCTCATGTGTTCTTTTCTGTGTCCACACTTGGAAGGCTCTAATATCAGACATTAATTAGAAATACATTTAGTTTGTATTATATCACCAAGATAAAACTGCCCCTAAATTCTCTATGTCTTAAGCATAGATGATCACATTTGAAATAGAATTATCTAATTAAAATAGAGAAATACAGTATAAGCCTTCTTGTATCAAACCCCCATCACAGCAGTGGTTTTAGCCACCAAAAAACAAGGGAAAACAAAAAAACAAATTTGTTTATACTGGTTCTTAGGGGTTCTGTTAGCTTTCTTAAGTCTTTTACAATTGGCATACGCTAGAGGAATCTAAAAATGTCTCTAGATACTTACTGAGCTAAATTTCTTAGGATAAGAACACTTGCAGCTTCTGTTGACTTCAATTGCAGTTGTGGGCATTAAGTTGCTCAAAAAACTCAACCCACTAATTTCAGGATCTAACTATAGGTTGTGTACTACCCCAGAAGAGCTGCTAATTGAGAACACTGCTCACGATGCTCAAAGTTAAAACAGAATGATTAAAGGAATCAAGCATTGCTTATTTCATGTGCTGTCTTTATCTTCCTCCTCTTCATCACCACAAGTTATGGAGGGTTTTGCAAAATGGTTCAGCCTGCAAAGTAGCAGAGAGAAACATGCAAAGAAACCTTCTTCTGGAAGAAGGTAACATAAGAACATTATCAAATAAAATCAGCAGACGTTCATGGGAACAAAACAGGCACAGATCTCAGAGAATAAAAGGGAGAAATAAAGTTCCTAATAAAAAGTAAATAATAATTTGAAGTGCTACATACTGTTTTGCTACAAGGACTAACGTACCCTGCAATCAAATACAGCAGTGACAGAAAAATATATAGAAAAAATGTCAGGAGAGATTTTATGTCTTGAACACAACCATGCCAGGTTTCACCATTTTAAAAATAGTCTGAGAATTTCAGTGCAGAAACAGGCTATGAACAAATGATCACAAAATACAAGGAATGACTTAAACATGTTTTATCATAGGTACAATAATTAATTGTAAAGGTATGAAAATGTAATACCCTGAAACTCCACTCAGAGCATCCTCTTCTGATTGCAAACGTGCTGGCAGGGCACATGTTCTACTTCATGACACTCAGAGTAATGATCTGTTACAAGCCATAATTGTTCCTGCACATGTATAAAAGCATATTGTGCTGTATCCTCAGGAAGACAGCATGTGCTAGAAAGAGCAACACCTACAGCTGAACACTGTGAGTCTTAACAGAAGCTGTAAGAAAGAGGATGAAGAAATCAACACTTACCACCTGCACATTACCAATACAAAAATGAGTTCCCTGTCGCTGGAGAAGTATTCACAAATGCTAAATTCCCACCACACGCACTCTAGTGCAATTGTCTCCAAACTTTTTGATCCCACACCCCTAGAAGTAAAAACATTTTTGACCATACACTCCAATATCCATAGATTTATTTATTTATAAATTATACACATCTATGACTGAAGTTCTAATATTTTCTTCCCACACCCCAGTGGATTATCTCACACATCCCACTTTGGAGACCCTCGCTCTAATGAACAGAAGAACAAAAGGCAGCAAAAAAAGAATCTGCCCCAGATATTTGCTATAAATATCCATGTCAAAATTCTAGGAGCTTTGGGCTGGCTACTATAGCTAAGCTTTTGCTAATAGAGATGAAAAGTCAATCTTACCAGAGGTGGTGGTGGAGGGGGCCCTCCAGAAGGTGGTGGTGGAGGGGGCCCTCCAGAAGGTGGTGGAGGTGGTGGAGGAGGAGGTGGTGGCGGCGGTGGTGGCACAGGCATCTGTTAAGATTTCTAGCTTCACACAGTTGTGAAAAATGTAGCTCAAGTCTATGTCCTTGAGGGGAAGGAAGGGAGGAGAAATAAAAGTGGGGGGAAAAAAAAAAAAAAAGAGGAATGTGTTTATACACTGTAAGCAGATCAGCCACATTTCTAGCTCTCAGCTGACTGAAGACTTTTATACAGCACTGCTTCCAAAACTACAGTACGAACAGCCTCAGAATATTTATCTGATGACAACATTCATCTAAAGAGCAAGCTCACAGATCTGAACCAGTGCCATGAATACCAAATGCATAGATGCCAGCCTGTCCAGCTTTAGCTATTACGCCTTGCCTTAATCTAGCCCACAGCCCTGAAATGCAACTCTGCAGAGTACAAATCACAGTCAACCACATGTAGACACTCCTGCTGGGACAAAACTCCATTGGCGTTAAGCCAGAGGTCTAAGGACAGAGTGAGGAAGAGTAGAATTGCAAATGAAAGCGCTAGGCAGTGCCAAAGAGAGCGCTTTGCAAGTCATACTTGATAACTTCTTTTCTTTTGATACTGACTCTTGGATAAATGCTCCAAACACGGTTTTACATCTAGTTTTATGTCCATTATGTCATGACTGTCTTCCGAGACTCTTCATGATGTCATGTGAAACAGTGTCAAAAGCCCTACAATAACACAAAACACATCATCAGCTATTTCTTTCCTTTCTATAAGGCTTTCTCTTGGCAGGAAATTACACTGATTTGATATATTTGTTCTTTATACATCTCTGTAGATCATGACTTGTTTTCCTGTCTCCTCCAAGTGTTTAGAAACATTTTACTCAATTTCAATGTTTTTTCTAGAAATTTATGTTCAGTTGAAAGGACCACAATTCCCAAGCCCTAATCCCTTCGTCCTTCCCTTCTTTTTCAAAAAAAGGCACTCTATGCTTTTCCAGCTGCCTGAAACTGTTTGGTCAAGTAACTTAGGAATCACCTGTGCAAGCAGGAAAAATAAGACAGTTCAATCTGGAGAGCTTCAGGAAAGAGAACAAGACAGAAATGAGACAAGTCACAATCTTTAGGGGAATACGTGGCTGTTTTGTTAAAGAGGGATAGATTAGGAGAGGTAATGAAGTTAAAAGGTACATGCAGCCTTGTCCTTTTCCTAGCAAGTGTACGTGAACAATATCCAGCCAATATCTGAGTATTTTTCTTCTGATGCATCTTCTAAAATTAACTATGCAGAGCCTCTACAACATTTCCTTCCTCCCTTGAGAGATTGCTATACAAAGGACTAGCATATCACAGCATTCTGGATCTGGAAAAGAATTGGTTACAATCACTTTAATAATGGCTTAACAAGCTTTCCAAGAAAGCAGCACCTCCACCATTCCACCCTCATTGTTGCCCTATGCAAAAAGCTATTATCAGAAGATATCTCTTTTCCTCAGTCATTCAAAAACACAGACATAAGGAGAATGAGTCTTCCCTGCTAATAATATGTTTCGGGTTAGTGTCTTCCTACCCTGCAATACAGGCCTTTTGTCTTCATTAAGGATTTAGATTGGGAAATATGCTGTTAGTCAAATTAGAAAAAAAAATACAACCCACGCTTCCGTGGCAGACCATGTGCATGGCAGCAGGAGGTAAAGCACACTGGAGGCGAGCAGCAGTGGGAGAAAGGAAATGGGAATCAGCTCTTGGTATTTACAATCTGTAATGCAATCCCCTGACTTTTCTAGCTGCCCCTCTCATCAGCCCCAGACCCAGCACCCATACCTCCAAGTGATACAGACAGAGTTCCAGGGCCAGAAGCTGCGTGGCCATCTACAACCCAAAATTGAGTGGAGAGGAAGTGTTCACTTCACCATGTACCCCACTCCCCTATCCTGAATCCTCTTGTCCAGTGACAGAAGAGAAGAATGCATTTTGGGGGGCTATAATACACAGCCCTTGACTGGAATACTGGAGACGCCCTATAGCTTTCTTCCCATACTGTTTCAAATCCTCTACAAAAAGAACAATCTTTCAGAAAATTCTGTGTACACACCTCCTTTTGTCTCTTATAAAAAACTCAGAGGCTTGATGTCCTGATCTTGGCATGCCTTTGTGCACAAAAACTAATTTGTATGGTTTTCATACTGGTATTACTACACTGTGATGGTGATCACATCCAATACCTATGCCATGAAGAAATGGTTTCCACACAAGGGTTCTATTTGTTCAAGTGGACTTTGGAAGGAGTGCTGTCATTCACACAAGTAGATACTAATAACAAAGAAAGACTGTATGTAGATACAGTTATGCATCTTCAAATTAAATTACAATTTAAAAAACTGTTTCTTAAAATTTAATCATACATGATCTACACATTTTAATATGCAGGACTGGGTATGAGAACCTCTTCTGTATCACTGCACCTCTCTCACACGCAGTTGGTATTTAAAGAGACATGTAGAAGACTGCAGCACTTTGAATATATCAACATACTTATTTGGAGGCCTCTATTCCTTGGTTAAAGGCTGCATTTGATTTGCCTCTTCCCTCCATCAAGTTGCTAGTTAAAATATGGTTGGCATTTTCAGACAACAGCTTCAGAATATGCCAGGGTTATAAATGTGCACATTATAGGCTAAATAAATTCTGAATTAAAAACAAAAAAGGAGTATCATGTTGATCAGTTCTAGTGTTTGTTAAGAGCCAGACAAGAGGGAAATGCCATGAAGGGTCCTTAAGGCAGATGTGCCCTTTCTCCTCTCCTCTAAATATACATATTTATAATCTGAAGAGAGGGGTCTGAACTATCTCTGAGGGACAGAAATAAAAAGATACAGATTAAAAAGCTGGCAATAAGTCTAGGGGGGAAGCCTGTGTGTTTAGCCTCAGTTTTCTCAGGCAAAAGGTAATGTAAATCTTCCTTGACTTTCACATCACAGAACAGAATGAGGCCCAACAACTGCAGAATTTACTGCAAAAAAAAAAAAAAAAAAAAAAAATCCCAAACTCTGCCTTTTCTAGTCCACCTCCTCACCACAGCAAGGTTGTGCATTTTTTTTAGTGCTTTCTGAAATCTAATTTTAGGTGTCCCAAATAATGTGGCTTGTATTATTTCCCTTGGGAAGCTCTTTCACAATCAAATAACTCTCATAGTTCAGATTGCCTGAGACTCAGCCTAATTTCTCCTTTCTTAGTTTCATCCCATTTGTGCTCCACTGCAGATGACTCAACCTTGTACCAAGCAAAATAGTTTCTCCCACCCCCCAGCATCAGCTTTGTGAAATAGAAGAATTATAATTCAGAAGTACATTTACAAGGACTAATTATACTTTTTGAGCTGTTTCACTTCACACAAGTCATCCCATCAGTCAGTTAACATTATTACTGTTCTCTGATCTCAAAACAACTGGGTCTTTTTTTGTCCTCTTGGCAAGGGTAATTCTAAGACTGGTAATTTCAAGTGTCACAGACTGTTCCTTGCTTCTTCTCCCTGTGCTTGCTTGAACAGCAGTTGGGTTTAAGTAAGAACAGCAGCACAGTCCTCAATGTAGAACTCAAGCTCCAAATTTCTGAAGGCCCGAAAAAAGTCTTCACCCGGACTTTCATTTCGAAGTGTCAGACAAGACAGAGCAGACGCAGATCCTTCTTCTTCATAGACTGCTCTCTCAGTCCAGTGCTGGATTCACCAGCGGGAAACTCAATACCTCTGCCTGAGCTTTTATGTAGATTGGGTCTCACCTTGCCCAGCCAGCAGATGTACACAAGCTCTGATCCAAGCGCTCCCCAATGGTCTCCTAGAGTGTCACGGCCACAGCACTGGGCTCACACTATGACAAAGTCCTTCTGGAAGCACAGAGCCACACTAAGGATGTGTTTTTGTACCGCAGCTCACATGTCTCCTGCCACACTGATGGCCAGCAGAACCACCACAGGTCTGTCTACAAAGGCTATGCTAAAATACCTTCATCCATCATGGAAAGGCAAAGCATGGAACGGATGTGCCTTTAATTCAGAACAATGTCTAGAAGGGCTAAGGGCAGAGGAAAAAGTCACAACAATTTCACAGGCGTGCAGGTAAATTTATCTAAAATATTGGTCTTATTTTCTTAACTAAAAACTGAAGGAAAAAAGTAGACCACAAACTCTGTTTTTAACGTTTAATCCGCTTTTCTATAATCAAATATCATTTCTCCATTAATTATACTGGTTTTTGAGTTACAGCTTTTAAGTCCTTATATTTTGACAGAAAACAAGAAGAATTTTAAAATTACACCGGAGAAACAGCATTAATAAGCATCTGCTCAACTTTCATGATCTGAGAAGTAGCCAATGAGATTAATTGTGCCTCCATTTGCTCCTGTCAAACATCACTGAAGAACAGCTGAATTCACTGGTACAAGCACACCACAGATCTTTTAGAGACAGTACAACACGTGTAGAGGCAGAGAAGAGTAGAAGTGTGTTACACAGATCAATTTTTCTGCTGTCACTATCACACAGCTGGAAATGACTTGGAAAAAACTTCTATTTGGAATGAACCAGTTTACATTTTAATTATAGCAGAATCAAATAATGTCATTTTTAAGCACCAGATGCTACATTTCTTTCTACTATTTTCAGCATAAATGTCTTTGTTAAGAGAGCAGAACAAGGAATAATCAAGGTAGAGTCTCTGAGTATCCTCACAGTCTGTCTCTCCTCTTCAAAAATAACCCCATCCACAAAATACTCGACAGTATCTGCTATATTTGAGAGATTTAAGAGCAGAAGCGCAAAACTGTTACAACCTTCTTTTACAGCTCATGAGAAATGCAAACACTCATATACATGCCCCTCTTACTATATATATATTTTAAGACATTCACAGCTATATTCATCCAGCTGACTAATAAAAGTCTAGCCTTTCTCCAGTTCCTGACAGAAGTTACCTGGATTATATACAATTTATGAGATGAATTTCTGCTCTCATTCACCATTTACATCACTGCAACTAAACACAGAATCCGGCTTTTTCCTTTCCATCGAAATGTACAAACCTCAGGGGCTCTTTCTCCATTTAATATCCAAAAACCACTCTTGAGCAGCACTTGCCTACACAGGGTCTGTGGGATTGTCTCACCACACATGACAGTATCCTATGTTTATGCCAAGGAACATAAGTTCTCCCCAGCTTGGACTATTTCCACCAGGCTGCATCCCCTTTCTGCCTGAAAAAACAGCGTGACTCTTGTTCTGTCAGGAGCCTGATAACAGCAACAAACTGGCCAGGGCTGACCTAGCACAGATTCCAGGAATTTGAAGACGCCTTGCTTCCATGTGTGCCGTGAGCAGACCTCTCTGCTGGGTTCCCTACGGTGCTGAGGTTAGAAATTAAAGTGCTATGTCTTGACAAACCTCCATTCAGAGGCAAAGCTGCGCAGATGACTTCATGTCCCTGTACATGACTATTTCAGGGTGTAGCTTCCTCTGCTCCATGGGGACCTGCCATAGAAGACTAATTGCTGTAGGGCAGCAGAATAAGAGAATTTGTCATCCTCTTAAATAAGGAGTAAGAGAAAAGAACAACATGTGAGAAGAACAACTATGTTATTCCTACTGTAGTGTCAACCTGCAGTTAAAGAGCCCAAAGACAAATGAGGCAAATTAGAAGCAATTAAGACTTCCACAAAGGCATAACTGCAAAGGAAACAATTTATACAAAGGGTTTCCTTTAAATACACTGTATCATCCACACAAAGACAGACATAGCTTATTTAATTGCCAGATATATAAACAATAGCAAATTCAATACACAGTCATTAGCAAAGTTAATCATTGGCCTAAGCTAAATAAAGTGCAGCTCAGTGAAGTTCAAGGTCACTGCCACATTCTGAAGATGACTGTTTACTTTTATACTCCTCAAGAGTTTCCCTGTGAACAACACTTGAGCTCTCTTAGTAGAGGCAATCTGATGTTTCAAGTTAACACTTGCAAGTTTTGTGGTCTCTGCAGAGAAGTAAATTTTATGTTTTCACATGATTATTAATAATTTATTTCTTCACAGTTATCCATATATTTATTTAGCATCATTCATATGATGAGAGAGATTTGAAAAGTATACTTATACACAGAATGGTTTCCACCAAAGAAATTCCTACAGTTGTTTAATCAATTCTCCTAACAGAAGCAAGCTTTGCTTTCCAATTAAGTAGCTAGTATCAGAATAGAAAACCCCAACAAGGCAGTTATCAGCATCTCACTTTTTTTATATTTGCTCCACACAGCTCAACAAAAGTCTGTTTTCAAATGCTGCTCAAGTGAAAAGAATTTGCGAACATGGATATCGAAAGACTACAGGATTTTCAAAATCCATGTCTCAAATAATGCAAAAATTTTCACTTTCAGCCACATGTTGTTTCATCAGAGATCCTATTTTTGCAGCTTTCCATCTTGGAAATAGAAATTTATAGAAACCTGTATGTATGCCACATCAGGCTAATACCTGCCAGCTTAAGAAACACAACCTAATGCCTGCAATGCAAAGAAAATAAATCTGGCAATTCAGCATAAGCCATTCTTCCCAACTGTACAGTATCAGTATCAGGTCTCAGAACAGGCTGTGGTCACTGTATGCTGTAAGGAGAATTGTCTTTCATAAGGGATGTAAAAGGTGATGGTCTGGTCACCTGTTATTCCTACAGCTGCCAGGGAAATCCTCACCTCAAAGAAAGAACAGAAAGCTTTGATCCTGATTTTCAGTGAAATTGTGATTACTTCATTTCCCTTCCAAATCAGTTTCCAATTATAAAAATGCTAGCCCTAATGTCCTGACAAATGAAACTACAACTTTTGAACATGCTTATTTATTCTTACTTTCATGCTCTTATCTGTCAGTCTTGTTCAAACTGCTGCTCCATTTCAATGACATAGTTGATAACTTCATTTTAGATGTTCTTTACAGCAGAGTAAGGCTTCCATACTTGTAAGTAAAAGGTATATAAAAGCCTACATTATACAGGAAGCCTCAGCTACACTACCATCATCTTGCATTTTTAGTATTTTCACTAATTCAGTGTTCTGAAGTAAACAAAATGCAAGTGTCCTTATTGCTCCTTAAGTGTTATAGATGATATATTTATAAAACTTCCTATGTGCATAAAAGTGTAAATATGCTTTCTTGTACAGAAAATTGTTAGTTTTTCTTCAAGGTGATGAACAAAATATCTAGCTCCAAACTTACATCCATTTACTTGGGACAATGATTTCATTTTGTACAAAGAACAACAAATGGCAGTCATTTGCAACTGTTAATTCCCTAAAAAATCCTTGACAAAAGATGTTTTGATTTGTAGGCCGAGTTCTGAATTGTTAGTAAAACAAAGTTCTCAGAAGAAACAATATGAGTTTTATTAAATTGAAGATTCAGCCTTTTGACTTATTAAAGGCCTTCATCTGCAATTCTTTGTGAAGGACATTATATTCAGAGAGGCCAATGTGATTGGTATCTACCTGTACACATGGAACAAGCAATGAACACTAGGAATCCAAAACCAGTCTGCTAACATAGCTGCCTACTGAAGAAGGAAAGTAATTCCAGGGCTTAACTAGCAATAGAAGATTTTTTTGATGTTGTGTCTATCATAGACACAAAGGAGCAAAGTGGTTTTCTACAATTTTCCTTCCTCAAACAAGTAGATCAGAATCAGCTGCCAGAATCAGCTCCCAAGAATACTTCCAGTGCAGCCAGTATCTGCTACCATCAGTCCAAGCAGGAGAAAGATGAGGATTTATTTGTTTCCACCAACTCTGGTGTCAAGTTTTATGCTAGTTTTGGACTCCAGCTTTCACTTTTACCAGTCTGGATCTGGCCCTTCTCTTTCTTTTCTTCCCTCTGTATAAATTTCTCTCCTTTTCTAGTGGTTTACCAGTCCCTTCACTCCCTCTCTCCACTTTCTTCTTTGTCTTTGCTTTTTTCACCATTCGTCTCACCTGTTGCCTGCTGCTGACACAAGGCAAGACAAAGACAATTCTTTTGAAAGGTAGAATTGTCTCTCCTGAGGAAAGAAACATTGCACATGGTACAAAATTAAATAGCTGCATGATGATGCTAGAGGTTCAGCATAGGTTTCTCGTACTGAGAAAAACAAAGGAAATGCAGAACTAGGCTGCATTTGGCTCTGAAAAAAGGAAATACGATTGTAGGAGGTACCACGAGACATATCCTGACTAGTGCTGGTAAGTATTAGTGCCAGTGTAGAAAGCCTCACGTGACAGACTGGATACAAGAGCAAAATTTTGGAGAAAAATAACCAGGTAAAACAGTGTGGGCAGAGGAAACCAGCAAAGCAACCATTGTATACACATTCTGTAGCTATAATGGCCTTGGCAGCTCCTGGTACAGCTTGTTCCGAGCAAGCTCAGGTATCCCCACGTGGCACTGCAGCATTTATCCTACTGCTAAGTCAATGTAAACTCATGATCACTTGATCCAAGAATATTTGTACAATCCACTTTTGCATAATTTTCTTGCTACTTAGTCATTTCAAGGCTAAAAAAGACTTTCATTCTGCACGAAATGTCCTGTTGGGCCCCACATCTGTCACTCACACAGTACTCTGCAGAGATAGTCTCCACCCCCTCTGTCAATTTACTGATTTAGGGATTAATCCATCTCTTATTATTTTTTATGCTAAATTTTCCTTTGTTTGCAGTAGAAGTGAGGTCAGTTCTTTAGGGTTTAATTCTGAAATTGACTCAAGCAAACACAAGCTGCAGTAACACAAGTAACATCACTAATGCGTGCTAAGCTGTTTGCACTCACACAACTCATCACTGAAGCAATTTTCTGTCCAAATCCTAGGCAGATTCTGACAGATATTTTTGTAGTGATTCACGCATCCCCAAGAGGAGCAAACGTTTCTTCTGAAAATAAGTTACTAAAAAACCGCTCTGTTTTCCTGATACGTAAGCCTGGCTTGCCTTTTCTGCTATTTTCTTTGTGTGTCTACTCAACTAACACAGCAGATCTATAGATTTTGTAGAGATAGACCATTATTTCTTTTCTTCTGAACATACACCAGAAGTGTAACTGACTTGGATAAAAGCCCAAAACTTGCCAGGACTATTTTATATGCAGTCAGCAGCGCTGATGTGTGTATATTTTTCACTGCACAGAACTATGCCAGTTAGGAAAGCAATAACACAACACCTTTCAAGCAAGAGGACACCAAGGAGGAACTAAAGATTCCAAGACCTCCCTTGTGATCTGGTACCATAATCTGCTCTCCTCTTTTTTCCTTTTTTGTTACTTATAATAAAGACAGTAAAACATAGTACAGTAACTAGAAAAAGTTGAATGGTAGAGCAGTAATTTCCAAACTGCCTATAGTTAGTGAAAGGGACCAACACAAAGGGGGTACTATCTCTAAACCTATTCATTCACTCTCTTCATCTAGAAGCAAGCATTTTACCCCTGTCTTATGAATCAAGCAGAAGCACTGTAATTTCTAGCCACTGCTTTGACAATTGCCAACAGTGTAAGTGAATGATATAGCATAACCATCACATAGAGCCTGCAGAGCAGATGCAGGAGGCAGTTTTTCTTAGACACTTGTAAAAGCAGTGTCAAGATGGAGCAAGTGCTTTTATGCTGAATTTTCTGCTCTTATGTTTAGTGAACTTTATCTTCTGGGGATCTTTGGTCCAGTCTTCCTCTGCTTTTCACTTGGTATTATCACTTACACTGTAGCTACAGCACAGCTGGTTTGTTGCTCTCCTCTGCCTGGGCAGGCTACAAAATGATACCGTTCTCATCACAGAGGGTTATATATCTATTCATAACAGTGGTGAAAGATGACACAGGGTCAATGCAAAGAAGAACCAGCCCATGCATGATCTTATTTGAGAGAGAGAGGTATTTCTGGTAGTCTGAAGGAAATCCATTTCAGCTGTTGTCTGAATTACCAAGGTATGAAAACACAATTTTCGCACCTTATGAAAGTTCTTTAGTTCTTTCACACACTTTCAAAGCAAGCCAAAGGCAGCTTTACAGCTATCTTGTATGTCATAGTGAATGAGCCTACTTGACAATACTCAGAAGTCAAATTAAGGTGGGTATATTCAAAAGAATATAATTTTAGTCAAAAAATACACTTATTTTCTCTCTGATTTGGAAGCCCTGAGAACATTTTTATATTTGCAGATGAGCACTGCTCACATCACTGTTCATCTTGGCTATGAAGCCACTGGACAGCCCTGATGCAGGATGACCACAGATGAAAAAGCAGCTATGAAGTCCCATTAAGATTTTGCTACTATAAGCCAATTTTCAGAAAGCTTCAGTCTTCCAAAAAGAGTAACTGCCTTGTGTAAGAGCACAGACTGTTTGAGGGAGATCTATAAGAATAGTGGTAAAGGCATTCCAGAAAGCTATACCTCAAAACTACATAGCAGTCATTAGTAATTCAGTGTAAAGTGAGTTTAAACTATTTAAACTCAGTTAATATTTATTTTAGATATAATATAAAATAATAAATTATGTTATTCAAGTTTGAAGATTTTAACATCTATCTCCAAAATGTTCAAATATTTTTTATTTGTTATGACTAAGATACTGTTTTCACTTCAAGGTTGTCTTTTCAGAGGACAATGGATTTCCCAAAACACTGGCCCCATGAACAAAAAAAAATATTATTTTTAAGTATAAAGAGCATCTGTTAGCATTATTCTGTTGAGACATTCAATAAACAGTGCTGACTTTTATGGTATGTTTACTGAGATGCAACACTGATTTTTTTTTTATTGTTTTTAAAAATACCTAAATACTTTATGCACATTCATATTTGGTAGTCATTATGTACACAATCCTAGCATGGCCTTTCCTGATGTAGTACAGAAACTGAGATGCTACAGAATCTTTATTTTTATTTCCTTTTGGGGGAGCTGATGGAGAGAGAAAAAAAAAAACCAAGGGAGTTGTTTTGTGTTATACTATATGATTTGATAAACAGTAATATGTTGTTCTTTCCAGTGCAGTACAATCACAGTATCAGAATCTCAAGTGCATCTCAATCATTTTCAGAAATAGATCCAAACTAGCAATGACTTGAACACTGCACCTAATGAATTAAGCTTTGCATCTGCCCCTAAGCAACCAAAGTCTGTCTACAAAGCTGATAAAATGATTTATACACTCTTGTCTTCATGGAATGTATATCCTTGATTCTTTAAAACTTCAAGTTTCATACTTGTATTGCAAGCTAGTATAGGCACCTGCACTTCTGTGCAGTTTTGTATGCTGCTTAGCCTACTGCAGCCTCAGTCTTAATCAGATGATGCAGACAATACTTTAAAATGTTTAATAGCAAGGTCACCGTAATATCAAGAGGGGTTGCACGTTGGTTGCTAAGCCCCACTCCCTTCCACAGGAGAAGAATCAACTCCCACCGAATTTCTTTCTGGTTATGAGTCTAACCTGAATTTTGTCATCATCATCTACAGCAAACATCCAAAGCATGCTATCAGTGAAACAAAACACACTTACATGGTCCTCTTTAAGGATCCCACACTGAGACCTTCTTGTATGTTACCTTGTACGTGGAAGCTGGTAACTGATGACAAAACAGACTCTAACTTTCCACCTCCGGTTGGGCAATGTCCCTTAGGAGCCGTGGGTGGCAGCAGTGTCTGCACCGCCCGCACATTCCGGCCCGGACACTGTTTTGGGTCACAGGTCCCCACAGTGAACAGGAATCATCCTCACACACACATACCTAACAAGTGTCCCAGCTCAGACTGCATCACAGAATACAGCTGTATTCATTGCCTTCATCATCTTCCCTGTGGGCTTGTCTTTCAGAACACAGAATGCAAACGGAAGACTTTTCACCATGATTATACAAACACACACAGTGAAATAAACAGGAGTTTGTGCTGCATATAGAGATGGAGAATTATATCAGGAAGTAGTTCAACAATCGATTGATGCAGCATGCACAGAGTATCACTGTTACCACTATTTCAGCAATATTTCACTGTCTGAACCAGCAGAAACACTTGCAAATTTTAGCCCATAAACCCACATTGTCCCAAGACCATCCTGTGTTGAAATAGTCAACCTTTATCTTATATCTCAGTATCTTCTCTCCTACATCAGATTTATTTTGCTACCTTTCAAAAATCTTGCTTAGCAATATTCCACTTTCAGTAACAAATAATAATTAAAAAAAAAAAAAAGGCACACTGTCCTAATGTGTCCACCGAGCGCTGCTGGGCCGTGACCACCGAGCGCTGCCGGGCCCTTGCAAACTCGACGCACACCCTCAGGATACCAACAAAAGCCCCTCTGGCCGCCCCCTGCTGACACATGCCCTGTCGCTCTGAATTAGCGCAAACAGGCTGAGGTAGAAGTGACAAGATTTCAGTCATGGTTTTACCCATGTTAATTATTATTAACTAAGAAACTTTTAAAGCTCCTTTCTAGCATCTCTCTGGCACTGCCCCTGCAGTGGGTACATCAGCATTTAATACACAGCAGCTTTGATTGTTACTCAACCCCCCTTTTCTCAGCTGACCTACTCCAGCACATCTATTTCAAGGGCAAAAACTAGGAAAGTTCTCCCCACCCACCGCCGCCTGAGAACAGTCCCTTTTCCTTTACTTGACAAGGCAGAAGAGCTGCACCGCACAGAGCCCGTACCGAACGTACAGCCGCGTTCCCTCGCCGCGGTGAGTAACCACATCCCAAGGGCTCTGCTGTCCCCGGCACGCCCGTGCCCTCCCTGGACCACCGGCCGGGCGCTGCCCGGAGTGGCGGAGCCCCCGCGGGGCTGGGACACGGCGGTGCCCGGCGAACTCCGCGGAGCCGGTTCCCGGCCGCGTCAGCAAGTTTGTCCGCTGAGTTGCCTCGGACCCCACGGCACGGGGGGAGCTCCGGCCTCCGGGCCGCCGCTGCCCCCGGCCCCAGCGGCGAGGGGAGGGCGGCCGCCTCGCCCTCGGGGCCGGCCACGGGCGTCAAGTCGCCCCCCACTCCGCACCTCCGGGCACCCCCCAGCCCCAGCAGCGCTGCGACCCTCCGCGCCCACCTGCTTGGCAGCCGGAGCCGTGTCGGTGCCGTTGAGGCCGGGCCCGGGGCGTCGCGGCGCGCTCCTCCCCGGGCAGAGGGCGACAGGTACGGCGGGCGGCCGCCCGCCCCCTCCCGGGAGGGTGGGAGCTGACTGGGAGGCGGGGGGAAGGAGCGGGCTGGGGGCGGACCCGCACGTTCAGATCTCGAGGGGAAAAAGGCCCGGCCCGGCCCTCGGCGGCAATAACAATTTTTTTTAAGTAGTAATTGAGCACGAGCCTCCCGAGCGGGAGGCGAACCGGGCAGGTGAGCGCCGGCCGGATCTGGCGGGTTCAGGCGCCACCGGCCCCACGGCGCTGGGTGCCGCCGTCCCTGGTGACAGCGCGGCCCTCTGCCCCGGCGCCTGCCTGCGCGAGGCTGCCCCTCCGGGAGGAGGCTCTGCGCGGCCCTTCACCTGCGGGCCCCGGTGTCCGCCCCACCCTCGCAGCGCGGCAGCTTTCACGGGAGGGTGAAGTCCCGCTGCAGCCCGGCGCACCCTCCCACAGCAGGTGCCTTGGCCGAGCCGGTTATATTTAAAAGCCCGTGTGGAAGCCAAAACGCTGCCCCATGGCAGGGAGAAAGCTGCCCTTACCTGTTCCCCTGGCCAAAAGCCATCCACCTGCTGAACTGCTTCTGCCCGACAGCCTCTCCGGGGCCTGAGCTCGGAGCTGCCTGGGTGCCCTCGTTTTTCCTTCTTGTGCCCCACACTGTGCAATGGAAGGGTATGCAAAAAGAAAATAATAATGTTTTATTCTGGACTTTTTCAAGGTGGTTTGCAGATTGAAACATTATGGTTGCGCCCTAACCAAGCTTTCCTTATTTCTGGCAGGGCATGGGAGCTGCTGCCAAGCAGCTTCCCAACCAGCAGAAGGAACAAGGCACCCCCAGTTTGTCATGCACGAAACCTCTCAGGGATGAGGATGCTGCTGAATAACTTGTATCACAGTGCGGGTTCTTGTCTACCCTGTGGCCTTCAGATTGTGTTTTCAGGTGGCTAAAAGACAAGCCCATCTTTTTTGATTTCTCTGGAAAAGCTGTTTTGTTGTAGAAACATCAGATCAGGTTTTTTCATTGCCCTGCTAGATCATAAAGTGGTTCAGGGAAATCCATGTCACTTGGATCTGGACAATGGCAATATCAGCCTCTGAGACTGGTAGAAAGTCACCGATAGGCTGTGGCACCTCTGCTCATCAGGGCAGGGGCATGAAAATCTGTGCTCTAGACACCTCTGTCCTGTCTAGGGGTGTGAGTTTGATTTATTATTCTGAAAATATCTTCCTGATTGCTTATCAGACTAAATAATTGTCAGTCCTAAATATTTGCCTCAGTTGCTTCCACAGCAGTCAGGGAGCTCTGAACTAATTTCTAGCTGGTCACTAGTTTGAACTTTAAAGCACAAAACAAAGCCAAGAGTGCCATAGGTAGTGCCCCAGAAAAATAAAACTGTAAGCATTTACTTTTAAAAATATATAATCACGGAATCGGGATTGGAAAGGACCTCAGGAGATCATCCAGTCCAATCCTCCTGCCAAAGCAGGTTCCCTACAACAGGTTGCACAGGAAAGTGTCCAGGCAGATTTTGAACATCTCCAGAGTTGGAGATTCCACACCCTCTCTGGGCAGCTTATTCTGGTCCTCCGACACCCTCACAGTAAAGAAGATTTTCCTTAAGTTTGTGTGGAACTTTGGGTGTTCCAGTTTTTGCCCATTGGCCCTTGTCTTGTCACTGGGCACCACCGAAAAAAGCCCGGCCCCATCCATTTGGCCCCTGCACTTCAGGTATTTATAAACATTGATGAGATTCCTTCTCAGTCTTCTCTTCTCCAGTATAATGCTACACTTGAAAATAGTTTTCATTATTCATGCAAATTAATCTCAGCTGAGATTTGATTTTAGATTGCTAATGCTAAAATGGCACCTTTTTGATCTAAAATGGCACCTTTTGTGCCATTTTAGATCAAAAAGAAACTTCAGAGGAACAAGCTGCAAGAGTGCAGGAAAAAAGTGGTTTTGTCCTGTTCCTATGACTTTTATTTCACTTTCTTTCACTTCCCAACAAGGTCCACATAATGATATCAGAATTGGTACAGTGCAACAGTGATCATTTCCACCTATGTAGCTGGGCTGACCTGCTATGAAGTTTATGCACTGATCTGGTCTGAAATCATCGACTCTACCCATGATACATAGTTCCATACATTTAGTACACTGAAGTACATAATACTTACCTCTTGGCCAGTGGTAGTTGGTTACAGAAACCTGTTGTGCATTAGATTTTATTAAAAGATTCCTACAGGGCTGCATGCCTAGGAATTATAAAAGTCTCCTCTTTCTGTTTTCTCCTTGAGAGGCATAGGTGAAAAGGAAAGAAGTGTTCCCTTTCCAGTGCTGAATCGGAATGAAGGCACTTCTGGAGTGCACAGTGGTAGTAGCCAAATACTTCTGTACGAACTGCAAGGAGCTTTGTGATGGCTGGTGTACTGAAACTCCCATTTTTTTCTGCTTCCCCACCACATGAAATCCTCCTCCTCCTCCTCACAGCTGCATCCGAGATCACAGACAGGGCAATGCAGCAAGGACAAAACTATCCCCCAATTATGATATAGGATGTGTCCTTCCTGGGTTTTATTATCTACCAATTTAGGATTATTTGAAGTGTTTTAAATACAGAAAACTTGCCTTAAACATATTTGTAGCAACCACTGATATGTTTTACAAAACATAGCCACAAATACAAGTGTATTTTCCATACATTCCATCTGCATAGCTATTTAAAAAATATGTTTTATACTGAAATTACATTTTTACTCTTGACAAAGACATTTTAACATGGATCAAACAATATATCCACTTCTCCAGAAAGGAAGAACTGTATCTGCATCTGTCCTAGACTCAGGCTACTGGTGCAAGGTTCCCTGTAGTTCCTTGATACCATGTTGCAAGCAACTGCAGGGCTTATTTTGGATTTCACCACAGCTGTGGATCGTGCCTCTCAGGTCGGTCTGGGGAGCACTTTCTGAGTGGCTGTGCTGAGCAACACGACAGCCCCAGTCTGTCATCTTTTTATTCCAGCCCAGACAGGGGCTACACCCCGTATCTTTCTCCTACATTTCCTTCCCTTGCTGTATCTCGCACAGCTGAACTCCAGCTCACACCTTCAGCCTTGACAGCCAAAATGAGAAATTTTGCACCCTTCCATTTCTGATCCTAGCCCTTCTATGGAAAGCCAAATTCATTACGAGCTTATCATTTCTGAGAGATTACAAATGCGTAGTCTAAGAAGAGTACAAATGAATGTCAGGACAAACCTAAACTAAACCAGGAGGAAACAGAATCCCTATCCTCTATACCAAGAATCCATGACCACTCAAGACAGGAGAGATGTGAATGGCTTGTGGTAACCTGCCATAGCACCTGGTGGGTGAGTGATGCTTTGTAGTGAAAAAAAATTCATTTTGAGTCATCTGTTTTTACAACAAACAAATGAAAAGAAAATTTAAACAAATTTTATAAATGCATATTACTTAATAGGCGATTCCTCCTATTCATATATTGTTCAATACTAGATGACAATTATTCTTAGCAAATATATAATTGATCATTTCTTCTTTAAAAATGTCTTTCTACACCAAGAACATATTTATGAAACTGTTGTCTTCAAGACTTCTCAAAATCCCACACAAGGAAATGAAAAATACCTGAGATAAAGGAAACAATTTAAGAGGAGATAGGGTGTCCCAGGCAGAGGAAGAAGAACCAGATCTCCTATTTGGTGTATTGTTGCTGATGTTGAGTAGAACAATCTGGGATGCTTAACTGGCATGTGTCAACAGAAATACTTGCCAAAGAAAGTACTTACACTTATCATAAGTACTTACATACTTTTTTCCCCTCCAGACAATATAAGAAAAAGCTGAAAATCATCGGTCTCTTACAGCATTTGTACCTTTGTATTTTTAATAAGAAGTACACATAAAGCTTTCTAGTCACCACTGAACATAAGCAAAACAATTTAAAATTTAAAATAAAAAAAAGATTACCTTAAATTTTGGTCAAGGTTAAATTCATCTGTCAGAAAATATGAATTGGTTTGTATTTGTCATTATTTATGCAAGCATGTTTAATATCATACAAGGCATTTGTACATAACGTAAAAAATATTTTTTGCATAAAAATGCATGAAACTTAAAAGCTTAGGAGCAGAAATAACAAAAAGTTTCTTGCTTTTAACATGCCATTTGATTACACTTCTGAATAGCTTTCAACACTTGAAAATTCTATTACAATAATAGCCTCAGCCATTGTGTTTGATTATTTTGTTAGCTCTAATTCCACAAATGAGACATTTCCATATGTGAACAGAGATATTCCTGTATATTTGTCTCCAAATATTGAACTTTTCCTTGTTATCTGTACAAATTCTGTCCTTTCCATAGGGAGTTAATAATAACTCAAAGCTTTAATTTTGCTCTAACACATTTTAGTAAGAGATTCCTGAAAGTGACTGAGTTGCTTGTTACAGAACAATGGAGCCATGTTTACAAATGTGGTTTAGACTGCAATACTGAGGAAAGCTGTAGACAAATAATTAGTACAGATGATTTCCCTAGAGGGGAATATTAGTGTTTACTTTTTTCCTGTGTTTTTAATCCAAATCCTAAACCCTTACTCCTGATCTTGTTGAGCAAGCTGTTTGCTGAGTTCATTGGAAACAATGTCTAAGTATGTTCAGGCTCATAGCAAATAATTAGTACCTAATGTCAATTCCTCCGCTAATTGTATTTCTTCTGCTTATTTCTGTTTGTGCTGTGAGATGTCTTAAAAAGTATCTCTTAGTAAAAAAGCTTTGGATTTTCTTTGGTGCTTGGTTCTGCCATTCATTTTCTGCATGACCTCTGGGAAAGTACTTAATCGTTCTTAATAGCATGAGTGGAACAAGAATGCATTCATTAATATTTGTGAGGCTGCCAGATACTATGCTGTTGTAAGCATTTACAGTACCTTTAAAAAATTATAATTGCCCTCTCCAGCTGGTTAATGTTTATCCAGTTACTGAACAGCTAAACAAAAAGCAGAGAGGCAGACCTACTGTTTGCTCTCCATTGGTATTGAATTTGAAAGGAATTTTTCCATGTTAAAGCTGTAGAATTAGGCAGTAGATGAAATACCATTAGCAGGCCTCTGCAGAGAATAATGAGCTGAAAGCATGCCCAGTGCTAGTCTGCAATTAGGTGAAAAGCGAAACAGGGAGAGAATCAGAATACCATTTTTGAATCTCACTTTTCAGAGTATAACCTTTTCATCCCCACCAGGGGGAGTGTACTTGAAGATGATAATTAGTAGGTACAATTAGTGTGTTTGAAGAGGATGGATTCTTTTGCCATTTTCCTGAAATAGAAAGGTACTTTGTGATCTTTATGAGCAATTTCCACCCCCTCCACTCTGAAATTCCTTTTGCTTCAGCTATCACATTATAGCAAAGAAGCAGCATGAGTGTTTTTCTACATCCTGGTCTCTGGAGGTATTATTTTGCACACTTCTTTTTTAAGCACTGATGTCAAGTACAAGATTTACCTAGAAAAAGAGTTTACCTAGAACAAGATGCTAAACAGCAAATGAAAGTCTCCCACGTCGTGGCATACACAGCTATTAACACTGTACGTGAAGCTTAGGTATTAGCAGCAGAGAGAGGCGCGAGTCTGTATCTGTTAATCTTGGGTACAAGGACCCAGGTAGTCCCTGCTGCTCCTGACGATAGATAACTCGGGCAAACCTGGCTGTTCTCAGCAAGTTATGGTACTTCCCTTGTACTCTGCCTCTGGACTGCTCCTCTTCTCTGTCTAGTTCACCACCAGTCAAACCTTACATACTGTTCAACTCTGCAGCCTGTAAAATCAAGCTTGTATAGAGGGATCAGTGTACATTGTTGGATAGCAGGAGATTTGTTTGCATAAACAAATTTGTATCTTTAGCATGTGGATATATTATGGTAAATTTTTCAGATTTTCTTTGAAATAATAATTTGGCTCTTTGTGTCTAAAGAAAGATATAGACTCATTTGAAACCCAGATTTAAACATACTCTTAGTAGATACCTATTAAGCTTTTCGGCACTTAACAACAAAATCTGAAGTAGTTTACAACCTGCCACATATGAAAAATATTCATTTAAGTCCTACTGGAACAAATGGACCCACACATATTCTTTACGAGTGGTGCTATCAATGTTTTAATGGATGTTTAAAGGCATTTTTCTCTCTGAAATACAGTTGATATCTCTCCCAGCCCATGAGAGCACTTAAGGTATTTTAGACTCATAGTAGGGATCTGAAGAAGGGAGTGCCCTCTGCTGTGCTATATGCAGATAGGAGTTTCAATCAAATTGTTAGAGGGGAAAGATTACACTTGAAGGACTATAATCAAATTCACTGTCAATATTCTCAGCAGCAGTTACTGATACTATCACTGTCTGGTTTTGCCCAAAGTGACATTATTATTTTCAGTCGCTCAATGAGATAAAATTCAATAATAATTTACTATCATGGACTACTTCTAAGTGGATAATTTATTCTCAGTACGTATGAAGCAAATGATATGACATGGTGTGACATTCAGGTTCTATTACTAGCCACAATAAGGCAGGGCTGAAAAAGATTATCATAGATAATTTCAGGAGGAATGACTCGTGAGGGGGAAATAAATGAGAATAACTGAGAGCAGAACACACATCTTGTAAGTGGAAAAATAGCAGTCACAAACCATGAGCAAGAGAGAATTTTATAGCTGGAAATACAGCACTGGGAAGCTATTGCTGCTGGCCTGGGCAGCCCATTGGAAAGGCAGTGTCCCTGCAGAAGGGAGTGTGTCACAGTGGTGAGGAGAGCTGGAGAAACAAGCCTGCTGAGTGCCAGAGTGCAGAAATGCTGCTGGCTTGGCATCTCAAACAGATAGGGCATTCCTGGGAGGAACTCCAGTGGTTTTCCTTGTGTTTATGAGGTTGCTGAAGGCACCAGGCTGGAGGCAGCTGTTGGGAAGAAGATTGTTGGGAAAGGGAGGCAATCAGATAAGCAGAGGGAGGGAAAGAATAGCTTCTGTTTGTGATATTCCTTGCTTACTTAACTTGCTCTGTAGTTGTGTCCCTTTCAGAGCAGACCCTCAAAAGTACAGAGCTGGCAGAAAAAATAGAAATTAGGAAATATAGCAAATTTCTATGACCAAAAGTATTTCTCTCTCGCACACCAATCTTGAGTTCACTCATGCAGGAGAAAGCACAGGAAGCGCAGAGATCAGTATACAATAGTGCACTGCATGTTTGTTTGTTTGTTTGTTTGTTTGTTTGTTTGTTTGTTTTCCCATAAAACCCTTTAGAAAGTCTTCAGAAAAGGTGTTCAAGGCCTCAAATGTTTGGCAGGAGCAGGCTAGATTTTATTCTTACTGCATTTTTATCTCACTACATTTTTTGGGGGGATAAAACTTGAGAACGTATTTGCAATAAACATCAAAAGGGGAGACTGGATTCTCCTCTTCATTCTCTTCCTCCTGTAATCTTTTTTTTTGTCCTCTCTTTTTTCTCCTTCTTTTTTTTAAAATCTTTTTTTTCCACTCTTTTTACTATTTATGGCAAACTGACACGATAATTTCTGGGAGTTGGTGGTGTTCCCATAGAAACCGCCTTGATTTGATGATATCACTGCAGGTTGCTGCTGTTATTCTGCTATGTTCTAATTAAAATAAAATCTTCCTAGATAAATTGCGTTTAAATCTTCAGACATTTTTCTAGGTAATTGAAATGGTATAATCTCAATTTTTCTTTTGACCATGTCTATGTGGGGGCCAAAAGACGATGATCAAGACACCATTCTTTTTGAAGCGGTCTTTTTGTCTCAGTTCTCCAGTGTTCATAAAACCCAAGTGGGCTTTTATTGCTAATAATAGTAGTTATAAGTGGCTTTAAGTGATTTGTGGAATAAGAGCTGTAACTATTACATGCCACTAAGGAGCTGCTTCTTTTACTCAACATTTAATACTTTGCAATAACAACTGTTTTTTGTTTCAGGATCTCAATGCACTTTCTGTTGTTATGACTTAAAGTGATAATGAATTCTGCATTAAAAGCCAGATGTTTAAGTACCTGGGATAAAACTCTCCAGAGAAGGAGTTCAACTGCCTTGTACTAACTGTCCTGGAAGGGCTGTAAAAGGCATGGTGTGTCAAAAACACTCTTTTACATCTTCTTTTTTGCATCCACTTCCCCTATAGGTCATATAAAAGGCTTAATTGCCAATTTATCTTTTCTGGATACTGAGATAAAAATAAAACTGTTGTGTTTTTTTCTAGTAGTGAAGTGAATGATGCTAGAGGATGGAAGGGCAGAGCGTGGTTACTGAAGCAGCAGGGTTGCTTTGAGTTTGTGTGAGTTTGAGAGAGACCCAGTGCAATTATTGATGCAGACAAAGAAGTCTCATCTTCTTTGTCAAGCAAAAACTGCTGCTGTGAGATTTGCTACCATCCTGTTTGAGGAGACAAAACACAAAGAAAATAACCCAGCTCTCGTTCTCTGATTCCTCTACCTGTGGCAACCGAACTGATATAATAACAAGCATTAGTACTTCTTAGTAAAAGGCAACCTGATTAACAGTGCAAATTTAATCTCTCCCTGGAAAAAACAAGCCTAATAAGTCTTTTGCAGAGAAGATGGTAATTTATAAAATGTAGAAGTCCCACAGGTGGAAAATCTAAGAGCAGAATTTGGGGCAAGATCTTCTTTTCTACTTTCTCTATTATAAACTTGACATCAAATTCCCTTTCACTTAGTGCTATTATTGTGCTTTGTCGTTTGTTTTTGATCATAGATTTCTCATCCTCAGATAAACTCTCATAAATAAAGAAAATGTACCTGAACATGAGGTAAAATAGGACAATGCCAAACACATTCTTAGAAACTACTGGGAGATGACATGTATCAAGGCAGAGATCACCTTTTTATTCTGAGGCTGCAGTGTGCTGTTTATGGTAGAGTCAGAGAAGGCTGTTTGAGGATCCTAGATACTGTAACAGCAGAAAAAAAATAAGAATATTTCTCGCCTTAAGAAGCGTTGCAGTATCCAGACCTGCCCAATCAGCTCATCTCCTAAGCACGGCGTGCACTCCAGCTCAAAAGCTAAATGAATAAATAAACAGAACAAGCCCAAATGAAATAATTTCTGAGTTTCAAGGGGTAGCAAAGACCTACTGTGCAGGGAACCCACTCAGCTCAGCACTAATCAAACTGATTATTCTGATATTTAGCACAAGAGAGCTGCAGAATGGGAAAGTCTTCCCCTGAAGCCACCCAGGTAGCCCACAGATCCCTTTTCCTCTATAAAACTCTGCAGCAGGGCAGATGCCAAACTCCGCAGGTGCTCTGTGGCAGCAAACCTCGTGTGGCACATTTCACCAGCTGAATTAGTCTCCATACAAAGGGCAAAATGACCCCACAAGTCACTGGCACATTGCTAGCAATCAGCCAACACCTCTGGGTTGTACTGGGCTGCCAAGTCTACCCCTGCCAACTGGAAATCACTAACAAAACACTCTTCAAATGTTTCCAGGCAACAAGGTCACCAGGTCTTCAGTAGTTATGCCACTTGCTTTTTAGCCAGCAGGCAGCTACTTTGTCTTAACAGCTAATTTCTGCCTTTCCTTTGCCTTCTAGCACTCTGCAACATATCAAATACCACCCGCTTCTCCTGTTGGGGGCCAGTTTTGGAGTCCCCACTAAAAAAGGAGAGATTTTTATGTAGAATTTGCTGAAATCAAGAGGTTTCACACCAAGTGGCTTCTACTACAGCTATTGCTTTTAATGTAGTTAGTGATCTGTCTTTCACAGATCTTTTCTCTACTCATCTTTGAGGTCAGTTGTGTCTCTTTCATCATGATTTATAACAGTTTGCCCCTGTGCTTAACTTCTAAGATTTCCAAGTTTTTAGTTTTTTATTTGAAGCAAGGACAGAAAAAAATCCTCTTGGTTTGACTAGAAAACTTTACTTTTTTAATTTACAGTTCATAAACATCCTGTGAATTAAACAAAACACTTCCTTTTTGAAGAATGGTAAATGTGAGTTTTGACAAAAGTATATACAATTTGGAATAAAATGAGATTTATTAGAAAAAAGTATTGTGCTTACACCAGGTTCAGCTTAAGGCATATTCACAGCATCAGCAAAAGTGAATTTTGCAGCCTGGAGAAGAGGTCTGGATTATTCCTACCACAGGGAGGGAGGGAGGTGAACCACAAAGATATGATGAAGAGCAGAGAGGACAATTCAAGAGAGCCAGACTTGCTGCTGCTACAGGAACAGGTGAGGATGACAACTATTTATTCTGAAATGGTTCATTCGTATTCTAAGCAACAGCCTTGACTGGGTTTTCAGGCTCTGGCTTTGACAATGTTGCCCATCTAGCTCTCATCATCTCTGCTGCTTATAGTTGCCCTACGTACATGTCCAGCTTTCATTCAGGGTACAGGAAGCCAATGTTCAGATCCTTTTCTTGCCTGATTTGGAGCAAGGAATTGTCTTTAGGTCTGATATTTTAGGAAAGTACTTTGGTCATTGTCTCAAGGAGGGTTTGAATATCTGCTCTAAAAACTGTCCACTTTGTTTAACTCCAGTCATTAGAGCTGGCCCTGGAAGTCAAAGACGAATGCCCTGCAGAGCACTGTTGCTCATTCTCTGTCCCAAAGAACATTTGAAGTGTACAAACAACTCCTGTGGGAAAGACTGTGAGAAAACAGTCCTGTTGCTATTCTCTGGCACTAAACCTGTGTGTGGTTCCTGGTTCCCAAAGCATGGAATTATTCTTGATTTTCACCAAAATTCACATTTTTCCATTCTGTTTTTTACCCCATTCAGCACACAACTGAAATTTATATTGAATTTTACATTGTTTTAACTACAAGATACTTTCACATCATTAGCTCCCATCCTTATTGTAGCAGTTCCCTTCTTATACATCACAGTACTGCAAGGTTCAGATATTGTAGAAATTTGAACTGAACTACAAATGACAGAATAAAGTTATTTCCTTTCTGTTTCTGAATCAAATTATGTTTTCTTTTGTCATAGAATCATAGAATAGCCTGGTTGGAAATTTTTCCAGTTTTTAAAGTTCTGCATGTTTTTATAGAACTCTGCCAATCTAATGCAGTGTGTTTCTGCAACCTTAGGGCTCACGTACATGATTGAGGTGTGAGAACTTAAGAAGTTACTGCACATCAGCTGAGCCATGGTAACTGTGCTATGTTCAGGCTTAGCCCACAGAAAACGTGATGCAATGTGAGTTATCTTAAAGCTCTTTCATGATGGACTTACCTCTTCTCTGTACTTTTCTGGGACACTGCTGGTTGTTGTTACTCGAGGTGCACTGATTTGTGGACATACCTCTCCTCTAATTTCCTGGGAGGCTGCTGGGTGTCATTATCCCAGTTACACTGATTTGTCTATTTGGGCTCTCTGTCGCCCTATCCTGTGAATATTTAAATCACCTCCTGGTATAAATAACCCTTAAAATCTTTCCTTTTTTGCTTCACTTTAACTGGTTGCTGCTGCAGATACCTTAATATACTTTGGTTTTCTATGGAAGTCTGCACTAAACATTGCAGGCTGGTTAGAGGAAGGTTTCAGTGCAGAGGAAAGAAAGAACGAGAGTGGATGCAAACAAGTCTGTGCACAGAGACAGCGAACCCCTTTCTAAACGAATGCCTGCTGTATAGCAGGCCTCTCATCTTACCTGACTGCTGGTGCATGAGACTCCGAAGGTCTGACCAAAGAGGATGGATGAAGAGGAAAGTATAATGGGTGCATCCAAAAGCGTGAGGCCACCCAACAGATGCAAGACTGTATGTGTGGAAGTGACCCACTACTTGGGAGTGACCTTGGTGCAGTCCTTCTTTGGTTATGGGGCAACTCTCAGAGGCACTGCCAGGGCTGCAGGCCACACATCAGGTGCATTTGTATTGCAAATGCTGGAGGTGCAGACTCCGCAGCCAGGCATAGGTTAATGCAATGCAAAAACGGCCTGGAAAACAGCAAGTCTAATTATTACAGTTGTGCAACTGAAGTAAAGAGGAGAGTGTGACTGCTAAGGGCTCAGATACCAGACAAATGAGCAGAATGTCTGTAGTCTGTCCAGGGGCCAAGAATGGTCTACAAAAGATACCTGTGGTATTGCACCTGCAGATTGGGACAAGTCCAGCTGCAGCATTAAAGGATACATAGCCTGAGCTGAGTACCCATCATTGCTGAAGCCTAGAGCTTGTGGGCCTCCTTAGAGTTTAAGTATGTAATCATTTAGAAAGGGCATGACAAAAGATAATACCCAACACTATGCTACAAGACCTAAGGAGCTAAATAAATGTATACAAAAGAGACTTGCAGCTTGAAGGTTATGAGGTCCAGGTAGCTGGACAACTGACCACTGTTTCACACAGAATGTTAGGGATTGGAAAGGACCTCGAAAGAACATCTAGTCCAATCCCCTAATTTTCTAATCCAATCCCCCAATCCCCAATGTACTGTTTGGTTGACAGTAAACCATTGCTGGTTTTTATCCTGTCTTTAAAAAGTAAGGCTAGTAATAAATCTGGTGTCAAACAGCTCTGTGGCTGAGCAAGCCTGTGAGTGAATTTGGTTCCTGGAAAAAATGGGATTTCAAATCAGTTTAGGAGCAGCCAATTGTGGTTTAGCAGCTGCGCTCTGGAGAGCCAGGAGCAGGAGTGAGGTCTACTTTGGGGGAGCAGCCGCTGCAGGGTGGGGCTGTAGGAGGAATTCAGCTGAGAGTGTTTTGTTCTCATGGCACAAAACACAACAGGTCTGAAACAAATGAACAGAACCAGTTTTGAGCAAATGTCTTCTTATCCATGTTTTCAGCCTTTGGTGCCTTGGCTTACACTGCTAACAGACAGAGTTAGAACTAAAACAATCCTGACATCCAAGCCCCACTAGAGTCCAAACTCAAACTTCTTTCAAAAAATGAGCTAAATATGGACTGAATGTGGATCAGATTTTTGCATCTCAGGGTCTTTCCTGCAGTCAGTAACTCTAGGAATATTCTTCCCTCTTTGTTTGTGTAATGAAATGCAGCAGTTATTTAGTAGCCTACCGTGAAATTAAGAACAAGACCACCTGTCAATGGCTGGTGGAGCTGGGTGCAGCAAAATTGTCCTGCCAAGTCACCAGGAGGCTGCCACATGTTCATGAGAGATTAGTGCAATCATGGGACACCTACAAAATCTGCCCTGAATGTCTGCAGTCAGGTGATTACTTTCTATAAGAGTTTTATCTCTTTGACAGATTGTTCATTGCAGCATCGGGTCTGTGAAGGGAAGATAGTTGGCCTACTTCACTATTTCATTACTTTAACAGTAATGAAATTGTATGAACATATTATAATCAAGGGAGTTGGACAGATTAAGTGGAAACAACCAAACATTGCCTTAGACCCATGAGCACATCTTTATACTCTGAGACAGTTGCCAAAATTTTAACTATTTTCATGATACTCTCCTACACAGAGAAATAAAATCTGTGCTAAACATGCTAAATTTCCATTAATATATATGGATATGTAAAAAGAAAAAGAGTTTGGTTTGACATAAATGTGATTGTCATTACTGCAGCAAAATATACACACACCTGAACGCAGGAGGATGCTGGTAAAGAAAGCTGATTCTTATTTTCTGCTCCAGTCTCTCAACATGGCTTAAGCTGACAAAAGGATTAATAACCTTGTCACATCACAGAGGTTAGAAGTCACAAGCTGATACTGCTCCTATTGCAATAACTGTAGAAATGGGAATAAAGGCAAAGAGACTAGGAGACCATTTTGATAGTGTTGTTCATAGATACTTATTAAACCAATAGAAGTTTAAACACTAGTTCATTGTTCAGCTCCCTGGCTAAATTTAATCTGCTCAAGGTAGCCAGACGTGGCTGGACTGAAGTGCAAACCCCTTGTGGTGTGTGATACAGACCCCATCTGTGCTGATTCACAGAGGCGTTTTACAGCTCAGCTACGATGCTGTAACTCTCCAGCTCAAACTGCAGCAAAGCATAGATCCTTGAGGTTTGTTTCCCCCAAGGTCCCTGCTTCATTCCTCAGTGTATCAGTCAAGGCAGTAGCCTGCGTATGAGCTTCCACTGAAAAAAAAAAAAAGAGAGAAATGCATGTAAGACCTTGATATGATTGAGAAGACAGCCTAGGAAAGATGATTAGACAACACCACATCCTAGGCAGCCAACATCAGCATCTTTTGATGTATAAGTTGTCTCTGTAGTAGACTGAGGCATTAACTTGGAACGGTACCTTCACCAAGTAAAGCTTTATGCTCATCAAGGAATTGCAATTGTGTGGTCAATTTGGAGGCATAATTATTACAAGGTGTACAAATCAGACAGTTTAGTCCACCAATGGCTACATGAATAGAGGGCAGATAATACACTGATATTGAGGTGATTTGCATGTTTATTCCCTTCTGCTGTCCAGTTTACCTCTAGTTTTTGTACTGTTTAAACTATATAATCCTAAAACCAAACACAATTAACATGCTAACTATCATTCTGCTAAAATAAGGCTGACCTAGTCCCTTGAATTTAGAATTTATTCCCAATGAGTGTTTGTTTGCACCAAGGCCACTGTTATAATCTAATATAATCCTCACAGATTTGTATGTACCCATGAGCAATGGAGCCTTACATCTCCCAGACTCTTTAGGACTGTAGGGCATCCTGCCCTCTACAGAACAGATTTTGACTGCACCCCATTCCTTTAAGCAACAGGAAGCAGGAAAATAGAAGTCTGGCATTCCTCCCAGGTCTTGAACAAACACATACCTTGCTACATGGTTTCAGGAACATATTCCAGCTATGAGTAACGTTTGTATAACTACATGCATGATAAAGCATTGGGTATTTTAGTTTTGTCACAGTATTTGCAGGTCATGAATTGTACATGCTGTAACAGTGTGATTGTGACACTGGTAGTGGCCACATCTTGAGCACAGTCAAATCTGATACCCATGGAGTGACTGGAGCTGGAGCTTCCTTTCAGGTGTGACTTCCAATGCAGCTGCCAGAAGTTGGACTTAAGCATGCAATCTGTCTTGAAAGATAAAATTATTTTACAAAGCAGCAATTTTAATATAAAATTTCCTTTGAGTCTGCTCGTGAGAGGCACTTGGTCCTTGCTGCTCAGCAGGAAACCTGTTGGTATCACTGCTTTGGAGAACGGTCTTTGCTGAAACACAAGCCAAGGTTCCCAAGCCAAGGCTGTCTGTATTGGATCACTGGCTCAAAACAGCATACAATATAGTTGCAGGAGGCTCTTTACTCCAGAGAATGAGGGAAAAGTCATCTTGTGCATGTATGTATTTTTTCTTTGGAGCTGATTGCACTAGGTGATGTGGTTGGTCACATCACAATGAATTACCAACAGGAACAGTTCATGATGATAAGGTTCATGGATCACTGGAGACATAAAAGAGTTTCTTTGTTTAAGTGCTGAGAAAGAAGTTGATCTTTGGCACTTTTATATTTCATTGAATAAATCATATGAAACTAGAGACTTGTCCCCACCTTGTGAGTGACATTTTAAAAAGCTGGTATAAACAGGAGAGGATTAATGATTATGTAACCATTGCATTTCACAAAGGGTGGAATCCCAAATGCCCTCACCTTTGTTAGGTGGCAGATTGCAGCCTGCAGAAGTTCTGAATAAAATTACTTCTCCTGAAGTCCAGAAACATGCTAATGATGCACCATGGGCCAGGAGACGGCCACCTCTGATGATGGATTCTGTAGCTGCATCTAAACACAAATTTCCTGAACAACATGTTTTCCTTCTGAATAGCTGGCTTCTATGAGTAGTGTAAAATATGAGACAAGAGAAGACCTTCTGATTGCAGAGCCTTCCAACAGTAACTGTGGAACACAAACTGGTCTGAAAATACTGTTTAAAGATTATTTTGCTTTAAAGAAATTGCAAGCATTAAGATAATCTAAAAGTGATGTGAAGTTACATCATTTTTGCAGAAGAATCAATGATGCTGATTTCTGTTATAGAGTATTGAAAATATATTTTAAATGGCAAGCCAACATGAACGGAGAAAGTAATTGCAGAGTCATATTCAGTGGATTAAACACATTGACCACTATATAGATGTAGCATGTGAAGTTCCTGTTCTTCCTTCTTTTAGCACTTTCAACTTTCCTTTTGTGAATCAAGAACTTTTAAGTAATGTATTTTGGTAAGCTCCATGTGGTAGATGGAAACAAACCAAATTACTACCCTACTACAGAATCACAGCATCACAGAATGGTTGAAGTTGGAAGGCACTTCTGAAAGTCATCTGGTCCAACACCCCCTGCTCAAGCAGGGTCACCTACAGCCAGTTGCCCAGGACCATATCCAGATGGCTTTTGAATGTCTCCAAGGATGGAGACTCCACAACCTTCCAGGGCAACCTGTGCCAGTGCTCAGTCACCCTCACAGTGAAGGTTGCACTATCTTATTTTAAAGGTCCCTTCCAACCCAAACCGTTCTTTGATTCTATGGAAATGTTCAAAATTGGATTTGACGGGACTTTGAGCAACTTCATCTAGTGAAAGTTGTCCCTGCCCCATGGCAGGTGGGTTGGACTATATGATCTTTATAGGTCCTTTCCAATCCAAACCAATCTATAATACTATGAAAAATGCTTCTTGATGTGTAGATGGAGCTTTCTGTCTTTCAGTTTGTACCCACTACCTCTAGTCCTGCTACTGGGCACCACTGAAAATAGCTGCATCTTCTTTTTACCCTCCATTCAGATATTTGTACACAGGGATGAGAAACTCCCCTGAGCCTTCTCTTCTCCAGGCTGAAGACTCACAGCTCTCTCAGCCTTTCCTCATCAGAGAGGTGTTCCAGCCCAGCATACTGTTGGACTCTTTTGCTGCAAGGGCATGCTGCGGGCTCATGTCCAACTTGTTGTCCAGGACCTGCTATGTAAGTCCTGGACTTACAGTAATCCTGTTTCCACTGCAATCATACAGCTTACAAGTAACATTTATTAGTCCAGAAAAAATGTGACTAAACAATAGCACACTAATTTTTAAGAGACTTAGCTACATGAAACCCAGCCAGCCAAAGAAACAGACGCACCAATGCAATCATTTCTGTTGAGTTTTCTGAATGGTGGTAAGTCAGACTTGTACAGTCCAGGTAGTTCTTGTCTTCATAGTAACCAATGTCAATAGTTCAAATAATAAAAGTTACCTACTTAGGGCTGTTTCTCTTACAGCAGAGCATAGTAGTGAAAGCTGTATAATCTAAATTTCAAATGGTTTACCTCCTTGATTAATGACTCCTAAAATAAATAAAAAAACGTTTGATTGCATGATCCATAATATTTGCTTTCATGTGTTATTATGGCGATATTTTGATCCGCACCTCTGTTTCGAAGCACTGCTACACACACTGCTCCTGCCCACAGGAGCTGGAAAATGACACGAAGCCTCTGTTACCGCTGGGTGGCGAGCTCCTAAAAATTATGATGGCTAAAAGTCTCTGCCTGAGCTTGTAATTCCGGTGTCACTAAAGGAGAACTCGGAGATAAGACGTTAATATTTCAGAATAACAGTGGTAAAGTCAGTCTAAAGGACAATTATAACCAAAAGTCTGCTTTCTAAGCATAAGACATCCCAGACGACCTGGCAACACTGAAAACAATGCCATCATTTTATAATGTCACCTGTGCCAAAGTATTCCAATGCTGCAGACTTCACGCGGGTTTCTCAGGAGAAGCGAAGGGCTTTCTACACAGCCAGATGTAACTCCCAGCTTTTGAGAAATGTTGTAAATGTAAATGCTCTCTGACAGACATGCATTTTCAAGTGAATTATGGTTGCTTTTCAGTCACCGCCTGGGATTTTGTTGATCTGGACACATTTACACATAAGTAAAACTTCTCTGCTTGAACCCTGAAGGGACATTGTCATGTCAGCAAGTTCCAAATATATACCTACTACTTAGAATAAAAATTGATAAGGATTTAGACACACCTAAATGACATCAAGCTGTCTAGGAGTGCAATGTCATATCAGCTAATCTATCTTTGAATGTGTCTTTCCTTTTATAGAGTTTTGCAAATTTTATAACACTGCGAGTGAACTGTGACCATCCTCTCAGATAACAGTGCTGCTTCCTAAACCCAAAGCCTTCCTCATTTGTACCATACTTTCAGTACACATAATACTGCTGGACTTACTATTTGCCATCCTTCTCTACACTGAACAGTCACAGTGAAGTAGCTGGTTAAAATACATGTTTCCTTCCATTCTTAGATTATTGTCCAGATTAGGAAGCCATCAGGAAAGCTCTGCCTTCAGTGATGGCATATCAAGTGCAGTTCTGCAGATATGCTCATTGCTTTATCATGCCCTCAGATATGAAAGTGAAGGAGGCAATGTGAGCAACAAGACAGGCAAAAATAGAGAGACTTTTTTGAGAAACCTAGCAATTAGGGTTTTCAGTATACTGAGTGTATGTACTGTCCACAGACAGAATTTCTAAATGGGTTTATCATGTAACCTTAAAATGTCACTGTCTGTGTAGGAGCATTGATGAACACTCCAAGTTCCCTAGTTAAGTTTTTCAAATAAGAGTTAGGCAAAGGTTAGATCCAAAACTAGCAGCCAGCCTTGCATTCCTAGACAAGAAATCTCCCAGATGTGAGAAGGTTTACAAAAGCAACACCTCATAGATATATGCATTATTGTACTGCATTGATTTTAAAAGGCACTTGTAGTTTAAGGATAATTCTGATTAATATTGAAATATGACTAGAGCTATACTTCTGTTAAAGTTTGTAAAAACTGTTTAAAAACTCCAGTGACAGCCACCTCCACTTTTGGGCTGGATGGAACCACAGTCCTGCAGCAAAAAATTTACATTTAATATAAATTGACCACTACCTTTTCCCAACCCAGTCAGGAGCCACAGGACATGCCCACTTCCTTCTGACGACAGTTAAATATAGAGGTACGGTTTTCAGTGAGTAAGATAAATAGGTTGAGCCTGGACTCTGCCAACTGCAAACAAAAGCACATGAGCAAAGGTTGGCACCACACCCGACTACCCTTAGATCTTTTATTTTCATTTAGTCAGCTTAGTTACAGCTGAACAGCTTGTGATACTCCTTGTTGAAGTCACAGGACACGCTGGAAAGGCTAACAGGAACAAATGGATAAGGGTCTTTGGATCTCCACCATCCTTCATCTATTGCTTATCCTAATGAGATAAGAAAATAAGTGCAGTGATTTTTGGAGTTCATAAGACAGTGCTCAAAGTATGAAACAATAAAAAAGCAATATAATAGAATGAAGAATAAAGTTCTTAGCTTAGCTACAAGACTTGAGAAGTGCAGTTCCTCTACTGGAGAACTGTTTCCAAAATGGGTGTCCATATATAACATGCTATTATGATAGCAGTCACTCCTGACATATATCTCATCTCATAGACTTACTTCCTTGCTGGCTGTTGGATTTCAGCAGCAAACTTAACCCTCTGGATACTGTGGAAATGCATAATCACCCTTCTGAGCAATCACTTGGCTTGCAGCCAAGACATTCTTGCCTGCGTTGAGTAAAATGGAAAGGAATTATCACCACAATAAAACATTCAGCTTACTAATTGGTATTTAATTGCTGTTCAGCACTTCCAATGCATGCACTAGCAATGACGGTGTTACATAAACACCTGAAAGCAACATTGGACTCTTTGGGAGGCAGGGAAGAGCATAGTGTGTCTGAGTGCACGTGTGTGTTTGTGTTCACATGCGTGTTTGGAGGCACTAGACATTAAAAAGCTTCTTTTCCCCACTCTGCACAACACATAGCTATGAAGCACATGCATGTCACCTCCGAAGGAATAGCCACCCAGTCTGGGTGATTTTTTCCTACAGACTTAATGTCCCCAGAGGATGCATATACATTCCAATACCAGAGCTCTGACAATGGGCCTCCAATTTTCAAGTGAAACTCCTGGTTTTTAGCTTCCTCCCCCATGCCCAAACGCCCCTCTCAAAATGTTCTTCATTAGAAATGCAGTCTGATAATGCAGGATGAAAAAAGAAAGTTCAAACAAAAGCAGAGAAGAATCATTCCTATTCTGTAAATGGGGAGAAGAAGGAAGACAGGGAATAAATTCAAACCTAAAAAGATTCAATATTTTTAAGAATAGGTGTCAAGAAAAAACAGTTCCCTTCAGCTCTAGAAGAATGCTCAATTTTCCATGAAAAATCCTCCCTGTCACTATGTCACTGCCTGCCTTGTTCAGGGCTGCTGTGTGCCAGGCCGTCCACTCGCACAGGACATTCCTGAAGCAGTTGTACCCTCAGGTTGGGTTAAAGACGCTTGTAAAGGTGTGGTGGGTTGACCCTGGCTGGGTGCCAGATGCCCACCAAAGCCCACCCCCTCACTCTCCCTCCTCAGCTGGGCAGGGGGAGAAAAATATACCAAAAGGCTTGTGGGTGGAGATCAGGACAGAGAGAGATCACTCACCAGTTACTGGCATGGGCAAAACAGACTCGACTTGGGGGAAAAAACAAATTTAATTTATTACCAATCAGACAAGAAGACAATGAGAAATAAACCCAAATCTTAAAACACGTCCCCCACCCCTCCCTGCTTCCCAGGCTTAACTTCTCTCCTGATTTCCACCTCCTCCCCTCAGCAGCACAGGAGGACAAGGAATGGGGGTTGGGGTCAGTTCATCACATGCTGTTCCTGCCACTCCTTCCCCTGCACCAGTGTGGAGTCCCTCTCATAGGACACAGTCCTCCACCAATGACCGACAGCTCTTCACGAACTGCTTTAGCCTGCGCCCTTTCCATGGGGTGCAGCCCTTCAGGAACAGACTGCTCCAGTGCGGGCTTCCCATGGGGTCACAGCCTCCTTCAGGCATCCACCTGCTCTGGCATGGGGTCCTCCATGGGCTACAGGTGGTCATCTGCTCCACCATGGACCTCCATGGGCTGCAGGGGGACAGCCTGCCTCACCACAGTCTGCACCACAAGTTGCAGGGGAATCTGTGCTCCGGCGCCTGGAGCACCTCCTCCCCCTCCTTCTTCCCTGACCTTGGTGTTTGCAGAGTTGTTTCTCTCACATCTTCTCACTCCTCTCTCTGACTGCAAAGTATCGTGTTTTTCTCTTCCCCTTTTTTTTCTTAATTATGTTATCATAAAGGCATCACTGACGGGCTCGGCCTTGGCCAGCAGCGAGGTTCGTCTTGGAGCCGGTGGCATTGGCTGTGTCGGACATGGGGGAAGCTTCTGGCAGCTTCCCACAGAAGCCCCCCACCACTACCAAAACCTTGCCACGCAAACCCAGTACAAAAGGCCATGCCCTGGGAATGCATCAGATGTGCCGGGCTGGGGACACGCTGGTGCAAGCCCTCACTGTGCACCCGGCCCCTCCGGCCCCATCCCCTTGCTCTGGTGTCAACGCACAGGGAACAGCATACGGAGAAAGCTGGAGGGGTAATGGGAGCAGGACCATTGGGCACCCTGCGGTGCACTTCCCAGGCCTAGATACAGTCAGTCTGATGCAATGGCTTCCCACGAGCAAATATGGTGTGGTTATAGTGGGCTGAGATGTAGCTGCTGGGCTGCACTTCAAATGCTTCCAGAGCAGTACAAATCCTGAAAGCGTCCTCACCCTTGTGCACGTCAGGAGCATGGACTTGCATTTCCGACACACCCTGCTCTGTACCTCTGTGTCTGGCACTGGCAAGTTAGTAGCTAATTCACATGATGTGAATCCTATTTTATTGTCCTCTGCAGGTTCTAATAAAAAGATAGAACACTGATCCAGAAATCCCAACAGTATTGTTCCATCAGCAACGGTCGAGATGCTTTCCCCATGAACTGTGCACACATGCCAATACTCCTCATCCTTGTCCTTCTGCACTCCTCCATCACCATTTTGTGGCACAAGGGGTGAGCCACCAGCATGTAGGCACTGCAGAGATCTTAAGAAGGGCACTCACTTTGCAAACACAACTTTGGCAGATGTCTCACCGAGGTGTGGATGACATTTTGGTTAAGACAACACTAAGGACCATGTAGATTCAAATCTATTTTCTGCCACAAGCTTCCTGTTTGGTTTTGGTCAAATTACTTAATCTGCAGAACAGGGCATAAAATAGTTTCTTTCAGAACCCTTTTGAGGTAGAGACTTTCTCTCTGAGACACAGTTGTGTAGTATTGACTACCAGGAACTGTGGATTTTATTAAGAGTCTCTTGACATGCTTGTAACATATAATGAAATAATAATGTAGTAGTTGTGGGAAATTTTCTCAGCTGCCCTAAGATTATATGGCTTGAGGGATTATTTTGGTTATTGAATCTTACTTCATATATACCATGAATGAGGAGGTTTTAATGAACAATTTCTTGCTTGAACTAAAGCCTCTTTTCTATAAATAATTCTATTACCAGCTTAAAATTGATTTTATAAAAAGTTTCATCTTATTTATAATCTAAGCTTGCTGCCATCCTGTCCCACATCTTGTTATATCTTCATCTGCTAGATCAAGGAGCCTAAGATCAAAGTTTTGTCATGCTGTGGCTCCTTTGTTGAGCTAAATAGATTTAACTCCTCTTGTCTTACACTATGGGGGATATTTTCCAGTGCTTTAATCATTCTTGTATGATCTTGTATGATCAGTCTTCTCTCTAATCATTCCCAGATAAATGAACTAGATGGTCTTTTAGAAGTGGCTACACCAGTGGAATGATGGAGGCAATACACCTCCCCCACTCATTCTCACTAGTCTCCTGGTGATACATCGAGGTTTATAGTAGATATGTTGGCCACTGGAAGCTTGCAAAGAGGGCTTGCCCTTCATGCTCTTGTTGCTCTATGATCTCTGTAAGAATTAATCTTTGTTTGTACACAGTTTGATGTGACCAGAAGACCCAGATGAGTCTCTATCCATGACCCATCTTCACTTTTTACCCACTACCTCCAGTCTTTATGTCAGCTCAAGCCTTCAGTAATCCTTAAGACTGGGAATAATTTTTTCTTCCATGTCACTGATGAAAAATGTTAAATGACATGAAAATAAGAGCCAATTCATGTGAGATTTTACTGGCAACACAACCATGCCGATTTCCCACTGATACATTTTGGACCTGTCAATTTGTAACTATTAAAAATAGGTACAATATTATTTCATATTCTTTTGACTCTTACTAAAAAACTAGTGCCTTTCCATGAATATTTCTGCATGAAAGGGTTTCTGTACCTTATAGGCCCTACTTTATAGTCAAGGTACTTAAGTATAAAAGGTTTTATTTAGTGCAATTTCTCCATCCAGTGTTCAAAACTGAAAGCCAACTTCACCTCAGCAACAGCAAAGGCAGCTGAGAGCTAGGTCTTCTTGCAGCGCTTGTGCTCCCAAAGGAGCACCCATCTGCACCTAGATCTCTCTGCTTCAGGGATATGCTTTTCTGCAGCCTCCCTCCCACTTGACAGTTTTGGCTTTCTCTTGGACTGTCACTAGTACTGCAACCAACTCATCTCCCTCTTTTTTTGAAGTCTTATTTGAAGACACTCATATTTTGGTATTTGAACAGCACACAGGTTTACCCAGACAATTTTTAATCTGCTCTTCTTCTCCCACAAAAAAAGTGAGAAATCTATGAAACTTCTTTACTAGTAAGCAGTGAGAGTGTCTCTTCATGTCACTGTCAGGAGACCTGGCCACATTATGTGAACAGATTAACCTCCTGCTGAATGGAATGGGTGGCCAGCAAATGCTAGTTCTTGCTCCATGCTCTAAAATTTCTCTAAAGTTTAGAGCTAAAGCCTTTCACTGCTATCTAATAATGGATTTTTTATTGCTAATCCCTGTTCTGAGTTGGCAGATTTACTGTTCCAAGGCTGTGCTTGCTGCTGGGAGATGTGAACGTGGATATTTACTGTCTCCTTGGATTTGTGCAGCTCCAGGGTGGGCACTGTGTTGCTTGCTGTGTAAGGGAAACACCCAGGGACTGCTGCAAGGAGCTATGCTTAAAGCATTCCCTCAGGTTGGTTCATGCCTGTTTTAGGGTTCTCTAGCTGTAGATCAAACCACCTGAACAGCATTTTTGCTTGGCTAGGAAGTGACTGGCTTCAGCTCAGGCTGGAAAAGGTAAACGTGTGTGGGCACATTGCGAGAAGTGCTGGGAGAGAGAAGCACATGTGCTGGTGTGAAATGTGGAATCCTCCCACACTGGTTTGCTCTGGACCCTGGAAACACCTGCACTCATCAGTTCTTACAGGGCTCTTATCTACTACTTCTTTATCAGAGCTAGTCATTCCTCTCAACATGCACGTTGCAAAGTCATTGATGGCTTCAGCTTCCCCAAGGCCAGATGGCTGCACTCCTCAGAGCCATTCTGGAAAGGGATGAGTTTTGGCATCTACAACCCCTTACAAATCTTATAGCTGAGAAGGATCCTACATCATCCCCAGTAAAAGGCTTTTCTTTACATTACTCTGCTTTCCCATAGTACATGCCAGGTGTTGCAAAGGTGGTTACAGTCTTTGCTGGTACCCAAATTATTCTAGGCCCATGCAGGGACTGTAATCATTCCGTATGTTTCCCAGGACCAAACAAATGTTTTCAGTAAAACATTTCAGTATGATTTCAGTATAAATTTATTTTCTCAGTGGGACTTCTCCTCCTGTGTCCATAAAACAGCCAACAGAGAGACACACAATATTTCCCCCTTTATGACCAGGTGCTTGGAAGGTTGGAAGGAACCAAAGAGGTCCCTGGCTCCAGCCTCCTGCTCCAAGGCAGTGTCAGCTATATTTCAGAGGCCCTTACCTTAAAGTTGTGTATGGTGAAGGCAAGCCTTCCAAGCTTTGCTTTTTCAAATGTCAAATCTAAGCTCTCTTTTTGTAGTTGAGACCTATTATTCCTGGCATTAGCTACCAAGGACACAGGAAGCAGATTAGTCTCTCTTGCAGCAGCTTTCTTGCAGAGAGGCAAGGAGAATCTCCATCCTTTATTGGATTCAGAGGGCAACATTGCCACCAAGGATGAGAGAAAGGCTGAGGTACTTCATGCCTTCTTTGCCTCAGTCTTTAAAAGCCAGACCAGTTATCCTCAGGGTATTCAGCCCCCTGAGCTGGAAGATGGGGATGGAGAACAGAATAAACCCCCCCTAATTCAGGAGGAAGCTGTTCATGACCTGCTACACCACCTGAACACTCACAAGTCTATGGGGCCAGACGGGATCCATCCAAGAGTACTGAGGCAGCTGGCGGAGGAACTTGCCAAGCCACTCTCCATCATTTATCAACAGTCCTGGCTAAGAGGGGAGGTCCCAGAAGACTGGAGGCTTGCCAATGTGACACCCATCTACAAGAAGGGCTGGAAGGAGGATCCAGGGAACTACAGACCTGTCAGCCTGACCTCAGCACTGGGGAAGATCATGGAGTGTGCTCACGTGGCATATGCAGGACAACCAGGGGATCAGGCTCGGCCAGCATGGGTTCATGAAGGGCAGGTCCTGCTTGACCAACCTGATCTCCTTCTATGATCAGGTGACCTGCCTAGTGGATGAGGGTGAGGCTGTGGATGTTGTCTACCTGGGCTTCAGCAAGGCCTTTGGCACTGTCTCCCACAGCGTTCTCCTAGAGAGGCTGGTGGCTCAAGGCTTAGACAGGTGCACTCTTTGCTGGGTAAAGAACTGTCCGAGCCCAGACAGTTGTGGTGAACAGAGAAGAATCCACTTGGCAGCCGGTCACAAGTGGTGTTCCCCAGGGTCAGTGTTGGGGCCAGCTCTGTTTAATATCTGCATCAATGATCTGGACGAGGGTATTGAGTGCACCCTCAGTCAGTTTGCAGACAACACCAAGCTGGGCGGGAGTGTTGATCTGCTTGAAAGTAGAAAGGCTCTGCAGAGGGATCTGGACAGGCTGGATTGATGGGCTAGGTTTTTTAAGGTTGGACTAGATGATCGTAATGGTCTTTTCCAACCAAACTGTTCTATGATTATAGGTATTTTGAGACCATTATGTTTCCTGCTCTTTCTTTTCCTTTCTAGATTAAAATATTCTAATTTCTTCTCTCTGCCCTCATATATCATGCTTTCTAGGCTTCTGCTCATGCACATTAAGTACCTCCCATAGACTCTCTTTACTTACCTTCCCTTTTTTGTAAAACCTGAAGGATTCAAACCTGGATGTGTGCTCCAATTGCAATCTCATCAATGCAGAACAGACCTGAAGTATTGCTTCCCAGGCCACACTGCTCTTGATTCAATGCCTTTTCTGCAACAGTATAATGGCATTGTTGGTGGGTAAAAAAATGAGACACAGAGTTTAAGGGACTCCAAGTATCAACATGGCATTCCTGGTCACAGGGATCAGAATGCAACTTCAGGAAGAAAAGGACTCAGAAGCCTGGACACATAAAACATAATCATTAGTTTTAAACTTTTAAAAATTTGTTTTGTTGTTACTTTGCTTTCAAAGAGACTTCCTGCTACTTCTGCAATAAACTGGAGAACAGTACCTCAAATGCATTGTCAGTAAAATTATAGGGATCTTACGCTTATTAAGGATATAGACTCTTTGGTAAATTACTGTCATTCTTCAGTTTCATTGAGTTCTGTGATGCAGTTCATCCAGATTGCAGCAATTCTTGCTGCCCTAGTTGTTCTGCTACTGCAGCCTGTCACTTGTATGCAGTCCTTACACTACCTCCCTGCTAAGTTCCATGCTAAAGGAAAGTTCTTCCTAACAGCCATATTTCCATGGTTCTGAATGGTGATTTTCCTCTAAACCAAGGACTATCCTCTTTCCTGTCTTCCTTCAGTTCCTTAAAATCTGCAGGCTGCTTCATCTTAGGCCAGCTAGAAGGGTTAGGAACCTAGAAAGGAAATTTCGAGAACATCTAAGGGAATTTCATGCTCCTTTTCCCACAGAAGACAGCAGAAGTTGTGTGTCTAAAGCCTATTAAAGATTTTTAAAAATTATGTAAGAATTTTGTAAAGCTCGATTGTGAAGCACCCCTTGACCTCTGGATTATGTGAAAGCTTTTAAGCTAGCTGGTCACTTGTTATTTAGAAAAGATTCTTAATCCTAAACAGTGTTGTTTGTAAGTAAGTCCCTGAAAATACTGTGATTCATTTCTGAACATTTTGCCTACTTGCACGAGTAATTCCACGTTTCATTTTGTGGAAAGCATAAAGCAGCCACACCATGAAAGAAAAAATATTTTAAAGAGGCATAGGTTCACACTTTGTTCCATCTCACTTAGAGAGAGCCTTCTTTCTGTTGCTTTTCTTCATTGAAATGTTCTTTATATAAAATAGAAGATATTGAAACATATCTTGGTATTTTGTGGTAAATATACCACAGAAAACACCAAGACATTTAGTCAGATGCATGAACATGAGTTGATCACTGGCTCATGCAAAAAACAGTGATTCATGATTTGGGTACTCAACTTGAAAAGTAATTTAAAGGGACTGACTTTTTGAGGAAGAGCTCAGCTTTTCCTGAAAGCCAGAATCGACAAAAGAGAGGCAGAATTTAGCATTTTAGCCAGCCCTGTCACCTCTGTGCCTGGCAATGTTAAGTTCCAGGATTGTTTTCACCTGCCTTTTAATTTCCCTTGGTAAAGTCCCATCCACTTACTAGGATGCCACGCTTCCCATCCCCTTTGCAAAACTTGTCAGATCACAAGTGCAATTATATGGCTGACCAGGACCATCCTCGCCTCCGTGCTCTCTCCAGCCTTCCCTCCTCGCCCTTCCTTTACATTCACTGTTTACATTCTCAAGTCATTTCGCTGGGGCACTGGCTGCTTCTGCTGAAAGTTTGGTCATGGGTTTTTTTGTTTGGTTGTGGTTTTTTGGGGGGGTTTTTTGTGTGTGAGTTTTTTGTTTCAGTTGGAATGATTCATTGTCTCCAACCTCAAAGCCTGTTTGCTAAAACATCTCCAGTTACTGATCCTCTAGGTGAACAAAAACATCCATTTTCAGTAGCTCATAGCAAAGGGCAGCAGCAGACACCAGCTTTGCTCCACCTGAATTGCCAGCCTCCAGCTTCCCCAAAATGCCATACTCTCTCTCCCCTTTCAAAAAGGGAAGGGCAAGTTGATCAGTGAAGTTGATCAGTGACTAATGGCTTTGCTATTGCAAGTATGTGAACTTAACCTACAGGGAATATTCTGGTGAAAGGAGCGATTTCTGAACTAGCACTGCCTGAGTCACGAGCTCATTGGAAATTCAGTGGCAGAAGTGGAGTTTGCCAACAGGAACAGGATTATAAAGAGCGAAATTCAGTTGAGCTTAGCTATGAAAAGGTGTTTTTTCCAACAAAATACAGTATCCTCCTGGACTGTCAGATAACTTTTTTGTAAATATTTTGTACTTTCTTATTTCAAAATGCAGCATATTAAAATAATGTGAAAATATAACACAGCAGAGACATGGATATGCGAGAAAGGTGTCTTCACAAAATTCACTTTTTTGGTGCCTTTGGCCAGAGGAAATTTCTTAAAAAGTGAATTTTCTGCAGGGAAGTCTTCTCTAGAATGAGGTTACTTTAGTGTCTGCCTACTACATAGCCCTTAGCAAATTCCTGTTTGTAAAGCACTTTGAGTTCCTCAGATAAGGAATGGTACTACATGAATGGGAAAATGTGGTTGATCTTTATTAAAGATAAACCACTGTTTAGTCTGGATCTCTCCATAATAATGGAAAAAAAAATCCTTTTCTCAGCCCTCTCTAACAGATTCAGAATACTAATGCATTCAGGTTTGCAATATTTTGTGAACTCTTAATTCTCTGAAGTCATGTTTTCTTTTCAGATTCATCTAAGCCTGTGAATTCTGATGCACCTCAGATCCACAGTTTAGGCATATCCTAATTTTTAAGATGGTGTATATTAATGTATTGTTAAACCAGTCTGATTGGTACCAAGACCTTGATCTCAAAGCAACCATTTGACTTGAACAGAGAAATAACCCTTTAAACTATCAACAGTTCTGGTGCCAAGATTCTGCCATGACCTCTGTTATGAAAATAATATAATCTATGGCAATATAACAGTACTGAGTTACTCCTGATAGTGTGATAGAGCGCAGATAACGAGTGCATCATGTCATTTTACAATAGCTCCCTGCAATATATTTGCAAGAGAATGATAGATTGCTTGTATACTTTTTATGGGTGTCTCATAAGATAGCATGTATCTTCCAGTGCTATCTGATGCATAAACTTCCTATTTGCCTGTCAAACTATCAGATTTATGGTGCTCAAGTGCAGTCACACTGGATCCGAGCAAAGGTCCATCCAGGCCAGTAGGCAGGTTCTGCTGCCAGTCAGTAGCAGATGTTTAAGAAGAGAGTGTAAGAATAAAGTGAGTGCACAATTACACTTCCTGCAGTATACCCTCACAGACTCTAACCTGAGACAGAGGTTTAATCCATATCTTTGTATTTAATAGGTTTTGATGGATTTTTTGCATTTGCAAATTCATTAATTTCACTTTTTGGACCCTATTTATATTTTTTGTCTCTACAACACCCTATGGGAAGGAGTTCCACAGCTTAATTAATTGGCTGTGAAAAATACTTCCTGATGGGTTTAAACCAGCTTTCTCAAGCTTTTGCATAAAGAGAGGGAGAAAACAGTGCTGTCCTGCTCACCTTTCTTGGCTGTTTGTGATTTTGTATAGCTGTGCTATGTTTTTTCTCTAAACTTTTTTTCGAAGCAAATCTGTCTAATCTCATCTTGAACACAAACCTTGCTGAAACTATGATCATCTTTTCACCTTTCTCTGTACCTTTTCTAACCTTACCACATTTTCTCTGAAATAAGGACCAGAACTGCCTTCAACACTCAAACTGTGGTCACATCATGAGCTTCCAGTTTTCAGTTTTGCTCTCTGTTCCTTTACTGATAAATCTTAACATTTTATTTACCTTTCTGGACTGCCACAGGGTACCGAGCCAGCATTCTTGCCGAAATAGCCAACACAACAGTTTCTCTTCACTGAACAGGAATACCTTCTGGAGAGTTTACTGTTGTAAACGTTGTTTTCCCTGGATCCATTACTGTACTGACTTTGACTTTCACCTGCCATTTTATTTGCCAAGTCTTGAGACTGTAGTTTAAACTCTGACTCTTCTGAATAATCGATAACCTTGTCACCTCACCCTCCACTGCCTTTTCACCAAAAGCCACTTCCTGCACTCAGAAAATTGATTTTTTATTACCCTTTGGATGTTTTTTCTTTTTCTTTTAAAGTATTATTGATTCATGGGAGGACTATTTATCTTATCCAATTGAATAATTTATTTTCCAAGTAACAAGGGAATCATTCTGTTCAGATCTGGTTGCTGGGGAAGACATAACTTTTGAATCCCATGCCTTTTATACATTTACAGCCTCAGTCTTCACCAGAATTGAAAGGAAATGTCTTTCTTTAAATGTAACAGCTCTAGATCCTGCAAATGTGTCATTTTAAAATACATATAGTGGTTGCTGCACACTCAAAGCATTGGTTTGGCTGTATAGTCCTGCAGTCCAGTGATGCTATAGTCTGAAAAACACAATAAAGCACTCATTGTATATATCACTAATTATTTGTTTTCCAGAAGTAGGAGGAAATTTAGCTTTTCCTGCATATAAAGCTTGGAGAATAAAAGCAGAAAAACCTCAGAGGTGTTCCACTGTGGGCGAGGCCAGCAGGGACTGTTGGTATACTCCACTGAATACAAGATATCAACAGTACAATAAGAAAGCTTTTCTGTCATTAGCAGCTTTTCTCAATTGGGAAATTAAATGTCCTTTCACCTACAAGGCACGGTTCAGGATCTTGAGTACATTACTACTTAAAATGCCAATATAGGATTTGTTAATACACATTGAGTCATGCTCATAATGTAAATAACAATAAAACACAGAATGAGTGTCAACCCTGCCCCCACTTTGTTATTGGGCTGTTTTCTCTGACTGTACCAAATCAGACTGCTTGTCCATCAAAGAGCATACAACATGGATCAATATTTATATCCAAACCTGGTTTATAATGGTTGTCACCTCTGAAGACATACCATCATGCCTTCCTCCTTTCTGGCAGGTTACCCTGCTGTATCTGTAACCAACACAGAGCACATTAAGTCCTACCCCTTCGACCTTTCAGCCCTGGCACCATTTACAGTTCCAACCCAACAGCATTTGCAGCACTCATGGCAAATGCATGAAAAATGAACTGTATTCCTCATGCTGTGGATGGGGGTGAGAAGGACTTTTCCCTGCAGATTTCTGGCTCCCCTTTCCAGGTCCCTTCTTGGACATTTTCAGAAGCAGAGTGTTGACTGGGTATTGGTCTTGTGCAGCATGCCATCACTGTCTGTGGAGCTGGCAGTGTGGGAAATAACCATTTATCAGTTTTTCTAAGCCAGCAAAAAGCAGAGCTATTTAGCACATGAAAGGACCAACCCTTTCACATATGAATATGGAAAATTAAAAAGCCTTACATAGAAAATTCTGAATTTGGAGAGCATGAGACTGAAGGACCTTTCACCTACACCTACATGCAGCTGAGCAGAAGACATCAGAAACCACACGATGTGAATGAAGTTACTAAGGAAGGTGACAGAGCAGAGATTAAAAACTATTTTGGTACTCACTGAGATTGCTCCTGGCCCAAGACAAAACAAAGCTGATATATTGAACTGGAGACTATGTGCTATTTCTTAAAGCTCTCCCTTCATCAGTTTTGGCAGACTGAACTTTTTGTCCCTTGTAATGCCTTGAGTGCCCAGACATACTTTTGCATGAGTGTTAAAAACCTCAGATTAACTCTCTCTCCCCAAGGAATCAAATGAAATTATAGACCTGGTTTACCTCTGATTTAGTTGTACACAGTACTCTTAAATTTAAGCTATATTAAGCTATTCCTACAGTGTATTATTAGTTGTGGATAGGAGACAACTTCAGAAAACTTGTGAAAGCTGTGTCCTTAGCCAGGTCATCAGTGTGAAGAGGAAGGCCTGCAAACACAAAAATTAGCATTTATACCCCTGTTCCTAATGAATTAAGCTTTAATGGAATTAAAAGCCTGATTAGAACTTGGAATCTCATGGTTGTATTTTCCCTTGAAGTACCAACCTGCAATTTTAGCATGCCTCTCAGGATCTTGGAGGCCAAACTGTTAAGACTGATGTATCAAAGAGCAAAAGCTCTGAGTGTTATGGAAAGCTTAAATCCTGCAAACAGGATCACTCCTGACAGAGAATCAGAATCAATAACAGCAGCTATTGTCAGCACCCAACAAATAAAGCTTGTAAACTGCATGTTTTCAAACTGATAAGAGGGTGAGAAAAATATGGTGTGAACATTAGATTGAGCCTGGGATTCACAATTCATGTAGGTTAAAATCTCAGTAGCTACTAGAAGTCGGTTGTCTGATTTCCTTGCCTGAAGCTGGTCACACAACTTGCAATAGTCCCTGCTCCAGAGGAATTTGCAGTTCCCCTTAAAAAAAAAACCAAACTTCAAAAATGTTGGGGTTTTTTTAACAGATCCTGAAGTACCTATGAAAAAAGAATACTTTTTAGTTATTTTTTTCCCTAGGGCTTACTACAGTGGTGTAAAAAGACAGCCAGTCTCTATGAGACTTAAGCTATTGCTGGAGAACATAAATTACAAGCTACTATGTGCCAGCTCAGGAAATGATCAATGTTAAGCAATTTTATGTATACACAAACGGGACTATGCAATGGTTAGCCCTACACAGCTGAAGTTGTACAGGCAAAATGCTCACTCTTCTCACGGATTAAGCTTTTACCAGGGCACTCTAGATCATCTTAAGGTTACACCATAACTGATTTTAAAAATACTTCCCCTGGCAGGTAAGTTTAAAATCTGGAGAGTCACTAGAAAGGGTATGGGAGTGTAAAAGCTGTGCAAAAGGAAAGCTCCTGGAGCTGATGGACATGGGTGTCTCTGCTGGAAAGGAGGCTGAGGATGTGAATTCCTCCCAAAGGATGTAGGTGAAAAACTCTTCACATCACCCTCTCCCTACAGCAGGAGGGACATTTTTTTAACATTGGACAGTTTAACTGCTACAAAAAACAGTGTGTCATGTCACCCTGCATGCACTGCAGCTGGTTTGTTGAATATGACAAGGCATCTTAAAGATACTTCATGTTCTAGCGCAGGCACACGATTTGCTGCCAAGTACTTGTTCACCCATAGGAGCAGAAAGCCATCCCTTCTGCTTATGCAGATCCCATGCACAGGAATTCAAAAGCATTTAGCAAATATTATCTGCCTAGAAATAGAGTACATGATGTGCAAATATATAGCCATGTTTAGATAAAATATAGCAAAGATACAACTCATGGTAGCAGTTGCAAAAGGTGCCTGCTAGGTCTGAACCACAGAGAAATCAGCACTGGCAAACGCAGACCTTCCTGTACTTTTGTGTAAAGGGTCCTTGCTCTGGCACAAATAAAATGCATGACTTTTGGCCTGCTAGCACATCCCAAATTCACTAAGGAACTTTGGTTTTTGGACACTACTCCAGGCTGAGACCCTTCAAAGCTCAGGTGCTGGGCTCAGGTGAAAGTCCTGGGGACATGTGAGAGTTTGTTGTGTCCTTTCTTTCTTCTGGGACATGCTTTCATAATGGCATGTTCCAGAGCCCAGGGTCCCCTCTTGAGCACAGGTGCCAGCATCATTTCTTCCACAGAAGTACACAGGGCTTGCTTTTATTTTTTCATAACCAGAGAGACAGACTTTTACCAGGTCAAACCAAATGTTCATCTAGTATAGTACCCTCTGACAGTAACTGATAGCAAATATTCCCTTTCCTCATCTCCTAAACAAGACTAACATGGGACATTGCCTCTGCTATGCTCTCACACTTCTGACAAGAGATCAAGGCTTTCTGGTCGAGAAATCCGCATCGGGAGGTTATAACCCCATCTTTGTGTTAATAGCTCTCCATGGACCTTTCTCACTGCCAAATAGTTTTTGAGCCTAATAGTTTTTGAGCCCCATCAGCAGCACTGAAATACTTAGTCTGACATTTAAAACACTTACCAGGGAAGGTGGCTACCTCAGGTGTGTTCCCCTCATGCCTGCAGGGACTCAAAACTACCTCTGTCAGGAGAGTTACCCGAGGCTACAAATCTTACCAGTCTATTGGATGGGCAGGTTTCTCTAACTACTAACTGACAGAGGTCTAACTGATAGATCAAAGGATCTTCATCCTCAGGCATATTTTTAATAGCCTCTGGGCAGATTCAGAGTGAAGATCAACAGCACAGAGTAACACAGCAGCTGTCCAAAGCAGAGAGCAATTAGCTGGCCTAATAAGCAACCACCACAACCAAGACCGATCAAAATGGCACAGTGATGATACATTGCCATCAGCACAAAAGTGAAATGTTGGTGTGCCTTTCTTAAACCAATTATGTGAGTGAAAAGTCTGTGTGTTTCCTACACATCGGGATCTGATCCATTAGCAAGGGTAACAAGCCTCCGGTTTCAGGTCCCTCAGAGCACATACCATTTCCTGCTGGAGTGGAGGTGGACCTAGACCACTGTAGTCAGCTGTATCTTCGGATAAGATCCTGCAACTCTCATTCACAAGAATTTCACAAGTGTGTTTGTGAACAGGTACAGACCTTCGACAGGGGGATCCCTCCCTGTAAACTGAACTTTATTTTATCACATAAAAATAGCTTATCTCCAAATTCTTTACTCAAGCCTTTAGTGAACCACACCCCTTCTCAGATCTGTCAAACACATCCAAATGATATTGCTGCACTACTTAGACAGATGGAAGCAGATGGGGGAGCTGTCACAGCGCTAGGCAGCAGCGACACAGCTCCCACAAGCCAAAGCACGAGATTTGGCAAAGAACAGTAATTAAAATGGGTCCTCCAGGATCCCTGTGGCATTAACTCTTCCAGTAGTATCTTTTACTTTCCATTTTGTGAGTTGAGCAAGCCCTGTTTCCTCTCAAGGGGCTACCAGTGTTCTAGGAGATGTGTGATAGACTCAGGTACAGTGGCACTGAGGAATCACGCGGGGTGTGCAGTATCACAGAATCACACAATCGTAGTGGTTGGAAAAGACCTGTAACATCACTGAGTCCAACCATAAACCTAACACTACCAATTCCACCTCTAAGGGAAGCTCCAGCTGGTGCTACAGTTCCCAAGCAAGATGGGAAGGACAGCATTTTAAAAATGCTTCCTGCATGTAACAGCCTATGTTGATTTGCAGAGGTCCATGCCTAAGTGCAAATCCTTCACACATACGGACAGGTGGCATCTTACTTGCAGTTACCAAAGGCTGGGTGTCACATATGTCCTGAAAATGCCCCATTTGCTAGTGCACACAGGGTATTTGCATGCATAAGTACCTAATCTCAAGAAGCCCAACTTATACGACCATTTTTTCCTCTCCCCAATAGAAGATACTTCTTGGTATCACTTCTAGAAACCACTGTAGCGCATGCACATGCCAGAAGGGACCAGCACAGCCTTGGCAAGTGACCTTTCCCCAGCACTGGGAACAAGGTGCAGATCTTTGCAGAGACAGTTCGGACCCAAAAATGAGTTCATATTGTATTGCTGGTTACTGCTGTGGACTGCAGAGTTTGGAAAGGTGTCGTATGACTGCTGCTTGACACGGGCATTTGTTGAAGCAAACATTTAAAAAAAGAGCTTGAATAGCTCTTAATTAAATGGGTTTGTATTGTGCTGGGTGAGGGTGTGCCCCATCCTGGCTGGCAAAGCGAAACAGGTAAAGGCCAAAGCAGTAACTAACACTGAAATGCAGGGAGGGAGGGGAGGGCCTGCAAACCTCAGGATTTAAAACTATCTTCAACCTTTGGTCTAGTTCTCAACACAGACAAAAAGCATGAGAAAAGATTTCGTTGGGGTTTATAAAGAAGCTGTTCAGCAGTAAAAGCTAAGCTAGAGGTGGAGGACAAAAGAACAATAGCTCTGCCGAAATGCTACACGAGGCTGAGCTGAAACCGTCTCACTGAGAGGTTCTGCAAGGAATAATTTCGAGTCAAGACTGGGAAAGATCAAATAGCAGCTGGAAAACAAGAATATAGCAGGGAGGAGGGGGGAAAGGAGCTAAACTGCTTCAGCACAAACAACTAAAAATACAGAATAAAACCCCCATGTTTTATTTGGCAGCTCTTTTGCATTGTTAACTCTATTTATCTTGGTAAATAAACCAGAAATTTACCTTTTTAACTTCCTCATCTTAGTAGAATTTTGATAGTTTCTAAGCGGTTTTACTGAAGCTTAGATCCACAAAGGTACTGAGACACCATTGAAGCAAGTAGAATCAGACACCTCATTGCTTTTGCCAATGTGACCCTTTGACCACACTGGAAATCTGCAGCTGCACCAGGGGAGATACATACTCATACAACCACACTAGTTTAAACACACAGCTTAGGTTATAACTGAACTGTTTTTCTTATGTGTACAAATGGGATGACAATGCCACAACTATGACTATAATAAATAAAACCAGAGAGGTGAATAACATTACTCATTAAAAAGGTAACTGTATGGTAAATTACTATAGCAGAAAAATAAAAATGAATTAAGGAAGAATAGCTGCCTATAACAATAAGAGCTAATATTTCAAGTGCTTCAACCCATCATTTAAAATGTGACCTCAGCTTTACAAAGCTGCTTTCAATCATGGTCAGCAACATTTGCTGTTCTAATGTGATTCCTCACTTTCTCACCATTTTCTATTTCACATGCCATTCAGCAGATGCTAATTAACACCTACCATAGCTGATATATTACCTAGGGGCATTTTCCTATCTACTGTTAGCCATTGAGAACTGAGCCAGGACCAAACCACAGCTTCCCAGCCCTGCAGGAAGAATTAACCACCTTTAAATGCCCAGTGTAGTATCTAGTTGTTGGTTTGTCTCTTCCTCAGGAGAAAGTAATTGCAAAATGTTGTCCTTGTATATATTCTGTATGTTTGTCTATTTCATAAATTCTACTTCTCTAGCTGCTTTAGGGTCCAGCAAGGAGACTGCTATAACACTGGTATGACAAGAAAAGAACACAAAAATAGAGAAGCCAGAAAATACGTTTTTTCTCCTCCTGCTCCTCGCAGAGGTCTGAGCTACAGCATTTCTAGAAAGTACTGTTGGCAGGATTTATCTTTTAAGTTTACATCATGTTGCTAGTCCTGAACCCAATGATGTTAAACAGGACAGGTAAACCAACTCTGATTTTTTGAGATTTCTGTCACTGGAAGTGCATGCCAAGTTAAACACAACCAAGGATGTGCAGACTATGAGGCTCCTTCTGTTTCCCAGGTAGCTGTATTTCCACAATCAAGACTGAGGCTCAGTTCTGCTCCTGCTAATAAAATCGAGAGGGAATGTGCCCAGAAGCACATGCAGAAATGGATCTATTACAACTTTTCCTTTTCCCTTGGCCACTGAAGTGCTGACCACTCTTCTGTCACTGAGCAGTGAGATAGTGACAGTTTATCTGCTTAAACATTTACAGGCTGAGGATAAAACAAAGACTTGGAAAGCAAAATGGACTGAAATCAGCAGTGAAAGGGAAAAAAAAAAGTGAACCAAAAAAGTTCAAGGATGCACAGTACCTCTAATTTTTTATTTCAACATACTTACGTATGTATGATTCTTACTTTTCAGTAGCAGAGGATCATGCTTTTTACCTCATGAATGTAAAAGGAACTACCATGATAAATGGTAACTCAGGATCAGGAGAATGACCCAAGGCATTGCAAACAAGCAGCAGGAGATTCATGGCACATAAAGTCTTGCCTCTGAGAATCAAGTCTGCTTCACACATCCCGAAACAGCTGATAGTCTGGTAAGCAATACCCTGAAAAAAACATTCTAACTCATTTTTACTCACATGAAACATGACATGAAATCCTCTGTGAGTATTACTGACCAGAGTAGATTTTTCATTTAAAATCATGATTTAAAATCGTATCTTACAGCTATCATGGATAGCTGTTTGCTATCCCCCAAACATGTATTATCTGGTATTATATTGCTTTATCTAGATAAAATGGACAATAAATCAAATTCATAAGCTGCAGCTGCAAATCAATATGCTTTAGTTGAAGACTACACCCAAATATTTTTCTTAGAGGCATTTGTGAATTTCAGATGTGTCATTAAGGATAAAACAGATAAACTACATCTCTACTTCTAGTGTCTATAAAATTGAGCATCTTTCTCTTTTGTTTTTTCTGAAATGAAAAATCACAGCCAGGAGGTCTCCCATCCTACTTAAAATGAATTACTGATGAAGGGCAAAGGTTTGGTTTTCAAAATGGTGTAATTATATTGTCTCAAATATTATTCCATAACCAACCCTTTCTCACCCCAGCTTTTAAAATACTCTTAGAAAACACCAGGCTTGGGTTTCTTTCTTTGGTCTTACCAGATAGCATCTCAAATGACAGCAAAATGACAGCAAAAACAGCAGCCAGTTTGTACCTACACTTGAAACAATTTTTCTTTCAATTTGATATCATATCACAGAATCACAGAATGGTGGGGGTTGGAAGGGACCTCAGGAGATCATCCAGTCCAACCCCTCTGCCAAAGCAGGTTCCCTACAACAGGTCACACAGGAAGGCGTCCAGGCAGGTTTTGAACATCTCCAGAGTTGGAGACTCCACAACCTCTCTGGGCAGCCTGTCCCAGTGCTCTGACACCCTCACAATAAAGGAGTTTTTCCATTAAGTTTGTATGGAACTTTGGGTGTTCCAGTTTTTGCCCATTGCCCTTTGTTCTGTCACTGGGCACCACCGAAAAGAGCCCGGCCCCAACCATTTGGCCCCCACGCTTCAGGTATTTATAGACATTGATGAGATCCCCTCTCAGTCTTCTCTTCTCCAGGCTGAACAGTCCCAGCTCTCTCAGCCTCTCCTCATCAGGCAGATGCTCCAGGCCCCTCATCATCTTTGTGGCCTCTGCTGGACTCTCTCCAGAAGATCCCTGTCTCTCTTGAACTGAGGAGCCCAGAACCGGACACAGGACTTCAGATGTGGCCTCACCAGGGCAGAGCAGAGAGGGAGGAGAAATTAAAGTTTGGACTTTTAACTTCAAGTATCTAGCTGGGCTTGCCAGGCCAAGCCTGGGAGTTTTGTCCTTCAGATTTCAGCTCTCGTATGAGGTTATCTTGTTAAAGGACAAGTGACTTGATTATTTCAAATATAAAATTATCATTGGTTGCACTAGAGTGAAGACACAACTCAAAGAAAAAAAAACAACCCCAAACCAGTGAAGTCTCCTGTCCATTCTTTCAGTTTGGTTTAAGTCATACCCTGACATAACATCTGAGGTTAAAAGTCTCAAGGCTTTCAAGGCATTTATCCCAGTGTTTCCAATTTAGGATAATTTTCTGCAGGTGCTCCCTATAATCTTTGTTGAGGTGCAGACTGACCAGCCTACAATAGCAGGGAATGATTCACCAGTCAGCTACTCAGAGATGTATTTTTAGTTTTGGCAAGAGCAGGAATAAGCAGGCATATACTTTGCAAGTTTATTTGAAAAGTTCACTCTATTTACTATTTTTTTTTCCCCCAAACCTGCAATCCTTAGTAGTACCTGGAATAATGTTAAGAAAATTGCACTACAACTTAGTAGTTGTAGCTGAGGTTAAACCTCATCTGCTTAGTTCCATTTATTTTATCAATATGTCACTGCTCACTTTTAAAAACAATCAGCCACACTATTTCCTAAACATAATTTCTGATGCATGATCTTTATAAAGGAGATGAGGAAAATACCTATATTAAAAACGCCTTTCAGTAACTTAATGCACAAAAAAGCACTATTGTTATGACCGAGCAAGCATTCTCCAATTCAAAAGAAAGGTTGAACTTTCTCCACTTCATGGGTTAAAAAAAAAACATTCAAATGCTCCATAAAATGCCATCTTCTTCTGTATCAGCTTAATTCATTTCCATGTGTATAGATTACTTAAAGCTTTATCTGATGCTCAGACTGAGAAACAAGAGGATTATTTCTGCACTACAAATTGGTTATGGCCAACCAGGCTTCTCACTCTCCGCTGCGGTACACAGGTCAGCACTAACCTAAAGATACTGCTGCATGGCCCCTGCACAGAGGGCGGGGAAAGTGAGACGAGGCAGTCAGCCCATTTTCTCATGGATCTAGTTTTTCAGTTGGCTGCTATCAAATTCATTGAAGCAAGGATTTGACTGAGCAGGAAGATAGAATTACGTCTCCTTCCCACAGCTCAAGGTCAGGATAAAGATGGAGGATGGCTGTGAGCAAGTAATTTTATGGGCATTTATTGACTTTGTATTCTAAACAAATTTCTAAGCTGAAAGTACCATACCCAAGGATTAAGACATGACTAATATTTAGTCACATATTAACCAGTATTGATATAGAATCTTAACAGCAGCCATCTGAATGGCATATCAGATGTCTTCTCCAATAAAACCCAAATTGGTATATATCTTGCGCCTAGGTAAAGACTTCCAACTAATAAACCAGAGACATTTCCAGAGAGCAAATAGAGGTTCACTGTAGAAAGAGGTAGCTTGGAGGTACAGAAGAGAGGAAACTGTTTTCACACTTTAAGGATTAAAATGCAGAAAAGCATCTGCATGAGATGTACAAAACACTAGTCTGCAGACTCAGGCCTCTGGGTAGTTGTGAGGATCTGACCCTCACAGAGCTCATGCTAAACCAGACGTAGGAGTAAGAAACGCACCAGCGCAGTATCTGCTTACTTGTTCTTCCTTTTTGGACACACACATACAAAAAAGGTTCTTCAGGCCCTAGAATACATAAATACAGGCATACTTTTTTTTGCCTCAAATAAATATGAACGTGTTGCCTTCCAAAGGTAGTATAACAACCCTGGCAGCAAATCCACCCCTTTCTGCCTCCTTTCCCCCTGCCCCAGGCTAACTGTAGCTGAAGTACAGTTCTTCTTTATCCGTCTCCCTGTTCCCAGCTTTTAAACTTTCCTCCTCTCTCTCACACCCCATCATCTGAGGCTGGGTTTGCTCCAATTGCTTCTTCTGAACAGAAGGATTTCAGATGGCCCTTGGCTGAGGAGGCTCCACATAAAAAAAGGCATCTCCAAGGAGAAACTTTTAAGAGCTCGCCCCACAACTCCCCAGCTCTTTGCTTGGTCAGCATGTAGTCAGGAACATAGAAAGGCAGTCCAAAACCAGTACCCTGTAGTTTTACTAAATAAAATTTTAAAAAGCATATGTCTGCACACTGGGTGGAAAAAAGCTTTCATGGAAATAGATTTGATGCTACTGTCCCTTTGTCCTTGGGTTTCAGAGTCTGAAGGAGCAGCTGAGTGAATGACCAGTAAGTATGTAAGCCAGCTAGGTTCTCTGAGTTTATTGCACAGGAGCTTTCAAAGTTCATTACACATTATTACACACATTGAACCACGGGGCACTTGCCCAGCATCTACTGCATCATTTCAGTGGTTGTTAGTGACTGGTTTAATCTGTATTTTTACCTGGAACTCAGCTCGCAGCTCGTTTCCTTTCAGGTCACTTTTTATTTTTAATTGACCGCAAATCATTAGTTACAACCAGACAAAATCATAACTGCCTAACACTTGACTGCTAGGAAAGAATTTTCAGTCTCTGCCGCTATGTAATATCTCACATTTGGAAAAAGTCTAAAACCATTTTAACAATATAAAGCATATTGCAAATGCATTTAAAATAAATAAATCAGTTGTTGCTACATTACCTACTATCAAGAAATGTGGAACTGTCGAGTGTAGCTGAGTTTGCTCTGTAAGGCACAACACCAGGCCAAATCTGGCTTATAGTTTACTTTGTCCAAAAATCCAGGAGCTGTTAGACGGAGCAGCTAACCCGAGTTAAAGCACATTATCCTGCTATCAAAAGAAATCCTGGGGATCTTTAACCTCGTTTCATAAGCCTTAGACACAGTAAACAGTAAAGAACATTTCCAGTGGTGCCCAAGCCTATTTCCATGTTAGTACGACCCGGCCTGTGCTCTCCAGGGCTGGTCTCATCTCCCAAAAGAGGATTTACATTTTATCACACGATTTCTTCATTGGAGCTTCATTATGCCAGTTAACACCAATTATGCAAAAATCATGTGTTACCTGGGTAAACAGCGTGAATTGCTAGACAACAAGCAGCCTCCTCTGTAACAGAACTATGGGAGACCAGCCTCTGAAACACCTGCTTATCACTGCACAGCGAGAAGAGGGAGAAAACCAGCACGATCCTGCCTTTTGCATATTTAAATGCGATGTGATGCGGGGCACAGGCAAGCGCAAGCGCCTGCCCCTCACGATACCTCTGTTCACCCTCGCAGGGGAAGGAGGCTGGGCTCACACCGTGCCTGCTAACGGCAGGGCCCTGAAATTAGATAAGAGCACTTTGTTTCCCCCTTCCTGCGGTGGGGCAGCGCCTGAGATAGGAGCAGCAAAGCGCCTCCTTGGCCGGAGAGCCAGAGGAGCTGAGTGACCGGCCTGGGAAGTCAGCGCGCTGGCTCCTGGCAAGGGCTGGGGGAAGGTACAGAGACCCCAGCGCCGGCCCTGGGACAGCAGCACCTTCGAGTCCGCTCACCGCAGCACAGGGAGCGGGAGTTATTCTGTTAAGACAATCGCATCGTCCCGTCAGCTGGGGGTTTGGTCCTGGCGGTGTCGGTGTAACACGGTGACCGATTCACTCCGCTCGCGGAGGCACCAGGCTCC